>CM077665.1:277388704-278748704 GCA_039707655.1 Elymus sibiricus
CCAATCCATTTCCTTGCATCTAGGGGTATGTCCTCACAATCCTTTTTGCCAACCCTCTCTGTGGACTTTATCTGAAATACAGTAGGTAAAAGTATTAGTCCAAGAGACAATGTATGTTGTCATGAATTATCAAAACCACCAAGGGAGCATGTTGTGCTTTCAATCTCCCCCTTTTTGGTAATTGATGACAACATACAATCAAAGCTTCAAATAAAGATATGCATGGATATAATGAAGACTTTGAAAGACACATGACTTAGACTTGCTCCCCCTAAATGTGTGCAATCCCTTTAAAGGATAGTTGCTTTGGAATGCATGGACACACATATAGTAGAAGGGATATAATGAGTCATGTGTATCTTGGCTATATGCATCAAATATATATGAATGAGTTACATCCTTGTTCAAGACTTCACTCTTGCAAACAATATGTGCAAGAAGCAAGAGATCACCTTGATCAAGGATATGATGCATATACTTACCTTGAGTTCTTGAGCACTCTAGTAGTAGAAACACACTTGAGAAAACAATGTTAGGAAACACCAGAGTATTCTACCAATCAAAAGCAATAGAGCTCAATAGTAACAAGATATGGAGAACATGTAGAAGATAGTATTCCTTAAGATTGATATGTCTCCAAGAACATTTAGAACTTTCTCACCTAGATATGAAATAGTAGGTCATCCTCTCCCTCTGAATCTTAGCATGTAGATATTGGGATTGGATAGGGTGAGAAAAGTTTAACATGAGTAGTCGAATGAGTATTTTCTTTCTCCCCCTACTTTGGTATTCTCCCCTTGTCTATATAAGTATAAACTTTGATATTCTCCCCCTTGATTGTATCTCCCCCTTTGCATTGAAGCATGTATCTCCCCCTTTAGCTTTTGAAGCTTTGGTATTTCTCCCCCTTTGGCATTAATTTCCAAAAAGGTCCATACACAGGGTTAGACACAGGGATCATGGAGTTAGAAGGGATCCTTGAGAACAAGGGTCATGGAATGTAGGGATCATGAAAAACTTTAGAATCATAGAGAGAATTAAAAACTGAGGGAATTATTGAAAATAATTTCTCCCTGTTTGACTGATCTGAGAGCTTGTAAGACTTCTCCTCCTTTGAGTTAGGGATCCTAGAATAGAGTTTCTCCCCCCCCCCCCCTTTTATTAAATAATAAGGGATCATCGAAGAAATGGAGAATTGCTAAGTTAACAAAGGATAGAAAAGATAGCAAAGTCGGTGGCTCCGAGGCAAATATGTCGGTGGAACCGAAATGTGTATTTGCAGCCTATCTGCATAATCGGTAGAACCGAGTCATTTGGATCGGAGGCTCCGAGGACATAACAGATACTTGGCAATGTTTTAGAAACTTGCAAATGAGTTTGTAAAACTTGTAACAAAATGTCAAAAGGAACTTCAAAGGAAATGCAAAAGACTATACAAAGAGATATCAACTACAGAAGATTTGAGTGGTTCCAAGAGATCTTGCAAATAGAGAATGAACCAAACAAGATACTTAATCTAGATGATGGGCGGTGACTAGGTCACCTATATTAGAGTATATTGACTTAGGAGCCAAGCAAGAATACTTGATCATAGGTCATACTCACCATTAAGCTCAAAATGGGGTTACCATTTTTCGATTAAGCATTTTAATGTTTTCATATCACTTGAGTTGCTTTATCTCATGACTTGGAGTAAAGCTTTTTCAAGGATATGAGTACATACCTTTGAGTGATGTTGATGACATGGCTTGTAGGTGAACTTGTTGAGGATGCTCGAGGTTGATGAAGTTCATCTTGAGTTGGGAGCAATCCTTCTTGTTTTGGTACACTTATCACCTACATAGGTTAGTCATGCAAGGAAGAACAATATATATCCATTTGACATGATTTCAATTGAGAATTAGCAAATATGATCACATCAAATATATGTCAAGGATATGGCTGAGTTGTCTTCTTCCTTCCATCATCAAGAGGGGTTGTGGATACTTGGCTAAGACAAGATTGCTTAAGATATGAGTTGTTTGCAACCTTGTGGAATGAAGTTCTTCCAAGTACCTACAAAAGATTAGTTGCAATGCAAGGGAGCATAGAATTCCATGGTATAAGATAACATGTCAAGTGTATCATGGAAGTATCATGTAAGCTCATGCCCTTGCATGCAATCGAGTGAGTCTAGCTAAAGTTTGAAGCATCAAGGATGTTCAACTCACTCCTCAAGTCACAAAACACTTTCTCATCAAGTGGTTTAGTAAAGATATCGGCCAATTGCTTGTTGGTGCGAACATGTTTAAGATTAATATCTCCTTTGGCAACATGATCACGAATGAAATGATGTCGAACTTGAATATGCTTAGTTCGAGAATGTTGCACGGGATTATGACCAATCTTAATAGCACTTTCATTGTCACAAAGTAATGGAACATTTTTCACATGGATTCCATAATCCTTAAGTGTTTGTGTCATCCATAGTAATTGTGCACAACATGATCCGGCGGCAATATACTCAGCTTCGACAGTAGATAAAGATACCGAGTTTTGTTTCTTGGAGGACCAAGACACAAGAGATCTACCAAGAAATTGACATGTACCCGAGGTGGATTTTCTATCAACCTTGTCACCGTCATAGTCCGAATCGGAATAGCCAACAAGGTTAAAGGAAGATCCCTTGGGATACCAAATGCCAAAGTTTGGTGTTTGTATCAAATATCTCACAATACGTTTCACGGCCAAAAGATGACATTCTTTAGGTGCTACTTGATATCTTGCACACATGCAAACACTAAGCATAATATCGGGACGGGAGGCACATAGATATAGCAATGAACCAATCATAGATCGATAAACCTTTTGATCAACCGGTTCATCCTCCTTGGTAAGATCAACATGTCCACTAGTAGGCATAGGAGTTTTCATACCTTTACACTCTTGCATGTTGAACTTGTTGATCAAGTCCTTGGTATACTTGGTTTGAGAGATGAAAGTTCCTTCTCTTGTTTGCTTGATTTGCAAACCAAGAAAGAATTTCAGCTCACACATCATGGACATCTCATACTTCTCGGACATCAACCTTCCAAATCTTTCACTAAATTGTGGGTTAGTAGATCCAAAGATAATATCATCCACATAGATTTGGCACACAAATAATTCACCATTAACTCTTTTAGTGAATAAGGTTGCGTCAATTTTACCAATTTCAAAACCCTTTTCAATGAGAAACTTCGTTAAGCATTTATACCAAGCACGTGGAGCTTGCTTAAGACCATAAAGATCTTTACGAAGCTTGTAAACATGATTAGCTTTCTTAGGATTCACAAAACCAGGGGGTTGTTTGACATAAACCTCTTCTTCAATCTCACCATTTAAAAATGCACTTTTAATGTTCATTTGATAAAGCGTGATATCATGGTGATTAGCATAAGCAAGAAGAATGCGAATAGCTTCAAGTCTAGCAATGGGGGCATAGGTCTCACTGTAGTCCATAACTTCGACTTGCGTATATCCTTGGGCTACGAGACGCGCCTTGTTGCGTACAACTTGATCGTCTTCATCTTGCTTGTTCTGAAACACCCATTTGGTTCCGATGATGTTGTGCTCGTCCTTGGGCTTCTACACGAGTGTCCACACTTCGTTCCTCTCGAAGTTGTGAAGCTCTTCATGCATTGCGTTCACCCAATCCGGGTATTCAAGAGCTTGTTCTACCTTCAAGGGTTCAATGCAAGAGATGAAAGAATAATGCTCACAGAAATTAGCTAAGCGAGTTTTAGAGCGAGTGATTCTCCCGGTTTGTATGTCACCAAAGATTTGGTTTAGAGGATGGTTCTTGGTCACTCTTGCTCGAACTCGGGGTAGCTTCGGCTTGTTGGATGGTGGAGCTTCTTCATCATCATCATCTCCTTCATCTTCGTTGTTGTTGAAGGTGTCGTTTCCTTGAGGTAGTGGTGAAGGAGGTTGTGGTGGATCTTCATGATGTACTTCCTCCTCTTCATCTTGTTGCGTACCGCTTGTGGATGCCTCCATGTCGTGTTGAGGATCACCTTGACGTGAAGTAGGGGCTTCCACTTGAGTTGATGAAGTACTTTCCTTCACCTCCACGGGACGAATCTTGCCGATGGACAAGTCTTGGATAGCTTCCGAAGGATCCTTATCTCCTACATCATTTGGCAATTGTTCGACTTGCGAACCATTAGATTCATCAAACTTCACATCTACCGTCTCTTCAACTTTTCGAGTGTTGTAGACACGGTAAGTGTGAGAGTTCGATCCGTAACCGAGTAGGAAACCTTCATGAGATTTAGGTGCAAATTTAGTACGGCGATGCTTATCAAGAATGTAGTACTTTGAGCCGAATACCCGAAAGTATCCAACTTGGGGTTTGTTACCGGTGAGTAGCTCGTATGCCGTTTTACCGAGAAGCTTGTGCAAGTAGAGTCGGTTTGTGGCATGACATGTTGTTTCCACAGCTTCTGCCCAAAAGTGTCTTGGCGTCTTGTATTTGTCAAGCATCGTTCTTGCCATCTTAATAAGAGTTCGGTTCTTCCTCTCAACAACTCGATTTTGTTGAGGTGTGTATGTAGCCGAGAACTCATGTGAAACACCTTCTTCGTCAAGAAAGATATCTACATGGGTGTTCTTGAACTCCGATCCGTTATCGCTCCGAACCTTCTTGATCTTCACTTCAAACTAATTTTCCGCTTTGCGAACGATGTTCTTGAAGATCTTTTGTACCTGTGACTTATCATCAAGAAAGAATACCCAGGTAAATCTGGAAAAACCATCAACTATAACTAGACCCTAGGAATTTCCACCGAGGCTCTTGTAAGTATTGGGACCAAAAAGATCCATGTGAAGTAACTCGAGTGGTCTCCTAGTAGTCATGATATTCTTTACGGGATGACTTCCACCTACTTGATTTCCAGCTTGACAAGCACTACAAAGTCTATCTTTGTCAAAGATAACATCTTTAACACCAAGTATATGTTCACCCATGATAAGCTTGTCTAGATTACGCATGCCAACATGTCCTAGTCTTCTATGCCAAAGCCAATCTTTAGAAGATTTTGCAATAAGACAAGTACGAGGTTTGGATCTCTTAGTGAAATCGACAATATATAGATCACCTCTACGGAAACCGGTAAAGACCAAGTTATGATTATCTTGACGAAACACTTGGCAATCTACTTTCGTGAATAGCACATTAAAACCAAAGTCGGCAAGTCTAGATACGAAAAGAAGATTGTAGCCAAGGGATTCAACAAGCATGACATTTTGAATAGAGCTATCATGGGATATGGCCACCTTACCAACACCGAGTACCTTACCCTTGGAGTTGTCTCCAAAAGTTACATACCTTCGCGGTCCATGGTTTGGTGTGATCTCTTCAAAAATCTCTCTATCTCCGGTCATATGATCGGTGCATCCACTATCGAGAATCCACTCTTTTCCTCCGGACATGTAATCCTTGAAGTTTGCCATGAGACTTAGATTCTTCATGATCTTCTCATGCTCGATGTCGAACAACTCATCTTCATCATAGTAGCCATGTTTCACATTGTCATCATCAAGTGGGAAATCCTCGTCACAAGGAACAAGAGATTTGTTAGGGTTGTGATCATGACAATGTTCAAGATTATGAATTCGAATGGCTTCTACAATGATGTTGTTGATAGTTATGACATCTCCTTTAGCACGCATGAGGTCTCTAAGCTCAAATAGATAGTTATCAAACTTGGGATCACTAGGCATCATTTTGTGGAAGACAATAGTTTTATGAAGAATTTCATCAAGATTACTCAATGAATAACTTAGATATCGTTTCTCCAAGTCATTCCACAAAGTATAAGCACATTCAAAATTCTTCATTTGATTAAGCACAATCCTAGGCAATCCTCTAACGATAAGATTAACAGTTCTAAGATTGCATAGCATATCAATTTCCTCTTCGTGTGTGGTATGTAAAGGATCAATGGGAGGTACATAGGGGTTCTTAATATACTTGCTCAAATGAAATTCATTGAATAGCTCAAGCATCTTATATTTCCATTGACTATAGTACTCCCCATCAAGAATAGGCACTCTACAACTCAAACTTTCCACACTAGTGAAAGCACATTTGCTCCCTTGGTGGTTTTGGTAATTAATAACAACATATAAGTCATTGAACTAATGTTTCCACTAAGTATATTTCAGGAAAAGTTCAATGATAGGATTGGAAAAAGGATTGTGGAGATTATGGAGATACCCCAAGGTGCAAGGAAATGGATTGGCAAAGCCTCAAGCAAGAGGACTCTACATTTTACTTTGTGAGAAATCACTTTGAGTCCATAGGAAAGCCAATACTATTAAAAGGGGGTAAGGTACTGTTGGTGAACAAAATGCTCATACGTGCATAAGTGATAGTCACCAAAAACACCCACAAGCTCTTCCACAAAAGTCTGTCCAAAGTCAAATATCCAAAACCGGTGCAACCAACACTTTCCACTCAGTGCCACCGATTCCCATACTCAGACAGACCTAAGCCAAACCCTAGCCTTTCGGTGCAACCGATTCTGCTTCGGTGCCACCGTGTTTGGGTTGCCAACTTTCTGTTACGCAGTTTCACAATATCGGTACCACTGAGTTTGTTGAATCAGCGTCACCGAGATTGGGCAATCTGACCGTTGGTCACCTTATCGGTGCAACCGAGTTTCATATATCGGTCTCACCGAGATTCAAAAGTTGCCACCTTTTGATCACTTCGGTACCACCGAGATTAACACATCAGTGTCACCGAGTTGGTCATTTTGTGTGTAACGGTTGGATTTTTGGGGATGCCTATATATACCCCTTCACCACCACCTACTCGAGAGACAAGCACTCAGAACTATGCCATACTTGCCCCATCCAGTTTTCTGAGAGAGAGCCACCTACTCATGTGTTGAGATCATGCCATTCCATTCCAACCATATGAATCTTGATCTCTAGCCTCCCCAAGTTGGTTTCCACCAATCTCATCTCTTCCACCAAGCCAAATCTGTGAGAGAGTAATTGTGTGTTGAGGAGTCTATCATCTTGAAGCACAAGAGCAAGGAGTTCATCGTCATTGCCGAGCCTATTACCTTTTGGAGGGTGGTGCCTCCTAGATTGGTTAGGTGTCGCTTGGGAGCCTCCTACTTCGTGTTGTGGAGTTGAACCAAGAAGTTTGTAAGGGCAAGGAGATCGCCTACTTCGTGAAGATCTACTTCGTGGACGGAAGCCGTTATGGAATAGTCAAGGTTGCTACTTCGTGGACGGAAGCCGTTATGGAATAGTCAAGGTTGCTACTTCGTGGACCCTTATGGGTGGAGCCCTCCATGGACTCTCGCGACCGTTACCCTCCGTGGGTTGTAGACTCCATAAACGTGGACGTACGATAGCACCACCTATCGGAACCACGGGAAAAAATCATCGTGTCTACAATTGCGTTTGATCCTCTTACCCTTCCTTTCTACTCATGCTTGTTGTTACTTTCCGTTGCTATACTCTTAGACATGCATGTGTAGGGTGTACTTGACTTGCCATGAATGTTAAAATCTGCCAACACTAAAATTGGGAAAAGGTAGAAATTTTATTTGGTCAAGTAGTCTAATCACCCCCCCCCCTCTAGACATACTTTTGGTCCTACAAGTGGTATCAGAGGTTTGGTCTCCATTGCATTGGTCTCACAACCTAGGAGAGTATGGCATCTAGTGAGGGAAATTATCACCGTAGAGGTCCGTACTTTGATGGCACTAATTTTGCTAGTTGGAAGCACAAAATGAAAATGCATATTCTTGGTCATAACCCTGCCGTATGGGCTATTGTTCGTGTTGGCTTGCAAGGTGAATTCTTTGGTGATGGAAAGGAACCGGATCGTGAAGCGACCGCGGATGAATTGAAGATGTTGCAATACATCGCTCAAAACATGCGACATTCTCTTCAACTGCCTATGCCCCGATGAATTCAACAAAATCAGCCGTCTTGAGAATGCAAAAGAGATTTGGGATACTTTGGTTGATATGCACGAAGGAACCGAGTCCGTGAGAGAATCCAAGTTAGATGTTCTTCAAAGTCAGCTTGACAAGTTCAAGATGAATGATGGTGAAGGAGTCGCAGAGATGTACTCTAGGCTAGCTCTCATCACCAATGAGATTGCCGGCTTAGGAAGCGAAGAAATGACCGACAAATTCATCATCACGAAGATACTTAGAGCTTTGGATGAGAGATACGACACCGTGTGCACATTGATCCAAATGATGCCCAACTAAAAAGATCTCAAGCCTACGGAAGTCATTGGAAGAATTGTTGCTCATGAGATGACACTCAAAGACAAACAAGAGCTTCACAACAAGTCTAGCGGTGCTTACAAAGCCACAAGTGATGCTCCCGCAACTTCAAGCGACAACCTTGTCACCAATGAAGAGATAAGCCTCATGGTCAAGAAATTCAACAAGTTCTACAAGAATAGAGGCAAAGAACGAAGCTCCAACTCAAGATATGATGAGAAGCGTTCATCAAGTCGTGACCGCAATTGCTACAATTCTGGGAAGCCCGGACACAACTCCAATGAGTGCACGGCTCCCTACAAACGAAGAGAAGAGTCACCTCAAAGACGAAGCTCAAAGAATGAATCACCTCCAAGAGAGAGAAGGAGTAGAGATGATCGTTATGAATGAAGACCTTCAAGGAGAAGTAGAGATTCGGAGAAGAAGGACAAGTACACCAAGAGCTACACAAGAAGAAAACATCAAGCTCATGTTGGTGAATGGGTTTCCAGCTCCGACTCCGACAACAACTCCGAGAGAAGCTATCACTCCGACTCCGACTACAGTCAAGATGATGGTGTTGCCGGAATTGCACTAGTGACTACCAACTCCTATGATCTATTTGATTCACCAAACGAAGGGAGCGGAAGTTGCTTCATGGCTAAAGGCTCCAAGGTATCACACCCCGAGTATCTTGATTTCAATAGTGATGAAGATGATTTGCTTTGTGACGATGACTTGCTCTTTGATGAAACTAGTAATGTTAGTCAAAATGAACTTGATAATTCTCATGCTAGTCAAGATAAGTCAATTGATGATGATAAGATGAAAAATAGAACAACTAACTAAAGAACTAAACACTCTTAAGTTAGCTCATGAATCTACTCTTGAAGATCATAGAGAGCTTGTAAGAACTCATGAGAAGCTACGCTTCGAGAAGCTCAACTTGGAGCAAGAGCATGAGTTTCTTAAAGCTATCAATGACGATCTCCGAAAGAAGACTTCATCTTATCTAGCCAAACGACTACTCTTGTCTACATTCATGCCACAAGTTAAAACTAAACAAACTAGTAACAAAGGCAAGAAAGGTGCTTCATCTAGTAGCAACAATAAAAATGATAAACCTAATGATGTTGCTTCTAGTAATTCTATTGATTCCACTAATGATGATTCTCTTAGCCAAGTTACACTTGAGCAAGAAAAGGCTTTATTGAAAGGGATTATAGAGAAAGGTATCTACAAGAGTCTTGCCGGGTGTAAGCAATTTGAGGAAATTGTACGCAAGCACGGAGGATACCGAAAGAACCATGGTGTTGGCTACTTCAACGCTAATGGAGTTGAATGGGAAGAAGGTCAATACCCCAAGCCCAAGTTTGTTCCTCAAAAGGAGAAGTATGAAAATACTCTTCCTAAGGGAACAAACACTCAAGATGACCTTCCACCACAAGACCACAAGCTCAAGGGCAAGAACAAGCTTCAAGAGGACATTGACTCATATGAAGATGAATCCCTAGCTTTGGTGGAGTGAGTTCCCAAGGCTACTTCAAGCTCAACTTCTACAAAGGCTACTTCAACACCAAGGATCCCCATCAACTTGATGTGGGTCCCCAAGAAGAAGAACTAGAGAGTTCTTGAGGGGTGACTCCGCCAATGAAATTCACTCATATTCATTATTGGCAAGAACTATTTGCAAACAACATCAACTCTATGCGATAGTTCAAGGAGTCACACATTCCCTCAAAGGTAAGCAAGGGACAAGGTAATCAACAAATCAATGGACATCATTACACATGCTTTGCACTCCATGTCCATAGATATCCTTGTATTTGTCTCTTGTGTGTTGGGACTAACCCATGTAGGTGAGAAGAGTAAGGAAACAACAAGGATGCTCCCAACTCTTGGTGATCTTCATCAACCTTGAGCATCCACCACTACCTCACCAACATGAAGTCTTCATCGACAAAACCCAAGGTTAGTTTATCCCTCCTATGGGGGGATGTCACATCAAGGGGGAGCTTTACTCTAAGACTTGAGTTAAAGCATCTCTTAGAATGTCACACCATTAAATGCTTTATGTAAAAGTGGTAACCCCACTTGTGCTTAAACGATGAGTATGACCTATGATCAAGTATTCTTACTTGGCTCCTAAGTCAATATACTCATATATAGATGACTTCGTCATCGCCAAAGTGCTTGTTAGATGCTAGTATGTATGTGCATGTTTGTCATGATTTCATTTGACATCTTATTGTGTGAGCATGTTGGTCTGCATTTATCTACCCATTCGAGGACATCCAATTGTTGCTATTTGGTTTTTGATTTATCTTTTGCCAATTGGATGGACAAGAATGCCTAGGACCACTCTCTAGCTATCTATGCTTTCTCACCTCATATTCCATTCATGCTGCATCACAAAATTTGAACAAGTACTTTTCGATCCCTTTGTGTGTGGAGCACTCGGAGTTCCGTATCGACAAAGGACTGACCATTAAAACCTCCCAAGTGCATCTCAGTGGAACCAACCCAAAATTCTCGGTCTCACCGAATCCCTAGGGTTGATCTAGTTTTCAATCTCGGTACTACCGATTCCATATTCTCGGTTACACCGAGTTTCCCTGTCAACTGACAGTTGAGGAACTCGGTGACACCGAAAATTTAGAATCGGTGTCACCGACAGCAAAGGGTATATATGATGTGGACCCGACGCTTTGAAAACCAATCTTCAAACCGTCACGCCCCAAAACCCTACGCTGCCGATTCGTGACCCCTGGTCATCGCCTTTGCTTCCCCGTGCGTCTCCGCCGCTGGGATCCTCGCCGTCGACGGGCATCTTCGCCGCCGTCGCCGCCGTAGCGGATCCGTCGCCAAGTTAGGGTACGTATTCGATTCTTCTTGCGCTCCCCGTCCAATTCTTGCGCTCCCCGTCCAATTCTTGCGCGATGAAGTTAGATTTTATCGATAAGCCATAGATTTCAAACCTCCCTATCCTCTAAAAGTTCCTGTAGATTAGCGAACGATTGATTTTTTAGGTTTTGCCGTCCGCCACATGAATCTCGGTAGAACCGATGCAAAAGAATCGGTAGCACCGATTCTGTTTTTCTGGCCAGCTAAGAACACCTCGGTGGAACCGAGTACTAATTCACGATGTGACCGAGAATAGTGCCAAGTTTCTAGAAAGCAGGTTGTTTGTCTCGGTGGGTCCGAAAATTTTGTCTTGGTTGTACCGACTTACATTTGGCAGAATGCAGAATTTGAGAAATCTTAGTTCAAACTTTCAAAAAAAAAACTGCTGCATTTTGTGATGACTCATCTTCTTCTACTCCTCTATATTCTATTCACAGGGTCAGTATGTCAAGTGCTGAGGACAGTGAGAACAACTTCCAAGAGCAGAATATTGTCATGAGTTCAATGCACTAGTCCTGAGTCAAGTTCCTCTTCAGATCCAGGCACCCCCAGTTCTCATGGGTTACCCAAGGCTGCTACTAGGGCCAGGAAGAAGCTGAATTCAGATGAGGAGGATTCGGATTTTGTGCTAGAGGAAATTCTTGCCAAGAAGCAAGAGAAAGCTGCTAAGAAGTCTGCTAATGAAGCCACCTCTTCAAGGAGGACTGTCAGCAAGGTATATGTTAGCTCTGAGGCTATGAGAGCACCTAAGAGTGATAGGGCTTCCATGACCATTGAGCCCCCAAGGAAGTCAATGCCTAAGAAGGCAGGAGAGAAGAAGCATGCCAGAAAGAGGATTGTCTATGTCACTGATAGGCAAACTTCCATGTATGAGGACCCTGAGGAGGCTGCTGGTGCTACTTCTGAGGAGGAGGAAGAGCAGGTTGTCAAGGCCCCTCCCAAGAAGAAGCAAAAGAAGCTTATGGCTGAGCTATGCCAAAGACTGGCACATCCAAGAGCACCAAGTCTGCCCCCAAGAAGGCTGCTGCTGAAAAGCCCAAGAGGACATCCAGACAGTTTCCAGCTTCTGAGAAGAACAAGGGAACTACCTCCAGAGTTGAGGATGAGGATGCCATGTCTGCTTTGATGAAGCTTGGACCACACCTTCCTGAACATAATGCCAACCATCCACTTGCTGAAGATATGAAGAAGAGGAAGGATTCTGGTTTGAGGGCATGGAGAGCTGTTGATCCATATGCCCAAAGGAGAAAGACAGCTGTGGACTACAGATTCTACACCAAGGAGCAACGGGATTTCTATGAGACTATGCTGCTTGACAAGAGTCCAGCTATGAGTAACATGAGATATGTTGACTGGAAGTACATCAAGGAGAATGAAGATTTCTTTCCAAATGTTCAAGACAACTTTCACTGCATTGGCTTGGATGAGTTTGTTGGCAAAGAGTTTACAGCATGGAATGATGAGATGATCATGCAATTCTACTCCACTGCTCACTTCTATGGAGATGGTAGGATTGTATGGATGACTGAAGGAGCTAGATACGAGTCCACTGTTGATGATTGGGCTGCCATCTTAGGAGTCCCAGAGGTGCAGGATGGTGACTTGGATGTCTACTCTGAATTCAAGGAGAGCCATGATGCTATGAAGGACATGTACAATGCTATCCCTGCTGCTAACTTGAAATTTCACAAGTTAGGCTCTATCTACTTCCTCCAGGCTGGCCTCCGTACCATGAACACCATTTTGAGGCATACTTTGATGCCCAAGTCAGGAGATGAGAAGATGATCCGAGGCTACTCCATCAACATGCTGATCCATCTTGACAGCCACACCAGGATTAGAGTTATGGATTTGATTGTAGAGACAGTGAAGAGGGTTGCTGCTGATCAAACGCGCTCATGCTGCTATGCACCCTATATCCAGATGCTCATCAACTCCAAGCTGGAGAAGCACATCTTTGCTCTGGACAGACCCCACTTGCCCCTACAGCCAGATTTAGAGGACAACATTGTGGTGATGGATCCAGAACATCCCACATCGGCTGCAGCTCAAGCACAGGCAGAGGCAGAGGCAGCTAGAGCCACTAGTGCTCAAGTCCCTAGATCCAGGAACGAGCAAATGGATCTGTTGATCTCATCAGTTCAGGGCATGCAGAAGGACATTAAGGACATTCTGAACAATCAAAACAGTCTTGTCAGGATCTTCGAGAACAGGATCAAGACCCTTAATGACAAGGTGGATGGGCTGACTAAGACAGTCAATGAGCTTAAGAAGGAAGTTGACTCTGTGCCTCTTCCCCACTCTTCAGATGATTATGATGAGGAGGAGGATGACTCACCTCTCAGGCCAGGCACACACTTCACTACTCAGGCCAGATCAGCCACTGTGCCAGCTTCAGATTTGAGGCCCTCTTCATCAGCTCCATCAGCTCCAGTTCCTCCAGTTGCCACTCCAACTCCATCCACGACATCAGCTGAGATCTTCGCCGACGCAGTTCTCTCGACTCCTTCATCAACAACCGGAGGAGATCAACCCAAGAACGCTTAGCTATATCTCTTTGAACTTTTTGGTAACTTGTTGCCAAAGGGGGAGAAGTGTATATAGATCTTTCGGCTTCGAGTGAGACAGCGTTTGGTTTTTATCGCTTTTTCAAAACATTTGGTCTTTTGGTTGCTTGTGTTGAACTATGTGGTGTTTTGATCATACGCTTAATGTGTGTTGTGCTACTATTTCCTATCATTATGCTACTTATGAGATGATCTTTCATCTTTGCTTGATTGTGTTGTGCTATGATGTTCATTCTAATTACTCTCGCACACCACCAAGATGTATGTGACATGGAAGAAGTGCAACATGTACCTAATCGATTGTGCATTTGCATTCAAACGCAAATTTAAAATAATGCACAAATTTAGGGGGAGCTCTTGCTTATCACATACTTCTCAAAGCGATGATTATATTCATTGATTATATCATATGTCGAAGCTTTGATCTATATGTTGTCATCAATTACCAAAAAAGGGGAGATTGAAAGCACATTTGCTCCCTTGGTGGTTTTGGTAATTAATAACAACATATAAGTCATTGAACTAATGTTTCCACTAAGTATATTTCAGGAAAAGTTCAATGATAGGATTGGCAAAAGGATTGTGGAGATTGTGGAGATACCCCAAGATGCAAGGAAATGGATTGGCAAAGCCTCAAGCAAGAGGACTCTACATTTTACTTTGTGAGAAATCACTTTGAGTCCATAGGAAAGCCAATACTATTAAAAGGGGGTAAGGTACTGTTGGTGAACAAAATGCTCATACGTGCACAAGTGATAGTCACCAAAAACACCCACAAGCTCTTCCACAAAAGTCTGTCCAAAGTCAAATATCCAAAATCGGTGCAACCAACACTTTCCACTCGGTGCCACCGATTCCCATACTCAGACAGACCTAAGCCAAACCCTAGCCTTTCGGTGCAACCGATTCTGCTTCGGTGCCACCGAGTTTGGGTTGCCAACTTTCTGTTACGCAGTTTCACAATATCGGTACCACCGAGCTTGTTGAATCGGCGTCACCGAGATTGGGCAATCAGACCGTTGGTCACCTTATTGGTGCAACCGAGTTTCATATATCAGTCTCACCGAGATTCACAAGGTTGCCACCTTTTGATCACTTCGGTACCACCGAGATTAACACATCGGTGTCACCGAGTTGGTCATTTTGTGTGTAACGGTTGGATTTTTGGGGATGCCTATATATACCCCTTCACCACCACCTACTCGAGAGAGAAGCACTCAAAACTATTCCATACTTGCCCCATCCTGTTTTCTGAGAGAGAGCCACCTACTCATGTGTTGAGATCATGCCATTCCATTCCAACCATATGAATCTTGATCTCTAGCCTCCCCAAGTTGCTTTCCACCAATCTCATCTCTTCCACCAAGTCAAATCTGTGAGAGAGTGATTGTGTGTTGAGGAGTCTATCATCTTGAAGCACAAGAGCAAGGAGTTCATCATCATTGCTGAGCCTATTACCTTTTGGAGGGTGGTGCCTCCTAGATTGGTTAGGTGTCGCTTGGGAGCCTCCTACTTCGTGTTGTGGAGTTGAACCAAGAAGTTTGTAAGGGAAGGAGATCGCCTACTTCGTGAAGATCTACCCATAGTGAGGCTAGTCCTTCGTCGACGGAAGCCGTTATGGAATAGTCAAGGTTGCTACTTCGTGGACACTTATGGGTGGAGCCCTCCGTGGACTCTCGCGACCGTTACCCTCCGTGGGTTGAAGACTCCATAAACGTGGACGTACGATAGCACCACCTATCAGAACCACGGGAAAAAATCATCGTGTCTACAATTGCGTTTAATCCTCTTACCCTTCCTTTCTACTCATGCTTGTTGTTACTTTCCGCTGCTATACTCTTAGACATGCATGTGTAGGGTGTACTTGACTTGCCATGAATGTTAAAATCTGCCAACACTAAAATTGGGAAAAGGTAGAAATTTTATTTGGTCAAGTAGTCTAATCACCCCCCCTCTAGACATACTTTCGGTCCTACAACTAGACACATCCATCTTCCTCCACGGTGATGAAACCGAAGCAATGGAGACCAACGCTCTGATACCACTTGTAGGATCACTAGAAGTGTGTGTCTAGAGGGGGGGGGGGTGAATAGACTACTTGCAAATTTAAAACCTAACCTTTTCCCAATTTTAAGTGTTGGCATATTTTAAAAATTATAGCAAGTCTAGCACACCCTACACATGCAAGTCAACAAGTATGGCAGCGAAAAGTAAAGACATTGCACATGGAAGTAAAGAGTTGAGATAGGAAGATCAAACGCATGAGGGACACGAAGATTTTTCCCATGGTTCCGATAGGCAGTGCTATCGTACGTCCATGTTTATGGAGTGTTCAACCCACGGAGGGTAACGGTCGCGAGAGTCCATAGAGGGCTCCACCCATAAGGGTCCACGAAGTAGTAACGTTGACTATTCCATAACGACTTCCATCCACGAAGGACTAGCCTCACTATGGGTAGATCTTCACGAAGTAGGCGATCTCCTTGCCCGTACAAACTATTTGGTTCAACTCCACAACACGAAGTAGGAGGCTCCCAAGCGACACCTAACCAATCTAGGAGGCACCACCCTCCAAAAGGTAATAGGCTCGGTAATGTCGATGAACTCCTTGCTCTTGTGCTTCAAGATGATAGACTCCTCAACACACAATCACTCTCTCACATATTTGGCTATGGTGGAAGAGATTGATTTGGTGGAAAGCAACTTGGGGAGGCTAGAGATCAAGATTCATATGGATGGAGTGGAATGGCTTGATCTCAACACATGAGTAGGTGGCTCTCTCTCAGAAAATAGGATGGGGCAAGTATGGAATAGTTCTGAGTGCTTCTCTTTCGAGTGGGTGGTTGTGAAGGGGTATATATAGGCATCCCCAAAAATCCAACCGTTACACCTAAAGTGACCAACTCGGTGACACTGAAGTATAAAACTTGGTGGTACCGAAGTGACCAAAAGGCAGTAACTTTTGAATCTCGGTGAGACCGATAGTTAAATCCCGGTGGTACCGACTTGATGACCAACGGTCAGATTACACAGCTCAGTGAGACCGATTCTCAAATCTCGGTGGTACCAATTCTTGACAACGGCTAACCAGAGAGTTGGTCCAAAAGACTCGGTGAGACCGATTCACAAAACTCGGTGGTACCGATTCCTGAGAATGGCTAACCAGGAAGTTGGTCCAAATCTCGGTGAGACTGATTGGCAAAACTCAGTGGTACCGATACTTGAAAATAGCTAACCAGAAAGTTGGCAACTGAACTCGGTGGCACCGAAGTGGAAAGTTGGTAGTACCGAGATGGGTTTGGCTAAGGATTTGTCTAGGGTTTGAATCTCGGTGAGACCGAATAGGAATTGTTGGTCTTACCGATTTGAGTGGTAGGGTTCTAGATAGAGTATTTGTGGAAGAGCTTGTGGGTGTTTTTGGTGACTATCACTTGTGCACGTGGAGCATCTTGTTCACCAATAGTACCTTACCCCCTTTTAATAGTATTGGCTTTCCTATAGACTCAAAGTGATTTCTCACAAAGTAAGATGTAGAGTCTTCTTGCTTGAAGCTTTGCCAATCCATTTCCTTGCATCTAGGGGTATCTCCTCACAATCCTTTTTGCCAACCCTCTCTGTGGACTTTATCTGAAATACACTAGGTAAAAGTATTAGTCCAAGAGACAATGTATGTTGTAATGAATTATCAAAACCACCAAGGGGGCATGTTGTGCTTTCAATGGCATGACAAAAGGATCCAAAAACGGGAATTCAATGTAGGAGATCTTGTGCTTTTGTACAATTCTTGTTTTAGATTTTTTGCAGGAAAACTCTTATCCAAATGGGAAGGCCCTTATGTGAGACATTCCGGAACTCTCCAGAAACCTGAAAAAGAGGTAAGTATGTGATACGGTAAGTAAACCGACTCCAAAAATTCCAAAAATAAAACGGAGTCAGGGGACCTACGAGGGAGGCACAAGCCAACAGTGCGCCCCCCCCCCGGGGTGCGCCCTGTTGGCTTATGGGGCCCTGGTGTGCCTTCCCGACTCCGATTTCTTCCCGAACACGTGTCCTGACCTAGAAAAAATCATTACATATACTCCCGGATGTTTTGACCACCGCATCGCGAGTTTCTCCTTTGTTCTTGTTTCGGGCTATTTTTCTGACAGATCTAGATCGCCATGACTTCCCCAAGTTGTCATGACTTCCCCAAGTTCATCTAAAGACAAGTTCTTCGAGAGGGTTATCAACCCTTACTTGCCGGAGGTGATGAAGCACCCTCAAGCTATTGAGATGCGTGAGGGGGTGCTCCACATCCGGGATGTTCAAGGCCCCAAGAAGGAGGGAAGCGACAAGGCCAGGCTTGCAGAAGTGGCTCAGGAGATCTTCAAGTGCCAAGGGATGGTTGAACATGGTATGAGTGCTAATCACTCTATGATCACAGACTTCAACTGCGAGAACAAGCTGGACACACGGAGCGTAGGAGAAGCTCGCTTCAAACTTGAAGAGCGGATCGAGCACCTTCAAGATCAAATTTATGAACTTCAAACCCAGAACTGTGAGTATGAATCTAGGTTTAAAAGGATGAGCCTCGCTGCTGATTTATGGATTCCGGAAACAAGAGTCTCTTTCCATGTTGGGGAGCCTATGCCTTGGAAGATGGAGGATTTCCGCATACCACCGCCATCACCGAAGAACACTTGAGTACATGGGTATGGGCACAACCCCTAGCTTGTTCCAAGCATGGGGGAACTGCCCCGGTATCGTATCACCATCACTTTTTTTCACCGCCATCTTTTATTTCAGTTTGATCTTTGGCTATTTAGTGGTTTAGAGAAATAAAGTTTCAGATTTGCTTTGCTTAGAATTTTGCTTTGAGTTCTACCTATCCTTGTAATCGAGTGTGAGAGTTATATAATAAAGATTAGTTGAGTTTGTGTGCTTTACTCTCCTGCACCAATGATCATAGCAAGACAATAAAAAGAATAATAAAGATCATATGCTTATCCCATGGGAAGTAATGGCTTCACATAAAATCAAAGTATGAACTATGAAAATTGTTGGGAATAGAACAAGCATAACCTTAGTCATTGTTATAATCCATGCAAGATAATGATAGAGAGGAGAAGATTCACATACAAATATACTATCTTGGACATCATCTATGATTACGAACCCTTACCAAATATTAAATAATGATCAAGTGTTGAAGTTGGACATGGAAGATGATACGTCTCCAACGTATCGATAATTTATGAAGTATTCATGCCATATTCACCTATGTTTACAATACTTTTATATGGATTTGATGCACTTTATATGATTTATTTAGAACTAACCCGGACTGACGCTGTTTTCAGCAGAATTACCGTGGTGTTGTTTTTGTGCAGAAAATGAAAGTTCTCGGAATCGCCCGAAACTTTTTGACGATTTTTTTTGAAACAAAAGAGGCAATAGACGCTTCGTGGGAGGGCCAAAAGAGCCAGGAGGTGGGCACCACCCACCAGGCCGCGCCAGACCCCCTACCCGTGGTCTGGTGGGTGCTCCCCACCTCGTGGCCCATCTTCGCGTGAAACCGACACTCAAAAATCCTATAAATACAGAAACCATCAGAAATAACCCTAGACTCTCCGCTCCGCCGCCGCAACTCTCTGTATCGACGAAAAACCAATCTGGAGACGTTCTAGTACCCTGCCGGAGAGGGGAATCCATCTCCGGTGGCCATCTTCATCATCACGACGGAGGCCATGACGAGGAGGGAGTAGTCCACCCTCGGGGCTGAGGGTATGTACCAGTAGCTATGTGTTCAATCTCTCTCTCTCATGTTCTTGAGATGTCACGATCTTGATGTATCACGGGCTTTGTTAAAATAGTCGGATCACATGATGTTATTCCCACTCTATCTTGTTGTGATGAATTGAGTTTTCCCTTTGAGATATCGTTATGTTGGATTGAATATTGGATTTGAGAACACTTGATATATGTCTTGCACGCGGATACCCATGGTGACAATGGGATATTCTATTGATTCACTTGATATATGTTTTGGTACTCAACTTGCAGATTCCCACGGTGACATTGGGGTAATCTATGCATAGGGGTTGATATACGTTCTTGTCCTACTTTCTCCGATAGAAATCTTGGGGCACTCTTTGAGGTTCTTTGTGTGGATTGAGTATTATGAATCTGAAATTGTTTGATGCGTATCGTATAATTAACTCATGTATACTTGTGGTGACATTGGAGTATCTAGGTGACATTAGAGTTGGTTGATGCGTATCATATGGTGTTATTCTAGTACGAACTCTTAGATAGATCGAACGGAAAGGATAATTTGATGTTATCTTAGTACAAACTCTTGAATAGATCGATCGGAAAGGATAACTTTAAGGTGGTTTCGTACCCTACAAACAATTTCTTCTTATGTTCTCCGCTAGATAAGAACTTTGGAGTGATTCTTCGTTGCACGTTGAGGGATGGTTATGTGATCCAATTATATTAGCATTGTCGAGAGATTGCACTAGCGAAAGTACGGACCCTAGGCCTTGTTTTCAAGCATTGCAACACCGTTTGTGCTCACTTTTGTTACTTGCTACCTTGTTGTTTTTATATTTTCAGATTACAAAAACCTATATCTACCATCCATATTGCACTTGTATCACCATCTCTTCGCCGAACTAGTGCATCTATACAATTTGCCATTGTATTGGGTGTGTTGGGGGCACAAGAGATTTCTTGTATTTGATTGCAGGGTTGTTTGAGAGAGACCATCTTCATCCTACACCACCCACGGATTGATAAACCTTAGGTCATCCACTTGAGGGAAAATTGCTACTGTCCTACAAAACTCTGCACTTGGAGGCCCAACAAAGTCTACAAGAATAAAGTTGCGTAGTAGACATCAAGCTCTTTTCTGGCGCCGTTGCCGGGGAGGTGAGTGCTTGAAGGTATATATTTAGATCTTGCAATTAAATCTTTTAGTTTCTTGTTTTTCACTAGTTAGGTTTTATAAAAGAAAACTACAAAAAAATGGAGCTTAGGTTGCATCATTTGTCTCGTCTTTATAAAGTCTTTCGTGAAAATGATGGTTCGGAAAATTGTGTTCAATTGGTAGAGGAAGAATTTATGAAAATCCTTAATGAGAATTACTTCAATGATGAGCATCATAGAAATATTTCTAGTATGAATTCTCTGAATATCCATGATGCTAATGATATGCAAAGCCACAAGCTTGGGGATGCTATGTTTGATGAAGATGATATTTTTAGTCCCCCAAGTTTTGATGAGAAAATTTATTATGATGATGGCATGCCTCCTATATATGATGATTATGATGATGAAATGTATGCTATAAAGAGTGATAGTAACCATGAAAGTTGTCATCATGATTTTAATATTGAATGTGGCTATGTCAATCATGTATCTCATGATAGTTATTTTGTTGAGTTTGCTCCCATTACAATGAATGAGAAGAAATATGCTTATGTGGAGAGTAATAAATTTTCTATGCTTGTAGATCATGAAAATAATGCTTTATGTGATAGTTATATTGTGAAGTTCCTTCATGATGCTACTGAAAATTATTATGAGGGAGGAACATATGCTTGTAGGAATTGCAATAATATCAAGTTTCCTCTCTATGTGTTCAAAGTTTTGAAGTTATGCTTGTTTTGCCTTCCTATGCTAGTTGATTCTTGCTCCCATAAATTGTTTCCTCACAAAATCCCTATGCATAGGAAGTGGGTTAGAGTTAAATGTGCTTGTTGTGAGATTCATGATGCTCTCTTACATGTTTCAAATACTATTCCTATGTGAGCATCATTGAAATCATCATGCGTAGCTAAAAAGGCTTTAAAGAAAAGCGCTTGTGGGGAGACAACCCAACACTTTTCCTTTCTGTTTTTGTGTGTTCACATGATTAAGCTACTGTATTAATCATGTTTTGTGTCTTTTATTTCAATAAAGTGCCAAGTAAAGCCTTTGGGATAACTCACAAGATGAGTAGAATTGATGCTGAACCAAAACAGAAACTTTTGACTCCAGTACAGGAATTTTCATTTTTTGATGGAGCGTGCTAATGATCTGAAATTTTTACACATTCTTGATATACAAATTCTTCAGATTTTCCTAATTGTTCAGAATTTTTAGAGACAGGGAAGTATGGCTATACTACAGATCTTCATAGACTGTTCTGTTTTTGGCAGATTCTGTTTTGCATGCATAGTTTGCTTGTTTTAGTGTTCCCATAGCTTATATTCAGTGATATAAATTATGGGAATGATAGAATACAGTAGGTATCATGTGGGAACAATTATTAATCTTGTCTTGACAGTACCTAAGTGAATGGTCTATCTTTATTATACTAACCCATCTCATGAAGTTCCGTTAAGTTTTGTGTGATTGAAGTTTTCAAGTTTTGGGTGAGATACTGATATGAGGAGAATAAGGAGTGACAAGAACCTAAGCTTGGGTATGCACAAGGCACCCCCAAGGTAATATCCAAGGAAGACTCAAGCGTCTAAGCTTGGGGATGCCCTGGAAGGCATCCCCTCTTTCGTCTTCAACACTATCGGTATATCTTACTTGGAGCTATATTTTTATGCGTCACATAATATGAGTTTTGCTTGGAGGGTCATTTTATTTTTTTGTTCTCTGTTAGATATTATTTATAATCTTTTTTTTAAATAAAAGGTTCCAAGAATTACCCTTTAGGATGCTTGAATTGCATGTTTGATGTGTGCTGTGTAAAAACAGAAACTTTTACTGTAGTGTTTGAATTTTCATATTTTACTGGAACGTGGAAAGTTTCTGAAATTTTTACACAGTGTTTTAATATAAATTATTTAGCATGTTCTAAATTTTCATAATTGTTTGAGTTACATAAGTACACTGTTTTCATAAATTGCTACAGACTGTTCTGTTTGGACAGATTGCTGTCATAGTTTTGTTATCTGCTTATCCTATAGTTTCCATAGCCTATATTTGTATATATAAATTGTGGAAATGATAGTAAAAATTAGATGATGTTTTAAATTATTATGCAACTTGTCTTGGCAGTACATAAAGAGTTGATTTATTATTATGTGTACTAACCTATCTCACGAGTTCTTTTCGAGTTTTGTGTGGATGAAGTTTTTGAGAATAGGTGAAACCATGATATGAGAGGATTGAACGAGATACAAAAGCTCAAGCTTGGGGATGCCCAAGGCACCCCAAGTAAATATTTCAAGAAGTCTCAAGCATCTAAGCTTGGGGATGCTACGCATCCCACCTCTCTTCATCAAACAAATATCGGTTAGCCTATGTTGAGCCTAATTTTTTATTTGTCCACATGATATGTGCTATTCTTGGAATGTATTTTTATTTAGTTTGATGTTTAAATAAAATACTCAGATCTGAAAATCTTTATTGAGAGAGAGAGAGTCCTCACATAGCTACTTTATTGTTTGACTACTCATTGATCTTCACTTATATCTTTTGAGAGTAGTTTGATGTTTACTCTTGAGCTTCACTTATATCCTATGAGTAAATTGTGAATGAATTGAATATCATAAATATGAAATTATCAATGTGCTTTATGCTTAGTAGTAGCTTCACATATGGTTTAGAAAGTAAAATCTATTGAAGTTTTACAACCACAATATTGGTCATACAAGCAATTCGTGAATAATTAGTATATGGAAGAGAACTTTCACATACAAATATATTATCTTGGACATCTTCTATGATTGTGAATACCCATTAATTATTTTCAAACTTGAGCAAATTAGTTGAAGTTGGACAAGGAAGACAACGTAATGAGTTATGGTTGGGTATATTTGCATAGAAGTTATATTGTTATGGATCCTCTAACATGTGGTGCTTGTTTAGAAATTTTTGCTAGCCAAAACTTCGTACTAAGTAGAGATACTACTTGTGCATCCAAACCCTTGAGCCAAGTTTCCTCCATGAGAGTCCACCATACCTACCCATATATGGTATTTCACTGCCATTCCAAGTAAATTTGCATGTGCCACCTCTAAAATTTCAAATGAACACCTGTTTTGTGTGCCTGGACCGCTCATGGAGCGACATGGGGCGGTCAGTATCTTCCATGTTAAGCGGGTTATTCTCATGATGAGTGTTTATTCACTCGTCCTTGCATGATAGGGGCGGTAATAGGGATTCCCAGTCCCGAAATCAAAAATAAATGCAAATAATTAAACAAAACTCCCCCAGGAATGTTGTTGGTATGGACGGTACCCGTGGATTCGGCTCGCTGTGGAGTGTGTTTGTTGGTGGAGGGGGAGTAAACCTTTTACCGCTTGGGAACCGCCACTAATGTGTTTAGCATGGAAGATATTGATAACTCTTGGTCGTAACGTTGACAGGAAGGGTGTGCCTCCCAAAATTATATTCATCTCTGTTTTAAACAATGAGCTCTGGCACATATGCAAATCCCTGCTTCCCTCTGCGAAGGGCCAATCTATTTACTTTCATGTTATTTACTATTCATGTTGAGT
The DNA here is from genome assembly GCA_039707655.1 of Elymus sibiricus. Taxonomy (NCBI): domain Eukaryota; kingdom Viridiplantae; phylum Streptophyta; class Magnoliopsida; order Poales; family Poaceae; genus Elymus; species Elymus sibiricus. The sequence goes on from CM077665.1 coordinate 277,412,915, forward strand.
CAACTTCTTATTCCAACGTCAATCTATTAGTTGGCAAGCATCATGTGGTGGGGAAAGATCCAAACACATATATCCGGTCGAATATATTTGATCATGATTCATTATTGTTGACAACTATCTTTATGATAAGTATGTTGGGAGGCGAAACTTTAAACGCCTATCTTTCTCTGTGTTCGATGGATGTTGTTTGTTCTAAAAATATGCTTTGAGTACTTGCAATCATAGAAGACTATATGATGATTGAGTATGTGGAGCTCTTACTTAGACTTTGTTGAGAATAAGTTGAATTGCAATTGTTTGGTGACTAAGAACATAGGTTGTTAAGTTTCAAGAGAATTCATTGTTTGAACCGTAACATGTGAATTAGTTGCTACTTTATCATGATGAGTTTTATGAGAAAAAGTTGTTGTTATGATGCTAGAAAAAGTGGTTGAAATTATCATTGATCAAACTTATATACTATGCTAGCATTCACACTTCATAAATTAATGATTTTATCATTAAACCTACTCGAGGACGAGTAGGAATTAAGCTTGGGGATGCTGATACGTCTCCAACGTATCGATAATTTATAAATTATTCATGCCATATTCACCTATGTTTACAATAATTTTATATGGTTTTGATGCACTTTATATGATTTATTTAGAACTAACCCGGACTGAAGCTGTTTTCAGCAGAATTACCGTGGTGTTGTTTTTGTGCAGAAAATGAAAGTTCTCGGAATCGCCCGAAACTTTTTGACGATTTTTTTGGAACAAAAGAGGCACTAGACACTTCGTGGGAGGGCCAGAAGAGCCACAATGTAGGCACCACCCACCAGGCCACGCCAAACCCCCTACCCGTGGTCTGGTGGGTGCTCCCCACCTCGTGGCCCATCTTCGTGTGAAACCGACGCTCAAAAATCCTATAAACACAGAAACCATCAGAAATAACCCTAGACTCTCCGCTCCGCCACCGCAACTCTCTGTATCGACGAAAAACCAATTTGGAGATGTTCCAGTACCCTGCCGGAGAGGGGAATCCATCTCCGGTGGCCATCTTCATCATCCCGGCGGAGGCCATGACGAGGAGGGAGTAGTCCACCCTCAGGGCTGAGGGTATGTACCAGTAGCTATGTGTTCAATCTCTCTCTCTCTCTCTCTCGTGTTCTTGAGATGTCACGATCTTGATGTATCACGGGCTTTGTTAATATAGTCGGATCACATGATGTTATTCCTCTCTATCTTGTTGTGATGAATTGAGTTTTCCCTTTGAGATATCGTTATGTTGGATTGAATATTGGATTTGAGAACACTTGATATATGTCTTGCATGCGGATACCCGTGGTGACAATGGGGTGTTCTATTGATTCACTTGATATATGTTTTGGTACTCAACTTGCGGATTCCCGCGGTGACATTGGGGTAATATATGCATAGGGGTTGATACACGTTCTTGTCCTACTTTCTCCGATAGAAATCTTGGGGCACTCTTTGAGATTCTTTGTGTGGATTGAGTATTATGAATCTGAAATTGTTTGATGTGTATCGTATAGTTAACTCATGGATACTTGTGGTGACATTGGAGTATCTAGGTGACATTAGAGTTGGTTGATGCGTATCATATGGTGTTATTCTAGTACGAACTCTTAGATAGATCGAACGGAAAGGATAATTTGATGTTATCTTAGTACGAACTCTTGAATAGATCGATCGGAAAGGATAACTTTAAGGTGGTTTCGTACCCTACAAACAATTTCTTCTTATGTTCTCCGCTAGATAAGAACTTTGGAGTGATTCTTCGTTGCACGTTGAGGGGTGGTTATGTGATCCAATTATATTAGCTTTGTTGAGAGATTGCACTAGCGAAAGTACGAGCCCTAGGCCTTGTTTTCAAGCATTGCAACACCGTTTGTGCTCACTTTTGTTACTTGCTACCTTGCTGTTTTTATATTTTCAGATTACAAAAACCTATATCTACCATCCATATTGCACTTGTATCACCATCTCTTCGCCGAACTAGTGCATCTATACAATTTGCCATTGTATTGGGTGTGTTGGGGGCACAAGAGATTTCTTGTGTTTGATTGCAGGGTTGTTTGAGAGAGACCATCTTCATCCTACAGCTCCCACGGATTGATAAACCTTAGGTCATCCATTTGAGGGAAAATTGCTACTGTCCTACAAAACTCTGCGCTTGGAGGCCCAACAAAGTCTACAAGAATAAAGTTGCGTAGTAGACATCAGAAGACAGCGTAATGGTCATGATTGCTTACATTTGCTTAGAAGTTATATAGACATGGATCCTTTAACATGTGATGCTTCCTTTAGAACTCTTGCTAGCCAAAATTTCCGCACCAAGTAGAGATACTACTTGTGCATCCATAACCCCTTGAACCCAGTTTGTTTTTGTAAGTGTCCACCTTACCTACCTAGGTATTGAATAAGATCCTTCAAGTAAATTGTCATTGGTGCATAAGCAATAAAAATTTCCTCTAATCATGTATGATCTTTTATGGAAAGGAAAATAAGCTTTATACGATCTTGTGATGGTGAAGAAATAAAAGCGACGGAGTGCATAATAAAGTTCGCTATCACAAGGGGCAATATGAAGTGAAGTTCCTTTGCATTAAGAGATTGCACATCCAACCAAGTAAAAGCGCATGACAACCTCTGCTTCCCTCTGCGAAGGGCCTATCTTTCACTCTCATAAAGTTCTTACCTTTATTCAAGAGTCATCAATATTCATTCTTCTCCTAAGATATAAACTCTCTTAGTGGTAAGCATCACATGTTGAGGTAAGATCCAAGTATATATATCTAGTTGAATGTAAGAAACCATGATTCATTATTGTTGACATTATCCTTGAGGTAAATGAGTTGGGTGGCAAATGAAGCCCCTATCTTCCTATGTGTCCGGCAAAAACATTAGCTCCAAAAATATGCAATGAGTGTCAATAATCATAGATGACTAAATGATAGTTGAGTATGTGGGTTTGCTAAAATGAAAGCGCTTATATAGACTCTTTTCTTGAATATGATGAATGAGGATTATCACCATGACTAAAAGCATTGTTTGTTTGTTGTCAATAGGGTTTATGCTTCATACTTCGATGATTGTGAATAGATCGTTAATTGATTATGAGAAGTTATATGATGAAATGCTTGCTGCTATAATGATATGCATGATGCTCTCATGTCTGTATTCTGTTTTTATCGACACCTCTCTCTCAATCATGTGGTCATTATTCTCGAGTTCGACTTTCGCTTGAGGACAAGCGAGGTCTAAGCTTGGGGGAGTTGATACGTCCATTTTGCATCATGATTTCCTATTCATATTTACGTTATTCTTGTCCATTATTCCCTATTATCATACAATTCTTATGCCCTTTCTCTCTGAATATGCAAGGTACATCACAAAGAGGGAATTGTCTGGAAACTAGAATTCTGGACCGGAAAACCGAGAAAAAGGCAGAAAAATCACCAGACTCCAAATGACCTGAAACTTCCTGAGGAATTTTTATTGAATATATGTGAATTTATGGGCCAAAATATACTAGAGGGGGGCCACCAGCTAGGCACAAGACAACAGGGCGCCCCCCCCAGGCCGCGCCCTGATGGCTTGTGGGGCCCTGGCTGGCCTCTCGAGGCCCCTCTTCTCCTATATGGTGTGGCTTACCCTAGAAAAAAAATCATAAGCAATCTTTCGGAATGTAGCGCCGCCGTCTCGAGGCGGAAACCTGGGCAGAGGCCCTTTTGCACTCTGGCAGTCAGATTCTGCCGGGGAAATACCTCTCCGGGAGGGGGAGATCGAAGTCATCGTCATCACCAACGCTTCCTCCTTCGTGGGAGGACCAATCTTCATCAACATATTCACCAGCACCATCTCATCTCCATCCCTAGTTCATCTCTTGTATTCAATCTTCGTCCCAAAACCTTAGATTGGTACCTGTGGGTTACTAGTTGTGTTGATTACAACTTGTAGTTGATGCTTGTTGGATTACTTGGTGGAAGAAATTATGTTCAGATCCTAAATTATTATTATTGCACCTCTGATCTTGAACATGTTGATGAAGTGTGAGTAGTTACTATTGTTCCTGAGGACATTGGAGAAGTCTTGTTATAAGTTATCATGTGAAGTTGGTATTCGTTCGATATTTTGATGATATGTATGTTGTTACTTCTCTTAGTGGTGTCATGTGAACGTCGACTACATGACACTTCACCATGCTATTGGCCTAAGGGAAGTCATTGTGGAGTAACAAGTAGATGATGGGTTGCTAGAGTGACAGAAGCTTAAACCCCAGTTTATGCGTTGCTTCATAAGGGGCTGATTTGGATCCACATGTTTCATGCTATGGTTAGATTTATCTTAATTCTTCTTTCGTAGTTGCGGATGCTTGCAAGAGGGGCTAATCATAAGTAGGTTGTTAGTTCAAGTAAGAACAGCACCTTAGCACCGGTCCACCCACATATCAAATTATCAAAGTAGTGAACGCAACTCAACTGAACATGATGAACATGACTAGACAGAATTCCCATGTGTCCTCGGGAGCGCTTGCTTAATATAAGAGTACTTTCAGGCCTATCATTCGCTACAAAAGGGATTGGGCTACCTTGATGCACCCTTGTAACTTGTTACTTGTCACTTGTTACGATTTATCTTGCTACAAAACTATCTACTATCATTACTTACAGCACTTGCAGAGAATACCTTGCTAAAAACTGCTTATCATTTCCTTCTGTTCCTCGTTGGGTTCGACACTCTTACTTATCGAAAGGACTACGACTGATCCCCTATACTTGTGGGTCATCAGAGGCATAAATTACTCCATACAAATCACCATTACCCGCGTTAAGGTGCAGCCTAGAAGCAATAATTGCCCCAAGGTTATACTGTTTATCACAAGTCACCGCAGTGTGAGTGATGCTCAAGTCAGGAGCGCATAGCACACTACAATCTTTCTTGCCCACAATACTTTTTCCATTAAACAATGCAAAGTAGCAGATAGAGGAAAATTAAATACTTTTTATTCTAGCATGTGTAACTCCTCTATCCTCTCCAACGCAAAGACTTTCAAGAAATATATTATAATCAAATTTTTGTAGTTTGTCGAGTGATCCCCAATATGTAAGTTTGCATGCATCACAAAATTCTTCTAGATTCATACTATAAGAGTTATCCTAAACAACACTTTAGAGGTACGAGGGTGATATTGAAACCTCTGCGACAATGAATGGGCAAGATTATACTGTTGAGCGCACTTATCTGAGAGGAATTCAGCGAGGTCAGTATTATAAATATATTGATCAAATTCTTATTTAATACCGGCACCCATCATGAACTCATTTCATGGCCACCGACATGATTTAGCATTGGTCGTGACCACTAAACTTGACATTGGTTCAACATAAGCTTGTCGTACCGAGCTCTCGCTCGACGACTCGCCAGAAGACCGTCTCCTTGAAGAACTCCTTCTAAAGATATTCATTTTCCTAAGAAAAATTTCTGAAATTTTTGGACCACAAAATGATTTCAATAAAACTTTGTAAGATTGGTAGCAACTACTCATATAGATGCCTAGAGGCCATATCAAGTATTCAAACTACTTGGAACTCAAAGAATTTAACATGCAAGATCATTTTCAATAGCACCAAGTGCAGCAAAATATGCAAAATATAAACCATTAAAGCAAAAACTAATTGGAGGAATGAGAGAGTCACCTACCAAGGAGAAATCGCTCAAAACAGTTTCGGAAAAGGAGTTCCGAGCAAGAGATCGAAAATCTCAGGTTTGGGAGCTAGAACACGAGAGAGAGAGAGAGAGAGAGAGAGAGAGAGAGAGAGCAACCAGGGATTTTTCTAGAGGAAGAATAAGGAGTGGGCCGAAGGGATAAGTGAGGTTGTGCCTGTGGGCCGGCCCCAAGCCATCAGGGTGAGCCCAGGGGTTGGGTATGCCCTGTTGGCTTGGCACCAATAGGTGCACCCCCTTGAGGTGTTTTCTGCTCCAATTTTTTTAAATATTCTAGAAAAATTCCTGTAGAAATTTTGTGGCAATCGGAGACTTTTTATTTTTGGGCCATTTTTTATTGCACGGGTAGTTGAAAAAATAGGCTAATCATGGCATTCTATTTTATTAACCTAAAAATAACAGAGAGCAAACTAAGGGTATAGAAGGTTGTGCTTACTAAATTCACCGATCTCATGCCTTTCAAAAAGGATCCATTAATAAGGTTGATCAAGTCTTATTAATAACCATTTTCGATTGACATGGAACCAAAGAATTTTGCATATAACACTAGGTTACCTCAATGGGGATTTGCATATCCCCAACAATAAGAATATCATATTTCTTCTTGGCAATAGGAAGAGGAAATTTAAACCCTCCAATAGTGATTGTGGCACTTGCTCAATAGCATTGATATTATTTACCGAAGCTTGTTTCTTCGGGAAATGCATTGTATGTTGTTTTCCATTGACATGAAAAGTAACCTTGCTTTTGTTGCAATCAATAAGAACCCCTACAGTATTTAAAAAGGGTCTACCAAGGATAATCGACATTTTGTCGTCCTTGGGCATCTCAAGAATAACAAAGTCCATTAAGATAGTAACATTTGCAACCACAACAGGAACATCCTCACAAATTCCAATAGGTATAGCAGTGGATTTATCAGCCATTTGAAAAGATATTTCAGTAGGTGTGAGCTTATTCAAATCAAATCTTTTATATAAGGAGAAGGGCATACCACTAACACCGGCTCCTAGATCACATAAAGCGGTTTTAACATAACTTCGTTTAATGGAGCAAGGTATTGTGGGTATACCGGGATCTCCCAACTTCTTAGGCACTCCACCTTCAAAAGAATAATTAGCAAGCATGGTGGAAATCTCAGTTTTAGGTATCTTTCTTTTATTAGTGATAAGATATTTCATGTATTTACCATACAGAGACATTTTCAAAATATCAGTCAAGCGAGTGCGCAAAGATAGGTCTAATCATTTCAGTAAAGCTCTCAAAATCTTCTTCATCCGTAGCCTTAGAAGGCTTACAAGGAAAATGCATGGGTTTCTGGACCCATGGTTCTTTTTCTTTACCATGTTTTCTAGCAACGAAGTCTCTCTTATCATAACATTTATTCTTAGAAGGTGGGTTATCAAGATCTTTAGTAGGTTCTATTTCTACCTCATTATCATTTTCCTTATCATTATGTGGTGGAGCATCTTCATGAACATTATTATTATCACTAGGTGGATGTTCATCACCAGATTGTGTTTCAGCATCAGAAATAGAAACATCATTATGACTCTCAGTAGTTTTTTCTATAACAGGTTCGCTAGAAGCATGCATAGTCCTATCATTTTTCTTTTTCTTTTTAGGTGGACTAGGTGCATCAACTTTACTTCTCTGAGAATCTTGTTCAATTCTTTTAGGATGATCTTCAGGAAAAAGAGGTTCATGAGTCATTTTACCTCCTCTAGTCATTACCCTAACAGTATGATCATTCATGTCTTCATTCGTTTCAACAATAAAATCATTTTGTGACTTAGCAACTTGGTTTAATTGAGTATGAGCCATGGGAGCATGTTTACCTAGACCTTTAACATCATTAGCATTTCTAAACATCAAGTCATTCAAGCGATCTGTCATCATAGCATTACATTGTAATTGTTCCTTGACATAATTATTAAAATGTTCTTTCTTAACAACATAATTATCAAATTCATCCATGCATTGACTAGGAGTCTTAGTATAAGGTATATAACTTTCATCAAATCTACGGAGAGAATTTACCTCTACTACCTGTGTAGGGATGTTAAGTCTGTGTATTTCTTCTACAGGTGGTAAATTCTTGACATCTTCAGATTTAATACCTTTTTCCTTCATAGTTCTCTTGGCTTCCTGCATAAATTCCGAACAGAGGAATAGAATACATATCCTCTTTTGAATAGGTTCCGGTGGTGGTTCAGGAAGTGTCCAATCATTAGCATTCTTTGAAATATTATCCAATAGTTCTTCAGCCTGCCCAATAGTTATTTCCCTGAAAACACAACCAACACAACTATCTAGGTAGTCCCTGGAAGCAACAGTTAGTCCATTATAAAAGATATCAAGTATTTCATTTTTCTTAAGAGGATGATCAAGCAAAGCTCTTGGTAGCGGGAGAAGCCTCCCCAAGCTTGAGGGAGATTCTCTTCTTCAATTTGCACGAAGTTAAATATTTCCTCTGAAGCAGCTTGTTTCTTATGAGCAAGAAAATATTTTTCAGTAAAGTAATAGATCATATACTGGGGGCTACGCACCCAACCAGGAGCAAGAGTGAGGAACCATTTCTTAGAATCGCCTTTTAGAAAAAAGGAAAAAAGCTTAAGGATATAATAATAATGCATATTTTCCTAGCAAACAAATTCTACTATAGTAATTAACTCAGGATCAACAAAGAATTCATAATCCTTATCAGTAACACATATAGGAGAAGTAACAAATTTCGGATCACGTTTCATTTTCTCCATCATAGATTTTCTTGCAGTTTGCATAGTAGTTTCTTCAAATCATCTCTATCACTACAAGCAAGGAAGTCTCTAGCTATGTCCCCATCCATAACATAACCCTCAGGTACATCAGACATTTCATATCTATTAGGAGATCTAGGCATAATGGGTGAATCATAATCTTCATCAATTTTAGCATTTTCAGTTTCTATAGATCTAGTAATATGAGCATCAAGTAATTCACCAAGTATCAAGCATAGTAGTAGCATCATCATTAATTTCAGAAGTAGCATAATCAAGTACTTGCGACATATTACAATGAGTAGCAATTGGAGGTGTCATAAGCTGATTGAAAACAGTAGGTGAATCAAATGCAGAGCTAGATGGTAGTTCCTTACCTCCCCTCATCTTAGAGGGTATGATATTGGTTCTAGTATCTTTCAGGTTCTTCATAGTGACAATTGGATATCCTCAAGTGAACACAATAAATAGAGCTATGCTCCACGGCAACAGCGCCAGAAAACAGTCTTGACAACCCACAAATATAGGGGATCATAACAGTCTTCGAGGGAAGTATTTTACCCAAATTTGTTGACTCAACACAAGGGGAGTGATACGTCTCCAACGTATCTATAATTTATGAAGTATTCATGACATGTTTACAATATTTCTATATGATTTTGGTATAATTTTATTAGAACTAACCCGGACTGACGCTATTTTCAGCAGAACTACCATGGTGTCGTTTTTTGTGCAGAAATAAAAGTTCTCGGAATGGGCTGAAAATTTACGGAGAATATTTTTGGAAAATATAAAAAATACTGGAGCAAAAACATACCGGAGAGGAGTCCCGAGGCTGCCACAAGCCTAGGGCGCCCCCCCCCCCACCCTAGGGCACGCCCCCCTGGCTTGTGGGTCCCTCGAGCACCCCCCCCCCTGACTTGATTCCGACGCCAAAAATTCCTATAAATACAGAAACCCCCGAAAAGAAACCTAGATCGGGAGTTCCGCCGCCGCAAGCCTCTGTAGCCACGAAAAACCAATCGGGAGCCCGTTCCGGCACCCTGTCGGAGGGGGAAACCATCACCGGAGGCCATCTTCATCATCCCGACGGTCTCCATGACGAGGAGGGAGTAGTTCACCCCCGGGGCTGAGGGTATGTACCAGTAGCTATGTGTTTGATCTCTCTCTCTCTCGTGTTCTTGAGATGGCACGATCTTGATGTATCACGAGCTTTATTGATATAGATGAATCATATGGAGTTTTCCCCTCTCTATCTTCTTGTGATGAATTGAGTTTTCCCTTTGAAGTTTACTTATCGGATTGAGTCTTTAAAGGATTTGAGAACACTTGACGTATGTCTTGTGATGGGATATCCGTGGTGACAATGGGATGTTCTATTGATCCACTTGATGTATGTTTGTGGATCATGAAAAGAATGCTTTATGTGATGGTTATATTGTTGAATTCATTCATGATGCTACTAAAAATTATTATGAGAGAGGAACATATGCTTTTAGGAATTGCAATAATATCAAGTTTCCTCTCTATGTGTTCAAACTTTTGAAGTTGTGCTTGTTTTGCCTTCCTATGCTAGTTGATTCTTGCTCCCATAAATTTTTTGCTCACAAAATCCCTATGCATAGGAAGTGGGTTAGACTTAAACGTTCTTGTCATGTGATTCATGATGCTCTCTTGCATGTTCCAATTACTACTTTTTACGTGAGCATCATTGAAATCATCATGCCTAGCTAAAAGGCATTAAAGAAAAGCGATTGTTGGGAGACAACACAATATTTATACCTACTGTTTTTGTGTGTCCACATGATTAATCTACTGTATAATCATGTTTTATAGATTTTGTTTCAATAAAGTGCCAAGTAAAGCCTTTGGGATAGTGTGGATGATAGTTGACTTGATTCTGTGCAAAAACAGAAACTTTAGCTCTCAGTCCAGGAATTTTGTAAATTCACTGGAATGTGATTTTGATCTGAAGTTTTTACACATGATTTATATACAAATTTCCTAGATTTTCCTAATTTTTCAGAATTTTTAGAGACAGGGAAGTATGGTTACACTACAGATCTTCACAGACTGTTCTGTTTTTGACAGATTCTGTTTTGCATGCATAGTTTACTTGTTTTAGTGTTTCTATAGCTTATATTGAGTGATATAAATTATGGGAATGATAGAATAAAGTAGGTATGACGTGGGAACAATTATGAATCTTGTCTTGACAGTACCTAAGTGAATGATTTATCTTTGTTACACTAACCCTTCTCACGAAGTTCCGTTAAGTTTTGTGTGATTGAAGTTTTCAAGTTTTGGGTGAGACACCGATATGAGGAGAATAAGGAGTGACAAGAACCTAAGCTTGGGGATGCCCAAGGCACCCCCAAGGTAATATTCAAGGAAGACTCAAGCGCCTAAGCTTGGGGATGCCCCGGAAGGCATCCCCTCTTTCATCTTCAACACTATCGGTATATCTTACTTGGAGCTATATTTTTATTCGTCACATTTTATGAGTTTTGCTTGGAGCATCATTTTATTTTATTTTTTTCTGTTAGGTGTTATTCATAATCTTGTTTTTCAATAAAAAGTTCCAAGATTTGCATTAGGATGCTTGCATTGCATGTTTTGATGTGTGCTGTGTAAAAACAGAAACTTTTGCTGTAGTGGTTGAATTTTCATATTTTACTGGAACGTGGAACGTTTCTGAAATTTTTACACAGTATTGTCATATAAATTATTTAGTATGTCCTAAATTTTCATAATTTTTTGAGTTACAGAAGTACACTGTTTTCATAAATTGCTACAGACTGTTCTGTTTGGACAGATTGCTGTCATAGTTTTGTTATCTACTTATCCTATAGTTTCCATAGCCTATATTTGTAGATATAAATTGTGGAAATGATAGTAAACAGTAGAAGATGTATGAAAATTATTGTGCAACTTGTCTTTGCAGTACATAAAGAGTTGATTTATTATTATGTGTACTAACCTATCTCACGAGTACTGTTCGAGTTTTGTGTGGATGAAGTTTTTGAGAATAGGTGAAACCATGATATGAGAAGATTGAACGAGATACAAAATCTCAAGCTTGGGGATGCCCAAGGCACCCCAAGTAAATATTTCAAGAAGTCTCAAGCATCTAAGCTTGGGGATGCTATGCATCCCACCTCTCTTCATCAACAATTATCGGTTAGCCTATGTTGAGCCTAAATTTTTATTCGTTCACATGATGCGTGCTATTCTTGGAGTGCTATTTTTCTTTTGCTTGCTGTTTAATAAAATACTTAAGATCTGAAATTCTTAGATGAGAGAGTCTTCACATAGTTATTTAATTGTTGACTACGCATTGATCTTCACTTATACCTTTTTGGAGTAGTTTGTCATTCACTCTCGTGCTTCACTTATATCCTATGAGTAAATGGTTGAATGAATTGAATATCATGAATCTGAAATTAAATATGCTTCATATACTTATCCCATGGGGAGTAATGGCTTCACACATAATAAGTATAGGTGGTAAAATTTATTGAAAGTTAGCAAACACCGCATTGGTCACTTGAACAATTCATGAAAGAATATTGAAGGAAGAGAGATTCCACATATAAATATACTATCTTGGACATCTTCTATGATTGTGAGCTCATTAATTATTTTCAAACTCGAGCAAATTAGTTAAAATTGGACAAGGAAGACAACTTAATGAGTTATGTTTGGGTATATTTGTATAGAAGTTATATTGTTATGGATCCTCCAACATGTGGTGCTTGCTTCCACCTCATACTAGCCAAAACTTCTGCACCAAGTAGAAATACTACTTGTGCATCCATTTCCATAAACCCAAAGTCGTTCCATATGAGTCCACCATACCTACCTATATGCGGTATTTACCTGTCGTTCCAAGTAAATTTGCATGTGCCAAACTCTAAACCTTCAAATAATATTCTGTTTTGTATGCCCGAATCGCTCATATAGTGACTAGGGGCTGTCAATATCTTCCATGCTAGGTGGGTTATTCTCAAGATATGTGTTGATTCACTATCATTCACGAGAAAGTGACTGGTATTCGGGATGCCCAGTTCCATGCTCAAAAATCAAAACCAAACATAGTGAATCAAAACTCCCCCAGGATTGTTGTTTGTATGGACGGTACCCGTGGATTCGGCTCGCCGTGGAGTGTGATTGATTGGTGGAGGGGGAGTAAAAACTTTACCATTCTATTTGGGAACCGCCTATAATGTATCTAGCATGGAAGATACCGAGATCTCTCGGTTGTTATGTTGACAATGAAAGCATACCGCTCAAAATTATTATTCACCTCTGTTTTAAAAGCTCGAGCTCTGGCACCTTTGCAAATCAATGCTTCCCTCTGCGAAGGGCCTATCTTTTACTTTCTAGTACTTACCTTTATGCAAGAGTCATGGTGATCTTCACCACTTCCTATATTTCGCCTTTTTCTCTTGGCAAGCGTCATGTGTTGGGGAATGATCTAGACATATATATCCACACAAATATATTTGATCATGAATTATTATTGTTGACAATTATCTATATGATAAATAAGTTGGGAGGCGAAACATTAAGCCCCTATCTTTCTCTGTGTTCGATGGATGCTATTTGTTATAAAAATATGCTTTGAGTGTCAATAATCATGGAAGACTATATGATAGTTGAGTATGTGGAATTTGCTAAATCAAAGCTCTTACATAGACCCTTCCTGAAAATAAGATGAATTGCAATTGTTCGATGACTAGGAATATGGTTTGTTAGTTTTCAAGAAACTTTCTGGTCTATACTTTAACATGTGAATAGCTTGTTACTTGATCATGAGAAGTTTTATGAAATGAGCAACTATTTATGGTTTATATTGATGCTAGAAAAAGTGATTGGAATTATCATTGATCAAACTTGTGCACTTGCTAGCATTCACACTTCATAAATTATTTCTTTTTATCATTTACCTACTCGAGGACGAGCAAGAATTAAGCTTGGGGATGCTGATACGTCTCCAACGTATCTATAATTTATGAAGTATCATGCCATGTTTACAATATTTCTATATGATTTTGGTATGATTTTATTAGAACTAACCCGGACTGACGCTGTTTTCAGCAGAACTACCATGGTGTCATTTTTTGTGCAGAAATAAAAGTTCTCGGAATGGGCTGAAAATTTACGGAGAATATTTTTGGAAAATATAAAAAATACTGGAGCAAAAAGATACCGGAGAGGAGTCCCGAGGCCGCCACAAGCCTAGGGGGCGCGCCCGCCCCCTGGCTTGTGGGTCTCTCGAGCACCCCCTTGACTTGATTCCGACGCCAAAAATTCCTATAAATACAGAAACCCCCGAAAAGAAACCTAGATCGGGAGTTCCGCCGCCGCAAGCCTCTGTAGCCACGAAAAAACAATCGGGAGCCCGTTCTGGCACCCTGTCGGAGGGGGAAACCATCACCGGAGGCCATCTTCATCATCTCGGCGGTCTCCATGACGAGGAGGGAGTAGTTCACCCTCGGGGCTGAGGGTATGTACCAGTAGCTATGTGTTTGATCTCTCTCTCTCTCGTGTTCTTGAGATGGCACGATCTTGATGTATCGCGAGCTTTATTGATATAGATGAATCATATGGAGTTTTCCCCTCTCTATCTTCTTGTGATGAATTGAGTTTTCCCTTTGAAGTTTACTTATCGGATTGAGTCTTTAAAGGATTTGAGAACACTTGACGTATGTCTTGTGATGGGATATCCGTGGTGACAATGGGATGTTCTATTGATCCACTTGATGTATGTTTTGGTGATCAACTTGCGGGTTCCGTGACCTTGGGAATCTATGCATAGGGGTTGGCACATGTTTTCGTCTTGACTCTCCGGTAGAAACTTTGGGGCACTCTTTGAAGTTCTTTGTATTGGATTGAACATGATGAATCTGAAATTGTGTGATGCATATCGTATAATCAAGCCCATGGGTACTCGTGGTGACATTGGAGTATCTAGGTGACATTAGGGTTTTGGTTGATGTGTATCTTAAGGTGTTATTTTAGTACGAACTCTAGGGCTGTTTGTGACACTTATAGGGATAGCTCATACGATTGATCGGAAAAGATAACTTTGAGGTGGTTTCGTACCCTACAATAATTTCTTCGTTTGTTCTCCGCTATTTGTGACTTTGGAGTGAACTCTTTGTTGCACGTGAGGGATTTACATATGATTCAACTATGTCAGTATTGTTGAGAGAACTTGCACTAGTGAAAGTATGAACCCTAGGCCTTGTTTTCAAGCATTACAATACCGTTTTTGCTCACTTTTGTTACTTGCTACCTTATTGTTTTTATATTTTCAGATTACAAAAACCTATATCTACCATCCATATTACACTTGTATTACCATTTCTTCGCCGAACTAGTGCACCTATACAATTTACCATTGTATTGGGTGTGTTGGGGACACAAGAGACTCTTTGTTATTTGGTTGCAGGGTTGTTTGAGAGAGACCATCTTCATCCTATGCCTCCCATGGATTGATAAACCTTAGGTCATCCACTTGAGGGAAATTTGCTACTGTCCTACAAAACTCTGCGCTTGGAGGCCCAACACGAGTCTACAAGAAGAAGGTTGCGTAGTAGACATCAGGGAGCCAAAGAATATTTATTGGTCTTAGCAGTTGAGTTGTCAATTCAACCACACCTGGGATATCATGACACGTATTTTACCCAAATTTGTTGATTCAACACAAGCGGATCATGACACGTAATAGGTGCATATAGCTTGCAAGGATCCAAAACACTCTCATATTTATGAAAACATAATAGGTTCGGATCTGAAATCATGGCACTCGGGCTCTAGTGACAAGCATTAAGCATAGCTAAGTCATAGCAACATCAATCTCAGAACATAGTGGATACTAGGGATCAAGCCCTATCAAAATAACTCAATTACATGATCAATCTCATCCAATCCCATCACCGTTCAGCAAGCCTACAAAAGAACTACTCACTCCCGATGGTGAGCATCATGGTGGTGTTGATGAAGAAGGGTTGGTGATGATGACGGCAACGAATCCCCCTATCCAGAGCCCCAAACGGACTCAAGATCAGCCCTCCCGAGGAAGAACATGAGGTGGCGGCGGTTCCGTCTCGTAAAATGCGATGAAAATTCTCTTATTTTTTTCTTTGGAAATAAGAATTTATAGGACTGTAGTTAGGGTCGGAGGAGCCACGAGGTGGCCCCAAGCCATCAGGGTGCGCCCCCTGGGCGCGCCCTATTGGCTTGGCACCAACAGGCGGCCCCCCATCTGGTGGGTCTTCGCTCCATTATTTCTTATATATTCCAAAAAAAATCCACAAAAAGTTTCGTCCGATTACAAGAACATTTATTTCTGCACAAAAACAACACCATACAGTTCTACTAAAAACCACATCAGTCCGGGTTAGTTTCATTCAAATCATGCAAACTAGAGTCCAAAACAAGAGCAAAAGTGTTTGGAAAAGTAGATACGTTTGAGACGTATCATGGGCCCAGACCATAACATGTCGTTAATAGGCCGGAAGACATCAGATGCTTAATTCAATCGACAGTCATAAAGCATAGTTAATGGGCCAGAATACACGCCAGGATGAAAATGACCCATTGGTTTAACGAGCCATAAATGGGCGGTATGTATCCATGGAGTAAATTTGGCCCAGTAGAAGAACATGCCATTAACGGACCGTCAGTAATCGAGGGCCGGAATTGATCCCAATAATTTATGGGCCTTGACGAGGCGGAAAGATAACACGGGCCAGAAACGGCCCAACTAAATCATGGACCTTTCATGGGTCCAAAGACATTTACTTTTCGTTATAGGCCGAAATCACCACGGGCCATTAAAGGGCCTGGATACAAAAGGCCTCATATGGGCTGAAAGACGTCACGGACCATACATGGGACGAACGTGTCAATGTGTTGGAATCATATTGGACGACCCACATGACCCTACCAGGCTGAATTCGGAAAGGCCATAAGGGTCGCGAACATGGAATTAACAGGCTGTCCATGGGCCAACCCGGTAACTATTGACCAAGTCAAGCGGTCCAGTCTTTTTTAGCCTAAATGGGTCACTGATGGGCCTTGCCACATGTTGATGTTTGATAGGCATGTCTCGTCCATCAGTTGGATGATGTCTGTCGCAAAGTAGAGCTGACACGTGGTTCCGTTGTCGAATGAGAAAATGACATGTAGAAAATCGTCATTGGTTGGGGTTGTTAACGGGTATCAGATCCAAAACCGACACCCGATAGCTTAACGGTGACCCGTTATGGTGGCTGCCACGTGTTGGTTACCCTTGACAAAATCACTTCTATGACACGCCATGGAAGTGTACACTTTCGTGATGATAATTTGAGTATTTTCATGGAACACTTCATTGAATACACATGCATGACTATCTTCATTCTGTCATAAAATCGTCACGGATGTACATGTGTGACAGAAATTGTGACCTACTTTGACAAACACATATTATCACGTAAGTGTTTTTTTTGTAGCGACAACATCAATTGAAGGAACATTGGGTTTGGAAACAACATGGGGAGCATTTGAATTACTTGCAAACCAATTGTGCAAAGTTCTCTTTCTCTTTATTTCTACAAATAAGAATGGGAATTAGTATCTGCAAAACTATTAATTTTAGGATGTTAACAAACAACAACTAACACCAGTCACTTCTAACAGCTAGCTACTATGAATCAGTAATGAAATAGCAAATGGTAGTTGGACAATTTACTATACATTTTACTGTCTGCAGCTAGGCAGCTAGCTACTTAAAGTAAAGACTGAAACTGAATCAACGTTGAGGCTTCAGCAGAGCAACAACAGTGGTCAGAACGTGCCGAAGGCCGGCCTCCCTAATTTGGTCTAGCTGGAGAGCAAGAGGCCGAGCAAGCCCTCCTAATCCATGGTCGTGTTGTGTCCGATGGATAGATGGGGATTGCACCGGGCGTCGCATTGGGGAGGAGACGAGCACCAGGGAAGATCCCGTCATTGGGGACTTGGGGTTGGTCTAGGACAGTGAGAAGAAGCGATTATGGTGACCGGCGACGGGTAGGGCCCTAGAGACATTGCGCAACGGCTTGCGTGCATGCTCTCTAGCCCTGGCCCTCTCTGGAATGATGGAAAGCAGTAGGAGCCTCATGCGAGCGAGCGAAAGTGGTGTCAGCCTCTCGGGCTGGACTGAAAAATGCAACATTTAGCTGGGCTGGGCCTTAAAATTGGCAGCGCTGGAGGGCATGCTCGAGCCTGCTAAAGCCTTCCTTGTAGAGTCGCCACTACTTGTTGGCCCCACAAGCCATCTAGGCATGCCTAGGGGGGGTAGGCGCGCCATGCTGGCTTGTGGCCAGCAGGTGCACCCCAGAGGTTTGTTCAATGCCAGAAATTCTTATTTATACAGAAACAAATCATGTTAAATTATCAGGGCATTCTCAGAACTTTTATTTTTACAACATTTTATTGCATAGAAGATCCAGAAAACCAGAAAAAGTTGCGCTTACGGATTTCATCGACCATATGCTCCTAAAAAGAATCCATGAACAAGGTTGATCAAGTCTTACTAACGAATTATTTCCGAGCGGCATAAAACCGAAGAATTCTTGTATAACACTATGTTACCTCAACTTGGATAGGCATGGTTCCAGTCATAATAGTGTGATATTTCTTTTCGGGAACCGGAAGAGGAAATTCAAAGTCTCCAATAGTAATAGTCATAATTTTTCCAATAGAAGTGATATTGTTTCCTTTAGTTGGCTTTTCGGGAAATAAACCGTATGCTCATTGCAATTAATATGAAAAGTGATCTTGCTTTTATTACAATCAATAACAACCCCTGCAGTGTTAAAAAGGTCTTCCAATGATAGCCAACATATTCTCGTCCTCGGGCATATGAAGAATAACAAAGTCCGCTAAGATCATAACGTTGGCAACCATAACAAGAACATCTTCACAAATACCGACAGGAATAGTTGTATACTTGTCAGCCATTTGCAAAGAAATTTCAGTCGATATCAACTTATACAAATCAAGTCTTTTATAAAGAGAAATGGGCATAACACTACCTCAAGTTCCCAAATCACATAAAGCAGTTCTGGCATAGTTGTTCTTAATAGAGCATGGTACCATGGGTATCCCTAGATCTTCTAGCCTTTTAGGGATTTTTCCTTTGGAAGAATAATATGCAAGCATAGTAGATATTTTAGCCTTAGGATTTTTTCTCTTATAGTAACAATATCTTTCATGTATTTAGCATAAGGAGGCATTTTCATAGCATCAGTCAAATGTACTTGCAGAAGGAGAGGTCTAAGCAATTCAACAGTACGAGTAAAAGCATCGTCATATTTATTCTTTAAAGCTTTAATAGGAAAAGGCATGGGTTTTAGTACCCATGGTCTCTTTCTCTACCATGCTTCCTAGCAACAAAGTCTCTTTTATCATATCTTTTATTTTTAGGAGGTGGGTCATCAAGCTCAATTTCAGGTTCTATCTCAACCCCATTACCAAGTTCATTATCATTACTAGGTGAAACATCATCAACAATATGATCATCATTAGCATTATCTTTATCATTATAACTAGGTTCATGTTCATCAACAGATTGTCTCTCAACATCATAAATAGAAACATTATTAGGATTCTTGGTAGGTTTCTCCATAATAGGTTCACTAGAAGCATGCAGAGTTTTATCTTTGTTCTTTTCCTTTTTCCTCTTAGGTGAACTAGGTGCACTATTAGTAATTCTCTCAAAATTTTGTTCGATTCTCTTAGGATGACCCTCGGGATGCAATGGTTCATGCGTCATTTTACCACCTCTAGTAATTACTCCAACAACATGCTTGTTAAGTTTATTATTCATGTCCAAAAAAATCATGTTGTGATCTAGAAACTTGTCCAAGCTGAGTGTGAACCATAGAAAACTACTTCCATAGACCTTTAACGTCATCGGAAATTCTAACTAGCACATAACTCAAGCGCTCAATAATAACAACATTATGTTTCAGTTGATCACTTATTTGCATATTGTCTCAGAGACTTATTATAAGGAAGATCACCTTCATCAAATTTATAAAGAGAATGTACCTCTACTACCTATTTCGGAGTGTTGAGTCCATGTATTTCTTCAATAGGATGTAGATTCTTAACATCTTCAGATTTAATATCTTTTTCCTTCATGAATTTCTTAGCTTGTTGCATATCTTCGGGACTGAGGAATAAAATATCTCCCTTCTTCGGAGTTGGCTTAGAAGGTGGTTCAAGAAGTATCCAATCATCAACTTTTCTCAAAAGTTATTCAATAATTCTTGAGCATGTTCGACTATCCTTCCCTGAAAACATAACCATCACAACTATCTAGCTAGTCCCTAGATGCGTCGGTTAGTCCATGATAGAAAATATCAAGGATTTCGTTGTTCTTGAGAGGATGATCAACCAAAGCATTTAGTAACTAGAGAAGCCTCCCCAAGCTCGAGGGAGATGCTCTTCCTCAAGTTGTTCAAAATTATATATTTCATGTAAGGCAACTTGTTTCATGTGAGCACCAAAATATTCAGAGAAATAGTATATCATATCCTAGGACTATGCACACAACCAGGAGTAGGATTATTAAACCATATTTTAGCATCACCCTTCAATGAGAAAGGAAACAACTTAGGAATATAATAGTAACAAATATTTTCCTCTTGAGAAAATAGAGTTGCAATATCATTCAGTTTAGTAAGGTGAGCAATAACTTTTTCAGATTCATAACCATGAAAAGGATCAGATTCTACCAAAGTAATAAGTTCAAGATCAACAGAAAATTCATAGTCCTCACCATCAACTAAAATAGGAGAAGTAGCAAACTTAGGATCATGTTTCATCATTTGGTTCATAGCCTTTTATTTGAGTATAGCAATAAAACCCTCGATACCCTTACTAGTATCATAAGCCATAAACTCTCTAGTAATCTCCTCAAGAAAAGTGTAACCATTAGGAACATCAAGTATCTTAGTTCTAGCAGTAACTTTAGCAAAGGCAATAGTATTAAAGCATTGGCATGGAGTAGTGATGGATTTTAGATGAGATTCAATATGCAATAGTCACAACCTAGAGTGACACACAATAGCTCCAATTCATCAGTCATATGTAGGCATGTATTCCTTATATAGTCATACGTGCTTGCGATAAGAACTTGCATAACATTCTTTCCTACCCTCTTGTGGCAGCTGTGTCCTAATGGAAACTAAGGGTAATTAAGTCGCTCCTTTTAATAGAGAACCGGAACAAAGGATTAACACATAGTGAATACATGAACTTCTCAAGTTAAAGTCATCCCCGTCGATATCCCAATTTATGGTCACCTTGGGGATCTAAGGTTCAGAACAATAACAGGTGCATACAACTTGTAGGTAAGGTCGACATCTCAAATATATTCATGAAAGCATACGTGTTCAAATCTGAAATCATGGCACTCGCGCCCTAGTGATAGACATTAAGCATAGCAAAGTAATAGCAACATCAATCTTAGAACATAGTGAATACTAGGGATCAAGCCCCAACAAATTGACTCGATTACATAAGAAATGTCATCCATCTCCATCTACCTCCAGTATGCCTACAAAGGAATTACTCACACATTATTGTGAGCATCATGAAATTCTTGATGGAGAAGGGTTGGTGATGACGACGGCTACGAGTCCCTCCCTCGGGAGCCACGAACGGACTCCAGATCATGGCTCCCGATGAAGAACAAGAGTGGCGTCTGCTCCGTATTGTAAAACACGATGAAACTTTCTCTCCATTTTTTTCTCAGGAAGACAGAATATATAGCGCTGGAATTAGGTCAGCTGGAGGTTCAGGGGGCCCACAAGCCACCATGCCACCCAAGGGGTGGGCGCAACCTCTGGATTGTGGGCCCATGGTAGCCCTCCTCTGGTACTTATTTGCTCCAGTATTTTTTATTTATTCCATAAAAATCAACATAAAGTTTCATCCAATTACGAGAAATTTTATCTCTGTACAAAAAACACAATGGTAGTTCTCGTGAAAACAACATCAGTCTGGGTTAGTTTCACTCAAATCATGCAAATTTGAGGCCAAACTAAGAGCAAAAGTGTTTGAAAAAGTAAATACGATGGAGATGTATCAGCACAGAAGTAGTCACCATGTGTGGAGGCGCGAGGAGCTGGTCAATTTCTACGACTACCACCGGACATCTGGAGGATTTGGTCGCGTAGGGGTTCCACCCTTTTGTACCGACCCGCGAGGCCGACTGGCGATATTTCGAACCGCAGTCTATGGAAGAGATTTATCGGCACCTCCTTCCTCTGTCGTGGCCTCTCTTTGCATCTCTACCGGTTTGTCTGCGGGATTCTCCGTTTCTATGGATGCCAACTCCACCATATCATGCCCAACGGGGTGCTCCATCTTGCTTGCTTTTATAACATTGTGCGAGTGCTTCTTAGGAATCCACCCGCATTTTTATCTCATGCTCTACTTCTTTGAAGTGGATTTGCGAACGAGGAAAAGCATAGTCCCGGACGGCGACGGGGCTATCATCTCGTCTGGCGCAGATCCAGGGTACTTTGAAATCTCCATGCCATGAGTGAGAAGGTCGTGGAAGCATGGCATGTTGTGTGCCTTGGATCTCTCGAAGGACATAAAAAATGGAGATGTCTCCCTTCAAGAATTTTCCTCCCGAAAAATGTGTCTAGTGGAATGCGGAAAATGACCTTGGAAGCACACAAGCTGGGCTATTGGTTCAAGAAGCTTTTCAGCTCCAAGATTTCAAGCTAGGGAGAATGCAATTGCGAAGATTTGATTGGAGGAACATCCAACTATTAGCAGCCGGGGCGCACCCGATGTTTGAGTACACAGGCCCAAGCGCCCCCTGTCATATGAATAGCCGAGAGAGATCAAGATCTGAGGAGTGGGTGTGCATGAATTTTATAACACACGTTCCTTTGGACGATATTTCCTTGTAATTAGCAGTGGAACCCTTCCATAGAGGTCATTGTCCGGAAACGTAAGTCCTCCAACGCCTTCTCATGAGTCTCATAGTGCTAGTCACACTTCTTGACATTATGTTTCTGTATAGGCCTTCAAGTCCTTCTCCGTGCATCCTCGTCCCGGATGGTTACAACCTGATGTGATGTCCTCGGGTCTTAGAGCAAACCAGGTAGTGGTGCGGCAGGATGCCATGTTGAGTCATCCCTGAAGAGGACCTTGGATGTTATAGGGAGGCCTTCTGGCCCACACCATGTTGTCGGGGATGAGGGGTCATGGAAAAGAGCATCGACACGTCGGTGGTGCAGATGGAGGCGACTCAGGGAAGTCCGACTAAGCAGGCCGAGGCGTGTGCCTCGGGTGGGGCTAGTGGCACCCTCACCGGATCTGGGAACGGTTGTGGTGGCGGTCCAAGGAGTTGAGGTCGACAATGTCTGCGATTTTGACATACATCAGGGGAGCTTGCGTCAGAGGCAATGGTGGCGGTGCAACGGCGCGGATTCAGCGACACAAACCCAACGGAATGCGGCAACGTCCGGTGCGGCGGATCTGGTGGCGGAGGTCAGTGCGGGGTGTGGACATAGGTTGAAGAGGGCTGCTCGGGGCGCCCGCGGCACGTCATGGTCATTGGGCACGAGACTTCAACTCAGTGTGGAGTTTGATGCCACATAAGGAGAGGAAAGGGACCGGTAACATCGTCTCATCTCGCGGGCGTAGGGCGGGATGGTAGCAGGAAGAAGCCGTTGGTCCAACGATGAAGGAGCGACAACAGGCTCGATGTCTATGGTGGACCTGCGGGTCAAGCATCAAGGCCCGATCTGGGCATCAGCACCTTTGGGCCAACTTTAGCCGGATCTGACCCCCGATGGAAAAGATTTCGGGATCTGACCCTTTTTCCTACCGCCAGAGGGTCTGGCGGTAGCCCAGCACACCCTACCGCCAGGGTCCCCGGCAGTAGGGTGACAGCAGGAGACAGACGGGAGTTGATGGCCATCAGCTACCGCTGACATGGAAAAGGGCCTACCGCCGGACCATCGGGTGGTAGGGTGTGCTGGGCTACCGCCGAAGACCCTGGTGGTAGGGTCCTAGGGTGGATAAGGTGGAGTGTTGGGGTGGGGTCTTTCCTCCCCTCCCCCACACCCACACATTCAGCCCCTCACCTCTCCTCCGAGCTCAACTCTTCCCCCCTCTCCCTTCCTCACACAAGGGCCTCTTAAATCTCTCCCATTTGCTTCAGATTTATCCGTTGTATCTGGAGCACTTTCATCACCCAAGGTACCTCTCTCACTTCCCCTCATTTTGATTGGTTGAAATCATCTATTTCGAGTGCATTTTCTCATTTTATTGTAAACCCTAGTTCATCATTTTGTTATGGTCTAATCAATGAATATGATGCATTTATGGTTATTTTTGTGATTTCCTATGTATTATGTGCCTAGCATTGTTGTGGGTACCTCGATCTAGTGCTAGGGTTAGTGGTCATGTTAGAGGTTAGTGTTAGGCTTAAGAAAATGATTAAGGTTAGTGCTAGGCTTAATAAAATAATTACCTGAATAGTCACTCCTCGAAATGTAGGATGAGATCGTTCGTTTACGTTGAGGTTTCTGCTGAGGCGGCGACGCTCCGTGAACGCGAAATTATTGAGGAAAAGATGAACCCGTGGGTCGAAGCCGTTGATGCGTTGAATGCAGCGTGTAGAACCTTTTTAAAGTACCATTTTTGTAAGGACTGTTCAGAAAATTTAGTCAAAAAAGGAGAGGCAGATCACCAAGCTCAAGGAGGAAAAAAATTGTAGGCGTGATCTTGCAAGGCAAATTGCATTGTGTACAAGAAGGGAAGAATATGTTCGGTTTGACATGGAAAACCATGGCTAGGTCATTGATTGGTTAGTGAGGCAATCATTTTCACCGCTACCGAAGCAAGCTTCTCGTTGGGCATGGGTCAAAGAAAGAAATGGCGTTCTATGTTGCAACCCGGGACCGTACGACAAATAGAATGGGTGTTCATTAGCATGTGGCTATGTAACCTTTGTCATTTGAACTATAATGACATGTATCCCTTTGCTTTACCGTGTTGTCATTTGAACTATTATGACTTGTACCCTTATCATTTGAACTTCTCAAGAACTTGGTGTTGGATGTTAAATTCCCCAATTCAGCCCGATTCGTGGCAAACCCTAGCATTTCTTTTCACTTCATCCTCTCTCTCGATCTGCCACAGCCATCAACTAGCTCGAGATGGACCATTTCGAGGGAGAGAGCTGGCGGCCAAAGAACAGGGAGGGGAGTGTGTTCTTCTCGGCCGAGAGGTGGATGCGCGGCGAGCCGGAGCTGAGGCCTGAGTTCGGTCGATGTGTCCTCCAGCGCACGATGGGGATGTATCGGGTGAAGGAGAAGTTGCGCGGTCGTGCGCTGGTTGGTACAGTGGAAGGGCACCGACCTCCCGTGTCGCCGGCACAGGTGGTTGCTTCTTTGGAGTCGTAATGCGGCCTCTACCGTGATGACGTCATGGTTGATGTTTGTTCGCCTTCGGTGGATTTTCTTGTACGGTTCCCGTCTGGCGAGGACTGCACTCGGATGCTCATCTACCACTCCCGTAAGCTTACAGTTGGCAGAGAGACAATCCAGTTTACTCGTTGGCATCATGGGATGGGTGGCGAGGCGTCTTCTCTGAATGTTTTAACTAGGTTGAGCTTTGATGGGCTGCCGCAAGAAGCATGGGAGGTTGAGTTTGTTGCCAAGCTTGTTACCAGTCTCGGTGGTGATCTCGTTAAGATGGTGAAGCCCACTGATTGTTGTTTCGTAGTTGTTGAAGCGTGGATGAGAAATCCTAACAAATTGCCCAAGTTATATGAAGTGGAGCTGCCAGAACTTGACCTACGACAAGATTATCCAACCTCTAACTCTGAAGGGCCAATTTCACCACCTTCTAGTCACCTGAAACTTGAGAAGCCGACAGTTTTGCATGTTGTGAAGATCCATATTCTGAAGGTTATAGATCAGAGCCCTATATTAGCAGAGTTGTTGTCTGCTTACGATTACGACGATGAATCCAACAGTGCTCGTTGTCACACTTTCACTTGCTATCCTAGCACAATTGAGGGGGCAGAGAGGGCATACATTGGTGGTGGGCATGGATTTGTAGGTCCAGGGATAGGTGGCCGTGTAGGTGGTCTGTTCAGGATGCAGATGCAAGATCTGATCAATGCATCTATTGTGTTTGTACTATGGCAATGTAGCATTTCAGTGTGAGAACAATGTACCTAGAATTGGTTGTATCCAGACCTGATGTAACCAGTTTGTTGTATACAGACCTGCTATATGTAGTATGTTGTGGTGTGAACCTCTTATATGTGATTTATATGCAGTGTGCATTTGATGTGAAAGAAAGTTGTGCATTCTTTGATTATTTAGTTTTATGTTTGATAATTTTCATTGCAAAAATAGAATGAAAAGTAGAAAAAAACAAAGTGAAAGTCCTACAGCCATGACCCTTGGTGGTAGGGTGCCTAACCCTACCATATGGAACTAGCCCATTCCCGTCACAGAACGCAATAAATGCCGGCCTAAAAGTCCGAGACCCTACCGCCAACCCCCCTTGGCGGTAGGGTGCCTAACCCTACCGTAGGGAACTTGCCCATTCCCGTCACAGAAGGCAAAAAATGCCGGCCAAAAAGTCCCAGACCCTACCACCACCCCCATTGGCGGTAGGGTGCCTAACCCTACCGTAGGGAACTCTCCCGTTCCTGTCACAGAATGCAGTAAATGCCGGCTGAAAAGTCCCAGACCCTACCGTCGGAGTCTCTGGCGGTAGGATTGGGCACCTTACCGCCAAACTCCCTGGCACTAGGCTTCTAAAACATAGGAATGCTCTGTTTTTTTTGTGTTCATAGCACAAATTTCATACAATGATATTGATAAACAGCTATATTTCTGCATAACAGATATTGATAGTCTCAAATTCATTCAACATTGTTCGAATACGAAGCACAAATTTGTTCGAATACAAATTACAAATTAGTTCGAGGACATGGTTCGAAGACCATAAATTTGACATGTCATAATTTCATGTCACAAATTTATTGGGTAACACGAGGCCACTTCCCTTTCCTGTCACGTGCCTCATCCTCCTCTTGCATTTAGCGAGCCCTTGCAAGTTTTCTTGCCCTCTCCTCGTCATGAGCAACCTTCTCTCTGCGTGCCCTCTCCTCCTCATGCTTCTTTTGTTCCTTCCTCTCCTTCTCATGACGTGCCTCATCTTCAGCTCGTTGCAGCGATTCTTCAAACAACCGTTACCTCCTATGACAATCTTTATACTGATTGTCCTAAATATGTTGTGGCACTTCATGATCTATCCATGTGAAGTACTTGCACAGAGGAGGCGGTGACTACATTGAAACACAAAATAAGTGTTCATAACATGATGGCATAACAAATCGACCTTATTACGTGGAATCAATGATTTAGTATTTTACCGGTGGAAGATCGTAGGAGTTAGTTAGACGTGCACAATCATGTGCGTAGTTGGGACACAAAAAGAACCTCCTCCCTTCCATCCATGACTTCTTACGGTCTATGGACATCTTGACAATGCAATCATCTCCACACCAACATGTTGGAATTTTCACATCTTTCTCCTTATTCTTGTCCAAAGTTGCTTCCCGTCGCTTGTTTGGCATGTCCTCCCGGTTAGCACACGGCGGCCTCGTGATCGAACCGGATGAAGCCATGCCTAGAACAAAAAAATTGTTGTCAGTGAAATAAATAATCTTGCATAGAGGGAATTAATAAAAACAAGTATCAACAAATTTAACAACATGTACCATTATTATTATGTCACCCAGCCGGATTAAGTAAAACGTCAATAGGCCTTCCTCTATCAACCCTTCATGTCCTAGTGTGTCCTCCTCCACGGCCACCTCTAAGACTAGTGCGTCCTCCTCCATGGCCACCTCTAAGACTAGTCCGTCCGCCACGACTCGCGCCAACACTCCTACCTCCTCGTGTGCTAGTGGAACCTCCTCTACCGCAACCCGTCTGACTAGTGCCCGTGTGGTTCTTGGCCTTTTCGTGCATCTCCTAACATTGTGTCCCGGGTCATTGCATTCTCCACAATTGTTGGTGTCCGGTGCCTCCATGAAATGGCCACTACCAAATTGTTTCATTTCGGTGTATCCAGCTAGATCATCCATGTCACTCATGAACCTCTTCTTTATTCTTCTTCCCTTTTTAGGCACCTTGAGTGCGGGATCTGGCACAATGTGTGGGCCATCATACTCAGGCCACTATGATGGATCGAGAAAAGGATTAAACCGAGGCGCCCACGTCAACCTCGTTTGTTCCAATGTGAACTCTTGCAACCGCACCGGTCTACCATCGGATACGGGAAAGTTTCTCGCCCGTGTCGCTGTCATCAAATGCGAGCAATGCCAATGATACCTGTGCGGCCTCTCACACCAACACCATCGGTTTTTGATGTGCACCTCATACGCAACTCCACCATAAGTCACACCGTCTCTTGTTGTCCCACCCGCTCATCTATTTGATAGATCATTTATTTTTCACTGTACTTTATGATTTGTTGATGAGAAGACTTACGCGCTTGATGCAACAACCAATCATAAACCTTGAATGGATAGTCCATCTTTTCCGCAATCCACTTGGCGGTGATTTGGGAATGCCTTAGGAAGTACTTGTTGAGCTTGACGAAAGTGTATTTCAATATTGCGGTGACCAGCAAGGAACAGACACCCTTGAGCACAATGTTGAAGGATTGCACTATGTTACTTGTCATGTCCCCATATCTCATACCTCCTTCGTCATAAGACCGCGCCCACTTATGCTTATCCGAAAAATGCCTTGTCAAGAATTCTTTCCCACCTTTGTTTTTTTCCAATGCCTTGAGGATTTTGTCGTATCGGCTTTTGAATGTGTCGGTGTTGAATGCCACACAAACATGGGTAAGGTCTTTGCAAAACTCCTTGCTCTTGCATGCCCGGTAAAAGTTTGCCACAAAGTGTCTCATGCACCAACGGTGTTGAAGCTTTGGAAGACCCGGAATATCAACGTCTATTGCTTTGAGAATCGCATGATGGCGATCCGATATAATGCACACCTCTCTATTGCCAATCACCTTTGTCCGCACATGCTCCATGAACCACTCCCAATTGTCATCGTGCTCGGAAGGCACCAAAGCAAATGCCACCGACAACATGTTATCATTAGATGAATGGGCCATTGCCACCATCAAGGTGCCCTTGTATTTACCAGTCAAGAATGGAACATCTATAGACAAGACCGGGCGGCAATACGTAAATGCCTCGATGCATTGGCCAAAGCTCCAGAAGGCACGGTGAAACACTCCGTCAATTGACTCAACCCGATGGCGCATGCCCGGGTTCCGATGAGCAATGGCTCCCAACATCTTCGGGAGGATGTTATATGCGGACTCATAATCACCATGCAACATCCTAATAGCATTTGCCTTGGCCATCCATGCCTTCCAAACTTCACCGGGTACCCGAATCGTTCCTCCACCGAAGTCATGAGAAACTTCACCTTCATGATTGGATTATGTGCTATCTGATTCAACAATTTGTAGCCTAGAAACTCAGATGTGAGTTGACGGTGTCCCTTGCTTCGGTCGGCCTTGTCCGCTGTATGCACGTGTGAGTGGCAACACAGCTCGTCAACACCCATTGCCCGGTTTCTTTAATTTTCCTTCCACGGACCTTCCAACGACAACCTTCGTTGTCACATTTGATGGTGTACCGCACATCTTGGTTGGAACGACCAACAACAAACGGCCTATGGTTCCTAATGGCTTAATCACACAACTATATATTGAACTCGTCCAAAGAACCAAACTTGATTCCTTTCTTCAAATGAGAATTCTCATCCTCATCGCTTGGTCGAGGATCACCGACTTTGGGGCACAGTGTTGGCTCAAACAACCCCAATCTCATGCCACCATCAACAACGGCCTTGTCCCCAAGACTAACATCCCTAAACAACGAGGGCCCTCTTTCCTTGCTAGTCACCTTCTTGAAGATTTGATTTTCTTGCGTCGTGAACCCATCCTCATCCGATTCTTCCTCCGGACCCTCATCATCCGAGCCATACCCACACATACAGTTATAAGGGAGGGTACGGTCCATGTCTTGCTGGTGCACAATGACATCCAAGTCACCAATGGGATTGTAATGAATCTCTTTATCTTCCGCATAAGCATCCTCCTCTTGAGCAACAATAGCATCATCATCAACATTACCACTAGCATATTCTTGAACATGAGGAATAGCATCATCTCGAAGTACTATGGCTCTAGCATTGAACTCCTCTTCATTTGGTTGGCTACTTGGTGGTTGGCTAGAAGAATTGGGGACATACACCTTGACACTAACATCATGTATTGGTGAGAATACATTGCGGTTCAAGTCAATTTGGAGTGGAGGAGCATCAACCTTTGTGGCAAAAATTTCAAGTGACTTGTCTTGTGATGCCTCTACTTTATCCTTGTACACATTCCAATGCAATTGGGAGGTGATGGGCATACTCTTTAATCGGGACTTTACTCCCACTCCAATGTCATACCTCCCAATAAGCTTAACCTCGGCAATTGGGTCTATCCAATTTAAGACGGTTCTCACTTTCACGACAAGATCATCAAAGCTTGGACTTGTGTCAAAAACCATAGCCTCTTCCCCTTCATCGGCATTTCCATTCATAAATGCCGCCTTGTCCAAATAATGAACATTTATAAGTCTATCCATCTAACAACAATGGAAAGAATTCAAGTCATCCATAGGCCAACCAATTCATATGCACACATTAGACAAATAACTTCTATGCATTGCGTTCAATCAAGACAACGCATGGTCATAATCCTAATCCATAGTCATAACCTTAACCCTAACCCTAATGCTAACCCCTAACATGACCAGTAATCCTACCACAATATCTAGCCACCACCAACAATGATAGGAACACAATACATAGGCAAAGCACAAACATACCCCTACATGCATCATATTCATTGATTTCATCACAAATAGAGCAAGAGCTAGGGTTTGCAAGAAAGTGGCCAAATCAACCAAATTAACCGATTCCAACCAACCAAAAGAAGGGGAGTGGGAGAGGTACCTTGGGTGATGAAAATGCTCCGGATCCACCGGTCAAATCTCAAGCAAATGAGTGGGATCTAGTGGGTGTTTGGGTGGGGGAGAGAGAGGGGAGAGGGGCTGAGCTCGGGGAAGAAGATGAATGGGAGTGAATGGGTGGGGCCCACCCATTCACCCCCCACAAATTTATCCCCTTCAGGAGCCTACCGCCAGGGTCCTTGGCGGTAGGTGTAGGCACCCTACCGCCAGGGTTTCCGGCAGTAGGCCCTTTTCCACGTCAGCGGTAGCTGACGGCCGTCAACTCCTGTTCGTCTCCTGCCGTCACCCTACCGTCGGGACCCTCGCGGTAGGGTGTGCTGGGCTACCGCCAGACCCTCCGATGGTAGGAAAAAGGGTCACATCCCGAATTTTTTCCATCGGGGGTCAAATCCGGATAAAGTTGGCCCAAAGGGTCAAAACACAAAATTTGTTTTACCAGCACATCTTGATGCTGGGTGGCAGCGGCTAAATATTGTAGGGTTCTCTCTCTCCAATTCATGAATTCAAGAACTGTTTGTGAATTGCAAAGATATCTGTGAATTCAAAATAAGTTAACAAATTATAAAATTCTTCATGATTTCAAAAATATACACGAAAATAAAAAATATTTACGAATTAACAAAAATATTTACGAATTAAATTTTTCATGAATTCATAAAACAAATATGCATTAAAAAATGTTCACTTATTTTAAAAATATTCTTGTTTAAAAAATTTCACGAATTTGAAAAAACAAATTGTGTGTAAAATAATGCTCGCAATTAGAAAAAATTTCATGAATTCAAATAAGAAATTTAAAAACTATTCATGAATAGAAAATGTTTACGAATCTTTTTTTTAATTTCAGAAAATGTTTGAGAAATTATTTTTTAAAATTTTTTAAACCGATTTTGAAATGAAAAAATATTCGTGATTTAAAAAATTATGAATTCTAATTTCTTTCCAAAAAAATCATGAAGTCAAAATATGTACCCGATCCAAACATATTAGTAAATTTTAAAATAATCGTCAATTAAAAAAATCATGTATTTAAGGCAAAATGAATAAAAAATAAATAATTAGAAAAACTACAGAAACCCGAAAGAATAAACATAGAAAACTATTAAACACCAGTTTGGAAGATTCCAGAAGCTTCCGAAAGCCGATGAAAATGTATAGAGAAAAGTCTTACTAGGCCGGCCCAATACGGTGCATGTTGTTCTTGCGGTAGGGTGCACGTTTGGGCGATATTCATCGACCTACAAGGGGAACTGGGATTGCCCACAACCAGCACGGGAGCTCCTATTCAACGTGGTTAGCGCCGCGGAACCGAACAACCGCTCAGTTCAGTGTCTAGTTGTTGGCCGGCCGACGAAGGCACAACACACAGAATGGTATTATAGCGTGACCCCCCCCCCCCCCCCCCCCAAGGTGGAGCTGCCGCGAGGAATCGAACTCACGCCCTACATTCTTGTAGGTTTTTGGCTAACAACTTGAGCATCTCGTTGCAAGTAACTGAGGTCGGCGATAATACTATAAGAACAATTATAGCCGTTCTCAAACCCGATTTTCTTTAGAATAGTAAAGTTCAAAGACTCAAAAAAAGTACATGAACATGGAAAAAACATTGCCCGGTTATAAAAAAAGTTCATGTATTAAACAAATATCATGAAATGGAAGAATGTTCACTAATTTGAGAAAATATTAACAAATTTGAAAAGTGATCACGAATTAAAAAATATAGGATTTAAAAAAGTTCATGAAATTTAAAATAGTTCATCAATTTTGAAAAAAAGTTCACAAACTTGGAAAAAGTTCCTCGAGTGTGCGGAAAAAATTCATTGAATTTGAAAAAGAAATTCATTTATTTGAAAAACAGTTCAGAATTTTGAAAAAACTTCATTATTTTTTAAAACACCAATCTTCGGAAAAATTTATGGATTTTGAAGAAATTCATGAATATACGAAAATCTAAAACAAAAATAAAAGACAAGAAATAATAAATTTAAATAAAATAAAAGAACAAAGAAAAGGAAGAAAAGAGAGAATTAATCACAATGCGTTGTGACCCGGGTGGTTAGTGCAGTTTATCGAGTACAAGGAGATCGTCGGCTCGACTCACCTCGCGCAGCGTTTTTGTAGTCTAATAGGAAAATGTGTGCCGGTTTCATTTTACATGTTAATGACGCATCAGGCGCCGAATAGAAAATGCCAATAAGCGCCCGCAAACTGTCCACGACAAACAATGCGACTAAGATAACCTGACCCTGCCTTTGGCCCAGGGAAGTTGAGTGAGCTATTAGAATTGCAATCCTATGTTCTGCTCACTGCAGCATATTGTCGTTGAATCGCAAAGGGAGGCCGAGTGGTATTCGAAGTTGGCCGGCCCACTTGATGCATTTTCTTTACGTGCAACATCCCGGTTTTGGGAACCTCCCTGAACCAGTTTTGGTTTATGGTTTTTCAGTATCTATGTTTTTTCCTTTTCTTTTATTTTTCGGTTTTTGTTCATTTTTCTCGTTCAAAATTTGTTAGGGATTTTTAAAATATTCACGTTTTCAAAAATGTACGCATTTATAAAAAAATTTTCATAATTACAAAAACATGTTCGTGTTAAATAATATTCATATTTTGAAAAATATTCGGAGTTAAATAATGTTCACTTTTCAAATTTTGTTCACATATCCAAAAAAACAGTTCGCTATAGTGAATATGCTGCCACAATGCCGGTTTGCTACAGCAGCTCGGCGAGGTGCAGCGGTCGCTACAGTCGTTTGGGTCGCTACAGTACTCGCTCGCCCGGGCATTGCTGCAGTTCGTGCATGGGCATGCCCACGCAGACGAACCATTGTGCGGCACGCTCAGAATTTTTTATTTTTTTTAGAGCGTCAGCCTCAGAATTGATCAAACGCAACCCTGTGGGACAGAGGCAAATCCAAGGCTGACACCAATTCATAGACCGAACAACAGATTTCCTCGGATGAAACATCTTCTTCATAATTTATTCATAATGATAATTAGGATTTAGATGTCCAATACTTAGTGTATCTGCCCCTCAAACCATCCACATATGTTCGGACTGCGTGGTACGGACGTGTTTTATCATCTAACGCGGTTGTGCGTCGGTCCACCGAGCTGTCCGAGCATGCTTTTACACCTGCTCTTGACTACCTTGGCCCATCCAAAACCTTTTATCCACGCCCGCGTGCGTTCCCGCGCATTTGCAAGCTGCCCGCATTCATGTCGTTGTAAGCGGTCGCTCCGCAATGATGCCGGCCCAGAGCGGACACGACCTCTCACTGGCGTCGATATTGAAGCGAAGCGTCAGCTGAGAGAGCCGCCCGTGTCGCGTCCGTGGTGTCCGCGCCTGTTCAATGCCGGAGCGATGTTTGTTGTACGAGATAGGATGTATATGAACCACGCCCCTTCAATGCCCGTCCATGTGTATGCCGTCGTTAAGCTGGCTCCTCGGCCTAGGAACCAACTCCGGCGTCGCGCGTTGACGCACCCGGACGCTTGGCCTCACCGGCATCCGCTATTTAAAGGCGGTCACACTCGGCTAAATCCTCACCACAACACTTTCACTCCACATCCTTCTCCTTTGCTCCACATCCGTCATGACCGCGAGCGGGAATGCTTTGTGGGATAGTCTTTCGTTGGAGATGAAACACAAGGTAGCCACCCTTGTAGCCGCATGGCAGTCCCGTCGCGCCAGGCGGATTGAGCAGGGTATGTAGGCTACCTCGCTCGATATCTCCAACGACGATCCCACGATGAAGACGGTCTCAGACGATGAAGCCGCACTGTTGGTCGAGCCTATGCTTGCCGGCTTGACCATGGAGCAGGCGCAGGCGCACTACGACGCCGTCATGGTGGAAGAGGAGCAACCTGCGCCGGCTCCTATGTCGGCATTCCGGTAGGCGCAAGAAGGAGCAGAGGTACGATCTATTCCTCCTCGAGCAACACCAGGTGGCGGAGGGCCAGATCTACGGTGAGCGCGCAAGCGAGGAGACCGTGGCCGCCATGGTCACGGCAAACCCGAACCTCGTTGCGGAGCAGCAGGCGCTCTACGAGGCTACACGTGCTCAACGCGCCGCTTGCAACGAACAGCCAGCACAGATGGATGCGGACGCGGCGATATACGTAGGCGGCTCAGGACGAGAACGCCGCCAGCTGCGTGTCTTACGTGCCGTTGTCCAACTTTCGCGAGCGCATGTGGCTGGTGAACAATGACGGACCGCATGTCCATCGTCGACCTCACATCCACCAGCACCGGCAATAGACATGTCGCAAACTCATCCGAAGATGAGTAGGACATGGAAGGCCGTAGTGCATTGTGTCCCAAGTGGGTCGGTCCATCTCCCATTTCCTACTCTTTCTTTGTCGGAGGCCGCACCTTCACTTCACGGGTCTTAAACCCGGCCGGCGGTCACGGAGACAGCAGATGAAGGACATGGTCGTTGATGTGGAATACAAAGGAAATAGACGACCGACGCCCTTGTAGGACAGGCTTAGGTCCGGCCGCTCTTTTTGTGTTGAAAAAATATCTGAAATGTAGCGAATATGCTCCAGTTTGTATGAATATCAGCGAGTTTACATGAAGTTCATATGTTTGTTTAAAATATGTTTGTAATGTATGCTAGCAGCGCTGGATGACCGGCTCTCGTATCCGTATCCGTGGACTGATCCTCTTGTCTGTGGACAGATGTGATCCGTGTTGGAGATGCCCTTAGATCATCTAGCCGGGCGCCCCAAACCCGTCTCGTAGCCCGGGTGGGCCGCCTGGTCACTGACCGGTCACGAAATTTCAACCCAGATGGGCGCCTCAAACGGGCCTCAAACGCCCGGGTTGGCCGGAACCCTTCATATCCAGCCCAAATATGAGGCGGACATGGGGGCGCCCGGGCGTGCCCAGGCACATCCGCCACATCGGACCCAGCCCACGCTGCCCCGCCCGACCCCACTTATATTCGTCCCCATCTGCTCGCCTGACCAAACCCTAGCCACTTCACTTCACTGCCCTCCCCTCCGCCGCCCAAGCTAACCTCCGGTGATCTCCGACCGTCTCCGTCATGGCGGGCAGCGGATCCTACTCCTTCACCTCCAGATCCGTCGACCCCGAGCTCATCCCACGCTGCCCCGAGGAGGAGATGGCCGTCCGGATTGCGCTTCGCCGCTCCCGGGAGGAGGCCTCCAGACGACAGCGCGCGGACTCTTTCCGTCTAGAATCCATTGCGTCCGTCCAAATGGCGCCTGGATCCGGCGCTAGGTGTGCCATTGCTTCCTCACCGGAGGTGGTGCGGTCTGTCTGACGTCCGAATGCGGCGGTGGACGCGTAACCACTCCGTTGTCGCTCCGAGCAGCGGGACGCACCATGGGGGTCATCCGACGAAAGCATGGCGCGGCGTGCACTGCGAGGCAGCGGGCGCAGGAGGCGGTGGACGTTGGCGAGGCCGAGTCGCACTCTCCGGCACCTCGTATGGTGAACCCGTGCGGACGCCGCAAGCGCGTCGTGGTGGATGTCGGCTCCTCCCAGGAGGAATCCGTCATCAATCTCATGTCCACCGACATCGGCCGGTTTACGGGCTCCTATGAGGAAGAGTAGGACATGGAAGATGGCGGGAGCTCGACTCCCGTGAGCCGGCTAGTGTCCCAATCCTACTCTACCTCGCCGGCGGCCGGACCAACACTATAAGGGGTGCAGCCAGCCGCCGGACATGGGCACGGTGGAGCCGGACGAGCTCCGCTTACTATTAGGTTACATTGCATGTAATAGTATGGATTTGATGTTTCTAATTTGAGATATCCGGTTGTAGAATGCAATGTTTGAGACATGACTGGTAACTGTCCGCAGACGTTTGAGTCCGATTTACCAAGTCCGGCTGTAGATGCTCTTATAACACATCTAGATGTGCTTTACCGGGCGCGTTCTGAGGGGTCGAATTTGCTATGTCTGGCTGTAGATGCTCTTATGACATATCTAGATGTGTTTTATTTATGACACATCTAGATGGAAAGTCATCTTCTGCTCCCGAACAGTAAAATCGAAAAAAATTGAAAAATGATTCAAAAATTCTGATTTTTTTTATGCAAACATTGACAAAAGTTTTGCGTGTTCACAAAAATTCATCTTGAAAAGACATTCGTGGAGGTCGTGCCAAAAAAACAAAAGCAGCACTCCAAAATGTTGTTGAAAATAACACATTTGGAGCATCAATTTTGTTTGTTTTTGCCACGATTTCCAGGAATGTGATTTCAATATGAAATTTTGGAAGCACGGAAAACTTTTGTCAATGTTTCTACCAAAAAAAATTCAGAATTTTTTGAATTTGTTTTGATTTTTTTCGGATTTTACTGTTCACCCGGGCTCAAATGAGCCCGAGCTCAAAAACTCCATGTCCCATCTAGATGTGCTTTATTAAAACTGTTTAGTTGATATAGTTCATCCAAATCACGACAGACGTCGTCAAGAGGGTTCTAGAGGGGTATCTTCGTATCTAGAGTTCTAAACATCCAGCAGCAGGTACGCTGTCGTCAACCCCATACACTTACTGAATTGCTGATCTGAGCATCATCTGTGCGAGGTCAAATGGCCCCCGTTGTCGCTGCCCAAAATCTGACGCCCAACCTGGCTATTATATGCTGTCTTTCTTCGGATATTTGACCTGTTGCGTCGCATCCGTCAGCAAGTCTTCGCTGGCATCCAGAAGAACGCAACCGACGTAGACCGTGCCTGTATCAGCGTATACGTACGTATACTGACTGACTGCCAGTACAAGATTTGTTTACTTGCTGCCGATTTGGATCGTTTGGTGTCATGGTCCACGTACGAGAGTGTTTTCTTCATTTGTGTCTGATTTTTGTTCTTTTGCGTTGTGGGAAACAGTGTGCGCTGAAGATGAATTGTGATCATGGTTTTAAATAGCGCGCTAAAAAAGGTCTTGTGTTAAGGTTTTTTTGTCCGAATACATGATCAAACATTTTAAATAGCGCGCTATAGCATTGCTATAGCACGCTATAGCATTTTAAAGATGTCCGCCGTTAAGAGGGCCGTTAAGAGGCTTAACGCGCTATTTAAAACTTTGATTGTGACAGATTCGGCAATTTCCATGGCTCGTTCGGGCGTGGAGCGCCTGGAAACCGAATGATTTTGGAACCATGTGACCTAATTAGCTGGTCTGGTTTTGGTCAAGTTCGGCTACGAGTGC
Source organism: Elymus sibiricus (assembly GCA_039707655.1). Taxonomy (NCBI): domain Eukaryota; kingdom Viridiplantae; phylum Streptophyta; class Magnoliopsida; order Poales; family Poaceae; genus Elymus; species Elymus sibiricus. The sequence continues at coordinate 277,450,740 of CM077665.1, forward strand.
CAGAAGAAAGCCAGCCTTGATTCCAAAACAATTAATTTCGGCGTCAAACCGAAGATTAAGCAAATTAATTTGGTGAAGGATGCCAAAGTTTGGAAGGCATGGAACGAGAGTACGAGACAGCCCAACATGTGCTGGCAGCCGTTTGCAAACCGAGCGATCGATAAAACCATCCGTTTGCAAGCCGAGCGATAAAACCAAGTTTGATTATCGAATAACTAAATTATTTTAGGCAATACATAAGTGCGCCATGCATGCATGCACGGTGGGATGGGATCGATGCCTCCTTCGGTACTACTGTCCATGGAGGAAGCTATAGGATAGAGATCGAACACGCAATGCCGACTAACATCATTACATGGATGGACGCAGATCTGAAGGTCACTAGTTGTGATTCTCCTGGGTGTAGATGTAGTCCGTGTGCGCGGCGAGCGTCCTCCTCGCCATGCACTCATCCCGCTGCTGCTCGCCGGCCAACATCTCGCACTCGTGGTCTTCCGCCGCCGACGCCGCAACCTTCTGCAAGAAACACAACGGCATCGATTAGAGAAGAAGATGAGAAATCGACGGAGGATCGACCAAGAGTCCTTGAAAACCTTTTACATCGATCCTGCGCGTACGTACCTCGCTGGGAGAAGCTGTTGCCACCTCCTTGGGCGAGGTCCGGGCGGCCGTGGCACCAGCGGGGCCGGAGGCGAGGAGGAGGACGGCGAGCGCGGCCACGAGCACCAGTGTCATTGCCCTTGCCATGGAGCAGCGGTGACGCCTACTTTTGCGTTGGAACGGATTGAATCGTGCAGTTTCTCGGCCGGAGTGCTGGTGGTGGGGAATGTGGGCGGAATGGATAGTATTTAAAGAGGTCGAGGGGGAGCATAGAAATAGCGAGGCCGTTTTGCAGGAGCAGGAGCAAGCGCGCACTGGGCTGCCACATGTGCTGGCCCCATTACACGTGGCCCTTGCTGCGCGTAGGCCAGTCTGTCGGTGACTGTCTATCTCTGCAGGCCCTTCTCGCTGTATACCTGTACTGTACATGATTGATCTACTGAAGCAAAATTCTTGCCCTCAGGGCGTAATTAAACCCGAGAACGTTTTGACTAGATACTCACTCCCGGATCAGTGCATCTCTAGCCGATATATTAGAAAGTAGAGGAGTATCTGGCTGAGTAAAGTGTGGAGTAATTTTTACTTCTACTTCTCAATGAGTTGAATTGCAAAAAACATCGACATTAAAGACTAGAGTTGCAGGAACCACACTTCTATGGATTTGTGTCAAAAATCACTAATTTTGGGCATAATTTTTTGCAAAAAACACTAGTCGCCCGATTCGCTCGTTTTAAGCCAGATTATGACAGGTGGGTCCCGCCTCGTAATGGCTCGAGATAGATGCCGTTAGGCTTTTTCTTTTGTCAAAAACTCCTCCTAAAAAAATAAAAGAACCAATGAGCCCTCCCCAAACTGCTCACCGTCCAGCCGGCCTACCCATTGTCCCGTCGCCGGTCGCAAGACCTGCTCACGCCACCGCCCCTCCCTCCTCGGCCGGCCGCCACTTCCTCCCTTCCCGGCCCGTCGCTCCTCCTTCCCCGGCATGCCGCCGTCTCCAAGCTGCGCCCGCCGTCGTCGCCTAGCATATCGGGCTGCCCATGGCCGTCTCCAAGCAGCAGCCGGCACCGGTGACGGTGTCCTGGACTAGGGGGTACTCACCACGTCGTCTCCTGACCAGTGGGTCGGGCCGAGGACCCCCGTGATGATTCACTAATGGGCCACTTCGGGCAGCCCATGCCGAATACAAGGAGGATTCCACAAGACTTGGCGCACAAGACAAGGACTCCTCTAAACCCTAGGCCTACGGTGTATATATAAACCGAGGCGAGGCTAGTCAATAGATCAATATATTACATCTCATAATCTCGTGGTAGATACATGTACTATGTACTATCCCCCATATCTAGGGTACGAAACCACCTCAAAGTTATCTTTTCCGATCAATCATATGAGCTATCCCTATAAGTGTCACGAACAGCCCTCGAGTTCGTACTAAAATAACACCTTAAGATACATATCAACCAAAACCCTAATGCCACCTAGATACTCCAATGTCACCACGAGTACCCATGGGCTTGATTATACGATATGCATCACACAATTTCAGATTCATCATGTTCAATCCAACACAAAGAACTTCAAAGAGTGCCCCAAAGTTTCTACCAGAGAGTCAAGACGAAAACGTGTGCCAACCCCTATGCATAGATTCCCAAGGTCACGGAACCCGCAAGTTGATCACCAAAAAATACATCAAGTGGATCAATAGAACATCCCATTGTCACCACGGATATCCCATCGCAAGACATACATCAAGTGTTCTCAAATCCTTTAAAGACTCAATCCGATAAGAAAACTACAAAGGGAAAACTCAATTCATCACAAGAAGATAGAGAGGGGAAAACTCCATATGATTCATCTATATTAATAAAGCTCGCGGTACATCAAGATTGTGTCATCTCAAGAACACGAGAGAGAGAGAGAGAGATCAAACACATAGCTACTCGTACATACCCTCAGCCCCGAGGGTGAACTACTCCCTCCTCGTCATGGAGACCGCCGGGATGATGAAGATGGCCTCTGGTGATGGTTCCCCCCTTCGGCAGGGTGCCGGAACGGGCTCCCGATTGGTTTTTCGTGGCAACAGAGGCTTGCGGCGGTGGAACTCCCAATCTAGGGTTCTTTTCGTAGGTTTGGGTATTTTTAAGAATTTTGGGCGTCGGAAACAAGTCAAGGGGGGCCACGAGGCGACGACAAGCCGGGGGGGCGCCCCCCTAGGCTTGTGGCTGCCTCGTGGCTCTTCTGGCCCAACTCCGATGCCCCGTGGGTCTCTTCTGGTCCATAAAAAATCATCGTAAATTTTTATTCCATTTGGACTCCGTTTGATATTCCTTTTCTGTAAAACTCAAAAACAAGGAAAAAAACAGAAACTAGCACTAGGCTCTAGGTTAATAGGTTAGTCCCAAAAAATAGTATAAAATAGCATATTAATGCATATAAAACATCCAAAACCGATAATATAATAGCATGGACCAATCAAAAATTATAGATACGTTGGAGACGTATCAAGCATCCCCAAGCTTAATTCCTGCTCGTCCTCGAGTAGGTAAATGATAAAAACAGAATTTTTGATGTGGAATGCTACCTAACATATTCATCCATGTAATTTTCTTTATTGTGGCATGAATATTCAGATCCATAAGATTCAAAACAAAAGTTTAATGTTGATATAAAAACAATAATACTTCAAGCATACTAATAAAGCAATCATGTCTTCTCAAAATAACATGGCCAAAGAAAGTTATCCCTACAAAATCATATAGTCTGGCTATGCTCCATCTTCATCACACAAAGTATTAAATCATGCACAACCCCGGTTTTAGCCAAGCAATTGTTTCATACTTTAGTATTCTCAAACTTTTTCAACTCTCACGCAATACATGAGCGTGAGCCATGGATATAGCACTATCGGTGGAATAGAATATGGTGGTTGTGGAGAAGACAGAAAGAAGGAGATAGTCTCACATCAACTAGGCGTATCAACGGGCTATGGAGATGCCCATCAATAGATATCAATGTGACTGAGTAGGGATTGCCATGCAACGGATGCACTAGAGCTATAAGTGTATGAAAGCTCAAAAAGAAACTGAGTGGGTGTGCATCCAACTCGCTTGCTCACGAAGACCTAGGGCAATTTGAGGAAGCCCATCATTGGAATATACAAGCCAAGTTCTATAATGAAAAATTCCCACTAGTATATGAAAGTGACAAAATAGGAGACTCTCTATCATGAAGATCCTTGTGCTACTTTGAAGCACAAGTGTGGAAAAAGGAATAGTAGCATTGCCCCTTCTCTCTTTTCTCTCATTTTTTTGGTGGGCTTCTTTGGCCTCTTTTTTTTTATTTGGGCTTATTTGGCCTCTTCTATTTTTTGTAAAGTCCGGAGACTCATCCCAACTTGTAAGGGAATCATAGCTTCCATCATCCTTTCCTCACATGGGACAATGCTCTAATAATGATTATCATCACACTTTTATTTACTTACAACTCAAGAATTACAACTCGATACTTAGAACAAAATATGACTCTATATGAATGCCTCCGGCGGTGTACCGGGATGTGCAATGACTCAAGAGTGACATGTATAAAAAATATGAACGGTGGCTTTGCCACAAATATGATGTCAACTACATGATCATGCAAAGCAATATGACAATGATGATGCGTGTCATAAACGGAACGGTGGAAGTTGCATGGCAATATATCTCGGAATGGCTATGGAAATACCATAGTAGGTAGGTATGATGGCTGTTTTGAGGAAGGTATATGGTGGGTTTAATGCACCGGCGAAAGTTGCGTGGTACTAGAGAAGCTAGCAAGGGTGGAAGGGTGAGAGTGCGTATAATCCATGGACTCAACATTAGTCATAAAGAACTCACGTACTTATTGCAAAAGTCTATTAGTTATCAAAACAAAGTACTACACGCATGCTCCTAGGGGAAGGGTTGGTAGGAGTTAACCATCGCGCGATCCCGACCTCCACAGAAAGGAGGGCAATCAATAAATAAATCATGCTCCGACTTCGTCACATAACGGTTCACCATACGTGCATGCTACGGGAATCACAACCTTTAACACAAGTATTTCTACCAATCCACAATTACTCACTAGCATGTCTCTAATATTACCATCTTTATATCTCAAAACAATCATAAGGAATAAAACTTTTCATAGTATTCAATGCACTTTATATGAATTTTTTATTATATCCCTCTTGGATGCCCATAATATTAGGACTAAATTCATAACCTAAGCAAATTGCCATGCTGTTTAGAGACTCTCAAAATAATATAAGTGAAACATGAGAGTTCAACAATTTCTATAAAAGAAAACCACCGCCGTGCTCTAAAAAGATATAAGTGAAGTACTAGAGCAAAACACAAACTACTCCAAAAAGATATAAGTGAAGATAAATGAGTAGCCAACAATTAAATAACTATGTGAAGACTCTCTCATCGAAGAATTTCAGATCTTAAGTATTTTATTCAAATAGAAAAACAAAATAAAATGACATTCCTGGGATAGCACATTGAGGGAGTCCTGGTTTAAGGGGTCCTCGGGAGGCCGACCTATTTCTTATGGGCCGGACTGTATGGGCCGTTTGCCGAGCACTGGATTGATCGAAGACCCTGTTTCCAGGAAGGAGGCTTCAAGGATCGTGGTGTATTCTCCACGTTTGGAGTAGTGAATAGGCATGTTTATCCCTTCGACGTGTAACCGACCATGTGTAAACCCTAGGTACCCTCGGCGTCTATATAAGCCGAAGGGTTTTAGGTTGTAGGCCAACAGAACTCATCTAGGGTTTTAGTCATACGATCTCGTGGTAGATCAACTCTGTAACCCTCATACCATCAATATAATCAAGCAGGACGTAGGGTATTACCTCCACAGGAGGGCCCGAACCTGGGTAAAACACTGTTCCCTTCGCCTCCTGTTACCCTCTATTCTAGTCTCATAGCTTGGGACCCCCTACCCGAGATCCGCCGGTTTTGACACCGACATTGGTGCTTTCATTGAGAGTTTCGCTGTGATCACCAGAAGGAATCGATGGCTCGCCTTGTCATCAACGAAGAGGTCCGTAACCCGGGCACTTTCGTCCCCGGACAGATCTTCGCTTTCGGCAGCATTGTGCTGCACGCCGACCCGACTGGCCATCTAGGCCGTGTCGGAAGTTTCGCCCCTGATCAAGAGGTCAGATTTGGGAACTTAGAGTTCTCCATAGACTCCCGGGGCGATCTATCGCTAACCGGGCTCGCAGTCTCGCCTGCCACGCCCGAAGACTCTAAGGCCTAACCTCAGATCCATCTTTTGGCCCCGCCCGCGGGATCTGCCTCGACGAGGGCCCGGCTCTCAGTCCGGACCCGGTCATAGTGCCAGACGTCCGGACATCTGTTCTTGCTGAACACTCTCCCCGCGCGGACGCATCGGAGGTTCGCTCTGGAAGCTCTGGGCAGGCCGATCCGATCGAGCTCACGATACTCAACAAGGCTCTAGATCGGATCTCGTCAATGAAGATTACCGACGACCCAACCCCGATCTGTTCTCAGATCGGGCCTCAGACGGGTCAGGACGAATTTTTCGTCCCACCCACCACCCACTTGGTAGCCACTGTCGAGGATTTAACCGACATGCTGGACTATGCTTCTGAGGAAGCAGACTACATGGATGAGGAGGATCGTGCACTCACCCCCGTTAACACCGGACGGTGGACTGCCACCTCCACATACGACGTCTACATGGTAGACACTCCGAAAAACGACGGCGACAAATCGGATGAAGCACCGTCAAGACGCCAAAAGCCGCATAAACGGTCAAAAGGAAAAAAGGGAAGAAAATCCATCGATGGCACCGGGGACGGAGAGACCCCGGAAGACATCGGCAATCCCGAAATCCCCGAACACCCGTTAGAGGGTCAGGAGAGGCCCGAAGACCGGCGCAACCCCGATGATCCAGATGATCCCGAGGACAACGACTACCTCCGCTCTATCGAGGGGGAGGACAATGCGGAAGCCGATGACTTCGCCATCCCCGATAATCCTACAGATCAGGAACTATTCCGGCAACAGCTTATAGCCACGGCCCGCAGCCTGAAAGCAAAAGAACGGTAGCTTAAAGCCGAACAAGACAACCTCAACGATCGATGGACCAGAGTCCTCTCAGCTGAGGAAGGATACGGTACTGGTCTATCGGACCAACCTAAGAGCTATCCACGTAGAAGGCTGCTGCCAGAATTCGATGACGAGCTTACTGATACGCCATCTCCTAAACATACCCCATACGACAAGCCAGACCGCCCTCCTCGAGGACGAGACATGACGGCTGACGACACCGGCTATAGGCCGACGATACCCCGTAGACGGGGAAAGGAGCCACTAGAGCCCGATCACAGGTTCGACCTGCGACACGACCTGGACCACAGAGCAGGTCGCACGCGATCCATCTACGGATCCAGAGAATACTCACCTGATAGACGGGAAGGGTACTGGCCTTGGTTCGACCGCGACAATGAAGATCGGGAACGAAACCGAGCTAGGACAGACGCCGATCACCGGCGCGTCATAGCTCGGGTCAGAGGCACGGCCGACCCACTGTGCTTCACGGATGAGGTGATGCGGCATCAGTTCCCGGAAGGGTTTAAACCCGTAAACATAGAGCAATACGATGGGACAACTGACGCAACCATATGGATCCAGGATTTGCTCCTCCACATCCACATGGCGTGAGGAGATGACCTCCATGCCATTAAGTACTTACCCCTGAAGCTCAAGGGGCCAGCTCGGCACTGGTTAAATAGCCTCCCCAAAATCTCCATTGGGTGTTGGGAGGACCTAGAAGAGGCATTTCGATCTAACTTCCAGGGCACTTATGTCCGGCCGCCGAACTCCTCCGATCTAAGCAACGTCGTCCAGAAGCCAGGAGAGTCCGCGCGGCTATTCTGGAATCGTTTCTTGACCAAGAAAAACCAGATCGTGGACTGCCCGGACGCCGAAGCAATAGCCTCTTTCAGGCACAATATTCGGGATGAATGGTTGGCTCGTCAGCTCGGCCAGGACAAACCAAGGACAATGTCCGCCCTCACATCACTCATGACCCGCTTTTGCGCGGGTGAGGATAACTGGCTAGCTAGACGTAGCCACAACCCCGAAGACCCCGGAACCTCCGAAGTTCGGGATGGAAATGGGAAACTGAAGCGCAACAAGAACAAGCGCCGGCACAATAATAGCGATGCCGATGACACGGCCGTTAACGCCGGCTTCCGCAACTCCCGGCCTGGGCAGCGGAAGAAGCCTCCTAAAGGCAAACACGACAGACCCACCCCGCTGGACAAGATCCTAGAGAGGCCTTGCCAGATCCACGGCACTCAAGAGAAGCCCGCCAATCACTCCAACCGTAACTGTTGGGTCTTCAAACAGGCCGGCAAGCTCGCATCCGAGGACCAAGGCAAGAGCCCACGCAGTGAGGACGAGGATGAACCCCGCGGTCCGATCGGTGGCAGACAAAAGAAATTCCCTCCAGAAGTGAAAACAATAAACATGATATACGCCACCAATATACCCAAAAAGGAGAGGAAGCGCGCCCTTCGGGATTTCTACGCCATAGAGCCGGTAGCCCCGAAGTACAACCCATGGTCGGCATACCCGATCACCTTCGATCGACGTGACCATCCGACCAGTATCCGTCATGGGGGTTTGGCCGCACTCGTCCTAGACCCGATCATAGACGGGTATGACCTCACTAAAGTCCTGATGGACGGAGGAAGTAGCCTCAATCTGATTTACTCAGATACGGTGAAAAAGATGGGCATAGATCCGTCAAGGATCAAGCCCAGCAACACTACCTTCAAATGAGTGATCCCAGGCGTCGAAGCCCGGTGCACAGGCTCTGTAATCCTGAAAGTAGTGTTCGGCTCGCCCGATAACTTTTGAAGCGAGGACTTGATCTTCGACATCGTACCTTTTCGCAACGGCTATCATGCCCTGCTCGGCCGTACAACGTTCGCTCGCTTTAACGCCGTCCCGCATTACGCATACCTCAAGCTCAAGATGCCCGGCCCCAGGGGGTCATTACTGTCAACGGCAACACAGAGCGCTCCTTCCGAACTGAGGAACATGCGTTGGCCCTGGCGGCCGAATTCCATTACACTGATGATCGGCAAGTGCCGACATCTGCCGTAAAGGCACCCAAGGCTGGGAAGCGAGCTCGGTCTCAATCCGAAGTACCAGAACCTTCTTCTCCCCATAAATAGGGACTCGCCCCCCATCGCACGGCCCTATAACCGGCAAAGTATGTGCCGAGGAGGCACAACTTCGCGCTCAAAATTCCATGGGCGGCGGTGGGGAAAAAATTATTAAATGGTAAGTGTTCGGCCAGACCGAACTATCACCATCAACATGTCTTCGGACACACTACATGTACCATAAAATACCTGCTATGGCGTAAAGCTCATTCACATTTCGGCGACTTCTCAAGACTTTTTCTCCAAAGTCCGCTCGCCGAACATTACACCCATCATGGTATACAACTCCTTGGGAGACGCAGGAGCAGACAAGCGACAGGGCACATCAAGGACGTCAGGTCACCTATCGAAGACCCTTGGTACACCCCTCCTGTAAGGTTTATATTTCATTTTTAATACCTGTAAGCAGTTGTATCGGCAATTCGAATAATAAGAGTTGATGAGTAAAATACATATGTATCTTGCATGATCGTTTCGCTCTTTTTGGCGCACTCTCTATTTTCCCTCTCTTCTTGCGAACCTGTTTGGTATACTATGCGATGCAACCGGCTAATAGACCGGGGGCTCGAACTAAAAGAAAATCGCCTTAAGCACAACTGGTTTTTGCGTTCGGCGTCTTGGAATTCCGCTTTATATGCATTGGTTCCGAACTATGTCTTGGGTCAATAGTTGGGTTGACTGGCTCCTGTGCTTACCCCTTTATGTTCCGCTCGTTCGGCTAAAGGGGCAAAGGGAGAACCGCTGCGATTGTGTTTCCGGCTAGCCTGGTCAAGCACCTTAGCGGAGAAAGCCGAAAACTGACTGTCATGGTAGGCGAGAACTGGTCTGCAAGTCCGAGCTTAACTAAATATCGTCAGAGGTTACTCCGTGTCATACGATGGGTTTGGTATTAGCACAAACCATGTGATATAGGCTTTGGCCACGGCTCATCCGAACATCACAAATACTTGGGGGCTAGTCATCAGCCCCTCGCACTCCTTTCTCGCGCCCCTACGGCTAAGTGAAAGCAATAAAGCATTATGGTCCGATTGCCTTGTCCGCCCCACGCTACCGCCTTCGGGTACCGATAGTTCGGCTAAGGGTCACAATGCGTTGGCAGAGACACCCCGCGTAGTATCTACATGGGGGCTGAAGCCGACGACTCGCCGATTTTAGTTTTAACGGCCACACAGGAGTTATAAAGGATGCAAAACATAAAAGACATGATAAATCATGCATCTTAAATATAAACGCGTTAAAGAGTCTTCGGACATATTAAAACGCCTTTACTCATACACGTTTTCTCTCGAATATTGCGCCTCTATTGCCCGAGCACCCTCCATTACGCCGGAGAAGTACAGCTCGGGGCGCCTATGCTCCTTTCCAGGAGGCGGAGGGGCGGTGGCTATCTTCATTGGATCCAGCCCCGGCCAGTGCACCTTGGCCTTCGCAAAGGCCATCCGAGCTCCCTCGATACAGGAAGATCGCATTAGCGCATCGATCCGGGGCGAGGCGTCGCTCAGCTTCTGCACCAGGCCGAAGTAGCTGCCCGGCAACGGCTCGTTGGGCCATAGCCGGATGCAGAGATCCTTCATGGCCGGCTCCGCCATCCGGTGTAGCTCCATCAGCTGCTTCAGCTGCTCAACAAGGAGAGGAGAGCGCTCGGGGGCTTCAAACTGCGCCCAGAACAGCCGAGCTTCATCTCCTTCTCCCCGCGAACCATAGAACTGGTTCGCATCCGCTGTGCTCTTCTGGAGGTCCGAGCAGGCGCTTGAGGAATGCCATACTTGGGTAAGCAACTCGAACTTGCTATCTCCATAGACACACTGCAATAAATATGGCTTACCATCCATTATAGCCTTGGCCTGGCTAACTTCCTCTTCAAAAGATCGCCTATCCACCCGCTCCTTTTGGACGTCGGTTTTCAGGGAGGATAGTTTGGCGGCCTGCTCCTTGCCTTTCCGCTCAAGGTCTTCGCACTTTTGGCCGGCGTCCTTGAGCTCCTGTTGGATCTCCTCCACCCGAGCCTCGTGCTTGTCGCTGGTGGCTCTTAGGGCGGAGAGCGCGGTAGCCGCTTCTTTGGCCGCCGCCTTCTCCACCGCAGCCTCCTGGTTTGCCTTCTCAAGTTCGGCCTTGAGCTTCTCAATCTCCTTCGCCGAGGCTGCGTAAGCATTAAAACACATCAAACTTACTGCTTTGACAGTTCGGCGATGATGAATTTGGATATTCTAGTCCGGCTTACCTTGCGCCTCGTCGAATCTCTTATTCAGAGCTTCGAGTTCATCTTCGGAGCTCCTAAGCTTCCGATTCAGCTCGTCCAGCTCGGTTGCCTTAACAGCCGCTGCCGATGACGAAGCCTATACAAAAACAACCATATCAAGTTACGCGGGTTCACAACTTCCGAACTATCATAAATATGATCCTATGTCCGGTCCCCTTAAGGACTGTTAGACCATTCCGAACAAATACTGTTTTATACATAGTTCGGATAATGATCTATGCTTGACCCCCAGGTAAGTTTTTCCAAACATACCTAGGGCTCGGGGGCTGCCGTGTATATAATCATAACTCAAAGAAATTAATATTTCAAAGAACAGAGCATTACGTGGCTCACCTAAAAGCCCGTCAGGAGACCGTTGAAGGCCTCCTTCAGTCCGCTCTCCACGGACTGAATGCTCTGCAATACCGCACCCATAAGGGTGCGGTGCTCCTAGGAGAGGGAGGCGCTTGACAGAACCACCCCCATAGCCGGCCACCCATTGGTCGGTGGTGCCGGTGGGGATCGGTTGACCCGATCTCCGATCGGGGATTGAACCGATGCCTCCGGAGGCACAGTGGCTCCGGAGACAGCCTTGAAGGTGACTGGACATCTCCTCGTCCGGTCTCCTCAGTGTCCGGGAGGGGCTCGTCCCCCCGGTCTTCGGCAGCCGAGGCGTTAGCCTCGACCATGACGTTGTCGCCCCCACCTCCAGTGTCCGGCTCCAAAGGAGCCTGTTGGGAGGACACCTCCGCGGCATCCTTCGCGGCGCCCGGAGGAGAGGGTGCGACGCGGTCCCACTCTCCGCTAGCTCGGCGGGCGGGGTCTCCCCATCCGAAACTTGATCGGTGGGGAGAACTTGTGGGGGGTTGCAAGTCAATAAAGCGCTCACATGTTAATCATATTCAAAACTTAGTGCTAATAGCTCGGGAGGTCTTCGGATCCGTACCTTCGAGGTGGGGGCTTGACCCTGAGGTTCCTTCGCGGAACCCTCTCAAAATCCTCGGACTTGGTGTCCGAGTCCGAACTATCGTCGGACAAGACCACCTGTGTCCGGCGCGCTTTCTTCTAGGCGGGAGGAGGTACGTCCCCTGAGGCGTCCGATGACGCCGCCCTCTTTCCTGCGAGGGGGGAATCACCTCCCTCCTCACCCTCGTGCTCCTCCTCTTGATTCGAGGAGGCGTGGGTTTCCTCGAACGCAGCCTCCGGCTGGTCCCTGATGTGCAGGCCTGTTCGGCCTAGTTTCTTCTTCTGCTCCTTCTTCTCTGGCGCCTTGTAAGGCTCCATGACGAGCATCTCCGACAGCAGCGGGGACCTAGGGTCTTCGGGCTGTGGAGCCGGGCATTTGATGCCCGTAGCCTTGCGCAACCATTCCTGCGGAAAGTAATCGGAAAGCACTTAGATCTTCTTCGGAAAGACAAAGCCGATCTAATAAAACTATGTTATACCTCGGAAGGAAGCTTATCGGCGCGCAGGCCCTGGTCCTCCTTCTTGGCCGGCCACTTCTCCTGCGCCTTGAACAGCGCCTTCCATAGCTTCTCCCGAGTGGTGCGGAAGAGCTGACGAATCGTAGGATCGTCGTCAGTCCGGTAAGTCCACATAGGAGAGCCCCGGCGCTGGCAGGGGAGGATGTGGGGCCGAAGCATGATCTGGACCACGTTGGTCAGATCGATTCCGTCCTTGATCATGGAGGCGTTGCCCCTCTGCAGGTCATCCACCTCTGTGTCCAAACCCCAGTCGAGGCCCTTTCGGACCCATGAGCTCAATCTGGTCGGGGGGGGGGGGCGGATCTGAATTCGGCAGGAACAGTTCCGCCCTCCTCCCTTGGCTCGGTGATGTAAAACCACTCTTTTTGCCAAGTCTTGATGGTGTCGATGATTGTGCCGGATGGCCATACTGCGCGTGGAAGCTTGCTGATGACAGCACCGCCACAGTCTGCGTGTGTGCCTGCGACACACTTTGGCTTGATGTTGAAGATCTTGAGCCATAGTCCGAAGTGTGGTTCGACCCGCAAGTAGGCCTCGCAGACGATGATGAAGGCCGATATATGCATGAAAGAGTTCGGCGGGAGGTCATGGAGATCAAGTCCGTAGAAGAACATGAGGCCCCTCACGAAGGGGTGGAGCGGGAAGCTCAGTCCTCGGATGAAATGAGGAATGAAAACTACCCTCTCGCTTGGTTTGGGGGTGGGGATCATCTGGCCCTCCTCCGCGGCACGGTGGAAGATGTTTGCGGGGAGGTAGCCGGCGTCCTTGAGGTCCCGGATGTCCTGGTCTGTGACCGTGGAAACCTCCCACTTGCCATTGGAGCCTGAAACGGCCATGGCTGAGCTCGGAGGAGGAAGGGTGGAAAACCTAGATCTGGGCCCTGGGTGCTCAGGAGATTGGGAAAGCGAGGGTGCGAATGGGGAGTGCGGCTAAGCCTTGGGGTTTTCTTTCCCTTTTATTGGGCTTGTCGCCGGTTAGCCTCCCTTCTGCACCGAGAATCCCTCCGCTTCCCAAGGCGTGCGTGCCGTTATACGCGGATGATTAAACATATCCCGTGTAAAACGGAGCACGATCTGTGCATTGATGGGTCGTGCTGATGAAAACGGCCTCGAACCGCGAATCGAGCTTTTGTGACTGGTTTAGCGGTCGTGGTGGGCCGTGACCTTTCATCTGAAAGGTCGTCAGGGAACACTATTTACTCCTTGACGTTTGGCCTTCAGGGTCGGGTTATACATGACGTTCGGACGATCTATGATCGGAAAATTACACGTCGTCGGAGGCCGAGCTAAACTCGGCCGGTTACTATTTGGAGAAAGGAACTCGCCTCGCAAGCCGAAGACTCTGATCATTTGAAGCAGCTGGAGCTTGGACCCTTGAAGTTGGAGGCTAGTTCGGGGGCTACTAAGGGAGTCCTGGTTTAAGGGGTCCTCGGGAGGCCGACCTATTTCTTATGGGCCGGACTGTATGGGCCGTTTGCCGAGCACTGGATTGATCAAAGACCCTGTTTCCAGGAAGGAGGCTTCGAGGATCATGGCGTATTCTCCATGTTTGGAGTAGTGAATAGGCATGTTTATCCCTTCAACGTGTAACCGACCATGTGTAAACCCTAGGTACCCTCGGCGTCTATATAAGCCGAAGGGTTTTAGGTTGTAGGCCAACATAACTCATCTAGGGTTTTAGTCATACGATCTGGTGGTAGATCAACTCTGTAACCCTCATACCATCAATATAATCAAGCAGGACGTAGGGTATTACCTCCACAGGAGGGCCCGAACCTGGGTAAAACACTGCCCCCTTCGTCTCCTGTTACCCTCGATTCTAGTCTCACAGCTTGGGACCCCCTACCCGAGATCCGCCGGTTTTGACACCGACACACATATCATGTGAAGAAGCAAAAAACTCAGGTTCAACCGATACTAACCGATAATTGTTGAAGAAGAAAGGTGGGATGCCAACCGGGGCATCCCCAAGCTTAGATGTCTGTACTAGGCACATGGGTCATATTAGAGAAACGTTTGCGATGACGCATTGCACCAATCCTGCACGCCAATATTTTCACTTGGCTTACGGGCGAAGGAAAGATAGCTGTCGATCTGTATACGGCTATTCAACCTGAACCGTTTGTGATGAGTGTTTATTCAGAGAAAACGTTGATGGTTTTTTATTTGCTATGTGAATTCAGAGATAAATACTTAGTTCATCAAACCATAGATTTCATTCAGTCAAGCTTTGACTTTACATTCATACAATTGAGATACAATATAAAGAAAACTAGTTGTGGCGGCGGGGGCGGCGTCCTGCGGCGGTGTTCTCGTGCTCCGGGGCGAAGTTGTACAGTTCTTCAAACGAGACCAGAATGTTATGGACTTCACAATCAAAGAGCCGGTCATCGCACGATCGACGGGCGCGGGGTCGGGGGGCGGCGACTAGCGGCTCTGCGAGGAAGATGTCGACAGCGGCGTCCCAATCCGCTAAGGGGGCTGTGACGGGTGCAGGCGCACGCACGGGGTCGGGCACCGTGGGTGCGGGCACGCGCACTGGTACCGGTGTGGCATGTGCAGGGGAGCGCATGAGCACGGGCGAGGGAGGAGGCGCTGGCGCTTGCACGTACACGAGCTCACGCGGGACCGCGGGGACCTCCCTGACGCCCACGGTTTCCAGCGCTGCGATGATGCTCGGCGACCAGCCCGTCAATGCCACGGGGATGGTTGCTGGCGCGGGCGCGGGGATGGTTGCTGGCGAGTGCGTCAAGGCAGCATCCGCTGTGGCATGCAGCTCTTCCAGGGCCATGTCCATGGCGTCCCATTCATCTTTATGTTCAATCTCTTCCGGCTCGGTGTAAACTTCACCAAACCGAAAGACTAGTGGCATATGAACCTTGTGCACCATGGCATAGGTCGCCGTGGAGGTCTGAATGATGGAGGGAAATGGGAGGCAAAGATGTAGAGAGGATTGTGAGTGAGTGGGCAGTAAAGCCACCTATTAAACAGCGGCTTGGGCGCCATTGCTGGACATGTTGGAAGCGAGGAGGGCGGATACGGTGGTCAAAGGGCTCGCTTCCCAGTGAGCCTGCGGCGTACAGCCCGCATGCCACCCGATGAGCCTGCGCAGAGGAGGCCAGCTCGCACGCCTCCTGTCAACTCTAGCAGCTGCTCGCATGGCACCTCCTAAGCCATAGCCAATAGAAGAGTGCGACGCTTGGCAGCATGTAAGGGCAGTAGAATGCCCACGGTTTAAAAATAATGCAACCGTTTCCGTCGAAACATGACAGTTCTTTGTTCCAAAAAGATTTTGTTAGCTATTAATGTGTCCGTCTTTTTCCAAAATGGACACAAAAAATACCACAGCATATTTGTGCTACATCATGACGCCGTGCCCAATTTCTTGAATTTTGTGTCAGTTCTAGATTTACTATGATTTAACGTAATATTTTAAATGTTGGCTCTAAAACAAAAAATATAATAAAATAAGAGTCTCAAATAGGAAAACAAAATGATATGACGCCTTTATGTGCCATGTTCATGACAGCAAGCCAAGTTTCATGAATCTTCCGACGAGTTTTTTGATTTACATGATTAAAAACCCGAGTTTCTCAATGTTTCTCTCGCCTAGCCAAGACCCCGAGATGATTGAAATTCATTGACATATCTTGCATGGGACCTAAAGATGCATGCACACTAATATGGTTTTCTAACCATTTTGATGCACCGGACCTTGTGTTAGTAGTTCAAATTTGAATTATGCATATTAAATAATGCATATACAAGTCAATTAATGTATAAAAAGTCCAAACGAACCATGTATAATTTCATATTTTGGCACGACACTCATTTTGGTATATGTTGCCTCTGGAAATATATTGTTCAAGATGAGAAGGTGCAACGGATGTCGATTCGCCCACAAAAGGTGACCTGTTCCATATTGAAACCACAAAAGCTTCCCGTGAGAAGCTTAGGTTTGTTAGAGGCTTGTGCCAAAACTTGTCCCAAATTGGATATTATTTTACTAGGGCACATATGAGCCATGCATGTCATGACACCATGCCAAGTTTCATAACTTTTCTCACGAGTTTTTGATTTATACATGATTTAAAACCCGAGTTTCTCAATGTATGTGTGCCCGAGCCAAGACTGTGTGAGATGTTTGAAATTCATTCCCATATCTTGCATGGGATCCTAAAGATGCATGTACACTTATATTATTTTCAACCCATTTTGATCCACCAGACCTTATGATTGTAGTTCAAATTTGAATGATGCATGTTAAATAATGCATATAAAAGTCAATTAATGTATAAAAAGGCCAAACGAACCATGTATATTTTTCATATTTTTGGAACAACACACATTTTGGTATATGTTGCCTCTAGAAATATATAGTTCAAGACGAGAAGATGCAACGGATGTTGATTCGCCCACATAATGTGACGCGTTCCATATCAAAACCACAAAAGCTTCCCGTGAGAGGCTGAGGTTTGTAAGGGGCTTGTTGCAAAACTTGTCCCAAATCGAACATTTTTTCACCACGGCGCGTATGAGCCATGTCATGACACCATGCCAAGTTTCATGAAATTATGACGAGTTTTTGATTTATACATAAATGTAAAACCAAGCTTCTCAATGTATGCGGCCGAGCCAAGACCCCGAGATGTTTGAAATCCATTCACATATCTTGCATGGGGCCCAAAATAGCCATGGAAACTTATATGTTTTTTCAACTCATTTTGATGCACCAGACATTGTGATTTTGTTCAAATTTTAATTATCCACATTAAATGCCTAGAGAGCTCAATTAACGTATGAAAATGCAAAAAGAACCCTAAATAATTCCATATTTTAGCAGGACACACTCTTACTGGTCTTTGTTGCCTCTAACAAAAGTTCAAGGCGAGAACATGAGCGGATGTCATTTTGCCAACGTAATTAAGGTGACGCGTTCCTTATCGGAACCACAAAGCTTGCAGTGAGAAGCTCCGGTTTGTAAGGGACTTGTGTGTATAATTGTCCCAAGTTGGACAAAAAAATCAATGGCACATATGTGGCATGTCATGACAACATGCCAAGTTTTTAGAATTTCTGACGCGTTTTGGATTTACAGTAATTTAAAAACCAAGTTTCTCAACGTTTGAGGCCGAGCCAAGACCCCGATATGTTTGAAATTCATTCCCATTTCTTGCCCATGACCTAAAGATGAAGCCATGGACACTAATATGATTTTCATCCCATTTTGACGCTCCGGACATTGGGACGATAGTTCAAATTTGAATTATACACATTAAATGCCTAGAAAACTCAATTAATGCATAAAAATGCCAAACGGACCCTGAATAATTCCATATTTTAGCACGACCCAGCTATTGGTAAGTGTTCACTGCAGATAAATCTTATTGCAATCCAAACACCGTCCTTTCTCGAAGTAACCTCATTTTTTGTTTTAAAACATTTTGAAAATCAAGTCTTTCACAAGCAGTTCAAGTTCATGAATCGTGTGTGATGCAGTACAAAACATCTTGGGTCACTCCTCATAAAGTCATAATGCATGGCTTAGGACGTAAGCTTTGTCGGCTACAGTACACCGCCGGCCAGTTTACCGCACGGACTCCCCAGAGCATTTTACTTTTCAATCGTCACCGGTGAAAGATGGGGACGTGGATCCCTATCGTGAGGGCAACTTCGGCAACCCACTCCGGCCCGAGCGCGTCCGCATCAGCCATGAGCGTGCTCTCAAGATGCATGAACGCGGCCGCTACCTCCAACAGGGCGGCTGCAGCAACCGAAAGGGCAGCTGCTGCAGCTAAGAGGGCGGCAGCAACAACCGCGACGGGGATAGCAAATGGCGAGAATGGCACATCAGCTGTCAGTTTCTCGGCGGTCGCCGTAGCCCTGATGGCAGACGCCCAGTCCCATCTCGAGGCCGCCCACGCCCATCTCGTGTCGGTCACTGCACAAATCACATCTGCCTTCTCCGACACCGGTCGACAACCCACGTTCGATGACTTGGTAATTGCTGAGTGTGCTCGAGCAGGCGTCCATTCGTCGGCGGCTTCCCTAGCCAAGATTGTGGCCGTCCATGCCCGGAGCATGGCCGCCCACACCCGGCTCATGGCGGCCTTATCCAAAGAGATGGTGGAGGAAGACTGTGAGGTGCTGGAGTATGTGAAGACGGATCCCATAGATCTCCTTACCCCGGAGGTAGTCGAGCAGGAGCCGGTCATCGAGGAGGCGGCGGAGATCGACGAATGCCAGGCAAAATATTAGTCCTTATCTAGCGCGATGGTCTTTTAAGTAAGTGCGGGCAGTGTTGCTCGAATAAGGTCAACTAACTAATGTTTATTAGTTGCTCGATTAAGTAAGTGCGGGCAGTGTTGTAGGCTCTTTTGTGTAGTACTCAAATTTGCAAGTGTTGTTAAATTAAGCAATGACGTCGATGACCAATGTAATGAGGGAAATTCGGACCAAAATTTGCCGCCGTATCCCCATTTTCTCTTCCAAATGAAAATGAAGTGCAAGTACCGTGTGCAATGTAGTATCCGATATCTTATGCCGGAAGCTTGGAGACCAAAATTTCCACGTTCAGTCTCATCACACACGGGATCAACTATAGGATTCGTTTGTGTTGTTGAATATCTCACACAGTTATGGTAAAGGGACTATGTCCAATGTGACTGTGCGCGCTACTTTTTCGCCGCACCGAACAAAATTTTGGGCTGCCGTGCAAATATCTACCTCCCCCGCCCCTCGTACCAACCAAAAGCCACACCCCTCGCTTCCCCCTTCCTTTCTTAAGTTCAAACCTGCACAGCTTGCTTGCAGTGCCGCCTCCTCGCCGGTGACACTCCTTCCTGCTGCTCGCCCTCCTCCATCTAGTCAGGTAATCCACACCTTCCCCACACCCCTCCCCCTCCACCCCCTACTCCATTCCACATGCCCCGACCGCCGGCGCGACACATTCCACCAAAATCACCGGCCCGCCCCCCACATAATCGCCGCCGAAAGACATGGTGCACATAGTATAGCCAGGATCTCAAGGAGCACCTGGCAGCGGAGAAGCAAATCACGACCGCACACATGGATGAGGCCGCGATGGATGCCATGTGTGCCGACCCCCAGATCTTGGAGCAGCACATCGCCGTCGAGGCCACCGTCGACGCCTCGCACGCGGATGCCGCCATGCAGTTGTCTGCTTTGAACAACAACTTGGTGTGTTATCTCAAGAGATCCGCTTTTGCCTTCGACGACGACTACGAGTTGTTTTCTCAGCGTGCCCGTGCTTTCCTCAACTCCAGAGCCGGCAGGTTGGTGCCTGGACAGGCTGAGGCCACTCACCACTACGATGAGGGCACCCATGATGTGGAGGCCTCACCCTCTTCCAAGCCCATCGTTATCGATATCTCTGACAATGAGGAATAGCTTGTTTTTAGCTTAATTACTAATAACCCGTGTTCAGGTAGCTACGCCTGTTAAGCATGTTTGCTTTACCTGTTGCATGTGGTGCTCCTGCCTTTCCTTAAGAAATTCTAGTGAAATATGCAAGTAATGCTACTATGCAATCTGACCTTCTAGTATGTTCTATTGTCCAATGTGATGCTCAGTTAACTGTTTGGTTCATTTGTTTTGGTGATCATCTGCAATGTGATGTTCGATAATTGTTGGTACAATTTTGTATCATTATGCATGTGAAGCATACAATTGCTGCATTTCATAGTTCTTAGCACGCTTGGCTTTTCCATGTGGCTTGAATTAATATGTTGGATCTGCAATGCGTTTATTTTTTATTAACATATTTTACTGATAGCACGCCAAATCTCACTTAAAACCTGATCAATATCTATCTTAAATGCGTTACAGGGGGGACGATGGGAGACACCGAAGTTTGCCATAGAGGTTTGCACTTTCATGATCCTTTGGCTAATAGTACATTATTGTGCAATTGCAGGAACCATTCTAATATTTAGGTTTCTAATAATAATTTGGTCTCGCACATGTAGGTCCTGCTGTAAGAGGTTTAGACCCACTGTTCGACCCATTTTGCATGTGGGGAAATGATGTGTTCATGAATATCAGTCAAATCAAGAAACTCAGAAAGATTGTTAAGATAAAGAAACTTACGACGAAAAACAACAAGCTATTTGTCTGCACAATGAAGAAGAAATCAGTGAACTACAGGATGGTACTATCGCATTTACCTTGTCTTTTTTCCCTTTGTGACATTACAATTTTCAAAACGAAATTTATGCATATCTTTGTTTCCAGTCCTTTCCAAAGCAGTTCATCGATGAGTACGTCTCAAACCACCTGTATGGTCAAGAGGCGAGGAAGGTATTCATACAGCACCCACGGTATAATCTTGAAGTCTTCCTCAAGAGGATGAAGGACGGGCGGGCAACCATCCACAGGCACTGCCATAAAGTTGCAAGGAACTTCGACATCAGCGAAGGCTCAATATTTGCCTTCCCCTTCAACAGTTTTCTAGACAAGATTCATCTGTCTATTTACCGTATATGATGCTATTTTCCAACGGTTTTAGATGTTGCATGTGAAACACGGTCCTGTCGTGTAATTGGGTAGCTAGGTAGTATATGCCTATATGATGTTGTACTCTGATCTATTTGAATTATGAAATCCTGGTTGCCGTAATACGAAATGAAATATATTGTGTGCTTGATATGAAGTGGCAATTTGTTTACTAGCTGGATTATAAATAATAGAGCAATTAGCCTGATTATTGTGGTTTCATATTGCAGATGGTTTGCCATAGAACACCGTGGGCGATTACCTCACCAAACCCACACGGTTCTTGGAAATTTGGCGTGTTGGATCAGTGAAAAATCACACACGACTTCCGGCCATAAACTGTGTGCGTTAGAAGACAGATTCGCAAACGTTTTCACGTAAAACGTGTGTGTGATGGACCGCCCTATGCCAAACAGTTTCTTCTAGGAACCGTGTGTGATGGCCACCCCTAACACAGACGATATGATGCAGAAAATTGTGTGTGATGTAGAATGCGAACGGAAACATACGTTTGGGATTCACTGTGTGGGATGCTAAGCACATCTCACACGACTTCCCAAAAATATCTGTTTGTGATGGCCCCTCCAATCGCACACGACGTATTTTTTCTCATCGTGTGTGACTGGGCGCAGCCATCGCCGACGGGTTTTCCGTGTCGTGTGGGATAGCCCCCCCTGTCGCCCACACATGCAAGGCGACGGTTTGAGACTACGTCACGGAAAGGGGTTAAAAACCGTTTGTATAGCAGGCGCCTGCACTAGTGTTATCTTTTGAGATGGTGTTATAGAATTCTTGATTCATGAGGAGTCGCAAAGAGAAGTTGTCAAGAATGAGATATTTAAAACCAACAGTCTTCCTTGAAGCTATCTTGGATTAGATTTCAGGTAAAGATTTTCCTAAGGATTGTTTCCATTACGGTTCTTATCAATGATTGAATTATTCATTTATCCTCTCGGGGAAAGGAGTTTCTCATCTCTTCGTTGATCTCAATCAATCAATTTTTTCCGTTAGTGCCCGGTTGTCACCTCATAATCTTGAGATGTTTTCCATATGACCACAAGAAGCTTATCGTTTGGTTGTTGATTTTTCAACAACTTCGTTCAATCCTTATTGTGAGGATGCTTTTCAAATCAGTTGTGGTAGAAGTTGTCATTTTCTTATCCGTTCTTTTCTTTCCAAGTAACTAGCTTCTATTCTTTTGTTCCAGAAGCATTGTAATGTTGCTCTCTTTGACCCATCATTTCGTTTTGTCAAGATCATGTTCTTTTCTTGCTTATCCATTTAAGGAGAGTGTTGTGTCCTATTCTCAAGTTATTTTCATCTTATCAAGTTTTCCGTGTCTTTTCAAACGGAGTGCTGCCCGAATTTGATCTTTATCATTCCTTGTCTATCTCGTTTTCAACCAGAGTGGTTTCAATTCTTTCTTATTCCATGAGTTTTTCATTCATGTCTTGCAACCTCCAAGGTTCCTGTGATGTTTCCTCTTCCTCTATTCTACCGGACTGCTTTCAACTTTGTTAATCTCCATCGTTTCCTTTCATTCAAGCTTCTCAACCTTTTTCACGTTGGTTGATTTCACTCATTTGTCAAAGAAGAAACTTAGTTTACCTTATTATCTTCCTCTTCTCATTCTAAGATTTCGGGGCGAGATCTTGTTGTAGTGGGGGGGAGTTGTAACAGTCCGAGACCAACGATCCAGATGTCATCGATATTTTTTTGTTATCGCTGTGTGTTTTATTTGTTTGTTGCATTCATCATCACATCATTCAAATAGCGTCAGCACTCCTTGGACGTCATTTTTCAAAACTTGCATCCATTAGTAGTTGCCGGTTCTTCCCGTTGTCATCGTTTACCGTTTCGAGACCAACCACACTTGCATGCACCCTTGACATTATTTAAAATTATTTTGATAAGTGGGAATAAAACTTTCTCGGAATGGGTTCAAAGTTGGCGTGTGGTCTTCTTATATTGTAGGTAGACCGCCTACCAAATTTCATCGAATTCGGAGGTTGTTTGATACCCCAACGGTTAAACTATAGCGGCACTATAGTCGGTTGATTTGTCGGACGTTTTTCGTAAATAAAGCCCGTTGCCGAGTAGCTCATTTATGTCTCTTCTCTAAACCTAGCCCATATATACAGCCCACTAGACCCACCTACCCTAACCCTTGACTGGAACCGTCCGATTGCGATCAGAGGGTCCAAAGAATACCCCCAAACCCCTCCATTTAGCACTTCTTGCTATAAAAGGAAGCCTACCCCTGCCTATTTTGGAAACCCTACCCTTCTCCTCAAAATCCACACTGCCGCCAGCCTCTCCATTCCACGGCCGCAACCTTCTCCCACCTCTCACAACATGGGCCGCCCGAGCCCGAGCACGGACCACCTGGGCTTAGCCGCCGCCACCAGCAGCTCCGATCTGGATCGGGGAGGAGCCCGTGCCTTCGTGCCAGACCCCGCTCCGATAGGCAGCCGAGCCGTCGGAGGAGCCCAGCACCACCGCTGGCGACCACCCGGGTCGACCCACACGCCCCACGCCTCTCTCTCTCCTTCTCCCGTTTTGTCCCTCTCCTGTAACTTATCTCTCCCCTCGCCCCCCCCGCAGGTTCTCCATGGCCGTCAAAGGAGCTCATCATCGCGCCTCGAAACCGCCAGGGATGGATGGATACGGGGAGGCCCCATCGCTGATGCGGTCTCCCTTGCCTTCCTCGCGCTCGTCGGAGCCCGCCCGCCATCCCAAGTTGCCGTTGTCGCCCCTGCCTCCCTCGATCCAGTGGGGGATCGAGGAGGACGACTGACGCAAGCGCCAACGCCCCTAGGTTGCGTCCAACCACCAAGACCCAGCTCGCCCTAGGCCCAATGGCCGCTAGGTGAGCCACTGGCCAACCCATGGTAACCTTCGCCCGTGGGCGATGTTTGCTAGGTTGTGCTCAGTTCTGGTCCAGGCCTGTTCCAGATTCGGCCCGTGCGTTTTTTTCCTCTAACGAATTTAAAAGTTAACCAGGACATTGATATTTACAAATTTGCCACTTATTTTAAAATGCTAATAACTAAATAACAGGGCATCAAAATAAACATCTCATATATGAAACTTGTGTATAATATCACGTAGTTTCACAATATCAAATTTTCATCCATGTTAAAAATGTTTAAAATTGATATTTGCATTAATTTGCATAAATGTCATGCTAAAACGGTTTATTTCATATCTTTTAGACCGTAGCTCCGAATTAAATAAACTATATATGTAACTTGACTAGGAAAATTTGTATAATAACATGATGCATGTATTTTTCCCGTTTAACAACTATAAAATATGATTTAGGACCAAACATTACAAAATTCAAAATTTACATATGGGGATTTTTCAGAATTGTCATTTGTTGTTTCCTATCTCATTTAAATTGCCTAGGTAGCTAGTTTAAGGCTAGGACGCCCCCTACAGCCCATGCACGCCCTAGGGGCTGGAGGGATCCTTCCGGACTCCTCCGGAACCCTCTGGAACCTTCCGAAAGCTTCCCGGTACAATACCGGCAAAACCCGAAACTTTTCCTGTAGCCAAAATATGACTTCCCATATATAAATCTTTACCTCCGGACCATTCCGAAGCTCCTCGTGATGTCCGGGATCTCATCCGGGACTGCGAACAACATTCGGTCACCAACGTACATGTCCCAATACTACTCTAGCGTCACCGAACGTTAAGCGTGCGGACCCTGCGGGTTCGAGAATTATGTAGACATGACCGAGACACCTCTCTGCCAATAACCAATAGCAGGACCTGGATGCCCATAGTGGTTCCTACATATTCCACAAAGATCTTGATCGGTAGCACCACGATGTCAAGGATTCAGTCAATCCCTTATGCAGTTCCCGTTGTGCAGCGGTATGTTACTTGCCCGAGATTCGATCGTCGGTATCTCAATACCTAGTTCAATCTCGTTACCGGCAAGTCTCTTTACTTGTTCCATAATACAAGATCCCGTGGCTAACTCCTTAGTCACATTGCTTGCAAGCTTCTTGTGATGCTGTATTACCGAGTGGGCCCCGAGATACCTCACCGTCACACGGAATGACAAATCCCAGTCTCGATCCATGCCAACTCAATAGATACCCTCGAAGATACCTGTAGAGCATCTTTATAGTCACCCAGTTACGTTGCGATGTTTGATACACACAAGGTACTCCTCCGGTGTCAGTGAGTTGCATGATCTCATGGTCATAGGAACAGATACTTGACACGCAGAAAACAATAGCAATAAACTTGACACAATCATATGCTACGTTCATAGTTTGGGTCTTGTTCATCACATCATTCACCTAATGATGTGATCCCGTTATCAAATGACGAATCATGTCTATGGCTAGGAAATCTTGACCATCTTTGATCAATGAGCTAGTCTAGTAGAGGCTCACTAGGGACATAGTGTTGTCTATGTATCCACACATGTATCTGAGTTTCTGATCAATACAATTCTAGCATGGATAATAAGCGATTATCATGAACAAGGAAATATGATAATAACTAATTTATTATTGCCTCTAGGGCATATTTTCAACATCATACATCTTTGAAAGGTAGCAGGTGCATTGCATAAACCAAAATGCATACGTCTATAGGCATACGTTCCAAAAGGGCAAGTAAAAGTTATTTTCTCTTGACCCTCTTTTGACACAGGTATTTGAGAAAAACCAGAATATCCATCAAGAAAGCAAAAGTGTGTATGCTTAGCTAATATTTCTAGAATTTGATCGATAAAAGGTAAAGGATAATGATATTTCCTAGTAGCTTTGTTTAATTTCCTGAAATTAATCACCATCCTATAACCAGTTACTATTCTTTGTGGGATAAGTTCATTTTTATCACCAGGGACAACAGTTATACCTCCTTTCTTAGGAACACAATGAACAGGACTTACCCATCTACTATTAGCAATAGGATAAATTATACTTGCCTCCAAAAGCTTTAATATTTCAGTTCTTATCACTTCCTTCATCTTTGGGTTTAAGCGGTGTTGATGATCAACGACAGTTTTAGCATCCCGTTCCATATTAATCTTGTGTTAAGATAGAGTGGGACTAATGCCCTTAAGATCATCAAGCGTATATCCAATAGCAGCCCGGTGCTTCTTCAGAGTTTTAAGTAATCTCTTTTCTTCAGGCTCTGAAAGGTTAGCACTGATAATAATAGGATATATCTTCTTTTCATCAAGTTAAGCATATTTCAAAGTATCGGGTGAAGTCTTTAACTCAAACACGGGATCTCCCTTGGGTGGAGTGGGATCCCCTAAAATATCAACCGGTAAGTTGTGTTGAAGAATAGGCCACTGGTGCAGCGACGTGCTATACAAGCGGTTTTTAACCCCTTTCCGCGATGTACTTTGAAACCGTTGCCTTGCATGTGTGGGCGATAGGGGGGTCCATCCGACACGACACGGAATAATCGTCGGCGATGGTGTCCAACGAACGCAAACGTTTGGCAAAACTAAGCGTATGGGATGTCCGCATCTATCACAAACGAGAGTCATCGGTCAACCGTTTGAGATATGGTGGACTTCCCATACGACCCATCCTTGCAACTCGTCTGAGATCACACTATCATCGCACGCGTTATTCTGTGGCTCACCGTTTACGATGTGCACCTAATCACAAAGAGTTCACGATTACGAAGCGTGTATGATAAGGGGTATATCACTAACACTTATATTGGACGAACCGTTGGCGATATTTAACTAAGACTATAATTTAACCATCGTACAAATATCGGATAGGTTTAAGAAACGTCGTACTCGCGTCCGACAGGATAAGTATCGCACGCGCTATTCTCTGGTCCAACGTTTGCGATGCATACTACATCACAAACAGTTCATCATTTTAAACTGTGTGCGACAGAGATTGTATCACCAACGTTGCATTCAGTTGCACCGTTTGTTATACTATCTGAAATCACACACGGTTCGCAAACGGCAACTG
Organism: Elymus sibiricus; assembly: GCA_039707655.1. Taxonomy (NCBI): domain Eukaryota; kingdom Viridiplantae; phylum Streptophyta; class Magnoliopsida; order Poales; family Poaceae; genus Elymus; species Elymus sibiricus. Next base: position 277,477,781 of record CM077665.1, read on the forward strand.
TGTGCATGGTCGCACACGTTTTCTATCTGTGAAACGTGTCAGATCTTGAGGTATATCACAAACGTTGAGACTTACAAACCGTGTGCGGCGTAATGACACGTAGAGCATTTTTTTTATTTTAATCACTACAATATAAAATTGTATAGAATTTGAATTTGAAAGTAGGGAATAGCTTTTTACATATACATAGATAGGTTCATCAACCAATGCAATATTCCATTCACATGTACATACTCTCAAGAATTACGTCAACGAAAGAATTACATAAGCACCAAATAAAGAATGATGAACGACGGTAGAATACTTGTATTAAAGACGACAAAGAAAGAAGCAAAATATATTCTGATTGCTGTAAAAGGTGAAGCGGAATGCCCGTAGTATGCCCTCCTCCATGTCGTCTGCACACACGACTCTTGCGCAATCCCTTGTGATGGTCGACCGCCCATCCTTCCATATCTTCATGACTTCCAGATAGTCATTCTAGTCTGGTAGAAATACATGTACATTTGCATGTCCAACAATCATGTAGTTTGAGAGGTGATCTTGGGTAGACTGCGTTGGGAACCACTGCAAAGGAAAAAGATACAGAGATTGTCATCTAACAACTCATTATGTGCAGTAAAAAGGGTACATAGTTCTGAATTAATATACTTCATATCACTGTTGTCTTGGACAAACTGTAAATAAATAGTTTAATTGCCACATTTTGACCCATTGTACTAGCAATCTTTAGTTACCTCACATGATGCTCTCTCCGTCCCACTATATAAGATCTAATTACATCCAATGCACAAACATATTGGATGTATTAGCGTCTTTTATTATGGGGCGGAGGGAGTATAACATGGGAAACAAATATAGCCATGTGAACCAAAAACCATTAAAATAGGCATATGCTGACTACATCAGGCTTAACAACAACCAAATAAAGTCATTCATAATGGTATTGTTGAATTTGCATAGAACAAAGCTTGTACTTAAACATCAAATTGTATAATTGAACATCACAGAGTGAAAAAAACAGGCGGTGTATAACTAAATAAACAAGGCATACTACAGCAACCAAATAGTCATTCATATCGGTATTGTTGAAATTGCATAGAACGTAACATGTGCTTAAACATCAAATTCTATGATTGAACATCACATTGTTAGAAAACCGAAATAAACAGGGGCATGTTAACTACACAAGCTTTAACAGGAACCAATTGTATGATTGAACAACCAAATCTAGCAATTGAAGCTGGACATATGTTCACTACAAACAACCAAAAATAGCTAAACAAGGTATATGCTCACTACAGACAACCAAACATAGGCGTTCGTGAAATTGAACTGAAAAATTCATACTCGAGCGTAGGGCGCACTTGTCGACGACAAGTTGTTGTCGTCAATGAGACCTGACTTGGTAGCTGACGATGCCAAAACATCGCCATAGAACGCGACTTCCATAAATGACAAAAGGGTCCCGTTGGCGATGAAGGAAAATTCCTGTCAGCAAAGCAGAGTAGATCAGATGCATACTACAAACAACCAAATATAGGTATATGCTAACTACAGACAACCAAACATAGGCAGTGAAATTGAACTGAACAATTCATACTCCAGCATATCAAATTGCACTTTTGAACATTACAATTCATAATCCAGCATAGCACATTCCTGACAACAAAGCAGAGTAGATCGGAGGCATACTACAAACAACCAAATATAGCAATTGAAACTGGACAAATCATAACCACAAACCACCAAAAAACATTTAAAGGAAGCATATGCTCACTACAACAGACTTAACAGCAACCAAACAGCCATTCATATCAGTATTGTTCAAATTGCATAGAAGATAGAACGCACCATGTGCTTAAACATCAAATTGTATGATTCAACATCACATTGTGAGAAAACTGAAATAAACAGGGGTGTGTTAAATACACCAGCTTTAACGGGAACCAATTGTATGATTGAACAACCAAATCTAGCAATGAAACTAGACATATGTTCACTACAAACAACCACATATCACGCTAAACAAGGTATATGCTCACTACAGATAACCAAACGCATCAGCACTAAAATTGAACTGAACAATTCATACTCCAGCATATCAAATTGCACTTTTGAACAATTCATACCCCTTGGAATAGCCTGGAGTGGGGGTGCGCACCGTGCGCTCCCTGCTGTGGTAGCTTATCTCCTTGCCTTTGGAAGAGCACGTCTGCAGGGTGACGTCCCTGATGTCGTGGATGGGCTATTTCCCCTTGTAAGAGACAGATAGGGCGCCTTGTCGTCGTCGTCGTCAATGAGGTCTGACTTGGCAGCTGACGATGCCAAGCCACCGCAATATATATAGAACGCGACCTTCAGTAAGGACAAAAGGGTCTCGATGGCAATGAAGGCAAAATCCTGACAGCGAAGCAAAGTAGATCAGCGCGCGGGGGGGGGGGGGGGGGGCATGGAGGAGATCCAAGGAGGTTGAACCCGAAGGGGCGGGGGTGATATACTTAACCTATGTCATAGCCCGCGTTTGGGGGCCTCGGCGGCCACCACGCCGTCGTCCAGCGGACAGGCCTCGATATACCTCTTTTTGGCCATTCACTCCTCCACAGGGAAGCATAGCCGGGATGAAGCAGCGACGCTCTGGAGTGTGGGTGAGGATGGGGATGGGGATCTGCGGGGAAGAGGGTGCTTCACACGCCGACACTACGGGGTGGACCAGAGTTCTGCGTGCATTATTCGACATGGAGGAGCACTACTGTCGATTTCGTGGACGACTCTAGTCCAACCCCCTTGTGATGGATCTTCATGAGGACTTCGATAGTCACGGGAAGGCCTGCAGAGGATGACGGTGGAGTCGGGGGCGGCGGCGGTGGCGGGCTAGCTATGGTTCGAGCGAGGGAGAGGAGTGGTGCGAGCGGAACCGGTGGTTTTCCTTTTTTTTACGTTATCTGAGCAGAGGTTTTGTGGTGGGGAGGGGGGTAGGTGGTGTTTGAGGAAATGCCACACGACTACTGAAAATTTTACTAGGCGGGAATGCCGGGGCTACTGAAAATTTAGATTATGGGATTGAAGCGGCGCGGTCAGGGTGGGAGCAACAAACATCGCACACAGCCGAAACATAATACGTGTGTGCTATCAAATAGGAAAAACCCGCGAAACCGCCATTTTTCAAATGCATCAAGGTGGTAGATATTTTTACGAGGGAAGTCTCGTGGAACCCAATCGTGTCCGGCGCCCACCAGTAGACCGTGCTGATGTGCCAGCGGTGGATGGAATGGTTTCTGTTGAGTGTACAATCGCAAACGGTTGTTACATTCAAATTTTTTGCTATTTACTCCTGGAATAATAATATAAAGGAGCATTTCGTCAAAAAATGCAGGAAAGGGGTCAGAACACATACACGCCTGCGTTGTCTCAAAAAAAACATACACACCTACATGTGGAACAAAAATATGTATGCACAGGGTGGTTTGATCGTTCAAAATACCCAGTGCGCAACTTTGATGTGGCACATGTCTCCTCCGTCGCCACTTCGTGTCGGTGGAGGGGGAATCCTAGCCACGAATACATGCCCCCAAACAGGTATTGCGTATCACTCATGTCGTAACATGAAAATGAAACATATACATGAATCTATCATGGTCGAACCACCCCATCTCTTTTCCGGTCAAAGGTGGACTATAGCCAATGCGCCTCGAAACACGGACATCCCGACCAAAGAATCAGCACTTTTGGTCAAACCTCTCCCATTGTCGGTCGAAAGGATGGACGTCCACCGAGGCCCATGAATGGGCGTAGCGCCGATAGTTAACCACACGGTGCAGTGTCTTAGACCGCCATCACCTGTTTGTGGTGCAAACATGTGTACGGAAATGTTGTGTTGCGTTTGAATTGATTAATATATACCTCATGTGCAACTTTGATGGGTCACATGCTTTGGAACGGGAAAGTCCCCCCCTCCCCCCCCGAGCGAGTCTTCATGACGCGTACAACTAGTATGCCGAGCGTCGATGGGAACGATTCACACATTCGTAGGCGTGTGCTCAGACTTGGCTAAGGAAACTCAAATGACCTATATAATGTATACCATAAGACAAAACAATTGAAGATTCCACCATGGTAACCTCTCTCTCGTTGTTATTCAATGTGATGGACATCCACGCGGGCCCAATAATGGACTTTCCAACGACAACCACGCGAAGGAGTATCCAAAGATAATCAACGTCGTCTAAGCGTGGATCAAACATATGCATGGAAGTGTTGTGTGATGTTTACATACCCAGAACACAAACTTTAGCATGGCACACCTTCCTCGGGAATCTTAAAGTCCGCACGGAAAGCGAGGTTCACAACGCGTGGTATATATATACCCCCCCATTCGAGCCGATGGGAGAGACATTCATGCGTACACTACATGCACTCAAATTATACCATGTAATCTCGCACCCATGTCCTACCGCAAACATCGACCAAAAAAGAATCCACAATAATTAACCTCTCTCGTTGCGGTACAAAAGTACGCGAGGCCACAAATGGGAGTGACACTAATAATTGTGCTAGGGGGGCGGTGTCCGAGGACAACCACCGCCTCCATGCTGCACTAACATATGTACGAAGGTGTTGTGTGATGTTTTGAATACCCAATGCACACCTTTGATGTGGCACCTTCGCAAATCAGAAAAAACGGAGGTTCACAACTTGTACAACGAGCACGCGCATGCACACATGCGCCCAAACTTTCGTCCGTAATCTCACCATGATATTCGCCGAAACATGGACTAAGATGAATCCACCTTTGATCAAACCCCTCTCGCGCGCGCCATCGAAGGTGATAGACCACGCAGGGGCAACGAATGGGTGTGTCGGTGGTAATCGCATGAGTGAGTGTACGAGGACCACCTCCGCATGCATGAGACACAAACATATGCATGAAAAGGTCATGATCGAGATGGTTTAAATATATACCCAATGCACGACTTTTGACGTGGCATGTGTGCCTCACCTGAAGCTGTCAATGGTTAAAACCGTTACCCGCATCCCCATGGGTGTTTACTATATTAGGGCATGGAGAAGTGCGAGCTTCAATTCCCATGGGGAAGATGGTGGGTCAAATACCTTACCCAGCGTGCAGGACAAGGATGGGGATGGGATATACATAGAATTACCCGCCTTAACCATGAAGTACTTACATGTGGGCTCTCAAATTAGTAGACCCCATGTAATTTGCAACCTCAGTCACCCAAATTTCCACAGATCCCACCCATCTGGCCCAAATATCCCTAAGAAATCCCAAACTTAGCCACAACATATTGTTTATTTGCGTTGGAGTACTGTTTTTTTACTGAAATACTATCAAATGTTGTTCTTAAATGCATGTTGGGTTTCCCCAAGGGGATAAAGAAGTGGCAACGGGGATGGGAAACATTTTATCCCCGCGCATGGGTAGGGTGACGGTAACGGGAATGGGAGGGCGGTGAAAGGGATGGGAAACATTTTATCCCCGCGCACGGGTATGGAGACGGTGACATGAATGGGAGGGCGGTGATGGGGACGAGGATGGGACTCCAATATACCCACCTGAGTAATCCCCGTTGTCAGCTTGATGCCTAACTAACCGGACAACCCCACGTGGTGGCGCACATACGACGCGTATTGTGTGCCGGACCCCACACCCCCACTCGTCCCACCACACCACCGTCACTTCGAGGCATGCATGTCAAACTTTTATTATGTAGTGCACATGTGACAATAGGAGTGTAGTGTTAAATTCGATTTGTAAAGAACATTAAGACATTATATACATAAAATTGATTCCTTAGGTATTTAATTTGTAAAATTCAAATTTGAACTATATGCACACGCGGTTGTGCGCCCGAATGGATTAGAAATTCATTTTTTTGGGGTTGGGTGCATGTTTAGTCCCCATGGAAGGAAAAACAATAAATTTCGAACATCTCGGGGCCGCAAACATTGACTCTTGGCTATCAATTTGCAGCAAATGCCCAGCTAAGCTAGAATTCATGAAACATTGACATGATTTCATGATATGGAACTTATAGGTCGTGGTAAATAAATCGTCCAATTTGAGAGAAGTTTTCATCTAAGCTTCTTGCAGACGGGAGCTTATTAATAAATGCAACCCAGAACCATCACGTTTACATCGCAAACGGTTTACTAATCCAAACCTTTTTTATTTACTCTGCGTATTGGCGTTGGATAAAGTCAAGCTTTGTAAACTTTGACCAAATTTAGAAACAAATGTTAACGTTTACAATTAAAATTTATTACCATTGGATTCTTTATTGAATGTACTTTCACATCATATATATTTGTCATGGTAATTATTTCTATTTATTTCTTTAAAGTTGGTCAAACTGTATCAAGCATGATCCTTGCACGCAGATATGATTTGACGGGACGCATGCTAGCAGCAGGTCGCCTCGCAGGCTGACCGGGATGCGTGTGAGAAGGTGGTTAAATTGATGGGAGGCGTGTTCGCTAAGTAGTTTCGCAGGGAGACGTGCAGTCAGACGTGTGAATTGACGGTGCGCATGCCAGCAGTCCGGCGCACAGGCGCCTCACCGGGAGGCGAGCCGTCCCTTTAAACCGCCGCCCACCTCCCTCTCATGTCCCAACTCCCCTTTAGTAACCGCGCCCGAGCCGTTGGCTTTAACATTCTCGCTACACACAATCCTCTCTCACCCCCCAGCATCCTCGCCGCCGTTCTCAATCATCATCAGCGGCCTCCTTGCACCATGGGAGGGAGTAACCACGTCGGTGCCGGCAAAGCACCCGAGCATAGCATGAAGGTGGGCACATAGATTGCCGTCGTCGGAGATGACGTATCACGCGGACAACATCGCGGCCTTGACGTTGTCGCCGCTGCCGAGCTTCCCCAGCCGGAGCCGGTGGTCCACAGCGACTCCGACGAACACTCTAGCGACGACAATGACTCAGACGGAGAACTGGTTGGTCATATATACCCATTTTTGGTAAATACATATGATAGGCTAATTGGTTTGCTACCAAAACATGGCATGCCAACTTTTGGCATCAAATCAGTTAGCTTCGATTTAGGGTTTACGTTGTCGCATGATATAGTATGTTTCATAAACTTTGCCATGCGAATTCGCATTATAAAATAGACGGACGTCACATTTTTTACTATGTATAGGTGCTATCTGACGATGTGGACAGCGAGGATGAAGACGTCTAGGAGAGGTTCAAGAGGCAAAGGCTCAAAGAGCATATGGCTAGAAAGTAAAACAAGCGTGTCAAGAAGAATGAGGGCTATGGATGCCTGTTCTGCAACCATAATATTAACAACACATACTCGAGTGTTCTGGCGCATGCAAGAGGACGAGCCGTTGGCTCCTTCAAGCAGAAGTATTCTCGCAGGATAGCGCACGCCGCGTACGCCCATTTCTTGGAGAATCTTAACCATCAAGCATGAAGATGAGATGTTGGATTGACTGTTTCGAAAAAAAGGTTTGATTGAATCTATCTAGTTTGTGTGTATTATATCTATGCTTGTGTATTAGATTTTTTCCTGAGATTGAAACTATGCGACGACTTTCATTATGCGGTATCTCCATCACACCGGAGTGCTAGTTTACTTGAGAGTAATATTTATATAGGATTTATCACACACGGTTGGATCTAATAAACCGTTTCCGTCGAAGCACATTATTCTAGGACGGAATCCCTCCGCACCACTTGAAAAAAAAAACTCAGCACCCACACGTCACAAAACCCTCTCCTTCTCCCTACCCCTTCCCCCTCCCCACCCCAGTAGCACCTACACTAACACTAGTACTTCGGGACTCTCCATGCATGTCACCGCCTATCCCCGCGGCAACCACTTTGCTCGACGCCTGTCGCCGCCGCCGGCTGTCGCAAAACGCCACCACATATCTCCACTGCCGATTGCCGCGGCCTATCGGCACTGACTTTCTCGAGGATGCTCGCTATCGACCCAGCTCGCCCGATTGGGGAATCTTCGGTACTGGGTTTTTTCCCCATGAAGAACCGGGTAACTAATCTATTGGAATATTTCCGCTCATCTCTTATCCCAGTCCGTCGGCCCCTTTTAATCACCCGTCCGAAATCGCCGTGGATTCATGTTTCTTCTAGCTGATTTGATGGTTTTCATTCATAGAGTGTACAGTGCAAGGACACATCAGGGCTATGCAGACTCGGCCAAAAAACCGAGGAGTTCCATCTCACCGTACCAGACGACTTCACGGAGTGCACAGTATGTTCAATCTCACACTACCTGGGTTGACATGCATGGCCTATTCTTTTTCTGAACCTATACTATAGATTGCTACATTTGGATAAAAGGTGCCACATGCAGCATTTACATCAAATGTGATTTCTCCTTCTTCTTATCCTTCTCCTTCTATATTAGGCAAATTAATGATGTATTGTTCTTTCGTTTACTCTCATATATATTTGCACGGCAACATGGTTACATTATCTGTTTACTTGTAATTTTTTGTCCTTTCAAATCAACTGATGTGCATGTTGTTCTTTTAACTACTACTCTCATACTATCACATTACCAGGTTCTATAACAATCTTATCATTTCCTGCAGTACATCCCTTGCGCTGCAACGACAACTTTAGCGCTAAATCTTTGCCTTTACATAACTGAAGACTCCAGGGATGTCATATTGAGCACAAACCATGGATTTACAATCGTTGTTTCTGTAAAAATTGATGAAGATTGTCACTCCTACTTTGAAGAAGGCCTTTGGGGAGAAATTTCTAAGTTTTATGTACTGAAAGCTGGCACTAAAATTACGCTGCACCTAAAAGAGCCTTACCATACGATAAATGCTAACTTCCCCGACGACATTCTCCGTACATGCGATGTTGGAAGTAAGTGTTCTTTGTAGTATCTGCATGTTGACTTGCGTGGCAATATCAATGTAACTGTGTAGTATTTCAGGAACCAATTGGGATTTCATTTTCTTAATATGTTAAAATTGTTCCTACCTATTAAGTAGTAACTTGTAATTACCAATGCACTATTCTTCTACCCTGATCTAGCTACATAATCACTATCCTCCCACTGCTCCACTCTTGACAGAAAGATACGCCGGCGGCCATTCTCTGGACGTGGATGTCGAGGTTGCCAACAAGCGGAGGCAGGCTGAGCCAGAAACACAAGCGTCTCCGATAGGCATAGACTTCATCAGCAGCCTCCCCGACGATTTGCTGAGTCTCATCATCTTCCTCCTCCCTATCGAAGATGGCGTGCGCACAACCATCCTCTCTCGGCGGTGGCTCCCCCTATGGCGTTGCGCCCCTCTCGGCATCATCAGTGAGCACATGCTATGCACTGGCTATCGCAAACTCTTGGATGCATTATCCCAGATCCTCGGCACGCACTGTGGCCCAATCAAAGGCCTTACCATGGGCAAGTTTCGTTCCAATGGCAAGGACCGAGCCAAGCTTGACGAGTGGTTCTTATCGCCAGCCCTAGATCATCTCGAGGAGCTCCATTTTAATGATGGACATATGCGCCCGCTGCCACCCTCCACGCTGCGCCTCGCGCCAATGCTGCGCTTCGCAAGGTTCTTGAACTGTCATTTCCCCCAGATTAACGCCAATCCCGCTCTTTTGCTACCTCGACTGAAGCACCTTGAGCTCGTCGCGATCTGCATCCCCAACGACGACATGGAGAGCCTGCTCTGCGGCTGTACTACGCTCGAGTACCTTCATATTCAAGCGATCAATGGGTTGAGTAGCCTCCACATCACCTCCATGAGTCTTCGGGCAATTTGTGTGTATTGCTTGTGTTGCAACAGGAGATCACACAAGGTGAATCACCAAATGGTCATTGTGGACGTGCCTGTACTTTTGAGATTACTTGTTGTTGATCAACAAGGTCCAACAAGAATCAGGGTCATTCATGTGCCGAAATTGACAGTGTTTGGCTACTCGCCCGTCAACTTATCGGAACTTGTTTTTGGATCCATAACCGTCCAGGTACAACAATCGCCCTCTTCTCATTCTTGAATTAACATTTTTTCTCTCTATTAAAGATGTATGTTCGTCTGTCATCCAAAAAATCATATCGACAATCTTGACCCCGTATCTACGCGGAGTGAAGGTCTTAGCAGTAGAATCTATCGGCCCCGACGTGGACCAAGTTGTCAGATTACTGAGATTCTTTCCGTGCCTGGAGAAGCTATATGTCGAGGTGATGCTCTTTCATGTTAAATTTTAACCACAAGGGAGTTCAAATTTTGAAACCCTGCAAATCGTAAGAGGTCCGTTGTGTGTCCAAACAGTAATACATTCTCTTCTTTCGCAGATACGGTTAGGCCCGGTAGTGGATAATGTGATACAATATAACAATCCCATCGAATGCCTTGATCTCCATCTCTCAGAAATTACTTTGAACTCCTACCGAGGGACCTTATCGGAGATTATATTCGTCAAGTTCTTAGTTGTGAGAGTAAGTGTGCTAAAGATAATGAGATTTTCCCTACATTTATCGCGCAAAAAAGAATGGTTTGATGATCAGCTTAGGCGACTAGGACAGAATGGAAAACTCTCTGTAGAAGCTCAATTTCGTTTTGTAACTTCATTTGACAGACTATTCGGAAGTCCTAATGCCAAGCCCATAAATGACATGTCAGGGGCGGATCCCTTTACAGAAATATTGAAGTTGCGAAACTAGTAGTAATATCAGTATGAACCTATCATATATGTTCTTGTTCAGCTGATCAGCGCGGGTGTCTAGAGCTGCATGGAAAAGTTTCCTACATAAGCTGAATTTCATTTCTATTATCGGTTTGAACCTTGTAATCTTTGAATTTGAGCCTTGTAATGCTGGAATTTGAACCTTTGTACTATTTCTGTCATTTGTGATACAACCATGCAAATGACATCTTATGAGGGAGACTCTTATTTTGGTAGTACTATCTTTTCCTTAGTATGCAATGACGAATTAATATCTGGACATCAATATGCAATTGACGATTAATATCCGGACCTTAAGAAGCAGAACCACGAACGAGGGTATCCTGCGCGGCTCCAATGGCGCTCCTAGTGGCTGCCGACGATGAGCGCCAGTTCACCATGCATGCCGTAGTGGACACGACCCTGTCGGTTCGTGGTGTACACCAAACATCCGATCTGGATGGAGAACTCCAACATCATGGACCTGTTACTTGACGAGGACAAGTACAGAGTGGTCTGGCTCAACCTTGCATCCCACCGCGTGCTCTGCTCTCGCGTCCCTGCGCGTGCTCTACTCTCGCGCCCCTGCGCGTGCTCTGCTCTCGTGCCCCTCCGCGCACGCTCTGCCAGCGGTTGGGGCCGGCCTGCGATCACGTTCGGGGATCCATATGCATTAAGTTGCGCCACACGCGTCGCCCCATGCAGTTACGTGCTCCACGCCTGAATCACGTGCTGCAAAAACTGCCATCCGGACGTGCCAGTTTTCAAGGACGTCCGCTCCCCATTTATACCCAAGGCCATTGACCATAGTCTCTTCACGCTTTCCTTCGCGCCCCACAACACAATAAGCACACCCTGGATGACGCATACAGAGAGGATGTCCAGCGGCGCTCCAATGGAGTTCGGCGTGCATCATGTGGAGACCCACATGAGGAAGACAGACCTCACGGTGGTGTACACCAACGACCCGGGCATGGTGGAGGACTCCATCCTCACCATGGAGCGGCTGCTTGATGCGGATGACAAGTACAAAGTGGTCTGCTTCGACCTCGCTTACACCGGCGGTCGTGCCGGGCATGATCAGAAGGTTGCCGGCGCCCAGTTGTGCGTGGGCCATCACATCATCCTCAATCACTACTACCTGGCCACAGTGCCTTGCCATCGTTTCACCAGGTTTGTCAATAGCCCCGACTACAGGTTCGCTACGGTGGATGGTGCCAACGATCCAAAGGTGCTCAAGACTTCGGGCTTGGCCTGCCAGAAGCTTGTCAACATCCGCGACCACTACAGGGTCTGGGGCAGCAATAAGAACATGGACTGCCATGTTGACCTGGCCGAGGCCATCATCGACCCCTACTACGCTGACATGAAGGCTGAGTGCAACAAGAACAAGCCTGTCTGGCACAGGGCCTAGGTGAAGAAACTGGATGAATATCACCTCCAGACCGCGGCCAAGGAAGCATACACATGCTACGAGATGTTCAGGCGGATCTTTGACATGAGGAAGTGCCTCCTACCTGAAGACAACAAGGGATCGAGCCACAAGCAGAGCGCTGGCGGCAAGCGTCACAAGAAGTAGATGATTTGATGATCGTTTCTCAATTCTCATACTCCCTCTATGCAAAAATATTCGTAGTTTTAGAGGGATAAATTTATTATGCTTGTAATAGTTTATTAAGGTGTGCGCCAATGTTATGTGTGTATTGGATGCTTAATTTGGTTATGCAATCATGTTCTTCTAAACAGAGCATAGATGTTTGTGGGCAGATTGAGAAAATCACATCGCATACGGAATAAACAACCAAAACCGTCGGTGATGATTTCATCAGTCCCTGACAGTTCTTTATCCGGAACCGTTTGCCCACAACACATCCTAGTGGCCTGCGTACATCACACACATCTTGATCTGAGAAACCGTTTGTGTTATTTTTTCTTATCGCACACAATTCATCCCAGTGGCATGTATGCCGTCTATCACACACATCTTGATCTATGTAACCGTTTATGTTATTTTATCTCATCACAAACAGTTCATCCGAGTGACCTGTATGCCGTCTATCGCACACGTGATCATCTGGACAATCGTTTGTGTTATGCTTGATCAGCGCAAACAGTTTATCGGGGTGAACTGTATGCCGTACATCGCACACACTTGTATTTTTATAAGCGTTTGTGTTATATTATCCAATCTCAAACAGTTTATCTAGGCCAACTGTTTGCCAAACATCGCACACACAACTATTTTTTAGATCATATTTGATGGATACGCCATCGCACACAGTTTACGTCATTAGCGACGGAGTTATAACTATACCGTTTGTGATTTGGTCATCGCACACAGTTTTGTCGAAGGGTCTCTGATTGATGTGTCGTGTTAGCAACATCCTGCAGTAGTGGGCGTTTGTTTCAGAAATATGCCATCTATCTCATTTCTCTCATTCATATGCATATCATTTTTCATGTCCTAGTAAATATTGTTCTGACGGATCGGTAGGAGGTACGACAATAGAGGCTAGACCAATAATCTCATCTTTGCTTGGTAATTCTTTCTCATGCGGTTGTTTACTAAACTTAGAGAAATTAAATTCATGAGACACATCGCCAAAGCTTACTTTAACCTTCTCAGTAACACAATTAATCTCAGTATTAACAGTATTCAAGAACGGACTACCAAATATAATGGGACAAAACTTATCTTGTTCTGAACCAAGTACTAGAAAATCAGTGGGGTACTTGACGTTTCCACACAAGACTTCAACATCTCTAACAATCCCAAGTGATGTAATAGTGTCTCTGTTTGCGAGTTTTAATAGTAATATCAATGTCCTCAAGCTCAGATGGTGCTATGTCATTCATAATTTCTTGATATAAGGTAAAAGGTATAGCGCTAACACTCGCACCAATATCACACAAGCCATGATAACACTGATCTCCAATTTAAACTGAAACCACAGGCATGCCAACAACTAGGTTATTTTTATCTAGTTCATCTTGCGCGTTTCTAGAATGTTTTGCAATTCTAGCGGCTTCACCACAGAAGTAAATACTTTGACAATCAATATTATCAACTAGCAGATCTTTAACCATGGCAACTTTAGGCTCAACATTTATTTTTTCAGGAGGTGTAGGTGTCCTAGCATGACTTTTATTAACCACAGTTGTAGCTTTAGCATGTTCCTTAATTCCAAAAGGGAAAGGTGGCTTCTCAATGTAAGCAGTAGGAATAATTGGATCAACATGGCTAACAATTATTTCTTCCTTCTCAATTTTAATAGGTTTCTCTAATTTCTTTTCAATGGGTGGATGGTACTTAAACCACTTCTCCTTAGGGAGATCAACATGAGCAGCAAAAGATTCACAGAAAGAAGCTACTATATTAGAGTCAAGGCCATATTTATTACTCAACTTATAGCATGAATCAGTTTCCATAACAGATTGAACATAATCGAACTTAAGCTTTATACCTGACTCTTTATCTTTGTCGAGTTCCCAATCTTTGGAGTTGCGTTTAATTCTTTCCAGAAGATCCCATTTGAATTCAATAGTCCTCTTCATGAAGGAACCAGTAGAAGAAGAATCGAGTAGTGCTTGATCATCATGAGAAAGCCGAGCATAATTTTTTTGCATAATAGTATTTCTTGAAATCTCATGGTTGGGGTAGGTGTGCATCATAGACTAAAGCCTCCCCCAAGCTTGAACGATACTTTCTCCTTCACAAGGCCAGCAATTATAAATAAAGTTCCGATCACGATGAACTAGATGCATAGGATAAAACTTCTGATGAAATTCCAACTTCGAGCGATCCCCGTCCCATGATCTAATATTGCCCAATAACATGTACCACATTAATGGCTTTCCCTCCAAAGATAAAGGGAAAACTTTCTTCTTAACTTTATCTCCAGACAACCCTGCAAGCTGAAATAATCCACAAACTTCATCGACAAATATCAAGTGATAATCAGCATGAGTCGTTCCATCATATGGGTGTGATAAGAGTTTTTGAAGCATACCCGAAGGAATCTCATAATAAATATTTTCAGTAGGTTGAGTAATGATTTCCTCATCTTCAGTCCGGGGCAAAGATGCCCCGAACAAGCCACTCAAAGGGTGACCGTTCATAGCGACAAGCAACCGTAAATTTCAGCACGTATAGAAAATGTTTCCTTACCAATTCCACTTACCAAAGGCGCTTCACTCCCCGAAAACGGCGCCAGAAAAGAGTCTTGATGACCCACAAGTATAGGGGATCAAACATAGTCCTTTCGATAAGTAAGAGTGTCGAACCCAACGAGGAGCAGAAGGAAATGATAAGCGGTTTTCAACAAGGTATTCTCTGCAAGTGCTGTAAGTAACGATAGTAGATAGTTTTATAGCTGGATAAACAGTAACAAGTGACAAGTAAAAATAGTAGCAAAGGTGCTGCAAGGTATCCCAATCCTTTTTATAGCAAAGGACAGGCCTGAAAGTACTCTTATATTAAGCAAGCGCTCCCGAGGACACATGGGAATTATGTCTAGTCATGTTCATCATGTTGAGTTGATTCACGTTCGCTACTTTGATAATTTGATATGTGGGTGGACTGGTGCTAAGGTGTTGTTCTTACTTGAACTAACAACCTACTTATGATTATCCCCTCTCGCAAGCATCCGCAACTACGAAAGAAGAATTAAGATAAATCTAACCATAGCATGAAACATGTGGATCCATATCAGCCCCATATGAAGCAACGCATAAACAGGGGTTTAAGCTTCTGTCACTATAGCAACCCATCATCTACTTGTTACTCCACAATGACTTCCCTTAGGCCCATAGCATGGTGAAGTGTCATGTAGTCGACGTTCACATGACACCACTAAGAGAAGTGACAACATATATATCATCAAAATATCGAACGAATACCAACTTCACATGATAACTTATAACAAGACTTCTCCCATGTCCTCAGGAACAATAGTAACTACTCACACCTCATAAACATGTTCAATATAAGAGGTGCAATAATAATAATTAAGGATCTGAACATAATTTCTTCCACCAAGTAATCCAACAAGCATCAACTAGAAGATGTAATCAACACAACTAGTAACACACAGGTACCAATCTGAGGTTTTCAGACAAAGATTGAATATAAGAGATGAACTAGGGTTTGAGATGAGATGGTGCTGGTGAATATATTGATGAGGATTGGTCCTCCCACGAAGGAGGAAGCGTTGGTGATGACGATGGCTTCGATCTCCCCTTCCCGGAGAGGAATTTCCCCATCAGAATCTGACTGCCGGAGTGCAAAAGGGCCTGATACGTCCATTTTGCATCATGCTTTTATATTGATATTTATTGCATTATGGGCTGTTACTACACATTATGGTACAATAATTATGCCTTTTCTCTCTTATTTTACAAGGTTTACGTGAAGAGGGAGAATGCCGGCAGCTGGAATTCTGGACTAGAAAAGGAGCAAATATGAGAGACCTATTCTGCGCAACTCCAAAAGTCCTGAAAAGTTATGGAGAATTATTTTGGAATATATAAAAAATATTGGGCGAAAGAAATACCAGAGGGGACCCACCAGGAGGCCACAAGCCTGGGGGGCGCGCCCTACCCCCCAGGGCGCGCCCCTGTGGCTTGTGGGCCCCCTGGCAGCCCTCCGGTGCCCATCTTCTACTATATGGAGGGTTTTGACCTGGAAAAAATTAGAAGAGAGCTTTCGGGATGAAGCGCCGCCGTCTCGAGGCGGAACCTGGGCAGAAGCAATCTAGGGCTCCAGCGGAGCTGTTCTGCAGAGGAAACTTCCCTCCCGGAGGGGGAAATTGAAGCCATCATCATCACCAACGATCCTCTCATCGAGAGGTGGTCAATCTCCATCAACATCTTCACCAGCACCATCTCCTCTCCAAACCCTAGTTCATCTCTTGTATTCGATCTTAGTCTCAAAAACTCAGATTGGTACCTGTGGGTTGCTAGTAGTGTTGATTACTCCTTGTAGTTGATGCTAGTTGGTTTACTTGGTGGAAGATCATATGTTCAGATCCTTAATGATAATCAATACTTCTCTGATCATGAACATGAATATGCTTTGTGAGTAGTTACGTTTGTTCTCGAGGACATGGGATAAGTCTTGTTATAAGTAATCATGTGAATTTGGTATTCGTTCGATATTTTGATAAGATGTATGTTATCTCTCCTCTAGTGGTGTTATGTGAACGTCGACTACATGACACTTCACCATTATTTGGGCCTAGGGGAAGGCATTGGGAAGTAATAAGTAGATGATGGGTTGCTAGAGTGACAGAAGCTTAAACCCTAGTTTATGCGTTGCTTCATAAGGGGCTGATTTGGATCCATATGTTTCATGCTATGGTTAGATTTATCTTAATTCTTCTTTCGTAGTTGCGGATGCTTGCGAGAGGGGTTAATCATAAGTGGGAGGCTTGTCCAAGTAAGGGCAGCACCCAAGCACCGGTCCACCCACATACCAAATTATCAAAGTAACGAACGCGAATCATATGAGCATGATGAAAACTAGCTTGACAGAAATTCCCATGTGTCCTCGGGAGCGCTTTGCTTTATATAAGAGTTTGTCCAGGCTTGTCCTTTGCTACAAAAAGGATTGGGCCACCTTGCTGCACCTTTGTTACACTCGTTACTTGTTACCCGTTACGAATTACCTTATCATACAACTATCTGTTACCGATAATTTCAGTGCTTGCAGAGAATACCTTGCTGAAAACCGCTTGTCATTTCCTTCTGCTCCTCGTTGGGTTCGACACTCTTACTTATCTAAAGGACTATGATAGATCCCCTATACTTGTGGGTCATCAAGACTCTTTTCTGGCGCCGTTGCCGGGGAGTGAAGCGCCTTTGGTGAGTGGAATTTGGTAAGGAAAAATGTATATAGTGTCCTGAAATTTACTGTCACTTGTTACTATGAAAAATAATCCTTTGAGGGGCTTGTTCGGGGTATCTTCACCTCGAGCAGAAGAGCAAAGAGTTGCCCCTCAACCTACTGAACCTACTGAAAATATTTATTATGAAATTCCTTCGGGTATGATAGAGAAACTGCTAGCTAATCCTTATGCAGGAGATGGAACACTACATCCTGATTTGCATCTAATCTATGTGGATGAAGTTTGTGGATTATTTAAGCTTGCAGGTTTGCCCAAGGATGAAGTCAAGAAGAAGGTCTTCCCTTTATCTTTGAAGGAGAAGGCATTGACATGGTATAGGCTATGTGATGATACTGGATCATGGAACTACAACCGATTGAAAATGGAATTTCATCAGTGTTGGAAATATGCCCTAGAGGCAATAATAAATTGGTTATTATTATATTTCCTTGTTCATGATAATCGTTTATTATCCATGCTATAATTGTATTGATTGGAAACTCAAATACATGTGTGGGTACATAGACAACACTGTGTCCCTAGTAAGCCTCTAGTTGACTAGCTCGTTGATCAAAGATGGTTAAGGTTTCCTAGCCATTGACATGAGATGTCATTTGATAACGGGATCACATCATTAGGAGAATGATGTGATGGACAAGACCCAAACTACGAACGTAGCATATGATCGTGTCAGTTTATTGCTATTGTTTTCTGCATGTCAAGTATCTGTTCCTATGACCATGAGATCATGCAACTCCCTGACATCGGAGGAATACCTTGTGTGTATCAAACGTCGCAACGTAACTGGGTGACTATAAAGGTGCTCTACAGGTATCTCCGAGGATGTCTGTTGGGTTGGCATGGATCAAGACTGGGATTTGTTACTCCATGTGACGGAGAGGTATCTCAAGGCCCACTCGGTAATACAACATCACAATGAGCCTTGCAAGCAATGTGACTAAAATGTTAGCCACGAGATCTTGTATTACGGAACGAGTAAAGAGACTTGCCGGTAACGAGATTGAACTAGGTATAGAGATACCGACGATCGAATCTCGGGCAAGTAACATACCAAAGAACAAAGGGAACAGTATACGGGATTAACTGAATCCTTGACATAGAGGTTCCACTGATAAAGATCTTCGTAGAATATGTAGGAGCGAATATGGGCATCCAGGTCCCGCTATTGGTTATTGATCGTAGAGGTGTCTCGGTCATGTCTACATAGTTCTCGAACCCGCAGGGTCTACACACTTAACGTTTGGTAACGATTAGTATAGTTGAGTTATTTTGTTGGTGACCGAAGGTTGTTCGGAGTCCCGGATAAGATCCCGGACATGACGAGGATCTCCGGAAGAGTCCGGAGGTAAAGATTGATATATGTGATAATAGTGTTTTGATCTCCGGAAGGGTTCCGGAATTCACCGGAAGGGGTTCCGGATGTTTACCGAAGTGTTCAGGTGCGGCAACACTTTATATGAGCCAAAGGGGTAAAGCCCACGAGGTATTGGGAAGTGCAAAAGGAAGTTTTGCTGCTGCCTTAAGCGGTACTACCGCTGGTAAGGCAGTACTGCCGCGTAAGCGGTACTACCGCTTGTGTGAAGCGGTACTACCGCATAAGCGGTACTACCGCTTGTGTGAAGCGGTACTACCGCTTGTGCGCGGTACTGCAGGGATCCGAGTTGGACTCTTTCCCTACGGGCCAAACCGACCTTGTGCGGGCAAAACCGACCTGGAGGAGGCTTTTACTCCAAGTTTAGACCCCAAGGCTCAACATATAAATAGAGGGGCAGGGCTAGCACACGGGATACATCAAGATTTCCCAAGCCGTGTGTCGGCAACCCTAACCCTCTAGTTCTCCCGTCATAATCTCCGTAGTGCTTGGCGAAGCCCTGCAGAGATTGTTCCTCACCACCATCACCACGCCGTCGTGCTGCCGGAACTCATCTACTACTTCACCATCGCTCGCTGGATCGAGGAGGTGAAGGCGTCATCAAGCCATACGTGTGTTGAACGCGGAGGTGCCGTCCGTTCGGCACTAGTTCGTGATCGGATCGAGGGACGACTTGCTATTTGGATCGCGGAGACGTTCGACTACATCAACCGCGTTTCTTAACGCTTCCGCTTAGCGATCTACAAGGGTATGTAGATTCACTCTCCCTCTCGTAGATGCTCATCACCATGGATAGATCTTGTGTGGGCGTAGGAAAATTTTTGTTTCCCATGCAACGTTCCCCAACAGTGGTATCAGAGCTAGGTCTATGCGTAGATGAGATCTCGTGTAGAACACAAACGAGTTGTGGGCGTGGGTGTATACATATTGCTTGCCGTTACTAGTTGATACTTGATTCGGCGGTATTGTGAGATGAAGCGGCCCGGACCGACATTAAGCGTACGCTTACGCGAGACAGGTTCCTTCAACTGACATGTAACTTCGTTGCATAAAGATGGCTAGCGGGTGTCTGTCTCTCTCACTTTAGTTGAATCGATTTCAATGAAGAGGGTTCTTTTAGAAGATCAAAAAACAATCACTACACCACGTTGTGGTTTTGCGTAGGTAAGAACGGTTCTTGCAAACCCGTAGCAGCCACGTAAAATTTGCAACAACAATTAGAGGACGTCTAACTTGTTTTTGCAGGGTATGTTGTGATGTGATATGGCCAAGTACATGATGAGATATATGTGATGTATGAGATGATCATGTGTTGTATAGTATATCACGACTTGCATGTCGATGAGTACGGCAACTGGCAGGAGCCATAGAGTTGTCTTTAATTATTTTTGCCGTTTTTGCTTTACTTTATCGCTATGAGTTAGCTATAGTCGTGGAAGCAACAGTCGGTGCGACAACCTCATGGCGACACGTTGATGGAGATCAAGATGATGGAGATCTTGCCGGTGCTTTGGAGATGGAGATCAAAAGCACAAGTTCATGGCCATATCATGTCACTTATGATTTGCATGTGATGTTAATCCTTTTATGCATCTTATTTTGCTTAGGACGACGGTAGCATTATAAGGTGATCCCTCACTTAAATTTCAAGATAAATTGTGTTCTCCCCGAGTGTGCACCATTGCGAAAGTTCGTCGTTTCGAGACACGCCGTGATGATCGGGTGTGATAGACTCTACGTTCACATACAACGGGTGTAAGCCATGTTGCACGTGCGGAACACTCGGGTTAAACTTGACGAGCCTAGCATGTACAGACATGGCCTCGGAACACAAGAGACCGAAAGGTCGAACATGAGTCATATAGTAGATATGATCAACATAAAGATGTTCACCATTGAAACCTCCTCAACTCACGTGATGATCGGACTTGAGTTGGTGGATTTGGATCATGTTACACTCGAATGACTAGAGGGATGTCTATTTGAGTGGGAGTTTTTAAGTAATATGATTAACTAAACTCATTATCTAGAACAATAGTCTAAGTTGTCTTTGCAATATTTATGTTGTAGATCATGGCTCGCGCAGTAGCACCCCTGAATTTTAATGCGTTCCTAGAGAAAGATAAATTGAAAGATGATGGAAGTAACTTTGTGGACTGGGCCCGTAATCTAAGGATTATCCTTACGGCTTCCCCGAAGGCTTATGTCCTTGATGCACCGCTTGGTGATCCACCCGCTCCAGTTGAGTCTCTAGACGTTGTGAACGCCTGGCAGGCTCGTTCTGAAGATTACTCAATAGTTTAATGTGCAATATTGTATGGCTTAGAACCGGGACTTCAAAGACGTTTTGAACGTCATGGAGCATATGAGATGTTCCAGGAGTTGAAGTTTATCTTTCAGAAGAATGCCCGGATCGAGAGATATGAGATCTCCGATAAGTTCTATGCTTACAAGATGGAGGAGAACGGGTCTATCAGTGATCACGTACTCAGAATGTCTGGGTACTCCACCCGTCTGGCTGAATTGGGGATGCCCCTTCCGCCAGAGGCTATCACTGACAGAGTTCTTCAATCATTGCCACCTAGCTACAAGAGCTTCGTGTTGAACTATAACATGCACGGGATGAACAAGTCAGTCGCCGAGCTGTTTGCGATGCTGAAAGCCGCTGAGTCTGAAATTCAGAAGGAGCATCAAGTGTTGATGGTCACTAAAACCACTAGTTTCAAGAAAAATGGCAAGGGTAAGAAGGGTACCTCCAAGAAGAGTGGCAAAGCAGTTGGTCCTCTCGTGAAGAAACCCAATGCTGGACCCAAACCAGAAACTGTGTGTTTTCATTGCAAGGGAACTGGACACTGGAAGCGGAACTGCCCCAAGTATTTGGCTGACAAGAAGGCGGCCAACAACAAACAAGGTATATATGATATACATGTTATTGATGTGTACCTTACCAACTCTCGTTGTAGTACCTGGGTATTTGATACCGGTGCGGTTGCTCATATTTGCAACTCAAAACAGGAACTGCGGAATAGACGGAGGCTGGCAAAGGACGAAGTGACGATGCGCGTGGGAAATGGTTCCAAGGTTGATGTGATCGCCGTCGGCACGCTCGCTCTTCGATTACCATCAGGATTAATGATGAACCTGAATAATTGTTATTTAGTGCCTGCGTTGAGCATGAACATTATATCTGGATCTTGTTTATTGCGAGACGGTTACTCATTTAAATCAGAGAATAATGGTTGTTCTATTTATATGAGTAATATCTTTTATGGTCATGCACCTAATGTGAGGGGTTTATTCTTATTAAATCTCGATAGTAATGATACACATGTTCATAACATTGATGCCAAAAGATGTATAATTGATAATGATAATACCACTTTCTTGTGGCACTGCCGTTTAGGTCATATTGGCGTAAAACGCATGAGGAAGCTCCATGCTGATGGACTTTTGGAGTCACTTGATTTTGAATCACTTGACACATGTGAGCCATGCCTCATGGGCAAGATGACTAAAACGCCGTTCTCTGGTACAATGGAATGGGCAAGTGACTTATTGGAAATCATACATACTGATGTGTGCGGTCCGATGAGTATTGAGGCGCGCGGTGGTTATCGTTACTTTCTCACCTTCACTGATGACTTAAGTAGATATGGGTATATTTACTTAATGAAACACAAGTCTGAAACATTTGAAAAGTTCAAACAATTTCAGAGTGAAGTTGAGAATCATCGTAACAAGAAGATTAAATTCCTACGATCTGATCGAGGAGGAGAATATCTGAGTTATGAGTTTGGCAGTCACTTAAGACAATGTGGAATTGTTTCACAACTGACACCGCCTGGAACACCACAGCGTAATGGTGTGTCCGAACATCGTAATCGAACCTTATTGGATATGGTGCGATCTATGATGTCTCTTGCTGATTTGCCACTATCATTTTGGGGTTATGCATTAGAGACAGCTGCATTCACTTTAAATAGGGCACCATCGAAATCCGTTGAGACGACGCCATATGAACTTTGGTTTGGCAAGAAGCCAAAGCTGTCGTTTCTTAAAGTTTGGGGATGTGATGCTTATGTCAAAAAGCTTCAGCCTGAAAAGCTGGAACCCAAAGCGGAGAAATGCATCTTCATAGGATACCCAAAAGAGATAGTTGGGTATACCTTCTACCTCAGATCCGAAGGCAAAGTGTTTGTCGCTAAAAACGGAACATTTCTTGAGAAAGAGTTTCTCTCGAAAGAATTGAGTGGGAGGAAGATAGAACTTGATGAGGTTGTTGAACCTTTACTTCAACCTGAAAGTAGCGCAGCGCAGAAAGATGTTTCTGTAGAGCCTACATCAGCTGAAGAGGAAGTTAATGATGATGATCATGAAGCTTTGGATCAAGTTGCTATCGAACCTCGTAGGTCGACTAGGACGCGTACTGCTCCTGAGTGGTACGGCAACCCTGTCTTAGAGGTCATGTTGTTGGACAACGATGAACCTACGAGCTATGGAGAAGCGATGATGGGCCCGGATTCCGAGAAATGGTTAGAGGCCATGAAATCCGAGATGGGATCCATGTATGAAAACAAAGTATGGACTTTGGAAGTATTACCTGAAGGGCGTAAGGCCATTCAAAACAAATGGATCTTTAAGAGGAAGACGGACGCAGACGGTAATGTCACCGTCTATAAAGCTCGACTTGTGGCAAAGGATTTTTCACAAGTTCAAGGAGTTGACTACGATGAGACCTTCTCACCCGTAGCGATGCTTAAGTCCGTCAGAATCATGTTAGCAATAGCTGCCTTTTTCAATTATGAAATTTGGCAGATGGATGTCAAAACAGCGTTCCTTAACGGTTTCCTTAAGGAAGAGTTGTATATGATGCAACCAGAAGGTTTTGTTGATCCAGAGAATGCTGACAAAGTTTGCAAACTCCAGCGATCCATTTATGGACTGGTGCAAGCATCTCGGAGTTGGAATCTTCGCTTTGATGAGGTGATCAAAGCGTTCGAGTTTATACAAGTTTACGGAGAAGCTTGTATTTACAAGAAAGTGAGTGGGAGCTCTATAGCGTTTCTAATATTATATGTGGATGACATATTGCTGATTGGAAACAATATAGAAATGTTGGAAGGCGTGAAGGAATATTTGAACAAGAGTTTTTCAATGAAGGACCTAGGAGAAGCTGCTTTCATATTAGGCATCAAGATCTATAGAGATAGATCGAGACGCTTAATAGGACTTTCACAAAGCACATACCTTGACAAAGTTTTGAAGAAGTTCAAAATGGATCAGTCCAAGAAGGGGTTCTTGCCTGTATTGCAAGGTGTGAAGTTGAGTAAGACTCAATGCCCAGTGACTGCAGAAGATAGAGAAAAGATGAGTGTCATCCCCTATGCTTCATCCATAGGCTCTATCATGTATGCAATGCTGTGCACAAGACCCGATGTCAGCCTTGCCATAAGTATGGTCGGAAGGTTTCAAAGTGATCCAGGAATGGAACACTGGACGGTGGTCAAGAATATCCTGAAGTACCTGAAAAGGACTAAGGACATGTTTCTCGTTTATGGAGGTGATCAAGAGCTCGTCGTAAAGGGTTACGTCGATGCAAGCTTTGACACTGATCCGGATGACTCTAAGTCACAAACCGGATACATATTTATTCTTAATGGGGGTGCGGTTAGCTGGTGCAGTTCCAAGCAAAGTGTGGTAGCTGATTCTACATGCGAAGCGGAGTACATCGCTGCCTCGGAGGCGGCGAAGGAAGGTGTCTGGATGAAGGAGTTCATGACAGATCTTGGAGTAGTGCCTAGTGCGCTTAACCCAATGACTCTGTTTTGTGATAATACTGGTGCCATTGCTCTAGCCAAGGAACCAAGATTTCACAAGAGGACCAGACACATAAAGCGACGTTTCAATTCCATCCGCGATTACATCAAGGAGGATGACATAAATATTTGCAAAGTACACACGGATCTGAATGTTGCAGATCCGATGACTAAACCTCTTCCAAGGGCTAAACATGAACAACACCAGAACTGCATGGGTGTTCGATTCATTACAATGTAAATCACATAGTGATGTGAACTAGATTATTGACTCTAGTGCAAGTGGGAGACTGTTGGAAATATGCCCTAGAGGCAATAATAAATTGGTTATTATTATATTTCCTTGTTCATGATAATCATTTATTATCCATGCTATAATTGTATTGATTGGAAACTCAAATACATGTGTGGGTACATAGACAACACTGTGTCCCTAGTAAGCCTCTAGTTGACTAGCTCGTTGATCAAAGATGGTTAAGGTTTCCTAGCCATTGACATGAGATGTCATTTGATAACGGGATCACATCATTAGGAGAATGATGTGATGGACAAGACCCAAACTACGAACGTAGCATATGATCGTGTCAGTTTATTGCTATTGTTTTCTGCATGTCAAGTATCTGTTCCTATGACCATGAGATCATGCAACTCCCTGACATCGAAGGAATACCTTGTGTGTATCAAACATCGCAACGTAACTGGGTGACTATAAAGGTGCTCTACAGGTATCTCCGAGGATGTCTGTTGGGTTGGCATGGATCCAGACTGGGATTTGTTACTCCGTGTGACGGAGAGGTATCTCAAAGCCCACTCGGTAATACAACATCACAATGAGCCTTGCAAGCAATGTGACTAAAATGTTAGCCACGAGATCTTGTATTACGGAACGAGTAAAGAGACTTGCCGGTAACGAGATTGAACTAGGTATAGAGATACCGACGATCGAATCTCGGGCAAGTAACATACCGAAGAACAAAGGGAACAGTATACGGGATTAACTGAATCCTTGACATAGAGGTTCGACCGATAAAGATCTTCGTAGAATATGTAGGAGCCAATATGGGCATCCAGGTCCCGCTATTGGTTATTGATCGTAGAGGTGTATCGGTCATGTCTACATAGTTCTCGAAACCGCAGGGTCTACACACTTAACGTTTGGTAACGATTAGTATAGTTGAGTTATTTTGTTGGTGACCGAAGGTTGTTCGGAGTCCCGGATAAGATCCCGGACATGACGAGGATCTCCGGAAGAGTCCGGAGGTAAAGATTGATATATGTGATAATAGTGTTTTGATCTCCGGAAGGGTTCCGGAATTCACCGGAAGGGGTTCCGGATGTTTACCGAAGTGTTCGGGTGCAGCAACACTTTATATGAGCCAAAGGGGTAAAGCCCACGAGGTATTGGGAAGTGCAAAAGGAAGTTTTGTTGCTGCCTTAAGCGGTACTACCGCTGGTAAGGCAGTACTGCCGCGTAAGCGGTACTACCGCTTGTGTGAAGCGGTACTACCGCATAAGCGGTACTACCGCTTGTGTGAAGCGGTACTACCGCTCGTGAGCGGTACTACCGCTTGTGCGCGGTACTGCAGGGATCCGAGTTGGACTCTTTCCCTGCGGGCCAAACCGACCTTGTGCGGGCAAAACCGACCTGGAGGAGGCTTTAACTCCAAGTGTAGACCCCAAGGCTCAACATATAAATAGAGGGACAGGGCTAGCACACGGGATACATCAAGATTTCCCAAGCCGTGTGTCGGCAACCCTAACCCTCTAGTTCTCCCGTCATAATCTCCGTAGTGCTTGGCGAAGCCCTGCAGAGATTGTTCCTCACCATCATCACCACGCCGTCGTGCTACCGGAACTCATCTACTACTTCACCATCGCTCGCTGGATCGAGGAGGTGAAGGCGTCATCAAGCCGTACATGTGTTGAACGCGGAGGTGCCGTCCGTTCGGCACTAGTTCGTGATCGGATCGAGGGACGACTTGCGACTTGGATCGCGGAGACGTTCGACTACATCAACCGCGTTTCTTAACGCTTCCGCTTAGCGATCTACAAGGGTATGTAGACTCACTCTCCCTCTCGTAGATGCTCATCACCATGGATAGATCTTGTGTGTGCGTAGGAAAATTTTTGTTTCCCATGCAACGTTCCCCAACAATCAGAAGTTTTATCCTATGCATCTGGTTCATCGTGATCGGAATTATATTTATAATTTTTGGCCTCGTGAAGGAGAAAGTATCGCTCAAGCTTGGGGGAGGCTTAAGTCAATGTTATATTCATGCCCCAATCATGAGCTCTCAAGAGAAATTATTATTCAGAATTTTTATGCTCGGCTTTCTCGTAATGATCAATCCATGCTCGATACTTCTTGTACTGGTTCCTTTATGAAGAAGACTATTGAATTCAAATGGGACTTATTGGAAAGAATTAAACGCAACTCTGAAGATTGGGAGCTCGACGAAGGTAAGGAGTCAGGTATAAACCTTAAGTTTGATTGTGTTAAATCTTTTATGGATACCGATTCTTTTCGTGAATTTAGCACTAAATATGGACTTGACTCCGAGATAGTAGCTTCTTTCTGTGAATCATTTGCTACTCATGTTGATCTCCCTAAGGAGAAGTGGTTTAAATATCATCCTCCCATTGAAGTGAAAGTAGTTGAACCTATTAAAGCTGAAGAAGAAACCATTACTTATAATGTTGATCCTGTTATTCCTACTGCTTATATTGAAAAACCACCATTCCCTGTTAGAATAAAGGATCATGCCAAAGCTTCAACTGTGGTTCGAAAGAGCTATGTTAGAACACCTACACCCCCTGAACAAATTAAACTTGAACCTAGTATTGCTATGGTTAACGATCTCTTGGTTGATAATATTGATGGGCATGTTATTCATTTCTGTGATGAAGCTGCTAGAATTGCTAGACCTGATACTAAAGATAAACACAGACCTATTGTTGGCATGCCTGTTGTTTCTGTTAAAATAGGAGATCATTGTTATCATGGCTTATGTGATGTGGGTGCTAGTGTGAGTGCAATTCCCTTTACTTTATACCAAGAAATTATGAACGATATTGCACCTGCTGAAATAGAAGATATTGACGCTACTATCAAGCTTGCTAATAGAGATACTATATCACCAATTGGGTTTGTTAGAGATGTTGAAGTCTTGTGTGGGAAAATAAAATATCCTACTGATTATCTTGTTCTTGGTTCCCCACAAGATGATTTTTGTCCCATTATATTTGGTAGGCCTTTCTTGAATACTGTTAATGCTAAGATAGATTGTGAGAAAGAAACTGTTACTGTAAGTTTTGGGGATGTGTCCCATGAGTTTAATTTCTCTAAATTTCGTAGACAACCCCATGATAAAGAATTGCCTAGTAAGGATGAAATTATTGGTCTTGCTTCTATTGCTTTGCCTCCTACTGATCCTTTAGAACAATATTTGCTAGACCATGAAAACGATATGCATATGAATGAAAGGAATGAAATAGATAAGATTTTCTTTGATCAACATCCTATTTTGAAACACAACTTGCCTGTTGAGATTCTTGGGGATCCTCCTCCACCCAAGGGTGATCCCGTGTTTGAGCTTAAACAATTACCGGATACTCTGAAATATGCTTATCTTGATGAAAAGAAGATATATCCTGTTATTATTGATGCTAACCTTTCAGAGCATGAAGAAAAGAGATTATTGAAAACTCTGAAGAAGCACCGTGTTGCTATTGGATATACTCTTGATGATCTTAAGGGCATTAGTCCCACTCTATGTCAGCATAAAATTAATATGGAGCCTGGTGCTAAACCAGTTATTGATCACCAACGACGGTTAAATCCTAAAATGAAAGAAGTGGTAAGAAATGAAATATTAAAGCTTCTGGAGGCAGGTATAATTTATCCTATTGCTGATAGTAGATGGGTTAGTCACGTTCATTGTGTCCCTAAGAAGGGAGGTATTACCGTTGTTCCCAATGATAAAAATGAATTGATACCGCAAAGAATTGTTACAGGATATCGAATGGTAATTGATTTTAGGAAATTAAATAAAGCTACTAGGAAAGATCATTACCCTCTACCTTTTATTGATCAAATGCTAGAAAGACTATCCAAACACACACACTTTTGCTTTCTAGACGGTTATTCTGGTTTCTCTCAAATACCTGTGTTAAAAGAGGACCAAGAGAAGACCACTTTTACTTGTCCTTTCGGTACCTTTGCTTATAGACGTATGCCTTTTGGTTTATGCAATGCACCTGCTACCTTTCAAAGATGTATGACTGCTATATTCTCTGACTTTTGTGAAAAGATTGTTGAGGTTTTCATGGATGATTTCTCCGTTTACGGAACTTCTTTTGATGATTGTTTGAGCAACCTTGATCGAGTTTTGCAGAGATGTGAAGAAACTAATCTTGTCTTGAATTGGGAGAAGTGCCACTTTATGGTTAATGAGGGTATTGTCTTGGGACACAAAATCTCCGAAAGAGGTATTGAAGTTGATAAAGCTAAAGTTGATGCTATTGAAAAAAATGCCGTGTCCTACGGATATCAAAGGTATAAGAAGTTTCCTTGGTCATGCTGGTTTCTATAGGAGGTTTATTAAAGACTTCTCTAAGATTTCTAGGCCCCTCACTAATCTCTTGCAAAAATATGTTCCATTCGTTTTTGATGATGATTGTGTAGAAGCATTTGAAATTCTTAAGAAAGCCTTGATCACTGCACCTATTGTTCAACCACCTGATTGGAACCTACCCTTTGAAATCATGTGTGACGCTAGTGATTATGCTGTTGGTGCTGTTCTAGGACAAAGAGTTGATAAGAAATTGAATGTTATCCATTATGCTAGTAAAACTCTAGACAGTGCTCAAAGAAACTATGCTACTACTGAAAAGGAATTTTTAGCTATTGTGTTTGCATGTGATAAGTTCAGATCTTATATTGTCGATTCCAAAGTTACTGTTCACACTGATCATGCTGCTATTAAATACCTTATGGAAAAGAAAGATGCTAAACCTAGACTTATTAGATGGGTTCTCTTGCTACAAGAATTTGATTTGCATATTGTTGATAGAAAGGGTGCTGAGAACCCCGTAGCAGATAACTTGTCTAGGTTAGAGAATGTTCTTGATGACCCACTACCTATTGATGATAGCTTTCCTGATGAACAATTAGCTATCATAAATGCTTCACGCAATGCTCCATGGTATGCTGATTATGCTAATTACATTGTTGCTAAATTTATACCACCTAGTTTCACATACCAACAAAAGAAAAAGTTCTTCTATGATTTAAGACATTACTTTTGGGATGATCCACACCTTTATAAAGAAGGATTAGATGGTGTTATTAGATGTTGTGTACCTGAGCATGAGCAGGAACAGATCCTACGCAAGTGTCACTCCGAGGCCTACGGAGGACACCACGCTGGAGATAGAACTGCACACAAGGTATTACAATCTGGTTTTTATTGGCCTACTCTCTTCAAGGATGCTCGTAAGTTTGTCTTGTCTTGTGATGAATGTCAAAGAATTGGTAATATTAGTAGATGTCAGGAAATGCCTATGAATTACTCACTTGTTATTGAACCATTTGATGTTTGGGGTTTTGATTATATGGGACCTTTTCCAAAGTCCAACGGGTATACCCATATTCTAGTTGCTGTTGATTATGTTACTAAGTGGGTAGAAGCTATTCCAACTAGTAGTGCTGATCGTAACACTTCTATTAAAATGCTTAAAGAAGTTATTTTCCCTAGATTTGGAGTCCCTAGATATTTAATGACCGATGGTGGTTCACACTTTATTCATGGTGCTTTCCGTAAATTGCTTGCTAAGTATGATGTTAATCATAGAATTGCATCTCCATATCATCCCCAGTCTAGTGGTCAAGTAGAATTAAGCAATAGAGAAATTAAATTGATCTTGCAAAAGACTGTTAATAGATCTAGAAAGAATTGGTCTAAGAAACTTGATGATGCATTATGGGCTTATAGAACTGCTTACAAAAACCTTATGGGTATGTCTCCGTATAAAATGGTCTATGGTAAAGCATGTCACTTACCTCTAGAACTAGAACATAAAGCTTATTGGGCAATCAAAGAGCTCAACTATGATTTCAAACTTGCTGGTGAGAAGAGGTTATTTGATATTAGCTCACTTGATGAGTGGAGAACCCAGGCCTTTGAGAATGCCAAGTTGTTTAAAGAAAAGGTTAAGAGATGGAATGATAAAAGGATACAAAAGCGCGAATTCAATGTAGGTGACCATGTCTTGCTATACAATTCTCGTTTAAGATTTTTTGCAGGAAAACTTCTCTCTAAATGGGAAGGGCCTTACATTGTCGAGGAAGTATATCATTCCGGTGCCATCAAGATCAACAACGCCAAAGGCACAAATCCGAAGGTGGTAAACGGGCACAGAATCAAACATTATATCTCAGGTACTCCCGTAAATGTAGAAACCAATATTATTAATACCATAACTCCGGAGGAGTACATAAGGGATGTCTACCAAAACGTTTCAAACTCCAAAAAGGAATAGGTATGTGGTACGGTAAGTAAACCGACTCCAAAACTTTTCCAATAGCATTCTTTCTCCGTTTTGGAATATTTAATAAATTAGGAAAATTTAAAGTAGTCCGAAAAGTGCACGAGGAGGCGACAAGCCAGGGGGACGCGCCCTACCCCCCTGGGCGCGCCCCTGTGGCTTGTGGCCACCCCGTGTACCCTCCGGACTTTGTTTTCTTGTGGTATACTCCTTTAGGTCGGTAAAAATTCATTATATAATCTCCCAAAGGTTTTGACCACCGTACCACGGAAAAATCCTCTGTTCTTGTTTGTTGTTGTTTTTCCGGGCAGATCTGAAAATATGTCGTCCCAAGAGTCCAGTGGGGAGAGCTATGTATCGCATTATCTTGCCAATCCCAAGCTCTATGGGGACTTAGATCCTTATGAATTGTTCTTGGAGGGGGAACAAGAAGGCAAGTATGAGGAAGAAAGCTCGGATGAAGAAGAGATCCCTCTGCCTCAACCAGGAGATATGCACTTGGAGTTCAGGAAATCGAGCCTCCCAAACACAAGGAGAAAACCCAAGGTTCTATTTATCCCTTCTCGTTTTCTGCAGGAGAGCAAGCAAGAATTATGTCAAAGGATATTGAAGCTCGAGCAGGAAGTTGACGATCTGAGGGAATAGAATTTTATGCTTAAGAGGAAACTGAACAAGCTTAAAGATCCTTCTCCACCATGACCACCTTAGAATAAAGAGAACTAACCACCTGGGTATGGGCACTCCCCTTGGCTTGTGCCAAGCTTGGGGGAGGTGCCCCGGTATTGTATCACCATCACATCTTTTACTTTTATCGTTTTTCTTAGTTTGAAACTTTTGGTTATATCTTGATCTAGTAGAATAAAGTTTTAGTGTGATCTAGCTTTGAGTTTTGCTTTATGTTCCCCCTATGTAATCGAGTCCGAGAGTTATATAATAAAAAGTAGTTTTAAGTTGAGGGTTTTGCTTGCTTGCTATGATCTTGGGAAAAAGAAACAAAAAGAAGAATAGAATAAAAGCAAAGAGTATATATGATGACCTTATGGGGAGTGATGACTTCACATATAAGAAGTATGTCGCATAAAACTTGTTGTTAGTTGACAAACATAGTTTTGGTCATTGTTGCAATTAATAGGAAGTAATAAAGAGGGAGAGGTCTCACATATAAATATACTATCTTGGACATCTTTTGTGATTGTGAGCACTCATCAAAATATTATATGCTAAAAAGTTGATGTTGGACAAGGAAGACAACATAATGAGTTGTGTTTGCTTATTTCCGAATAGAAGTTA
Organism: Elymus sibiricus; assembly: GCA_039707655.1. NCBI lineage: Eukaryota > Viridiplantae > Streptophyta > Magnoliopsida > Poales > Poaceae > Elymus > Elymus sibiricus. Next base: position 277,510,402 of record CM077665.1, read on the forward strand.
TATTGTCATGGATCCTCTAACATGAGACGCTTGCTTCCACCTCATACTAGCCAAAACTTCCGCACCAAGTAGAGATACTACTTGTGCATCGAAACACCCTTAAACTAGTTTTACCATGAGAGTCCACCATACCTACCTATGGATTGAGTAAGATCCTTCAAGTAAGTTGTCATCGGTGCAAGCAATAAAAAAATTGCTCCCTAAATATGTATGATCTATTAGTGTGAGGAAAACAAACTTTATACATGAAAGCACAACATGCTCCCTTGGTGGTTTTGATAATTCATGACAACATACATTGTCTCTTGGACTAATACTTTTACCTAGTGTATTTCAGATATAGTCCATAGAGAAGGGCTGGCAAAAGGATTGAGGAGATTGTGGAATACCCCAAGATGCAAGGAAATAGGTTGGCAAAGCTTCAACCAAGAGGACTCTACATTTTACATTTGTGAGAAATCACTTTGAGTCCATAGGAAAGCCAATACTATTAAAAGGGGGTAAGGTTTTGCTGGTGAACAATATGCTCAAACGTGCACAAGTGATAGTCGCCAAAAACATCCACAAGCTCTCCCACTAAAGTCTGTCCTAAGCCAAACACTCAAAATCGGTGCAACCAACATTCCAATCCCAGTGCCACCGATTCCAAACCCTAGACAGACTCAGCCAAACCCTAGTCACTTCGGTGCAACCGATTCCATACCGGTGCCACCGAGTTTAGGTTGCCAACTTTCTGTTACGCAAATTCACATTTTCGGTACCACCGAGAATGTTGGATCGGCGTCACTGAGATTGGGAATCTGACCGTTAGTCATCTTATCTGTGCAACCGAGTTTCCTATATCGGTCTCACCGAGATTCAAAAGTTGCCACCTTTTGGTCACTTCGGTACCACCGAGATTAACACATCGGTGTCACTGAGTTGGTCATTTTGTGTGTAACGGTTGGATTTTTGGGGATTCCTATATATACCCCTTCACCACCACCTACTCGAATGAGAAGCACTCAGAACTATTCCATACTTGCCCCATCCAGTTTTCTGAGAGAGAACCACCTAGTCTTGTGTTGAGGTCAAGATCTTCCACTCCAACCATATGGATCTTGATTTCTAGCCTCCCCAAGTTGCTTTCCACCAATCCCATCTCTTCTACCAAGCCAAATCTGTGAGAGAGTGATTGTGTGTTGAGGAGTCTATCATCTTGAAGCACAAGAGCAAGGAGTTCATCGTCATTACCGAGCCTATTACCTTTTGGAGGGTGGTGCCTCCTAGATTGGTTAGGTGTTGCTTGGGAGCCTCCTACTTCGTGTTGTGGAGTGAACCAAGAAGTTTGTAAGGGCAAGGAGATCGCCTACTTCGTGAAGATCTACCCATAGTGAGGCTAGTCCTTCGTGGACGGAAGCCGTTATGGAATAGTCAAGGTTGCTACTTCGTGAAGATCTACCCATAGTGGGGCTAGTCCTTCGTGGACGGAAGCCGTTATGGAATAGTCAAAGTTGCTACTTCGTGGACCCTTATGGGTGGAGCCCTCCGTGGACTCTCGTGACCGTTACCCTCCATGGGTTGAAGACTCCATAAACGTGGATGTACGATAGCACCACCTATCGGAACCACGGGAAAAAATCCTTGCGTCTCCAATTGCGTTTGATCTCCATATCTCTACTCTTTACTTCATGTGCAATGTCTTTACTTTCCGCTGCCATATTTGTTGACATGCATGTGTAGGGCTGTTAGACTTGCTAATTTGTCATGGAATGCTAAAATCTGCCAACCTATTAACTTGGGAAAAGGTTAGTTTTTTTAATTCCTGCTTGTAGTCTATTCACCCCCCTCTAGACACTCTTCTAGTGATCCCTCAATTGGTATTAGAGCTTTGGTCTCCATTGCTTCGGTTTAATCACCGAGGAGGAAGATGGATGTGTCTAGTATAGGGAGTTTGAGTTGTAGAGTGCCTATCCTTGATGGAGAGTACTATAGTCAATGGAAAACCTTGATGCTTGAGCTGTTTAATGAATTTCAATTGAGCAAATATGTCAAGTGCCCCTATGTACCTCCCATTGATCCTTTGCATCCCACATACGAAGAGGAAATTGATATGCTATGCAATCTTAGAACTGTCAATCTTATTGTTAGAGCGTTGCCTAGAAATGTGCTCAATCAAATGAAGAATTTTGTTTGTGCTTACACTTTGTGGAATGACTTGGAGAAACGATATCCAAGTTATTCATCGAGTAATCTTGATGAAATTCTTCATAAAACTATTGCCTTCCACAAAATGACGCCTAGTGATCCCAAGTTTGATGATTGTCTATTTGAGCTTAGAGACCTCATGCGTGCTAAAGGAGATGTCACAACTATCAACAATATCATTATAGAGGCCCTTCGCATTCATAAACTTGAACATTGTCATGATCACCATTCTAACGAATCTCTTGTTCTTTATGACGAGGATTTCCCACTTGATGATGACAATGTGGAACATGGCTACTATGATGAAGATGAGCTGTTCGACATTGAGTATGAGAAGATCATGAAGAATCTAAGTCTCATGGTAAACTTCAAGGATTACATGTCCGGAGGAAAAGAGTGGATACTCGATAGCGGATGTACCGATCATATGACCGGAGATAGAGAAATGTTTGAAGAAATCACGCCAAACCATGGACCGCGAAGGTACGTAACGTTTGGAGACAACTCCAAGGGTAAGGTACTTGGTCTTGGTAAGGTGGCCATATCCCATGATAGCTCTATTCAAAATGTTATGCTTGTTGAATCTCTTGGCTACAATCTTCTTTCCGTATCTAGACTTGCCGACTTTGGTTTTAATGTGCTATTCACGAAAGTAGATTGCCAAGTGTTTCGTCAAGATAATCATAAAATGGTCTTTACCGGTTTCCGTAGAGGTGATCTATACATTGTTGACTTCACTAAGAGATCCAACCCTCGCACTTGTTTAATTGCTAAATCCTGTAAAGGTTGGCTTTGGCATAGAAGACTAGGACATGTTGGCATGCGTAATTTAGACAAGCTTATCAAAGGTGATCATATACTTGGTGTTAAAGATGTTATCTTTGACAAAGATAGACTTTGTAGTGCTTGTCAAGCCGGAAAGCAAGTAGGTGGAAGTCATCCCGTTAAAAATATCATGACTACTAGGAGACCACTCGAGTTACTTCATATGGATCTTTTTGGTCCCAATGCTTACAAGAGCCTCGGTGGAAATTCCTATGGTCTAGTTATAGTTGATGATTTTTCCAGATTTACGTGGGTATTATTTCTTGATGATAAGTCGCAGGTTCAGAAGATCTTCAAGAACTTCGCTCGCAAAGCACAAAATCAGTTTGAAGTGAAGATCAAGAAGGTTCGAAGCGATAACGGATCGGAGTTCAAGAACACCCATGTGGATACCTTCCTTGATGAAGAAGGTGTCTCACATGAGTTCTCGGCTACGTACACGCCTCAACAAAATGGAGTTGTTGAGAGGAAGAACCGGACGCTCATTGAGATGGCAAGAACGGTGCTTGACGAATACAAGACGCCGAGACACTTTTGGGCAGAAGCCGTGGAAACAGCATGTCATGCCACAAACCGACTCTACTTGCACAAGCTTCTCGGTAAAACGGCATACGAGCTACTCACCGGTAACAAACCCCAAGTTGGATACTTTCGGGTATTCGGCTCAAAGTGCTACATTCTTGATAAGCATCGTCGTACTAAATTTGCTCCTAAATCTCATGAAGGATTTCTACTCGGTTACGGATCGAACTCTCACACTTACCGTGTCTACAACAACTTCACTCGAAAAGTTGAAGAGACGGTAGATGTGAAGTTTGATGAATCTAATGGTTCGCAAGTCGAACAATTGCCAAATGATGTAGGTGATAAGGACCCTTCGGAAGCTATCCAAGATTTGCCCATCGGCAAGATTCGTCCCATGGAGGTGAAGGAAAGTACTTCATCAACTCAAGTGGAAGCCCCTACTTCACGTCAAGGTGAACCACAACATGACATGGAGGCATCCACAAGCGGTACACGACGAGATGATGAAGAGGAGGTAGTGCATCATGAAGATCCACCACCACCTCAAGGGAACAACATCGTCAACAACAACGAAGATGAAGGAGATGATGATGATGAAGAAGAAGCTCCACCATCTAACAAGCCCAAGCTACCCCGAGTTCGAGCTCAAGTGACCAAGAACCATCCCCTAAACCAAATCTTTGGTGACATCCAAACCGGGAGAATCACTCGCTCTAAAACTCGTCTAGCTAACTTTTGTGAGCATTATTCTTTCATCTCTAGCATTGAGCCCTTGAAGGTAGAACAAGCTCTCGAAGATGCTGATTGGGTGAACGCGATGCATGAAAGTGTGGACACTTGTGGAGAAGCCCAAGGATGAGCACAACATCATCGGGACCAAATGGGTATTTCGAAACAAGCAAGATGAAGACGGTCAACTTGTACGGAACAAGCTTCGTCTCGTAGCCCAAGGATATACGCAAGTCGAAGGTATGGACTAAGGTGAGACTTATGCCCCCGTCGCTAGACTTGAAGCTATTCGCATTCTTCTTGCTTATGCTAATCATCATGATATCACGCTTTATCAAATGGACATTAAAAGTGCCTTTTTAAATGGTGAACTTGAAGAAGAGGTTTATGTTAAGCAACCACCTGGTTTTGTAAATCCCAAGAAACCTAATCATGTCTACAAGCTTCGTAAAGCTCTTTATGGTCTTAAACAAGCCCCTCGTGCTTGGTACAAATGCTTAACGAAATTTCTTATTGAAAAGGGTTTTGAGATTGGTAAAATTGATGCAACCTTGTTCACTAAGAGAGTTAATGGTGAATTATTTGTGTGCCAAATCTATGTGGATGATATTATCTTTGGTTCCACTAACCCTCAATTTAGTGAAAGATTTGGAAGGTTGATGTCCGAGAAGTATGAGATGTCTATGATGTGTGAGCTGAAATTCTTTCTTGGCATGCAAATCAAGCAATCAAGAGAAGGAACTTTCATATCTCAAACTAAGTATACTAAGGACTTGATCAAGAAGTTCAACATGCAAGAGTGCAAAGGTATGAAAACTCCCATGCCTACTAGTGGACATGTTGATCTTACCAAAGAGGATGAACCGGTTGATCAAAAGGTCTATCAAGCTATGATTGGTTCATTGCTATATCTATGTGCCTCTCGTCCCGATATTATGCTTAGTGTTTGCATGTGTGCAAGATATCAAGCTGCACCTAAAGAGTGTCATCTTTTGGCTGTGAAACGTATTGTGAGATATTTGATACAAACACCAAACTTTGGCATTTGGTATCCCAAGGGATCTTCTTTTAACCTTGTTGGCTATTCCGATTCGGACTATGCCGGTGACAAGGTTGATAGAAAATCCACCTCGGGTACTTGTCAATTTTTGGGTAGATCTCTTGTATCTTGGTCCTCCAAGAAAGAAACTCGGTATCTCTATCTACTGCCGAAGCTGAGTACATTGCTGCTGGATCTTGTTGTGCACAATTACTATGGATGACACAAACTCTTAAAGATTATGGAATCCATGTTAGAAATGTTCCATTACTTTGTGACAACGAAAGTGCTATTAAGATTGGTCATAATCCCGTGCAACATTCTCGAACTAAACATATTCAAGTTAGACATCATTTCATTCGTGATCATGTTGCCAAAGGAGATATTAAACTTAAGCATGTTCGCACTAACAAGCAATTGGCCGATATCTTTACCAAACCGCTTGATGAGAAAACCTTTTGTCACTTGAGGAGTGAGTTGAACATCATTGATGCTTCAAACCTGAGCTAGACTCACTCGCTTGCATGCAAGGGCCTGAGCTTTCTTGATACTTCCATGATATTCCTAACATGTTATCTTATGCCATGGAATTCTATGCTCCCTTGTATTGCATCTAACATTTTGTAGGTACTTGGAAGAACTTCATTCCATGAGATTGCAACCAACTCAAATCCTAAGCAATCTTGTCATGACCAAGTATCCACAACCCCTCTTGATGATGGAAGGAAGAAGACACCTCAACCATATCCTTAACATACATTTATAATTCCTAATTTGGTATCATGTCAAATGGATATATCTATTACCCTTCCTTGCATGACTAACCCTTGTAGGTGACAAGTGTACTAAAACGAGAAGGATTGCTACAAAACTCAAGAAGATCTTCATCAACCTCGAGCATCCTCAACAAGTTCACCTACAAGCTACGTCATCAACATCACTCAAAGGTATGTACTCATGTCCTTGAAAAAGGCTTTACTCCAAGTAATGAGGTAAAGCAACTCAAGTGATATGAAGACATTAAAATGCTTAATCGAAAAATGGTAACCCCATTCTGAGCTTAACGATGAGTATGACCTATGATCAAGTATTCTTGCTTGGCTCCTATGTCAATATTCTGTAATATAGGTGACCTAGTCACCGCCCATCATCTAGTTAAGAATCTTGTGTGGTTCACTCTCTTTTTGTAAGACTTCTCGGAATCACTCAAATCTTATCTAGTTGATATCTCTTTGTAAAATCATTTGCATTCCCTTATTTTCTTTTGTTCTCCGAAATCAGAAACTTGGTCCTTCGTTCTGTTTCTGACTCGGTGCCGCCGATACAAATATCTCGGTTCTACCGACATTGCAGATGAGCGGCACCACAAAATCTCGGTACCACTAGTGTATCTGTCTCGGAGTCACCGATTTGTTTCTTTTTCTTATTTGCGTTCTTTTTTGTGTTTCCTTTGTGATCTCTCTAGCAATACTTTTGTTACTTCGATGACCCCATTTTTTTTAAAAAAAAGGGGGGGGGGGGGAGAATAACAAAGCTGATCTTAGGGAGAAAATTTCTTTATTCAAGGATTCCTATCTTAACGGAAGAAGGGGGAGAATCACAAAGTCTTACAATATCTCAAATGGAGAGAGACTATTTTTCCATGATTCCCTCAGTTTTCATTTCTATGATTCCTACATTCAGTGACCCTTGTTCTCAAGGATCCCTTCTCAGACAATGATCCCTGTATCTGACCCTATGTATGACCTTTTTGGAAATTAATGCCAAAGGGGGAGAAATACCAAAGCTTCAAAGCAAAAAGGGGGAGATATAATCAAGGGGGAGAATATCAAAATTTATACCTATATGGTCAAGAGGAGAATACCAAAGTAGGGGGAGAAAAATTTGTTCGGGAGAAAATATGTTTATTTCATTTGACTACTCATGTTAGAATTTTCTCACCCTATCCAATCCCAATATCTACATGCAAAGATTCAGGGGGAGAGGATAATCTACTACTTTCATATCTAAGGGGAGAAAGCTCTAAATGATCTTGGAGACATATAAATTTTTAAGGATTACTATCTTCCATATGTTCTTCATATCTTGGTCCTATTGAGCTCTATTGCTTTTGATTAGTAGAATACTCTTGTGTTTTCTAACATTGTTTTCTCAAGTGTGCTTCTACTACTAGAATGCTCAAGAACTCAAGGTAAGTATATGCATCATAGCCTTGATCAAGATGATCTCTTGCTTCTTGCACATATTGTTTGCAAGAGTGAAGTCTTGAACAAGGATACATCTCATTCATATATATTTGATGCATATAGCCAAGATATACATGACTTATTATATCCCCTCGTCCATATGTGTGTCCATGCATTCCAAAGCAACTATCCTTTAAAGGACTGCACACATTTAGGGGGAGCAAATCTAAGTCATGTGTCTCTCAAAGTCTTCATTATATCCATGCACATCTTTATTTGAAGCTTAGATTGTATGTTGTCATCAATTACCAAAAAGGGGGAGATTGAAAGCACAACATGCTCCCTTGGTGGTTTTGATAATTCATGACAACATACATTGTCTCTTGGACTAATACTTTTACCTAGTGTATTTCAGATATAGTCCATAGAGAAGGGCTGGCAAAAGGATTGAGGAGATTGTGGAATACCCCAAGATGCAAGGAAATAGGTTGGCAAAGCTTCAAGCAAGAGGACTCTACATTTTACATTTGTGAGAAATCACTTTGAGTCCATAGGAAAGCCAATACTATTAAAAGGGGGTAAGGTTTTGCTGGTGAACAATATGCTCAAACGTGCACAAGTGATAGTCGCCAAAAACATCCACAAGCTCTCCCACTAAAGTCTGTCCTAAGCCAAACACTCAAAATCGGTGCAACCAACATTCCAATCCCGGTGCCACCGATTCCAAACCCTAGACAGACTCAGCCAAACCCTAGTCACTTCGGTGCAACCGATTCCATACCGGTGCCACCGAGTTTAGGTTGCCAACTTTCTGTTACGCAAATTCACATTTTCGGTACCACCGAGAATGTTGGATCAGCGTCACCGAGATTGGGAATATGACCGTTGGTCATCTTATCGGTGCAACCGAGTTTCCTATATCGGTCTCACCGAGATTCAAAAGTTGCCACCTTTTGGTCACTTCGGTACCACCGAGATTAACACATCGGTGTCACCGAGTTGGTCATTTTGTGTTTAACGGTTGGATTTTTGGGGATGCCTATATATACCCCTTCACCACCACCTACTCGAATGAGAAGCACTCAGAACTATTCCATACTTGCCCCATCCAGTTTTCTGAGAGAGAACCACCTAGTCTTGTGTTGAGGTCAAGATCTTCCACTCCAACCATATGGATCTTGATTTCTAGCCTCCCCAAGTTGCTTTCCACCAATCCCATCTCTTCTACCAAGCCAAATCTGTGAGAGAGTGATTGTGTGTTGAGGAGTCTATCATCTTGAAGCACAAGAGCAAGGAGTTCATCGTCATTACCGAGCCTATTACCTTTTGGAGGGTGGTGCCTCCTAGATTGGTTAGGTGTCGCTTGGGAGCCTCCTACTTCGTGTTGTGGAGTGAACCAAGAAGTTTGTAAGGGCAAGGAGATCGCCTACTTCGTGAAGATCTACCCATAGTGAGGCTAGTCCTTCGTGGACGGAAGCCGTTATGGAATAGTCAAGGTTGCTACTTCGTGGACCCTTATGGGTGGAGCCCTCCGTGGACTCTCGTGACCGTTACCCTCCATGGGTTGAAGACTCCATAAACATGGATGTACGATAGCACCACCTATCGGAACCACGGGAAAAAATCCTTGCGTCTCCAATTGCGTTTGATCTCCATATCTCTACTCTTTACTTCATGTGCAATGTCTTTACTTTCCGCTGCCATATTTGTTGACATGCATGTGTAGGGCTGTTAGACTTGCTAATTTGTCATGGAATGCTAAAATCTGCCAACCTATTAACTTGGGAAAAGGTTAGTTTTTTAATTCCTGCTTGTAGTCTATTCACCCCCCTCTAGACACTCTTCTAGTGATCCCTCAATACGAACTTGTGATATGGAAGAAATAAAAGCGACAGACTGCATAATAAAGTTCTTTATCACAAGCGGCAATATAAAGTGACGTTCTTTTGCATTAAGAGATTGTGCATCCAACTATAAAAGCGCTTGACAACCTTTGCTTCCCTCTGCGAAGGGCCTATCTGTTACTTTTACTTTCTAGTACTTACCTTTATGCAAGAGTCACGGTGATCTTCACCACTTCCTATATTTTTCCTTTCTCTCTTGGCAAGTGTCATGTGTTGGGGAATGATCTAGACACATATATCCACTCGGATGTGGGTGATCATGAGTTATTTCTGTTGACATTACCCTTGAGGTAAATAGTTAGGAGGCGAAACTATAAGCCCCTATCTTTCTCTGTGTCCGATTGAAACTTTGATCTCATAAGTATCGCATGAGTGTTAGCAATTGTAAAAGACTAAATGATAGTTGAGTATGTGAACTTGCTGAAAAGTCTTATATTGACTCTTTCCGATGTTCTGATAAATTGCAATTGCTTCAATGAGCGAGATCATAGTTTGTTAGTTTTCAATAAAGTTTCTGATTCATACTTTACCTTGTGAATGAATTGTCACTTTGGCATAAGAAATTATATGTCAATATATGTTGCTGTTCTAAAGATGATCATGATGCCTTCATGTCCGTATTTTATTTTATCGACACCTCTATCTCTAAACATGTGGACATATTTATCGATTTCGGCTTTCGCTTGAGGACAAGCGAGGTCTAAGCTTGGGGGAGTTGATATGTCCATTTTGCATCATGCTTTTATATTGATATTTATTGCATTGTGGACATTATGGTACAATACTTATGCCTTTTCTCTCTTATTTTACAAGGTTTACATGAAGAGGGAGAATGCCGGCAGCTGGAATTCTGGACTGGAAAAGGAGCAAATATGAGAGACCGATTCTGCACAACTCCAAAAGTCCTGAAAAGTTACGGAGAATTATTTTGGAATATATAAAAAATATTGGGCGAAAGAAATACCAGAGGGGACCCACCAGGAGGCCACAAGCCTGGGGGGCGCGCCCTACCCCCCAGGGCGCGCCCCTGTGGCTTGTGGGCCCCCTGGCAGCCCTCCGGTGCCCATCTTCTGCTATATGGAGGGTTTTGACCTGGAAAAAATTAGAAGAGAGCTTTCGGGATGAAGCGCCGCCGTCTCGAGGCGGAACCTGGGCAGAAGCAATCTAGGGCTCCGGCCGAGCTGTTCTGCCGGGGAAACTTCCCTCCCGGAGGGGGAAATCGAAGCCATAGTCATCACCAACGATCCTCTCATCGAGAGGGGATCAATATCCATCAACATCTTCACCAGCAGCATCTCCTCTCCAAACCCTAGTTCATCTCTTGTATCCGATCTTAGTCTCAAAACCTCAGATTGGTACCTGTGGGTTGCTAGTAGTGTTGATTACTCCTTGTAGTTGATGCTAGTTGGTTTACTTGGTGGAAGACCATATGTTCAGATCCTTAATGATAATCAATACTTCTCTGATCATGAACATGAATATGCTTTGTGAGTAGTTACGTTTGTTCCTGAGGACATGGGATAAGTCTTGTTATAAGTAATCATGTGAATTTGGTATTCGTTCGATATTTTGATAAGATGTATGTTGTCTCTCCTCTAGTGGTTTTATGTGAACGTCGACTACATGACACTTCACCATTATTTGGGCCTATGGGAAGGCATTGGGAAGTAATAAGTAGATGATGGGTTGCTAGAGTGACAGAAGCTTAAACCCTAGTTTATGTGTTGCTTCGTAAGGGGCTGATTTGGATCCATATGTTTCATGCTATGGTTAGATTTATCTTAATTCTTCTTGCGTAGTTGCGGATGCTTGCGAGAGGGGTTAATAATAAGTGGGAGGCTTGTCCAAGTAAGGGCAGCACCCAAGCACCGGTCCACCCACATACCAAATTATCAAAGTAATGAGCATGATGAAAACTAGCTTGACAGAAATTCCCATGTGTCCTCGGGAGCTCTTTGCTTTATATAAGAGTTTGTCCAGGCTTGTCCTTTGCTACAAAGAGGATTGGGCCTCCTTGCTGCACCTTTGTTACACTCATTACTTGTTACCCGTTACGAATTACCTTATCATACAACTATCTGTTACCGATAATTTCAGTGCTTGCAGAGAATACCTTGCTGAAAACCGCTTGTCATTTCCTTCTGCTCCTCGTTGGGTTCGACACTCTTACTTATCGAAAGGACTATGATAGATCCCCTATACTTGTGGGTCATAAGGGCCTCTGCCCAGGTTTTCGCCTCGAGACGGTGGCGCTTCGTCCCGAAAGGTTTCTTATGTTTTTTTCTAGGGTAAAACACACCATACAGGACAAGATGGGCATCGGGAGGCCAGCCAGGGCCCCACAAGCCATCAGGGCGCGGCTTGGGGGGCGCCCTGTTGGCTTGTGCCTGGCTGGTGGCCCCCCTCTGGTATATTTTTGGCCCATAAATTCACATATATTCAATAAAAATTCCTTGTGAAGTTTCAGGTCATTTGTAGTCTAGTGATTTTTCTGCTTTTTTCTCGGTTTTCCGGTCCAGAATTCCAGTTTCCTGATAATTCCCTCTTTGTGATGTACCTTGCATATTCAGAGAGAAAGGGCATAAGAATTGTATGATATTAGGGAATAATGGACAAGAATAACATACATATGAATAAGAAATCATGATGCAAAATGGACGTATCAGTGCTAAGGTCGTGGCCCTAGTCGACTGGGAGGCCGGGGAGCGAGCGGGCAGGTGCGGCCATGGTGACGGCGGCTCGGGTCCGAGGGGGAGAGGAAGAAGGCGAGCGTGGGGAGCGGGCGAGGGGGATCTGGGGACGTCTAGGGTTTCCAGGGCGTCGCGGGGGCTCTTGTAGCCAGCGGGGAGTCGCCGGATGGTCGCAATGGCGATGGGAGCGGCCGGTGGCGACCATCGGTTTCCCCACGTCTCCCTGATGAACAGGAGGAAGACGATGGGGGTCTAGGTGGGCTGGGCCGGCCCTTGCGCTGGCAGGCTAAGTGCCGAGGCACTTAGCCCTTTTCCAAATTAGCATTTTCTTATTTCTGTTTTTAAAATAAAGCCTCTATTTTATTTAAAAACAACATCAGTGTACTTTTGTAAAAAAATTGAATTTGGCTCTTTAATTCAAAAGCAATATTAGGCAGTGCCACAAAAAGATTTGGGGTCATTTGAAAAAGTTTGGAATTTGCAAAATTCAAAATGGCAAATAAACAATATTTTGGCCTCTGTTATAAATGTTTTAGAGGCACTAAAATACTTTGTAAAAAGTGAGTTACAGATTGATAAATACCAGGGGAATATTTGTAACCCCAACATGATTTTTGTTTTCAGCTCTGCAAAACTATTTAATCCACTTTTTAAAAGAATTTTTATTGCAAAGGAATTTGAAAATAGAGTTGATTCCAATTGTGATCAAGCATTGTTTAGCAAAATGGCTTAGCTCAATCATGTGATCAATGTAGCTTGATTACATGGTTTACTGTAGCTGATAATCCAGGGGTGTTACAACTAGGTGCATCATCATTAATTCTCTGAGAATCTTGTTCAATTCTTTTAGTATGACCTTTAGGATAAAGAGGTTCCTGAGTCATTCTACCTCCTCTAGTCATTACTCTAGCAGCATGATCATTCATGTTATCTGTCACAGCCCTAGCTAGTCTTTGCTTGTCATTGCATTAACCATCATGGCATCATGTTTAATTCTTTTCAACATGAAATGGGGATTAACAGAAACCCTAGCACCTCACCTAACTAAACAATTCAAATAGTTGTGAATTTTCAATGAATCCAAAATGCCCTTAAAAATGTTCACTATTTCTGATAAATGTTGGAAACAACATATCAGGGGACATTTTATTTTTCACAACAATTATAGCATTTTAAAATAATCCTTTAATGCTACTGAAATCAATTAATAAAGCACTATAACTATCTTAGTGGCTCCAAATATTCTGAAACTATTTGTGGGACTTTGAAATATTTAGTTCATGACCCATAAATTATCTCAGGATTTTTGCCTTAGTATTTTGCCCAAGCAATAAATAAAACAAATGACAGGAAATGGGGAAACAGAAATAAATAGGAAAAGCAGAGAGAGAGAGAGAGATGGCTTACCTGGCACGGCCCAGCTGGCAACCCAGCCCACCTGAGCCCCTGTCGTATTCCCCCTAGCGCCAGGAGGACAGGGTGTGTGCCCGGTGCGCGCGACCACGCGTCGCGCCACCTCCTGCTTCCGCCGCTCCGTGGCGAGGGCGATAAGGAATCCGAGACCCCCTCCCGTGCATGCCTCCTCTCTCTCTCGCTCTCTCTCTCTCTCTCCCTCTCCTCTATTCTCTGTCACCGGAACCGAGAATGCCGCCGGTCGTCGCACGCGTAGCCACCGCTGCTGTCTCGCCGTTCCAGCATGTCCCCCGGGTCCGCGTCTACCCGCTTCACCTCTCCACCGATGGAATCAAGCTCAGAGGCACTGCAAAGACACCATCGTCGTCCTCCTCACCGCCGGCCATCGGAGCTTGCCGCCGTCGATTCTCGGGCTACCAGTCATCCCCGAGCTCGCCGACCACCCCCTCGTCACCGTGGTAAGCTGATGAACCTTTTCCCTCTGCCCCTGTTGTCCCGCACGTCCCCTAGCTAGCTTCCCCACCAGACCCAAACGCTCCCGCCGCCGTGGCTCGTCGCCGCCATTGACAAGGCACCCCAAGCTCACGCCCGAGCACGAGGGCGTATTCCAGGCATCGCCCGGAACCGAATGAGCACCCTAGTTCTGCTTGCGTCGCATTGCAGCCCCGCACCCGTTGAGACCCGAGCCCCGGCCGCCATCGTGGAGCTCGCCGCCGTCGTTGGAGGCCATCTCCGGTGGAGCTGATGGTCCCATCGGATGCGCGCGAGCCCCAGCTCCCGTAGGTGCCTTCCGCGGGCCTAATGGTCACCGGACGGCGAAATCCGCCGACCTCCGCCGTTTCTGCTGGCCCCCCTGGTCAAATCTGGTTTAAGCTTCAATTAATTAATTTGTTTAATTAACGCAATGTGCCACTGAGAGTGGCCCCCTGTGCCTGTTAATTAGTAATTAGGTTAAACTAACCCCGGTTAAGTAACTCTTTCACTGACGTGCGGGTCCCGACGGTCAGGTTTGACCTGGACCGGCCCTATTGGCCGCTGACGTCATCCTGACGTCAGGCTGATGCAATAATTGATTTTCTGGTTAAAACAATTCGAGAAAATGCTTAAAACTTAGAAAATTCATAGAAATTAATCTGAACTCAGATTGAAATAATTTATATATGAAAAATGATTAGAAAAATGCAAGGAATCTGTTTATGCCATGTTCATGCATGTTTGAGCAAGTTAACATCACCAACTAGGACATTTCTTGATTACGACAAATTTGATAAATAGTTTGGAGTTGGAGTTTGATGCCTATTTGAATTCCACTTCAATTAATATGTTTATCTATTGCACTAGGTCAATTCAATGCTTTAACATGCCATAGCATACATCATGTTTGTTGCATTGCATTGAATATTGTTCTTTTCTTGTTTTGTCGGTGTGGTTCCTTCTCGGTAGACGATGGTTTCGTCGTTGTGATCGTTGTCACCGATGAAGACTCATTGATATCTTCAAAAGTGTCAGGCAAGCAATCCCTCCTTGAGCATCCCGATAATATCCTACCCTCTCACTCCTACTCTCTTTTACTTCATTAGGACAACAACGATTCAACTGTTACCTGTTCTCAGTGGTTGAATCCATTCCTTTGCATGACCTATCTTTGTCACAGTAAATAGTTGAAACCACTTAGCATGAGTAGCAACTGCTTGAGCCTTGTTTGCTTACTCATCCATGCTTGCTTACTGTGCCTGCTATGCTTAGAGTCGTGTCATGTTGGGTCTGATCCATCTGGGCGATGAATCAGAATGGCAGTGTTCATGTCCTACTGTGTGAGAGCTAAGTGTGTGAACACGATTTGGTAAAGGTAGCGATGAGAGGCCATATAGGAGTACATGGCGGGTTGTCTCATTGGGACCGTCCGTAAGAACTGAGTTCTGTGTTTGTTATCCAAGACAAGATACTACCACACATTGAGTTCCGGTAACTCGACCCCTCTCGACCTATTAATCGCCTTGATCTCTGTCTAGGAGTTGCAACTAGTTTTTGGTGTTTGTAGGAAAAGTGTTGGCGGCCGTGCATAGCGCTGCCCGATGGGGTGGGCTGTGATGCGGTAGATACACAGTGGCACGGTGTACCAAGTGGCACCCGAACGGTGGGCTTGGGAACCCTGCGCACATTGTTTGAGGCCGTAGCGGAAACTTCGGCCAGACTTCCGTGCGGGTTCATTCTCAAATAGGCGATAAACCTGGACTAGGATCTTGTGTGATTGACGGTCGTGGCCGACTCTCTCACTGGGCTTCCGCTTGAAGGTTGCCGAGGTGCCTTTTTACGTGCACATGGCGATAAGTGGCGAGAGCGTGTGTGAAGAAGTATACCCCTGCGGGGTGTAATAATCTGTTCGAATAACCGCGCCCTCGGATATGGACTACTTGGAGAACTTATGTGGTTCATAGTCAAGTGAAATGGATACTCTAATACGCAAGATAAGTGTGAGTGCTATGGATGGCCTTCTCGTAGGGAGACGGGAGTGGATCCATAGTGGTGTATTGATATGGTGAATATGTGGACTCGTGTGCGCTACCCCACCTCAAAGAAAGTACTTGTAGTCGTAGTACAGGTTAGCCAAGAGTCAAAGCTGGCTTGCTGCAATAAACTCCACAACCCCCTTTGTTGACAATGATGCATATGTAGATAGTTCTGATGTAAGTCT
Source organism: Elymus sibiricus (assembly GCA_039707655.1). Classification (NCBI taxonomy): domain Eukaryota; kingdom Viridiplantae; phylum Streptophyta; class Magnoliopsida; order Poales; family Poaceae; genus Elymus; species Elymus sibiricus. The sequence goes on from CM077665.1 coordinate 277,526,595, forward strand.
TGCTGAGTACCTTTGTACTCACGGTTGCTTCATTTATGTTTTTGCAGATGAGACATCAGTCTCAATAGTGATCCTTATGACGTGAGGTTCGATGTTGACCGGATTAGCTTGGTAATCCCAGACAGAGGTCTGGTTCCTCTGGTAGCACTACTAGGAGAAACCCTACTAGTAGCGCTTGAAAAACCTATAGCAGTAGCGCTGCTGGGTCCAGCGCTACTGCTAACGCGCTACAGCTAAGTTGTAGCAGTAGCGCTGGTTGGTGCAGCGCTACTGCTAAGTCTGGTTAGCAGTAGCGCTGCACTGACCAGCGCTACTGCTACAACTTAGCTGTAGCGCTGTGGAAAGGCAAGCGCTGCTACTAATCCAGCGCTGCTGCTAGATGCCTTCCAGCGTTGCTGCTAGTATTCCTGCTTTCACAGATTCATACCCCCTCTACGTATTCGTGATGTATTTATACAGGCTCTATACTGTAGTTTCATCAGATCACAATAAACATACACTATTATCATCATATCATACACATACAGTAGTCTCGTCATACCATCATCATCATCATTCAACACAAATATCATCACATCTCGAAAATAGCGATACACAAGTCATGTCATGTCTCGAATAAGTGCAACTGCATGGTCATGGCACAAACACAAGTTTCATCATCTCTATCTAAACCATGATGTAGAAGAGAAGAGCGATCAGCAAGAGCAAGACCACGACTATGTAGTACTTGAGGCATCGGCGGTTCCGCCCCCGCTCTTGCCGGAGCGTCCACCTCAAGTAACTACTTTCCGCTTCGGCTCTGCTGTCGAACCCTCTATGGCTAGCACCCGGGTACTTGTCCACCTGGGCCTGAGTGTCTGGCCAGTGGTCGTAGACTCCTGGAACCTTCCCAACGAACACGACGTAGCAGCCCTTCGCCATCTCTGATCTATGTACCTGCATCGTGAACTATAATATGCAACATAATGTACTTAAGAACACAAAGAGGCATAATTAGCAAAATACAAGCAACCTATAGTAAACATAAATGACGAAGTTCCTCATACCCAAACTAATTAACTAGAGCGATCTACGCTAGTTCAGGACCACGGTTTAATTACATCACATAGTTTCGTCTGGACGCTAGTGACACATATATTGTGAATGACAATCAGTCCTCGGTCCAATCTTCATAGTCAGGGACGAAGCACCCGAGCTTCTTGAAAGGCTTCAGGTCCAGACGCTGAGCGATTAGCAGTGCTCGGACATCATCCCGTGTGATTGGCCCATGGTAGAACATCCCTCTTGGTTCGAGGACCTGCTTCATGATCACTTGGGCAAGTTCACACTGCACGTGATAAAACTCAGCTCGGATTCGATGATCCGGTGTCTTTCCTATGCTTGTGGCCCAGTTGACAATCTCGGCAACGTTGGTAGTAGCTGACATGCGAAGGCGTTGATTATCCCTTCTGAACTCGAGCAGGTGATGCATGAGGTAGAATCCATCAGCCTTACTGATGTGTGGTTGCTGGATGCAGCAGAAGTCGGTCTTATGGCTGAAAACCAGCCCGTTCCTCCTGAACTTTTTCACCTTGATATATCCACCAGACATGCTGAAGGTTAACAGGGCACTATCAAGAACACTCTTTATGTGCTTGTAATCCTTTTTCTTGATGTTCTTCGATGAGTCCAAGTATATAGCATGGGAGTATTCTGGGTACAGAACGATGAGGACGCCCCCCCCCCCCCCCCCCCGCTGCGCAAATTAAGTACACCTCAAATTAGCCTCCATGCTTGCAAAGGAATGATTAACACCTACGGAAGGATATGCGCGGATGACTTACGTGGGATGATAAGGCAGGAGAATCGCTTCCTTGTCCTTATTAGCGATCATGAAGCCGCCGATGTACTTGCTCGCATAGTCACGGTGCTCTTTGCAGACATCCAAGAAGCTCTCGTGCATATGGTACGGGTCCGCGACGCAGATATATTTTATGTTCTCGATCCTGATGATGTAGTTGAGATACAGCGCATACATGCGGATGAACTGGAAATCTAGCTTGGTCATGTGGAACATGTCGTAGATGTAGTCAAATCGCAGGATGAACTTATCCGCGGGCCATCCCTCGACGTACAACTTCCCAACCGGCTCCTGAGCCGCGTAAAGCGGGTATCCTGGTTTTCCCGAGATGAGAAGGCTTTTCTCTCTGGCCAGCACATCATCATGAAGTCTCCTTAGATCATTGTTCAGTATGTCCTCTAGCGCTTTCTGAGGTAGGATCGGGTGGCCGGCGACATGGAAACGCTCCGCACCTATGACAGGTATTCTGTCTACCTCCCGGGGCTTCTGAGGCGGCTGGCTGCTTGAAGCAGCTCTGGCTCCTTTAGGGCCTTTCTTGCCCGGTCTCCTCCTTTGCTTCTTGGCGGGTGGCGGTAGTGAGCCCACCATACCTTCCCTAACTGTCACCCCCAGTGTCGTCGGGCTAATCAGTGGACGGCCCTCGGGTTGTTGCTGGGTAGAGGTGGCATCTGGAGGCGTCTCCTGCGAGGATCGCTTGAAGAGAGACTTTTTGCATTCCCCCTTATTGGGACGTTCCGGCTCCGGCAAATCAGGCAGCATCAAGTCATCATCTCCACGCTCAAAGCCTGAGTCTTCGTCATCCTGAGCCATCAATCCTCCATCATCATAGGCGGTATTGAAATACTTGTCTGGGTCATCATCATCCTCCTCCATGTCATCATCAGCATTTGCTTCTTCGACAACGGGGGCGACGTCATCTGGCACTAATGGAGGCTCTCCCTTGCATCGTCCGCTATCACCCGCCACGATAGGTGCAGGTAATTTGGTAGGTGGGGTGGTGTTCATACCTTCTTGAGAAGCTGTCGTTGGTGTGATACCGGGCGCCTCGACACGAAGAAGAGTCTTCGGCCAAGGCAAGAACCAGCTCTTGCATGCGCCAATCTGTTGAGGGGTCTCCTCGTCATCGACTGGTACCAGAGGAGGCAAATCCACATTAACCTTGAAGACGCCATCGGGCATCTCTCGGTTGTGGAACATGCGGTCCTTCGGCTTCACGATAGTTGCCTTTCCCACGGCCACCTTCTGGCCCTTGATGTCGTACAGTAGGGTGCACGGGGTATCGTTGGCCTACGAAGACATGTCTGCGACGTCAAACATCCGAAAGGCAATTGAAACGGAAGACTATACAGACATGCTGGTGAAAAGGGTATGACGCGTAATTACCGTGAGGGCGTCGAGTTCAGCCATAGACGAAGGCCCGCCGAGTAGTCCAGAGACAGAGGACGGGCTGCTATGAACAGGAGCGGGAGCATGTGCGGTGGCGTGAGCAGGTGCTGGTGGTGCGATGTTCACCGAATTGCTCCAGACGTAGCTGGGAAGGGGAAAGTCCGCTGGCCCTTTATCGTGATTTTTCTTCGTCCATTCAAAAAATGCCAGAAGCAAGCTGGAAATGGAAGATGTGAAGTCAGCCATGACGCCAGCTACCGCTGCACTGACCCTTGCATCGACTATCTGTTCCAACTCTGCTTTGGTCTCAGCTTTGGACTTATTGATCGCAAGCGCGACCTTCTGGACAATAGTCTGCTGAGTAAGCAACTTTCTCTTCCTTCTTTCCTCTAGCTCCTCGTGGTAGCACGTCTTCCACGAGGCGCCATCTCCGACGCCGTGCACACGTCCATAGGACGGCGGTGTGTCCTCCGGGACCTTTTTCAGTATGTTCAGGGCCCGGTTGAAATGGGTGTCCCACTTGGGCCTCGCCGACGACTGTGACGACTCGTCGCTTTCGGCTGCCTTTTGGTGCTGCTCTTTCTGCAAAAGGAACGTCGATGGTTTACTAATAATATGACAAAACTTGTAGTCGAATTGATTGGAAGCTAATATGATAATGTGGTAATATAACAATTACCAGAAGTCTCATGAACTCCCTCGTGTTCGGGTCCATGTAAAAGGTCTTCTTGACGCGGTCCCACTTGTACCGGGCCCTGATCCAGTCACGCTCCAGCGGGTCGGTGAACTCCGCCAAGGGGTCTGGGATTCCGTGATTTTCATGTTCGGCATCCTCCTTGGCCCATACGTGCCTCTTCCCCTCGTAACCACGGCTTCCGAGGCGGTGGGGAGGCATGTTCCTGGCCTGGAGCGCCTTCATTTTCTCTGACTTTTTCTTGGTTTCATCTTTAGCGCAAGTCTCCTTGAATTTTTCAAAGTCCTCTTCCGTAAGTGACGGATTGTCAGCATGAATCTTGGACCACGGTTCATTCTTATCAATCGCTTTTTTCACCCGAACTTTCCAGGCGGACAAGTCGTTGGTGAACGTCACCATCGCCTTGTTGTTTATCTTTGTCATGGCATCGTCGTCCCACGGTTCTTTGCTTTCTGTGCGGCCGGGGAACAGGAACCTATTGTGCAACTTCTTTAGGAGCATGTGCTCCATATGTGGTATCTTCTTCAACTTCTCGTCGTTGATGTTGGCGGTTTCCCTGAGGATGCATCCTAGTTGATTGCCCCAGCACGAGCGCGCTTCATCCGGCGCTATTGGCTCTAATTTCTTGGGGTGCATCTCCGTGACCAGAATTTGTCCGATGCCGAGCTCGTTTGGTCTTCGTGACCTCTTCTGCTTCGGTGCTTTACCGGCTACGACAACATCGTTGCCGGTCTCGGGGGTGGTGTCGGTGCCGGTGCCAGTGCTGGTGCCGGCGTCGGCGTCGGGGTTGGTGCCACTGCCGCCACCATGCACCCCCATCTGGTGTTCGTCCAGGTAATCGAAATAGTGATTTGCTGCCTCGATGGAGTCTTCTTCGAGGCGAGCTGAACCCCCGGCTGAGGCGTGGCTAGACATGTTTCCTATTCAACAATTGTTAATAAAAGATATAATGAAGAGAAAAAAGGGGCCTATATTTGGTCGGAATGTTGATTCATTCCCCTTCCGGCAAATCCCGGGCACTCCATATGTCCTAGTTTCTAGCACAAGTCATGCCGAAAATCACCGAAATTTTTGGCATGACCTTTGCTAAAAAGTGGACATATGGAGCACCTGAAATTTGTCGGAACGGAAATGAATCAACATTCCGGCAAAACATATATAGGCCACTCGGATATTCTTCGACATTCAACCAACAACCAACAGGGTGAGCTTCCACATGTACAGTACTGTTCAAGTTGTTTTATCATATGCAAGTTCAGAAGTTCTGATAAAAATCAAAATGCCAAAGTTTCAAAAACTTATGCTTTGAGCGTGATGGCTCCCCTGTTTCTATGGTAATCTCAAATATTATGATCATGGTCTTATGGGTTCTGCTATCATGGGAAAATACACGGATTCATGTAGGGCGTGAGAAGGTAATTTCGGTAGAAATTTCAATGCCCAAACTCATATCACACACGCATAGAAGGAATTGCTATGGCTCTAACAAGGCCCTTGCACGACAGGGAGGGTACCTAGAATGCACATTGTTATAGCCCAAGAGAAGGAAACCATAAGCAAGTATTTCTCTAGAGTTTGGCTTATAATGGCTGTACTAGGACATTGTCTTGATGCTTCCTACAAGTTTCTCCATCCTTGCTTCCAAATGTTGTGAAAATGCATCATGACCATCAATCTTTCTTGGAGCTATATACAATTCTATTTCATGACCAACAGGATTATAAACATTCAACCAACATTCAAACATATACAAAGCAACCAACATTCTATTACTAAGTAGCAACAATCCTGTTTTTAACCCTAGATATGAACCCTAGATTTTTTTTCCTAATTGACTAGAGAGAGGGGGAGGTGGGGGGGAGGGGGGTACCTGAAGCGGCGCGGACGAGGAGGCCGGAGCGGGCAGGGGCGACGGCGGCGCGCGACAGAGAGGAGGGGGAGAGGTGGGAGAGTGGGGGGGAATGGGAGGGCTCGGGCGTCCGCGCGGACGAGGAGGAGGTCGGAGCGGCGGGCAGGGGCGACGGCGGCGGGCAGGGGCGACGGCGGCCGGCAGGGGCGACGGCGGCGGGCAGGAGGGCGACGGCGGCGCGCGACAGAGAGGAGGGGGAGAGGAGGGGGAGAGGTGGGGGGGGGGAATGGGAGTTGGCAAAATTTGAGCACGCGCGGCGGTTAACTCAAAAATAGTACTAGCGCTGGGTTAGGACCAGTGCTATAGCTAAATTATCTATAGCGCTGGTTCATAATCTAGTGCTACTGCTAACTGTTTTAATTTTCAGTTTTTTTAATTCTAAAATACACATAGTAGTAGCGCTGGGTTAGGATCCAGCGCTATAACTATATGAGCTATAGCGCTTGTTCATAATCCAGCGCTACTGATATATATTAGTTTTTATTATTTCCCTTTTCTTTTCTGTTTACTTTTCTTTTTCTTTTGTATTACTTTCTCCCTTTTGTTTTTGTTCTTTTGTATTTCTTTTGTATTGCTTTCTTCCTTTCTGTTTACGACGGCGTCTCCCTCCCACACTGCGCGAATATCACCGGAACCATGCATGTGGTGGTAACATATATATCAGTTGACCGATAACGGTTACTTAAGTGCGTACACAAAATAGATACATATATATTATATAAATGATGGTTTCTCAGCTGCGTCGACGACGTTTCACATTGAGCTTCTTCCCTTTCTTGTTCGTTGCCGAATAATTGAGCCCCTCCTTGTGACTTTTCCGGAACCATGGAGTACCATCTTTCTTATGTAATGTAGTATTGATTCTTCTTTTCACGTATGCTTCATCGTCATCGCCATCTTCCCTCATCGGGTTGCCGTATTGGTCGTAGTCTTCCTCGTTGGCGACTCCATCCATTCCGACGATGCTCCTTTTGCCTCTCCTCACGACAACACGGCTGGGATTGGTCGTGTCGGTCATGAAGAAGCATTGTGTCATGTGCTTAGCGTGTACCCATGGCTCAGTTTTGGCGATGACGTTAACGTTCATGGTTGCGCTCTTCGCGTCAGCGGGTGGTATAGACATGGTAGTGAAATACTTGTTTTCTCTTACGACGTCCTTAGCCCATCTGACACGGAACATTGTCGCATCGTGCAATCCAGTATAGTCAAGCTCCTAGATCTCTTCAACCCTTCCGTAGAATCTTTCAGTTGTGCCGTTGGCGTCGGTCACGCATTCAATCGTCACCCCGGAGTTCTGGTAATCACTGTCCATGTCATTGGCCTTCGTGTAGAACGTGTACCCGTTGATATTGTATGACTGATAGGTTGCGAGTTTGGGTGCGGGGCCAGGTGCTAAGGCGTGTATGAGGAATCCGTCCGAACTGCCCTCTTCCGGGGGATTTTCAAGAACTTGCTCTTTGAACCAACGCAAGAAAGTGGCGTTGTGCTCTACAGTAACTTCGTTGTCCGTCTTGAGCATCCCCTTATCACGGTACTTATTTGCGATGGTTTCTTTATGCCGTGCCACATAATCATCTACCACATCTAGGTGTTGTAGCACTACTAAGTTAGCCCTGTCAAAGTCATTTCGTCGATCCGAGTAGTCCACGTGCAATTCCCTCCGACCGTTGTTGTGACCTTCTCCTCCGAGCCTCCCATCGTGCTTCTTGATGGGCAAACCAGCAACAGGGTCTCCGACGCCGATATAATTCTCGCAAAAGGAGATGCACTCATGCGTCAGATACCCCTGGACGATGCTCCCATCGGGACGGGACATGTTACGAACGAATCCTTTGATGACCCCATTCATCCTCTCGAACGGCATCATGCTGTGAAGGAATGTCGGCCCGAGGTCGATGATGTCGTCCACGATGTGGACACACAGATGCACCATGACGTCAAAGAATGCGGGCGGGAAGTACATCTCAAGGTCACATAGTATGACAACGATCTCTTCCTATAGCCTTCGGAGCTGCTTCACACTTATGGACTTTCAAGAGATAACGTCGAAGAAGTTGCAGAGACCAGTAAGCGTGTCACGGGCGTGCTTGTCCATTATCCCTCTAATGGCAACCGGGAGTATCTGCATCATCATCACGTGACAGTCATGAGACTTCATCCCGCTGAACCTTTTCTTCTTGGGGTCTAGAAATCTCCTTATCTTCCCACAGTAACCGGAACTGACTTTGATTCCCATAAGGCACTTGATGAATTGATCGATCTCCTTCGCACTTAAGGTGAAGCAAGAAGGGGGGGGCAATAATTCTCCTCCTTCTTGTTGACTTTTCTGCCCCTTTCCCCCTCCTCCGTCTCCGTCTCCGTCTCCTCCGTCGACTTTTTACGGTGGAGATCTTTCCTGATCTTCAAATCTTCCAAGTCTTTCCTTGCCTTCGGCCCGTCCTTGGTCTTCTCCGGCATGTTCATCAGTGTGCCAAGCAAGCTCTCGAGGACATTCTTCGTGATATGCATTTGATCAAGGCAATGAGGCGTGTCGTGATTGGGCCAGTACTCCAAGTCCTAGAAAACAGACCTCGTTTTCCATACCTTCTGTAGCGGCTCCGGCGCCTTTTTCATCGTTCCCGGCGCGGGGCACTGTTCCCAGTTTTTCAACAGCTCGTTGATTTCGGCGCCGCTCCTCTTACGTGGAGGTCCTCGATGCTCAGCCAACCCATTGAATAGATCTCCACGCTTTCTCCAAGGGTCATCCTTCTCGAGCCATCTACGATGCCCCATGTACACGATTTTCCCGGACCCGCCATCTTTCGTTGACGTAAGCTGCTGAGACGTTGTATCATCCATGCACCTCGTGCATCCGCAGTATCCGTGGCACACCTGGCGTGAGGTGTACCCGTAACCGAGATAGTCATGCACCGTCGTCATCAGCGCGGCTCTCATATAGAAATACTCTCCTTTGCTGGCGTCCCATGTCCATGCCAGTGTTTTCCATAACGTGTCTAGCTCCTCTTTCAGAAGCCCCATATACATGTTAATATTATTTCCCGGTTGTTTCGGCCCTTGAATCAGCATGCTCATGTGTATGTACTTTGTCTTCATGCACTTCCATGGGGGGAGGTTGTACATCCATACAAAGACGGGCCATGTGTTGTGGTTGGTGTTTTGGTTTCCAAACGGATTCATGCCATCGGTACTCGCACCAAGCACGATGTTCCTTGGATCTTCTGCAGCAAATTCATATACGGTGTTGAATGCTCTCCACTTGCTACCATCTACGAGGTGTCTCAGCTTCGGATCATCTCCATCGTCGGGCTTCTTCCTCTCCGCGTGCCAGCGCATGAGCTTTGCTTCCTTAGGATCTACGAAATACCGCTGCAGACGGGGAGTGATCGGAAAGTACCATACAACTTTCTGAGGAGCTTTCTTTCCTGCCTTCTTGTATCGAGAAGCATTGCACACTGGACAGCTGGTTTTTTCCACGTGCTCCCCCCGATAAATCATGCAATCGTTGATGCATGCGTGGTACCTAATGTGCGGCAAATCAAAAGGGCAAACGATTTTCTTGGCCTCATCGACACTAGTAGGACACAGGTTCCCCGCGGGAAGAACTTTATTATGTAGATACATCAAATGCTCATCGAGGCTTTTGTCTGTCCATTTGTTTTTGGCCTTCGTCTTTAGAAGTTCGAGCGTGAAACTCAAGCGGGTCACCTCGGGATCGCAACCGTCATACAATGGAGTCTTTGAGTCTACTTCAAGTTGCGCCAGCTTGGCCTCCTCTCTAGAAGCAGCTCTCTCGCTAGTCGTACTCTTGCGAAGGAGGTCTCGAACATGAGAGTCCTGCACGACTGCACTTAGTAGCGTCGAAGACTGTGGCGTGACCGCCGCCTCTGCTTCTCCGCCATGTCCGGACTCTTCTTCACCGTGTCCGGAATCTTCTCCGCCGCCATGTTCGGAATCTTCTCCGCCGCCGTCATTTAACTCTTCCCCGCCGCCATGTCCGACGCCATCGTCTTCGTGTCGATCGGTCATCTCTTCGTCTAGCCCCATGTCGTTATTCCCTGCCATGTGGACGTCCTCATCATCATCATCTTCACTTATCCACCGAGTATGGCCATCCATGAAACCATTCATCAGCAGGTGCGCCTTCAACCTGCCATGGTCAAAAGGGTCCAAAAGGACTCCTTCTTTGCATCTTGTACACGGACATCTAATCCTAGTCCGATTATTTGCATGCATGTCCATCACCGTGGATTGCATGTATCGCTCCACCTTGCATCCACTCACCTTCATGACCGACTGCATGCACAGTATAACAAGCAAAAGGGTTATAAACAAAATGCATGCATGCATCAAAGTCATATAAAAATTTGGCATGACCTTGCCTAAAAATAGGACATATCGAGTTTTCTCAAATTCACCGAAACGGAAATAAATCGACATTTCGGCAAAACATAAGTAACTCGGGGGCATGTCACTCGCACAAATCTCTCCATATCCCAAACACACATATTCCCATTCACACACATATTCCCATTCTTGAAATGAACAACTTTTTACTCACCTATATCTAGCTAGATCTAGCTAGATCTAGTTGTTGGGGACATGTCAATAGCTAGCTAGATCAAGTTGTTGGGGAGGAGAGATGACTCTAGGTAACTAATGGAGAGGGAGAGAGATGAGCTAGCTAGATCTATATCTAATGGAATGGAGGGAGAGCCAAACAAATGAGGTAGGGGGCATTTATGGAGCTAGCTAGAGATGAGAAGGCCATTTATGGAGGAGAGTTATGGTGGAGGGGGGCATTAATGGGGAGAGAAGAGAGGTAGGAGGAAGAGAGAAGAAGGGCAACAATGGTGAGGGGAGAGGGGAAAGGAGGGGAGAGGGGGCAAAGGGGGAGGAGGGGGAGGGGGGTGAAAAGGTGGCACCAGCCACGCTTAGCAGTAGCGCTGTTTTCCAGAACGCGCTACTGCTATGACACTTAGTAGTAGCGCTTTCAAGAAAGAGCGCTACTATTAAGTGGGGCCCCTTAGCAGTAGCGGTTCCACAAAATACAGCGCTACTACTAAAGTCTTAGTAGTAGCGCTGTATTCTGGACAGCGCTGCTACTAAAAATAGTGTCGGTGGGCTCGTCGGGTCCCGCTTATCAGTAGCGCTCTTTATGTTTCCAGCGCTACTGCTAAGTCTTTACTTGTAGCGCTTCCTAAATCCAGCGCTACTGGTAAGTAGCAGCGGCGCCTGTTACATTCCAGCGCTACTGATATTGTCCTGCCTATAAGGTTTTTCCTAGTAGTGTAGGGTCGTTGTAGCTTTTCAGGCTCCTCCAGCCACTTTTAGTAGATGTCTGTACCCAGACATATGTTTTCCGCTTGTTGGTTCTATGCTCTGAATGATGGGTCATGTTACCCCTGTTTGTACCATTATTCTATGGAGGTTCTCTGGAGCCTTCTAAATAAATGATATGTTGTTGTATGGTTATGTTGTGATGCCATAGTTGTATCTATGCATATCGGGCATGTCGTGCGTACGTGTGACGTGCAACGGTATGTATGGGATCCGACACCTAGTTGTGTGCCTTAGGAGTACTCTTTACAGGGAACTGCCTCTTTGTGCTTCCACCGAGCCTTGGTAGCTTGCTACTGCTCCGGACACATTGATTGACCGGCGTGTATCCTTCTTTGCTGCTGTGTCTATTCCTTTGGGGAAATGTCTCGCTGTGTAATGGACTCCTTCTAGCCTGCTATGACTCGTCTACGCGCAGTTGATGACAGAAATGTCTCACGGCGTAATGGAGTCCATGTAGCTTGCTACGACTCGTCTACACATGCTGGAGGCTGACACCTGCATTGCTGGGTTATGTACGCCTGTCCCTGTATGGATGTGCTACTTGGGTTCTACGAGTAGTCATGTCGGCCCGGTTTCTTTGACATTTGAATGCTAGCGACATATTCACATACGTGAGCCAAAAGACGCAAACGGTCCCGGCCCTGGTAAGGTGGCAGCCGTGGGGATAACCGTGTGTGAGGCCGCAAAGTGATGTGATGTGTTACATGCTAGATTCTTATGGCTTAGGATCGGGGTCCTGACAGCGTTGGTATCAGAGCTTGACTGCATGTAGGATTACCAAGCCAAACTGGTCGATGTTGAGTCTAGAACTGCTTTAGTTATATAAGGGAATTGATTGTGGAAGGGAACGTAAGGCTCTTTTTACTCCTTTCCTCGTGTCATTCTAATTCTAAGTCACCCTCTTCTTTATTCAACGGGGATTAAGAACTAGGCTTTCTCATCTATCTATCAGGATGACGAGTTACTATGCTCGAGACTTATAGAAAAGTTGTTGTCTTCCTGGATCAATGTCTCAATAAGAATTCAGTTGTTTTGTTGTCAGTTTTCATGTAGGTTGCCTCATATTTCATACCCGTACAGCCGTTATGCTTTCTGAGTTATCCAAGGTTTATAAAATCAGATGCAATTGCAAACTCCTTTCCCCTGATCTCGATGTCCTTTAAGCCAGACAAAGCACACTAATTATTGTGTTGGGGTACTCCATTACCTCGACATGTTTGTTGAAGTGTTAGGGAACCATGTTATTCACGTGAACCACCCAACAGTCTAGTTGTGTCTTTTGTTCCCAGTGTGATAATTCTGGCCATCCTTATCGAAAGCATGCTGTGATGCTACTTAGTCAGTAGGTATTCTATTTTTGGGTTCTTGAACCCAAGAATCATTCTGCTCACTTCCGTTGATAGTATTTGCTCGTTCCTTTAGGATATTAGTAACTTTGTGATAGTCTTCAAGGTCGTGGTACATCATTCTTCCAATACCATGAACCAGTTATGGCGGAAGTTCCTCGTGAACTGAAGATCACAACAAGAGTGCTCTTCATGAGTCCTCCATTCTATAGTTGTGAGTCTGCCAATCCTACCTTTCTGCATGGGTTATCTAGAAGAAACATGTTGAACGTTGTTCAACGTATTCAATCTATGCATCTACAACTCAGAAAATCATGTTCTCTTGAGTTGCCCCTCTTCAATTGTATTCCGACCTTCATCTATCAGTGGATAGTGAAGAGTATGTCATGCATTTTTGTTATCGATGTTGACTATTCTTGTGGTCCGTCAAGCCATTCTATTTCAGAATGACTAGGAGAAGCAAACTCCAGTACCTCATCCATTTATAGGATTGGGTCAAAGCAGTTGTATTCTACAGATCGAAATGCCAATCCAACTTTTGCTATGTTCCACCTTGAAGTATTACCCCCTTTAAGTCAGGATTGTCATGGGAATTGCACCACCTCTTATGACTTCTTGATGCAGTGATACTTCTCGCCATCATCATTCACTCCTTGGTCTCTGTGTTCTTGTAACCAGAATACCGACAAGTGAATCGTGATGCGTGAAATCAAAACTTCTAGCAATCCGATTGCTTGGAGGTTAATGTACAATAATCTCATTCCTAGTGTGATGGTTATCGAATCACCACTCTAAGATTGATCGTGCGACCTAGTCCATCTTCCATGGTGCACTCTTTGATCAATGAGTTAGGATTGCGTCAATCCTTTGCTCCTTTGATCACATCATCTTGCCCTGAAAAGCAAGATTGTTCTCGAGCTCAATAACATATCGGTGGTTCGTGATTTTCCGAATATCTTCTCAGAAGTATTACCAGGTTGTTTTCCGACCGTTATGTTGAGTTCGTGATGAAGTTGGTTTTTCTATAAACCACCTCTTCTCCAAGACTCTGTGTTGGATACCCCTGAGCTAGTTGGTTAAGCTAAACAACAACTTGGAGAGTAGGAAGATAAATGCTTCGTCTGACTTAGTTCATTCCAAGGGGATATCTTCTTTTGTGGTTGTGTGTGTTGAAGAAAGGCGATATCTTCATTGATTGATTCTTGTGATCAATTGTTGCATCTATCGTCTTATCCAATCTTTGATTTGAATGTGGGCTATCGTCAAATCAAAATCAGAACTAAAGATCTTCATAATGTTGTTTTGCTCGTGGATGTATCCTTGAGCATACACTGTTATATCTTTTGGGCTGACCAATGCTATCACCTTGTTCACATAGATATGGGCTTCCATCTATATGGATGTTTTGATGAACTGTTGTTGAACCCATCGACAACATTGTTTATCCTCTCCATGATTTATGATGAACATAAAACTAGTGTTGGAAACTTTGTAGGCGATATCTTCATGTCTCATACATGAAGCATATGTTTGGTGAATGAAGTGACTTACTCTTAGTTCACGTGCATATGGTGCAAGTTGCCGCCGTGAACTTGAGAAAGGTCATTTTGCTTCCTTTGGAATCATCCCAACTCAGTCATGCACGTGCAAAAGTATTCTATGGTTTGATAGGCTCGCTACCTCCATTCCATATGTATTCCTAGCACACCAAGCCACTGATTGAGTTGTTCAAGGAAAAGAAGTTAAGTGACAATCCATGGTAATGCACAAGACTTCGATACCCCAATGATGGTTCCTAACCCGAACTCGGTCGTGTTTCGTTGTAAGAATTCCATGTGGTCATGTTGTGCCCACGTGAGTCTTGCAATGCAGCTCATGTTTTGGAGTTGGCTCCCGTAGTTCATTTCCCGAGAATCTCGCAACGTTATCTCTTCGACTTGTGTGGCAACCTTTCTTTCAGACATGCTGAGTCTGAAACATCTTGTTTCCAATCAAATATGAATCTCAGGCAGATATGATGGTTGGAACGTTTCCCAAGAGTTATAATATTGGTCTCTCTATAACCCGGTAAAGTGATGTCATGGCTAACACACCTAGCCGAAAGACCTATTATTATAGTACCTTGTGCCAGCAACATTAGCCACTTACCCATGAGGACTTCGCATGACTTATTCCAGAAGTTATTCCTCATGGACCCTTTGAGATCCTGAAGTCCGACCTTTTACTTGATGTGCTAGATATCAAGCATTATCTATAATCAAGTTATGCTAGTACATCAAGGAGAACATTACAAGCGGAGTGCTAAATGTCTCTCGGTCTATCATCCAGATTTCGTTCCTTCGCATGGCTAAGGTGAAATCTGAGAAAGTGATGTCTTCCTTTGCATCTGCATGCTCCATTGTTATCTATCATGGTGGTATGATGTGTTGTCAGGATCCTTGGCATGGATGTTGGTAAAACCTTGATGAATATGGAAATGCTCAAGTTCTTGAGAGCACGCTCAGACACTGGGTTATACCTCGGTATCAATTGGAAAGTGCCTTCCGTTTACCGAGTTGTCCTATAACTCTAGTTTCTTTTCCAACTGAGTATGCCATTCGCTCGAATTCCTTCAAACGATCGTTGTGAATTGCCTTAGGCTGGTATGAAGAGTTTCAATGATCTCTATATCAAAAGTAATTCTTTTTGCCACTTAAGGGATAATCCTACGAGTCACCTTTCCTAAGGTGCCCGTTATGGTATGAAGGGCAACTAACTCCTCGCTACTTTGAAACCCATACTCCATCTTAACTAAGCATGGACTTGTTGCGTACCAATTGAATCTCTGTTATCTGCCTCATTCCATCATTCTCGATGTGTGTTTTGAGTCTCAGCTCAAGAGATGTTTACGTCCCATTCCATGAGTTGATCATGAGTTGCTCGATCTCGGGGAGGTCGATTCTAGTAGAGCTTTTCTTTCTTTTGTTGTCGTGTTGGATGAAGATCCCAAAGAAAAAGGATGTCAAGATCATCATGACGCAATGAATCAACATCTTCGAGAAGAACAATTGGATCGCGAAGATTGTGATAGTGGTGTTCCCTCTGTCCTCTTACCCTATGCTTGAATCTCGGGACAAGATTCTTGTTTAGTGGGGGTGAGTTGTCACAGCCCTAGCTAGTCTTTGCTTGTCATTGCAATAACCATCATGGCATCATGTTTAATTCTTTTCAACATGAAATGGGGATTAACAGAAACCCTAGCACCTCACCTAACTAAACAATTCAAATAGTTGTGAATTTTCAATGAATCCAAAATGCCCTTAAAAAATGTTCACTATTTCTGATAAATGTTGGAAACAACATATCAGGGGACATTTTATTTTTCACAACAATTATAGCATTTTAAAATAATCCTTTAATGCTACTGAAATCAATTAATAAAGCACTATAACTATCTTAGTGGCTCCAAATATTCTGAAACTATTTGTGGGACTTTGAAATATTTAGTTCATGACCCATAAATTATCTCAGGATTTTTGCCTTAGTATTTTACCCAAGCAATAAATAAAACAAATGACAGGAAATGGGGAAACATAAATAAATAGGAAAAGCAGAGAGAGAGAGATGGCTTACCTGGTATGGCGCAGCTGGCGGCCCAGCCCACCTGAGCCCATGTCGGCTTCCCCCTAGCGCCAGGAGGACAGGGCGTGTGCCCGGTGCGCGCGACCACGCGCCGCACCACCTCCTGCTTCCGCCGCTCCGTGGCGAGGGCGATAAGGACTCCGAGACCCCCTCCCGTGCACGCCTCCTCTCTCTCTCGCTCTCTCCCTCTCCTCTGTTCTCTGTCACCGGAACCGAGAACGCCGCCGCTCGCCGCACGCGTAGCCACCGCCGCCGTCTCGCCATTCCAGCATGTCCCTCGGGTCCGCGTCTACCCGCTTCACCTCTCCACTGATAGAATCAAGCTCAGAGGCACTGCAGAGACGCCATCGTCGTCCTCCTCACCGCCGGCCATCAGAGCTTGCCACCATCGATTCGCGGGCTACCAGTCATCCCCGAGCTCACCGACCACCCCCTCGTCACCGTGGTGAGCTGATGAACCTTTTCCCCCTGCCCCTGTTATCCCGCGCGTCCCCTAGCTAGCTTCCCCATCAGACCCGAACGCTCCCGCCACCGTGGCTCGTCGCCGCCGTTGCCAGGGCACCCCAAGCTCACGCCCTAGCACGTGGGCGCGTTCCAGGCATCGCCCGGAACCGAATGAGCACCCCAGTTCTGCTTGCGTCGCGTTGCAGCCCCGCACCCGCTGAGACCCGAGCCCCGGCCGCCGCCGTGGAGCTCGCCGCCGTCGCTGGAGGCAATCTCCGGTGGAGCTGATGGTCCCATCGGACGCGCGCGAGCCCCAGCTGCCGTAGGTGCCTTCCGCGGGCCAAATGGTCGCCGGACGGTGAAATCCGACGACCTCCGCCGTTTCTGCTGTCGCCGGCGTTGAACCGCCGATGGCTTTGACCCCGCTGACCTGATTTGACCCCCTGGAGTCAATGATAGGTGGGGCCAGCCACTGGTCAAATCTGGTTTAAGCTTTAATTAATTAATTTGTTTAATTAACGCAATGTGCCACTGGCAGTGGGCCCATGTGCTTGTTAATTAGTAATTAGGTTAAACTAACCCCGGTTAAGTAACTGTGTCACAGACGTGCTGGTCCCGACGGTCAGGTTTGACCTGGACCGGCCCTGTTGGCCGTTGACGTCAGGCTGATGCAATAATTGATTTTCTGATTAAAACAATTCCAGAAAATGCTTAAAACTTAGAAAATTGATAAAAATTAATCTGTAACTCAGATTGAAATAATTTATATATGAAAAATGATCAGAAAAATGCAAGGAATCTGTTTATGCCATGTTCATGCATGTTTGAGCAAGTTAACATCACCAACTAGGACATTTCTTGATTAGGACAAATTTGATAAATAGTTTGGAGTTGGAGTTTGATGCCTATTTGAATTCCACTTCAATTAATATGTTTATCTATTGCACTATTTCAATATAATGCTTTAACATGCCATAGCATACATCATGTTTGTTGCATTGCATTGAATATTGTTCTTTTCTTGTTTTGTCGGTGTGGTTCCTTCTCGGTAGACGATGGTTTCGTCGTTGTGATCGTTGTCACCGATGAAGACTCATTGATATCTTCAAAAGTGTCAGGCAAGCAAACCCTCCATGAGCATCCCGATAATATCCTACCCTCTCGCTCCTGCTCTCTTTTGCTGCATTAGGACAACAACGATTCAACTGTTACCTGTTCTCGTTGGTTGAATCCATTCCTTTGCATGACCTGTCTTTGTCACAGTAAATAGTTGAACCACTTAGCATGAGTAGCAACTGCTTGAGCCTTGTTGTGCTTACTCATCCATGCTTGCTTATTGTGCCTGCTTTGCTTAGAGTTGCATCGTGTCGGGTCTGATCCATCTGGGCGATGAATCGGAATGGCAGTGTTCATGTCCTACTGTGTGAGAGCTAAGTGTGTGAACACGATTTGGTAAAGGTAGCGATGAGAGGACATGTAGGAGTACATGGCGGGTTGTCTCATTGGGACCGTCCTTAAGAACTAAGTTCTATGTTTGTTATCCAAGACAAGATACTACCACACATTGGGTTCCGGTAACTCGACCACTCTCGACCTATTAATCGCCTTGATCTCTGTCCAGGAGTTGCAACTAGTTTTTGGTGTTTGTTGGAAAAGTGTTGGCGGCCGTGCATAGCGCTGCCCGACGGGGTGGGCTGTGATGTTGTAGATACACAGTGGCACGGTGTACCAAGTGTCACCCGAATGGTGGGCTTGGGAACCCTGCACACGTTGTTTGAGGCCATAGCGGAAACTTCGGCCGGACTTCCGTGCGGGTTCATTCTCAAATAGGCGATAAACTTGGACTAGGATCTTGTCTGATTGACGGTCGTGGCCGACTCCCTCGCTGGCCTTCCGCTTGAAGGTTGTCGAGG
The DNA here is from genome assembly GCA_039707655.1 of Elymus sibiricus. Classification (NCBI taxonomy): domain Eukaryota; kingdom Viridiplantae; phylum Streptophyta; class Magnoliopsida; order Poales; family Poaceae; genus Elymus; species Elymus sibiricus. The sequence goes on from CM077665.1 coordinate 277,545,088, forward strand.
TGCCTTTTTACGTGCACATGGCGATAAGTGGCGAGAGCGTGTGTGAAGAAGTATACCCCTGCGGGGTGTAATAATCTGTTCGAATAGCCGCGTCCTCGGATATGGACTACTTGGAGAACTTATGTGGTTCATAGTCAAGTGAAAAGGATACTCTAAAATATGTAAGATAAGTGTGAGTGCTATGGATGGCCTTCTCGTAGGGAGACGGGAGTGGACCCATAGTGGTGTATTGATATGGTGAATATGTGGACTCGTGTGCACTACCCCACCTCAAAGAAAGTACTTGTAGTCATAGTACAGGTTAGCCAAGAGTCAAAGCTGGCTTGCTGCAATAAACTCCACAACCACCTTTGTTGACAATGATGCATATGTAGATAGTTCTGATGTAAGTCTTGCTGAGTACCTTTGTACTCACGGTTGCTTCATTTATGTTTTTGCAGATGAGACGTCAGTCTCATTAGTGATCCTTATGACGTGAGGTTCGATGTTGACCGGATTAGCTTGGGAATCCCAGACAGAGGTCTGGTTCCTCTGGTAGGGTCGTTGTAGCTTTTCAGGCTCCTCCAGCCACTTTTAGTAGATGTCTGTACCCACACATATGTCTTCCGCTTGTTGGTTGTATGCTGTGAATGACGGGTCATGTGACCCCTGTTTGTACCATTATTCTATGGAGGTTCTTAGGAGCCTTCTAAATAAATGATATGTTGTTGTATGGTAATGTTGTAATGCCATAGTTGTATCTATGCATATCGGGCATGTCGTGCGTACGTGTGACGTGCAACGGTATGTATGGGATCCGACACCTAGTTGTGTGCCTTAGGAGTACTCTTTACAGGGAACTACCTCTTTGTGCTTCCACCGAGCCTTGGTAGCTTGCTACTGCTCCGGACACATTGATTGACCGGCGTGTATCCTTCTTTGCTGCTGTGTCTGTTCCTTCGGGGAAACGTCTCGCAGTGTAATGGAGTCCTTGTAGCCTGCTATGACTCGTCTACGCGCAGTTGATGACAGAAATGTCTCACAGTGTAATGGAGTCCATGTAGCTTGCTACGACTCGTCTACACATGCTGGAGGCTGACACCTGCATTGCTGGGTTATGTACGCCTGTCCGTGTATGGATGTGCTACTTGGGTTCTACGACTAGTCATGTCAGCCCGGGTTCTTTGACATTTGAATGCTAGCGACATATTCACATACGTGAGCCAAAAGACGCAAACGGTCCTGGCCCAGGTAAGGTGGCAGCCGTGGGGATAACCATGCGTGAGGCCGCAAAGTGATGTGATGTGTTACATGCTAGATTCTTATGGCTTAGGACCGGGGTCCCGACATTATCATTCATTTTAGCAAGAAAATCATGTTGTGATTTAACAACTTGGCCTAGTTGAGTATGAACCATGGAAGCATGTTTACCTAGACCTTTAACATCATTAGCAATTCTAAACATCAAGTCACTCAGGCGATCAATCATCATAGCATTACGTTGTAATTGATCTTTGACATAATTATTAAAATGTTCTTGCTTAACAATGTAATTATCTAATCCATCCATCCATTGACTAGGAGTTTTAGTATAAGGTATATCACTTTCATCAAATCTACATGGAGAATTTACCTCTACTACCTGTGTAGGGATATCGAGTTCATGTAGTTCTTCAATAGGTGGTAAATTCTTGACATCTCCAGATTTAATACCTTTTTCTTTCATGGTTCTCTTGGCTTCTTGCATATCTTCTAAAATGAGGAATAGAATACCTCTCTTTCTTCTGAATGGGTTTCGGTGGTGGTTCAGGAAGTGTCCAATCATTAGCATTCTTCAAAATATTGTACAATAGTTCTTCAGCCTGTCCAATAGTTCGTTCCTTGGAAACACAACCAGCACAACTATCTAGGTAGTCCCTAGAAGCATCGATTAGTCCATTATAGTAGATATCAATTATTTCATTTTTCTTAAGAGGATGATCAAGTAAAGCTTTAAGTAGGTGGAGAGTCCTCCCCCAAGCTTGAGGGAGATTCTCTTCTTCAATTTGCACAAAGTTAAATATTTCCTCTAAAGCAGCTTGTTCCTTATGAGCAGGAAAATATTTTTCAGTAATGTAATATATCATATCCCGGGGGCTATGCACACAACCAGGAGCAAGAGAAAGGAACCAATTCTTAGCATCACCTTTTTGTGAAAAAGGAAAAAGCTTAAGTATGTAAAAGTAGTGAATCTTTTCCTCATGAGCAAACAAGGTGGCAATATCATTCAATTTAGTAAGGTGTTCCACAACAGTTTTAGTTTCATAACCATGGAAAGGATCAGATTCTACTATAGTAATTAACTCAGGATCAACAGAGAATTCATAATCCTTATCAGTAACACATATAGGAGAAGTAGCAAATTTAGGATCACGTTTCATTTTCTCCATCATAGATTTTTCTTTCAGTTTGCATAGCAGTTTCTTCAAATCATCTCTATCATTACAAGCAAGAAAGTCTCTAGCTATCTCCCCGTCCATAACATAACCATCAGGTACCTCAGGCATATCATATCTATTAGGAGATCTAGGCGTAATAGGTGAATCAAAGTGTTCACCAATTTCAGCATTCTCAAGTTCACAAGCATATCATATCTATTAGGAGAGCTTGGCAGCCACGGGTGGCCCCCCTCTAGTGGATCTTCACTCCAATGTTTTTTATATATTCCAGAAAGATTCTCCAAAAGGTTTCGTCCAATTCCGAAAACTTTTATTTCTCCACGAAAACAACACCATAGTAGTTGTGCTGAAAACAACGCCAGTACGGGTTGGTTTCATTCAAATCATGCAAATTAGAGTTGAAAACAAGACAAAAAGGGTTTGTGAAAGTATATACATTGGAGACGTATCACCAAGCGCGCTCAGTAAGAGCCAGAGGAGAAGGAGCCTACCGATGAGCCGGAGGAGTCGAATCTGTCGCCCTCCGCCGCTGCCCTTCGCCACTCTTGATGCGCCTCCTTGAAGCGGTGGGACTCAGCGTAGATCTCCTCATTCCATGCCACTGTTGTGGCTTCTGCTGCGGCCATGTCGGCGGTGAGATTCATTGCGTGCGCGACCTGGCACTCCTCCTCCTCATCTAGGAAGTTGATGTAGCACGCAAGGTCGCTGACGCAAAAGCTGGGCGGCTCGACTTTGGCGGCCAAGGCAGTTGGTGGCGGGGTGGCGGCAAGGATGGCCGACGGTGGGGTGGCGGCCACGGCGGCCGCCGGCAGCAGCTGCCTTTGAGCATCGGTGGAGAAGCGTGTGGTGGGTGTCGTGCGCACAACCAATAGGGTAGCCACATGCACTAAACGCTTCCGCAAACTGCGCCGCCGATGCAGTGCAGCCTCCCAACTGGAGCTGTCCGCTGGAGGAGTGGCTGACCGACGACGATGAACCAGTGCCATTGGCATTTGGGGGAGAAGCAAACTAGAGAATCTATGGGGGGGGATGGATGTGATGTGGAGTCGCCAGTCGTGAGGGTTTATAAAGCAGGCCGTCAAGCATTGGGGGTTTGGGGGATTTTGCCAAGTCGGGCGGCAACCTGAACGGCTACGCGCGGGAACCTACGCGGTTGCAAGGGAACTGGCTCACCAACGCCTTTTCGAGACGACGCTCGACGAAACGAAACACATGTTCGGTGCCGAAGCATGCACCGGAATCCTCGAGCGTGAATAAGGTGACAAGACGTGATGGAGGAGGAAGAAATGATAAGTACACAAATTATTAACAATAATAATAACGTTTGTGTTTTATTACATAGCAAACACTAGCTCTCTACGCACTGTCGCGAACTTCTCAATCATGAGGTTACTCTTTGTTTAGGCTGCCGCGACGCGCTTTGCTCACGCGCTCTGTCGGCGTCCATCCACACGTGAACGATCACGTACGTTTGGGGCGCCATATGCATGCGGTTGCGCCGCGCCCGGCGCCACCATGCAGTTACGTGCGCCACGATGCAGTTAAGCGGTGCAAAAGTGCCATGCAGACATGCCGAAATTACAGGACATTACGGCGGTCAGCCACTTATTCCCGCAGCCATTTACCTTCATCTCCTCTACCTTTCGATCGCGCCACACAACATAAGAAGCACACCCACGATGACAAATATAGAGAGGATGCATTCCTCATCTCTTCAACCTTCCTGCTCAGATCCAATGGCGGCGATCCCAGCAGCTGCCAGCATCGAGCGGCAGTTCACCATTGTTGTCAAAGTGGACACCCACATCAGGAACACGGACCTCTCGATAGTGTACACCAACAACCCAGTCGTGGTGGAGAACTCCATCGACACTATTGAGCAACTTCTTGCTAATGATGACAAGTACAAAGTGGTTGGCGTCGACCTCGAGTACACCAGCAGTTGGGTCGGGTATTATCAGAAGGTTGTCGTTGCCCAGTTGTGTGTGCGCCATCACATCTTCTTCTACCACTATTGCCTTCCACAAGGCCTTGCAAGCGTTCCGTCGGGTTTGTCAATAGCCCCGACTACATGTTCGTAACGGCGGACATCACCAACGATCTAAAGGTGCTCAAGACTTCGGGCTTGGCCTACCAGAAGCTTGTCGACATCCAAGGGCAGTACAGGGTCTAGGGTAGCGATAAGAAGAGGAACTCCCTGGTTGACCTCCCAAGGCCATCATCGACCCCTACTACGAAGACATGAAGGCTGGGTCCAACAAGGACAAGCCTGTCTAGCACAAGGCCTGGGTGAACAAACTGGATGAAGAACACGTCAAGTACGCGGCCAAGGACGCATACACAAGCTACGAGATGTATCGGAGGATCGTTGACATGAGGAAGTGCCTCCTTCACGCAAACGGCGAGGGATAGCCACAAGCAGAGCAGTGGTGGCAACCGTCGTCACAAGAAGTACATGTTCTCATGATCGTCTACTTCTTGTATTTTTTTATTGAGGAATGTACAAGTGTTGTGTAGTCACATATGTAATTGGATTTTCAATTTGGTTATCCAACTATGTTGTTGTTCTGTAGACAAAGGATATATAGATGTTGTGCAAACAAAGCAAATCACATCTCACACGCTTAAACTAAGGAACACGTCGGTGATGATTTCATCAATCGCCGACAATTGTTTACCGGCAACTGTTTGCCCACAACACACACAGCTTGTCAGGAGGAATCGTCTTTGTTATTACATTTCTTCCCACACGATTCTGATTACTGGTCTGTTTGTCGGGTATCACACACACCTTCTTACGCTAGATCGTTTGTGTTCTGCTGGATCAGCGCAAACAGTTTATCTGACTAAACTGTATGCCATACATCGCACACATCTGTATTTGGTTAACCATCTGTGTTATTTTGGCTAATCGCAAATAGTTCATGAGGACCAACTGTATGCCACGTATCGCACACATCTGTATGTGGTTAACTGTTTGTTTTATGTTGGTTCATCGCAAACAGTTTGTTTGGATCAACTCTTTGCCGCGTATCACACAAGCACCTCTTTTCTTAATCATATTTGATGGACCTGCCATCGCACACAATTCGCGTTATTGGCAACGGAGCTAGAACTATACCATTTGCGATTCATGCATTGCACAAAGTTTGGTCGAAGGGTCTCAGATTGATGTGTCATCTTTGGACCTTCCAACAGTAGTGAGTATCCACTACAAGAGGGAAACAATGATGAAGCATATAATGTTTTTGTTAAACAAGTTGCACCCAAGGTATGTGAACTTGACGATGAAGGGAAAAAACTATTCAGTAAGTTACAACTAAGAAAGAGGATTTTTCTGAACCTACAATAGAGATTGAGATAGGATTAAATAAATTCAGTGCTTTATGTGATCTAGGGGAAGGTGTTTCCACTATCCCCAAATCTGTTTATGATAGTCTCCATCTTGGTACTTATGCTTATACTGAAATTATATGAATATGGCTAACTCGACTTTTACTCAGGCAGAAGGCATTAAGCATGGAGTTATAATTCAAATTGGTGAATGCCCTGTCATGATTGATCTTGTGATAGTAGATATGCCTCAGGATCCAATTGCTCCCATAATTCTCGGCCTTTTCTAAGGACTATTAAAGTTGTGATAAATGTGTTTGAGGGGAATGTACGATTTGATTTACCAGCTAAAGATGCATTTATGATATATTTCCCCAGGAAACAGAAAATGAAAACCTGCACAAGAGGTGTCATCAGTTTGAATGCCATAAGCTATGGTCTTGGTGTCCTAGCACCACCTTGATCATCACTATGGTCGAGCTAGCCGACTGAAAACAAGCGCATTGTGGGAGGCAACCCACACGAATAAAGTAGTCAAGTAAATTTTTATTTTTGTTTCTGTAACATCCCAAAATTTCATTTTGGCATGTTATATATTAGCTATGCATCATCATCATCATTTCTCATGCATTTGAATTTTCTATTCTAGAATTATTGGTTTTTATCCAAATTACTTTTCCTCTGAAAAATAATATTTAAGAGAGAGGGTAAAATGACTACCTACAAAGGAAAAATAGATGGATATATTTTGCTATTTAAAAAAAGTCCTTTCGAATTGTTTTTATGCATTAAAATGCCTCTCTGAATTTTAATAAATATTTTTGTACATTATTTTCTGAAAATAAAATGTGCACGAGGACATATATGGTCCCTAGTATTTATGTGCCAAATTTCAGTTTTTTATAAAATGTCTGGATTTTTTTTTCGAGTCTTTCAAACGTTATTTTATATTTAAAAAAGCCACGCCTGCTGGCCAGGCCAGCCGCCGGCCCAGCCAGCGAATGGGTCAGGATGCCCCAGCGCCCAAGCGCTGCATGCTACGCACGCACGTATATACCTGCCCACGTTCTCCCAGGGGCACTAGCTTTGTTGTAAAAAAGCAGCCACGAGCGTTGCGGTTCCACGCACGGACGCACGCAAGAGGACCAGCGCTCCAGGAATTCGCGCTAGCGATCAAAAATAAATAAAAATAAATAAATAGCGAGGCCAGCAACGGAAGCGCCCTCATCCCTGCTCGCCCGATCTCTCCTCACCTCACGCATCTCTCTCAAATTTTGTTTTCTCTGATGATGGGACCCACGGATCTTCTTCTTCGCTATGAAAACGAAATAGGAGTCCAGCTCCTACACGAACACGCACACGACGCCGCCTCCAGTTCAACCTTGTGCAAAATATCTCTACCCCAACCCCTGCCCCAAGTTTATTTCCTATAAATACCCACGCCTCTCCTCGACCGATTCCCCCAAACCACATCACCTGAAACCACCTATACTCCATGCCCTCGCCGTTTGGATCTCGCCGGAGCCAAGACAGTTCACCGGTCGATTCCGACGCGAGTAAGCATCTTCGAAACTCCTCCTTCCATACCCCCGCAAAAAAAAAAAAACTCCTCCTTCCATAGGCTACTATATATCCCTCGTCGTTGCGAACCTCTCCAACATTGTTTGGACATCCAGGAAGCACCGGAGCCACCGCCTCGAGCTCACAAGGCCGCCGGAGTTCAAGAAGTTCACCTCGACGTCCCGCTCGCTTCCGTCATCCCCGACCTCCATCAACATTAAAAATCGGACGCCCTCGCCTCTGTGCATCGCCGCCTCCGCCACCTGACGTCGGAGCTGCCACCTCACTGCCGTCATCTTCTCTGCCCACGGTCGTGACCTCTCTGTAAGCGAGCGCTCCCTCCGTTCGTTTTCTTTCTGTAGATCAAATCGTTAGGTTTATTTTTATAGATCGGTTTTGTTACGGTTTTTCCGGTTTAGATCCAACCGACCGCAGTTTTATTTTTCCTTAATTAGCCACCTTCGCCAAAAGGATTAAATATAGGTTGTCCGCTAGTTATGCCGCGTAGTGAACACCCACAACAAACAACGGCTCGACACGTGTCTCATGCCCATAATATAACGATTTCACAAAAAAAATCAGTTTTTGGATTGTTTTTTTTTTTGTATCTTTAATTATACAACTCCGATTTCGATGATTCTTTTTGCTATAGATTCACAAAATTCCCATCTATCCCGTGGAACCAACAATTTTTTTTTGTGAACTCTTAAATTTCATATTCAAACAGATTTGTATTAAACACTAATTTAGGAATAACTTTTATTTAAAAATATTTTTTTGAGAAATTCTTTTTGCTACAGTTTTCTGCATGTTATATATATCCAGTGAAGTAATAAAAATAATTTTGTTTTTATAAAAACTGAATCTGATCAGATTTGAGTTCTATCTTAAATAGGCCATAACTTTTGTTTTATAAAACCTTTTTAATTAATTCCTTTTGCTAATTAAAACTAGTAGCAAATACTTCCTGTTAAATTAAGGTTTTATAATATTTTCTTCTGTTAAGATTAGTTTCTGTCCACAAAGTTTTTTTGACAAATTTCTTGAGTTTTGACTTTTCTTTTGGAAGTTGTTTTGCATATGTTGTTGTTTGCTTGTTTGTGATCAAGATTGCTTATTGTATGCTCATTGTTTGTCACGCTAGATTGTCCGGAGTGCGAAGCAGAATACTACCAATCGTTAGATTCCAACAACCTTCAGCAAGGCAAGTTCACCACCTTGATCATATTTTTCATGCACCTATGTTTTACTATGCATTAGTTCCACCATTATACTTTGCATGAGTAGGATTGGGAATTTGTGGCAATGATATTGTAGTATGAGGTAGGAACCTATGCCTACTTGATCACCCCGGGAATCGTTGTTGTCAAGTTAGATTGCTTATCCATGCTTTATGTAGACAGGGTGGTATTCCTGATTCATGCAAGTTGAGAGAGAGAAAATTTAAGTATCAACTTAAGTAAATTTTAATACATCTCTGCGTGGAACGGTTGCATGGTGAGGGGCACCTTGGAGTAACCAAGTGCTTTCCCAAGTATCCTCGAGGACCCAGTGATTACTCTTTATGGAAAGCGACCCAGGTTCAAAGGGATCATACGACAATTCATGACTAGAAGCTTCCGTGTGCAGCCGCCAGCCATTATGGGATTTGGCTTGGTTGATCATTGTAGTGACTCTTACCAGGTAGTGCTACGAGAGTTAGTGGGTTATAGTTGGGATGGGCACTACCAGTGGCTAAGGGAAACTCCTTGAAATACCTTGTCTCGAACTTTCAATCATCGAGGTGGTCGAGTCTTGTGGGAAAAAGTGCACAAACCTTTGCAAAGTGTCAAACTAATCGATTAGCCGTGTCCTCGATAATGGACAATTTGAGTCTATAGAAGTGATTTTATTGAGTGATCTCAACACCGTCATAATTTAATTAATGAATTGGGTTTTATAATAACTTTGGGTAATTGGATAGAGTTGGAGGAACCATCTCTATAATGGCATAATATTTGTAGTAATAGTTTAATTAAATTTTTCATAGGGAAAAATTAGCTTTATGCAAAAATTAAATTTAGAGCCTCCACCATAGCCAAAAATGCATATAGAGATAGAAATATTATCATTATTCTGTGGTGACATTGCCGGCATATTCAATGTGCTGACCTACACGGCTGCAACGTCTCATGTTGCAAAGTTTTCCGACGAGGATTAAGGTGCGATAGGTCATTGTTCTGCACCCAGTTTTGCGAGTGGAGTTGATGGACTCATTTACCTATGAAGCTTTCGTAATTATTTTATTTAGATGGCCTTCAGCCATATTATTGTAATAAATACTCTTATGAGGACCTCGATGTAATCAAGTGTGTGATTGAACTCTGTATTATTTCAACAAGTACCGTGTGTGCTAGCAAGTTCGATCCAGGGAATAGCACGGTATGCACAGAGTCTCCGATTTTCGGATCGAGACACTACAGTTTCAATAAAAGAGTGATTGAAGTTCAATGTGAAGAAGTAAGTTTGGAAGAGTTGTTCTAATGAAGACTTTGCTTTGTGCAAGATGAATTATATGATGAATTGATGTTTGAATGCCTGGAAATATGTCTATGTATTGCTTTGGAACTAACCCCGCAGGAAAAACAAAGAAAAAGAGAAGTTTCAGAAGAAAGAACTCAAAAGATGGACTTTAAAACGACCGCAACGGTCGTCTGGGCGGTTGTATGGCCTGCTGAAGGTTCCAACGCAAAACAGCCAGAAAAAGCAGAGAAGATGGCGGCGTTTCAAATGAGCGTGAGCTCTCATTTCGGTGCCTATTTCATTTCTCTATAGGAAACGAAGAGCGATCCAGAGCGTTCGACGGTGTTCTAAACGGGTGCATATTCCCGTTCGAGCGGTCGTTTGACACCCTCGGCTAGGAGAAGAAAAAGAACAGAGCATTACACGATGCTCAAAACGAGCATTGCCGCCCGTTTCAGCGGTCGTTTCATCTCAGCACAAACGTAGGTAAGTCATCAGGTTTGAAGACGGCGTTCCATGCGGGCACTCCTGCCCGTATGAGCAGCCATTTCGACCCCTGGCGGTTCGAATAAGCCCGAGGAACGAGGTAAATCGCCCCATCTCTCTCTTTTCTTCTTCTTCTTCCTTGAAACCTCTCCAAACCATAGCAAAACTTCATCCGATCTCTCTACTTGCTCGATTTTAGTTCAAATCCTTTCGTGTGATCGATCTACGGTACATTTCTCCTCCGATCCCCAAGTTATTTTTCATGAATCCACGTTCTACATGCCTAGCATTGCCATGTCTAGGATATGCATATTTCTGATCCATATTTGAATTTGGCTTGGATTTGTTGATGTTTTAGAGGAGTATGATGTGGTAACTACTGTAGGATCATTATTGTTTAATTGTATTGGCCTAGAAAATTTCTTTATAGATGTTTACACGGAGGTCTTCTCTCATACACGGTGCTTCAAGTTCATACACCGCACCACCACAACAAGTTGTCACTCAGGGGATCATCTTCACTGACCGTGGAGCAAGGAAGAAGTTCCAAAAGCTCACTACAAGGAAGATCAAAGCAACCAAATGGGCTTGTGTGAGCACACTCGCCAAGGTAGGTATTTCTAATGATTTCAATTTGCTTTGCCACAACATTGGGTTGCATCATTTTGTTTATCAGGGATGTGAAACCTATGAACGCTTGACACTTGAGTTTCTTAGTACTCTCTTGCATAATGTTGGTTTAGTGCCAAATGCACATGAGGAGGAGAAGATCACATTCCATATCCTTGACCAAGACTTCAAGATCACTCTTGATGAGTGGTGTAATTATTTTGGCTTCACCAACAATGATGATGATTTTAGATATGTTTATGATTTCACAGACCCATACCCAAGGCAATCCTTCTACCGTATGAGTCCTCATGGCTCGAGGCAAAGAGCCAGTCAGTTATTCGCCTAACCTAGGGGCCATACTTTTACTACACCTCATGCATCAAGCAAATCATGCACAAGGAGATATCGTGTGTGGAGGAGTGACCACCATGTTGGCCAACTCCCTTAGTCTCAACTACAATCACCTCCGCCCCATTGTCGGTAACACTCTTGTTAATATTCGTGTTCTTACAAGCGCTAGAATGGTAGTAGTTTGTAATGGTCGTTGTTGCATTAGAATTCCTGGAGTGGCACACTTGTTACCCATTCCTATGCCTAACCGTTTCTCCATCAAGAATGGACAATTGCATTATGTTGCACAAGAAGGAGATGCCACTTTTGACCAAGAAGGGCCAGAACCAGAACAAGTAGATGTAGAAGAACTCACCATCGACGAAGAGGTGGACCAGCCCCAAGAGCATCCACAACAAGACTACACCACCTACGCGGACCTCAACAACCTCTAGGGATCTATTGATGATATGAACAACCTCGTCGCATCCCTTCGAGGAACGTCTGCCTACATGAACATGAACTTCTCCAAACAGAACCAGGACTGGACTCCTGACCAACCGCCGCAGTGATACCGCCGGTTTGGGCTTGTAAAAAGCTTGGGGGAGGTCATCACCACTTATATATAAATATGTGGTGGTATTTTAATAAATTGTAATGAGGTTGTACTTAAGCTCGAGGAGCTTCAAAACACTCGTGTTGGTTTGTTCCAACAATTTGCTTTTTATTTTTATTTTTGCCTTCGCGATTTTTCGGTTGCAAGTTAGTTTCCAAAAACACAAATACCAAAAATTAGAATAAGTTTTGCTTTGCTCTTGTTATTTATTTAGCCCCTTGGAGTTCATTTGCATTTTATCTTCAGAGGAGTTGATCTACATCGGACAATGAGGAATGCAAGAGTCAGGAAGAGAAGTGTGTAAATTCGCAACCATGAAGGTATGTCCTATGACCCACGTCTTTTGCACTTGAAATACTTAGAGTATATGTAGTAGTAGTATGCGTGATATGTGTAGATGGGAGTAAGTCTTGATAGTTGAGACAAAGGTTTTGTTCTAGTAGCTAAAATAATTTTATAGCCTTTGTTTGTTTAGTTTAGATAACCAAGACTAGTTGTGGGATTGTTTTTAAATGAAATGATATTAACCAAGAATAACTATGCATAAGAGAAAGTCCCTCAAGACTTGGGAGTTGAAAAATTGTTGTGGAAATAATGCTTGAAATGCTCAACCCCATGTTGTTAATTTTAATAGACTTGATAGCACTTGTGGATTAAATTGTCTAGAGGAACTTAGTTGAAAGGTGAGTGAGATTATGCCAAAAATCTGTGTTGTATCTCTTACATGGTGCATCAGCTTCTTGGTGGTGTTATGGCCCGACTACTATATGCACTGGTACGTGTGTAAATGTGGCTTCGTCACCTTTCTTGATGTAATGCTGAGGACTCCGCTAGCCAATGAACGATCCACCAAGAGCGATAGCTCATATTTCGGCTATGTGTTTGTTATCGTACGTAGTGGCAACACTACAAACGAATAATATTATTCAGCTTTCTCTTTAATGGGTGTGTATGCAGTAAATAAAGGGGACTGATCAAAAGAGCAAAAAAGAGACATATTGCCAAGGTCCATAGTTCCCAAACATTAAGCCACAACGAAAAATTATGCATGACCACTTATTTGGCATAATCCCTTCACGTGAAAATCAATGTTCCGGGAAACAATGCTTGAAATGAAGTGCTTAAGAGTTTAGAGGAGGAGATAATTGTGGGTGTGCTTATGAGAACTTGAGCATCATATTTTACTACATGCCTTCTATTGCATAACTTATGTTTTTATGGCTCTATCTAAACATAACTCTTCCATGCATTCTCGGCAAGCAAGTGTTGGCCAGATTAAATATAATAGATTGTTGCAAAGTTGTTTTATCTAGTAGATAAAGAACTTTGTGTTGATTATCTTTGCTTCATGAACACTTGCACTATAACCATGCCACCGCTACATCTATGCTAAGTTTTTAGGTCAAGAAGCGAAGGGCTATCTAGGCATACTGATTGTAGTGAACCCAAACCTTCTCGTTATTTCGGTTTAAACTACTGAGTTCCTTATGATTCGGATTCCCCTTTATGTTGCTCGAGGACCATCAAGTTTAATCTTGGGGGAGTTGATGAGTGATATTTTTACACTCATCTCACCTTTGTTTAAACCGAGATATTTCATTTAAAAAGCGATATTCGCTCTGATATTTCCACTAATGACTAATGAATGCAAAGGGTTCCAAAAATACTCTCTTTAATGTTTTTTCCATAGGAAACGGGCTAAAGAGGGAAGAAATCATGTGTGGGAATGGAAAGGAAGGAAAATGGTGGAATAAATAATCAACATGAGGCGTCAACATGAAGCCAGAGCAAAAGGCAACGTTCCATATGGGCGCAAACCCTAGACGCCACCATTTCCATCTCCACAGCCAACTCCACCACCACATAGTGCTCTCGCACCTAGTCCATACTTGTAATCGTGCATCGCATAAGGCATCCATTGTAAGACATATTGCAATCAATCAATCTCAAGATGTGTTCTTCAATGTTTTCTTCTTGCGATATGATCTCCATGTGTGAGTAGTTCGGTAAGGTATGGGTTGAGGCATGAGCCTTGCAACCCAAGGTATTTGTTGAGGGTATCAATGGAAGTATTTGACATAACGTCCCGTATATGTGAATTTTTTTTCGTGAAGTGTCTCTTGTCTTGTCCGCGATCTTCATCCCTGCAGGTACCCAGGATCATGGAGATCGAGCACCGGTGAGACTAGGAGCAAGGAGACCGTGAAGTGTTGTACTGAACATCGGTGAAAGTAAGGTTCAGTAGGGTAACATGGATCATATCCTTGGGGATATATGAGTTGTAGTCATTAAACACCCAATGCTCTTGTCTGATTTCATTATCTTAATTATCGGGGCAACCTCGCAAGGTGGATAGGGCCTTCGGTAGAACAACTGATTCTTGATGCAGGACTCGTGTCGGTCAAGATGTTATTTGGACACATCCCCCACTCTGATATGAAACAAGCACATATCGATGGGTGACTTCCTGAGCACAAATTAATATCCTATTTGATCCCAACGCAAATACATTGTTGTAAGCATTAAAACCTCATACCTATACCTCTTTTTATTATAAGTATTTGAGTCGCTATTTGCTTGCTGATCCGGTAAAAAGTTGGATTTGACATTGTGACAAAAGCTTGCTAGAGACCATCACTTCAAGGGAATCTTCCTCTCATGGGTTCGATAACCCAGGGTCACCTCTGGTGAAATAGGTGTGTGGTACTCTTTTATGTTCCAATAACGGATCAATAAAAAGGAGATATCATTGTCCTCCTTTGCGTCTGCATTCTTCATCTTTATTCATCGTGGTAGGATGAAGAGTTACCAAGATATTTGGCATAGATGTTAGTAAAACCCTGATGCATATGGAAATGCTCAAGTTGTTGAGAGGACACTCAGACACTTGGTTATATCCTCGATATGAATTGGAATGTGCCTTCCGTTGCCGAGTTGTTCTATAGCCCTAGTATGCATTCCAAACTGAGTATGCCATTCTCTCGAATTCCTTCAATTGATCATTTTTAAATTTAGTCTGGTACGAAGAGTTTCAATGATCCATGTATCAAAAGTAATTCTTTTTTCCTGACTTAGGAGATAATTCAACGAGTCACCTCCTCTAAGGTGCCCCGTTATGGTACGAAAGGCAATTAACTCCTTGCTACTTTGAAACCATGTACCATCTTACTTAGCGTGGAATTGTTGCCTACCAAATTGAATGTTTGTCATTTATCTCTTTCCATCTCTCTTGATATGTGTTTTGTGTCTAGGCTCGAGAGATGTTCTATGTCTCATTCCATGAGTTGATCGTGAGTTGCTCGATCTTCAAGAAGATCGATTCTTGTAGAGTTTATTCTTTGGTCGTCGTGTCGTATGAAGTTCTTAAGGCAAAGATGTCAAGATCAATATGACACCATGAATCAACATCTTCGAGAAGGGCAATTGGATCATGAAGACTGTGTCAGCTCCGCGACCCCTCTTTTTTCCTTACCAATGTCTTGAATCTCGGGACAAGGTTCTTTGTTTAGCGGGAGTGAGTTGTCACAACGCTAGATTATTTTCTTGTAAATAATTAATTAGAGAGCATTCATGCATCATGCTTAAATTCCTGAAACTTGAATTGGGGAAAATTTTAAGCCTCAAAAATTGAATAAAGTGG
Organism: Elymus sibiricus; assembly: GCA_039707655.1. NCBI lineage: Eukaryota > Viridiplantae > Streptophyta > Magnoliopsida > Poales > Poaceae > Elymus > Elymus sibiricus. Next base: position 277,560,584 of record CM077665.1, read on the forward strand.
GGCAAAAAACCCTATAAATCTCATTCAATGGTTCCAAAATGTTTCCTTTAATTGTTTTGAGAATTTTTGAAACTATAATTCAAACCAACATTTATAAAAAATTGTAAGGAATTATTTTTGGCATCTGAATTTAAATCATAGTGTATTTGAATTGGATTTATATTCATAATAATAATCCAATAATTCTGAAAATTATTATGTGGCTCTGGAAAAGTCTCCTTAGTCCACATATAAATTTGTAGGATTTTATAAAATGGTTTGGTATTCAAAACCAAATCAAAACAAAAATAAAATAAAATAAAAACAGAGAAAAGATAAAACAACTTACGCTCACCCAGGAGAAAGCGGGCCTAGCTCACTTATCTCATCGCTAGTCGTCTTCCTCCTACCAGTAGGCAGGAGTGAACACGCGTGCACACCCGCGGAGGCCTCCACCTCCTACTTCGCGCTGGCAGCGTCCCCACGTGCGTATCCCCTTGCCCAAGAGGAGAACAACTATTCCTCTCACTTCTTCCTCGCTATGTTTCCCTTCCACTCTCTATAGCACTCGCGCTCGCAGCTACCCGGGCACCACCGAGAGGATCACGTCGTCGTTCTAGTGACCAAAATCATCGCCTTTCCATGAGAGCATGTCCAGCAGCCCCTACGTCAAGCGCATCATATCCAAGACAAAGGAAGGTAGACTAAATGGCCGGGAGCATCGCCATCGAGCTCATCTTCGTTGCCACGGCAGGCGGTCTTCTTTGCCGGATTCACCACCATCCAACCACCCTCGGGCCTGCCTTCTACTCGTGGAGACTCGCTGTGAGCCCCTGACCATTTTCCCCTTCCTCCCCTTCTCGGTTTCTTCTCATAGCTGCATCCTTAAAAGCTCTCGCGTCGTTGTCCGCCATGGGCTATGACCTCGACGCCCTTGAGCTCCTCTTCCCCAACCCGTCGCACCGCAACACTCCTGGAGACCCATAGATGACACGCAACTGCTCCATTTGCTCTTTTATATCGCGTAGTAACACCGTTGTCCATGCCCGAGCTCCGGCACCGCTGCAACTCGTCACAGACGATTATTCCGTTGACGCCCGCGACCACTGAGACCACCATCCGAAGCGCCTCATCGCGCTGGTTCCATAGAGCCCAAGAGTGCATGTTCTTGCTGCCGGAGTTGGCCAGACGAGAAGCTCCGTCGTGCCCTATTTACCGTCGGTGACTAGCACCGACGTAGCACGTCATTAGTGCTTAATTACCATGCTAATGACCCATAGGTCACTAACATGTGGGAACTGGCCCCATTGACATTTTTAGTTAGGATTAGAAGTAATACTAATTACAAAGTTAACCAGCTGATTCACTGACCAGTGGGTCCCACTAATCAGATTTGAGTCTGAACGTCTAGTTGACCTGCTCACGCAAGCATGACGCACTAATGACGCACTTAATCCTTTTCTGGATTTAATTTAATTCAACAGGATTTGGGAATTCCAGAAAATACTTAAAACTTCTAAAATTGATAGAAAAAAATCTATAACTTAGATGAAAATAATTTATATATGAAAAATGATATGAAAAATATGAAGAATCCGTTTATGCCTTTTTCTTGCATGTACGCACAAGTTAACATCGTTGTTTAGGAAATATCATGATTAGGACATTTTTAATAACTAGTTTCGAGTTGGAATTTATTATATGTTTGAATTCACTTCAATTAAAATGGCTTACTATTGCATTAGATGAATTCAGTAACTTAATATGACGTACCATTCATCTGGATCTACATTATTGCCATGACGTGAATGTGTTCCTTTTCTTGTTAGTCGGTGTTTGTTCCTTCTCGGTAGAAGACGATTCCGACGTTTGATATGTCTCCAACGTATCGATAATTTATGAAGCATTCATGCCATATTTTTATATGTTCACAATACTTTTATATGGTTTTGATGCACTTTATATGATTTATTTAGAACTAACCTGGACTGACACTATTTTTAGCAGAATTACCGTGGTGTTGTTTTAGTGCAGAAAATAAAAGTTCTCGGAATCGCCCGAATTTTTTTATGAATTTTTCCGGAGAAAATAAGAAATACCGGAGTGAAAAACCACCGGAGGGGAGCCACCTGTGGGCCACAAGCCAACAGGGCGTGCCCACTCCCCCTAGGCGCGCCCTGTAAGCTTGTGGGGCCAATGTGGCTCTGGTTGACGTGATTCCAACGGTGAAAAATCCTGTAAATCCAACAAACCCCGAAAGTTAACCTAGAACTTCCGCTTCGCCGCCGCAACTCTCTGTATCGAAGCAAAATCCATATGGAGCCTTTCCGATACCCTGCCGGATGGGGAAATCATCACTGGTGGCCATCTGCAACATCCGGCGGAGGCCATGATGAGGAGGGAGTAGTTCACCCTCGGGGCTGAGGGTATGTACTAGTAGCTATGTGTTTAATCTCTCTCTCTCTCTCTCGTGTTCTTGAGATGGCACGATCTTGGTGTATCGCGGGCTTTGTTAATATAGTTGGATCATATGGTGTTCTTCCCTTGCTATCTTGTTGTGATGAATTGAATCTTTCCCTTTGAGATTTTGTTATGTCGGATTGAATATTGGATTTAAGATCACTTGATGTATGTCTTGGTACTCAACTTGCGGATTCCCGTGGTGACAATGGGGTAAACTATGCATAGGGGTTGATACACGTTCTTGTCCTACTTTCTTTGATAGAACTCTTGGGGTACTCTTTGAAGTTCTTTGTGTTCGATTGAATATGATGAATCTGAAATTGTTTGATGCATGTCGAACAATTAACCCACGGATATTTGTGGTGACATTGGATATCAAGGTGACATTAGGGTTGATTGACATGTATCATTGGTGTCATTTTAGTATGAACTCTAGAGCTGTTTGTAACACCTATAGGAATAGCTCAATAGATTAATCGGAAAGGGTAACTTTGAGGTGGTTCTACTACCTACAACAATTTCATCGCATGTTCTCCGCTAGATATGAACTTTGGAGTGATTCTTTGTTGCACGTTGAGGGATGATCATATGATTCTATTATGTTAGCATTGTTGAGAGATTGCACTAGCGAAAGTATGAACCCTAGGCCTTATTTCCAAGAATTTATACAACGTTTCGCTCATTGTTCGCTACTTGCTACCTTGCTGTTTTTATATTTCAGATTAGAAAAACCTATATCTACTATCCATATTGCACTTGTATCACCATCTCTTCACCGAACTAGTGCACCTATACAACTTGCCATTGTATTGGGTGTGTTGGGGACACAAGAGATTTCTTGTATTTGATTTGCAGGGTTGTTCGAGAGAGACCATCTTCATCCTACACCTCCCGGCGGATTGATAAACCTTAGGTCATCCACTTGAGGTAAATTTGCTGTTGTCCTAAAAACCTCTGCACTTGGAGGCCCAACAACGTCTACAAGAATAAAGTTGCATAGTAGACATAAAGCTATTTTCTAGTGTCGTTGCCGAGGAGGTGAGTGCTTGAAGGTATATCTTTAGATCTTGGAATTAAATCTTTTTATTTTGTTGTTTATCACTATTTTTGTTTATAAAAGAAAACTACAAAAATGGGATTTAGATTGCCTCATTACTTCATATTTTAAATGTCTTTTGTGAAAATGATGGTTCGAAAAATTGTGCTCAATTTTTAGAGGAAGAATTTATAAAAATGCTTAATGTGAGATCCTTGAATGATGAGCATGATAGCAATATTGTTTGTATGAATTCTATGAATATCCATGATGCTAATGATATGCAAAGCCACATGCTTTGGGATGCTATGTTTGATGAAGATGATATTTTTAGTCTCCCAAGTTTTGATGAGCAAATTTATTATGATGATGGCATGCCTCCTATCTATCATGATTATGGTGATGACTTGTATGCTATAAAGAGTGATAGTAACCATGAAACTTGCCATCATGATTTTACTATTCATTGTGGTTATCTCAATCAAATGACTCTTGATAGTTATTTTGTTGAGTTTGCTCCCACTACTATGAATGAGAAGAAAATTTCTTATGTGGAGAGTAATGAAAATTCTATGATTGTGCATCATGAAAATAATGCTTTGTGTGATAGTTATATTGTCGAATTCCTTCATGATGCTACTGAAAATTATTACGAGGTAGGAACATATGCTTGTAGGTATTGCAATAATATCAAGTTTCCTCCCTGTGTGTTCAAAGTTTTGAAGTCATGCTTGTTTTATCTTCCTATGCAAGTTGATTCTTGCTATAATAAATTGTTTGCTTGCAAAATTCCTATGCATAGGAAGTGGTTTAGAATTAAATATGTTTGTCATGTGATCCGTGATGCTCTCTTTTGCATGTTTTAAATACTATTCCTATGTGAGCATCATTGAAATCATCATGCCTAACTAAAAGGCTTTAAAGAAAAACGCTTGTTGGGAGACAACCCAACAGTTATACTTTCTGTTTTTGTGTGTTCACATGATTATGCTATTGTAGTAATCATGTTTTGTGTGTTTTAGTTCAATAATGTGCCAAGTAAAGGCTTTGGGATAGTGTGGATACTTGTTAGTTTGATTCTGTGCAAAAACAGAAACTTTTATGTTCAGTGCACAATTTCTATAATTTTACTGGAAAGTCAAAAAATTGTGAAACTTTTACACAGTTTTTCTATGCAAATTTTCTACGTTGTCCTAATATTTCGGAATTTTTAGAGATAGGAAAATATGGATTTCATTCAGATCTTCACAGACTGTTCTGTTTTTGACAGATTCTGTTTTGCATGCATAGTTTGCTTGTTTTAGTGTTTCCATAGCTTATATTTGGAGGTATAAATTATGGGAATGATATAGTACAGTAGGTATTATGTGAGAATAATTATGAATCTTGTCTTGACAGTACCTAAGTGAATGATCTATCTTACACTAACCCATCTTACAAATTTCCGTTAAGTTTTGTGTGATTGAAGTTTTCAAGTTTTGGGTGAGATACCGATATGAGGGGAATAAGGATTGACAAGAAACTTAGCTTGGGGATGCCCAAGGCACCCCCAAGGTAATATCCGATGAAGACTCAAGCGTCTAAGCTTGGGGATGCCCCGCAAGGCATCCCCTCTTTCGTCTTCAACACTATCGGTATACCTCACTTGAAGCTATATTTTTATTCGTCACATAATATATGTTTTGCTTCGAGCATCATTTTATTTTCTTGTTCTCTGTTAGATATTATTTATAATGTTGATTTTCAATCAAAACTTTCAAGAATTGCCTTTTAGGATGCTTGAATTGCATGTTTGATGTGTGTTGTGTAAAAACAGAAACTTTTGTTGTAGTATTTGAATTTTCGTATTTTACAATAATGTGGAAAGTTTCTGAAATTTTTACACAGTATTTGCATATGATTTTTTATCATGTCCTTAATTTTCAGAATTTTTGGAGATACAGAAGTACACTTTTTAAATTAATTTCTACAGATTGCTATCATAGTTTTGTTATCTACTTATCCTGTAGCTTTCATTGTTTAAATTGGTAGATATAAATTGTGAAAATGATAGTATATAGTACCTAATGTTTGAAAATTATTATGAAAATTGTCTTGGCAGTACATGAAGTGTTGATTTATTCTTATGTGTACTAACCTATCTCACGAGTTCCTTTCCAGTTTTTTGTGGATGAAGTTTTTGAGACTTAGGTGAAACCGGGATATGAGAGGAATTGACGAGACACAAAAGTTCAAGATTGGGAATGCCCAAGGCACCCCAAGACAATATTACAAGAATTATCAAGCATCTAAGCTTGGGGATGCTACACATCCCACCTTTCTTCGTCAACAATTATCGGTTAGCCTATGTTGAGCCTAAGTTTTTATTTGTTCACATGATATGTTCTATTCTTGGAACGTATTTTTTTAGTTTTCTGTTTTAAATAAATCTCAGATCTGAAAATATTTATTGAGAGAGAGAGTGCTCACATGGCTACTTGATTGTTTGACTACTCATTGTTCTTCACTTGTATCTTTTGAGAGCAGTTTGCTGTTTACTCTTGTGCTTCACTTATATCCTAAGGGTAAATTGTGAATGAATGAAATATCATAAATATGAAATTAGCGATGTGCTTTATGCTTGGTAGTAGTTTCACATTTGGTTTAAAAAGTAAAATATATTTAAGTTTGACAATCATAGTGTCGGGGCACGGATGCTCACGATCACCTATGGGACCAGAGGTCCCTTGTGGTTCGGCAAGGGGGGTCACGTTGCACGAAGAGCGGAGAGCATGAGACGGTGCAACGATCAAGGGTCAGGCATTTTACCCAGGTTCGGGCCGCTGCTAAGCGTAAAACCATACTCCTGCTTTTTGGTGGATTGATTGGAGGAACACGAAGAACGCAGGGCGCCTAACCCCGGCAAGGACTGCTGCCGGGGGAAGAGTGGCTATGCGAGTACAAGCGTTCAAGGGGTTCGAGTTGCCAACCTTGAGCTAGGTTGCCTTGGGCCTCCTTTTATAGTGCAAGGGGCTACCACAGTGGCAAAACAGACATTATCTATCTATTAGATAGCTAAGCAAAGCTATCATACCTAACTCTGGCATTTAGGACAAAATGCCATGATTACCTGCCTAGGTGGCGCTTGGGGGTGCATCCCCGGCAAGCCCTTGCCACCGCTTGGCCGGTCGCTGCTTAAGATCTTGACACGCTGTAGGGCGGGAGTCAACCGACCGTAACTTGCCTTCCAATGTGTCGCCATGTGCTTAGCGAGAGCTGATTAATTGCCTGAGGGCTCGACACCGCATTGATAAGTGACAGGCGTAGCGATGCGGTGGAGCGGTGGCTGGATGGCTCACGCCTACCGGGAAACGGCTTGCCGGGTCTTCCGAGAGGTGCATTCGTCTGGGTCCCCGACAAGTATGTGCTTGGCGCGTTGCAGCCCAGGCTTGGGTTGCCGCGTTGAGCTTGCTGGAGTCTTGGTCTTGATTGCTGGCGGGGTTTTCTGCTCTTCTGCAGGTTGTGGTTGCCGGGCGTCGGTGGCTGTCTGTCCGGGCACGAGTCAGGGGAAAATGAACACCCCTGTTTGTTTACCCTGACAGAAGCCCCCGGGCCTGAGCCATACGTGTCACTTGGCATGTTGGGTTGGGCCCCAAACAGTGCACGGACACGCGGCGGAGTGGTTCTACCTTTCCATCCACGTCCACTCCGCGCAATTATCGCGGGTCGTGGGGTCATGGACGGGCGCCGTTGGAAAATAAAAGGAACTGCCAGTAATAAAACGGCAGTTTTCCGAAAAGATAGTGAAGAGACAGCCCTTGCGCGAGTCCCCTGATAAAAAAGGACAACACGCAGGGGCGCTGCTCATTCGCATCCTTTTCTCCGTCCTTCGTCTTCCTCCTCAAGTCAAGAAACTGCTTCCACCACCACTCTCGTCCCACCGAGCGCCGCCGGACCATCTGCCGCCCTTGAAGATTTCCAAGATGGGGCAGAAGAAGGCGGGCAACAAAGGGAAGCAGGTGGCCACATCCACAGACCCGGCGGCCGAGGAACGGAGGAGGAAGGCGGAAGAGCTCGAGAGGCGGCGACAGGGAGATGTGGTTATCTCTTTGTCAAGCCTGGATGGCAATACTCTGATCGAGAGGTACGCCTACATGTAGGAGCGGCTGACAAAGGGGCATGGAGCCCCGCAAGTTCTGCCAGACAACCCCAGGGAGAAGAAAATCCAGATTCGTACCACTTCTTCTGTGCATACTTTTTCTGTGGTCTTGTTCCTCCCTTTTTGGATTTCTTCTGCGCCATGATGGCGACATATGGACTTCACCTTTTGGATTTCACGCCCAATGCGATGTCTTGCATGGCGATATTTGCCCATCTGTGCGAGAACTTTGTCGGGGTTGCCCCCAATGTGGACTTGTTCAAGCACTTCTTCCTTCCCCGGATTGAGGACAAATCCCACCGCTCCAGAAATATAAGCTGGATCCCCCGGGATAAGAAGGAGTACCTTTCCGGGAGCCTGCGTGGGAAGTGGGAAGAATGGAGGGGCGACTGGTGCTGGATCAAGGACGACAAATCCCCTGAGTTTTGCCGGGCGTGGACTGAATGCGTCACGCGCGGCAGTGACTGGGGGAAGCCTGGCCCATCTGACAGTAAACTCCGCCTGGCGCTGAACACGATCATCCACCTGAAGGCTTCCAGATTGACCATTGGACATGTGGGGGCAGACTTCCTCCGCCGCCGCATCGCTCCTTTGCAAAAGAGGGACCGGTTTGCTTGGGAGTTCAATGGTCCCGCCGATTGGATGCGCCTGTATCCTGGTCCTGCCAAGAACCTGACTGCTTACTGCCATGGCTGGCTGTGTGATCAGTTGTTTGGCCGTTTCGGGACACATCGCCTGCCGGAGAAAGTTATCCCGTTGCATCGCAATTCCGCCAAGAATTAGATTCTTCAATGGATGCCGGAATGCGACGCCTTCAGCGTTAAGTCTGACTGGGAGCTGCCTGCCCTGGAGAGCCAGATGGAGGGGATCTCCGCCTTGGAAGAAAGGGCTATCAAACCGGAGGATAATTTGACCGCGCCGACCAGGGAGGCGGAGAGGGCCTTTATCTCTGGACGAATCACAGAGGACAAGGCCGTCAGGTCCGCCAGGGGAGCAGCTTCCGAAGGAGAAGAGGAGCCTGGGGACGACGGCTCTTCTGATGAGGAGGGCAAAAATCTTGTTCCGGAGGTGTCTGCCGGGCTGGAGCTTGCCGGAGCTAGCGGTTCCCAAACCGCGGCAACAGGGGTCCAGGTGGAAGGCGAGGCGGAAGGGACGAAGGACCCGGAGGTGGTAGAGGAGGGGCTCGAAGAGGGACCCCAAGCTCCGGAGCCGGGTGGCCGCCCCCGTCTATGCACCAATCGGGAGTCATCGGCCTCCGCGTCTTCGCGAAGTTCCTCGAAGGTGAAGAAGACGACTGCCAAGGGCGGTAGGCGTGGAGTAGCACGTCGCCAATCCTCGCGCCTTGCTCAGACCAAGGCATCCCCCGCCAAGCGACGAAAAGTGCATGGGGTGGATCCCAGCCCCCCCCCCCCCCCGTCGAGTCCAACTCCTCCGCCAAGCTCGCCCTTGCCGGTACCCCTGGCCTCGTCGCCAAACCCCACCCCTCCAACTCTGAAGAGGAGCCGATCAACTCCACCGCCTGCGTCGTACGAGCTAGCCTCAATGCTCCTTGCCTCGGAGTAAGTTTTGTTGATCCCAACTTCCGTCAGAAGGCTGTCAATTTATAATCTTCCTGATTGATCATGTATGGTTGACCTTGACAGGGACGAAGATGATGAGACTCTTGCGCACAGGGTCAAGAGGGCCAAGTCTGCCGTGGTCTCGAACCTTTCAGAAGGCGGGGGCTCCGCAGGGGACGTCGAAGGGAATCCCGTGTCTAGCCTCCAGCCCAGCCCTCTTCGCGAAACTCAAGCACAGGTCTCGTCCGCTAGCGGGGATGAGGAAGGGCGCCTTCCTTCTCCCGTCAGGGGAACGGGAGAGGAAGATCGGAGGGAGGCCCATCTAGTGGAACTCCTCGTCCAAAATTCCCCGTCAACCATTGCCCATGAGGGGGACTCGCCGGCAAGGGCCTCCGCCGAGCAATCTGCTCGTGCAAGGGCTACCGCCGAAGGGACAATGACAGACGGTACGCCGGCAACTAATGTTGCCGGGGAAGGGGAGGTCCTTCCGCAGCATTCTCCATCGGGTATCCCTCTTGCCAGTGTTCTGGTTTCCCCTATATCTTCTTCCTTACGCGCTTTGTTGATTCTTGATGTCCATGCTTCTATTTTGTTTTCCTATTCAGCAGCCCCAATTTTTGAAGAGCCCGAACTGCTGGAGGAGGTTGCCGATATTGGGAAAGACGCTGCCGCAGAAGCGATAAAGATCGCTGCCGCAGAAGAACATGGCTCGGCTGCCGGGGAAATTCAGGGGTCCCCGAAGAGGTTGGAACAAAATCCTGGCAGCGTGCCCGTCCTGAGCTCAGGGGTTGAAGAGAAGACTCCCCTTCAAGCCATGATGCCTTCTTCGTCCAGCTACCCCCTGGCGTCGGCCCTGCAATCCCCGCAAAGTCATCTGGCGCTGATCACTGCTCCGTTAAGCCACACAGCTCTCGGCTCGCCCTTCTCAGCGGGTGTGGATCTCGACGAAGAGATCAACAAGATCCTGGCGCCACTATCCCAGAGGGTCGAAGGGGCCCACAACACTGCCGACGCCGCCAAGGACTTGGCTTTTCTGGAGTCCATAGCAGCAGGGCTTAAGGATATTCAGAACAGGTACTGCCTCCAGTGGCAGATAGTCAAGGAGCAACAGGATTCGGTCGGGCTTGTGGATCAGCAGCTGAGGAGCAAAGGGAGCGAGCTGCGGGACTAGTACAATCGGCAGGTCCATTCCCTCAAGTGGCAGCACAAAACGATGCTCATGGCTAACAAGGACGTCACCGCCCGGAAGGTTTGTCTGGCGGAGCGCAAGGCGCTTCTGGACGCCAGAGAAGACGGTATTTCTGCCCGAGAAGAGAACCTCGAGGCCACCCTCTGTGCCAAGGATGATGAGCTGGAGGATCGCGTCCGACAGCGTACCAAGGAGCTTGAGGATGGCCACAAGATTGCTCTTGATGCACTTTCCTAGGAATCTGCTGCTCGGCTGAAGGAGGTGACTGACGACTTGGCTGCTGCTTCTGCCGCCAAGGTCGAATTTGGAACCCAACTGACCAAACTAGCAGAGGATATTGCCAGGAGCACCAAGGAGGTCGAGGCCCTCAAGGAGTAAGCGCGTAAGGCGACTGCAACTCTGGAAGAGGTGCAATTACAGCTTTCCTCCAAGGGCCAGGACCTTGATGCCGCCAATGGTACTATCTCCGAGATGAAATCCAGGCTTGCTTCCTTGGAGAGCAATCTTGAATCCGCCAAGGCCCGTGAGAAGCTATTGCTGACGGATGTGACCCGCGCTCAGACCCTTCAGCAGGATGCTGAAGAGACCCTGGAGAACGTGGTTGAGCAGCGTGACCTCTAGATCAAGAGGATGGTTGATATCGCCGAGCGTCTTACTGCCCTGATTGCCAAGATGGACATGAGGAGTTGGGTCTATTCCGCTGGCAAGCATGAAGCCCCCAGCATCAAGCTGACAATCTTCTTCGAGGGCCTGATTGAGGGTTTGAAGATGTATGAAGAGGACAGGGCCGCATCCTTCGCCGATGAATCCCGGAAGCTAGCGCGCAATGCCCTCTTCCTGGTCTTGAGCAACCTCGCCTTCTTTCATTCAGAGCTCAACCTTTCTGATGGTTTCAAGAAGCTGCCGTCAGGCGCCGACACTTCAGCTACTGCGGAGAAGGCCGGGCCTCTCACCGACAGGATCCTCAAAGTTCCAAGGACTCAGGGAGGCCACCGGAGTTAGCTCCGTATCTTTCGTGTCGCCACGTTGCCCTGTACTCAAGACATAGTAGGTATCTCGTATCAGGGCGTGAATTCTCTTTATTTTATCGTTTGCGAACTGATGTTTCTATGTAATCGTATACTATGCCCTTCGTTTTCCTTCTTGTGTTTGTATGATTTTCACCATTGCGCGTTTCTAGTTACCCGCCAACGACGTGCTGCCGCGAACTACTTTGAGGAACATGTCCTTAGCTTTCTGCTGGCAAAAACACGCTGCCGGCGGATTACCTCTGGCAGTGTTGACGCTGCCGCGTGTTTCGTTGAGCAGGCTCGAAATAAAACACGGGCGTGAACGAACACAGTAAGGTTAGGTCACACGCAAGGTTCGGCATACGAAACCTTTTGGTTCAACGAAAGGGCATATAAACGTATGTCTTAATGGAAATTGACTATTGAGTCAACTTGGCTTTTGGTCTTTCATGTCACCCATGCGTCTTCTTTCTCTAGTTCCCTCTGCGGTATGCGCGCAAGCATATGCTCACTGCAGCCCTGAAAGAGAGGGAACGTAGAGAAGAGCAAAAACGGGGATACTTGAAGATCCGTTAGTCTTGCATACGGTCCGCTGCAAGAGCTTGCCGGGTCGATGCAATATTCATGATTGATTCGATAATGGAAAAAGGGAAAAAGCGGGCACGGTCATCTCTTCTCTCCTTCCCCCTTCCTTTTTTTGCACCCAACGGTCCCGTGGTGTCCCGCGAGTGGTGTACGGGACCTTGCCGCGGTTCGCCTGCCGGGAGCGTCTACCAATGGATATACTCTAGCATTTGGTTCAGGATTCGTCCCTTGGCAGGACAAATGCAAGACCGAACCTTATGCGAGTTTATCGACACTGACGACGTCGTCGCCTGCATAGAGCTAACCATAGGCGGGGAAGGAGGAGGAAGAAGGATATGGCCAAGTACCTCTTTCTCCCCTTAACCTGCTGGACTGCGCCATATCTCTCTGGGGTCAAGCGGACCCATTTCTTTCCGACGTTCTCCGCTCCGGTCTCGGCCACGGAGAACGCGACGGCAGTGCTGCCTGCGCCGGCCGTGTTGCTTATGGCGCCTTCCCCACCTGCGGCCGCCGCGTCGCCCGCCGTGTTCGTGGCTGCGCGCGCGGGGGTCCTTGGAGTGGAAAGACGCGCGGCCCTGCCGGATTCCTTCTTCGAGACCATTGTTGAAGAAGATGATGACGAAGACTGATTCGCCGTTCATGAACTCGAGTTCGCGCAAATGATGCACGCCCCCTACCTGGCGTGCCAAACTAGCAGAAGAGCGGAGATCATGAGACGATGCAACGATCAAGGGTCAGGCATTTTACCTAGGTTCGGGCCGTTGCTAAGCGTAAAACCCTACTCCTGCTTTTTGGTGGATAGATTGGAGGAAAACGAAGAACGCAGGGCGCCTAACCCCGGCAAGGACTGCTGCCGGGGCAAGAGCGGCTATGCGGGTACAAGCGTTCAGGGGTGTCGGATTTCGGGCTCCGCAAAACCCTAAGGAGTTCGAACCTAGGGGCGTGTGCGAAGATTCCCCAACAGCTTCACCCCCTTCAAGCTCACAAGACGGTACCCCCGCTCGATGGCGAGGAAGAAGATGGCACACGAGAGTTTACCCAGGTTCGGGCCGCTGCGAAGCGGAAAACCCTACTCGTGCCTTTGGTGGATTGCCTCGCGAGGAGGTTTGTGGATGAACTAGTACAGTGGTGTGATGCGCCGCCAGTGCGTTTGTTCGACCCCCTTTCCTCCGAGCAGCCTAGCCTCCATTTATAGCGGCCCGGGTCCTCTTCCCTTATCGTAATGGCGGGAAGGGATCCCACAACGGCCAAATTAGAAAGGGGACAGGAGGTACATCTTATCCTGACGAAAGGTGGTCTTCGCCTGCAAAGTAGTCGTTGGTGATGCGGAGGTGGGCTCGGCGATGACGTTTGTTCTGTGGGGCTCGGGGTCTTGGTCTTGTTGCTCCAGAAGAGAAACCTTTAGGGGGCGCTTTGGGAACCTGCGCTCGTCCTTGTCTCCTTTGCACCAAAGAGGAAACTGTCCCCTCTGGCACGCTGGCGCCCGCCTGGCCTGGCTGTCGTCACCCTTGACCTCCTGAGGCCTAGCATTGCATAGAGATCTCCGCCGCTCGGGACGAGGCCTGGGGAGGCCTATCTCCCCACGGGTCTTGGCGCCATTTTCCTCGCGATCTCGGGGTCTTGCGAGGGCCTTGTATCGAGTGAGGCCGCGCCGGGCCGTACTTGGTCGTCGAGGTGGGCCACGCCTTGTGCCGCAGGCAGGCAAGTCTGGGTACCCTGGTATCCAGAACACCGACAGTAGCCCCCAGGCCCGAGGCGCGCTCGAGCTAGCTTCGGGGCGAAGCCACGGAGGATGGACCGAAGCGCTGTGGGCCCCAATCGCCTGCGTGCCCGACTTGACGCATGGTGCACCACGAGACGTGGGCGTCTCGGCTCCCCGAGGACGTCGGGAACCGCCTTGAGTCGAGCTGACGCCTAGCCTGCGCGCCTCCTTGGCCATCATTGCTCTTCTTTGAAAGCGGCTGACCCCTTGCGTCCTCCCCCGCCTCGGGCCACGCGGATGTGACCCGACGGGGGCAGGGGAAGCGACGTGAGGTAGGATAGCACGACGGTCGAGTCTGGCATGCGCCGCTCGAGGTGCCTGGCGACTCCACTTCCCATGACGCCCCGCGTGCAGCGGTTGCGCCTATAAACCCGCCCCGCTCGGGGGGCCTTGCCATCTTGACGCGCCCTCTCGCTTCTCTTCCTTCCAAGTTATCTTCCTTGTCCTCCTCCTTCTCTTTGCTCCTCCATGGCGTCCGGCGGAAGTGCGGCAGGTGCGGGGAAGCGCTCGGGGTCCCCGGCTCCACCGGCGGTCCCCGGATGCAGCGGCGGGGGACCCTCTAGGCCAGCCCAAGCTCGCCGGCGCTGGGCCATTATTGATGAGTAAGTGTCTCGTCCCCTGCCTCCTTCTCTTACAATCGCAACTACCGCGCCGGTCTTGATCGTTCCCTCCTCCCAGGGCGCCCGCGCCCAAGAGGCGCAGGCTCGAGGAGCTCCACGAGGAGACGGATGCGCTGAGGGTCCAGCTTGCGGACGCCGAGGCCGCCCTCCAGGCCGCGCTCAGGGGCGAGGCGGAGGCTCAGGCGGAGCTGGCGTCGCTCTAGACCTAGGTCAAGGGGGTCGTCGACGCCGTGCAGGCCACCGAGGACGAGGAGGCCCACGCAAAGATGCTGGAGGTGCAGCGCGCCAAGCAGTATCGGGACATCGCCCATCGTGCGGTCGGCGCGGTGAGCCGGTTCGTCGGGGAGGCCCCTGCACTGCCGTGCGCGCACGGCCATGGGGGCTACCTCAACTTCTTCGACAAGGTGGTGGAGGCGCTGAAAACTGGCGTCTCCCGGGTTGACGAGGACAATGCGTCCAGCGCGCGCGACCTCCTGGACCTCGTGCTGACACGCGTCTTCTCCAACCTTCGCCGCCTCGTCCCAGAGGTCGACCTCCTCCGCGTCATGGAGCCAGTGCCCGAGGAGCTCCAGAGGCCACTCAGGGATGAGGTGCGTCCGCACGTGGAGTCCTTGGTGGAGCGGTTCGTCCAAGAGCCCCTTTCCGACGAGGGTGACGACTCCGGCGCCACGGCGGGCGATGGCCCGGACGGCGACAGCGGCTCCTCGCCTAGGCCTCTCCTGTTTTCCCTTCCCAGTTCATGTCATGTCAAGCAACATCTGGCCCCTAGGGGCGTTAACTTTTGTGTTTTTACCTTCGTATTCCTCCTTCTTCTTTGAGCCGTCAATTGTTTGTTTCGCGTGGCGCGACCCCGCGTCTCTCGCGGGGCCTCGAGAGGTCCGTGAGGGTATCGCACTAAGACCGACAATGGCATCCGGTCTGGCCCTCGCGGGGCGGGCCCTCCTGAGGGGGAACGCGCCGCCCCCAAGGTCAGACTCTTAGCCGCGCCACCCAGAGCGGCCGGACTCCTTCCCTCGCGGTGCCCTTCCTTGCTCCTGGAACCACAAAAATCCTGATGGGGTTACGTAGTGGACCGCAGCGCCTACATTTTCACATTAGCGCTGATGCCTCTTGCCCGACATTCGGGCTATCATCTGTTTAGAAGGTTCTGCCCTCATTCGGCAGGTGTACTTAGCTCATCTGGTCGTGGCGAGCTCGAGCGTCGCGAGGCGTAGGCGGAGCGTCCAGGGAGGTCGATGATCCCGTCGGGGAGGGCTCCTTCCTTGCTTGCGGGGTGGTCTGGGTGCCCTTTCGGCACTCTGCGTCGACGAGGCCCGATCCCGAGCAGAGCTCAACCACCGTTGGGGCGTCCGGATCACCAGGACGAGACCAAGGGGCGAGGCCTTGGCCGCAATTGGGGCGTCCGGATCACCAGGACGAGACCAAGGGGCGCGGAGCTACGCGATCGGTGAGGTTCCCGAGGCGCATTACCTGGGAACCCCCCCTTGACGCTCAAGCGGCGCTCTGCGTCTGCGGAGCCCAATCCCGCGCATACCTTAACCGCCGTTGGGGCGTCCGGATCACCAGGACGAGACCAAGGGGCGAGGGGCTACGAGACCAGTGTGGCTCCTGAGGCGCGTTGCTCAGGAGTCCCCCTTGACGCTCAAGCGGCTCCCATACCTTTCCGCCAGTTGCTGCTCCATGAGGTGTCTGAGCCTCCCGAGGTTCTGTGATGTCGCGCTGGGCGGCGGCCGAAGCCCCCGAGCGGGAATCAGCCGCTAAAAACGCTTGCTTTCCATGCACAGGTCCTTGCCGGCCTGCTCTGAAGGGCCACGGGGGGAGGCCAAGGTGCACGGGCCTCGGCAAGGCGCCAATCCAAAAGAAAAGAGACTTCAAGGCCAGAAAGAGGAATCGCGAAGAGAGAAAAGTTCCCACCCCTTTTCAAATAGAGTTATGAAATCTTCAACTTCATTTCAAAAAGTGGCAATACGAACACAAAAAGAAGCAAGCAATAGCCGCGTCCGGCACCTAGGCTAGTCTTCGATTTCGTCTTCCCCCAGCGCGGAGCGTAGGGAATCCACGTTGCGTGGGCATAGCCATTGGAGGGCAGTGTTGTCCGCCAGCGCGGAGCATGGGGCTTCCACTTGGGCGTGGGATGGAACCCCTCCGCGTCCTCGGGGGGCTCCGGGCGTATACAGCCCACTCATTATTACGTGAGAGTGTCACGACCGAAGATAGCTGGGCAAGCCCCTAGGCGCACGGCCCAGGTGCTCCCAACTCGGTTAAGAGCCATCCCACGCATTACTGCGCGGTTGCGCGCCTCTACAGCCCAAACCTGAGTGCATTGCTCCCCGCGTAGCCGCGGGATTGCGCTCCCACGGCCCAAACATGAGCGCAATGCACCCAGCACAGCTGCAGAGGTGTTGTGTCGGTGAAGCCGCCTCGTGAGGCAACGTGGCGCCGGCCGGACCCCGGCTTGCGGGCCTCATGAGGCCCTGCCTCCCGAGGGCCGCCGGTGCCCCCGTTGCCGCGAGTGGCCCGCGTTGCTTGTACCTTGCCGATCCCCCAGGCGGTTGCTCCTGAGGCCCTGGGCTCGGCTATGCGCTGCTTGCTCGTGGGGGCGGTGGCTGTGCTGTGCCCCTGCGCTTCCCAGGACGCCCCCTCCCTCTCCCCTGCTTGCATGAACCTGGCCTGGTGCTCCCTCCATGGAAGCCCCCATGCCCGGCTTGGGGAGAGCGTCCGGGACATCTCCCTATTCCGGGAGGGTGCCGGCGCCTACGGGGGGCGTCTGATCCTCCGCACCCTCCGCAGGAATTACGTAGCTTGGAACGTAGGCCTCTGTATAGAGGTCTCGGCTCCCTCCTAAGCCATCCCCATGCATATCAAGGGCAGCCTCACCGGGTGGCGAGATGACGCCTCCTGGGGCGCGCGGCCCACAGACCCTCCCGTGGCGGGCCTCCGCCCGAAGTTGCCTGCCTCTGCCGCCGCCGCGGGGTGGGCTTCACGTGTCATACCGTGGGTTGCCTCCCTGGTTATCCACTGCGCCTCCGTTGCAGTTATCTGCCTGACCAGAAGCCTGAGCCGCCTGCTCCCTGCGTCGGTTGGCGCGCTCCCGCCGGGACGACCCGGGCTGTAGATGCTCCGTCTGGGCATGGGCGCGCGCGCCGGGGTGCGCGCAAAGCGCCCCGTCACCTTCTTCAAGGGCGCCACCGACGTGGCCAGGCGGCGTCCCGAAGCCTGTCACCGGGAACCGGAGGAGAAGAAGTACGGCGTGCGGCGGGCCCTGCTCGGGCTCGCCGGGGAGCGAAGCGGGCGCACCACCCGCAGGCGAGGCGGCGGGCGCGGCGAACGAGTCCCCGGTGCTCCACGCCGGTGGTCGCGAAGTGGGGCGGTGGAGCCAGGCCCTCCTTGAGACGTTAACCAACTCGGCGATGTGGTCGGCCCAAGCGTCGAAGCCCCCGTGCGTCGGGCGATGGCGAAGAATCTCACTCGCCATCAGAAGTGCATCATGTGCATTGAGGTCTCCCACGTGGGTGCAGTGCGATGTTGGTCCCGTGGGCGCTGTCCGCCCGCCCTGCGCCTGGTCGGCACGAGCTGTGACAGTGGCGGAAACGACGCTGGTGGCCTGGTAGCAGCCACCCTGCATCACGCTGCTGAGGTGCGGGTCTTGGACGGCGGTGGCGGGGTTGGTGAAGGCAGGCCCGCCGAGGCCGAAAGGAGCTTGTCCGGCGTCGGCCATCACGCGATGGGGCAAAGAGGAAGCGAAGCTTTCTGAAGACTCCGACACGCCCCCTACCTGGCGTGCCAAATGTCGGATTTCGGGCTCCGCAAAACCCTAAGGAGTTCGAACCCACGGGCGTGTGCGAAGATTCCCCAACAGCTTCACCCCCTCCAAGCTCACAACACGGTACCCCCGCTCGATGGCGAGGAAGAAGATGGCACACGAGAGTTTACCCAGGTTCGGGCCGCTGCGAAGCGTAAAACCCTACTCCTGCCTTTGGTGGATTGCCTCGCGAGGAGGTTTGTGGATGAACTAGTACAGTGGTGTGATGCGCCGCCAGTGCGTTTGTTCGACCCCCTTTCCTCCGAGCAGCCTAGCCTCCATTTATAGCGGCCCGGGTCCTCTTCCCTTATCGTAATGGCGGGAAGGGATCCCACAACGGCCAAATTTGAAAGGGAACAGGAGGTACATCTTATCCTGACGAAAGGTGGTCTTCGCCTGCAAAGTAGTCGTTGGTGATGCGGAGGTGGGCTCAGCGATGACGTCTGTTCTGCGGGGCTCGGGGTCTTGGTCTTGCTGCTCTAGAAGGGAAACCTTTAGGGGGCGCTTTGGGAACCTGCGCTCGTCCTTGTCTCCTTTGCACCAAAGAGGAAATTGTCCCCTCTGGCACGCTGGCGCCCGCCTGGCCTGGCTGTCGTCACCCTTGACCTCCTAAGGCCTAGCATTGCATAGAGATCTCCGCCGCTCGGGAGGAGGCCTGGGGAGGCCTATCTCCCCGTGGGTCTTGGCGCCGTTTCCCTCGCGAGCTCGGGGTCTCGCGAGGGCCTTGTGTCCAGTGAGGCCGCGCCGGGCCATACTTGGTCGTCGAGGTGGGCCACGCCTTGGGCCGCAGGCAGGCAAGTCTGGGTACCCTGGTATCCAGAACGCCGACAAGGGGGTTCGAGTTGCCAACCTTGAGCTAGGTTGCCTTGGGCCTCCTTTTATAGTGCAAGGGGCTACCATAGTGGCAAAACAGACATTATCTATCGATTAGATAGCTAAGAAGAGCTATCATACCTAACTCTGGCATTTCGGACAAAATGCCATGATTACCTGCCTAGGTGGCGCTTGGGGGTGCATCCCCGGAAAGCCCTTGCCACCGCTTGGCCGGTCGCTACTTAAGATCTTGACACGCTGTAGGGCGGGTGTCAACCGAGCGTAACTTGCCTTCCAATGTGTCGCCACGTGCTTAGTGAGAGCTGATTAATCGCCTGATGGCTCGACACCACATCAATAAGTGACAGACGTAGCGATGCGGTGGAGCGGTGGCTGGATGGCTCACGCCTACCGGGAAACGGCTTGCCGGGTCTTCCGAGAGGTGCATTCGTCTGGGTCCCCGGCAGGTATGTGCTTGGCGCGTCGCAGCCCAGGCTTGGGTTGCCGCGTTGAGCTTGCCGGAGTCTTGGTCTTGATTGCTGGCGGGGTTTTCTGCTCTTCTGCAGGTTGTGGTTGCCGGGCGTCGGTCGCCGTCTGTCCGGGCACGAGTCAGGGGAAAATGAACACCCCTGTTTGTTTACCCCGACACATAGTATTGGTCATATAAGCAATTCATGAATAACTATTATAAGAAAGAGAACTTTCACATACAAATATATTATCTTGGACATATTTTATGATTGTGAATACCCATTAATTATTTTCAACCTTTGTCAAATTGCTAAAGTTGGACAAGGAAGACAACGTATTGGTTATGTTCGGGTATATTTGCATAGAAGTTATATTGTTAGGGATCCTCCAACATGTGGTGCTTGTTTAGAACCTTTTGCTAGCCAAAACTTTGTACTAAGTGGAGATAATACTTGTACATCCAAATCCTTGAGCCAAGTTTCTTCCATGAGAGTCCGCCATACCTACCTATAAATGATATTTCACTGCCATTCCAAGTAAATTTGCACGTGCCACCTCTAAACATTCAAATAAACATTCGTTTTGTGTGCTTGTACCGCTCATGGAGCGACGGGGCGGTCATTATCTTCCATGCTAAGCAGGTTATTCTCAAGATGAGTGTTTATTCACTTGTCATTGCATGAGAGAGGCTGGTAAAAAGGATGCCCAGTTCTACATAATACAGAAATAAGTAAACAAGAAATCCCCCTAGAAAGTTGATTGTTTGGATGGCACCCGTGGATTCGGTCAGCCATGGAATGTGTTTGAATGGTGAAGGGGGAGTAGAATTTCAATTCTGTTTGGGAACCGCCAATAATGTGTTTAGCATGGATGATATGGAAAACTCTGTTGTGACATTGACAGGAAAAGTACACCGCTCAAATTACATATTCATCTCTGTTTTAAGCAATGAGCTCTGGCACCTCTGCAAATCCCTGCTTCCCTCTACGAAGGGACAATCTATTTACTTTTATGTTATTTACTTCTATGTTATTTACTTCTATGTTATTTACTTTTCATCTTGAGTCAACTTCTAATTCCAACCTCAATCTATTAGTTGGCAAGCATCATGTGGTGGGGAAAGATCCAAACACACATATCCAGTCAAATATATTTGATCATGCACTGGTGCAGCGATGTGCTATACAAACGGTTTTTAACCCCTTTCTGCGACGTAGTTTTAAACCATCGCCTTGCTTGTGTGGGCGATAGGGGGGGTCCATCCCACACGACACAGAAAAATCGTCGGCGATGGTGGCCAACGAACGCAAACGTTTGGCAAAACTAAGTGTATGGGATGTCCGCAGCTATCACAAACGAGAGTCACCGGTCAACCGTTTGAGATATGACATCCTTCCATATGGCCCATCCTTGCAACTCGTGTGAGATCACACTAACATCGCACGCGCTATTCTGTAGCGCACCGTTTACGATGTGTGTCGAATCGCAAATAGATCATAATTGCAAAGCGTGTATGATAAGGAGACAATCACACACATTTTGTCCTACCGCGTCGTTTGCGATATACTAAGATTCCCAAATGCTCCAATAGTCATACTCGTGTCGGATGCATACGATATAACAAACAGTTAAACATTATAAATCGTGTATGATAAGGAGACTGTCAAAAAACATTTAGGTCTGCTTAACCATTTCTGATATTGTCTAACATCACACACGGTTTGCAGACGGCAATTGTGTGCATTGTCGCACATGGTTTCTCTCTCTGAAACGTGTCGAATCATGAGGTATATCACACATGTTCTGCTTTACAAACCGTGTGTGGTGTAATGTCCTCCAGAGCTTATTTTTCCAATATTTTAATCGCCACAATTTAAAATTCTAGAGGATTTGAATTTGATAGTAGGCTATAACATTTTTCATATCCATCTTATATAGACATAGGTTCAACAACCAATTTATTATTCCATTCACAGGTACGTATGTTCAAGAATTACATCAAGAAATAATAACTACATTACGACCAGATAAATAATGATGAACCACGGTTGCATACTTGTATTGAATACGGTAAAGGAAGAGGCGAAATACACTATGGTAGCTGTACAAGGTGAAGCGGAATGCCATATTGTGTCCTCCTCCATGCAGAATGCACGGACGACTCAAGGCCAGCCCCTTGTGATGGCGGACCTCCCATCATTCTCTGTCTTGATGAGGACATCTAGGTACTCATCGTGGCCTGGTAGATATACTTTAATGTTTGCACGTCCACCAATCATGTAGTTTGAGAGGTAATCCTGAGTAAACTGCTTTGAGAACCACTACAAACAAAATAGATTCAGACATTGTAAATTTGTAAGCTAACAACTCATTATGGACAGTAAAAAGAAGGGTATAGAGTTCGTAGTTACCATCCTGTAGGTCACTCTTGTCTTGGATAAGGTGTAATGAAATAGTTTAATTGCCATATTTTGTCCCATTTTATTAACAACCTTTCTAAGTTTCCTCACTTGATGCTGGTTCATGAATATCTCATTGCCCCATACGCAAAAAGGGTCGACACGCGGATCTTTACCAGTGACATATGTACCTACAAGCAACAAGTTAGTATTAGAAGGTAAACTGAAATTGCACAATGACGTAGTACAGTATTCCCTGTCCCAGTATATAAGGTCTTATTACATCCAAAATACTCACATGTTTGATGTATTAACATCTTATACTTTGGGGTGGATGGAGTATATATATAAGCCATGTGATGAAACTAACCTCGATGGAAAACAACAGCCGTTCCCAATATTGTCCTGGGTAAGTACATCGAAAGGCATGTTAAGTACTGACAAGCTAAACATCAACCAAATATATGCATGGTAAACAACATGATCACAAAATGACAGCTTCAGTGTGCAGGTTTAAGCATGCTAGCTAAGCTAATAATAAGTGGAGATGTGTGTTAACTGCAATAGTCTTAGCACTTAACAACAACAAAATATAGTCATTCAAACTGGTGTTGTGCACGTTTACGCACACTAGTTATTGTTACATAAAATGCAAAGGCTTGTGCTCACTACAACAAGCTTAACATCAACCAAATATAGTCATTCATAGTGGTACTGTTGAAATTGCATAGAATGTAGCCGATGCTTACACATCAAATTGTATAACTGAACATCACATTGTGAAAACACATAAATAAACAGTGGGCGCATTAACTGGTATGATGAAATTGAATTGGAAAGTACATACTTGCAGATATAGAACTTTACAATGTGAATAACTGAAATAAACAAGGCATACTATATAGCAATTGAATTAGGACATATGCCCACTACAAACAACCGAGCTAGGAAAAACAGTTAAACAAGGCATATGCTCACTACAACAGGCTTGATAGCAACCAAAAATAGTCATTCGTATTGTACTATTGAAATTGCATAGAACGTAGCCGGTGCTTAAACATGAAATTGTATAATTGAACATCACATGCGAAAGAACTGAAATAAACAGTGCATGTGGTAACTACACCAGGTTTAACAGGAACCATATATGGCTCTTGAAACAGGTATTGATGAAATTCAACTGCAGAGTCCATACATTTAGCATGAGTGAAATAATTTAACATGAGATGGGTTTCCTCACCTATCACAGATGGGCTCGTTCCCATTAGAAGAGTGCGGATTATGGGTGTGCTCCCTATTGTCCCTGATGGGCTCCTTCCCCTTGGAAGAGCTGGGATGCATGGTGCCCTCCTCGATGTCACGGATGGGCCCTTTCCCCTTGGAAGAGACGGATAGGGTGCCGTTGTCGGCGTCGGCGTTGGCGTCGTCGATGAGGTCTGACTTGGCAGCTGACGATGCCGAGCCACCGCCATCGAACGTGTCCTTCAGAAATGACAAAAGAGGCTCCATGGAGATGAAGGAAGGCAAATTCTTGAGAGCGAAGCAGAGTAGATCTGCGGCTGGGCCTTGCATGAGGTCGACGGGGGTTGAACCCGAGGGGCCGGGGTTGGGCAACTTAACCTGTGACATAGCCTGCGACAAGCCGTCACCATCGACGAGCTCAATGTCGTAGCCGGCTGCGTCTATATGCATCCAAACGGGAACCCACTGTCTTACAGCCTCGTAGTCGTCAGCTTCCCCGGCGGCCTCGGAGGCCACCTCGTCATCGTAGTCAGCTTCCCCGACAGCCTCGGTGGCCACCTCGTCATCGTAGACAGCTTCCCCGATGGCCTCGGCGGCCACCTCGTCATTGTAGTCAGCTTCCCCGACGATCCCGGCGGGCACCTCGTCATCGTAGTCAGCTTCCCCGGCAGCCTCGGCGGCCACCTCGGCATCGTCCAGCGGAAAGGCCGTGATATACCTCCTTTTGTCCATTCGCTCCCCGATCTCCCTTGGAAGTGTAGCTGGGATTAGGCTGCGACGGCCTATGGTGGGGGATGCGGATCTGTGAGGAAGGGGGTGTTTAGCAGGCGCCATCTAAGAAATTCAGGGCGGCGAGGGTACGGAGATGGGTTGGCAACCTGCACGGGGAGAGCAGGAGAGGTTGACTGCGGAACATGGAGCGGGATCGGCGGCAGTGGCGGCGACAACGAGGTAGCTAGGGTTCGAGCGAGGGAGTTGTGTGGGGGTGGGGGTAGGAGGGGCCTAGGTGGTGTTTGAGGAAATACCGCGGCTACTTTAAATTTTACTTGGAGGGAATGAAAAGTCGGGACAACTGAAATTTATATGAAGGGTTTGAAGTGGCGCCGGAGGAACAAACATCGCACACGGTCCGAACATAATACCTGTGTGCAATTCAATGAGAAAAACCTGTGGAACCATCAATTTTTAAATTGATCAAGGTGGGTAGCTATTTTTAAGATTTCTCTATGCGGGTTGGTGAAAAGGTGGTCTGTAGTTACGTGACAACCACGGGCCGGGCATGGCACACAGTTAGCATGCAGGAACCGTGTCTACTGCGTACACAATCGCACACAGTTGTCTCATTCGACTCGTCTGCTATTTAAGTTTCAAAAAAAGACTCCTGTGCCATTTATATAACAACATTGGAAAATAGACACGATAAATCTAGGGTCATAGCACAAACAGACCTTCTTGTGGACCAAATGTATGTATGGAAAGGTTGTTGTGGTGTTCAAATACGGAATGCACAACTTTCATGTGACACAATGTCTCGCAGAGCACACGGTAATGTGGGCTAATGCCCCCCTCCCTCCCCCCACACACACCTTTGATTCGGCGGGGGTGTGGTAGCTACAATATATATATATATGAATGTACGCACTTATACTAGGACTGCAATTTCACCCAACCGTAACACAAAACGAACAGAAATCCATCATGATCACCCCCTCCCCCGTGTTTTAGTTCAGAGGGTAGACTGTGCGGGCCCACTGATGGGCGCGTCTCTGAAACTTCACAAGATGGATGAGACCGCAACCACATGTGTGTGGCTCAACTAATTAATTAAGGTGGAATGATATTCCGTGTGTGCATAACTTTTTGATTGGGCACATATGCCTCTCAAAGGTCGAACGGTACGTAGTACCTGACCTCATAAATAGGTTTCATGTATACGTACTATTGTGTTGCCCCTCCCCCGCCCCCACCCCACCCCACACACACATGCTTCGAACCGATAACATGCCCTATATATATGTATGTGCTCAAACTTCTGTCTGGTATCTCACCATGAACTATATCGTAACAAATAATGAGAAGACTATATCTACCTTGGTCAAATTAACCTGTAGTATGGGCCGGTTTAAGTGATAGACCAGACGGGTCCACAAATATGGCATGTCGTCCATAACCACACGAGGGAGTGTCTGTAGACAACACCAATGCACATGCATGGCCCCACGCACATATGTATGAAAGCGTTGTGCGATGTTTTCAAATACCAAACGCACAACTTTCGCCGCCACATGTGTGTCTCCCGGACTAGAATGGCCTCGTACTGAGGTTAACGACCCATGCTTATATAGCCCCACGTGCGCCCACATTTTGAGCCGATAGGAGGGATTCAGTGTGTACGGTGCGTTCGAATTTTGGTTAGAAATATCAATGCATATGTCAACAACGTACAATATATATAACACATATACCAACAAGAAGAATCCACCTTGGTCAAATTAACATCTCTACAGCTGCCTGTCAATGTGACGACCCACGTGGACATGGATGGGCCGGTGTGATGCCGATGACCACGTGAGAGGGTGTTTGACAAAACAAACGACCACTGCATGAGGCCCACACATATATGTATACATGTAATTAAGTGTTTGTTTAGTTAGTACCCAATGGAACTTTAATGTCACTTGCCTCAGAAACTGTAAGTCGACTTACGAAGAGGACCGATCACAACGTGTATAGTTTATGTATGCCTCCCCACCCCCACCCCCCATTTTGAGATGGTGGTGGAATGGGTTCATGGGTATATATTCATGCACTCAAAAAATATTTGTCTCGATGTCTAACCATGAGATATCGTAATGCATACCGAAAAGGATCCACCTTGGTCAAAATGATATATAATATAGGTGACCACACATGGGCCCCATAGATTGACGCGTCACCGATTACCATGTGAGGGAGCCACTCAGGACCACCATCAATTATATGTGACCCAAGCATATGCATGGGTTTGTTTTTTGATGTCAAAATGCCAACTGCACGACTTTCACCGGGTGCGTGCTTCACAAATTGGAAAGTCCCCCCCCCCCGCGCGTGAACACCACCAAAAACACCACTTCGAGGCGCGCCAAACTATTTTTATGCAAAAAAACACGTGACACATCAGTCTGTGTTATAATTATATAATGTTCATATATCATTTGAAAAATATGCAATAATTGAGTTTCCAGGAATTCATCGGGGGAAATCATATGTCCCTTTGGGTTCATGTTTAGTCGCCATGCAATAAATGGTAAGAAACCTCAAACATCTTGGCATCATGGAAAACATTAAAAATCTTGGTTTTTAGACAGCTCGGCTTCAAACATCGAAAAAATCATTTTAAATTGAAGTAAATCCAAAAATCAGCTGAAAATCATGAAACTTGGGATTCCGTTTCATGATACATATATATACTCCCTCCGTTTCTTTTTAGTCTGCATATAAGGTTTGGTCAAAGTCAAACTTCATAAACTTTGACTAACTTTATAGGACAAAATATCAACATTCACAATATGAAATCAATATTACTAGATGTGTCATGATGTTAATTTTCATAGCATATAGCTTTTGTATTGTAGATGTTGATATCTTTTGATATAAATCAGGTCAAACTTTGCATTGCTTGGCTTTGACCAAATTTTATATGCACACTAAAAAAGAAACGGAGGGAGTATTGTGCTAATTTTTGGCCTAACCGGAGACAAGTTTTTGATATACTTTTCTTACAAACGGGAGCTTATTAAAGGTTGGTACACACACTTGTCACGTTACCATCACGAACGATAAAAGTATTCAACCGTGTGCGTTGGTCCCAACAAAATATTACGTATACCACCATGAGCCCCGTATGCTGTCCGAGCAGACGTGAGTTGACGAGACGCATGCGAGCAGTCCGCTGCTCAGGCTGACCGTGAGGCGTGCGAGCAGGTGTGTAAATTGACGGGACGCGTGCGCGCAGGTTCCTCTGGCTCACCGGGACACGTGCGAGCTGGTGTGTGAATTGACGGGACGCGTGCGAGCAGTCCTCTGCGCAGGCGGAGACGTGCAAGCAGGGGTGAGGCATGCGAGAATACCGCTGCGCAGGCTCACTGGGAGGCGAGCCGTTTAACCGCCTCCCTCCTAGCTCCCAACCACTCTATATTAATCGCGCATGTGCTGCTGGTTATAGCAGGCGGCCGGACTCCCCTCTCTCCACACACTGCGCCTGCATCCTCGCCGCCATTCCCACTCAAAAACGCCCTCAGAAGTGTATCAGATGGTGACCAAGCGCACCATCGGAGGGAGTGGTGACGCGGGGTTCGAAGCCGGGGCCGGCGAAGCAACTAAGCATCTCTTGATGCTGGGCGACGAGGTTGCCCTCCCGTTGATGAGGTCTCACACGGACAGAAGCATGGCCATGACGTCGTAAGCCCCGTCGTGCCTCCCCAGCAGGAGGCAGTGCTGCACAGAGACTACTACGACTTCTGTGATGACCACTCCAGCGACGACGGCTCCGACGACTCTGACGGCGACAACTCCGACGACGATGGAGAACTGGTTAGATCCCCCTATTTTAGTAACTATATCATAGGGTATCTCTTATTAGTTATGTTTCTGCCTTTTTTGGAATGGTGAGCCCGGGGTTCATGTGATTTCAATCCATGTAATCAGAGTAAGATTCGATAGATCCGTGTTAGTGTGTACGTATTGATTGTTTGTTAGGTAAATGATAAGTGACTTGGATAAGTGACATCCGTACAAACGATTATGCTAATATTTTGTCTAAGGTTTGACAGTGATTTAATGGTTGACCTGTACAAATGATCATTTTGCCAATAACCCGTCTACATAGATGATTATACATGTACCCATTTGTAAATGAACACTGTATAAGAGCATTTTATCACTACTTAGTGATAATGGTGAGTAGTACTTACTTGAAAGTTCCTTGTTTCTTTGACAATAATCGGTTCATGCATTTATAGTCATTAGTAAATAATTTTGTTGCACTAAGTTGTTTGTGATATCATTTTATGCATTTCATTCATCAATGTCATGATTTTTTTATTATATGTATAGGTGCTATCTGACAATGTTGGCAGCGATAAATATGACCAGAGGAAGTACAAGAAACAAAAGTTCAGGGAGCTCTATGCGGGAACGCATAATCGTCGCATCAGGACCCGGAATGGGGGCTTCGGATGCCCGTTCTGCGCCCAAAGGTTTAACCAAGCGTTTGCAAGTGTTCTGGCGCATGCTAGAGGACGAGCTATTGGCTCCTTCAGGCAGAAGTATTCTCGCAGGGTGGCGCACGCCGCGTACGCGGAGTACCTGGAGAAAGTTTACGTTGTTGGTGGGTACGATTAGGATTGAGTTATATATACATGTCCTGATGCCAGCACTACCCTAGCTATCTATAGTTTGTGCATCTTATATCTCTTCTTGAGTTATGTTTATTATATGTTGATCTAGATGTTGGTGAGACTCTATTTTATGAACTAATACGTAGAGCAATGTAATTGCAGTCTTGAGCTGCAATCAGTTTGGTTGATGGAATATTTATGCTTATCTTAGAGTCCCCACACAATTTACTACTAGCAACTGTTTTCCCACATCACGCACAGCTACGTGTGAGCGTTGGCAATTTTTTTACACTATGCATATTATGGTAGAAAAAATGCTATACTTACCTGGAAACTTGTTGAATGCGGTAAAAAAATTCAGGTGTCACACGAAAGAGGAAATTTGGAACCCACAAACTTGGTTATTTTCCCGGATTGAAACCGGGTGCGAGGACTAACATTGTGCCACGACATGCGTGTGTCCTGATTGTCCAGAACGCATTCCCGCGGATCGCACGTCTGCGGCTGTAGGATTTACACGGACCACGGCAGTCCCCTTACACCGTAGTGACACTTATTGCAAACGGATGTGTCTACTGAACCGTAGCCTCCGAAGCGCATTATTATTATGGCCGAGAAAACCCTCACCATCGTCCCTGCTTAACAAAACCCTCACCATATTTCCTAGTCGCACCTGCACTGCGTATATCACACTGCTGCTTAGTGTTGAACGTGTACGCTGCTTTAAGTCATTGCACACGCTTCGTTTTTACTAACCGTTTCCCATTTAACGCCCAAAATAATATGATCTTCTTCCAGCCGACGCGTGGCCAACCGAGCCGGGCGGGAAGCTATGCGCGGTTGCACGCGGGAACGGGCCCACCTACGATAAGTTGGCGGCACTTCGAGCCGCCGCGTGGCCAAACGAACCGCCGGGAACGCTTGTTCGTGCGCTGGTCAAGCTTGCATAGCAATCCTCCGCCGGGAACGCGGTGACAAGACGTGCCAATTACAACCCGTCCAGCCCCCATTTACTCCACCGCTCATTTAACCTATTGTCTCTCTTCAACCTTTCCCCACAACGCAAGAAGCACACCCACACTCCAAATACAGAGAGGATATCCTGCTCGGCTCCAATGGCGGAGCTCCCAGCGGCTGCCGATGATGAGCGGCAGTTCACCATTCGTGCCTACATGGACAACGACGTAAGGTTTAAGTACCTCACGGTGGTGTGCACCAACGACCCGGTCTGGGTGGAGAACTCCATCCACACCATGGAGCAGTTACTTGCCTATGACAAGTAAAAAGTGGTCGGCTTCGACCTCGAGTACACTAGTGGTCGTGCCGGGCATGATAAGGTTGCCGTCGCCCAGCTGTGCGTGGGCCACTACGTCCTCGTCTACCACTACTGCTTGGCCACAAGACCTTGCGATCAATTCGCCAGGTGTGTCAACAACCCCGACTACATATTCGGTACGGTGGACACCACCAACGACGAAAAGGTGCTCAAGGCCACGGGCTAGGCCTGCTGGAATCTTGTGGACATCCAATGCATGTACAAGATCTTGGGCGGCGAGGAGAAGCATAAGGACTCCCTGGTTGACCTCGCCATGGCCATCATCAACCCCTACTACAGAGGCATGAAGGATGTCTGCAAGAAGAAGAAGGTTGCCTGGCACCACGCCTGGGTCTGAAGACTGGATGAAGATCACGTCAAGTATGCAGCCAAGGATGCGTACGTAAGCTACGAGATGTGTAGGTGGATCGTTGACATGAGGAAGTGCCTCCTTCCTTTGCCGACCGGCACCCCTCGTCACAAGAAGAATAGATGAATGATTTGATGATCGTTACTACTAGTTTAGTATGCATGTACTTGTTAATTGATGTGTGCAAATGTTATCTGTAGTCAGTAATGTAATTGGATTCTTATTTAGGTTATGCAATCATGATATTGTTCTGTAGACAAAGAATAAATGGTATGCAGACATAGCAAATCACATCGCTTATGATTAAAGAAAGGAACACGTCAGTGATGATTTCAACAATCACAGACAATTGGGTGCGAGCAAGTGTTTGCCCATAGGCCACATCACACACAGCTTATTATGAGGAATCGCCTGTCTTTTTATCGGTCATCCCAAACAATTCCAATTACTGACCTGTTTGCCGGGTATCACATACATCTTGTTACACCGAATTGTTTGTGTTACTTTTGATCAACGCAAACAGTTTGTCCGAGCGACCTGTTTGCCGGGTATCACATACAACCATGCAAATGGCATCTTATGAGGGAGACTCGTATTTTGGTAGTACCATCTTTTCCTTAGTATGCAATGGATGATTAATATCTGGACATTAATATGCAATTGACGATTAATATCCGGACCGTAAGAAGCAGAACCACGACCGAGGTTATCCTGCGTGGCTCCAATGGCGCTCCCAGCGGCTGCCGACGATGAGTGCCAGTTCACCATGCATGCCGTAGTGGACACACACAGAAGGTTTGCGGGGCTCTCGGTGGTGTACACCAAACATCTGATCTGGGTGGAGAACTCCAACATTATGGACCTGTTACTTGACGAGGACACGTACAAAGTGGTCTGGTTCGACCTCGTGTCCCACCGCGTGCTCTGCTCTCGCGTCCCTCCGCGTGCTCTACTCTCGCGCCCCTCCGCGCGCGCTCTGCCACCGGTTGGGGCCGGTTCACAATCACGTTCGGGGCTCCATATGCATGCGGTTGCGCCACGTGTGCCGCCCCATGCAGTTACTTGCTTCCACGACTGAATCACGCGCTGCAAAAACTGCCATCCAGACATGCCGGTTTTCCAGGACATCCGACCCCCATTTATACCCATGGCCATTAAACATAGTCTCTTCACGCTTTCGATCGCGCCCCATAACACAATAAGCACACCCTCGACGACGCATATAGAGAGGATGTCCAGCGGGGCTCCAATGGAGTACGGCGTGCATCATGTGGAGACCCACATGAGGAAGACGGACCTCAAGGTGGTGTACACCAACGACCTGGGCATGGTGGAGGACTCCATCGGCACTATGAAGCGGTTGCTTGATGCGGATGACAAGTACAAAGTGGTCGGCTTCAACCTCGCTTACACCGGCGGTCGTGCCCGGCATAATCAGAAGGTTGTCGTCGCCCAGTTGTGCGTCGGCCATCACGTCCTACTCTACCACTACTGCCTGGCCATAGTGCCTTGCGAGCGTTTCACCAGGTTTGTCGACAGTCCCAACTACAGTTCGCTACTGTGGACACCACCAATGATCCAAAGGTGCTCAAGACGTCGGGCTTGGCCTGCCAGAAGCTTGTCGACAACCGCGGCCACTACAAGGTCTGGGGCAGCAAGAAGAACATGGACTCCCATGTTGACCTAGCCGAGGCCATCATCGAGCCCTACTACAGAGACATGAAGGCTGAGTGCGACAAGAACAAGCCTTTCTGGCACAGGGCCTGGGTGAAGAAACTGGATGAATATCACCTCCAGACCGCGGCCAAGGAAGCATACACTTGCGACGAGATGTTCATGCGGATCGTTGACATGAGGAAGTGCCTCCTACCTGAAGACGACGCAGGATCGAGCCACAAGCGGAGCTATGGCGGCAAGGGTCACAGGAAGTAGATGATTTGATGATTGTTTCTCATACTCCCTCTATGACGAAATATTTGTAGTTTTAGAGGGATAAGTTTGTTATGCATGTAATAGTTTATTGAGGTGTGCGCCAATGTTATGTGTGTAGTCACTTATGTATTTGGATGCTTAATTAGGTTATGGCAATCATGTTGTTATGTGTGTAATTGTTTATTGAGGTGTGCCAATGTTATGTGTGTAGTCTCTTATGTATTGAGATGTTTAATTTGGTAATGCAATCATGTTCTTCTAAACAGAAGCATAGATGTTTGTGGGCAGATTGAGCAAATCACATCGCATGCGGAATAAACAACCAAATCCGTCGGTGATGATTTCATCCGTCCCTGACAGTTCTTTATCCGGAACCGTTTGCCCACAACACATTCGAATGGCCTGTGTATGTTGTACATCACACACATCTTGATCTGAGCAACCGTTTGTGTTATTTTTGCTTATCGCACACAGTTCATCCTAGTGGCATGTATGCTGTCTATGACACACATCTTGATCTATGTAACCGTTTATGTTATCTCATCTCATCACAAACAGTTCATCCGAGCGACCTGTATGCCATCTATCACACGCATAATCATCTGGACAATCATTTGTGTTCTATTGGTTCAACACAAACAGTTTATCAGGGTGAAGTTTATGTCGTACATCGCACACACTTGTATTTTTCTAACCATTTGCGTTATATTGTCCAATCGCAAACAGTTTATCTGGGCCAACTGTTTGCCATAGATCGCACACGCAACTTTTTTTTGGGATCGTATTTGATGGATCCGCCATCGCACACAGTTCACGTCATTAGCGACAGAGCTATAACTATACCGTTTGCGATTTGGTCATCGCACACAGTTTCGTCGAAGGGTCTCTGATTGTTGTGTCGTCTTTGGACCTTCCTATAGTAGTGCTCATTCATTATTGTTGACAATTATCTTTACAATAAGTGCGTTGGGTGGCGAAACATTAAGCCCCTATCTTTCTCTGTGTTCGATGGATGCTTTTTGTTCCAAAAATATGCTTTGTGTATTAGCAATCATAGAAGACTATATGATAATTGAGTATGTGGAGCTCTTACTAAGAACACCTATTGTCAAGTTTCAACAGAATGCATTGTTTGAACCATGACATGTGAATTAATTGCTACTCCATCATAATGAGTTTCATGATAAAAAGTTGCTGGTTATGATGCTAGAAAAGTTACTAAATTATCATTGATCAAACTTATATACTATGCTAGCATTCACACTTCATAAATTATTTATTTTATCATTTACCTACTCGACGACGAGTAGGAATTAAGCTTGGGGACGCTGATATATTTCCAACGTATCGATAATTTATGAAGTATTCATGCCATATTTCCCTATGTTCACAATACTTTTATATGGTTTTGATGCACATTATATGATTTATTTAGAACTAACCCGGACTGATGTTGTTCTCAACAGAATTACCGTGGTGTTGTTTTTGTGTAGAAAATAAAAGTTCTCGGAATCACCCGAAACTTTTTTATGTTTTTTCTGGAGAAAATAAGAAATACCGGAGCGAAGAACCAACGGAGGGGAGCCACATGTGGGCTACAAGCCAACAGGGCGCGCCGACCCCCCCTGGGCGTGCCCTGTTAGCTTGTGGGTCCCATGTGGCTCCGGTTGACGTGATTCCAATGCTGAAAAATCCTATAAATCCATAAAACCCCGAAATTTAACCTAGAACTTCCGCTCCGCCGCTGCAACTCTCTGTATCAAAGAAAAACCCATCTGGAGCCTTTCTGGTACCCTGCCAGAGGGGGAAATCATCACCGGTGGCCATCTTCATCATCTCGGCAAAGGCCATGACAAGGAGGGAGTAGTTCACCCTCGGGGCTAAGGGTACATACCAGTAGCTATGTGTTTAATCTCTCTCTCTCGTGTTCTTGAGATGGCACGATCTTGATGTATCGTGGTCTTTGTTAATATAGTTGGATCATATGGTGTTCTTCCCTTGCTATCTTGTTGCGATGAATTGAATCTTTCCCTTTGAGATTTTGTTATGTCAGATTGAATATTGGATTTAAGATCACTTGATGTATGTCTTGGGACTCAACTTGCGGATTCCCGTGGTGACAATGGGGTAAACTATGCATATGGGTTGATACATGTTCTTGTCTTACTTTCTCTGATAGAAATCTTGGGGTACTCTTTGAAGTTCTTTGTGTTGGATTGAATATGATGAATCTAAAATTGTTTGATGCATGTCGAATAATTAACCCGCGAATATTTGTGGTGACATTGGCATATCTAGGTGACATTAGGGTTGATTGACATGTATCATTGGTGTTGTTTTAGTATGAACTCTAGAGATGTTTGTGACACCTATAGGAATAGCTCAATAGATTGATTGGAAAGGGTAACTTTGAGGTGGTTCTACTACCTACAACAATTTCATCTCATGTTCTCCGCTAGATATGATCTTTGGAGTGATTCTTTGTTGCACGTTGAGGGATGATCATATGATTCTATTATGTTAGCATTGTTGAGAGATTGCACTAGCAAAAGTTTGAACCCTAGGCCTTATTTCCAAGCATTTATACATCATTTTGCTCGCTGTTTGCCACTTGCTACCTTGCTGTTTTTATATTTTCAGATTACAAAAACCTATATCTACTATCCATATTTCAATTGTATCACCATATCTTCGCCGAACTAGTGCACCTATACAGTTTGCCATTGTATTGGGTGTGTAGGGGACACAAGAGATTACTTGTATTTGATTGCAGGGTTAATTATATCGCATTTTCATGCATGCTAGAAATGTTTAATGTGATGTTTGCATTCAATTTGCGTAAATAACTTGCTAAAACGGTTTATGTCCTAATCTCGCATAAATGTTGTGTCATTTGTTTTATAGTTAAAACCCACATATTATATATCACTACTAGAAAACAGGCTATTAGTGGCGCACCTATTTTTGCTATTAATGGCGCACTATAGGTGCGCCACTATTAACGCGCCACTAGTAACAAATAGTAATAGCGCACCTCTGGTGCGCCACTACTATGTGCACTACCAATGGCGCACCAGGTAGTGCGCCATTACTAGCTTATAGGTGCGCCACTGGTATAACAATAGGGTGTGCCATTGCTACTCATCGTGTGCGCCACTGCTTACCGAATAAATTTAAAAGGTCACGTGGGCCTGTGTGTGTGGCAGGCAATGGATCTGATTTTTTTTTGAGAGAACCACGCATTTCATTCAAACATCCAGAATACAAACAGCACACACGCAGCCCACGCCTGGAAACATCCAGCACAGCTGTCCCACAAAGTTTGCGCAAAACACCCTATAAAAAGAAAATTACAATGAAGCCCTGCTAGGTCCTTGTGCAGAGTTGCCACCATCTTCAACGCCGGTGACGCCTCCGCCGAGCTCTTCCTCCTCTTCTCCACTGCAGAACCTGAAGGGGAACTTCCTGCGCCACCGCAAGGAAAGGAGGAGGGAGAAGAGCACCGACGAAGTCGGGGACGAGGAAGAAGCCACCACTGAGAACCAGCTGACGCCGCCGGATAAATCTGCAGCCACCAACCACCAGCAGCCACCAGCCGCCGCTAGAGACCCCAGATCCGCCGGCCAGGAGGGGGAGGGAACCCACGGGTCCGACCGTGGGTGCACCGGGCGTAGGTCACCATAGGCCGGTCGCCGCCGGCGCAGGCTCCGGGGGCGGCCCGGGCCTGCGCGCGGCCGTCCTCGCCGGAGAAGGACATGCGCGATAGGCGGCTGCTGTTGCTGTGCCGCAGCACGCCGCCGCCGCCGCCGCCGTTGTTATCCATAGCGTCCGTCCGTCCCGATGCCTCCCGAGGTATGGATGGATGGATCACTGGCCGATCTGCGGGGGAGGAGAGGAAACAAATCAAAAGAGAAATCAAGGGAAAAGATGGCAATCTCGCGCAAGAAAACGGAAGGTGTCCGGCCGGCGCCTTCCATAGTCAAATCACATCGGACAGGGCCCCGAAACATCGGCCCCAAATCTTGGCCGAGCACACAGATTCAAACTTGGCCCGCAGCAAGAAGACGCAGGAGAAGAAATCTGGCTCACCGCGCAATCCCACGAACGGATGCAAGAAAACCCACGGATTGAGACCAAGAAAGCTCCGGATCCTTACCATTCCAGTTGGGGTCAACCCAGCCGAGCGAGCCAGTCAAAGGAGCAGCGAGCAATCAATGAATCGATCCCGGGACGGGAGCAATGGATGGTGGGGGAGGGGATGCGTGCGGCGAAGAATGAGGCGGGAGGGATTGCTGGGGCAGGGGAGTAAGAGAAAGGTGCGGTGGGTGGTGCGGTGGGAGGATTGAGAGGAGCTGTGTTGGTGCGTGGTGCGGTGGGTGGCAGGGTGGGACCGCGCATGTGCGTGGTGCGGTGGGTGGCATGTGCGAAAACTAGTAATGGCGCACCGTGGGTGTGGTGCGCCATTACTAGTTAAACTAGTAATGGCGCACCACACCCACCGTGCGCCATTACTAGTTTTGAAAAAAAAAATTGTTAGTAGTGGCGCACCGTGGGTGTGGTGCGCCATTACTAGTTAAAACTAGTAATGGCGCACCACACCCACGGTGCGCCACTGGTAAGTCTGGGGAGGGGGATTGTGCCCAGGAGAAACTTAGCAGTGGCGCACCACACACCAGGTGCGCCATTAGTAATATAAACATTAGTGGCGCACCCATGTGTGGTGCGCCACTGCTATTTAGCAGTGGCGCACCACATACATAGTGCGCCACTAATGTCTATATTAGCTATAGCCCTTTTTCTAGTAGTGTATGATTTTGGGGGTAGAAAAATCCATAGAATTTAATGGTGCATTTAGTTTTGTCTTTTGAGCAATTTGTGTGCATGTCAATTTTGCTATGATGCCCTTTTGTTTATTTTGTGTGAATTAATCTATGCATGATATGAAATAATTTTGAACATGAGATATGCCCTTGGACATGTGTGCTAGGCCCTGGTATTTTTGGTTGCAATAGAAATCCATGTTTAGGTGTTATTTTCGTGTTGCCAACATGTGATAAAAAGGTTGCTGTTTTGAGATGCTAAAATATTTCCAAGTCTGAAAACTGTGTTATTTTGTTGTTGTCTTGCCATGTGGTTTGCTATTGATCTATAGCTCTTTTGGTGTTGCCACAATGGGATGTATTGTAAAGCATGTTATGCTCTATCATGTTGTGCCAATAGTTTGCATGAATAGGTTTTGCATCAAAATTAATTCTGCTATCCAACATGCCAATCTGTTAAAAACTGCTGCTCTTGTCTACTCTAATTTTCACTAAGTCTGAGAATCTGGTATTTCATAATGCCGTGTTATGTTGATGTTTGCCATGAATCTGTGCATAATTTGATGTTGCCATAATGGGTTGAATTGTAGTAAATCATGTCCTCTACCATGATGTAGATTTTAGTGCCATGATATGCCCTGTAGCATATAGTTTTATTGTCGCCAACATGCCTTCATGAAAAACTGCTCTGCTAAAAACTGTTATTTTCACTAAGTCCCTAAATGCTATATTTTATTGCCATGTTGTGAGCTTCCTACCATGTGTTCCATGATTCTTTTGAGTATGATATGTGAAGATGAAATGAAGTGTGTGTTATATGCTACTGCCCCATGCTTAGTTTGTGCATTTTAAAATCTTGTAGCTTGTATTTTTCATGTGTGCAAAATGCCATGTCGCTGTTTTGGGCAGATTATGTCTATAACTTGTGTTGCTTGTTATTGTTGAACCGTAGCTCCGTTTTAAACATGTTGCACATGAAACTTGCTTAGAATTTTATGTAGTTTCATAATATATTGTTGCATACATGATTTAGCATGTTTGTGGTGGTTGTTTGCATGCATTTTGCATTCATGACATATGCATCTTGTGTGTGTCATATCTTTTAGGCCGTAGCTCCGTTGCAAATGTTCTATATATGTAAATCGACTAGAATGACGAGTAGAATTGCATTGAGCATTTTATTTTCCTGTTTTAATAAATATAAAATATGTTTTGTTCAGATCTGGACCAAATTCATAATTTGCACATGGGGTCGTTTCGGAAATGTTATATGTTGTTTCCGGCCTCATTTAAACTTGCCTAGATGTCTAGTTTACTTATGCTTCACCTCTTGCCATGCTTAACAACATTTAATATTGTCGTATACCTAAACAAGAGGGAACTAAAAAATCCAAGCGTGGAGTTTCGTCAATATGCAACTCGTTGCATATTGAGCTTCACTTAATGTGTAGTATTCGATTGTTGTGCTTTGTCATGTCGTGCATGATCGTATGGACATGCATCATATTTGTTGTGCATCATATCATGAATATGTTGTGGTGTTTATAGTGTGTTGATTGTTTGTTTTCGGATTGCTTCTTCTCGATAGAGTTCCGAAAGCGTTCGGAGTGTGAGGATTCGTTCGACTACGTTGGATCGTCTTCTTATCGGATTCGTTCTTCTTCCAAGTGGGATCTCGGGCAAGATGACCATTTCCCTGGATACCACTACTATCATTGCCATGCTAGTTGTCTCGTTTCTATCGATATGTCTCGCTACCTACCACTTGTTTGTCAAGCCTCCCAAAATGCCATGATAAGCTTCTAACCCCTCCACATCCCAGCAAACCATTGTTTGGCTATGTTACCGCTTGCTCAGTCCTTCTTATAGCGTTGCTAGTTGCAAGTGCAAATTGGTTCCATGTGCCAACATGGATGTCTTGAGATATCACATAATTATTGCTATTTAATTTAATGCACATATACACTTGGTAAAAGGTGGAAGGCTTGCCCTTTTGCTCGGTGTTTTGTTCCACTTTTGCCGCCCTAGTTACTTGTGTACCGGTGTTATGTTCCATATTTAGCGCTCCAAACATGCTCGGGGTTGTTA
Organism: Elymus sibiricus; assembly: GCA_039707655.1. Lineage (NCBI taxonomy): Eukaryota > Viridiplantae > Streptophyta > Magnoliopsida > Poales > Poaceae > Elymus > Elymus sibiricus. Next base: position 277,599,555 of record CM077665.1, read on the forward strand.
TGGGGACCCCCTTTATTTTCGTTTTGGGATAAAACTCTCCTGGCAAGGCCCAACTTTGGTTTTACCATTCTCCAACCTAATAAAAATTTGCATAGGGACTTTCCGGACCCCGTGGACAATTAATCAACAACCCGGGGCAGTGCTCCTCATGAGTGTTGGTCCAAAACAGTGCACTGTGCGGGGCCACCCCGGGGAAACTCGGGTGATGTCTATCAGGCCACTGTACACTAGCTCATCTGGTCGTGTCCTGAGAACGAGATATGCGGCTCCTATCGGGTTCGTCGAAACGCCGGGCGGCCTTGCTGGATTTGTTTTACCTTTCTCGAACGTCTTGTGCGTGGGATTTCGAGGACACTTCGGGCTATCTCGAGGTTGAGATTTTCCATCGGGATTCCGCAAATACTACGGGTTATCCCGCGGTTGAGGAATTCCAACGGAGCTTGTGGTTAGTTTGTAATGGATGAGTTGGAGCACCCCTGCAGGGTTAAATCTTTCATGAGAGCCGTGCCCATGGTTATGTGGCAACTTGGAAATTTTGTTTAACATCCGGTCATAGAAAACTTAAAGTAAACTCAAATAAAATACACCAACTGTGTGTGTAAGCGTGACTGTCTCTTCTCGTGAATTTCTGAATCGAGAGAGAACACGGTGGGGTTATGTTTGACTCGTAGGTAGGTGTTCGGGATCACTTAGTGATCATTACTAGTTCACGTCCGTTTATGCGACGATCATCCCCCTTTATTCTTGTACTCGTAAGTTAGACACTCAAATAAATGCTTAGTGCTTGCTGCAGCCTCACCACTTAACCATACCTCACCCATTAAGCTTTGCTAGTCTTGATACCCTTGGAAATGAGATTGTTGAGTCCCTGTGGCTCACAGATTACTACAACAAAAGTTATAGGTACAGGTAATGCGATGCTTTGACGTGAACGCGATGCTTGTTTGATTTGGAGTTCTTCTTCTTCTTCTTCTTCTTCGATCTAGGATGGGTTCCAGGACGGCAGCCTGGGATAGCAAGGATGGATGTCATTTTATCGTTTGATTTCATCCGTAGTCGGACCCTGCTCTTATGTATGATGATTGTATATGTTGTTGTATTGATGTGATCTTGATCTAGCTTGTGGCGAGTGTAAGCCAATTCCATATACTCATTTCTTCTTTACATGTACTTGTAATGATATCCATTCTTGCGAAACGACGAGATGCGCTTCTATCCCTGTCGAGGCCCTCGAGCCAAAATAAAGATAGGATCACATCTTGGGCGTTACAAGTTGGTATCAGAGCAGTACCGACCTAGGAGCACCCTTGATTGATCGAACTTGGCCGAGTCGAGTCTAGTGAAAATCTATTTTGAGTCTAGTTACATATCGGAGAGTAGGATTCTTTTTACTCTTCTTCTATGCTCTGATGAGGAATCCTGACTTAGGAATATTAATTCTACCCTCTTCTCACTCAAATTTGTTTTAGGATCACGCGGGTATTTTGGAACCTCTATGATGTCGATGTGACCAGAACTCTGTTCTTGGTGCCCCCCGTACGTATGGATTGGACCCGGGGAGTTGAGCTCCAAGGGATTCTTGACACATCGCTATCGTTCAGTTTCCTTAGTAATTCAAGACGCGGATGTTTGAAATTGCTTCCATACTATTCGTGGTGCGAAGAGTGTGGCGGCACCCAGTACTGGGAAGCGGGATCACATGTACTGCCATGTTTAGTATCGTTGTGATTATGAGGGTCTAAGGTAGATGAGTTTCCGAGGTTTCTCTGGTTTTGTGTTGACGGATGTGATACATGGTGGGTAGTACTATTGCTAGGAGTTGAGTGATTTATTCAGTAATTTATCTGTGTATCCGTTGGACCAGATTGCATAACCAGAAAGATTTCGGAAGTTCTTAGGTGGGAATTCAAGTAGTTACCTAGGATTGTCCATCCAACAAATTCAAATGGGTTATGTATTTGTTTTCGGCTTAATTTTCAAGCCTTATCCTTTGTTTTGTTGGAGTATGTTAATTCGAGTTGCTTCGATGTCAAGTGGTGATTTCATATCTTTCCTAAGCGGTGTTCTGATGTGTTATGGGAATGCTAACCCTTTTGATAGACCGGAGTTGTCATGAAATTCTTTTCAACCGGCGTGCTTCTCTTCAAGATATTCAATCCTCGTCAATCTTTGCAAGATCAATCCTCATATTTATTTCCGGAGTTTGTTTCATCCGTCCCAAGTTTTCTTTGTTTTCCCCACCCTACCGCCCTTTTTCTTCAAAAGATTAAATTCTCATCCAAGTGCCTTTTCTATTCATGTGATTCTTCTGCTATCCTTCTTCCGTATTCTATCCGATGATTCATTGTGAAGATCCCAAGTGCTCTAGTTCATCATTCTTTGTTCTTGTTTTCTTCCCCGGTGATTCAATTCAAGCTCTCGGTGTTCATCATATCCTTTTCATTCGCTAAATGCTTTCCCATGTTGAAATTCTTATCCAAGCCTCTCTTGTATAGACATCTCTATATTCTATCCGGAGTGGCAAGTTATCTCAGAAGATTCGTGTTATCGTCCAAATCCTTTCAAGATATTTATAGGTTCTCACCTCATCAAGTTTTTATTTGTACCGATGCAATCTCTCCTTCTAAGAAATCGTTTCAACGGTGTTCTCTTTGAGTGGGCCCATAACCCACAGGTTTTTTCCAGGATCTTACCTGGCTCTTCTAATATTTCCGGAGATGTCCTCAAGTTCTTTTCAACATGATGTAAGAATGAATTTCACCAGTAATATTCCTTCTCGAAGATCGCTTCTAAATCATTTACGTCATTGGCTCAACCTTTTCCTTATTTATGTTCTGGAGTGTCTCAGTAATTAATGGTGGTGTTTCTCTCCATATTGAAGACCGAAGAAGAGTTTCTCTTAAATCTTTGCTCATTCTCTTGAAGATTCATGGTTTTAGCTTCCTGCTATCCTCTCAAATTGTTTTCGATCATGTGTAATTCTTTCCATATCTATCCGAAGCATTTCAGAGTTGTTTTCATTTCTCGATCCTCCGAAGGCCATCATTTCAGAAGATTTCTTCATTCTTAGCCTTCAGCTTTCGTTCTCAAATTCTTCTCATTGTTGTTTCTTCGTTCGTATCTTAATTATTTCGGTGCCTTGTTCAAGTTTTCTATAGGCGGATCATGATCTCTTCGTTCCCATGTATCTTCATTCATTCGTAGCATCCTCATTCATTTGCAATTCTTATCGGTGTTACATGAAGACTTCTTCAAGTTTGTGCTATTACCTCGTTAATCTCTTCAAGAAGAATAAGTGGTGTGCCAAATCCATTGCTTGTCATCAACTTGATGAAGGATAAGCATAACATAATTATTATTCTTGTTTCATCAAGGTGATTTCAATTCCATCTCCCGGAGGTTGTTCATGATATCAATTCTCGATTTCAAGTGTTCTCATCTTTCCTTTTCCGGAGTTCCAGTTTTCTCAAGTATCTCTTCGCGAAGCCCCATATAAATTTTTGCATGGTCATAATCTTATTCTTTCCAGCCTTCATTTCTTTTGATCATTCTTTTGTATACGGAGGCTCTACATGATGGTCCATCAAAGATTTCTTTCATTCTCAAAGTGTTCTACAAGATTCTTGTGGTAGTTTCTCAATTATTCCTTATCTTGCATTTCAAGTGCAATCATTCTCTCTATCTTTTGAGATGGTGTTATAGCATTCTTGATTCATGAGGAGTCTCAAAGAGAATTTATCAAGAATGAGATAATTAAACCCATCATTTTCTTCATTGGAGCTATTTTGGATTGGATTTCACCTAAAGCATTTCCTAAGGATTGTTGCTATCATGGTGCTTACCAACGATCCAAGTTTTCTCCTCCTCCTCTTGGGGAAATAAGTTTGCATCTCTTGTTGCTCCCAAGCAATCTTTGTTTTTCATTGGTGGCCAGTTGTCACCTCATAATTTTGAGATGCTTTCCATAATCCCACAACATGCTTATTCTTTTCGTTGTTGATGTTTCAACAACTCCGTTCCATCCTTCCTTGTAAAGTTGCTTTTCAAATTCAATGGTGGTGTAAGTTGACATGTTTCTCCTTTGTCCTCTCCTTTCCAACGATCTAGCTTCTATTCTTTTGTTCCGGAGGCATTGTGATGTTGCTCTCTTTGACCCATCTTCTCGTTCTTTTTAAGATCATGTTCTTTCCTTGCTTATCCACTTAACCGGAGTGTTGTGACCCCTCTTCAAGTTATTTTCATCTCATCAAGTTTTGCTTCTCTTTTCTACCGGAGTGCTGCCAAAATTTCTTTTGAATTCTTGCTTGTTCCTCGTGTCATTCTTCATCTCTAGGCAACCTCTAAGTTTTGTTGGTTTCACTCGTTTGTGAAAGAAGCAACTAAGTTTTACCTCTTCATATCCTCTTCCCCTTCTCATTCTAAGATCTCGGGGCGAGATCTCTTGTTAGTGGAGGAGAGTTGTAACAGCCCAAGACCGACGCTCCAGAAGATTCCCCTTTTATTTTGAGTTTCGTCGCGTGTTCCATTTCTTTGTCGCATTCATCATCGCATCATTCGCTTCATCTGCATAGCATCGGCACTCCGCTGCCATCATTTTTTCAAAACCCGCATCCGTTCATAGTCACCGGTTCTCTCCGATCATGTCGTCGACCGTTTCGAGACCAACCACACACGCACGCGCCCGCGACATCTTTAAAATATTGTTTTCAAAAGTGCGTATAAAATATTCTCGGATTGGGTCGAAAGTTGGCGTGCGGTCTTAATATAGCGTAGCCCAACGGTCAACTGTAGCGACACCGTCATCGGTTAAATAGAGGATGTTTTCGGTGTTTCAAAACTCTATGCCGGGCCGCACCACCTCTCTCTTCTCTCAGCCCAACACCTCTACACAACCCATAGCCCACCTAGCCCAACCCCTTCGACAAGACCGTCCGATCGCGATCGGAGGGTCGAAAACCAACCATAAACCCCTCTCCTAGACCCCCCCCTACCTATTTAAACAACTCCCCCTACCTAATTTGGATGCTACCCTGACCCTGCATCGTTTTCCGTGCCCCTCCTAAACCCTTGACGCCACTTGGCCAGCCTCCTTCTCCCAGCCGCCGCGGGCCCGCCCGAGCCCATCTAAGGCCCGCCGGGCCCGAAACCGCCGCCGCCGCTTCTGGAGAGAAGCTCCTCCTCTGCTGCCGAACCAGGGGGAGCCCGATCTCCCCATGTCCGACGCCAGCATCCGCAGCTCCTTCCTCTCGCCTCCGGCGACCAAGGCCAGCCCCCGTCGCCCCCCTATATCTCCCTCTCCCTCGTTGTCTCATCTCTCTCTCCCCTAATCCGCTCTCTCTCTCTCCTGATGCAGGAAGCCGCCATGTCCTCGAAGCTTCCGCGCGTGATCTCCTCGCCCCAGCGCCGTCTGGACCCTCCACCGCCGGGTATGGGGCCGCCCCAGCCGGATCCGGTGAGATCCTCTGCCGCGTGACCCGTCCCTGCCGGTCCCCGCAGGGATCCGTGCCGAAGGACCCCCGCCATGGCCTCCTTCCCCTTCTGCTCGTGCGGGAGAACGGGACGTGCCCCCGTTGACCCGTGCTCGTGGGCTGCCCCCGCCGTGGGCCTCTGCCGCCACAAGCCCAGCGCCGTTGGCCAGATCCGCCGGCCTGCGAGGACGCCTCAACCGTCGGCCCATGTGGACTTGGGTGAACCCACTGGACAGTCCCTCCTGTGCCCCTATATTGCGCCCTCGGCGTAGTATTGATATGTTGCGCCCATATGCCTGTGTAGCCCATATCCTGTTTAGTTTCGGCCCATGAGTATTTTTCCCTGCGTTGCGAATTTCCCCTAATTAATCAGGACATTTTTTTTAATTACAGAAAAAGGTCATTGTTTGCATTGCTCATAAAAAATTAACCGTGCACCGGATAAAAATGTTTTATATATGTAAAATGTGCAGAATTTCGTGTAGATTCGTAATATCCCACTTTCGCAAATGATAAAATTGTTTAACATGCCATTTTCTGTTGATTTGTGAAAATGTCACGAATTGCATTGCTCATAAATGATTAACCGTGCATCAGGATTAAACATGTCCTATATATATAATGTGTAGATTAATTATATTGTATTTTCATGCGTGCTAGAAATGTTTAATGTGATGTTTTCATTCAATTAGAGTAAATAACTTACTAAAACGGTTTATATCCTAATCTCGCATAAATGTTGTGTCATTTGTTTTATAGTTCAAACCCACATATTATATATGATTTTGGGGTAGAAAAATCCATAGAATTTAACGATGCATTTAGTTTTGTCTTTTGAGCAATTTGTGTGCATGTCAATTTTGCTATGATGCACTTTTGTTTATTTTGTGTGAATTAATCTAAGCATGATATGAAATAATTTTGAACATGAGATATGCCCTTGGACATGTGTGCTAGGCCCTGGTATTTTTGGTTGCTATAGAAATCCATGTTTAGGTGTTATTTTCGTGTTGCCAACATGTGATAAAAAGGTTGCTATTTTGAGATGCTAAAATATTTGCAAGTCTGAAAACTGTGTTATTTTGTTGTTGTCTTGCCATGTGGTTTGCTATTGATCTATAGCTCTTTTGGTGTTGCCACAATGGGATGTATTGTAAAGCATGTTATGCTCTATCATGTTGTGCCAATAGTTTGCATGAATAAGTTTTGCATCATAATTAATTCTCTTGTCCAACATGCCAATCTGTTAAAAACTGCTGCTCTTGTCTACTCTAATTTTCACAAAGTCTGAGAATCTGGTTATTTCAGAATGCCATGTTGTGTTGATGTTTCCCATGAATCTGTGCATAATTTGATGTTGCCATAATGGGATGAATTGTAGTGCATCATGTCCTCTACCATGCTGTAGATTTTCATGCCATGATATGCCCAGTAGCATATAGTTTTATTGTCGCCAACATGCCTTCATGAAAAACTGCTCTGCTAAAAACTGTTATTTTCACCAAGTCCCTAAATGCTATATTTTATTGCCATGTTGTGGGCTTCCTACCATGTGTTCCATGATTCTTTTGAGTATGATATGTGAAGATGAAATGAAGTGTGTGTTATATGCTACTGCCCCATGCTTAGTTTGTGCATTTGAAAATCTTGTAGCTTGTTGTTTTCATGTGTGCAAAATGCCATGTCGCTATTCTGGCAGATTATGTCTATAACTTGTGTTGCTTGTTATTGTTGAACCATAGCTCGGTTTTGAACATGTTGCACATGAAACTTGCTTAGAATTTCATGTAGTTTCATAATATCTTGTTGCATCCATGATTTAGCATGTTTGTTGTGGTTGTTTGCATGCATTTTGCATTCACGACATATGCATCTTGTGTGTGTCATATCTTTTAGGCCGTAGCTCCGTTGCAAATGTTCTATATATGTAAATCGACTAGAATGACGAGTAGAATCGCATTGTGCATTTTATTTCCCTTTTTAATAAATATAAAATATGTTTAGTTCAGATCTGGACCAAATTCATAATTTGCACATGGGGTCGTTTCGGAAATGTTATATGTTGTTTCCGGCCTCATTTAAACTTGCCAACATGTCTAGTTTACTTATGCTTCACCTCTCGCCATGCTTAACAACATTTAATATTGCCGTGTACCTAAATGAGAGCGAACTAAATAATTCAAGCGTGGTGTTTCGTCAATCTTCACTTAATGTGTAGTATTCGATTGTTGTGCTTTGTCATGCCGTGCATGATCGTATGGACATGCATCATATTTGTTGTGCATCATATCATGAATATGTTGTGGTGTTTATAGTGTGTTGACTGTTTGTTTTAGGATTGCTTCTTCTCGATAGAGTTCCGAAAGCGTTCGGAGTGTGAGGATTCGTTCGACTACGTTGGATCGTCTTCTTATCGGATTCGTTCTTCTTCCAAGTGGGATCTCGGGCAAGATGACCATTTCCCTGGATACCACTACTATCATTGCCATGCTAGTTGTCTCGTTTCTATCGATATGTCTCACTACCTACCACTTGTTTGCCAAGCCTCCCAAAATGCCATGATAAGCCTCTAACCCCTCCACATCCCAGCAAACCATTGTTTGGCTATGTTACTGCTAACTCAGCCCTTCTTATAACGTTGCTAGTTGCAGGTGCAAATTGGTTCCATGTGCCAACATGGATGTTATGAGATATCACAATATTATTGCTATTTAATTTAATGCACATATACACTTGGTAAAAGGTGGAAGGCTTGGCCTTTTGCTCGGTGTTTTGTGCCACTTTTGCCACCCTAGTTACTTGTGTATCGGTGTTATGTTCCATATTGAGCGCTCCTAACATGCTCGGGGTTGTTATGGGGACCCCCTTGATTTTCATTTTGGGATAAAACTCTTCTGGCAAGGCCCAACTTTGGTTTTACCATTCTCTGACCTAATAAAACTTGCATAGGGACTTTCCGGACCCCGTGGATAATTAATCAACAACCCGGGCCAGTGCTCCTCATGAGTGTTGGTCCAAAATAGAGCATTGTGCGGGGCCACCCCAGGGCAACTCGGGTGATGTCTATCAGGCCACGGTACACTAGCTCATGTGGTCGTGTCCTGAGAACGAGATATGCGGCTCCTATCGGGTTCGTCGACACGCCGGTCGGCCTTGCTGGATTTGTTTTACCTTTCTCGAACGTCTTGTGCGCGGGATTTCGAGGACACTTCGGGCTATCTCGAACGTTTTAGTAATCTTTTATTTACTTACAACTCAAGAATTACAACTTGAACTAGAACAAGATATGACTCTATATGAATGCCTCCGGCGGTGTACCGGGATGTGCAACAATCTAGCATAGCAAATGACATTAATGAAAACATCACGCTAGTTGTCTTACGATCATGCAAAGCAATATGACAATGATGGTGCGTGTCATAATAAACGGAACGGTGGAAGTTGCATGGCAATATATCTCGGAATGGCTATGGAAATGAGATTGCTGAGTCCCTGTGGCTCACATATTACTACAACAACAGTTGCAGGTACAGGTAATGTGATGCTTTGACGTGAGCGCGATGCTTGTTTGAATTGGAGTTCTTCTTCTTCTTCTTCTTCTTCTTCTTCTTCTTCTTCTTCAATCTAGGATGGGTGCTACTTCTTGAGCTTGCGTTTGTCTTTCCCTTGAAGAGGAAAGGGTGATGCAGCAAAGTAGATAAGTATTTCCCTCAGTTTTGAGAACCAAGGTATCAATCCAGTAGGAGGTACAAGAAAGGCCCCAATCTATGCACCTGCACAAACAATCAGACACTTGCACCCAATGCTATAAAGGGGTTGTCAATCCCTTCATGGTCACTTGCAAGGATGAGATCCGATAGAGATAGATATAAAAGATTACTAAAACGATAATTAAAATAAAAGTAAATAAATTGCAGCAAAGTATTTTTGTGTTTTTTAGTTTATAGATCTGAAAATATAATATGGAAAATAGACCCGGGGGCCATAGGTTTCACTAGAGGCTTCTCTCTTGAAGGAAAATAATACGGTGGGTGAACAAATTACTGTTGAGCAATTGATAGAAAAGCGCATAGTTATGACGATATCCAAGGCAATGATTATGCATATAGGCATCACGTCCGTATCAAGTAGACCGAAACGATTCTGCATCTACTACTATTACTCCACACATCGACCGACTCCTGCCTGCATCTAGAGTATTAAGTTCATGAAGAACAGAGTAATGCATTAAGTAAGATGACATGATGTAGAGGGATAAACTCAAGCAATATGATGAAAACCCCATCTTTTTATCCTTGATGGCAACAATACAAATACGTGCCTCGCTACCCCTACTTTGTCACTGGGTGAGGACACCGCAAGATTAAACCCAAAACTAAGCACTTCTCCCATTGCAAGAATTACCAATCTAGTTGGCCAAACCAAACCAATAACTCGAAGAGACTTACAAAGATATGAAATCATGCATATAAGAATTCAGAGAAGATTCAAATAATATTCATAGATAATCTGATCATAAACCCACAATTCATCGGATCTCGACAAACACACCGCAAAAGAGTATTACATCGGATAGATCTCCATGAAGATCATGGAGAACATGGTATTGAAGAACATAGAGAGAGAAGAAGCCATCTAGCTACTAGCTATGGACCCGAAGGTCTGAGGTAAACTACTCACGCATCATCGGAAGGGCAATGGAGTTGATGTAGAAGCCCTCCGTGATCGAATCCCCCTCCGACAGATCGCCGGAAAAGGCCCCAAGATGGGATCTCACGGGAACAGAGGCTTACGGCGGCGGAAAAGTATTTTCATGGCTCCCTTTGGTATTGGGGGAATATTTCTGAATTTATAGGCGAAGAGTTAGGGTTGGAGGAGCTACGGGGGGCCCACAAGCCAGGGGGGCGCCCCCCCAGGGGCGCCCCCTGGTGGCTTGTGGCCCACCCGTAGGTCTTCTGGCCTCTTCTCGAAGCCTCCTGGGTTCCTTCTGGTCCAAGAAAAATCAGTGTAGAATTTTATTCCGTTTGGACTCCGTTTGATATTCCTTTTCTGCAATACTCAAAAACAAGGAAAAAACAGAAACTGGCACTAGGCACTAGGTTAATAGGTTAGTCCCAAAAATAATATAAAATAGCATATTAATGCATATAAAACATCCAAAACAGATAATATAATAGCATGGAACAACCAAAAATTATAGATACATTGGAGACGTATCAGCATCCCCAAGCTTAATTCCTGCTCGTCCTCGAGTAGGTAAATGATAAAAACAGAATTTTTGATGTGGAATGCTACCTAACATATTTATCCATGTAATATTCTTTATTGTGGCATGAATGTTCAGATCCATAAGATTCAAAACAAAATATTAATGTTGACATAAAAACAATAATACTTCAAGCATACTAACAAAGCAATCATGTCTTTTCAAAATAACATGGCCAAAGAAAGTTATCCCTACAAAATCATAAGGTCTGGCTATGCTCCATCTTCCCCACACAAAGTATTTAAATCATGCACAACCCTGACGATAAGTCAAGAAATTGTTTCACACTTTTTATGTTCTCAAACCTTTTCAACTTTCACGCAATACATGAGCATGAGCCATGGATATAGCACTATAGGTGGAATAGAATATGGAGGAGGTTATGAGGAAAAGGAGAAGATAGTCTCACATCAACTAGGCGTATCAACGGGCTATGGAGATGCCCATCAATAGATATCAATGTGAGTGAGTAGGGATTGCCATGCAATGGATGCACTAGAGCTATAAGTGTATGAAAGCTCAAAAAGAAACTAAGTGGGTGTGCATCCAACTCGCTTGCTCACGAAGACCTAGGGCAATTTGAGGAAGCCCATCATTGGAATATACAAGCCAAGTTATATAATGAAAAATTCCCACTAGTATATGAAAGTGACAAAATAGGAGACTCTCTATCATGAAGATCATGGTCCTACTTTGAAGCACAAGTGTGGAAAAAAAAGATAGTAGCATTGTCCCTTCTCTCTTTTCTCTCATTTTTTTTGTGGGCATCTTTGGCCTCTTTTTTTTTCTTTGGGCTTCATTGGCCTCTTTTATTATTTTTAAAGTCCGGAGTCTCATCCCAACTTGTGAGGGAATCATAGCTTCCGTCCTTTCCTCACATGGGACAATGCTCTAATAATGATGATCATCACACTTTTATTTACTTACAACTCAAGAATTACAACTTGAACTAGAACAAGATATGACTCTATATGAATGCCTCCGGCGGTGTACCGGGATGTGCAACGATCTAGCATAGCAAATGACATTAATGAAAACATCACGCTAGATGTCTTACGATCATGCAAAGCAATATGACAATGATGGTGCGTGTCATAATAAACGGAACGGTGGAAGTTGCATGGCAATATATCTCGGAATGGCTATGGAAATGCCATAATAGGTAGGTATGGTGGCTGTTTTGAGGAAGGGTATATGGTGGGTTTAATGCACCGGCGAAAGTTGCGCGGTACTAGAGAGGCTAGCAAAGGTGGAAGGGTGAGAGTGTGTGTAATCCATGGACTCACATTAGTCATAAAGAACTCACATACTTATTGCAAAAGTCTATTAGTTATCGAAGCAAAGTATTAGATGCATGCTCCTAGGGGAGAGGTTGGTAGGAGTTAACCATCGCGCGCTCCCGACCCTCACACAAAGGATGACAATCAATAAACAAATCATGCTCCGACTTCGTTACATAACGGTTCACCATACGTGCATGCTACAGGAATCACAAACTTTTAACACAAGTATTTCTACCAATCCACAATTACTCACTAGCATGACTCTAATATCACCCTCTTTATATCTCAAAACTATATGCAAGGAATCAAACTTCTCATAGTATTCAATGCACTTTATATGAAAGTTTTTATTATATCCCTCTTGGATGCCCATTATATTAGGACTAATTTCATAACCTAGACCAATTACCATGCTGTTTAAAGACTCTCAAAATAATATAAGTGAGGTACGAGAGTTCAATTATTTCTATAAAATAAAACACCACCGTGCTCTAAAAAGATATAAGTGAAGCACTAGAGCAAAATTGCCTAGCTCAAAAGATATAAGTGAAGCACATAGAGTATTCTAATAAATTCACGATTCAAGCGTGTCTCTCTCAAAAGATGTGTGCAGCAAGGATGATTCTGGCAAACTAAAAAGCAAAGACTCATTTCATACAAGACTCTCCAAGCAAAACACATATCATGTGGTGAATAAAAATATAGCCTCAAGTAAATTTACCGATGGATTGAAGACGAAAGAAGGGATGCCTTCCGGGGCATCCCCAAGCTTAGGCTCTTTGGTATCCTTGAATATTCCTTGGGGTGCCTTGGTCATCCCCAAGCTTAGGCTCTTGCCACTCCTTATTCCATAGTCCATCAAATCTTTACCCAAAACTTGAAAACTTCACAATACAAAACTTAACAGAAAACTCGTGAGATCCGTTAGTATAAGAAAACTAAATCACCACTTTAGGTACTGTTGTGAACTCATTATTTATTTATATTGGTGTAATATCTACTGTATTCCAACTTCTCCATGGTTCATACCCCCCGATACAACCCATAGATACATCAAAATAAGCAAACAACACAAAGAAAACAGAATCTGTCAAAAACAGAACAGTCTGTAGCAATCTGGAAACTTTGAATACTTCTATAACTCCAAAAATTCTGAAAAATTAGGAAAATCTGGGGAATTTGTATATAAATCTTGTGTAAAAATTTCTGACTCATTCGACGCTCTGGTGAATTTATAAAATTCCTGGACTGAGCGCAAAAGTTTCTGTTTTTCAGCAAGATCAAATCAACAATCACCGTAAACCATCCCAAAGGTCTTACTTGGCTCAAACACTAATTAAAACACTAAAACACAATTACTACAGAGGTAATAATGTGTAAATCACTCAAGAACAGAAACAAAACAAAAAACATAAAAATAAAATTGGGTTGCCTCCCAACAAGCGCTATTGTTTAACGCCCCTAGCTAGGCATAACGCAATAGATCTAGGTATTGTCATCTTGTGTATGCAATCCATAAGTAGCTCTCATAATAGATTCATAAGGTAATTTAATTTTCTTTCTAGGAAAGTGTTCCATGCCTTTCCTTACGGAAATTGGAATCTTATGTTTCCTTCTTTCATATCAATAATTGCACCGATCCTTCTAAGGAAAGGTCTACCAAGAATAATAGGACATGTAGGATTGCAATCTATATCAAGAACAATGAAATCTATGGGCACATAATTCCTATTTGCAACAATAAGAACATCATTAATCCTTCCCATAGGTTTCTTAATAGTGGAATCCGCTAGATGCAAATTTAAAGAGCAATCATCAAGTTCATGGAAACCTAGGACATCGCATAAAGTTTTCGGAATCATGGAAACGCTAGCACCCAAATCACACAAAGCATGGCACTCATAATCTATAATTTTAATCTTAATAGTAGGTTCCCACTCATCATAAAGCTTTCTAGGTATAGAAACTTCCAACTCAAGTTTTTCTTCAAAAGATTTCATCATAGCATCAACGATATGTTTAGTAAAAGCTTTATTTTGCTTATAAGCATGCGGAGAATTCAACATGGATTGCAACAAGGAGATACAATCAATCAAAGAACAACTATCATAATTAAAGTCCTTGAAATCCAAAAGAGTGGGTTCATTGCTATTTAAAGTTTTGACCTCTTCAATCCCACTTTTATCAATTTTAGCATTAAGATCTATAAACTCCGAATCATTGAGACGACTTTTAACTAAAGTTGACTTATCTCCAGCCCCATCTTTATCAAGATTTATATTGGAAAACAAAGATTCAATAGGAATCACATCAATCACTTTAAGATCTTCATCATTATTTACAGATTCTGGCTTCGCGGCCATTTTATTGACTAAGGTAGCTTGTTTATCAGAAAGTTGGCCTACTAAATTTTCAAGATGAGCAAACTGAGATTTCAAACCATAAAATTCCTTAGACATATCATCAAGTTCTTTATTCATGTATTCCAGCATAGCCTTTTGTTCTTTAAGCTCGTTTCTAAAGAAACTATTATGGTCAAATTTAAGTGACATGAAACTTTTAGCATTATTCTCAATATTCTCCAACTTCCTAAGATAAGGATCAAAGCTTTTGGGTTGAGCCATAGAGACTGGCAAACAATCTAACACACAAGCAAACAAAAAGCAAATAGTAAGACGAACGGAAGAAGGGCGAATAAAAAGGCAAATCTTTTTGGTTTTTTCTGAAATTCGTTTTAGAAGTGGGGGAGAGGAAAACGAGAGGCAAATGGCAAATAATATAAATGCAAGAGATGAGTTTATGATGGGTACTTGGTAGGCTTGATGTAGACCTCCCCGACAACCACGCCAGAAATTGGCAAGTTGACGGGATAGTTCTTGTCTTGACTTGCTATGTATCCTCCCCGGCAACGGCGCCAGAAATCCTTCTTGCTACTTCTTGAGCTTGCGTTGGTTTTCCCTTGAAGAGGAAAGGGTGATGCAGCAAAGTAGATAAGTATTTCCCTCAGTTTTGAGAACCAAGGTATCAATCCAGTAGGAGGTACAAGCAAGGCCCCAATCTATGCACCTGCACAAACAATCAAACACTTGCACCCAACGCTATAAAGGGGTTGTCAATCCCTTCATGGTCACTTGCAAGGATGAGATCCGATAGAGATAGATATAAAAGATTACTAAAACGATAATTAAAATAAAAGTAAATAAATTGCAGCAAAGTATTTTTGTGTTTTTTAGTTTATAGATCTGAAAATATAATATGGAAAATAGACCCGGGGGCCATAGGTTTCACTAGAGGCTTCTCTCTTGAAGGAAAATAATACGGTGGGTGAACAAATTACTATCGAGCAATTGATAGAAAAGCGCATAGTTATGACGATATCCAAGGCAATGATTATGCATATAGGCATCACGTCCGTATCAAGTAGACCGAAACGATTCTGCATCTACTACTATTACTCCACACATCGACCGACTCCTGCCTGCATCTAGAGTATTAAGTTCATGAAGAATAGAGTAACGCATTAAGTAAGATGACATGATGTAGAGGGATAAACTCAAGTAATATGATGAAAAACCCATCTTTTTATCCTTGATTGCAGCAATACAAATACGTGCCTCGCTACCCCTACTTTGTCACTGGGTGAGGACACCGCAAGATTGAACCCAAAACTAAGCACTTCTCCCATTGCAAGAATTACCAATCTAGTTGGCCAAACCAAACCAATAACTAGAAGAGACTTACAAAGATATGAAATCATGCATATAAGAATTCAGAGAAGATTCAAATAATATTCATAGATAATCTGATCATAAACTTGAGCAGTACCAAATAAATGATTACTCGAATCAAGGTTTTGGGCATAAAGCCACAATTCATCGGATCTCGACAAACACACCGCAAAAGAGTATTACATCGGATAGATCTCCATGAAGATCATGGAGAACATGGTATTGGAGAACATAGAGAGAGAAGAAGCCATCTAGCTACTAGCTATGGACCCAAAGGTCTGAGGTAAACTACTCACGCATCATCGGAAGGGCAATGGAGTTGATGTAGAAGCCCTCCGTGATCGAATCCCCCTCCGGCAGATCGCCGGAAAAGGCCCCAAGATGGGATCTCACAGGAACAGAGGCTTGCAGCGGCGGAAAAGTATTTTCGTGGCTCCCTTTGGTATTGGGGAATATTTCTGAATTTATAGGCGAAGAGTTAGGGTTGGAGGAGCTACAGAGGGCCCACAAGCCAGGGGGCGCCCCCCCAGGGGCGCGCCCTGGTGGCTTGTGGCCCACTCGTAGGTCTCCTGGCCTCTTCTCGAAGCCTCCTGGGTTCCTTCTGGTCCAAGAAAAATCAGCGTAGAATTTTATTCCGTTTGGACTCCATTTGATATTCCTTTTCTGCAATACTCAAAAATAAGGAAAAAACAGAAACTGGCACTGGGCACTAGGTTAATAGGTTAGTCCCAAAAATAATATAAAATAGCATATTAATGCATATAAAACATCCAAAACAGATAATATAATAGCATGGAACAATCAAAAATTATAGATACCTTGGAGACGTATCAATGGGTTCCAGGCCGGCAACCTGGGATAGCAAGGATGGATGTCATTTTTTCGTTTGATTTCGTCCGTAGTAGGACCCTGCTCTTCTGTATGATGATTGTATATGTTGTTGTATTGATGTGATCTTGATTTAGCTTGTGGCGAGTGTAAGCCAATTCCATATGCTCATCTCTTCTTTACATGTACTTGTAATGATATCCATTCTTGCGAAACGACGAGATGCGCTTCTATCCCTCTCGAGCTCTCGAGCCAAAATGAGGATATGATCGCATCTTGGGCATTTTAGAGATTGAGCTATGTATTGAGATACCGACGATCAGACCTCGGGTAAGTAACATACCGACAGGCAAAGGGAACTACGTATGTTATCATAAAGGTTCGACCGATAAAGATCTTCATAGAATATGTGGGAACCAATATGGACATCTAGGTCCCGCTATTGGTTATTAACTGGAGAGGCGTCTCGGTCATGTCTACATCATTCTCGAACCCGTAGGGTCCGCACGCTTAACGTTCGTTGACGATATAGTATTATATGAGTTATGTATGTTGGTGACCGAATGTTGTTCGGAGTCCCAGATGAGATCATGGACATAACGAGGAGCTCCGGAATGGTTCAGAGGTAAAGGTTGATATATTGGATGATAATATTTGGTCTCTAGAAGGGTTCCGGAATTCACGGGAAGAGTTTCGGATGTTTCCAGAAATGTTCTGGTGCAAGGACACTTTGGTTGGGCCAAGGGGTAAGGCCCACGGGGCTTTAGGTCGGTGCAAAAGGAAGTTTTGCGGAGGTCGGGGACCAGACGCCAGGGACCCTGGCGTCTGATACGTCCATTTTGCATCATGATTTCTTACTGTTATTTATAATGTTTTTATGCATAATAATGCTTTATGGAGTAATTCTAATGCTTTTTCTCTCATAATATGCAAGGTTTACACAAAGCGGGAGAATGCCGGCAACTGGAATTCTGGACCTGAAAAAGCATATCAGATACACCTATTCTGCACATCTCCAAATAAGCTGAAACTTCATGGAGAATTATTTTGGAATATATAAAAAATACTGGAGCAAATAACTACCAGAGGGGGGGGGGGGCACCTGGTGACCACAAGACACCAGGGCGCGCCAGGCCCCCCAGGCGCGCCCTGGTGGGTTGTGGCCAGCCCAGCCCACCTCAGTGCCCATCTTCTGGTACTTAAGGTCTTTTGACCTAGAAAAAATCAATAGGGGACTTTCAGGATGGAACGCCGCCGTCTCGAGGCGAAACTTGGGCAGGAGCACTTTTGCCCTCCGGCGGAGCGATTCCACCGGGGGAACTTCCGTCCTGGAGGGGGAAATCGAAGCCAGCGTCATCACCAACAACCCTCACATCTTTGGGAGGCCAATCTTCATCAACATCTTCAACAACACCATCTCCTCTCAAACCCTAGTTCATCTCTTGTGTTCAATCTTTGTACCTGAACCTCAGATTGGTACCTGTGGGTGACTAGTAGTGTTGATTACATCTCGTAGTTGATTACTATATGGTTTATTTGGTGGAAGATTATATGTTCAGATCCATTGTGCTATTTAATACCCCTTTGATCTTGAGCATGAATATCATTTGTGAGTATTTACTTTTGTTCTTGAGATCACGGGAGAGTAATCATGTGAAGTTGATATGTGTTCGATATTTTGATGATATGAATGTTGTGATTCCCTTAGTGGTGTCATGTGAACGTCGACTACATGGCACTTCACCATCTTTGGGCCTAAGGGAATGCATTGTGGAGTAGTTATTAGATGATGGGTTGCTAGAGTGACAGAAGCTTAAACCCTAGTTTATGCGCTATTCCGTAAGGGGATGATTTGGATCCAAATGTTTAATGCTATGGTTAGATTTATCTTAATACTTTTCTCGTAGTTGCGGATGCTTGCGAGGGGGTTAATCATAAGTGGGAGGTTTGTTCAAGTAAGAACAGCACCCAAGCACCGGTCACATATCAAATTATCAAAGTAGCGAACCCAAACCAAACCAACATGATGAAAGTGACTAGATGAAATTCAGGTGGACCCTCAAGAACGCTTGCTTATCATAAGAGACCGTTTTGGCCTTTCCTTTGCCACAAAAGGATGGGGCTATCTTGCTGCACTTTATTTACCATTACAGTTACTTGCTCGTTACCAATTATCTTGTTATCAAATTACCTGTTACCTACAATTTCACTGCTTGCAGAAATTACCTTGCTGAAAACCGCTTGTCATTTCCTTCTGCTCCTCGTAGGGTTCGACACTCTTACTTATCGAAAGGACTACGATTGACCCCATATACTTGTGGGTCATCAAGGCTCTTTTCTGGGGCCGTTGCCAGGGAGTGAAGCGCTCTTGGTAAGTGGAAATCAGTAAGGAAACACTTATACTACGTGCTAAAATTTATTGTCACTTGCTACTATGGAAAACAATCCTTTGAGGGGTTTGTTCGGGGTATCTTCACCTTGATCGGAACCACAATTAGTTGCCCCTCAACCTACTACACCTACTGAAAATATTGGTTATGAAATTCCTTCGGGTATGATAGAACAACATCTAGTTAATCCTTATGCAGGAAACGGAACTGAACATCCTGATATGCATCTAATACATGTGGATGAAATTTTTGGACTATTTAAGCTTGCAGGTTTACCCGGAGATGAGGTTAAGAAGAAGGTTTTCCCTTTATCTTTGAAGGGTAAAGCATTGACATGTTATAGGCTATGTGATGATATTGGATCATGGAATTGGAATCGATTTAAATTAGAATTCCACCAAAAGTTTTATCCTATGCATCTAGTTCATCGTGATCGGAATTATATATATAATTTTTGGCCTCGTGAAGCAGAAAGCATCGCTCTAGCTTGGGGGAGGCTTAATTCAATGTTATATTCATGCCCCAATCATGAGCTCTCGAAAGAAATTATTATTCAGAATTTTTATGCTCGGCTTTCTCATAATGATCGATCCATGCTCGATACTTCTTGTACTGGTTCTTTTATGAAGAAGACTATTGAATTCAAGTGGGATCTCTTAAAAAGAATTAAACGCAACTCTGAAGATTGGGAACTCCACAAAGGTAATGAGTCAGGTATTAAGCTTAAGTTCGATTGTGTTAAATCTTTTATGAATACCGATGCTTTTCACAAGTTTAGCACTAAATATAGACTTGACTCTGAGTTAGTAGCCTCTTTTTGTGAATCATTTGCTACTCATGTTGACCTCCCTAAGGAGAAGCAGTTTAAATATCATCCCCCTATTAAAGAAGAAATTAAAGAACCGGTAAAAGCTAAAGATGAAACCATCATTTACAATGTTGATCTAGTTGTGCCTACTGCTTATATTGAAAAACCACCTTTCCCTGTTAGGATAAAGGAACATGCTAAGGTATCAACTGTGGTTCGCAAAAGTAATATTAAAGCACCTAATCCCTCTGAACAAATTAAAGTTCTCTTGGTAGGGCATGTTATTTACTTCTGTGATGAAGCTGCTAGAATTGCCAAACCTGATGAAAAAGATAAACATAGACCCGTAGTTGGCATGCATGTTGTCTCAATTAAAATAGGAGATCATTGCTATCATGGTTTATGTGATGTGGGTGCTAGTGTGAGTGCTATTCCTTTTACCTTATACCAAGAAATTATGAATGATATAGCACCCGCCGAAATAGAAGACATAGATGTTACTATTAAACTTGCTAATAGAGACACCATCACACCACTTGGGATTGTTAGAGATGTTGAAGTATTGTGTGGGAAAATAAAATATCCTACTGATTTTCTAGTTCTTGGTTCCCCACAAGATGACTTTTGTCCCATTATCTTTGGTAGACCTTTCTTGAATACTGTTAATGCTAAGATAGATTGTGAAAAACAAATTGTCGGTGTTAGTTTTGGTGATGTGTCTCATGAGTTTAACTTTTCCAAGTTTAGTAGACAACCCCGTAATAAAGAATTATCTAGTAAGGATGAAATAATTGGTCTTGCTTCTATTGCCGTACCTCCTACCGATCCACTAGAACAATATTTGCTAGACAATGAAAATGATATGCACTTGCATGAAAGAAATGAAATAGATAAAATTTTCTTTGAATTTTTTAAACAACCTCCCCTAAAACAAAATTTGCCTATTAAAACTCTAGGAGGTCCTCCTCCACCTAAAGGTGATCCTGTGTTTGAATTAAAACAATTGCCTCACACTTTGAAGTATGCTTATCTTGATGAGAAAAAGATAAATCTTGTTATTATTAGTGCTAACCTTTCAGAACATGAAGAAGAAAGATTATTAAAAATTCTGAGGAAGCACCGGGCTGCTATTGGATATACTCTTGATGATCTTAAGGGCATTAGTCCCACTCTATGTCAGCACAAGATTAATATGGAACCTGATGCTAAACCCGCTGTTGATCACCAACGACGTTTGAACCCTAAAATGAAAGAAGTGGTAAGAACTGAAATATTAAAGCTTCTGGAAGCAGGTATAATTTATCCCATAGCTGATAGTAGATGGGTAAGTCCCGTTCATTGTGTCCCTAAGAAGGGAGGTATTACTGTTGTTCCTAATGATAAAAATGAACTTATCCCACAGAGAATTGTCACTGGCTATATAATGGTAATTGATTTTAGAAAATTAAATAAAGCTACTAGAAAAGATCATTACCCTCTGCCTTTGATTGATCAAATGCTAGAAAGATTATCTAAGCACACACACTTTTGTTTTCTGGATGGATATTATGGTTTCTCTCAAATACCTGTATCACAACCTGATCAAGAGAAAACCACCTTTACTTGTCCTTTTGGAACATATGCTTATAGACGTATGCCTTTTGCTTTATGCAATGCACCTGCTACCTTTCAAAGATGTATGACTGCTATATTCTCTGATTTTTGTGAAAAGATTGTGGAGGTTTTCATGGATGATTTTTCCGTTTACAGAACTTCTTTTGATGATTGCTTAAGCAACCTTGATCGAGTTTTGCAGAGATGTGAACAAACTAATCTCGTCTTGAATTGGGAGAAGTGCCACTTTATGGTTAATGAAGGTATTGTCTTGGGGCATAAAATATCTGAACGAGGTATTGAGGTGGATAAAGCTAAAGTTGATGCAATTGAGAAAATGCCATGTCCTAAAGATATTAAAGGTATTCGGAGTTTCCTTGGTCATGCTGGTTTCAGGAGGTTTATTAAAGACTTCTCTAAAATTTCTAGGCCTCTTACTAATCTTTTACAAAAGGATATTCCATTTGTTTTTGATGATGATTGTGCAGAAGCCTTTGAAACACTTAAGAAAGCCTTAACTTCTGCACCTATTGTTCAACCACCTGATTGGAACTTACCTTTTGAAATTATGTCTGATGCTAGTGATTACGATGTTGGTGCTGTTCTAGGACAAAGAGTTGATAAGAAATTAAATGTTATCCATTATGCTAGCAAAACTATAGACAGTGCCCAAAGAAATTATGCTACTACTGACAAAGAATTTTTTAGCAGTTGTGTTTGCTTGTGATAAATTTAGATCTTACATTGTAGATTCCAAAGTTATTGTTCACAATGATCATGCTGCTATAAAATATCTTATGGAAAAGAAAGATACTAAACCAAGACTGATTAGGTGGGTTCTCTTGCTTCAAGAATTTGATTTACATATCACTGATAGGAAAGGAGCTGAGAACCCCGTAGCTGATAACTTGTCTAGGTTAGAAAATATTCTTGATGACCCACTACCTATTGATGATAGTTTTCCTAATGAACAGTTAGCTGCAATAAATGTTTCTCAAAACACTCCTTGGTATGCTGATTATGCTAACTACATTGTTGCTAAATATATACCACCTAGTTTCACATACCAACAAAAGAAAAAAATCGTCTATGATTTAAGACATTACTTTTGGGATGACCCACATCTTTATAAAGAAGGGGTAGATGGTATTATTATACGTTGTGTACCTGAGCATGAACAGGAACAAATCCAACGGAAATGTCATTCCGAAGCCTATGGAGGACATCATGCGGGAGATAGAACTGCTCACAAGGTATTGCAATCTGGTTTTTATTGGCCTACTCTCTTCAAGGATGCACATAAGTTTGTATTGTCTTGTGATGAATGTCAAAGAATTGGTAATATTGGTAAGCGTCAGGAAATGCCTATGAATTATTCACTTGTTGTTGAACCATTTGATGTTTGGGGTTTTGACTATATGGGACCTTTTCCTTCCTCTAATGGGTATACTCATATTTTGTTTGTTGTTGATTATGTTACTAAGTGGGTAGAAGCTATTCCAACTAGTAGTGCTTATCATAACACCTCCATTAAAATGCTTAAAGAAGTTATTTTCCTGAGGTTTGGAGTCCCTATATATTTAATGATTGGTGGTGGTTCACACTTTATTCATGGTGCTTTCCGTAAAATGCTTGCTAAATATGTTGTTAACCATAGAATTGCATCACCCTATCATCCTCAATCTAGTGGTCAAGTTGAACTTAGCAATAGAGAAATAAAATTAATATTACAAAAAACAGTTAATACGTCCTGAAATAATTGGTCTAAGAAACTAGATGATGCACTTTGGGCCTATAGAACAACTTATAAAAATCCTATGGGTATGTCCTCATACAAAATGGTATATGGAAAAGCTTGTCATTTGCCTCTATAGTTAGAACATAAAGCATTTTGGGCAATTAAAGAACTTAATTATGACTTCAAACTTGCCGGTGAAAAGAGGTTATTTGATATTAGCTCACTAGATGAATGGAGAACCCAAGCTTATGAAAATGCCAAACTGTTCAAAGAAAAAGTTAAAAGATGGCAAGACAAAAGAATCCAAAAGCAGGATTTCAAAGTTGGAGAATATGTTCTTTTGTACAACTCTCATTTTAGATTTTTTGCAGGAAAGCTTCTTTCCAAATGGGAAGGACCATATATTATCAAAGAGGTTTATCGTTCTGGAGCTATCAAGATTAATAATGTCGAAGGTACTAACCCGAAGGTGGTCAATGGACAAAGAATTAAACACTATATCTCAGGTACGCCTAATGTTGAAAGCAATATTATCCAAACCATGACACCGGAGGAACACATAAAAGAAACCTTCTAGAACATTCCAGAATCCTGGAAAAGAGGAGGTACGCGATACGGTAAGTAAACGGACTCCAAAAAATCCGCAAAAATATTTTCTGTTAGTTTTGGAATATTACGAAAATTAGGAAAATAAGAAATAAACAGGAAAGCAACCGAGGTGAGCACGATACACCAGGGCGCGCCTGCCCCCCTGGCGTGTAACTTGTTTTTGCAGGGTATGTTGTGATGTGATATGGTCAAGACATGATGTGATATATGTGGATGTATGAGATGATCATGTTTTGTAATAATTTCACGACTTGCATGTCGATGAGTACGGCAACCGACATGAGCCATAGGGTTGCCTTTAATTTATTAAATCATCATATAAATTCTTTACTTTATCTCTATGAGTTAGCAATAGTTGTAGAAGCAATGGTTGGCGAAACGACCACGTGAGGACACGATGATGAAGATCAAGATGATGGAGATCATGGTGTCATGCCGGTGACGATGGAGATCATGCCGTTGCTTTGGAGATGGAGATCAAAAGCACAAGATGATAATGGCCATATCATGTCACATATTTTGATTGCATGTGATGTTTATCCTTTATGCATCTTATTTTGCTTAGAATGATGGTAGCATTATAAGATGATCCCTTCACCTGAATTTCAAGATAAAAGTGCTATCCCCTAGTATGCACCGTTGCTAAAGATCGTCATTTCGAAGCACCTCGTGATGATCGGGTGTGATAGACTCTGCGTTCACATACAACGGGTGTAAGCCAGTTTTGCACATGCAGAATACTTGGGTTAAACTTGAAGAGCCTAGCATGTACAGACATGCTCTCGAAACACTTGAGACCGAATGGTCGAACATGAGTCAGATAGTAGATATGATCAACATGGAGATGTTCACCATTGATGACTACCCCATCTCACGTGATGATCGGACATGGGTTAGTTGATTTGGATAATGTATCACTTAGACAACCTGAGGGATGTTGATTTAAGTGGGAGTTCATTAGTAATTTAATTATATGAACTAAAATTTATCATGAACTTAGTCAAAATGTCTTTGCAAATTATGTTGTAGATCAGTAGCTAACGTTGTAACTCCCCAGTATTTTGATACGTTCCTAGAGAAAACTAAGTTGAGAGTTGATAGTAGAAATTATGTGGACTGGGTCCGTGATCTGAGGATTGTCCTCATTGCTGCACAGAAGGCTTATGTCCTCGATGCACCGCTCGGTGCGCCGCCCCCTCAAGCGTCGTCTGTGGATGTTGTGAACGTCTGGCACACACGTTCTGATGACTACTTGATAGTTTAGTGCGCCATGCTTTACGGCTTAGAACTGGTGCTCCAAAGACTTTTTGAACGCCATGGATCATATGAGATGTTCCAAGAGCTGAAATTGGTATTCTAGGATCATGCCCGTGTTGAGAGGTATGAGACCTATGACATGTTCTTTGCTTACAAGATGGAGGAGAATAGCTCAGTCCGTGAGCATGTGCTCAGAATGTCTGGGTGCTACAATCGCTTGAATCAAGTGGGAGTTCATCTTCTAGATAAGATAGTGATTGACAGAGTTCTCCAAGTCACTGCCACTAAGCTACTAGAGCTTCGTGATAAACTATAACATGCAAGGGATAGAGAAGATGATCCCTGAGCTATTCGCGATGTTTTACGACGCGGAGGTAGAAATCAAGAAGGAGCATCAAGTGTTGATGGTAAGACCACTAGTTTCAAGAAGGGCAAGGGCAAGAAGGGAAACTTCAAGAATGGCAAAACAGTTGCCGCTTCAGTGAAGAAACCCAAGGTTGAACCCAAACCCGAGACTAAGTGCTTCTATTGTAAGGGGAACGGCCACTGATAGCGGAACTACACCAAATACTTGGTAGATAAGAAGGATGGCAACGTCAACAAAAGTATATTTGTTATATGTGTTATTCATGTGTACCTTACTAGTAATCCTAGTAGCACCTGGGTATTAGATACCGGTTCAGTTGCTAATATTGGTAACTCGAAATAAAAGCTACGGAATAAACGGACACTAGCTAAGGGCGAGGTGACGATGTGTGTTGGAAGTGTTTCCAAGGTTGATGTGATCACCATCGCACGATCCCTCTACCTTCAGGATTAGTGTTGAACCTAAATAAATGTTATTTGGTGTTTATTGCAATACGGTTATTCATATAAGTCAGAGAATAATGGCTATTCTGTTTACATGAATAATACCTTCAATGGGCATGCACCCAATGTGAATGGTTAATTGAATCTCGATCGTAGTGATACACATGTTCATAATATTGATGCCAAAAGATGCAAAGTTAATAATGATAGTACCACATACTTTTGGCACTGCTGCTAAGGTCATATTGGTGTAAAGCTCATGAAGAAACTCCATGCTGATGGATCTTTGGACTCACTCGATTTCGAATCGGTTGAGACATGCGGACCATGCCTCTTAGGCAAGATGACTAAGACCCCGTTCTCTGATACAATGGAGTGAGATAATTACTTATTGGAAATAATACATACCCATGTATGCGGTCCGATGAGTGTTGAAGCACGCGGCGGGTATCGTTATTTTCTAACCTTCATGGATGATTTGAGTAGGTATGGGTATATCTACTTGATGAAACACAAGTCTGAAACATTTGAAAAGTTCAAAGAATTTCAGAGTGAAGTGGAGAATCATCGTAACAAGAAAATAAAGTTTCTACGATCCGATCGTGGAGGTGAATATTTGAGTTACGAGTTTGGCCTTCATTTAAGACAATGTGGAATTGTTTCACAACTCACGCCACCTGGAACACCACAGCGTAATGGCATGTCCGAATGTCGTAACCGTACTTTATTAGATATGGTGCGTTCTATGATGTCTCTTACCGATTTACCGCTATCGTTTTGGAGTTATGCATTAGAGACAGCCGCATTCACATTAAATAGGGCACCATCAAAATCCGTTGAGACGACACCGTATGAACTATGGTTTGGCAAGAAACCTACGCTGTCGTTTCTTAAAGTTTGGGGATGCGAGGCTTATGTCAAAAGGCTTCATCCTGATAAGCTCGAACCCAAAGCAGAGAAGTGCGTCTTCATAGGATACCCTAAAGAAACAATTGGGTATACCTTCTACCACAGATCGGAAGGCAAGATCTTTGTTGCCAAGAATGGATCCTTTCTAGAGAAGGAGTTTCTCTCGAAAGAAGTGATTGGGAGGAAAGTAGAACTTGATGAGGTAATTGTACCTTCTCTCGAATAGGAAAGTAGCACATCAGAGAAAACCGTTCCCGTTATGCCTACACCAACAAGAGGAAGCAAATGATAAAGATCAAGTTACTACTGAACCACGTAGGTCAACCAGGGCATGTTCCGTACCAGAGTGGTTCGGAAATCCTGTCCTAGAAGTCATGTTTTTAGACAACGGCGAACCTACAACCTATGAAGAAGCTATGATGAGCCCAGATTCCGACAAATGGCTTGAGGCCATGAAATCTGAGATAGGATCCATGTATGAGAACAAAGTGTGGACTTTGGTGTACTTGCCCGGTGATCGGCAAGCCATTGAGAATAAATGGATCTTCAAGAGGAAGACGGACGCTGATGGTAATATCACTGTCTACAAATATCGACGTGTCGCAAAAGGTTTTTGACAAGTTCAAGGGGTTGACTACGATGAGACTTTCTCACCCGTAGCAATGCTTAAGTCCGTTAGAATCATGTTAGCAATTGCCGCATTTTTATGATTATAAAATCTGGCAAATGGACGTCAAAACTGCATTCCTTAACGGATTCCTTAATGAAGAGTTGTATATGATGCAACCAAAAGGTTTTGTCGATCCTAAGGGTGCTAACAATGTTGTGACACCCTGGGTCCATGCTACAGTGATCTTGGTAATTAAGCTACAGTAACCCAGGAGTTTAAACTTATCCATCATTGCTAAACCGTGTTTGATCACATTTGATTCTTAGCTCAGTTCAAATCCCTTTTGATTTTCAACGATCAATCAATAAGTGGTTTAATTATTTTGGCAAACCTGAAAACAAAAATCATGTTTGGGTTACATATTTTCACCTGGTATTTAGAAAATTAGAACCAACTTTTTGTAAGGTATTTTAAGGCCTTAAAACAATATTAACTGAGGCCAAATAATTTATTAAAAGCCCTTTTTGGATTTTGCGAATTTCAAATACATTCAAAAGTGCCCCACACATTTTGTGGCAGTACCAAATTTTGCATTGCAAATATTGGGCCCTATCCCATATTTTTGCAAAATTCATTTTAGTCCTAACACTAATAATAACAGAAACTAAAAGAAAAAGAAAAGCTAAAAAAATTAAAAATAAAAAAGGCTAAGAACCCACCGCCCCCTCGGCCGTGGCCCAGCTAGGCTAACCAGGCCGGCCCAACCCCCCCCCCCCCCCCCCCGTGCCTCCCCTAACCTCTCGCTACAGGGGCTGGGGGGCAGGATGCCCGCCACGGCACCCCGCCAGCCACGCGCCGGCCATCGATGGCCAGCCCCTCCCCCATAAATCGCCGGCGAGCCCCCCTCTAAACCTAGCCGCCTCTCCCTCGCGCCCCCATTTCTCCCTCCCCGCACCGTTTCTCCCAACCGCGCGCACCACCAGGACCGCCATGGCCGCCCCTGCTTGAACGACACGGCCACACCCCTCCTTCGACGAACCGGCGAGCCCAGGAGCGACTCCAGGCTCCTCCTCACCGACTGCTTCACCGGATTGGAGCCGGGGAGCCGCCCCCTCATCGCGCTCCTCCTCCGCATCCGCCACGGCCGAGGTGCATCGCCGCCCCGATTCGCTCCGCTTCGTCCTTGCTCGACCTCCCCGTGCATGCTCGCAAGCCATTGTTGATGCCATCGAACCCAGCCGTACCGCCTCTCACCCGTGCTGCGGTTGGATTTGCCTCGGCGTGCTCGTCCTGTAGGGCATTCCGCCGCCCGTTTTGGTCACCGGAGGCGGCCGCGCGAGCACCTCTGCCGCGTCGGGCTCGACGCCGGCGTGCACCCACCGCGCGCGGGCGGTTTAAACCGCCGGTGACCCACTGACAGTGGGGCCCTCCTAATTAACGCTTACTTAGCGCTAAACTAATTCCCCACTAACCCACTGAAAAATGGGCCCAAGGCCACTAACTAAACTATTTAGGATTTAACAAAAACCGGTTTAGTTAACTAAGACGCTGACTCGCGGGTCCCACCAGACCCGCTGACTAGTCAAACCAGCTGACTGGGAAAGCCTAGTCACTGGCAGATGGGTCCAGTGGCCCCCACCTTGACCAGTCAATGTGGTCAAGCTGACTGCTGAGTCAGCTTTGACTGACCCCACCTGTCATCCACTTTGGCTAGCCCACAGTGGGTATAAAATGTGTTTACTGATTTATTTTTGAATTAAAATATATATATAATAATTTCATAATATTAGTAAAACTTTGAAAATTAATATAAAATAATCTATAACTCAGATAAAAAAGTTTTATACATGAAAGTTGATCAGAAAAATCCGACGAATCTGAATATGTTGTCCGTTCGTCTGTCATGTGCTCCTATCATAACGAACATGGAACTTTCCCATTAGATTCATATGTCCGGTAAAAGCCAGAGACCCAAGAAATATCATCAGATATTATCCCGCTCCGTCTATGACGTGTAGTGCTGCGTTAGCTCATACTAGCCCTGCATATTGCCATGTTATGCATCGTGTTGCATCTGTCTGCTTTATATTTACTGTTTCTCCCCCTTCTTCTTACCGGTAGACCTCGAGACTGACGCTGCTGCCGGGTACGACTACGCCGCTGACGATGAGGACTTTGCAGCAAAGCAGCAAGGCAAGCAACCCCCCCCCCTTGAGCATTCTGATATCGCCCAATTC
Source organism: Elymus sibiricus (assembly GCA_039707655.1). Classification (NCBI taxonomy): domain Eukaryota; kingdom Viridiplantae; phylum Streptophyta; class Magnoliopsida; order Poales; family Poaceae; genus Elymus; species Elymus sibiricus. The sequence goes on from CM077665.1 coordinate 277,629,089, forward strand.
CCTTCTCTCTCATGCTTGCATTAGTTTTTATTACTGTTATAGATAGCTCCTATTCTTATGCATAGCCTATTTTTGATGAACTGCTAATGTACCTACTGCTTCATTAAACTGCTTAGCATAGGTTGATAATGACCCCTGTGACCCCTTAGTCTCAATTGCCCGCTTTTAATATCAGTTACTCGATCATCATGATCGACGAGCCAGGCCCGTCACATCACAGCACACCCCCTTAGATGTAAGACTCTACAGAACTACTATCGAGTACTGAGGGTGACACCTCGTGAAGTACTCACGATGTTAGCTCTGTAGTGGAGCTAGTCGGTCGTGGTGAACAGAGGGTGATACCTCTCCGCCACTCCCGATATCGTCTCTATCATGCAACACCCTCATGTGTGGGACCCCTGAGGGTGATTCCTCTAATTCCACCTTGACGGTTACATCGAGCGGGAACTATTGAGGGTGATTCCTCAGGTTCCACCTTGATGTTTTATAAACACGGTTACTATGACTTGGTTACAGAAAGATGTTGGTGATGGGTCGGCCCTGAAGGGTACCTACGGTTTATTGACGACGAGGCATGGTCGGGCAGGTGAGGCCCATGCCACAAGACCTCGAGACGGGGCGACGGGACCGCACATCATGGGTCGCGCTCGTCACCACATTAATAAAATTCTAATGGGTTGGGTATTTGATCTAAGTTGGTCGCTTGACCTTTTTTGCACTAACCTTCACGTGGGAGAAGTTATGGATACTCGGCGTCGTTGTATCAGCCGAAACTCTTCGGATGTCAGCAATGGAGCGGCGCGCACCCGTGTGGTCCGCGACGACACTGATCTTGTATTAGAGTGTGCTAGGACTGACCTCGGCCGCCCACGCGTCGTGCAGGAGTGCAAAGGGTGAGTGGGCCCATGACCCCTGCGCACTTAGGATTTAGACCGGTAGGCTGGCCTCTCTGTTGAGCTTAGGTAGGGCGACGACGTGTTGATTTCCTGAGGCCAGGCATGGCCCAGGAAAGTGTGTCCGGCCAGAGGTGATCAAGCGTGTTGGAAATGTGGTGCACCCCTGCAGGGATGAATTCAACTATTCGAATAGCCGTGTCCACGGCAACAGGACGACTTGGAGTTGTACCTCGATCTACTACAACTATAATTGTGACTTAAAAATTGAAATGAATATTGCCTCCGAGATTGCTTTCTCGCAGGGAGTTGAGGAAGAATCTCTTGGCGTGGTTACTTAATAAAATTGCTACAATAATATTGTTACATATGAGTTACCAATCTACACTCTTCTAATGTTGCAAGATGTTGAAGATGCTAGTCTTCGATAGGACTAGGCCTTCCCCCTTATTCTTGCTTTTCTGCAGTCAGTCCAGATATAACCCCATTCCTTTGATACTGATGCATATTTTAGTATAGTTCTGATGTAAGTCTTGCGAGTACTTTGGATGAGTACTCACCGCTGCTTTACTTCCTCCTTCCCCCTGGATACAAGTACTGCGTTCAGACGACGAAGCCCAGGAGATGGAGTACACCGGAGACGACTACTACACCACCGCTGGAGCGCATGACTACGTGGAGAGTGCCAACGGTCAGGATTCGTTAGGTTGGCTCCCAGGCATGAGGCCTTGCCTCTTTCGATCCGCTGCTTATGTTGTGCTAGCCTTCTTAAGGCAGAACTTGTTTAATTTATGTCTGTACTCAGATATTATTTGCTTCCGCTGACTCGTGTGTATGTCGCGCTTTTGTATTCGAGCCCTCGAGGCCCCTGGCTTGTAATATGAAGTTGTATGACTTTAATTTGTGTCTAGTGTTGTGTTGTGATATCTTCCAGTGAGTCCCTAATCTTGATCGTGCGTACTTGCGTGCATGATTAGCGTACGATCAAAATGGGGGCGTCACAAGATGGTATCAGAGCCGACTGCCTGTAGGTAGCCCCCCTTCCAATTCCTTGGTCGAAGTTGAGTCTAGTACTTGAAAAACTTTTACTAACAATGTTGTGTCGTTTACAGGCCCACATCTCAATCGGGTGGTATTAGGATCTTTTATTCCTCGTCTATACTCTGGGTTCTGATCTCTCTTCTATTTGGGTTAAATGATTTTGCTAACTCTAACTCTAGGTTCTCGTAACTACTTCCTCCCGGAGAGCCCCTCATTCCACACGATAACTTGATTCATCAGAAGACTCCGAAGTTACTCTCTGATGTTCTCCCGAGAACTTGTGCTCATCGCTTTTGTGATTCCCTTCTTCTGTCAACCCCTATGGATGATTACATGCAATTGTCGCTCTTACTTTCTTTCCAATTGCACTTGTGATTACAGGGTACATCGAATTATCTTACCGGGGATTCATTCATCCTCAATTGTCATGGGTTTCGCAAGTCCTTCAAATTACTATTCGATCTTCCGAAATCCTCAGTAGCCTAGTGCTCTTGACCTTTCTCACCTGCTTGCATTATGGTTAGTTCCGTATGTCTAGCAATATTCATTAAAATCCTTTGTGATTGTCATTTGATTTTATTGATTCAACCTGTGTGTGAATGCATGCAATCATCAGTTGTTCCTCATAAATTATCTTTCCGGCTCAGACGTCTTTCCCAACATGGGTTAGTTCTCGACAAACCAACCTTGATTGATTGTCCATCTAAGTCCATTCATCTTACTTGTATTTGATCGGATCATCTGATTCGGATACACCAACCTGGAATTCATAATTCCTTTGGTAATTAAGTATCGATATTATTCAGATGATCTCTAATCCGTTGCCTTGCTTTCTTTCTTCCTCTGATTAGGTACCGATACTCACATCAGGTCCTTGGTGGACCGCCAGACCCATTGTTGGGTTATTATCCGATAGCATCCTTCACATTCAAAAATTTTGTGAGTTCTTTCCCTGATACATGATGCCATTGGTAAATTGTGTCTTCTCACTCTGATAAGTTGTATCATATGCTTGTATCAGCCATGCTCTGTTGTCAAGCATGTGTTAATTACTCTTGAAGCTTGTGGTATATGTTCCTAAGATGCCCCGATGGGTTTAACCTATGACTTCCTTACTCCATGTGAAGCCTGCGGTTTGCACGAGTCTTACTCTTCTGGTGTTTTGCCAGATAATCTTTCAAAGCTACACCATTATCAAAGGCGAGGAGTAAATGGAAGGTGATGTATTGATGAAGTGGGAGTCGACCTTGAACTTTGTGTTCATGCCCATGGACCCGGTATATGACTTATCATGGAAGCTTCTCGTAACAAGAAAATTCCCTTGGTATAATTTGATCTCGTATTTGTGATCTTGTCTTTGGCAATCGTGGTTTCGACCATGTTGTTCTACTTCAATTACATTCTCAGACCAGTTAAAGTGTTTTTCTTCCACAGATCAATACACTGGTCTAACCTCTATTTGATCTACCGCCGAGTTTTATCCCTGGTATCTCGAGAATATCACAGAGCTATATAACTTCTTATGAGCTCCTCATCAACTGTGATATATCACTGATTCCGGCTTCCTCGTGTTCTGAGTTGTTGGACACTCAAGGACACCGATAACTGAATCGAGTACACATTTTGATTCAGCAACTCTTAGTAATCTTCTTTGCTTATGAGTTTGTACTCGATCATGTCATTCCAAGCTGTTAGGCTACATCATCATCGTCATGCTAGAGCTTGACCATGCTATCTATGTCTTTCATCCCCGGAACACAATTCCAATAGTGCACTATGATTTCCTTGAGCCTTCAATGTCATGTTGGTTATCTTTAAAATCAATTTCGATTTTGAGCTAGCACTCTAATCTGTGGTTTTGACAACCATTCGCTTCACTTTTTCTTTGCTTGATGTCGTCGCTGATCGATTACATCGTCATGAGACTTCTTGACAAATGTGTCGTGATCATCATCAACATTTTGAGCTCTTCCAGGATATCAATTGAATTCATGGTGTGAAATATCATCCTTGCTCCTTGGTAATTTGTGTTGTCATCGACAACATCCTTGACTTCTTTCCAAACATGGACTTGGTCTTGTTCTGGTTGGACCTTAAGTTCCTTGCTAACCATCTTGTGATATGTTCTATCTTGGAGTATTACCATCTTTTGTCAAGAATGTCATGAGAATTGCACCCGTCTTAAGAATCCTTGATATAGTGATACTTCTTGCCATCACCTTTCATTTCTTAGGTCTCATGTTGTTTCTAACCTGAATACCAACAAATGGACTGTGATGTGTAAATCCGACACTTATGGCATAGCAACTCTATTACCTTGGAGTTAGTGAACAATAAGTCCATTCTTAGTGTATTGGTTGTTGAATCAACATTCTAACATTGGTCGTGCTACTCAATCCGGATTTTGGGTGCACCTTTCGATTATTGTTTAATTGTGGATGTTTCCCTCGGGCATACCTCAATATATCATCTGGTTTGACCAATGCTATCACCTTGTTCACTCAATCGTGGAAATCCATCTTTGTGGAATTCTCGATGAATTGTTGCTGAGCCCATCAGCCACATCCTCATCTTCTTCGTGGTTTATGATGAACACTTAATATAGTGTTGGAAACCTTGAAAGCATTATCTTTGTGCCTAGCTCATAAAGAATAAGCTTGATAAAAGGAGTGTTTTTCTCTAAGTTCACTTGCATTTTACCACCGTGATTATGAGAAAGTTTTATTTCGTTTCCTCTGGAATCGTCCCAAAATATTCACGCATGTGCGAAGTGTTATATGTTTTCAAGATTTGCTACCTTCACTCCATATAAATTTCCTAGCACCCCCCAAACCACTGATTGATTTGATCTAGGAAAAGAAGTTCTTCGTAAGAGCTAATCTGGACATACACCAGCACTTTGATGTCCTCGATGATGGTTCCCAGCCTTAACTCGGTTGCTTTTTGTTGTAAGCCTTGCATCTGATCACTATTGTCTTGGGCAATGTGATCCAGTGTGTCTTGTAATCCAGCTCAATAATTTGGATGCTCGCTTCCGTATTCCATGTACTGAGAATCTTGCAACGTGATCTCATCGATGTGTGTTGCATCCTTTTTCCTTCTCAGGCCTGCTAAGTCTGAAGAATCTTGACACCAACCAGATCTGAATCCCAGTCAGATATGATGGTTGGACCTTTTTTCAAAAGGTGTAACATTGGTCTCTACGTGACTCGGTAAGGTGATGTTATGGCTACCACACTTGGCCGTAGGACCTATTGTTGTAAATTTTGTTCAGCAAGATTAGGCTTTCTTTCATGAGGAAATTGTATGACTTATTTTATAAATTGTTCCCGATGGATCCTTGTGTATCCAAAGTCTGACCTTTACCTGATGACCATGTCAATGCTATCCCTAAGCATGTCTATGGTACTTCGATCATCAACAAGAACCTTGGGAGCGCAATGTAAAAAAAATTCTTGATCAATTATCCAAACATCATGGTATGGATAACGTCATGAATTTCCTCTCCCCTTTACCTAACGGTTATCTACTTCTATCCTGTCATGGATATCATGCTTTGCTTTTTCCGTGGGAATGATATACTCATAATACTTGTGTATAATCACATTTTCCTTTCCATTGGTCTGGTTAATCTAATAATTACATTTTCCTTTCCTTAGGTCTGTTTAACCTTTCTTGAGATTATATGATCTAAGCAGTAATAATTCCCTCCTTAGGTAAACACCTCGATGAACAACTCTCTCAGTAAGACCCTGTTACTATTGTTGATAACATTTCGGTAACCGCCGGTGTACGAGAATTTTGCCTATTGGTCCGCCTCGTTTCAACGAGCAGGAAAATGGTTTTATTCGTCCCCTACCCTTGGTACCGATGTTGTTGCCAACATAGCTAACAAGCTATCCTCTGGCTTGTCTTGCTACCATGACCGTGCAAGATGTCACTTCTCTTCCTACTCTTAACCCGCATGGTGGGCCCATAACCCACAGTTCCACAGGATCGAAACCGGACTCTCCTGTACAACCTTAATTCTAAAGTATGCTTTGCACTTGGCTTTGTATGTAATTCCCGAGCCACCGTCCAAGGGATGACCTATTCTAGTATCAGATGCAATATTTATTTTCCGTTGCCCTGAACCCCGTTCACCTTATGATCAGGCATCGAATTATTGCCTACCCCCCCTCTTGAAGCCTTTGTACCATCGCGTATTGCTCTCAATGAATTCCCTAAGCTGCAACTCGAGTAATGATTCATGTCTTCTTCCCCGAGTTCACCGTCAGATGCCCAACTTTGTGGAGGTACGTTCTTCTAGAGTTTTCCCTCTTATCGCATACGTAGGACGATGAAGATCTCGCAGAAAGGATGACGACTCCATCAGATTGGCTTGAATCAGAGTAATGGATACATCAACAAGAAGGACCAACCTCTTCGATGAGAGCAACCAAGAATGAGAAGACTTGTTAGAATTTCGTAACCAAACTTTCCCCCTTACTTCTACCTCTTAATTCTCGGGGCGAGAATTTCTTTTAGTAGGGGAGAGTTCTGACACCCTGGGTCCATGCTATAGTGATCTTGGTAATTAAGCTACAGTAACCCAGGACTTTAAAATAATCCATCTTTGCTAAACAGTGTTTGATCACATTTGATTCTTAGCTCAGTTCAAATCCATTTTGATTTTCAAAAATCAATTAATAAGTGGTTTAATTATTTTGGCAAACCTGAAAACAAAAATCATGTTTGGGTTACATATTTTCACCTGGTATTTAGAAAATTAGAACCAACTTTTTGTAAGGTATTTTAAGGCCTTAAAACAATATTAACAGAGGCCAAATAATTTATGAAAAGCCCTTTTTGGATTTTGCAAATTTCAAATAGATTCAAAAGTGCCCCACACATTTTGTGGCAGTACCAAATTTTGCATTGCAAATATTGGGCCCTATCCCATATTTTTGCAAAATTTATTTTAGTCCTAACACTAATAATAACACAAACTAAATGAAAAAGGAAAGCTAAAAGAAAATTCAAATGAAAAAAGGCTAAGAACCCCCCTGGGCCGTGGCCCAGCTAGGCTAACCAGGCTGGCCCAACCCCCCCCCCCCCCCCCCCCCGTGCCTCCCCTAACCTCTCGCTACAGGGGCTAGGGGCACGATGCCCGCCACGGCACCCCGCCGGCCACGCGCCGGCCTCTCCCCAATAAATCGCCGGCAAGCGCCCCCCTCTAAACCTAGCCGCCTCTCCCTCGTGCCCCCTTTCTCCCTCCCCGCGCCGTTTCTCCCAACCGCGCGCACCACCCGGACCGCCATGGCCGCCCCTTCATGAATGACACGGCCCCGCCCCTCCTTCGATGAACCGGCGAGCCCAGGAGCACCTCCGGGCTCCTCCTCACCGAGTGCTTCACCGGATTGGAGCTGGGGAGCCGCCCCCTCATCACGCGCCTCCTCCGCATCCGCCACGGCCATCGTGCATCGCCGCCCCGATTCGCTCCGCTTCGTTCGCGCTCGACCTCCCCGTGCACGCTCCCAAGATCGCTGTGAGCTCCCGGATCTCCCTGGCCACTCCCCTCTCTTGCCCGCATCCCGTAGCGTCGTTGCTCGCTGGCACCAGAGCGCTGCTGCCGCTGGTCATCATTGTTGCCGTCGAACCCAGCTGTCCCGCCTCGCACCCGTGCTGCAGTTGGATTCGGCGCGGCATGCTCGTCCTGTAGGGCCTTGCGCCGCCCGTTTTGGTCACCGGAGGCGGCCGCGCGAGCACCTCTGCCGCGTCGGGCTCGACACCGGTGTGCTCCCACTGCGCGCGGGCGGTTTAAACCGCCGGTGACCCACTGACATTGGGCCGTCCTAATTAACGCTTAATTAGAGCTAAACTAATTCCCCACTAACCCATAACAAATGGGCCCTAGGCCACTAACTAAACCATTTAGGATTTAACTAAAACCGGTTTAGTTAACTGAGACGCTGACACGCGGGTCCCACCGGACCCGCTGACCAGTCAAACCAGCTAATTGGGAAAGCCCAGTCACTGGCAGATGGGTCCAGTGGCCCCCACCTTGACCAGTCAACGTGGTGAAGCTGACTGCTGAGTCAGCTTTGACTGACCCCACCTGTCATCCACTGTGGCTAGCCCATAGTGGGTATAAAATGTGTTTACTGATTTATTTTCGAATTAAAATAAATATATAATGGTTTTAGAATATTAGTAAAACTTTGAAAATTGATATAAAATAATCTATAACTCAGTTTTATACATGAAAGTTGATCAAAAAAATCCCACGAATCTGAATACGCTGTCCGTTCGTCTGTCACGTGCTCCTATCATAAAGAACATGGAACTTTCCCATCAGATTCATTTATCCGGTAAAAGCCAGAGACCCGGGAAATATCGTTGGATATTATCCCGCTCCGTCTATGACGTGTAGTACTGCGTTAGCTCATACTAGCCCTACATATTGCCATGCCATGCATCGTGTTGCATCAGTCTGCTTTATATTTATTGTTTCTCCCCCCTCTTCTTACCAGTAGACCTCGATACTAACGTTGCTGCTGGGTACGACTACGTCGCTGACGATCAAGCCTTTGCAGCAGAGCAGCAAGGCAAGCAACCCCCCTTGAGCATTCCGATATCGCCCAGTTCCCTTCTCTCTCATGCTTGCATTAGTTTTTGTTACTATTATAGATAGCTCCTATTCTAATGCATAGCCTGTTTTTGCTGAACTGCTACTGTACCTACTGCTTCATTGAACTGCTTAGCATAGGTTGATAATAACCCCTGTGACCCCTTAGTCTCACTTGCCCACTTTTAATATCAGTTACTCGATCATCATGATCGACGAGCCAGGCCCGTCACATCACCGCACACCCCCCTTAGTTGTCGACTCTGCAGAACTACTATCGAGTACCGAGGGTGACACCTCATGAAGTACTCATGATGTTAGCTCTGTAGTGTAGCTAGTCAGTCGTGGTGAACAGAGGGTGATACCTCTCCGCCACTCCCGATATCGTCTCTGTTGTGCAACCCCCTCAAGTGTGGGACCCCCGAGGGTGATTCCTCTAATTCCACCTTGACGGTTACATCGAGCGGGAACCATTGAGGGTGATTCCTCAGGCTCCACCTTGATGTTTTATACGCACGGTTACTATGACTTGGTTATAGAAATATGTTGGTGATGGGTCGGCCCTGAAGGGTACCCACGGTTTATTGACGACGAAGCGTCGTCGGGCAGGTGAGGCCTTTGCCACAAGACCTCGAGACGGGGCGACGGGACCGCACATCATGGGTCGCGCTCGCCACCGCATTAATGAAATGCTAATGGGTTGGGTATTTGATCTGAGTTGGTCGTTTGACCTTTTTCGCACTAACCTTCACGTGGAAGAAGTTATGGGTACTCGGCGTCATTGTCTCAGCCGAAGCTCTTCGGACATCAGCAATGGAGCGGCGCGCGCCCGAGTGGTCCACGACGGCACTGATCTTCTATTAGATTGTGCTAGGACTGACCTCGGCCGCCCACGCATCATGCAGGAGTGCAAAGGGTGAGTGGGCCCATGACCCCTACGCGCTTAGGATTTAGACCGGCGGGCTGGCCTCTCTGTTGAGCTTAAGTAGGGCGACGACGTGTTGATTTCCCAAGGCCAGGCATGACCCAGGAAAGTGTGTTCGGCCAGAGGTGATCAAGCGTGTTGGAAATGTGGTGCACCCCTGCAGGGATGAATTCAACTATTCGAATAGTCGTGTCCACGATAACAGGATGACTTGGAGTTGTACCTCGATCTACTACAACTATAATTGTGACTTAAAAATTGAAATGAATGTTGGCTCCGAGATTGCTTTCTCACAGGAAGTCGAGGAAGAATCTCTGGGCGTGGTTACTTAATAAAATTGCTACAATAATATTGTTATATATGAGTTAGCAATCTACACTCTTCTAATGCTGCAAGATGTTGAAGATGCTAGTCCACGATAGGACTAGGCCTTCCCCCTTATTCTTACTTTTTTGCAGTCAGTCCAGATATAACCCCATTCCTTTGATACTGATGCATATTTTAGTATAGTTCTGATTTAAGTCTTGAGAGTACTTTGGATGAGTGCTCACCGCTGCTTTACTTCCTGCTTCCCCCTCGATATGATTACTACATTCAGACGACGGAGCTCGGGAGATGGAGTACACCGGAGACGACTACTACACCACCGCTGGAGCGTACTACTACGTTGAGAGTGCCGACGCTCAAGAGTAGTTAGGTTGGCACCCAGGCAGGAGGCCTTGCCTCTTTCGATCCGCTGCTTATGTTGTGCTAGCCTTCTTAAGGCAGAACTTCTTTAACTTATGTATGTACTCAGATATTATTTGCTTCCGTCAACTCATGTGTATGTCGAGCTTTTGTATTCGAGCCCTCGAGGCCCCTGGCTTGTAATATGAAGATGTATGACTTTAATTTGTGTCTAGTGTTGTGTTGTGATATCTTCCAGTGAGTCCCTAATCTTGATCGTGCGTACTTGCGTATACGATTAGCGTACGATCAAAATGGGGGCGTCACAAAAGTTTGCAAGCTGCAGCGATCCATCTATGGACTGGTGCAAGCATCTCGGAGTTGGAATATACGCTTTGATGAGGTGATCAAAGCATTTGGTTTTATACAGACTTACGGAGAAGCCTGTATTTACAAGAAAGTGAGTGGGAGCTCTGTAGCATTTCTAATATTATATGTGGATGACATATTGTTGATTGGAAATGATATAGTATTTCTAGATAGCATAAAAGGATACTTGAATAAGAATTTTTCAATGAAAGACCTCGGTGAAGCTGCTTATATATTAGGCATCAAGATCTATAGGGATAGATCGAGACGCTTAATAGGACTTTCACAAAGCACATACCTTGACAAAGTCCTGAAGAAGTTCAAAATGGACCAGTCAAAGAAAGGGTTCTTGCCTGTGTTGCAAGGTGTGAAATTGAGTCAGACTCAAAGCCCGACCACGGTAGAAGATAGAGAGAGAATGAAAATCATTCCCTATGCCTCGGCCATAGGTTCTATAATGTATGCCATGTTGTGTACCACACCTGATGTGTGCCTTGCCATAAGATTGGCAAGGGGGTACAAGAGTGATCCAGGAGTGAATCACTGGAGAGCGGTCAAAATTATCCTTAGTAACTGGACGACTAATGAAATGTTTCTCGATTATGGAGGAGATAAAGAGTTCGTCATAAAGGGTTATGTCGATGCAAGCTTTGACACCGATCCGGATGACTCTGAGTAGCAAACAGGATACGTATAGTGGAGCAGACATTTCGAATAGCTCCAAGTGGGGCGTAGTAGCAGCATCTACAATATGACATAGAGATTTGCAAAGTATACACGGATCTGAATGTTGCAGACCCATTGACTAAAACCTCTCTCACAAGCAAAATGTGAGCAAACCCCAGAACTCATTGGGTGTTAATCACATGGTGATGTGAACTAGATTATTGACTCTAGTGCAAGTGGGAGACTGTTGGAAATATGCCCTAGAGGCAATAATAAAGTGGTTATTATTATATTTCCTTAATCATGATAAAGGTTTATTATTCATGCTAGAATTGTATTGACCGGAAACTTAAATACATGTGTGGATACATAAACAAATACTGTGTCCCTAGTAAGCCTCTACAAGACTAGCTCGTTGATCAAAGATAGTCAAGGTTTCCTAACCATAGACATGAGTTGTCATTTGATAATGGGATCACATCATTAGGAGAATGACGTGATGGACAAGACCCATCCGTTAGCATAGCATCTGATCGTTAAGTTTATTGCTACTGCTTTCTTATTTGTCAAATACATGTTTCTTCGACCATGAGATCGTGCAACTCCCGGACTCCGGAGGAATGCCTTGTGTGTATCAAACGTCACAATGTGATGATGTATTACGGAACGAGTAAAGAGACTTGCCAGTAACGAGATTAAACTAGGTATTGAGATACCGACGATCAAACCTCGGGCAAGTAACATACCGACAGACAAAGGGAACTACGTATGTTGTCATAAAGGTTTGACCGATAAAGATCTTCGTAGAATATGTAGGAACCAATATGGACATCCAGCTCCATCGATTTGTTATTAACTGGAGAGGCGTCTCGGTCATGTCTACATCATTCTCGAACCCGTAGGGTGTCGGGTCACGATGCACACGATCACCTATGGGACCAAGGGCCCCTTTGTGGTTTGGCAGGGGTGAGGTCAAGTTGCACAAAGAGCAGAGGTCATGAGACATCACGACGATGGGACTTCGGTGTTTTTACCCAGGTTCAGGCCGCTAAGAAGCGTAAACCCTACTCCTGCTTTGGTGGATTGATCGGGGGAACACGAAGCACACGCAGAGCTCAAACCCAGCAAGGTGGCCTTCGGGAGAGCTACTACGCGAGTACAAGTGTCCAAAGGTCTGAATCTTTAGCTAGGTTGCCTTGGGCCTCCTTTTATAGGACAAGGGGCAACCACAGTGGCAAAACAAACATTATCTAGCGATTAGATTGCTAACAGTGCTATCATACCTAACTCTGGCACTTAGGACAAAATACCATAAATGCTATCCTAGGTGGCGAGCGGGGGTGCATCCCCGGCAAGCTCTTACCACCGCTTAGCTGGTTGTTGCTTAGTGTCTCGACACGCCTTTGGACGGGTGTCAAATGGATGTAATCTGTCTTCCGATGCGTCGCCACATGCTTAGCGAGAGCCACTTAGCCATCTGAGGGCTCAACACCGCATCGACAATTGACTGGTGTTGCGATGCGGTGGAGCGGTGGCCGATCGGCTCGCGCCTGCTGGGGGACGGCTTGCCGGGTTGAAGGTGCGTGCGCCTCGGTCCTCGACAGGCACCGGGGACGCGACTGGCATAGCTTGGGCCCATTCTGGGCCGTTGCGTCGATCTTGCCGGCGTAGTTAGCCAGCGTAGGCTGCTCCTGTCGGGGTCTTGGTCTTGGATGTTGGCTTCGTCTTCTTGATGTGCTCCTTGATCTCATGAAGAGCGGCTTCCCTGGCTTGGACTGGGTCTTGACGGGGTTCTGCTACTACTGCCTGTGCATAAGTTAGGGGCACTGGGTACCCCATTCCTAGTGCACCTATGGGAGCCCCCGGGTCTGGCCCAAACGCGCTTGCCCAGCGCCGTTGGGTCAGGCCCAAAATTTATGCACAGGCACACAATATGAGGGAGTAACTGCCGAATTTTAAGCCAGCACTTACTTGCTATCTCAGGTCATTTCCGCCACGCGAGCCAGATGCATTGCGGGGAGTTTGCGGTGGATGCGCATGGCCCACAGGCGTGGGAGTGACAGAAACTGCAGCGCCTGGGATTGGAGTAATGGGGCGGTTACCTGTTCGCCCGTGATCGTGGGTAGTGGGATTGGTGGAGACGGGCGGCCGCCTTGGAGCGGAGGAGAGCCAGCCCCCATGCCCTTCCCTATAAATTAGGGGGTCACAGCGGTGATGCTCATCCATCTCCTTCTCCTCCTCAATCTCAAGTCCACATTGCTTGCCCTTCTTCTCTGGTCTTGGGATGTACTAGTCTCCACCATGACGAGGGGACGAGGACGACTCCTAGCTTCCGCCGCAGCGACGAGAACTTCTCTTCGGGATCATGCCGCTGCTTCAGCCGCGACGACGGGAGGCGGTTCCAGCGCGCGCGGTGGGAGCGTTGGAATAGGCCGGGGCCGGCGCGGGGCTCGCGGCCGGGGGAGGCGGAGCGCCGCACCCGATCCTCCTCCGTCCGCGGTTCCTTCCCAAGTGATGGGACATACTGAAGGCACGACATTGGAGTTCGTCGTTAGGCTGCGTGGCCCTCTCCGCGGTCGTTTGCGACTCCCTCGCCCTTTCTACAGGGTGATGGAGGTCGACAAGCCGCACGCGATGTGGTTGCGTGTGCACGGTTGGTGTAATGGCGCCGCGCAGGCCGTCGTCGAGTTCCCGGTGCCCCGCGTCATGTTCCTTAGGCGCGGGTGGAAAACCTTCGCACGTGGCCATGGCTTCATGGATGGGTACATCATCCGCTTCAAGCTGGTGGAGGCGGACATGCTCTCCATCAAGATTTACGGGCGTTCGGGCGCTCGTCTTGGCTGCTGCGAAGAGAGCTCGAGCGACGACGAAAGCTCCTCCTTGAGTGATAGTGACAAGGAGGATAGTGTCGGTGAAGACGACGACAGCGAGCCCCGGGCCGTCAAGTCGCAGTACGACGACCTGGACACCAGCTGACCGCCGATCGCACCATCACCATCAGCGAGCCCCCCCGGCAGAGCGATTTACCGGGGGTTCTAGACTTGGGCGCCGCCTCCTCCCCTCAGCTGGACCTTGGCAGGCTCGTGGACTTCGGCTTCGTCTTCCCTACCGGTGGTCCTGCCGAGCCGCGCCCTGCCAGCCCTGACGGGGGCAGGCTGGGCTTCTGTCTGGGCTTTCCTTTAGTCCTTTCTCCTTTTGTAGCTTGCTCCTAAGGGAGAAAGTCAACTAAAGAGTTATAAAAGAGGCGCCCTCTAATGTATCTTTACCCATTTTGTATCAAAAATGAATGAAAGAATGCTATTTCTCTTCCTTAAGTACTATCCTTCTCTTTCCTTGTTTGTATTGTGTCATCATGTTTGTCCTTGCTGCGTGGAACTGTTTGCCGGGTCAGTACTAACCGCGAGCGCCAAAGGGGGAGCGAGCCCCCGGCAGCAGGCTGATATCGTTCCTCGGCAAGGCTCCTTGTCGGTATCGGCGCGACCCCCAAGAGCTGATAAACGATATGAGCTGGGGGACGGCTCGTCCCAACAAGGGTTTCCGTTGTGTGATGAACTCCATGGTACACAGTCAAAAGAAATAGGAGGGGTTTCCTTAAGGGAGTAAATGGCATCAAGCTTGGGATACGCGATTGGACTTATCTTTTTCAGGCAGTATCCTTTTTCTGGAGTACGACGAGTCGCCGTTCTTGTTCCTTTGCCCTTCTTCTTTGTTTTCCTGGTGGTAAAATATGTAAGGCAAGAGGCCTCTTCCCTCTGGGGAGAGAGAGCGGTAACAAAGATCACAGGCTCATCATGTACTCTAGTAGATTTCTAAAACTTAAAAGCGATAACATTGCAACATAAAAAATGCATAGTAAACATGCAGTTTGATGATATGATGCCATGCCTAGCTTTATTATTTCATGCATAGGGTCTGCACCTGGCTTTGTACAAAAGGGTTACATGCAACTGCGGCAAGGCTTGTACAAAAGGTGGCTGCCGGGGACTGAGCCCGACAACTGCGCCTCACGGGTAGAACTTTCGAAGATGCTCAATATTCCATGAGTTAAGCATTTTGGTGCCATCTTTGGTCTCCAGACGGACTGCGCCAGGTCTGGTGACTCATGCTACCCGGTAAGGGCCTTCCCACTTCGGCGTCAACTTGTTGGTACCCTTGGCGGACTGAACGCGCCTAAGGACAAGGTCGCCTTCCTCAAGGCTCCGGGCGTGGACCTTGCGGCTATGGTAGTGGCGTAGGGCTTGCTGGTAGCATGCAGCACGCACAGCGGCCCAGAGACGATATTCCTCGAGGAGCATGGCATCGTCATGCAGTAGCTGCTCTTCCTCTACTTCGTCGTAGGCAAGTACTCGAGGTGACCCATATATGAGTTCTGTGGGGAAAACTGCTACCGCCCCGTATACCAGGGAGAAGGGTGTCTAGCTGGTAGCTCGATTTGGTGTCGCTCTGAGGGACCAAAGAACCACCGGCAGCTCATCTATCCAACGCTTGCAGCATCTCCGCAGTCTATCGAAAGTTCTTGTCTTGAGTCCACGCAACACTTCAGCATTCATCCTCTCGACTTGCCCGTTGCTCCTTGCGTGAGCAATAGAGGCGAAGGAGACCTTGCTTCCAACGCTCTGGATGTACTGCATAAAGGTGCGGCTCGTGAACTGGGTGCCATTGTCAATGATCACCCTGTTGGGTACCACTTTGTAAACTTGTCGATTGCTACGAACAAGAATTCAAAGCCCCCAACAGCGCGGGGAAAGGGGCCCAAAATATCGAGCCCCCAGACCGAGAATGGCCATGATAAAGGGATCGTCTGGAGAGCTTGCGCTGGTTGATGGATGTTCTTGGAATGGAACTGGCAGGCTTCACACTTGGTGACCAGCTCAGTTGCATCTTGGAGGGCAGTGGGCCAATAGAAATCCTGCCGGAAGGCTTTCCCAGCAAGGGCCCTTGATCCAATGTGAGACCCACACATGCCTCCGTGTATTTCTGCCAACAACTTCAGTCCATCTTCATGACAAATGCACCTCAATTTTACACTGTTTGGTCTTTTTCTGTACAGAGTGTCATCGACAAACTGGTACATACTTGACTATCGGGCTACTTTTTTGGCTTCTTCTTGTTCTTCAGGAAGTTCTCCTGTTTGAAGGAAGTGGACTATGCGCTGTGCCCAAGTCGGAGGTTGTGGCTCAACAACGAGGACTAAAGGCATCTCCTCGTCCGTGGGAGCGCTAACCTTGACCGCGAGGACCTGGGGTCCTGTAGGAGGGAGCTGCTCACCAAGCGAAGCGGGACTGACCCCGGCAGCCTCTCTAGCAACGGCTTCGGGAAGCTCTGCCGGGAAAGGCTTGCCGGAATTCAGCTTTCTTCTTTTCCTGGTCATCGTTGATGGGGATACTGATGGCTGAGTGAGGTGGAGGACAAAGGTTCCTGGTTCCACAGGGAGCTTTTGCGCAGTGCACTTTGATAGATGATCAGCAATGATGTTTTCTACTCGCGGCATGTGCTCTGTTTGCAATCCATCAAAGTGCTCCTCCAATTTCCTCACCTCTTCCACGTATGCTTCCATCAATGGACTCTGATAATCTTTGTTGACTTGTCTCACCACGAGTTGAGAATCTCCTCGGATGATTAGTTTCTTGATTCCCAACTCTACTGCGACCCTGAGTCCGGCAAGGAGCCCCTCATACTTAGTGGTGTTGTTGGTGGCCTCCTCCCGGGGAAAGTGCATTTGGACCACATATTTGAGATGCTCTCTGGTGGGGGCGATGAGGAGCATGCCTGCTCCAGCGCCCTGAAGTGAGAAAGCACCGTCAAAGTACATGATCCATTCCTTAGGCGCTTCTTTGCCAGGGAGAATTGTCTCGGTAACCTCTTCATCTGGTGTGGGTGTCCATTCTGCAATGAATTCCGCCAACGCCCTGCTCTGGATTGTGGAAGTGCTCTCATACTTCAAACCAAAACTTGACAACTCTAGCGCCCACTCAACTATCTTGCCAGTGCATCGGGGTTCCTCAATATACGCTGCAGCGGGAAGCGAGTGACAACAGTGATCTCGTGGGCTTGGAAGTAGTGGCGCAGCTTCCTCGAGGCCATGAGAAGGCCGAAGATCAGCTTTTGCACTCCAGAGTACCTTGACCTAGCCCCTTGTAACAAGGAGCTGACAAAATACATTGGTCGTTGCACCACTTTCTTCTTCGCCACTTCCTCAAAACTGCCTTTGTCTGCTTGCTAAGTTTCCCCCTGGCCTGCATCAGGTACTGCCGAAAATGCTTCGGTTCCACTCCCGGTGACATCAGTTGCAGCGGCTGCATCTTCATCGACTTCCCGCTGCGCCACTAGTGCTGCACTAACCACTTGATTTGTTGCCGCCAGGTATAGCAGCAATGGTTCTTGCGGTTTAGGCGCGACCAAGGTGGGAGCCGAGGAAAGGTAAGCTTTTAGATCTTGCAGCACTGCTTCTGCTTCCGGGGTCCACTTCATCGGGTCGGCCTTTTTCAGAACCTTGAAAAATGGCAGGGCGCGCTCAGCGGATTTGGAGATGAACCTACTCAACGCGGCAATGCATCCAGCCAAGCGCCTTACCTCCTTGACGGACTTGGGTGCTTCTATCTGCTCGATCGCTTTGATCTTGTCGGGATTGGCTTCTATTCCTCGCTGAGACACAAAGAACCCAAGCAGCTTGCCAGATGGGACACCAAACACACATTTCTCAGGGTTGAGCTTCAAATTGATCTTGCGCAAGTTGATAAAAGTTTCTTCCAAGTCTTGTATGAGAGTTGCTTCATCTTTGGTTTTGACTACTATGTCATCCATGTAAGCTTCCACGTTCCTGTGCAACTGAGGCTCAAATCCAATGTGCACGGCCCTTGCAAAGGTAGAACCAGCGCTCTTTAACCCGAATGGCATTCGTACAAAGCAGTATGTGCCACATGGAGTTATGAACACGGTCTTTTCCTCATCTTCCTTGGCCATGAATATCTGCTGGTATCCAGAGTATGCGTCCAAGAAGGAAAGCAAGTCACATCCGGAAGTGGAATCAACGATCTAGTCGATGCGTGGCAAGGGAAAAGGGTCCTTCGGGCATGCCTTATTCAAGTCAGTGAAATCAATGCAAAGCCTCCATTTTCCATTCGCTTTGCGCACCACTACCGGGTGAGCTAACCACGTCGGATGCAACACTCCTCTGACCAAACCAGCTGCTTTGAGTTTCTTGATTTCTTCGGCGATGAACTACTGTCGCTCCAAGGCTTGCTTTCTAACCTTCTGCTTGACGGGCCTGGCATGAGGGCAGATAGCAAGGTGGTGCTCAATTACCTCCCTGGGAATACCGGGGATGTCAGATGGTTGCCAAGCAAACACATCGACATTCGCCCGCAGGAAGGCAACGAGCGCGCTTTCCTATTTGTCATTGAGGGTGGCACTGATGGTAAATGTACCATCAGCGCCATCCTGCCCTGTCGGGACCTTCTTTGTCGCAGGATAGCTGACCTTGGATCTCTTGCTAGTGGAACTCTCCGGCAGTTCATCGACGGGTGCAGCGCACTCCGAAGAGACGCGCTTCTCGGAGTCCTTGCCGGCATCTCTATTAGGTTTCTTCTTTGATTCCTTGGCGGGAGCTAGTGCTTCCGCGACTTCAGCTGCTACCGCGTCTCTATACATCTTGTCCATGGATATAACTGCATCCTTCTTATCAGACGGGATGGATATGATTCCCACAGGCCCTGGCATCTTCAAAGTGTTGTAAGCATAGTGGGATGCTGCCATGAATTTCGCCAAAGCTGGGAGACCAATAATTCCATTGTAAGGCAGAGGGAGTTCGACCACGTCAAACACCACCTTCTTAGTCCGGTAGTTCAACTCCCCGCCAAACGTCACAGGCAAAGTGATCTTTCCTTTGGGTCGGCTCCTGTCGGGGTTGATTCCTTGGAATGTACCCGTAGCTTTGAGCTCTCCATCAGGGATCTGCAGCCTTTCAACCACCTTAGGTGAGACTAAGTTCAAGCCAGCCCCGCCGTCAACTAACATCTTGGTTACTTTGAGGTTGCGGATCGTTGGGGAAACCAACAACGGCAAACATCCGACCGCAGTGGTACGGCCAGGATGATCCTCTTCATCAATGATGATAGGCGTGCGGGACCATTTGAGTGGCCTCCTGGACTCTGTAGCTGGCTCCACGGCGTTGATCTCACGCGCCCACTACTTGAGCTGGCGATGACAGGAATGCAAGGACGCACCTCCGTCAACACACATGGCTTCAGTTGCTTTCTGGAATTCTTGATCACTGGACTCTTCATCATCCTCATCATCACTCATATCTTCTTCTTCTTTCTTCTCACGGCCTCTAGCAGGTTTTTCCTTCTGCTGCGGGGCCTTGCCGCGGCGGCCTCCTCTACCACCATGGCCCTTACCGGCAGCACCATCTTGGCCTCTCTCCTTGTCACGCTTCTCGTATTCAGAATTCTGCTTCTCAGCAAGCTGCTCAACTTGGCGGCATTCTTGGAGATCATGACCCTTAGTGCAGTGGATCTTGCAGTATGGCCCGTCGGACTTTCCGGTTTTCTCTGCCGTTGCGGCTTCCCGGCAATCAGCGCACGCGGCAGCTTCCTTGCCGGGGGCCTCGGCTTTAGCCTTCTTGCCGGCATTGAGATTACCAGAGCTCTCAAAGGCAAAAACTTCCTTTCCTTTACGCTTCTTGTTGCGCCTTCGGCTTCTCCCTTTCGAGCCAGGGGTATTGTCGTCGTCATCGGAGTCGACTTCGATGCCAGCCTCCTCTCCGGGGAGTCGCCTTCCCTCCTCAGCACGAGCACACTTGTCCGCCAATGTGTACAACTCATTGACGGTCTTGGGGGGTTTGACATTCATCTTGGCCCGCATCCTCCTGTTGCACACGTTCGAGTGGAACGCGGCAATCACGGCTGTGGGGTGTATCTCCGGGATATTGCGGTGCACTCAACTGAATCTCGGGATGTACTTCCGCAGGGTTTCTCCTTCCTTCTGCGGAAGGACTTGCAGGTCGCTGGGCTGTCCCGGCTCCTGGTGGCCACCTATGAAGGCGCCGACAAACTCGTTGCACAAGTCAGCGCATGATGAAATAGAGTTCTCCGGCAGGTGCATCAGCCAGGATCACACGTTTGTCTTGAGTGCCAAAGGGAAATAGTTGGCGAGCACCTTCTCATCCCTTCCCCCGGCGGCTTGAACAACTATTGTATAGATGCCCAGGAACTCCGCCGGGTTCAGTTTGCTGTCATACTTCTCCATCAGCTCAGGCTTGAAGGCTCGGGCCGATGGCCAGCGGACCTGTCGCAGCTCGCGAGTGAAGCCGCGTCGCCCACGACGCCCACCTCATTTGCTGCCGCCGCGGTGCGCACGGCATCCGCGGCTGCATGCGAGGGGGCCATGGGTGAAGAAGACGGCGATGAAGATCGATGCGCTGCTCATGATCTCAGGTTCGCGCAAATGAAGCACGCCCCCTACCTGGCGCGCCAAAGATGTCGGGTCACGATCACCTATGGGACCAAGGGCCCCTTTGTGGTTCGGCAGGGGTGAGGTCAAGTTGCACAAAGAGCAGAGGTCATGAGACAGCACGACGATGGGACGCTGGTGTTTTTACCCAGGTTCGGGCTGCTGAGAAGCATAAAACCCTACTCCTGCTTTGGTGGATTGATCGGGGGGAACAAGAAGAACACACAGAGCTCAAACCCGGCAAGGTGGCCTTCGGGAGAGCTACTACGCGAGTACAAGTGTCCAAAGGTCCGAATCTTTAGCTAGGTTGCCTTGGGCCTCCTTTTATAGGACAAGGGGCAACCAAAGTGGCAAAACAGACACTATCTAGCGATTAGATAGCTAACAGTGCTATCATACCTAACTCTGGCACTTAGGACAAAATTCCATAAATGCTAGCCTAGGTGGCGAGCGGGGGTGCATCCCCGGCAAGCTCTTACCATCGCTTAGCTAGATGTTGCTTAGTGTCTTGACACGCCTCTGGACGGGTGTCAAATGGATGTAATATATCTTCCGATGCGTCGCCACATGCTTAGCGAGAGCCACTTAGCCATCTGAGGGCTCGACACCGCATCGACAATTGACTGGTGTTGCGATGCGGTGGAGCGGTGTCCGATCAGCTCGCGCCTGTCGGGGGACGGCTTGCCGGGTCTTCTTGAAGGTGCATGCGCCTTGGTCCCCGACAGGCATCGGAGATGCGACTAGCGCAGCTTGGGCCCGTTCTGGGCCGTTGCGTCGATTTTGCCGGCGTAGTTAGCCACTGTAGGCTGCTCCTGCCGGGGTCTTGGTCTTGAATGTTGGCTGCGTCTTCTTGATGCGCTCTTTGATCTCATGAAGAGCGGCTTCTCTGGCTTGGACTGGGTCTTGACGGGGTTCTGCTACTACTGCATGTGCATAAGTCAGGGGCACTGGGTACCCAATTCCTAGTGCACCGACATAGGGTCTGCATGCTTAATGTTCGTTGACGATATAGTATTATATGAGTTATGTATGTTGGTGACCGAATGTTGTTTGGAGTCCCAGATGAGATCATGGACATAACGAGGAGCTCCGGAATGGTTCGGAGGTAAAGATTGATATATTGGATGATAATATTTGGTCTCCAGAAGGGTTCCAGAATTCACCAGAAGAGTTTCGGATGTTTCCAGAAATGTTCTTGTGCGAGGACACTTTGGTTGGGCCAAGGGGTAAGGCCCACAGGGCTGTAGGTCGGTGCAAAAGAAAGTTTTACGGAGGTCGGGGACCAGATGCCAGGGACCCTGGCGTCTGGTCCTGGACGTCGAGGACCGTGGCGTCTGGTGAGGGAATCCGGGAAGGACTCTTCCTTGCGTTCCAAACCGACTTTGAGAGGCCCTCTCCCCAAGTTACGACCCCAGGGCTCAACATATAAATAGAGGAGCAGGGCTAGCCCCTAGAACACAAGTTTTAGAGCCTCCTCTAGTTGATCTAGTTCTATTTCAAGTTGGTCCTAGTTGACTAATTTGAGCTAGCCCTAGCTACCTATAAACCTCATAATTAGTAGTCCAGTGTGGTTCTAATCTCCTTCCTCTAGTTCATCCTCCACTCTAAATCCATTGTGCTTGGCAAAGCCCTGCGGAAATAGTTTCACCACCACCGACACCACGTTGTCGTGCTACCGGAACTCATCTACTACTTCGCCCGTCTTGCTGGATCAAGAAGGCGAGGGCGTCATCGAGCTGAACGTGTGCTGAACGCGGAGGTGCCGTGCGTTCGGTGCTTGATCGGAATAGATCGTGAAGGTGTACGACTACATCAACCGCGTTGATAAATGCTTCCGCTTAGCGATCTACAAGGGTATGTAGAAGCTCTCCCCCTCTCGTAGCTATGCATCTCCATGGATAGATCTTGCGTGTGCGTAGAAATTTTTTGTTTTCCATGCAATGTTCCCCAACAGCCCCAACCTTGTTTGTAAAGGTCCGGTCGCCACCTTCAAGATCACTACTAGTGGAATCACAACATCTCGCATTGTGTGAGGGTGTGAGGAGAATACGGTGGCCTTAGTGGCATCTTGGGGAGCATTGTGCCTCCACACCGCTCTAACGGAGACGTACTTCCCCTCAAAGGGAAGGACTCCGATAACACATCCTCGTCTCCATAGGTTCCACTTGTGGTTACTTCTTACCTTTACCTTGAGCAAGCTTTACCTATATTGTATCCGTTGCTTGCATGTGTTGTTATTGTTGTTAGCATCATATAGGTTGCTCACCTAGTTGCATATCTAGACAACCTATTTGTTGCTAAACCTAATTTGCTAAAGATAAGTTAAACACTGGTAGTTGCCTATTCACCCCCCCTCTAGTCAACCATATCGATCCTTTCAATTGGTATCAGAGCCAGGTTTCTTTATTAAGGGCTTTACCGCCTAAAGAGTATGGTAGACAACGGGGATCGAGATGTTGAACTTCCCGAGGCCGTGGGTGTGAACACGGTCTCCCATGAGGATTTAAATGATGTCATGGCCTCACTTAAATCCTCCATGACGACCAAGGTCAAATCCATGTTTAAAGAATTCCTTGATGGTCTCAAACTTTCTACCGATCCGTTGCAAGTGGTTAATCCCACTACCTCGACATTGGATGTCCACTCCGGTAAGGAGGGGGCTAGCACTGATAAGAACAAACTACCTCAAGGAAATAGTGGCAGGGGTACCTTTGCCTAGGTACCCCCTCCCACGGTCTATGGAGGACCAGTGCACCCACCTCATATAGTTAATCTTGGTCCTCCTCCTAAACTTGTTAAGAATGATTTTGCTAATTGGATTTTTCGTATCAAGTCTCATTTGAATCACAGCTCAACTCAACTTTGGAGAATCGTTGAGCAAGGACACTACCCGCACGATCCAAATAACCTCACCCCAAGAGAAGAGGCCGACAATCAACTTAATCACTCCACCTTGTTCATTCTTCAAGCTATTGTCCCTCCCGAAGATCTAGCTCACTTGCGTTCCTTCACTCGTGCTAAGGATTGTTGGGAACATATTGTCTCTTCATACAAGGGCAGCTCAAGCATTCAATGGTCCAACTTTGAGGTAGTTCTTGATGAAGCTAATGAATTTATGATGAATGAAGATGAGGATCCTCGTGAGATTTACCGGCGGGTGACAACTCTTGCCGTCGCTCTTCAAGATCATGGAAGCAAGGATACGGATGACAACTGGATCAAGCGTAAGTTTCTTAAGGCCATCATGCCATTCAACAAGGCCATGTCCTCCGTTATCCATCAAAGACCAGACTTCCATTCTTTGTCATCAAGCGACGTGTTGGATGAGTTTATTGCAAGGAACATCTTGAACAAGACCGCCGACAACGCTCTAGCTCATGTCCAATGGGCAAAGAAGTCATCACCCAACCTTGCTTTGAAGGCCAAGGTCATTCAAGAAGAAGAAGAAGAGGAGGAAGAGGAGGGTTGCCCCGAAGACACCAAATATGCTTACCATGAGCACAAGGCTCTTGCATCTAGGCAATTTTGGGGCAACAAGAGAAACTCAAGTCCCAACTTCTCCAAGAACAACTCAAGTGGGTCAAAAGGCAAGCAACGTGTGAGGACTTGCTACAACTATGGTAATGTGAGTCACTTCGTGGTGGATTGCCCATATGAGAAGAGGTAAGATAATGGTGGCAAGCTCATCCGCAAAGATAAGGCCTAGTCCGTCCCCAACAAGAACAACTTCACCAAGAAGGTTCCTCACAAGGTGTTGGTGGCTCAAGAAGAGTATGCCTCTGATGATGATGTTGATGACGAAGATACCAGTGGTGAAGGGATTGCAATGGCTACAGTGTCAATTGCATCCTCTACCCCATCCAAGGTGTCACTCTTCGATGCTCCCAACGAGACACATTGCTAGGTGCCTTATGGCCAAAGGTATCACCAAGGTAACCCCCAACGTCAAAACCTCAAACATTAAAACTTCCATTTCTACCACTCCTTCTTTGTTGTATTGTGTGGATGAACATGAGGAGGCGAAGGAGGGTGAGAATGAGTTTGACAAGTTCTTGGGTAAACTCAAAGGCGAAGCCAAGAAGCACTTTGTTGCTCTCTTAGAACAACTTGGTGAGGCCAATGATATCATTGAGTCTCAAGAGGAATCCCTCGAGGAGTTGAAGGGGCATAGTCGTGATTATGCCGATGAGATAGCTGATCTTTCCATTGCTCTTGAGGAAGAGCGAGATCTTCGTTTGGCTCTTGAGGAGTCACAAAATGTTGACCTTGCTAAATTACGTAAAGAGCATGATCATGCTATTGTTCTTAATCGTGTGCTCAAATCTGATAAGATTGCACTTGGGGGTTGGCCATGATAGACTCAAGGAAGAGTTCGAAGCACTTGATAAGGCTCACAAGGCTTTAAAGGGTGCTCCTCCCTCTCTCAAGGAGTCTCATGATCAACTCCAAGTAAAATTTTCTAAGGAAATAGCCACATGTCCTCCTTTTGTGTTAATTGATAATGCCATTGCTACTAACCCTTGTAGTGAGCATGCGCACCTTGTGGAGGAAAATGCCAACTTGAAAGAGCAACTTGAGAAAGGCCTTGTGACATGTATCCAAGGTGAGAAGAATCTCAATGACCTTTTGAGCAATCAAAAGGAAGTTGTAGCAAAGGAAGGGATTGGGTTTGCACCTAAGTCTAAGAAGAAGAAGAAGTTGAAGACCAAGCAAGCTCCCCCGCTTAAGGAAACCTTTGTCCAAGCGGGGAAGGCCACTCTTGAGAAGAAGAAGGAATTTGTTGGGGGTGGTAATGCCAAGAAGGGCAAGACCACCTCCACCAACAAGACCAGCGATTTTAACCCCTCTTATGTTTTATGCCGTGCTAGTGATGGGCATGTTTATGCCAAATATGTTGGTTCTACTTATGAGTACATTGAATGGTCTATATGGGTTCCGAAGACCATTGTTACTAACATGAAAGGACCCATTAAAGAATGGGTACCTAAATCCAAGCATTGATCTATTGTAGGAGTTTGCTTCCGGAGGGGTGTCATGGTTGCTTGATAGTGGAGCAACAAATCATAAGAATGGAAGCAAGGACTTGGTGGTGGACGTTCCACCTGATGCATCTTTGGCCACTCAAGTCTCCTTTGGTGATGACACAATTTCAAAGGTATTGGGTCTTGGCAAGGTGATTATCTCTCCGAACTTAACTATTGAGAGAGTCATGCTTATTGAGACCCTTGCATTCAATTTACTCTCCGTTCGTCAACTTGCACTCATGGGTTTTAGTACCTTCTTTGCCATTGATACCGTGACCCTTTTGTGGATCAAGACTCTTAAAGTGGCCTTTGTTGGGCATGTCGAAAATGGTATCTATGTGATAAAATTCTCGGAGCGACCCGCTAAGACCGCGACTTGCCTAATGGATAAAGTTGATGTGGTATGGCTTTGGCATTGCCGGCTAGCCCATGTCAATATGAGATCTTTGCAAAGTCTCCTCAAAGGGGATCATGTTCGTGGACTAACAAATGTGAGTTTTGCCAAAGATCGTGCTTGCAGTGCTTGTATTGAGAGAAAGCTACATGAGATGTCTCACCGCCCCACGACTATTATTTACTCCAAGAGGCCCCTAGAGCTCCTTCACATGGATCTCTTCGGTCCTCCATCATTTGATAGTCTTGGGGGTAGAAGGTATTGCTTGGTGATTATGGATGATTACTCAAGAAACACCTGGGTATACTTCTTCAAGAGGAAGAGTGAGACCCAACAAACCGTCATCGACTTTGCAAATGAAGCTCAACGCCAAGATGATGCAAAGATATTGATGATTAGAAGTAACAACGACACCGAGTTCAAGAACTACACCTTAGACGAGTTTCTCAGTGATGAAGGAATCAAGCACCAATACTCTGCACCCTATACCCCTCAACAAAACGGTGTTGCGGAGAGGAATAACCGGACGTTGATGGATGCGGCAAGGACCATGATGGCGGAATTCAAATCTCCGTACAACTTTTGGGCCGAAGCCATCAACACCGCGTGTCATGCATCCAGTCGGCTCTACCTCCGCAAAGGCTTGAACAAGACTCCATATGAGATACTTACCGGTAACAAGCCCAACCTCAATTACTTCCAGGTGTTCGGTTGTAAGTGTTTCATTCTCAAGAAAGGTGTTCATTTGTCTAAATTTGAATCTGGAGCTCATGAGGGCATATTTTTTGATTATGCTACAAACTCTCATGCTTAGCATGTTCTCAACAAGTCCATGTGACTCATTGAGGAGACGAGTAACGTAGAGTTTGATGAAAATAATGGTTCCCATGTGGAGCAAAATGGTATTTGTGATGTAGGTGATGAAATTCCTCCCCAAGCCATAAGAAGAATGGGTGTGGGACACTTCCTACCTGTTAAGGAACCCCTTGTGGCTGAAGGAGAAGGACAATGTTCCACGCAAGTGGAACCATCATCGACGCAAGACCCACACGCTTCCAAAGAACAAAGTGAAGGCCCTCAACCTCGTGAACAAGATCAAGAGCAAGATCAACCTCATGGTGATGATGATGCATCACAAGATGCTCAAGATCAAGTTCACAACCCCGAGCAAGCTCAAGATCATGATCAGGATTGAGAGCAAGCTAGTAATAGCTCTCATGCTCATCAAGACGATACACCGCAACCTTCCATGGAAGAGATTTTAGAAAGATGAGCTGCCAAAAATGCTTCCAAGCTTAGAAATAAATAACACATTCTAGAGAACGTCTACGGAAGCTTGAATAGAGGGGTAACTACTCGTCATCAATTAACAAACTTTTGTGCACATCACATGTTTGTTTCATGCATTGAAACCCTCAAGGTACAAGAGGTGCTCGAGGATACGGAATGGCTTGAAGCAACAAAGTGTGGCGATTGGTGCCAAGACCAAAGGAGAATAACAATGTCATTGGAACCAAATGGATCTTTAAGAACAAGCAAGATGCGAACGGTGTAGTCATTGGAAACAAGGCAAGATAGGTGGCTCAAGGCTACTCCCAAGTCGAGGGTATCAACTACAGTGAAACCTTTGCTCCCGTTGCTCGCCTTGAATAAATTTGTATGTTGCTTGCATATGCATCTCATCATGATTTCAAATTATATCAAATGGATGTGAAAAGTGCTTTTCTTAATGGCCCACTTAAGGAGTTGGTATATGTCAAGCAACCCTCGCGGTTTGAGGATCCTAAGTTCCCCAATCATGTATACGTTCTCGATAAGGTACTCTATGGCCTTAAGCAAGCCCCACGTGCGTGGTATGAGCACCTTACCGAGATGTTGCAAGACCGTGGGTTTGAAATTGGGAAAATCGATCCCACTCTTTTCACGAAGAGGGTTAACAGAACTTGTTTGTATGCCAACTATATGTTGATTATATTATCTTTGGTTCTTCTAACAAAGTTTTCAATGATGAGTTTGCCGCACTAATGACCAAAGAGTTTGAGATGTCCATGATGGGAGAGTTGAAGTTCTTCCTTGGATTCGAAGTCAAGCAACGAAGTCAAGGAACCTTCATCAACCAAGGTAAATACACTCAAGACATGCTCAAGAGGTTCAAGTTGGATGATCTCAAGCCAGCCAAGGCCAACACTCCCATGCCGCTCAAATGCCAACTTGACAGTGATCCCAATGGAAAGCCATCTATCAAAAGGTATATTGCTCCATGATTGGATCCCTGCTTTATCTTTGTGCATCTAGGCCAAATATCATGTTGAGTGTGGGAATTTGTGCACGATTTCAATCCGCACCTAAGGAGAGTCACTATGTGGCTGTCAAGCGAATCTTTCGATGTTTGGCTCATACTCCAAACTTTGGCTTATGGTACCCCAAAGGTGCTTCGTATGATCTCATAGGATATTCGGACTCGGATTGGGCGGGAGACCGTGTGGAGAGGAAGTCAACTTCCGAAGGTTGCCAATTCCTTGGTCGCTCTTTGGTAAGTTGGTCTTCGAAGAAACAAAACTGTGTTTCTCTCTCGTCCACCGAGGCCGAGTATGTAGCTGCAGCAAGTTGTTGTGCACAATTTCTCTAGATGAGGCAACCTTTAAAGGATTACGGTGTCAAGTGTGACAAAGTGCCCCTCTACTATGACAACGAGAGTGCAATCAGGATCTCCAACAACCCATTTCAACATTGCAAGACGAAGCACATTGAGATCCGTCATCACTTCATCCGGGATCATATCAAGCGTGGAGAGATGATCTTATTCATCTCAATACTAATGAGCATCTTGCAGATATATTCACGAAGCCATTGGATCAAGCAAGATTTCGCGAGTTAAGGCATGAGCTAAATATCATTGATTCGAGCAATGTGGCTTGACTTATTGCATGCCCCACCACACTCTTCATTATGTCATGTTTAGATGTAGGCATGGACATAGGGGGAGTGTAGTTCTCTCAATGAACTATTCCTTCCCTTATTATGCATAAATTGATCAAAATCTTTCACGTTAGCCATTTTTGATGGTACTTGTGCTTCAAAGACGAGTTTTGGTCACGGGCCCAAGGTTAAAATCTTCGCGGTGCCATACCAAGTGACTAAAACATAGGTGGCTCTGGCCACCGGTGTAACAGCCCGAGACCGACGCCCCAGAAGATTCCCGTTTTATTTCGTTATCGTTGTGTGATTTATTTTTTTGTTGCATTCATCATCGCATCATTCGCATCATCTGCATAGCATCGGCACTCCGTTGCCGTCATTTTTCAAAACTTGCATCCGTTCGTAGTTGCTGGTTCTCCCCATTCTTGTCGTCGACCATTTCAAGAACAACCACACACGCACGCGCCCGTGACATCCTTAAAATATTGTTTTTAAAAGTGCGTATAATACTTTCTTGGAATGGGACAAAAGTTGGCGAGCGGTCTTAATTTATTGGACCATTTGCATTTCTGTCCCTAACTCGAACCACCTACTCAGATTTGCCCCTAATTTTCAGCTATGCTCAAATTTGCCACTCTGCCGTCAAGTCCCCTCATAGAAATGCCCTTATGTACCATTACCGACCGGTCAACGGGCTTTGACTGTCTCGGTGAACAGTAATTCGGTGAACAGTAAACTCAAAAAAATAGGAAAAAAACTGAAATTTTGTGGGATCAAAGATACTCGCGTGTGCAAGGTGCTTGCAAATATTCGTGCTATTTGGACATTCCAGGAGCTCGTACCAAAGGAAAATAATTAAAATTGTACGTCTGTGAACAATAAATTTGAAAAAAATAGCAAGAAAATTCAAAAAAAAAACTTAATTTTTTTGGCGTCCAAGATGATTGGGTGCGCAAGGTGCGTGCAAATTTTTGTGACCAAATGGCATGCAAGGATCTCAAGCAAAAAAAAAATAGTGCATTTTTTCAAAGTTTTTTGCAGAGCCAAATTTTGTTTTTTCCTCCACGAGCTCCTACAATATCCAAACACAACAAAAATTTGCACGCACCTTGCACACCCAAGCATCTTCGACGCCAAAAAATTTCAGATTTTTCTGAATTTGCTTGCTATTTTTTTCGAATTTACTGTTCACATGCATACAGTTTAAATTTTTTCCTTTGGTACGAGCTCTTGGAATGTCCAAATATCGTGAAAAATCGGATGCACCTTGCGCACCCGAGTATCTTCGATCCCACAAAATTTCAGATTTATTTTGAATTCATTTTCTATTTTTTTCAAATTTACTGTTCAGCGAGTTACTGTTCACCAGACGGTCAAAGCCCATTGACCGGACGGTAACGGCACAGAAGGGCATTTCTATAAGTGCACTTGGTGGTAGAGGGGAAATTAGAGCAGGCTTCGAAATTAGGGGCAAAGCTGAGTAGTGGGTTCGAGTTAGGGACACAGATGTAAAAGACCCTAATTTATTGTAGGTAGAGCGCGTACCAAATTTCGTCGCATTCGGAGGTCGTTTGATACCCGAACCGTTAAACATATAGCGGCAATATAGCCGGTCAAACGTCGGACGTTTTTGGTTTTAAAAACTCCGTGCTGGGCCGCAAACCTCCCTCTCTTTTTGGCCCAACCCCCTCTACAGAGCCCACCATAACACACCTAATGCCTAGCCTTCGCCAGAGCCGTTCGATTTCGATCGGAGGGTCAAAAAATCGAACCAAAAGCCACCTAAACACCTAACCCTAGACCCTCCCTATTTAAACCCTCCTCCCGTGCCAAAAATGGCCAACCCTAGCCTTCCCACGCAGCCAGTCGGCGCCCCCATCGTTTTCCGCGCCGGCCGAACCCATCACCGCCACTTGGCGCCGCCCTCGTGCTCATGCGGCCAACCGGGAGCCGCCACGTCGCCACGTAGTCAGCCCCCTCCACTGCGGCCCGCCAGACCCGTAGCTGGCCCGCCCAGGCCCGAGCTGCCGCCGCCGCGGCCCAGGCGGGCCCGCACCTCGC
This sequence comes from Elymus sibiricus, assembly GCA_039707655.1. Lineage (NCBI taxonomy): Eukaryota > Viridiplantae > Streptophyta > Magnoliopsida > Poales > Poaceae > Elymus > Elymus sibiricus. The sequence continues at coordinate 277,660,110 of CM077665.1, forward strand.
CCGCGCTCCTCCAAGCCTCATCCCGAACCTCGACGCCCCGCCGCCACCTCGCCAGGTCATCGACCTCGCCGCCGGTGAGCTGCGCTCGCCCTGGCCAACGCGGCCTCGCTAACCCCGCCGCCCTGTCGAGCCCCGCACCGCTGCCTTGCTCCATCCCGCGCCAGAGCATCGCCGGCCTCGCACGCGCCGCCTCCGGTTCCTTCCGATCCGCGCCATGGACGCCCAGCCGAGGTCCCCGGCCTCCTCCTCCGCCCGGATCCGACGCCGGTCGGCCGGATCTGCAATGTCGCCGCCTGGATCTGGAATTCCACACCGCCTCCGGTCGCCCAAGTCTGCCGCCGCCATGTCCCATCACCTCCCTGCTTCGGCCTCGAGCACGGGAGGACGAGCGTTGCTCGCCCGTTGACCGAGCTCGCCTCCTACGTGGGCCAGGCCCATCGCCAGCCGTGCCAGCTCGCTCGCCCTGCCTCCTCTCCAACGGGCCAGGCCCGCAAGGTGAGGCCTCCCCCGTCTGCCTATTTCACGCCCGGTGCACGTTTTAGTATATGACGCTCAGTTAAAAAATGACCAAGTCTGATAAAAACGGTGTGTTTATAATAATATAGGCATTTTGCAACAACGACAACTTTGTACATGTGCATCGGATTGACACGCTTCTTATATGTAAATTCATCTACTTTTCGTGCTCTACATGATGGCATCATTTGCACACATATTAGGAATCATCTACTTGCTCAAATCTTCGTTGCAAAAGTGCATTTCGTCATAGTAGGTAAAATTGTTATTTGATTAAAACTTGCGTGGATGATTGCAACTAATCCGTAGGTCTTTTACATGTGGCTCTTTCATGAGATATGCCCTTTGACATGTGTACTAGCCCCTGGTAATTTTGTTTGCCATGAAAATCCATGTTTAGATGTTATTTTCTTGTTGCCAACACCATAAAAATGTTGTTGTTTTGCCGGGTCTAAATAATTCTAAGTTTGAAACTCTCTTATTTTTTTGTCAAGTTGCCATGTGTTTTTCTATTGATCTACAGCTCCTTTGTGGTTGCCACCATGGAGTGTTTTCTAAAGCATGTTGTGCTCTGTCATGTTGTTCCATTAGTTTTCATTTATAGGTTACGCATCATAATTAATTCTGCTGTCAAACATGCCTTCCTGATAAAAACTGCTGCTCATGTCTACTCTAATTTTCACCAAGTCTAAGAATCTGGTTATTTCAGAATGCCATGTTGTGTTGATGCTAGCCATGATTCTGTGCATATTAGACCTTGCCATTATGGAATGAATTGAAGTGCATCATGCCCACTACCATGTTGTAGATTTTCATGCCATTATAAGTCATGTAGCATATAGTTTTCTTGCTGTCATATGCATTCAGGTTAACATTGTTTGTGAAAAACTGTTATTTTCACTAAGTCGTAACTGTTGTTCCAATAGCCATCTTGTGAGCTCTTTTGCTATTGATCCATGCTTCTATTAAACTTGCTGATATGAGATGAACTGTTGTGCATCATGTAAGCCACTGCCCCATGTCTTGTTGGTGCATTTTTATTCTTATAGCCTGTTGGTTTGAGGTGTGCAAAATGCCATGTTGCTGTTTGGACAGATTTTGACTAGAACTTGTGTTGGTTGTTATTGTTGAACCGTTTCTCCGTTTTGAACATGCCATATATGAAACTTGCCTAGAATTTCATGTAGTTTCATATTATCTTGTTGCATCCATGATTTGAGATGTGTGTGGCTGTCGTTTGCATGCATGTTGCATTCATGGCATATTTATCTTGTGTTGGTCATATCTTTTAGGTCGTAACTCCGTTTTGAATGATCCATATATGTAAATCGCCTAGAATGACGAGTAGAATCACATGGTGCATTTTGTTTCCCTGTTTAACAAATATAAAATATGGTTAGTTCAGTCTGGACCAATTTCGAAATTAACATATGGGGTCGTTTCGGAAATACTATAAGTTGTTTCCAACCTCATATAACAAGCCTAGATAGTGTAGTTTGATTATGCTTCACCTCTTGCCATGTTTAACAACATTAAAACTTTCCATGAAAATAAAGGAGAGTGAACTAAGTACTTCAAATGTGGAGTTTCGTCAATATGCAACCCGCTACATATTGAGCTTCACTTATTGTGTAGAAGTTGATTGTTGTGCTTGGCGATGCCTTGCATATTAAGCTTGACAGGCATCATCATTGTTGCGCATCATGTCATGAATATGTTGTGGTGTTTACCATGTCATTTGTTTGTTTCCAGATTTGCTTCTTCTCGATAGAGTTCCGAAAGCGTTCGGAGTGTGAGGATTCGTTCGACTACGTCCCATTCGTCTACTTCACGGATTCGTTCTTCTTTCAAGCGGGATCTCAGGCAAGATGACCATTTCCCTGGATACCACTACTATCACTGATATGATAGTTGTCTCACTTCTATCGTTATGTTTCGTTACCTACCACTTGTATGTCAAGCCTCCCAACATTGCCATGAAAAGCCTCTAACCCCTCCACGTCCCAGCAAACCATTGTTTGGCTATGTTACCGCTTGCTCAGCCCTTCTTATAGCATTGCTAGTTGCAGGTGTAGGTTGTTTCCATGTGACAACATGGACATCTTGAGATATCACAATATTATTGCTATTTAATTTGATGCACATATATACTTGGTAAAAGGTGGAAGGCTTGGCCTTTTGCTCGGTGTTTTGTTCCACCTTTGCCGCCCTAGTTACTTGTGTACCGGTGTTATGTTCCATATTGAGCACTCCTAACATGCTTGGGGTTGTTATGGGGACCCCCTTGATTTTTGTTTTGGGATAAAACACATTTGCCAAATAACTAATAAACTTGCATACGGACTTTCCGGACCCCGTGGATAATTAATCAACCCCCGGGTCAGTGCTCCTCATGAGTGTTGGTCCAAAACAGAGCCACTTGCGGGGCCACCCCGGGGCAACTCGGGGGATTTCTATCAGGCCACCGTACGTAGTGCTCATCCGGTCGTGTCCTGAGAATGAGATACGCGGCTCATATCGGGTTCGTTGACACGTCGGGTGGCCTTGCTGGATTTGTTTTACCGTTTTTGAACGTCTTGTGCACGGGATTCCGAGGATACTTTGGGCTATCTCGAGGTTGAGGTTTTCCAGCAGAATTCTGAGGATACTACGGGCTATCCCGTGGTTGAGGTCTTCCACGCAGCTTGTGGCTAGTTTGTGATGGATGAGTTGGAGCCCCCCTGTAGGGTTAAATCTTTCTGAAAGTCGTGCCCGCAGTTACGTGGCAACTTGGAAATTTGTTTAACATCCGGTCATAGAAAACTTAAACTAAACTCAATTAAAATACACCAACCGTGTGCGTAACCATGACCGTCTCTTCTTGTGAGTTCTAAACCGAGAGAGAACACAGTGGGGTTATGATTGACTTGTAAGTAGGTGTTCAGGATCACTTCTTGATCATTTCTAGTACACGTCCGATTATGCGTAGATCTCCCTTCTTATTCTTGTACTCGTAAGTTAGCCACTCAAATAAATGCTTAGTGCTTGCTGCAGTCTCACCACTTAACCATACCTTAACCATTAAGATTTGCTAGTCTTGATACCCTTGGAAATGACATTGCTGAGTCCCTATGGCTCACATATTACTACAACAACAGTTGCAGGTACAGGTAATGCGATGCTTTGACGTGAGAGCGATGCTTGTTTGATTTGGACTTCTTCTTCTTCTTCTTCATCGATCATAGGGTGGGTTCCAGGCCGGCAGCCTGGGATTAGCAAGGATGGATGTCGCTTTTATCGTTTGATTTCGTCCGTAGTCGGACCCTGCTCTTCTGTATGGTGATTGAATGTATTGTTGTATTTGAGGTGTTCATGATTTAGCTTGTGGCGAGTGTAAGCCAATTCCATATACTCATCTCCTCTTTACATGTACTTGTAACGATATCCATTCTTGCGAAACGACGAGATGCGCTTTATCCCTATCGAGGCCCTCAAGCCAAAATAAGGATAGGACCGCATCTTGGGCGTTACAAGCACCCCCTCCTAGTGAGGTATTTGCTTTTTGAGAGCTTATTCGTATGTTGTGTCACTCTAAGATTGTTTTTCTTCATGTTTGGACTCTTTAAAACTTGGAGTGTCCCATCTTGTTTGATGTGTTTGAGTGTCTTCCCCTCGAGTTTCATCATTTTCTTAAACTCATGACCCCGCATAAGTCCTGTCTTTCTGTTCTTCTTTGCTTTGGGGGCTGTTTTTGGTTGGAAGCGGTACTACCGCTCGGGCTGGACGGTACTACCGCTCCAGCCCGCAGTACTACCGCTTTGGGGACTCCTGGGCGGTTCAAGTGGTGGGCAGGGGGAGTTCTAACTCCCCCATACCCATTCACTCTTCCCCCCTTCGAGTTCTCTCTCTCAGGCGACCAAAATTCCCCCGGACGCCGGCTCCGGATCTCCCATTCCGTGTTGTCCTTCGCATTTCCGTCCGGTGGGATTTATCCCCTTCTCTTCCTCGTGCCATGGACACCGGTATTGCCCTCGTTCGTCTTCTCTTTGGCTTTAGTTTTTGAATCTTGGTTCTAGGGCCATGCATGAGGTCTCCTTGCTATTTTGCGAAATCTAGGCATGAGTAGGATGTGAAATGACGGCTAGATAGGAATATGGTATATGGTCACTGGAATTGTTGGGTTCTACGTCACAGGTACGGCCGTTCCCGTGTCGCGGAAGTTTTTCCGCCGCCCGGGCGGTACTACCGCTGATGCATGACCGGTACTACTGCTCCGGCAGAAGTACCGCTCTTGCAGCACGGTACTACCATTGGTGCACCAGAACCCCCATTTTCGGTGATTCATCTCCTATCCTTTCTGTTCTTTTTTCTTTGACTTATGCAATGTGTTTACATTTGTTTGTCTCTTTCCATTCCTTCTTTCTGAGTTCCAGGTGATGGTAGCTCCGCTCCTGCTTGTTGCATGAATCCTGGACGGTCTGGTGGTTCCAAGCAGTTCCGCACGTGTGAAGATGCCGGGGCTGGTTCTAGTGCTCAACCTCAACATCAACATGTGAAGCGGACTGTTAGCAAGAAGAAGGATGCCAGCCCTCCTAAGGACATGCCTGCCAAGGAGTTTGCTGAGTAACGTCAGCGCAACCCATATCGCCGTCCTCAGGACGAAGCACTCTTTGGTCGTCCCTTCTGGACCATGGAGCTATCTCTCGTATATGTTGGGGTCTTGAAGAACAAGACGAACCTCTACGTGTCTGATGTCAAATCCATCGACACGGAGCACATGAGCAACAATCCTCACTCTGAGTACTTCGCTGAAGCTCGTGCTCTCTGCCATCAGTGGGGTCTGCTTCCCATAATAGGTTTCAACAAGGATTTTGACTGCGAGATTGTAGCTCAGTTCTATGCCACCATTCACCTTCACAATGATGAGGCAAGGCACTTGATATGGATGACTGGTAGCAGAACATTGAACTCCGACTCGAAGACCTTCATGAACTCTTTGGGCTATGTTGATTCAGGGCTGGATGAGCCTGTTGGTCTGAGGCCCCACACTGAAGTTGCGGCCATTCAAAAGTCCAAGCTTATTCGCTATTCCAGGGTGGTGAAGACTACCAAGGGCACACGCACTGAGCTCATTCCATTTCTGGATATTATGCATCGCATCTTTCGCAACACTCGGTTTCCTCGCGTTGGGAACAAGGATCAGGTCCACTCTTATCTTGTGAATCTGCTGTTGATGTGCACGAAGGACAGAGGCCGAGACTCGACTCTGGATGTTTCCCACATCATGTGGAGGGAGCTTCGTTCAGCGGTTCTTGACAGGAAGGTGCCTATCTATGGCCCTTATCTATTTGAGCTTATTGAGAATACTTGGTCTACGTCATTCCCTGGTGAGCCTCTGGTGACTGAACACATGGTGACCACGGTATTCTTAAGCTTCGTGTGAAGGAGTATTGGGGTGTTGCGCCTTATGTTCCTGAGGTTGCACCCACCGACTCTGATGATGAGCCAGAGCCTGACTACACAGATGACACTTATGCTCCACCATCTGAGACAGTTCCGTCTTGGGCTGCCAAGCTCAAAACAAAGATGAAGAATCTTCTCTGCTTCCAGATCAAGGGATAGTACAAGGCTCATGTGGAGGCCAAGAAGACTCACAGCCGTGATAAGATGATCATGAGGAAGATTGCTCTGGATGTTCACAGCGGCTCAGAGGACAGGATCACTGATGAAGAAGTGTGGGTCATAAAGCACTGTCCATGGGCTGAGTCAGAGAAGGAGGATGATGATGAGCATGAGGATTGATCCCTACCATGAGCTTACCATCACTTTGACTCGCTTTAGTCCTCTGTGCCCCTTTGGTGTCTCGATGCCAAAGGAGGGGAGACAGTGTTTAGGGATTTGCTGGATTTGTCGAGTCACGAGTGTTTTTCTTTTATCTGCGTACTTTCGCTCTCGTGAACTCATCTGTTTGCTTGCCTTGGTTTATGTTGTCTGGACTTATGAGTACTAAAGTATGGTGTAAGACATATGCTATCTCTTCTACCCTGTTCTGTCTACATTAGTTATTATGTGAGATTATGTTTCCTATTCTTGCTTAGTATCTTATAACTCATATTCTACATGTGCAAGCATATGGCCGTTTCTATAAAATATAGGGAGAGTGTTGATCCTAGTGTGTGCTCTTTGCATTCCAAAAGCATATTCAAATAGAGCACACATCTAAGGGGGGAGCCTGTCTATATTTTGTAGATGTTGGGTTTGCCTAAGTCTTACTGCTTATCTTAAATTGGCAAATCCCGTGTTGTCATCAACCCACCAAAAAGGGGGAGATTGTAAGAGCATAATTTTCCCCAACTAGTTTTGGTGATTGATGACAATGCCCTTGCGGACTAATCGTGTGCATTAAGCTTTCAGATATTATCAGGTGGCACGAGACGGTTTTCATACCCTCAGTTGTTCAAAGAGAAGACAGTGTTTTTCTATCGATTTAGTGTTGGTGGACTTGAGTCGTAGGAAAATCCGTACGATCAAGAGGGGATCCACATTTGGAAAGGTTGGGAGGAACTATCACGTACACACTTGCACCCCACTCTCTTTCCTGACACAATGGAGTACTTCCTTCCCCCCTTGGCCCCTAAGTGACATATAAGCGGAAGTACCACTCCACAGAGCGGTAGTACCGCTCCAGCGGTACTGCCGCACTATGGTACCGGTGCTTCTTCCGCTTATATTTTCCTTATGGTATCCTCGGGTGGCCTTGCCCTTTTATTAGCGGAAGTACCGCTGGAGCGGAGCTACTGCCGCCCTCCACTTCCCGCCCCACTTCCGCTTATTTTATGCTCTCTGATGTCTTCGACACTCGAACAGTTTTTGAGCGGCAGTAACTAGCGAAGGACCGCTCGGAGCGGTACTGCCGTACTGCCCTCCTTTTCTACTGCTAAGTCTGGGCTTCCTGCAGTGCTAAGCGGAAGTACCATTGGCGGGAGCGGTAGTACCGCTTCGGCGGAACTACCGCCTCCCTGACTAACGTCAACTACCTGTAAAGCCCAGTACTTCCGTGCAAGCAGAAGTACCGCTCCCCCGAGCAGTACTACCACTTATGCACGACTTGTGGGCAGAAAACAGTCAGATTTTCTTCCACTATATAAGTGGGTCTTCTTCTCCAAGTGGATTTACCTCTTTTCCCCCAAAAGCTCCATTGTTGCTCCTAAGCTCATTCTTGCCCGATCTATCTCCCTAGCCATCGATTCTTGTTGATGCTCTAGGGTTTGGAGGAGGAGGCCTCAATCTACACTTCCACTAAGAGAAATTTGATTCCCCCCACTAATCCCTTGCGGATCTTGTTACTCTTGGGTGTTTGAGCACCCTAGACGGAAGAGGTCACCTCGAAGCCATATTCCATTGTGGTGAAGCTTCGTGGTGGTGTTGGGAGCCTCCAATTAAGTTGTGGAGATTGCCCCAACCTTGTTTGTAAAGGTCCGGTCACCGCCTTCAAGAGCACCACTAGTGAAATCACAGCATCTCGTATTGTGTGAGGGCATAAGGAGAATATGGTGGCCTTAGTGGCATCTTGGGGAGCATTGTGCCTCCACACCGCTCTAACGGAGACGTACTTTCCCTCAAAGGGAAGGAACTCTGGTAACACATCCTCGTCTCCATCGGTTCCACTTGTGGTTACTTCTTACCTTTACCTTGAGCAACCTTTACCTATATTGTATCCGTTGCTTGCTTGTGTTGTTATTGTTGTTAGCATCATATAGGTTGATCACCTAGTTGCATATCTAGACAACCTATTTGTTGCTAAACCTAATTTGCTAAAGATAAGTTAAAAACTGGTAGTTGCCTATTCACCCCCCCCCCCTCTAGTCAACCATATCGATCCTTTCAGACCTAATTACTTCGAAGTGATCATTCAAGTTTGTAATACAACCATAGAGTCATAGTCATGATCGTGTGACACCAATCGTACATTTGAAAAAAAAAACCATTTAATCCACCATGTTGTTGACAACATGTTTGAAAAATATAGACAACTGGCACCACCCCATGCATGAATCCTAGTGGAAAGCTGGACTATCCGGCTTACGGTACCCGGATAGTCCGGCCACGTACTTGGAAAGGGACGATATATACCTAATAAAGAAACATAGGAGGCTAGACTGACGGTCCCATTAATGAAGATTAGTACGCAGGGATTGGGACATGACGATGACTTGACGCACTACGATGAAGAGGGTGATCCGCTGACGTGGCCGCTATAGCGGGGATCATGATGCGCCAACAAGGAGTGGAGATGACTGCCACTGACGTGGCCGCCGCAGCTGGGAATGTGTGGTGCCGACGAGGAGTGGAAATAGCTGCAGCTGACGTGGTAACCGCAAAGGGGATCCTGAGGTGCCGACGTGAAGTGGACATGGCCGTCCCAAAGGAGATCACGAGGTGCCGGCATGGAGTGGAGATGGCCATCACTGACATGGCCGACGCAACGGGGATCGTGAGGTGCTAGCGAGGAGTGGAAATGGCTTCCGTAACGGGATCATGAGGTACCGGTGAGGAGTAGAACTAGTCACTACGGCGTGGATCGCGAGGTGCTAGTGTTGAGTGGATCGGGAGGGGCTGGCGGTTGGGATAGATTAGACTGTACACCTATACATACATGGGTGTACGGCGGGCCAACCTGGTTTAAGTAGGACCCCGATAAATACGTAACGTGTGGCACGAGCACATGGCAACTTCGAGTTATTTTTTAGCAACTTTAGGTCGTGAGCATGATAACTTTAATTGTCAAGCATGACAACTTTCGTTCTTTAGTTAATTTTTGACAAAAACTTGTCTATGTCACTGAAATTTGCCATTCATACATGACTGAAATTGTCATCAAAAAAGTCAGAGCGAACGCACCTTACGTGTCTTACGTGTGACACTTATCATTTATGTTTAATTAAAACACCAGATTGACCTTGGCTTCTGAATTCCTGCAGGAGAGTCCGCTTGTGTGCCCAAAGATCCACCAAAACGTCGAGAATCGTTGTTTACCAATCTGCAATGAAAAATGTCTCCATGTTGTAGTTGCATGAATGCCCTGTGTTGCCAAGCCATTGTTGACCCAACTCCATAAGCTGGGATACGATTGGTCAAATCATAGACCCCACGCGTTACTAACATTTGCCGAGATGATGTGATAATAATGTAGTTAGACCTTTTTCTAGGAATAATGTAGTAAGAGCATCTACAACCGGACCTCTCAAACACGCCTCATACGCCCGGGCGGGCTGTCCGGTCAGTGTCCGGTCAAAAAAAGTTGACCCAGACGGACCCTCAAACGGGCCTCAAACGCCCGGACTGACCGGCACCCCCCATATCCAGCCCAAATATGGGGCGGATATGGGGTGGCCCGGGCACGCCCGGGCGCGTCCGCCTGACAAGCCCGGCCCACCCCGACCCCATCCTGTCCCACTAAAAAACCCCGTCCGGCGAAACCCTAGCTCACTCACTCTCGCTCCGTTCGCTCCTCTCCCCTCTCCGCCCGCTCCTCTCCCCCCCGCCGACGAGCATGTCGAGCTCCGGCAGCGCCTCCGGCGACTCCGATCCGGAGTACAAGCTGGCTATCCGCATCGCCTTGGAGCGGTCCAAGGCAGAGACCGGAGACAGCTCCGGATCTGGAGCGTCCTCGAAGCCGCCCGCTCCCCGTCGGTGCATTTCGGACGTCGGCGCTGGCCCGTCCCGTGCCATGGGCAGCGGCGACCGACGGCCAGCCCAGTCCACGCCGGCGGGGCGGGCTTCCTCCCGCCGTGCCCTCCCTTCGCCCGCCGCTGCTCCCCCTGCGGGGCAGCCGTGGGTGCTTCTGCCCGCCCCTCCGGCCCGGTCGCGCACGCCGGAGTCGGAGGCGCGCGCCGCCCGCCGCGAGAGGCAGCGGCGGAGGGAGAGGGAGGCCGCGGAGACGGCGAAGGAGCGGGCGCGGGCTCTGGCGGATATGGATGAGGACCACCTCCTCGCGTGGGTCTGTCGCCGGTCGCTCACGACAGCGGAGTCGAACGCGAGGAGGCTCCGCCGCAAGAACGCCAAGGCCCTCCGCATCACCATTGAGGAGTCCGAGCGGCTCGCGGCGGAGACGGCGAAGGAGCGGGCGTGGCTGGCCAAGCTCAAGCGCCGGCAGGACCGGGCGACGGAGCGGCTGAAGGGCCTCGTGATCGTCTCCGACTCCTCCTCCTCCGACGACGACGGCTCCTCCGACGACGACGACGACGACGACCAGCCCCCCGCCGCCGACGGCTACAGCTACGCCGGCGACCGCAAGGGGAAAGGTCCGGCCCGCAAGTACTAGTTAGATTAGCTTAGGTTTAAATTTGTCCGTCGTATGTATGAACTAGTGGAGCTTTTGTTGCAATGTGATGCTATCTCGTGTCCGGATTCATATGTCCTGCATTTGATCGACGTAATTTGATCCACGTTGCATGGGTAGTATGGAAATCGGGGATAGAATACGAGGGAGACGGATGTGGACGAGCGGATTTGAGGCGTGCCCGGTCAGTGCCCGCGGACGCGTCCGGGCGCGTCCGCGGGCGTTTGAGGGGCCGGATTTGTCATATCCGGTTGTAGATGCTCTAAGACCTAAGAATCGACAAGTTTAGTCGGTGTTGCTGACTTGCTGTCACTCTGGTGCCGAACTGATGGGGGTTGAAAGTTCCAATCCTGAATTCCTGCTTATACAAATAAGCATATATTGTGATGCTCTGACGCGACACGCCGTCTAACTCTCACTCCATATGTGTGCAGCACTGTCTATGGAAATGTTTGTAGGTGACACAGGCTGATAGAGGATGCAACTTGGTGCTCATCACTTTCTACTGTGTGCCCAAAAACGATGTGCTGATGCTTCCTGTTTAGTACTATGAATGGTGACTAATCAACCAATGAATGAGGCCATGGTTAACTTGCCTCGACGTTGAAGGTCTCTGCAAAAAAAATTGAACCCTTTTTTTAGAACAATTGTTCTAAGGTATATTTTTCATTAATTAAATAAAATATTTACATACTAAAATACACACGGAAGATAGTCTGCGACTAGCCAACACCAGTACTACGAATTCAATGGTATAATTTTTGCTCCCGTCGTAATCGGTCTCGTTGGTTAAATGTATGATCAAATTTAGATCTCATGAAGCGCGGGCGCACTATATTGTAGAATGGAGGGAGTATTTTCTAACATTTTTTTTTGAAACGGATGCAAAGATTGCCTCATCTATTAAATAAACAGAAGAGAATTGCCCAGTTAATTATGGAAAACCGGGCAAAAACCGGAACGACAAGGGCCAAACCCACTCCCATAGACTGAAACACTTAGGGCAAAGCCCACCCTTATCAACGACATGTCGACCTGCGGCCAGACAACGCAGCTTCGACTTTGACGGAGAACTCAGAAGAACAAAACCAGGCACGGCTAGCGCCACGGAAGATCGCCAAACGGGCCACCTGCAGCCAGTCATCGTACATCACAGGGCCCCGCCGCCGAAGCTTCGACTCCACATCAATAAACAAACCGAGGCAATACCGTGGACACACCGGAAAAGAGCCGACTACCGCAACCATTGCCGCGTCGCCGACATCGCTCCCACCATCATCGTTGCCACAGAAGTCTTGTCACCATAGTGATTCTCTTGGGGCCGCCTCCGCAACATCCACCGCTCCGTCGCGCCCAGCGCAATCAACTGGCACCGCCTTACGGGGCCGCCGCCCCGACATACCACCGCTCCCCTCGAGCAGCAACGCCGCACAACCCAGCTGCCCGCAGCCCACACTGCTCAGGGCAACCGCTCGTAGACCACAAACGTCGAACCACATCCGGGGCCGCCGCCCCGACGTAAAGTCAGACCGCCCCCTCTGGGGCGCATCGACCGAGCCAACACCCCTACCGCCCAAGCGGGACAAGGATGCCACCCAATCAATGTCGAGATAGAGCATCACCTCATAGAGCTGTCACTCACATTGTTCCCGAGATCGCCATCTCGACGCACAAACAGAAACCACCCGGAGCCGCCGCACCGACGCCCACTGTCCCCGACGATGATGAGATCCGTGCAAACTGCAGTATGCTGACTCTCCAAGGCAATGCCTCAAAGAAGGAAACGACGTAGCCGTCGTCATCGCCCGCTTCGGCCATCCGAAGATAGAGATTTCTCCTGGAGAGTCGTGTAATGGAGCTCCACGGCAACGCCTTCAAGAAGGGGAACGACGCCATGGCGCCGCCGTTGCCGGCACCGACCCAAAGTCAGCGCTGGACTTTCGCCAGGAGCTCCACCACACCTCCGAATCCGAGCAGATCCAAAGCACTGCACAACACACAATCCCCATGGTCGACGTCCACCGGCTCCACCTCGTGGTGCGGCGCCCCTAGCCTGCCCGCGAGAAAGCCCATCCGGCACAGCCCGACGCCACCGCAGCATCCTTGCGCGCCCTCGCGCAACTGCGCCTCGAGCGCACCGGCGCCACCGCGACCACTCCCTACAGCAGATCCGCGCTGCCCGAAGGCCTCCGCGCGCCCGCACCATGCCCTGCGCCATCCTGCACAGCCTCGCCGGCGGCCTGAAGCAGCCACCCTGCGCCGCCGCGCGACCTCCCCGCGTCATATCCGCGCGGCCAGGAACTGCACGCCCTCACCGTTCCGTGCAGCCCGGACCCGCGCGCCCGCAACGACCTGCAAAGCCCTGCCGCGCCGCACAGCGCAGCCTTGTCTCGTTGCCCCGAGCCCTCGCACTAGCTCGAACTCTCGCCGAACGGAACGGCCCGCGCTGCCCAGATCTAAGCAGAGGAGGAAAAAGACCTCGCCGCCGCTGAGTGTAGGATCACTAGAAGAGTGTGTCTAGAAGGGGGGTGAATAGACTACTTGCAAATTTAAAACCTAACATTTTCCCAAGTTAATTGGTTGGCAGATTTTAGCAATATTAACAAGTCTAGCACACCCAACACATGCAAGTCAACAAGTATGGCAGCGGAAAGTAAATACATTGCACATGGAAGTAAGGAGTTGAGATAGGGAGATCAAACGCATGAGGGACACGAAGATTTTTCCCGTGGTTCCGATAGGTGGTGCTATCGTACGTCCACGTTTATGGAGTCTTCAACCCACGAAGGGTAACGGTCGCGAGATTCCACGGAGGGCTCCACCCATAAGGGTCCACGAAGTAGCAACCTTGACTATTCCATAACGGCTTCCGTCCACGAAGGACTAGCCTCACTATGGGTAGATCTTCACGAAGTAGGCGATCTCCTTGCCCGTACAAACTTCTTGGTTCAACTCCACAACACGAAGTAGGAGGCTCCCAAGCGACACCTAACCAATCTAGGAGGCACCACCCTCCAAAAGGTAATAGGCTCGGCAATGTCGATGAACTCCTTGCTCTTGTGCTTCAAGATGATAGACTCCTCAACACACAATCACTCTCTCACAGATTTGGCTATGGTGGAAGAGATTGATTTGGTGGAAAGCAACTTGGGAAGGCTAGAGATCAAGATTCATATGGTAGGAATGGAATAGCTTGATCTCAACACATGAGTAGGTCGCTCTCTCTCAGAAAATTGGATGGGGCAAGTATGAAATAGTTCTGAGTGCTTCTCTTACGAGTGGGTGGTGGTGAAGGGGTATATATAGGCATCCCCAAAAATCCAACCGTTACACCTAAAGTGACCAACTCGGTGACACCGAAGTGTAAAACTCGGTGGTACCGAAGTGACCAAAAGGCAGTAACTTTTGAATCTCGGTGAGACCGATACATAACTCTCGGTGGTACCGATAAGGTGACCAACGGTCATAATGCACAACTCGGTGAGACCGATTCTCAATTCTCGGTGGTACCAATTCTTGACAACGGCTAACCAGAGAGTTGGTCCAAAAACTCGGTGAGACCGATTCACAAGACTCGGTGGTACCGATTCTTGAGAATGGCTAACCAGGAAGTTGGTCCAAATCTCGGTGAGACTGATTGTCAAAACTCGGTGGTACCGATCCTTGAAAATAGCTAACTACAAAGTTGGCAACTGAACTCGGTGACACCGATGCAGAATCGGTTGCACTGAAGGGCTAGGGTTTGGCATGGGTCTGTCTGAGTTTGGGAATCGGTGGGACCGAGTGGAAATCCTTGGTGACACCGATTTTCATGATAGGCTTGGACAGACTTTTGTGGAAGAGTTTGTGGGTGTTTTTGGTGACTATCACTTGTGCACGTGGAGCATCTTGTTCACCAACAGTACCTTACCCCCTTTTAATAGTACTAGATCATTGATGGCGCGCGTTGCCGCGCCCGTTCATTATTTAAATAGAATGGTATTTTTTTGAAAAATACATGAGTAAAGAAAAATAAACTAAAATTTGCAAAAGACTAACCATATATTGGATGCATACCGACCATATTATGAAGAGTTTGTTTTAGGGAATCCATATTATGAAAAGATGAAGATATATGTGAGCAAAATACATTGGAAATGAAATTGAACAATCTAAATTATAAAAATATACCGAGATCAGAGTTTAGATTGTTGTTTATGAAACTTCAATGTAAATAACCATCTCAGTATAGATATGTGATCATAACATCAAGAAAAGAAAAACTTAGTCAAAACTAAATCTAGAAAATATTCACCCTATATATCTTGGAATGAAACATTATATCATAATGTGATGAAAAATGTCAATATTGACAAGGGACCAGACCCATGTAGATAAATATAAGCAAGGTAAGAATTGACAGAAGGAAAATCATACTCACAGATCATAAATGTGTTTCATATAGCAATCAGTTTTTACATTTTGATATAGCAGTCCTGGAAACATGAGTGTTTGTAATTAATGCTAGAGCCGCAGCAATGCTTTTATTATTCTTGCGCATAATGCCCTACTTATGTGTCTTGGGCAAACTCTTTCCATTGCCCTGTACTTGCAACATATATGATCTGGCAACATGACATAAGCATTAACTTGCGCAAATTGACAAAAAAAAATAAGAATGTAAAGCAACATAAATTAATCATGCATGCAAAGGAAGCTGATATTAGTAAGTACTTTACGGAATAACACCTTTCATACTATATTTTTTAGCACCTCTATGGCAGCGTTAACCATAAATAAGATCATGATGCTTTCTTAATGGTGATGTTCAAATGTCTACATGAAATGGACAAATGAGGCATGACACTCATAAATTTCTGCCCTCTAACAAGTCCAGCAGTAAGAAGAATTCCATAACAATCAGATCAACTTCAACATTGTCGATTCTTCAATGCATTCAGTGAAATGTTGATACTGCCACTGCACAGCTAGGAAAATATTGGACCTTCAGTATCTATTCTTATACAAGAAATGCATTCCTGAGGGGGGAAATGCCAGCTACTTATTCCTACAAAGTTAGAGAAAATAATATCAGTGCTTATGTATAGGCAAGTAATAACTTGTTTGGTAGCGAAGCTTTTTAGTACTTACTATACAGAGAACGAATGGTCCATTTATACACTGGAAGCAATGTACACAGAACCATTATTTCTAATATATAGAAAAAGTACGCACAGGCAAAACGGAAATCATAAACTCCTATTAGCATAGTTTTCTTTTTGTCAAAAAAGCATTTTAAAAGTTTTAAGCAAACTACCATGTGTCTTATTTCAAACTTCAAAGCCGACAACCCCATGATGAAGTCCAGTTAATCAAGTATAAAGGTAATTCAAGGATGACTTCTGAATGACATCTGATATATAGAAAAAGTACGCACAGGAAAAACGGAAATCATAAACTCCTATTAGCATAGTTTTCTTTTTGTCAAAAAAGCATTTTAAAAGTTTTAAGCAAACTACCATGTGTCTTATTTCAAACTTCAAAGCCGACAACTCCATGATGCAGTCCAGTTAATCAAGTATAAAGGTAATTCAAGGATGACTTCTGAATGACATCTGATTTCAAACCTAAAGCTGAGAAAGCCGTTGACAAATATGAAGTTATTTTGACTAAGCCGAGGTGACAATTCTTTATTTCAACTCTTCAAGATATAGTTAACTGAATTTGAATAATATATGAAACTATCAAACGTCACATGACATGTAGCATAGCTAACTGAAATTCATATTCAAAGGGATGGAGAATACCTCACATTAGTAAATGTTCTCTTTGTTCCATGTTATATGTGAACAGTGCACACCTTTATAATCGAAATTGGTCCCTCTAAGCAGATCCTCCTAGTCTGCTCTGTTGATTGAGCATAGCTACAGAAAAAACCGGGTTCATGTAGGCATCATAGCTTCCAAGGAGAGATATAAACCGAAAGCAGCTGCATGTGACAATAAAGTGAATAACATGTATCCTCTGAATCTTGATAATGGGATGCGTTCGCTCTACTCACCACCAAGCAAGAAGAAATACTTGAGGACAATGTGGACAAATCTTAGTATTATAAAAGATTAAATTGCAAACAGGAGCAGGAACTGGAACAAATATAAACAAACCGTCCACATAATCCTTTTCTTGTTTTACTATCAAATAAAAGCCTCTGTATACAAGACAACCACTGAGCTTGATAGACATGAACTACATGTGCACTCCTTCAGAACTCCAAGCATGCCCGTGGAGGAAGTCAGCATCTTCAGTGAAGCAGAACTGCACGAGGATAGTTCCATCAGGACGCACGGCAAAACAGAACCTCTTGCAATCAAACAGCATCAGCAGAAAATGCCTCACAACCTCCACTCTGTTCTAACGGCTCGTGACTAACAGCACGTGAACCAGCTTCAGCCGGTGAACCACACGCATTGCCTTGCAGCCAACGACACATATTGCAACCTGCCTGCATTTCATTCCCACATGCAACTACTACAATCTGCACACACCTCTTTCTGTCGAGTCCACTGTGATGGACACAGACAGAAAATAATGGCCTACCCTTTAAAAAGAGAGAGGATAATTATTGCCATGAAGTATATGTCTGCCCACTAAGGAACAGGAATGATTCCATAATAATGATGTGTTTTGCCTACAGTTTTACAAATGTCAGCAAACAAACAGTTCATACAATTGCAGTGGCATCTTGGTTGTACAAATTGATTATCTCATGTATGTGATACTGCTATGCTTAGTTTTCAGGGCAAGGAGCTATTTTCTTGCAAGTAATTGCACATGATGTCAATAAACAAACAATTCATCTTCGCAAACCAGAACAAATGTAAACAAACCTTCCACAGAGTCATTTTCCTGTTTTAATGGCAAATAAAAGCCTCTGTATACAAGCATCATGGACATGCAACATCACAAACTAAAATTAACACACACACATACACAAAGCGCTATCATCCTTGGCCGAGGTGAAGGCCTACTAAGCCGAACAACGACACATGTTACGCGTCTGTTCTGGTTGTGTTAACAGTTGCAAATTTTAATTGAGTACTCATATAGGGCACTTAGAAGAATCTTAAATAAAAGCTAAAATAATGAAAGATTTTAAACTACAAACTGAATAAGGAATCATGCATAGATGAAATTAAGAGTTGATATGCCTTTTAAAGAGCTATTGCTGAGATTACAGTGAAGCAGACTTACAGAACAGAGGAGCGGAGGCAGGGGCATTTGTACAGTGGCGCACATGGGGACGCCGATTGAACAGCCCCGCTGCCGGGCAAGCCGAGGAGTCGCCGTGGGCACCGCCACTTGAAGTCGAGATCTGAGGATCGGGAACGCATGTGTGACGAGGAAGAAGAAATTGGCAATTGGCAAGCCTGCTGCTCGAATTACCTTCCCATCCTCTGGCTCTCAACCTCTCATATTCCTCTCACCTTCGACCGCCCTGGAGCAGCTGGACAAAGAGACGGCAATGGTAGGTAGCATCGTGGAGGTGAAATGGAAAGGGAGGATTGCTCCACCTCCTAGCTGTGTGGAGCGAGCAAGAAGAGGGGAGGGGCACCGCCGCTTGAGATCCCTCGGCGCCGCCGTATTGGGAAGGGTCCGATCGGGGAGGGGAACAGGCGCTGCAACCTGCAAGAGCAAGACATAGGATTGGGACAGGAACGAAGGGCGCAGGTCAGGCGAGGCTATGAAATGGGCCGTATGGTATATGGCCCAATTAACCACATGCCACGGATATTTCTTCCAGAGAAGCTGCCTTTTAGGACAGGTGGCCCAACTCGAAAGCTGGAGTTAAATCAGACGGTCAGGAATGTTCAAAACATGTAATCCGACGGCCAAAAAGAGCAAAGGCGTGAGAGGGCTGGGATACTGCTCAGTTTTACTGTCCTAAATTGGCTTTTCTATGGACTCAAAGTGATTTCTCACAAAGTAAAATGTAGAGTCCTCTTGCTTGAAACTTTGTCAATCAATTTCCTTGCATCTTGGGGTTTCTTCTCACAATCCTTCTGCCAACCCTCTCTGTGGACTTTATCTGAAATACACTAGGTAAAAGTATTAGTCCAAGAAACAATGTATGTTGTCATGAATTATGAAAACCACCAAGGGAACATGTTGTGCTTTCACTGAGCCACACGGGCTTTGCCCGACGACCCCTGTCGGCGACGGCGAGAGGAGGAGGGAGTTGTGGGTGTGGTCCTGGCGGCGGCGGCTAGGGTTGCTCCCGGGCCGCCCGCGGGAGCGACACGAGAGCGTAAAGCGATGAACTATTTTTCTAACATGGAAATAAAGCTTAGAAAGAGCTTAACCAAGGGATTATCTGTTCCTTCTTGTTGTTGACGGTCTCAACCAATGAATCAGTTGTTGGGGAACAGACTAACCTTTCGAACAGTGCAAGAATTAGAATCCTCCAAAAAGTGAAAACACTCATCACGGAATTTGAATCGAATCCTTCTCGCTGCATCCCTGTCTGTTCTCTGCTTCTTCCCTCGAGGGAACAAACACTGCTTCAGCTCCGCGGTTACTCTCACCAGCTACTACTGCAGCTACTACTGTTTGCAAGTGAAATGATAGTAAGCTAAGTAGCAGTACAAGTGTACAAGTCATTATAAAGTGAGCTGGTGCTGCAAACCTGAGCAACAGCCAACATGCGACTTGTTATTTGGCAACAGTAGGATTGCTCACTGATTAGCTGCACTGTTACTGTTGGGAGACACATCAAAAGCCAAGAGAACTGTACCTCATACATTCGTAAGGAATCTTGTACATGTCCATTATGATCGTGTGCTATTGGCTCCTTTTTCAGGAAGCTTCGATAACTATTGCAATCTGATTGCAGAAGAAGTACAAACAGACTACTCCACTCTCTCCATTTGGGTTTAAAAGGTTCATCCAAAATTAATAATGAGAAATTTGCTTATTCAAAGCTCGTC
Source organism: Elymus sibiricus (assembly GCA_039707655.1). Classification (NCBI taxonomy): domain Eukaryota; kingdom Viridiplantae; phylum Streptophyta; class Magnoliopsida; order Poales; family Poaceae; genus Elymus; species Elymus sibiricus. Next base: position 277,679,910 of record CM077665.1, read on the forward strand.
TAAGAGCATGGTTAATAATGTAGCCACCTCACTTAAAGTCTTCATAAAAAATACTCATATAATAGGTTGACTCTTAGATTGGCTCTAAGCATTTAATATTTACATGAGGAGTGTATATGATTGGAAGAGACTTGCATGCATACTATTTTTTCTTGATCTATGTGGTATCGGAATAAGGAATTTTTGTCCAAAAGGACCACCCGCCGAACAGAATTGCCAGAAAGGACCGCCTGCGACACAGATTGCTAAAAAGACCCCTTCCGCGCTGGCGGCCGGCGCGCCAGGTGACACGTGTCACCTGCCGCCACGGAGTGAGGCGGCCGGCACCTGCCGCCACGGCGCGAGGCGGCCGGCGGGGCTCCCGTTTATTAGCTATAGTCTGGACGGAACAAAGTGAGGGTTGTTGGCCCTGCCGCCACGGCTCCAGGCGGCAGGCCCTGTCCGCGTGCGCCCTGGGACTTTCTTCTGACGGCTCGGATTACGAGAAAGAAAGCGTTGATTCCGAGGATTAGATGTTGCTGCTGCTGCTGTGCGCGCGGGATACAGCGGTGCTGGTGCTGCGGCGGATGCGACAGCGGGTTTTAACATGTTCTGCCGACACTACAGTGTTCCTCTTCTTTTTAAACGCGATGCCGCTGGTTCGTGCGCACACACACTGCCTCTCTCGTTGCTCCCTTGCTCTCTTCTCTTTCTGAGTGTCAAGAACACGGAGAAAGAATAGCCCAATAGACACTTTTAGTCACGATTTAGAGTTTGATTTTGAAGATGTTGTAGTTGACGAAAAGATAGATCAAGGTAAGAGCTGTCCATTTTTGTTGGTTGTGTTCGCATGCATGATGTTATTACTTTGTTTGATTAGTTTTTAAGTATGTATTATCTGTTGTTTTAGGCAGTATTTCATCACTTTGTGGAGTAATTTGGAGCTTCAGTAGTATGATTTGTCATGTGAAGTGAACTACTAAGTTGAAGATCAAGGTATGATCTGTGCAATTCATGAATTTTTTTGTGCATGCACATTGGAAATTAGTTAGCTCTGTAGCCCGTCATTAGCTATGCGATGTTTACTGCTTAGAAGTTATAAACGTTCTCGTATGAGATATTTTGCATTTATAGCAATATTTGTCAGACAAGTATATTGACAATGTTATAGATCAATGTTAGCTATGTCCAGTAGTACTATATTTTTTGACATGCAAGATGTTTTTTGGTCATTAAGTCATAATTAGGACTTCTGTTAAACGTTTAGGTTGAGTTAGAGCCGGAATTTGGACAACAAATATTTTACTATATTGTAGATCATCGTTATGCCTTTATGATGCATCATTTTAGTTAGACATGCAAGAAGTTATTAATATGCTAATTAAGAAAAATATTGTACTGGATCATTGCATGATTAAATGTGTTGTTATTTCATGTGTCATGTTTATTAATAAGTACTATAGTTAGGAAATCGTAGGTCGACTTTATTAGCTAATTTGGTCAAGTAGGAAACCGTACATGACATGCAACATAAGTGCTAATATCCTTGATGATGTATGTAATTAGGTAAAGCAAATAGCATCTGAGTAGCAAACAAGTAGGAGATGACGTGATTGAAGAAAATGTACTCGAAGATGTGTGGAGAGCTTGCACCTACGCTCAAAGATGTGTGGAGAGCTTTCACTTTTGTAGTGGAGAGCTTTCACTTTTGTTGTGGAGAGCTTGCACCTACGCTCAAAGATGTGTCAATGATCACAGCTCTACCAATTAGAGGTGAGCCATTGGTCCCTCCACGAGTTAATGAATCTTGGCCAGACACTGTCTCGACCCGTCTTGGGCTTACAATGCCCGTATCAGATCGTACCGGTCCGCCTCGGGGTGTCCCACTCAGCTGGCTTTTTAATAACTTTGAAGATTTATCTAGCTACGCTGATCCTGAGACGAGGAAGAGACACTTGTTTGCATATTTTGTTGTGACTATTTGGTCTGATGTTTTCGAATTCTCACGGTGAGGTAGTTCTACCTGGTCTCATCTAACTTGCCGAGAAGATAGTGGACGAACCATTACCTGCGGATCCAAAATACAGCTTTGGTTCTGGTATCCTTTCTCATACATATAGAGGGTTGTGTGATGCCACATAAAAATCTTCGTTCGGGACGAAAGCTCCATTACTTTGTGTCTCGTACGAGTTTCTACAGTTGTGGTCATGGGAATACCTACCTGTTGGACGACCCCAGATAGTAAATCCCGTAACCCCATACGACTGTGGTGAGGGCATTGTAACTATGTCGAGCCGGTGGACACTTGGTCAGAAAAATGGTCTCCAAAAATTGCGAAAAGTTGTTACCCCATATACCATGATCAGTTTGAGCTTCTTGATGAGTCACAAATCACATGGAACCCATGGACCGAGCTTCAAATTAACATGGTATTTGGTTCGCAACGCATCCCAGTCGAATGCGTGAGAGATAGTGGCTTCTGGTGGACTCGTTGCAATTTATTATATCTGTGGTTTGTTGAACCGTACAATCCTGAGCGTGTCATGAGACAGTTTGGTCTATATCAGGATATTCCACCACCTCTTCCGAGATGTATCGACGAAGAAACTCATAAGTAAGATGAGACCTCATTAAATAGTCAATGTCTTTTAAATTTACAAAACTCACACTTTGTTACATAATTTTCAGGATGAGCAATATGGGAAAAACTGGTTACGATTGGAGGGCACAAAACATTCAATGGGTAGACCAGTGGAATATTGAAGCACTACAAAATATAGTGCGTCAACCTAGGTAAATTTTATTTATGGTATTTTATGTACATACACAGGTTGATGTAATTATTTAATTATGCAGACCATACGATGCAATTAGAACTCAGGCGTATAACGAGTGGTACTGCATAAACACACATACTCGCCTAACCGCTCAACCACCTTAGAGGCCAACACATCCCACACACACGGCATCAGCTTACTATTGTGACTCCACGGTAATACAAATTAAATTATTCAGGTCCCTTATTTCATGAACAGTTCAATCTAACAACAATCAATTTTTGTACAGGTTGATATTTGCAACCAAGTAGGGATGATGGCGACAGAAGTCATGCAGGCCCGGGGTGTCGCTCAGTCAAGGGGAGGCTTCCGGAAAATTCTAGACTTCGTCTCCACAAGAATGGGATGCGGTAGAGGCGACGACGCTGTCACCGGAGCATACAACATGTCGGAACTGAGGTCAGCCAGCACGAGTGCGGCGATGTCGTCCAGGCGGTGGGGGAAGGGTCCGAGCGGTACAACGACATTGCCACAGCATGACTCATCTCTCCCAATACATCGCTCTCCTTCGGTGCAGCTTTGTGAGGGGCAGACAACCAACGATCTTGGTGCGGCCTTGGATTCGGTGCCCGAGCAGACTCATTTCGTGGACCCAAATGCATACACAGGATATGGCGCATACACCCAAGGCAAGGGATCTCAGTCGTATCCCTCCACGCGAGGGATCTCGATGCCCGAGGAGACTCGTTTGCCAGAGATAAACCAGTACCTTGGAGGCGATGGATCGCAACAGGTACTCATGTCTGCATTTTTATCGTTTTTAAAAAGATATATTACGCTCACACGGTTTATTTCCAGTATGGCGAACAATGGCCATACACTGGAGGCGAGGGATCACAAAGCTACAACAACCCTCAAGTATGTTCAACCATAATAAGCAACTACAAACATACAACATTTTCATGACTTTTATTTACATACGGTTTTTCTGCGCAGGAAAGTGCTGATCCAACATGGCACGATGACGAAACCCAGTGTGTTAGCCTAAACCCAGCCGTCCTCAGAGGTTCCGTTGATCCTCGATACACGGGAATAATTATAGACTTCTTCCACGAGAACATTATTGGCCCATCTTATATCCCTCCAGAGTCACAACCAAACACCTATAATTTTGCATCAGCATCTCAATATGAATTGCAGACTCCACCACCTATGCAAGAGTCACAAACACAGCAAGACGAGGAGCATTACGGCCGTGGTCTTCGTAAACACCGACCACCTAATCGCTTGTCGCCTTCCGGTCGTCGGGAAAGGCCAGCTGGCCGTCGTCGAGTAAGGTGATTCGTCTATGTATGTGTGCGAACTATTCTATATATCTATGTGAGTTTGAATTTTTCAGATGTATGTAAGGGACATCTATGTACTATGAGGAAATAAAAATGCATCTGAAAATAACTTATAGCGCGAAAAAACAGGCGGGAATAAAATGCATCTTAAAATAACATACATAAATTAAGCTACATTAAACTGTTGAAATTAAGATACAACTTGTCATACACTGGACCGCGGTCTCCTCAAAGAAATATTTCTGCTACGCATAATACAACACAATGCTGAAATTAACATGCTGAAATTAAGATACAACTTGCTGCGAATTGGAAGATAAAACCACATAAATCTACTGAGTCCAACGTGGATATTTTCCTTTTCCATCAGCAGCTTCTTCTGCTTCTTTGGCCGCATGAGCCATTTCTTTCTTTCTCTGCCTCTCCGTCTCACGTGCCTCTTGTCGCTGCCGTTGCGTCTCCTCCAAACGATGTCCCTCTTCCCGGTTTTTCTTTAGCATCTCATCTAAGAAACATCTCTGCTCCGCATAGTACTTTTCTAACTCTCTTTCTTGCTCTGCTTTCTCCTCTGCTGCCGCCTTTTCGTGGCGCTCTTTCGCGTGCAAACTTGCCCATGCACGACGACCTCTTTCACGAATCTCAGTCACCGCCCAAGCCGGCATATGCGTGTCAATCCAACGATAATACATGCACAGATGCGGAGGGGACTACAAAAAATATAAATATAAAATCAACAATAATACCAACAACGTGTATATTTTTGATGGCTGAAGCATACCGGATGCTTGTCGTACGGTGAACTAGCTACGAGTGGATCTTCCTCATAATTAGCGCACATGAAAAATTTCATGCCCAACCAATCCGAAAAATCCGTCATCTCCTTCACCTTGCAAAGATCGCCGCACCAACAGCGCAGGACTTCCACCCCTGGAGGCAAACTCGCACTCTTCATTTTCGTAGGCCTAATGCTTTGATCCGAGCAAGGCAAACTCATACTTACTACAAATAGTGTGACACACTTAGCGCGCTGGGTGGCTGGACGATGGACCAAGAGAGGTTTTATAGGCTCTGACGGACGTGAAGGCGGGAAAATACGACGTGAACAGACGAAATTTTAGGCGGAAATCACGCAGCGGAATAATCGGTACAGCCAGCCTCGGAATCAGCGTCGTCAGCCTTGGAATCAGCCCTGCCAGCATCGCTTTCCGCGCGTGCATGTCGACTAGCCTGCCGCCTGGCGTGGTGGCGGCAGGGCCCACCTTCCTCTCTCCGTTTCGTCGCGAAGGGTGGCCGAAACGGGAAAAGGGCCGGCCGCCTTGTGGTTTGGCGGCAGGTGTCGGCCGCCTCGGGCCGTGGCGGCAGGTGACACGTGTCACCCGGCGCGCCTGCCGCCAGCTGTGAGGGGTCCTTTTTGCCATTTTCTTTCGCAGGGGTCCTTTCTAGCAAATGCGTTCGGCAGAGGGACCTTTTGGACAAAAATTCTAAGAATAAGAGCCTACTTCACTCTCTCTCCTCTCTTGTCACTCCTGCAAGTAGGATTTTAATAACATGGCAAGTCTTATAGCCTGCTGACTAGGTCTTATTAGACTTGTTCTAATATCTTCAAATCTTGACATTAATTGCAAGCCAATGCATGCAAGCATTGCATTTAATACCATGCATGCAAGAACCAGGGGATGCAACACCACGATAGCCTGATTAACAAGAGAGTAACAGTATGTTAATACATAGTACTACTCAGGGACAATAATGATACTTGAACGTTGATATCCTATTTGATACCATCTCAGTTTTAAAATGAACACTCTATATTTGTACGGAGGGAGCGAAAGTGTCCTTCTACTCCCGAGCTCAAATGAGCTCCGTGAACAATAAAAAAAACTGATTTTTTATGACAAATATTGGAAAAAGTTTTAAATGCTTGCAGAAGTTTGTTATGGAATCACATTCCTGTAAGGCATAGCAAAAAAATGTTTCAATATGCTTTTGAAAGTATCATTTTTCATAGTATCGATTTTTTTTGTTTTTGCCATACCTTCTAGGAATTTGATTCTATGAAGAATTTTTGCAGGCACTTAAATTTTTGTCATAAAAAAATTTCATAATATTTTGAAATTGTTTTGAATTTTTTACAATTTTACTGTTCACCTGAGCTCATTTGAGCTCGGGTGCAAAAACTCTACATCCCGAAGGGAGTGAGCATTATACATATTTTCTAAATACCGGAGTTGTATCTATATCTATAGCACTATATAGTGTATGGTTAAATTTCAAGACTAGTAGGGGCTCGAGAAGGGGTCACGACACACACAGCCCCCCGTCTCGCCCCCGTCGCTCCCGCGAGCGGCGGCTGGCGAGCCCCCATCCCCGGCCGCCCCCGCCCTCTCCCTCCTCCCTTCTCCTCGCCGCCGCCACTAGGCGCCGCCAGGCAAAGCCTGGCCTGCGTAGGCGGCGGCAGGGCTTCCTCTCCCCTCGGCTGGTGACGGCTCGCGCGGGCGGGCGGTCCAAAGCTGGTGGCGGCGCGCTGACGGCAGGGCGCGGCGACGCAGCAACGGGAAGCAGCGGCGGGAGCTCGTGCATGATGCGCGGTCGCGGCTGCACCTGGGAGCGGCGTGGTGGGCTGCGCGAGGCCCGCTCGTGGTCGCCATGGGGGCTAGATCTGGCGCGGCCAGATCTGGCCGTCAGCGCCGCGGGTGGCCCTGGGTTCCCTCCGCCGGTGATGGCTGGCCCTGGCAGGGGGCCCCTGGGGTGCGGTGGCGGCGTGGCGGTGCCCTGCTGCTCCGGCGTGGTGTGGTGTGGTGGCGGGTTGGCCTTGTCCCGGCCAGATCTGGTGCGGGGGCTGGCGGACGGCGCAGGGCCAGGGGCTCGGGGGCGGCGGGTGCGTGTAGCCGGCGCGGATCCAGTGGGGTTGCACGCGCTCGACGCGGTGGCGCGGCTCGGGGGCGTCCCGGTCGGCGATGGGGCGGGGCTGTGGCCTTGGGCAGCAGTTGATCCGGTGTTGCGAGGGTTTCGGGTGGGCAATGCAGATCTGGAGCGTGGCGGAGGATGGCGGTCGGCGGCACGCCGGCAGAGGGTCGACCTAGTCCGCGGTGGTGTTTACCATCGCATTTATGCCCGTCTGCCTTGCTGTTCCGTTGTGTTGTCGGTCCGAGTTGGCGCCCGTGTTGCTATTGTGCTATTGGTCGGAGCGACGTCGGTGGCCACGGATGTGGCGGCGCCTGAGCTCGTCTCGGCTAAAGGTCGGGGCTTGCTTGGCGGTGGCCGTTGGCAGCTACTAGGTCGTGTTCCCCCATGTCGATAGGGACTTGCTGGGGACGCGGGCGTGGACGCCTCCAACGGTGGAGACGATCACCCAGGCCTGGTGGCTGATGCCGGGCTAGGAGCAGATGGAGGTGCCTTTCGCTCTTCCCACAGTGGTATGTGCGTTGCGATGGTGATGGCTGACGGTGACTCTGGACATGGATGCCGGGGCGGCGGCCCCGGATGGTGGTCTGTATGGTGGCTTTCTGGCAGGCCCCATGGCGGCAGTGGTGCTATGTCTCTAGGTCGCTTGGGCGACGAGGGATGTAGCGGATGGTGGTTCAGGCACACTTTCTGTTGCCCAGATCTGGATCTGGAGGCCGGTTCTCGCCGTGACTGACCCGGGTGCCCCGTGATGGCATGTGTGAGTTGCCGAGCGAAAGCTCCACGCTTTGGCGCAGATGACGACGACATCCGCGGGTGCCGTTATCATCTTGAATACGTCGTCGTGGTTCTCCTCTTCATGTCAGAGTCTCCGGGTGAAAACCCTTATCCACGTCGGGCTCGGCAGCGGCGGTGCTCGCGTTCCCCTCTTGAGGGCGTTGTCGTGGAGGCTGGGTGTCCTAGGTCGTGTCATGCGTTGTAATCGGGTTGTCCTGTGCTAGGTGTTGTTTGACAGCATAGTCGGGTGCGGTTTTGTTTGTCAGCTTTCTTAGGATCTGCTGTCTCAGTGGACTACCTCTCCACATTGTATCGTTCGGTCATGTAACTTTGATGTTGTTGCTTTATATATAAAGCGGGACGAGAGGCTGGTTCGAGAGGCTTAAATTTCAATAACAACTGACGGATTAAGTCGATCTGATGGTAGAGAGGTAGCAAATTCGAGTGTTGCTGGCCACTGGTTCTCCTCCATACGACACTATATTTTGCCACATGTACTATCTAGGAGATTTTACCGTTGGGCTGAAGCCCTATATATGGACCTTTTGCACAAAACTTTAAACACACTTCTACTTTGTTCTAGAGTCTCTTAGTTTATTTTTTCTACCAAAACTACGATTTATTTTTACTTGGTGATACGTCTCTTTGTGTTCAAGGCTATGATGTACCTTCATAAATAATTTTTATCTTTGCAGATAGAGCAATATAGTTGTTGTTATTTTCCATTCAAAATTTTAATATGAGATACCAAAAAGACACATAGACAAAACACGCTCATATATTTTACCCCACTTAGATACAAAAAAATACCTAAACAAAACTCACTCATATATTTTACCCGACTTTTCCATCTTATACTTCACGCGTTCGTCTCAAAAATTTATTTCACCTATTATAGTAGAGTAACGTTATGTCGATCTTTGGTTCTAGTTTGATAATATCAGCTCGGAAGCAGTCATTCCCCCTCCCCCCGTTTCGCCTCCTCAAAGGCGACTCGGGGGCAAACCTAGGGCCGTCGCCGTGCGGCCCTGATGAAAGTGGCGGCGGGGATCTGGCACCTCCTCCCTAGTTGGAGGATTGCGGCTGCCGGGAAGGCTGTCCCGGCCGATGGCTCGCGGCGTGGCCTGGGCGGAGGCCGGCGCCAGTGGGTACTGGTAAGCGTCCTCCACGGCTGTACGGACAACGTGGTGGTCGCGGATGACGGTCCGGTGGTGGCGTGTCGCAGTCCGTCGGGCCTCCGTGGAGAAGCTTCGTTGCCGTCCGATCCGTTCTGGCTCGTGCCGGCGCGCGGTTCCTGGCGGTTGTGGCCACCGTCACCTAGTGCTTGCTATCCGGATCTGGCGTTCCTGGGGAAACACATGGCCAGCGCGGCGACCCCCCAAAGTCGTTGCCTTTGGCACCTATCCCCTGTCTGGAGGCTTTGGGGTGGTCCCTCTCCCTCCCGCCTCCCTCTTGAGCTCCAGCGAAAGCCGATACTCCCCTGATCTGGGCATCGACGACACCTCGGTGGCGTGCTCCTTCTTGAAGGCGGCGACTGGGAATTGCTCTTGGTGGTGGAGCGGTTAATGTCCTGGTTTCGAAGCATTACGACCTGGACTTCCTGCTACATCTTGCTCGGCTTCACCCAGTGCATAGTGATGTCCTCTTCGGTCTTCTCCGTGGGCGTGCGCCTTTGTTCGATAGCGCGCTTTCGGTGCTCCGTGCTGCCACTACCGGCTATGGTTCTTGTCTAGTTGGTCTCCTGTGGTCTGTGGGTCAGCTCTGTTCGCTTCTCCTATGGCAGCTTAGACACCTTGAGTTGGGCTATGTGGTAGCCACTCTGTCGGTCGCCGGTGCGTTACCCATCGAGTCTGGGTGAAAGGGTAGTGGCCCTTTGCGACGAAGGAGACAACTCAAGCGTTGCCCAAGTTTGGCCTATGGATGCAGCCGGCGCTCGATGTTTGCTCGGTGTGACCCTCCTTCCGTGTACTTAGTTGTCTAGTCGGTGTAGGCATAGTGTTGGTTGTCGGCATAAGCGCTCCTACTGTTGCCTTTGTGTTGTTCTGCCTAGTGACTTGTATCCTCATTTCTGATTGCTTTGCATCTCCGTTGTAATGTGGTGCCCTTATAATTCTGGCCGGTTGATGGCTTTGTTAATTCAAAGTCGGGCTAGGTTCGAGCTTTTCTCGGGCTCGGCCGGCGCCTTTTCTCTAAAGAAATAGATTATCTTAGATCTTGTAAATCACTTTCTAGGATGAAATAGTGCTGGATTAATGTTATTTTCGTAGGTATCACCTACTATGGCGGCAACCCTGAAAATCATCTTGATACCTACTTCCTTGGCAACTAACACTAATTATGGTACCAATGATTGGCTTTAAGGGTTTATCAATTTGTTTTTTCTTCTCTTAATTTTGTTTCTCTCGGACGTGTGTGCTTGTTTCGGTGTTAACATCCCACGTTTGTCACATAATATTCAATCATATGCAGCCTCTCAATACCATTTGACTGAAAATGAAGATGATAACAGAACCATAATGATCATGGTACAAGGAAAAGGTTATCTCAAACACTCTGTATTTAGTTATTTGTAGCAACGGGGAGCACTTTTGTCCATTCAAACTCAATTTAGCCCATGGATTCTCAAAGAATTAAATTACCTATTCTGTTATGTGAGTGGCTACGGTTAAACGATGATCCACATATACTTAGAAATTATAGAATATTACCACATTAATCAGCAAAAGAAAATAAAATATCTATCCTATCATGTCTGTTGATTAAAACACTATATCGCATACCTACGATTGTTACAGTTGTGATGTGATAGGGACACTACGTTGTATACTAATATTTTTTCGATAAAGGTTGCATTTATCAACTCAAAATATAGCATCAAGCAAATATAAAGTACGATGAGTGACACCCAGCCTTCGCATTTAGCTAAGATGCATACAGCAGAAAAACTACACACAAGCAAAGAAAACAACATATGTGCTATTTGGTATCAACACTATGCCTATATGGAAGGAGGTGGTGGACGGATCCAGAGATTATGTTGCCATTCTTTTTTTTCGAAACGGAGGCAAAAGATTTGCCTCATCTCATTAATAAAGAAGAAGAGAATTGCCCAGTTAATAAACGGAAAACCGGGCAAAAACCGTTACAACACGCCCGCAAAAAACAAGGCATACTAGGCGACCTGGCCACCCACACAAGAACGCACACACGCCGTCAAGTAGAAGAGCGCCATCGAGGTTGCAATCCGGTGTCATCGTCATCACACCTCCGCGAGGACGACTCCGACTCCACCATCTACGACCACCGATGAAGCCTCCACCGCAGACAAGCGCAGAGGCCTGCGCCGGCCAATGCCAAACAGTCTTATGTTGCCATTCTTGTTGGACAAAACCTTCCTATCCACACACTCCAAGTGCATACACATCACCTTAAACAGTGGTTGGTACTCCATACGATGTAACGTAGACCATGTACAAGGTCAATTGGCAGGATGCTATATAACTTGCATAGGAGAATAGACTTTTTACTTTTAAAAACAATATCATTTCTAAATTATATTATTTTCTACATAGTCAAAACCACCATTGTAAGACCTATTGGTATTCCGTCAACCAGCGATCATATATATTGGCAACGTTTATAGGCAGATACGAATTAAACAATATATGAATGACTGGCTACTAGAACGCGCAGACTTGCATTAAAGGAAGAATTGTTTGATTTTCTTATCATAAATACAAAAAACTACATTTCTCATTGTTGCGATGAGCAAGGTTGTCTATAGTTAGCACAAATCCCCTCCAAAGACACCACACGAAAATCCTCGGTAGATTAGGTGTTTCAGAAATTAAATTAGGTGTACTGTGTTTATTTGATTTTATTTGGTGTTAATATTTTTTCTATAAACTTGGATCATTAGTGTTTCAGAAATTCAACAGGAAATCTTAGAGAGTTCGTGATGGATTAAATTCTGGCTACAGCCTATTCAACTGGGTAACGCTAAGGAATTATTATATACAACTTTAAAGCTGCTGAAATTTTCCATACAATATATACACGTTATCGCGACCATATATATCCACCTCAACGGTTAAAAGAAAAACCAATGTACATAACTGATTCAGATAGGCAACTTTGAACATGTTTCACCAATCTGAAACATACAATCATATCAAATAGGAGATCCAAATACACCTAAATTGCAACCCACCGAATCGACATTAACAACATTACGGGAGAACTATATGCCATCACTGAAACTAGAGCGAGTCCTGTCAATCCGGGAAGGTCCCAAAAATTCCATAATGCATTGCAACCAGTGCTGAATACAGATATCTTTCCAATTTCACCATCGCCTTTCGCCAGATCGATTGTCCAAAGCAGGTTCACGAACCGAGGCGGTACATGCCGTCAGCCATGAACTGACCGTCCATGTAGAGGGCAGCAGCATTCTGTGGGTGGAATCCTTCCATCATGACAAACGGCATGTCCTCAGACGGTTTCCAATGCCGTTTCCTCTGGTTAATGAACCAGTTGTTGATCTGTTTCTGGTCTAGCCCTGTCGATTCCGCAAGCGCGATCTTTTCTGTCTCCTACTCACCACATTAATCAACCGGCACAAGCTTTAGTAAGAATACATAACGCATCTTTAATTTTGATCGAAATTACTATTGAATTTATGCTCCAGCCAACTCATCCAAAAGTCCGAACTGATGAAGGGAGGCGGGCAATATATTTCAACACTCCCCCTCATGTCTAGCTTTTTTAGTCCTTAGACGTGGGATCAATGTAAGCCACAGAATCGTTTATTTTTAATACTGCGTTGGCAGGGTCTTGAACTCAAGACCTCTTGGCTCGGATACCATATTGAATTTATGCTCCAGCCAACTCGTCCAAAAGTCCGAACTGGTGGAGGGAGGCGGGCAATATATTTCAACAATTACGAACAGCTTCAAAATGAGTGGAACAGAAGAAAAAACCGTAAATTTTAAGGGATGGATGCTGGTATCATACTGAGGGGTAAGGCCATTTGTAGTGCAGCTCCCACCAATGAAGTAGCTTCTGCCTGGCCTCCTTTGGGAGCTTCCCTTTCTTCTTCTTCTTGGAGAACTCTTGCCGGAGGCTGCTCAGGTAGCCACTGTACTTCTTCAGAAGCTGGTACTTGAGCTCCTTGTCCTCTGCGCGTGGGTCTATCTCTGGCGGCTCATTTTCGCGCCCGCTAGCGTCCATGTCATCCTCGGAAGAGCCAACGCCTTCACATTTGCCATCTGAACGTAAAAAATTGGTAATGGTAAGACACGCCTGTTTTGTCGAGATCAGAATGGTATCACGGCCAGACCTGGTTTCAGGTTTTCAGTCTCGACCATGTCGGACAGCAATGGGGTGGTTTCAGTACTCAGAAAGCCCATCGCTTGTCTATAAACAAATCTATCATTTTAGGAATGCATGCAAGTTCGAGCGTAACAGTGAATCTTGGACATCTAGTAGTGTGGCTACAGTAACAATTAGCTGGAGTTTGCAATGAGCTGATTAAGACCGAATCGGACCGAAATGGCCCTGGGTTGTCAGTTGAAACTGATACCAATCTGATCATTACATGATAGACCAGTTCCGAAATGTACTTATTTGAACGTATCACAAAACAGAGAAAGCCAGCAAAACAACTATAGCTATAATCTTGTAAGCTGTAATTGATTCAATGTTTGTGAAGTGATATTTGTTTCGACATAACAATGATTTTTCCAAATGATAAGTGCCACAAGTGTGGCACGAATCACTCCGGCCCTAACGTTTTTCTACAACTAAAGTTGCCACCGAAAAAGAAAAAACAAAACCAAAAAAAAAAGTGAAACTTGCCGTCTGAAAAGGAAGTTGCCATGCTTGACAACTAAAGTTAACATCCTCGCGTCACTAAACTTGACATAAAAATGTTCGGAGTTGCGATTTGTTCGTGCCACATGTGTGGTACTTATCTGGGTCCATGATTTTATATATGCTCTAGGAGTCAGGGTAAAAAAGAACAAATGCTCTGTAATATAATTGTTTTTGGGTGGCATGATGAATATTGGAAGAAAACATATTACAAAATTAGTAGTTTTCCAAGAAATTTGCCAAATTATATATACCCTAAATGAAAATGAGCAAATGAAAGGAAAGAGACAAAATGTGCACCATACCATCAGAAGAACCCAATTGCTTATATTAAACATTATCTAGGGATAGTATAATTGAATATAATGAAGATCGCCTTAAGAATAAACAAATATAGTTTGACCATAATTTCATCCAGATGTACAAGAATAATAGTGGATCTGAAGATAAGAATAAGAATATTTTGTTGAATGAGTTGAATGGAATCCCAAGATATGTCTGCAATATTCCCTCAAAAAGTTTTTCTAAATCCCCTCAAACAAAATGTCTACAATATGTTACCCCAATTTTAATTTGTTTAATCTATGCAACCTTAAATTTGTGTGCATGCACCTTAAACAGACCACTAATGACATGGAGGGGCGCTCATGCACCGGGCCATCATCCTTTAACCTCACTTGTTTGATCTCTTAATGGACAAATGGTTAGCTCAGGTGATATTAGAGTTACGAGAAGAATAGGAGTACAAAACTAGTTCACAGTCTCTCTGCATGCACCATATATTGTTCTCTGTGCACATTCAACATACAGACAATTGAAACTGTAACTAAATCAAATAAATAGTACGTATAGCGACGCGGATTTGGTGAACATGGGTGCGCGCGCACCCTTTATGAAAAATAAATTCAAAAAATGCTAGAAAAAATCAAAAACATCTGAATTTATTTTTGTAATATACATAGATAACCAGTATACTCGCGTATGAAGTTTCACGAAGAAATCACATCCGTGGTAATCTGGGCAAAAATGACAAAATAGAAGCTATATTAAAAAACACTGTTTGATGAATAGTATGGCCACAATTGTATTTTCTTCACTAAGAATACCATGGGTGTCAATACATCATGAAACTTTCCACGTGGGTAGAATGGTCGACTAAGTTTCTGACTGCGAAATTTTAGAATTTTTTTAAAAAAATTAGTATTTTTTATGAATTTACTATTCAAGTGGGTGCGCGCGCACCCATGTGCACCTTTGTATTTTCGTACGTATAGTTGCTAAATAAACAATATCTCGAGGTTCTACAAATTTGTTGAGATTCTAACGTTCCATGTCTTCTTTCAGAAATCATACCTGTATTTATGCTGATTAAAAAAAACTGTCTCAAGAATTAATTTTTCCTTAATACTGACACTCTACACATGTATAGTTCTCCCTTCACCTACGATGAGAGCAGGGTGGGTCCGATAGTTCGCACTTCCTAAGATGTGAAACATTTAGTCCAAGTTGCAGTTATTAAAAATAAAATTAATTTGCTCATATTTGACTTATAATGTTGATTTGTAAATAACTATATATGCATTAGGCAGATGATAAGAATGACAGATTATTAGTTTATGCTTTTTGTAAGCACATATCAGTATGCAAATTAACCGTCAAAGTTAGATATCCGAGACTGTAAGAGCATCTACAACCGGACCCCTCAAACCCATCTCAAACGCCCGGACAGCCTGCCCGGTCACTGACCGGTCACAAAAATTCGACTCAGACGAGCTTC
Organism: Elymus sibiricus; assembly: GCA_039707655.1. Lineage (NCBI taxonomy): Eukaryota > Viridiplantae > Streptophyta > Magnoliopsida > Poales > Poaceae > Elymus > Elymus sibiricus. The sequence continues at coordinate 277,695,341 of CM077665.1, forward strand.
TTAAACGGGCCTCAAACGCCCGAGCTGACCGGCACCCCCTCATATCCAGCCCAAATATGAGGCGGATATGGGGGCGCCCGGGCACGCCCGCCACGTCGGACCCGACAGCCCGTCCCTACCTCAAATTGCACAAAATCCTCCAAACCCTTCCTCCTCCCGTCGCCCTCCAACATTTCCCGTGCCCGAACCCTCGCCGTCTGCCACTCTTGCTCCCCATCGTCACCACCGGGCCCGATCCGACGCCGTGATGTCTTCCAGCCCGTCCCCGACCGACGCGACGGAGACGCGGTCCGGCCAGTGATCAGACAAGCATCCCTTCTCGCTCGGACATTGATTTCATTTTGGCATGTCTGGTTTGTTTAACTGTGCTTTGATTTGCTTTGTTTCGAACTGTTGAATTCGGACAATTTGTATCAGATGATCGACGTGCATGGATTGCATGGATTTGAGGGTTTCATTTGAGGTATGTGGATGTGCGACGCAACATATGAGGGGCCGGCGGGCGTGCCCGGACGCGCATATGGGCGTATAGGGGTCGGATTTGCCAAATCCGGCGGTAGATGCTCTAATGTGCCTTAATTACATGGCCCTTTGCAGAAAGTAAACCCTATTATTTCTACCAATAACATACACCATTCGAACAAACAATTAACTAGGTCATATATATATATATATATATATATATATATATATATATATATATATATATATATATATATATATATATTTAGGAGAACTAGGCCATATATTTGACATATAAGATCACATAAGCTTCCATCCATTTCATCGGAGTAAGAAAATAACTGGCTGCACACATGGATGGATTTGCTTAGAGATAAATGAAGGCTCTTGAAAACAAAGGAAGGCTGAGCTCTTTGTACACAAGGAAATATTCTCTGAACACATATATGTACCACAACAATATATAGCACCTTGAGCTGTTGATCTCCTTGGAATGCTTGCATACCACAACCATGGAGATAGGAAGAACACAGTAGTCGTCCCCTGGCAACAGTGCATCAGATATCCCCATTATTCTGCTAAAATCTACCTACACACTGTATATAGGTACCATTGTACATGTCCTACCCACAAGCAGAATAGTGCCCCTTGAATACCCCCGGAAGACACGAGCGCCAGCACATCCGTGCTGCACCCTGCACTGCACCCAAGCTGTAGAGCTAGAAGAACAAGAAAGTGCAAAAAATATACGGACTACAGTCCTTGGAACAGTGCTGGAACACTTCTTTTTGCGAGACTGGAAGACTGGGGATCTAGCTAGCTAGCCATAATGGAATTTTCCCATGGCTTCTATGATGATCTCTAAGAAAATTAATCAACTATGTTTTCAATGCTAGTAGCTGGTGCAAGAAAAGAAGAGATGATTTGAAGCTTCATGCATGGAGATCGATGACAGTCCTTGGAACAGTGCTGGAACACTTCTTTTTGCGAGACTGGAAGACTGGGGATCTAGCTAGCTAGCCATAATGGAATTTTCCCATGGCTTCTATGATGATCTCTAAGAAAATTAATCAACTATGTTTTCAATGCTAGTAGCTGGTGCAAGAAAAGAAGAGATGATTTGAAGCTTCATGCATGGAGATCGATGACTCTCCTGCAAGCTAGCAGCCTTGGAACCCTAACACAAAGGATCCTAGTGTCTTGTCGTGTAGTGAAACGAAAAGAAAAAGGAGAGAAAGAAGGGTTATAAATTAAAAAAAGAATTAGTTGTTGAAAAGCTAGCTTGTGTAGTGTGCTCAATTAGGCATATGCAATATGATAATCCTAAACGAGAGGAGGAGAACCATGAGACATGGCTTCTCACTGTGCCCTCCATGCCAACCAAAGCTAGCTTCACATTATTAGTTAATTAACTAATCAGTCACTACTTAATTAAGTTTAACTTGTGGTAATAATTTATTAGTACATACAAAGCAAAGGTCTTTTCAAACCCTCCCATCATAAACTAATACACAGATTAACTAAGAACAGGCTAACAATGGCTATGATCCAAGGGAACCACCTCAATCATCCGGAGCAACCGTTTCCCAATGCGGAAGGCCTTCCTCCGAGACCCACATGGATGCAGCCAGAGATACATATATAAAACGAACAAGCATGTACTAGTAGATGGGATGGGTCATGGGAGGGACGGTTTACCGGCAAGGCAGAGGGGCGCGGAGCCGTGGCCACCGCCGGTGATGGAGTCGAGCTGCCCCTCCACTCGCTTGAGGAACTCCATGGCCTCCTCGATTGGCCGCGTCAGTTCCTCCCTGTACTTTGCCAGCATGTTGCAGTACGCCTCCTGCACGCGGGCGGAATTTCATTAGCACAAGGAGTTAGTCAGTTCTTGGTACTAGCTGGAACAAGAATCCGCGGATGAAGAATTAAACGGCCATGCCATGGTGTGTGTGCTTGGAATCGGGGAAGAAGAAGACTTACCATGAACTGGTCGAGCTCCGGGTCGCGAGCCTCGTGCAGCCCGCCCGGCGGGTGGGCGTCAAGCTTCGCTGGCATGGCCGTCAGCCGCTCCAACACGTCCGGCGGCGCACCGACCTGCGAATCACGCAAAAGAAAAACGCGTGTATATCATGCTTCCTGATACAGTGGCGCTGTTGGATTAATGAAATTTGCAATTTTGTATGAGCGTATATATGTACTTTCTGGCAGTCGAGGTAGGCGACGAGGAGGGCGGTGTACTGGGGATGCGCCATGATCTTGGTCTTAATGGCCTCAGCCTCCGCCTGCGAGATCTCCCCGCCGCTGCTCTTGTGGTGGTGGAACTGGTACTGCGACTGCGACGACCCGGCGGCTGCGGCGGCCTGGTGCAACGCGAGCGGCGTGCCATAGTACGTTCCGCCCATCGGCCCTGGCCCCGCAGCCACCGTGGTTGTCGACAGTGGCTGGAGCTGCAGGAAGGATGGAGAAGACTTGGAGCTGCTGCTGCCCCCTCCTCCAGCTCCGAGATTCCCAAAGCTGCTCCGATCCATGAGCAAATTAACAAACCCTAGCTCGTAAGAAGAGAGAGAGAGAAATAGAGCTCAACCGATAGAGAACTCTTCTCTATGTATCGCTGCTCCGTGTACGGCGGTAATGGCGGCTTGGAAGAGGGAGGGAGGTGGATATTAATGGGCCGGAGAGGGAGATGGACGCGGAGTGGAAGGGAAGGGAAAGGTGGGGGAGCTAGCTAGCCGGGCTGTGCGTGTGAGTGGCTGGTGGCGATCCTCTTTCTCACGTCAAATCACAGCGGAGGGGGAGATGTATATGTACACCTGCAGACCTGCTTCCTTCCTGCAGCGGCCGCATGGAATACTAGCAGCCTGTTCGGAACTGGAGCTTGTTTTTCCCATACTTTTAAATAACCGCCTATGCGAAAGAGCGGCACCCTGCTCAAATAGCTCTGCTACAACCCTTTTTTTTTACTTTACCAGATAATTGTACATTAATACTTCTTTAACGCTCTTATTTTTTTTTACAGAGGGTACAATTTAATGGCGCATGCTCAAACTGTTGTAGCCGGCTATTTTAAATTTTGATTTTATGTTACTTTCTCTATATATATTATCGTAAGAGAGATGAATTACTAAACACTTTTTTTACTCAAATGACTGTTGAGCATTAGCACGCAAACACACTTGTTTAACAAAACTGCAGCAGAAACAAAGTAATCCCGGCATCACATCATGTACTAACTCAAAAAACATTGCTTAACACGGAAGGAAACATACGCATCAATATATGAAGGTAAAATTAGCTACTCGACACGAGTGTGTGATAACAGAAGTAACAATTTGAACAACAAGTAGCAACACACACACACACACACACACACACACCAAACTTTTACGTGGGAAACGCCCAACTTAAGGAGAAAAATCACGGGCTGAAGCCACCCGAATACTCTTTCTGTTATCAAATATGGGACACAACATGTTTGTCTCTAGATAGCACTAGAGGATCTCATACATCAAGATTTCTAAATCTTGGATGAATGCAATAAGATTTGGGGCTTAAGGCCTAGGGATCGGAACAATCTCACCAAAGATGGTGGAACCATAACTTGAAGGAGACAAAAGGTAGTGGATGTGGTCTTCCTCTATTTCTCTTTCTTTCTTGGTTTTCTCTCTTCTTTTCCAATGAAGGCTGAACTGATGTTCGTCGCACTTACTTGTCACGGTTGGACAGAGGGTAAAGCATCCTCATCCTCTCATGTGCAGAGTCCAAAATAACCCTAAGTTATAACCCTAATGGGTAGTGGGCTTTTGCGCCTCTTTGGGCTGCCTAAAAGGCTTCAGATGATCATCTCCTCATAGCCCACATGAGGAGGATATCCCAACAAATCTCCCCCTCCAACTCATGAGGGGGGAACCGCCATGCCGCTACCTTGCAATATGCTTGTAGCTTCTCATTTGGCAATATCTTGGTCATCATATCCGAACTATTATAGTCGGTATGGACCTTCTCAAGTTTCAGCAACTTGGAACTCACAACATCTCGGATCCAATGATACCTCACATCATTGTGCTTGGTTCGAGAGTGATAGCTTGAATTCTTGGAAAGATGAATATCACTTTGACTGTCGCAAAATAGAACATACTTCTCTTGCTTCATGCCGAGCTCTTGCAAGAAGTTCCTCATCCACAAAACTTCCTTGCCATCTCAACTGTTGCTATGTACTCAACTTCTGTAGTTGATGTAAAAATACATTTCTGTAATCTTGATTGCCATGACACTGCTCCCCCTGCATAAGTGATCAGGTATCCAAATGAGGACTTCATACGATCTTTGTCACCAACATAATCTGTATCTATATAGCCTTGAGGATCACCGCTTCCAAAGCATAAAGAAGATGTAGAAGTTCCCTTGAGATACCCGATAATCCACTTCACTGCTTCCCAGTGAGCTTTACCTGGATTTGTCATGAAGCGTCTAGCAACTCCAACTGCATAGGCAATATCAGGCCAAGTGCATACCATGGCATACATCAAACTTCCCACAACAGATTGGTATAGTAATTTTATCATTGCTTCTTTCTCCTTCTTGCTTATAGGGCATTGTTTAAATTTAGTTTGTGATGACCTACAAGCGGAGAGATAACAAATTTTTCATCTTTCATGTTGAACCTTTCAAGTACCTTCTCGATGTATCTTTCCTGTGAGAGTCAAAACAACTTCTTTCATCTATCACAGGAGATCTTCATGCCAAGTATTTGCTTAGCTGGTCCTAAATCGTTCATGGTAAATGATTTACTCAATGCCTTCTTGAGGAGAGCAATACTCTTTGTGCCATTTCCAATAATTAGCATATCATCAACAGACAACAAGAGAATAAGCTAAAGGGGGAGGGAGTTGGAGGAGGACTCATCCTCCTTGGTCGGTGCGCCAAGGGAGGGGAGCCCACTCTCCAGGTCGGCTACCCCTCCCCTCCACCTATACTTACATGAGGGGGCGCCCCTCCCTAGAACACACAAGTTCCTTCAGGTCCAGGTGCCCCCTCTAGTTCTCTCTAGTACTCCAAATAATTAGAGAGATCCCTTGGGGCTCTTATCCCTCCTCTTATTCTTCGACAACACAAAGCTCTGGATGTCGAACCGCAGTCGGATCATCTACTTCTTACACGTGCAATCCGTGGATAAACCGTGCTTTCAATCTTGGTCGAGGGATTGCTGAGTGTTATTTTTACGTTCATCACACCTTAGATTAGACCGGGTTATTTCATAAAAACCGAAATATATGCTCCGGTATTGCTACTAATGACTAATGAATGCAAATGATTCCACAATCCTATCTTTATTTTGCCACCACAAGAAATGGGGCTAAACATGGATATTACAAAGCACATACATGGAACGGAGTAAAGGGGATATCAAGAGGATCAAGTGGGAGGCGCAACATAGAAGCCAAAGCAACTCGAGTGTGTGCGCTCATATGCACTCTCGTATGAGGTGCCTACAACTCTATCTCATCCAACCATCAAACTGTTGGAAATATGCCCTAGAGGCAATAATAAAGTGATTATTATTATATTTCCTTGTTCATGATAATCGTTTATTATCCATGCTATAATTGTATTGATTGGAAACACAAATACATGTGTGGATACATAGACAACACTGTGTCCCTAGTATGCCTGTAGTAGACTAGCTTGTTGATCAAAGATGGTCAAGGTTTCCTAGCCATAGACATGAGATGTCATTTGCTAACGGGATCACATCATTAGGAGAATGATGTGATGGACAAGACCCAAACTATGAACATAGCATATGATCGTGTCAGTTTATTGCTATAGTTTTCCGCATGTCAAGTATCTGTTCCTATGACCATGAGATCATGCAACTCACTGACACCGGAGGAATACCTTGTGTGTATCAAACGTCGCAACGTAACTGGGTGACTATAAAGATGCTCTACAGGTATCTCCGAGGGTGTCTGTTGAGTTGGCATGGATCGAGACTGGGATTTGTTACTCGTGTGACGGAGAGGTATCTCAGGGCCCACTCGGTAATACAACATCACAATGAGCCTTGCAAGCAAAGTGACTACAGAGTTAGCCACGGGATCTTGTATTACGGAACGAGTAAAGAGACTTGCCGGTAACGAGATTGAACTAAGTATAGAGATACCGGCGATTGAATCTCGGGCAAGTAACATACCGAAGAACAAAGGGAACAACATATGGGATTAACTGAATCCTTGACATAGAGGTTCAACCGATAAAGATCTTCGTAGAATATGTAGGAACCAATATGCGCATCCAGGTCCCGATATTGGTTATTGACCGTAGAGGTGTCTCGGTCATGTCTACATAGTTCTCGAACCCGCAGGGTCTGCACACTTAACGTTCGGTGACGTTTCGGCAGTATTGAGTTATGTATGGTGGTGACCGAAGGTTGTTCGGAGTCCCAGATGAGATCCCGGACGTCATGAGGAGATCCGGAATGGTCCGAAGGTAAAGATTGATATATAGGAAGTCCTGTTTTGGTCACCGGAAAAAGTTCGGGCGTCACCGGTAGTGTACCGGGGGTGCCGAGAGGGTTCCGGGGTCCATCGGGAGGGGGCCACCCACTCCGGGGGCCACATGGGCCTTAGGGGTGGCGCACCAGCCCTTAGTGGGCTGGGAAAGCCAGCCCCTAAGGGCCCATGCGAAGAGGAGAGAGGAGGGCCAAGTGGGGAGTCCTCCCAGGACTCCACCTCCCTTGTGGGAGGAGGAATCCTAGTTGGGGGAGGACTCCTCCCCTTTGGTTCGGCCGAACCCTCCTTGGTGGAGGGTTTGGGGCTGCCTCCTCCCCTCCCTTCCTCCTATATATACTAGAGGTTTTTGAGGGCATCCCCCAACCTGAAAAGCCACGGCTGCCTCTCTCTCCCTCTAGATCTGTTCTCCACTAGATCGTCTCGGTTGCGCTTGGCGAAGCCCTGGCGGGACAGCACCACCACCACTATCACCACACCGTCGTGCTGCCGGAGTACTCATCTACCTCTTCGCTCCCTCTTGCTGGATCAAGAAGGCGGAGATCGTCATCGAGCTGTACGTGTGCTGAACGCGGAGGTGCCGTCCGTTCGGCGCTAGATCGGGACGGATCGTGATTGGATCGTGGGACGGCTTGCGATTTGGATCGCGAAGACGTTCGACTACATCAACCGCATTTCTTAACGCTTCCCGCTTAGCGATCTACAAGGGTACATAGATCCACTCTCCCTCTCATAGATGCTCATCACCATGGATAGATCTTGCGTGTGCGTAGGAAATTTTTTGTTTCCCATGCAACGTTCCCCAACAGTGGCATCATGAGCTAGGTCTATGCGTAGATGAGATCACGAGTAGAACACAAAGGAGTTTGTGGGCGTTGATATTCAGATTGCTTCCCTCCTTAGTCTTTTCTTGATTCAGCGGTATCGTGGGATGAAGCGGCTCGGACCAACCTTACTCGTCCACGTACGAGAGACCGGTTCCATCGACTAACATGTAACTTTGTTGCATAAGATGGCTGGCGGGTGTCTGTCTCTCCCACTTTAGTTGAATCGGATTCGACAGAGGCGGTCCTTGTAGAAGGTGAAGTAGCAACTTGTATATCACCGTTGTGGTTTTGCGTAGGTAAGAATCGTTCTTGCTAGATACCCATAGCAGCCACGTAAAACATGCAACAACAAATTAGAAGACGTCTAACTTGTTTTTGCAGGGTATGATGTGATATGATATGGCCAGAAACATGATGAGATATATGTGATGTATGATATGATCATGTTTTGTATAGATTATCACGACTTGCATGTCGATAAGTACGGCAACCGGCCGGAGCCATAGGGTGTTCTTTAATTTATTTTCGCCGTTTTTGCTTTACTTTATCGCTATGAGTTAGCAATAGTTGTAGAAGCAATAGTTGGCGCGACAACCTCACGGCAACACGTTGATGGAGATCATGGTGTCATGCCGGTGACGATGGAGATCATGCCGGTGCTTTGGAGATGGAGATCAAAAGCACAAGATCACGGCCATATCATGTCACTTATGATTTGCATGTGATGTTAATCCTTTTATGCATCTTATTATGCTTAGGACGACGGTAGCATTATAAGGTGATCCCTCACTAAAATTTCAAGATAAAATTGTGTTCTCCCCGAGTGTGCACCATTGCGAAAGTTCGTCGTTTCGAGACACCACATGATGATCGGGTGTGATAGACTCTACGTTCACATACAACGGGTGCAATGTTGCACATGCGGAACACTCGGGTTAAACTTGACGAGCCTAGCATGTACAGACAGGGCCTCGGAACACAAGAGACCGAAAGGTCAAACATGAGTCATATAATAGATATGATCAACATGGAGATGTTCACCATTGAAACCACCTCATCTCACATGATGATCGGACTTGGGTTGGTGAATTTGGATCATGTGACACTCGAATGACCTGAGGGATGTCAATTTGAGAGTGAGTTTTTAAGTAATATGATTAACTAAACTCATTATCTTGAACGATAGTCTAAGTTGTCTTTGCAAAATTTATGTTGTAGATCAATGGCTCACGCAGTAGCACCCCTGAATTTCAATGCGTTCCTAGAGAAAGCTAAGTTGAAAGATGATGGAAGTAACTTTGTAGACTGGGCCCGTAATCTGAGGATTATCCTCACGGCTTCCCAAAAGGCTTATGTCCTTGATGCACCGCTCGGTGAACCACCCGCTCCGGTAGAGTCTGCAGACGTTGCGAACGCCTGGCAGACACGTTCTGATGATTACTCAATAGTTCAATGTGCAATGTTGTATGGCTTAGAACCGTGACTTCAAAGACGTTTTGAACGTCATGGAGCATATGAGATGTTCCAGGAGTTGAAGTTTATCTTTGAGAAGAATGCCCAGATCGAGAGGTATGAGACCTCCGATAAGTTCTATGCTTGCAAGATGGAGGAGAACGGGTCTGTCAGTGAACATGTACTTAGAATGTCTGGGTATTCCAACCGTCTGGCGGAGTTGGGAATTGTTCTCCCGCCAGAGGCGATCACTGACAGAGTTCTTCAATCACTGCCACCTAGCTACAAAAGCTTCGTGTTGAACTATAACATGCAAGGGATGAATAAGTCAGTCGCCGAGCTGTTTGCGATGTTGAAAGTCGCTGAGTCTGAGATTCAGAAGGAGCATCAAGTGTTGATGGTCAATAAAACCACTAGTTTCAAGAAGAATGGCAAGGGCAAGAAGGGTAACTCCAAGAAGAGTGGCAAAGCAGTTGCCCCTCCCACAAAGAAACCCAAGGCTGGACCCAAGCCAGAAACTGAGTGCTTTCATTGCAAGGGAACTGGTCACTGGAAGCGGAATTGCCCCAAGTATCTGGCTGACAAGAAGGCGGCCAACACCAAACAAGGTATATATGATATACATGTTATTGATGTGTACCTTACCAACTCTCGTTGTAGTGCATGGGTATTTGATTCCGGTTCGGTTGCTCACATTTGCAACTCAAAACTGGAACTACGGAATAGACGGAGGCTGGCAAAGGACGAAGTGATGATGCGCGTGGGAAATGGTTCCAAGGTTGATGTGATCGCCGTCGGCACGCTCGCTCTTCGATTACCATCGGGATTAGTGATGAACCTGAATAATTGTTATTTAGTGCCCGCGTTAAGCATGAACATTATATCTGGATCTTGTTTATTGCGAGACGGTTACTCATTTAAATCAGAGAATAATGGTTGTTTTATTTATATGAGTAATATATTTTATGGTAATGCACCCATTGTGAGGGGTTTATTCTTATTGAATCTCGATAGTGATGATACACATGTTCATAACATTGATGCCAAAAGATGTAGAATTGATAATGATAGCACCACTTTCTTGTGGCACTGCCGCTTAGGTCATATTGGTATAAAACGCATCAAGAAGCTCCATGCTGATGGACTTTTGGAGTCACTTGATTTTGAATCACTTGACACATGTGAACCATGCCTCATGGGCAAGATGACTAAGACCCCGTTCTCTGGTACAATGGAACGGGCAAGTGACTTGTTGGAAATCATACATACTGATGTGTGCGGTCCGATGAGCATTGAGGCGCATCGTGCATATCGTTATTTTCTCACCTTCACCGATGACTTAAGTAGATATGGGTATATTTACTTAATGAAACATAAGTCTGAAACGTTTGAAAAGTTCAAGCAATTTTAGAGTGAAGTTGAGAATCATCGTAACAAGAAGATTAAATTCCTATGATCTGATCGAGGAGGAGAATATCTGAGTTATGAGTTTGGCAGTCACTTAAGACAATGTGGAATTGTTTCACAACTGACACCGCCTGGAACACCACAGCGCAATGGTGTGTCCGAACGTCGTAATCGAACCTTATTGGATATGGTGCGGTCTATGATGTCTCTTGCCGATTTGCCACTATCGTTTTGGGGTTATGCGTTAGAGACAGCTGCATTCACTTTAAATAGGACACCATCTAAATCCGTTGAGACGACGCCATATGAACTATGGTTTGTCAAGAAACCAAAGTTGTCGTTTCTTAAAGTTTGGGGATGTGATGCTTATGTCAAAAAGCTTCAGCCTGAAAAGCTGGAACCCAAAGCGGAGAAATGCGTCTTCATAGGATACCCAAAAGAGACGGTTGGGTATACCTTCTATCTCAGATCCGAAGGCAAAGTGTTTGTCGCAAAGAACGGGTCATTTCTCGAGAAAGAGTTTCTCTCGAAAGAATTGAGTGGGAGGAAAATAGAACTTGATGAGGTTGTTGAACCTTTACTTCAACCAGAGAGTAGCGCAGCGCAGAAAGATGTTTCTGTAGAGCCTACATCGGTTGAAGAGGAAGCTAATGATGGTGATCATGAGGCTTCGGATCAAGTTGCTATCGAACCTCGTAGGTCGACAAGGGCACGTACTGCTACTGAGTGGTACGGTAACCCTGTCTTAGAGGTCATGTTGTTGGACAACGATGAACCTACGAGCTATGGAGAAGCGATGATGGGCCCGGATTCCGAGAAATGGTTAGAGGCCATGAAATCCGAGATGGGATCCATGTATGAAAACAAAGTATGGACTTTGGAAGTATTACCTGAAGGGCGAAAGGCCATTCAGAACAAATGGATCTTTAAGAAGAAGACGGACGCGGACGGTAATGTCACCGTCTATAAAGCTCGACTTGTGGCAAAGGGTTTTTCACAAGTTCAAGAAGTTGACTACGATGAGACCTTCTCACCCGTAGCGATGCTTAAGTCAGTCAGAATCATGTTAGCAATAGCTGCATTTTTCGATTATGAAATTTGGCAGATGGATGTCAAAACAGCGTTCCTTAACGGTTTCCTTAAGGAAGAGTTGTATATGATGCAACCGGAAGGTTTTGTCGATCCAGAGAATGCTGACAAAGTCTGCAAACTCCAGCGATCCATTTATGGACTGGTGCAAGCATCTCGGAGTTGGAATCTTCGCTTTGATGAGGTGATCAAAGCGTTCGGGTTTATACAAGTTTACAGAGAAGCTTGTATTTACAAGAAAGTGAGTGGGAGCTCTGTAGCGTTTCTAATATTATATGTGGATGACATATTGCTGATTGGAAACAATATAGAAATGTTGGAAAGCGTGAAGGATTATTTGAACAAGAGTTTTTCAATGAAGGACCTAGGAGAAGCTGCTTTCATATTAGGCATCAAGATCTATAGAGATAGATCGAGACGCTTAATAGGACTTTCACAAAGCACATACCTTGACAAAGTTTTGAAGAAGTTCAAAATGGATCAGTCCAAGAAGGGGTTCTTGCCTATATTGCAAGGTTTGAAGTTGAGTAAGACTCAATGCCCAGTGACTGCAGAAGATAGAGAAAAGATGAGTGTCATCCCCTATGCTTCATCCATAGGCTCTATCATGTATGCAATGTTGTGCACAAGACCCAATGTCAGCCTTGCCATAAGTATGCCCGGAAGGTTTCAAAGTGATCCAGGAATGCAACACTGGACGGCGGTCAAGAATACCCCGAAGTACCTAAAAAGGACTAAGGACATGTTTCTCGTTTATGGAGGTGATCAAGAGCTCGTCGTAAAGGGTTATGTCGATGCAAGCTTTGACACTGATTCGGATGACTCTAAGTCTCAAACCGGATACATATTTATTCTCAATGGGGGAGCGGTAAGCTGGTGCAGTTCCAAGCAGAGCGTGGTAGCTGATTCTACATGCGAAGCGGAGTACATCGCTGCCTTGGAGGCGGCGAAGGAAGGTGTCTGGATGAAGGAGTTCATGATAGATCTTGGAGTAGTGCCTAGTGCACTGGACCCAATGACTCTGTTCTGTGACAACACTGGTGCCATTGCTCTGGCCAAGGAACCAAGGTTTCACAAGAGGACCAGACACATAAAGAGACGTTTCAATTCCATCTGCGATTACATCAAGGAGGAGGACATAAATATTTGCAAAGTGCATACGGATCTGAATGTCGCAGACCCGTTGACTAAACGTCTTCCAAGGGCTAAAAATGATCAACACCAGAACTGTATGGGTGTTAGATTCATTACAATGTAAATCACATAGTGACGTGAGCTAGATTATTGACTCTAGTGCAAGTGGGAGACTGTTGGAAATATGCCCTAGAGGCAATAATAAAGTGATTATTATTATATTTCCTTGTTCATGATAATCGTTTATTATCCATGCTATAATTGTATTGATCGGAAACACAAATACATGTGTGGATACATAGACAACACTGTGTCCCTAGTATGCCTCTAGTAGACTAGCTCGTTGATCAAAGATGGTCAAGGTTTCCTAGCCATAGACATGAGATGTCATTTTATAATGGGATCACATCATTAGGAGAATGATGTGATGGACAAGACCCAAACTATGAACGTAGCATATGATCGTGTCAGTTTATTGCTATAGTTTTCTGCATGTCAAGTATCTGTTCCTATGACCATGAGATCATGCAACTCACTGACACCGGAGGAATACCTTGTGTGTATCAAACGCCGCAACATAACTGGGTGACTATAAAGATGCTCTATAGGTATCACCGAGGGTGTCTGTTGAGTTGGCATGGATCGAGACTGGGATTTGTTACTCCGTGTGACGGAGAGGTATCTCAGGGCCCACTCGGTAATACAACATCACAATGAGCCTTGCTAGCAAAGTGACTAAAGAGTTAGCCACGGGATCTTGTATTACGGAACGAGTAAAGAGACTTGCCGGTAACGAGATTGAACTAGGTATAGAGATACCGACGATCGAATCTCGGGCAAGTAAAATACCGAAGAACAAAGGGAACATCATACGGGATTAACTGAATCCTTGAAATAGAGGTTCAACCGATAAAGATCTTCGTAGAATATGTAGGAACCAATATGGGCATCCAAGTCCCGCTATTGGTTATTGACCGTAGAGGTGTCTCGATCATGTCTACATAGTTCTCGAACCCGCAGGGTCTGCACACTTAACGTTCGGTGACGTTTCGGTAGTATTGAGTTATGTATGGTGGTGACCGAAGGTTGTTCGGAGTCTCGGATGAGATCCCGGACGTCACGAGGAGATCCGGAATGGTCCGGAGGTAAAGATTGATATATAGGAAGTTCCGTTTTGGTCACCGGAAAAAGTTCGGGCGTCACCGGTAGTGTACCGGGGGTGCCAGGAGGGTTCCGGGGTCCATCGGGAGGGGGCCACCCACTCCGGGGGCCACATGGGCCTTAGGGGTGGCGCACCAGCCCTTAGTGGGCTGGGCAAGCCAGCCCCTAAGGGCCCGTAAGAAGAGGAGAGAGGAGGGCCAAGTGAGGAGTCCTCCCAGGACTCCACCTCCCTTGTGGGAGGAGGAATCCTAGTTGGGGGAGGACTCCTCCTCTTTGGTTCAGCCGAACCCTCCTTGGTGGAGGGTTTGGGGCTGCCTCCTCCCCTCCCTTCCACCTATATATACTAGAGGTTTTTGAGGGCAGCCCCCAACCTGAAAATCCATGGCTGCCTCTCTCTCCCTCTAGATCTGTTCTCCACTAGATCGTATTGGTTGCGCTTGGCGAAGCCCTACCGGGACAGCACCACCACCACCGTCACCACGCCGTCGTGCTGCCGGAGTACTCATCTACCTCTCAGCTCCCTCTTGCTGGATCAAGAAAGCGGAGATCGTCATCAAGCTGTACGTGTGCTGAACGCGGAGGTGCCGTCCGTTCGGCGCTAGATCGGTACGGATCGTGATTGGATTGCGGGACGGCTTGCGATTTGGATCGCGAAGACGTTCGACTACATCAACCGCCTTTCTTAACGCTTCCCGCTTAGCGATGTACAAGGGTACGTAGATCCACTCTCCCTCTCGTAGATGCTCATCACCATGGATAGATCTTGCGTGTGCGTAGCAAATTTTTTGTTTCCCATGCAACGTTCCCCAACACAAACTTCTATAACGGGGCCAACGCCAGATGAGGAATAGAACATGCCTGAACCTCCATGTTAGTCATCCACAGGAAACCTAGCCGCCGCCATTTCCCATCTCCATCACCATAGGCAACACCATCTCCATCACCATAGCACTCATCCAACTTATCCATACTTCATAATCGTGTATCACATTCGGTAACTATTCTAAGACATATTATCAACCAATCAATCTTCTTGATGTGTTCTTTAATGGTTCTCTGGTGATCTAATCGCCATGTGTGAGTAGTTCGGTAAGGTCATGGGTCGAGGCATAGCCATGCATCTCTATGTGTTTGCTGGAGGGATCAATGAAAGTATTTTGATGCCTTGTATGTGTGAAATAAAATTGGCACGTAGATGTCTCTGGTACCGTTAGCGATGTTTGTCCTTGCAAGTACCCAGGATCACAGATATCGAGCCACAGAGAGGCTAAGGGCAGAGAGACCGTTAAACGCCATTCTAAACATGAGTGATAGAAAGATTTTGTATGGTGGCGTGAATCCTATCTCTAGGGATACAGGAGGTGTAGTCATTAAACACCCAATGATTTTGTCTGATTTATCTTAATTACCAAGGCAACCCCGCACGATGGATAGACCCTTCGGTTGGAAAACTGACTCTTGATGCAGGACATGTGCTGGTCAAGACGTAATTTGGACACATCCCAACTTCAAGACGTTGCAAGAACTTCCTACTTTTGATTTCCAAAGGACCAATGAATACCATGATGATCCCATTCACAAATATATGATTGTAAGAATAGGTGCTCATACCCATGTTTATTTTTATTCATAAGATTTCAACTATGCAACTTGATTTTGATCCGGTCCAAAAACTGGAATTTCACTCTCTTGCAAAGCTTGTTAGAAACCTTTGTCTTAAGGGCAAGCTTACTCTTGTGGGTTAGATTACTCAGGGTCACCTCCGAAAAAAGGAGAGAATCCTTTCTTCTCCTTTACCGGATCACTAAGGGATTCATCAAGGATCATTCGTGGGTCTTCAAGAATGATCTAACCTACTATTCTTCCGCTGCAATTCGAAGTTGGTAATGATCCGATCTAACCTTGTATGCATCTTCATAGTGAGTCAAACAACTCGATAGGGTGGATTTTTTATTTTCTACTATGATTACCAACAACACAATATGTGTTG
Source organism: Elymus sibiricus (assembly GCA_039707655.1). Taxonomy (NCBI): domain Eukaryota; kingdom Viridiplantae; phylum Streptophyta; class Magnoliopsida; order Poales; family Poaceae; genus Elymus; species Elymus sibiricus. Next base: position 277,711,369 of record CM077665.1, read on the forward strand.
CTTATCTCCTCTTTTTCACATGTGGGAATAAAGTTATATGATTGACTCTCTCTCCCCCCTCTTATATATATATAAAGGAAATTTGCCAATGTTTCTATTTTGCTAGGGCGATGTAGTTCTTAGACGTGGGATCCACATTTTTTTATTGCATTAGGAGGGTCATGAACTCTAGATTTCTTTGCTCTGATACTATATTGAATTCATGCTTCAGTCAGTTGTTCTAAAAACTAAACCAATGGAAAGAGACCGGCCATATATTCGAACAAACCGTTCCTTTTTACTACCTTCAAGTACTTCTTTTGCGGAATATTTTTGAAGGAGTGTTCATACCACAAACAGTGTCTAAAAATACATGCATCATATATATATAAACATTAGAAAAACCTCATGCGGCGCTACGTCACACATGGAAAACAACATGCAGTACACCAATCACTATTTATAAAGGGATAAATCTAATTCGTGCCACCACTAGTGCAGAAACCTCTTATAGGATTTCTCCATTAGAACTGTGTGCACTAAAAGGAATGCATGTGCTATTCTGGCTAAGTAACAGTTATGCACGGACAATGAACAAACACTGCTAATAAAGAAGAACAAGCAGGCGAAAGGCGTGGCATATGGGCCTGTTATTGGCTAAATTGCAACTTAGTTTGTTGGTTGCTCGTGTTTACTTTTTCTTGTTAGTTTTACTAAGTAGCGTGACAAGATTAAGAACTCTCAAAAAGAGCGCAAACTCTTGGGTCGATTACAGAATTTGGTAGCAGACATAGAAAGATGAACGGAGAAGTACAATGATACACTTCATAAAGTGAAAATAATCATATTTTGTAGTTGGGTTTTTAAGCAATATTCCTTCGGTGCATGACTCTAGGTTGATGGTTGCTACTTCTCGAGCATGCGTTGGTTTCCGTGAAGAGGAACGGATGATGCAGCAAAGTAGATAAGTATTTCCCTCAGTTGTTGAGAACCAAGGTATCAATCCAGTAGGAGATACAAGCAAGTCCCCAATAGATGTACCTACACAAAGAATCAAACACTTGCACCCAACGCTATAAAGGGGTTGTCAATCCCTTCACGGTTACTTGCAAGGATGAGATCTGATAGAGATGGATAGAATAGATTGCTTGAACGGAAAGTAGAACAAAAGTAAAAAATAATGCAGCAAGGTATTTTTGGTATTTTTGGTTTTAGATCTGAAAGTATAAGATGGAAAATAGACCCGGGGGCCATAGGTTTCACTAGAGGCTTCTCTCATGATGGCAAGTATTACGGTGGGTGAACAAATTACTGTCGAGCAATTGATAGAAAAGCGAATAATTATGAAGATATCCAAGGCAATGATTATGCATATAGGCATCACGTCCGTGTCAAGTAGACCGAAACGATTCTGCATCTACTACTATTACTCCACACATCGACTGACTCCTGCCTGCATCTAGAGTATTAAGTTCATGAAGAACAGAGTAATGCATTAGGTAAGATGACATGATGTAGAGGGATAAACTCAAGCAATATGATGAAAACCCCATCTTTTTATCCTCGATGGCAACAATACAATACGTGCCTCGCTACCCCTACTATGTCACTGGGTGAGGACACCGCAAGATTGAACCCAAAACTAAGCACTTCTCCCATTGCAAGAATTACCAATCTAGTTGGCCAAACCAAACCAATAACTCGAAGAGACTTGCAAAGATATGAAATCATGCATATAAGAATTCAGAAAAGACTCAAATAATATTCATAGATAATCTGAACATAAACCCACAATTCATCGGATCTCGACAAACACACTGCAAAAGAGTATTACATCGGATAGATCTCCATGAAGATCATGAAGAACATGGTATTGAAGAGCAAAGAGAGAGAAGAAGCCATCTAGCTACTAGCTATGGACCCGAAGGTCTATGGTGAACTACTCACGCATCATCGGAGGGGCAATGGAGTTGATGTGGATGCCCTCCGTGATCGAATCCCCCTCCGGCAGATTACCGGAAAAGGCTCCAAGATTGGATCTCACGGGAACCGAGGCTCCTGGCGGCGGAAAAGTGTTTTCGTGGCTCTTTTTGGTATCCAGGGAATATTTCTGAATTTATAGGTCGAAGAATAGGGTTGGAGGAGTTGTCGTGGGGCCACAAGCCAGGGGGGCGCGCCCCCCCTAGGGCGCGCCCCCCCTAGGGCGCGCCCCTGTGGCTTGTCGCCACACGGTGGCTCCCCTGCCTTGGTCTCCAAGTCCTCTGGGTTGCTTCTGGTCCAAGAAAAATTATTCCGAAGATTTTATTCCGTTTGGACTCCGTTTAATATTCCTTATCTGCAATACTCAAAAACAAGGAAAAAACAGAAACTGGCACTAGGCTCTAGATTAATAGGTTAGTCCCAAAAATAATATAAAATAGCATATTAATGCATATAAAACATCCAAAACAGATAATATAATAGCATGGAACAATAAAAAATTATAGATACGTTGGAGACGTATCAAGCATCCCCAAGCTTAATTCCTGCTCGTCCTCGAGTAGGTAAATGATAAAAACAGAATTTTTGATGTGGAATGCTACCTAACATATTTATCCATGTAATAATCTTTATTGTGGCATGAATATTCAGATCCGTAAGATTCAAAACAATAGTCTAATATTGACATAAAAACAGTAATACTTCGAGCACACCAACAAGGCAATTGTGTCCTTTCAAAATAACATGGCCTTAGAAAGTTATCCCTACAAAATCATATGGTCTGGCTATGCTCCATCTTCCCCACACAAAGTATCTAAATCATGCACAACCCCGATGAACAAGTCAAGCAATTGTTTCACACTTTTGGTGTTCTCAAACCTTTTCAACTCTCACGCAATACATGAGCGTGAGCCATGGATATAGCACTATAGGTGGAATAGAATATGGTGGAGGTTGCAAGGAAAAAGGGAGAAGATAGTCTCACATCAACTAGGCGTATCAACGGGCTATGGAGATGCCCATCGATAGATATCAATGTGAGTGAGTAGGGATTGCCATGCAACAAATGCACTTAGAGCTATAAGTGTATGAAAGCTCAAAAAGAAAACTAAGTGGTCGTGCAAGATGAAACTCCACTAGTTATATGAAAGTGACAAAATAGGAGACTCTCTATCATGAAGATCATGGTGCTACTTTGAAGCACAAGTGTGGAAAAATATAGTAGCAATTGTCCCTTCTCTCTTTCTCTCATTTTTTTCTTTTTCTTTTTCTTTTCTTTTTGATGGGCATCTTTGGCCTCTTTTTTTTTATTTGGGCTTCGCTGGCCTCTTTTATTTTTTTGTAAAGTCCGGATACTCATCCCAACTTGTGAGGGAGTCATGGATTCCATCATCCTTTTCTCACACGGGACAACGCTCTAATAATGAAAATCATCACACTTTTATTTACTTACAACTCAAAAAGAAAATTACAACTCGATACCTATGACAAAATATGACTCTATATGCAAGATGAAAGTGATGGTGCATGTCATGAAAAGCGGAACGGTGGAAGTTGCATGGCAATATATCTCGGAATGGCTATGGAAATGCCATAATAGGTAGGTATGGTGGCTGTTTTGAGGAACATATATGGTGGCTGTTTTGAGGAAGGTGGGCTTGATGTACCGGCGAAAGTTGCGCGGTACTAGAGAGGCTAGCAAAGGTGGAAGGGTGAGAGTGCGTATAATCCATGGACTCAACATTAGTCATAAAGAACTCACATACTTATTGCAAAAGTCTTTTAGTTATCAAACAAAGCATTAGACGCATGCTCCTAGCGGAGAGGTTGGTAAGAGTTAACCATCGCGCGCTCCCGACCCTCACACAAAGGTCGACAATCATTAAACAAATCATGCTCCGACTTCGTTACATAACGGTTCACCATACGTGCATGCTACGGGAATCACAAACTTCAACACAAGTATCTCTTCCAATTCACAACTACTCACTAGCATGACTCTCATATTACCATCTCCATTATCTCAAAACTATATGCAAGGAATTAAACTTCTCATAGTATCCAATGCACTTAATATGAAAGTTTTTATTATATCCCTCTTGGATGCCCATTATATTAGGACTAAAATCATAACCTAAACAAATTACCATGCCGTTTTAAGAAACTCTCAAAATATTATAAGTGAGGTACGAGAGTTCAATAATTTCTATAAAATATAACACCACCGTGCTCTAAAAAGATATAAGTGAAGCACTAGAGCAACATTGCCTAGCTCAAAAGATATAAGTGAAGCACATAGAGTATTCTAATAAATTCACGATTCAGCGTGTCTCTCTCAAAAAGAGTGTGTGCAGCAAGGATGATTGTGGCAAACTAAAAAGCAAAGACTCATTTCATACAAGACTCTCCAAGCAAAACACATATCATGTGGTGAATAAAAATATAGCCTCAAGTAAATTTACCGATGGATTGAAGACGAAAGAGGGGATGCCTTCCGGGGCATCCCCAAGCTTAGGCTCTTTGGTATCCTTGAATATTCCTTGGGGTGCCTTGGTCATCCCCAAGCTTAGGCTCTTGCCACTCCTTATTCCATAGTCCATCAAATCTTTACCCAAAACTTGAAAACTTCACAACACAAAACTCAACAGAAAACTCATGAGATCCGTTAGTATAAGAAAAATAAATCACCACTTTAGGTACTGTTGTGAACTCATTCTTTATTTATATTGGTGTAATATGTACTGTATTCTAACTTCTCCATGGTTCATACCCCCCGATACAACCCATAGATTCATCAAAATAAGCAAACAACACAAAGAAAACAGAATCTGTTAAAAACAGAACAGTCTGTAGCAATCTATAGACTTCGAATACTTATGTAACTCTAAAAATTCTGAAAAATTAGGAAAATCAGGGAAATTTGTATATCAATCTTTTGTAAAAATTTCAGATCAAAATCACGTTCCAATGAATTTACAAAATTCCTGGATCTGAGAGCAAAAGTTTCTGTTTTTCAGCAAAATCAAATCAACAAACACCGTAGACCATCCCAAAGTTCTTACTTGTCTCAAACACTAATTTAAACAAGAAAACACAATTATTACAGAAGTAATAATGTGGAAAACACACCAAAACAGAAATAAAAAACAGAAAGCAAAAATAAAATTGGTTTGCCTCCCAACAAGCGCTATTGTTTAATGCCCCTAGCTTGGCAAAACGCAATAGATCTAGGTATTGTCATCTTTGGTATGCAATCCATAAGCAGCTCTCATAATAGATTCATAAGGTAATTTTATTTTATTTCTAGGAAAGTGCTCCATACCTTTCCTCCATGGAAATTGGAATCTAATATTTCCTTCCCTCATATCAATAATTGCACCAATCGTTCTAAGGAAAGGTCTACCAAGAATAATAGGACATGTAGGATTGCAATCTATATCAAGAACAATGAAATCTACGGGCACATAATTCCTATTTGCAACAATAAGAACATCATTAATTCTTCCCATAGGTTTCTTTATAGTGGAATCCGCAAGATGCAAATTTAAGGAACAATCATCAAATTCACGGAAACCTAGCACATCACATAAAGTTTTTGGAATCGTGGAAACGCTAGCACCCAAATCACACAAATCATGGCACTCATAATCTTTAATTTTAATATTAATAGTAGGTTCCCACTCATCATAAAGCTTTCTAGGTATTGAAACTTCCAACTCAAGTTTTCTTCAAAAGATTTCATCATAGCATCAACAATATGTTTAGTAAAAGCTTTGTTTTGATTATAAGCATGAGGAGAATTCAACATGGATTGCAACAAGGAAACACAATCAATCAAAGAGCAACTATCATAATTAAAGTCCTTGAAATCCAAAAGAGTGGGTTCATTGCTATTTAAAGTTTTGACCTCTTCAATCCCACTTTTATCAATCTTAGCGTTAAGATCTATAAACTCCAAATCATTGGGACGCCTTTTAACTAAAGTTGACTCATCTCCAGTCCCATATTTATCAAGATTTACATTAGAAAACAAAGATTCAATAGGAGTCACATCAATCACTTTAAGATCTTCATCAATATTATCACGAGAACACACTTTTTCAAGCCATTCACGCTTAGCACGTATTCTAGCGGTTCTTTCCTTACACTCATCAATAGAGATTCTCATAGCTTTTAAAGACTCATTAATATCATGCTTGGGTGGAATAGATCTAATTTTCAAAGAATCAATCTCAAGAGAAATTCTATCAACGTTCCTAGCCAAATCATCAATCTTAAGCAATTTTTCTTCAATCATAGCATTGAAACCCTTTTGCGAACTAATAAATTATTTAATATTATTCTCAAGATCAGAGGGCATCTTATTATAATTTCCATAAGAGTTGCTGTAGGAATTACCATAATTATTAGAGGAATTACTAGGGAACGGCTTAGCATTGAAACTACCTCTATACGCGTTATTACCAAAATTGTTCCTACCAACAAAATTCACATCCATAGATTCATTATTATTTCCAATCAAAGAGGACAAAGGCATATCATTAGGATCAATAGGAGCACTCTTACTAGCAAACAATTTCATCAATTCATCCATCTTTTCACTCAAAGTATTAATTTCTTCAATAGCATGCACCTTTTTACTAGTAGGAGATCTTTCGGTATGCCATTGAGAGTAATTAGCCATAATATTATCTAGGAGTTTAGTAGCTTATCCTAATGTGATTTCTATAAAAGTACCACCCGTGGCGGAATCTAAGAGATTCCTAGAAGCAAAATTCAATCCAGCATAGAAAATTTGTATAATCATCCATAAACTCAAACCATGCGCGGGGCAATTTCTAATCATTAGTTTCATCCTCTCCCAAGATTGTGCAACATGCTCATGATCAAGTTGCTTAAAATTCATTATATCGTTCCTAAGGGAGATGATCTTAGCGGGCGGAAAGTACTTGGAAATAAAAGCATCTTTACACTTATTCCATGAATCAATACTATTTTTAGGCAAAGATGAAAACCAAGTTTTAGCACGATCTCGTAGTGAGAACGGAAATAGCTTCAATTTAACAATATCATTATCCACATCTTTCTTATTTTGCATATCACACAACTCAACGAAAGTATTTAGATGGGATGCGGCATCTTCATTAGCATGGCCCGAAAATTGTTCTTTCATAACAAGATTTAGCAAGGCAGCATTAATTTCATAAGATTCCGCACTAGTGGCGGGAGCAATCGAAGTACTAATAAAATCATTATTATTAGTATTGGAAAAGTCACACAACTTGGTATACTCTTGAGTCATCATGACGAAGCAAACAAGCAAGCACACAAGCAAACGAAAAGACGAACGGAAGAAAGGTGAATAAAAAGGCAAATGTTTTTGGAAAATCGTTTTAGAAGTGGGGGAGAGGAAAACGAGAGGCAAATGGCAAATAAAGTAAATGCAAGAGATGAGTTTGTGATGGGTACTTGGTAGGCTTGATGTAGATCTCCCCGGCAACGGCGCCAGAAATTGACAAGTTGACGGGAAAGTTCTTCTTTTGACTTGCTATGTATCTCCCCGGCAACGGCGCCAGAAATCCTTCTTGCTACTTCTCGAGCATGCGTTGGTTTCCGTGAAGAGGAACGGATGATGCAACAAAGTAGATAAGTATTTCCCTCAGTTGTTGAGAACCAAGGTATCAATCCAGTAGGAGATACAAGCAAGTCCCCAATAGATGTACCTACACAAAGAATCAAACACTTGCACCCAACGCTATAAAGGGGTTGTCAATCCCTTCACGGTTACTTGCAAGGATGAGATCTGATAGAGATGGATAGAATAGATTGCTTGAACGGAAAGTAGAACAAAAGTAAAAAATAATGCAGCAAGGTATTTTTGGTATTTTTGGTTTTAGATCTGAAAGTATAAGATGGAAAATAGACCCGGGGGCCATAGGTTTCACTAGAGGCTTCTCTCATGATGGCAAGTATTACGGTGGGTGAACAAATTACTGTCGAGCAATTGATAGAAAAGCGAATAATTATGAAGATATCCAAGGCAATGATTATGCATATAGGCATCACGTCCGTGTCAAGTAGACCGAAACGATTCTGCATCTACTACTATTACTCCACATGATATGGGGTGTCCCGATCTTCTCAGTAAGCGGCGGTGGTGATGATGATGGTGTAGGATAACTTGTATGTCGCCGATGAACTCTCCCTCTCTTGATCCCTGATGCCAATGCAAAAGGTCTCAACCCTTTGGATATTCACAACGTCACACACTTGCGCACGCAGCCGTCGACCACGAACGGTTAGAATTGCAATATACTAATTCCCAATGGAACAGCAGATCACACTTGACTTGCAGTATATAATCACCAGATCGATACGAATTGGTGATGAGGATTCAAGATGAATGCTTACAAGCAATCTCATGAACTAGGGTTTATCTTAAACGTGGTCTAACTCTAACTAACCCTAAGGAAGAGTATTTATATCCTAAGATAGATCGAAGGGGTACATGGGCTGTCAGCCCGAAACTCTGCGCGCAGGCAGCACGGTAGTACCGCTGATGTCATGCGGTACTACCGCTCCAAGCGGTACTACCGCTTCAGTACCGCTCTACTACCGGTTAGCGTCAAAAGATGCCAGTAGTTTTCACGGTAGTAGGGGCGGTAGTACCGTCTCAAGCGGTACTACCGCTGGGGTGGGGCGGTACTACCGCCCTGGGAGTTGCAGAAGCCTCCTCCCAGCTCAGCTGCATTGCCTCCTTGCTCTCCTTCTTGCCCCAAGTTGCTCCTTGCGCCATGCCTTCCTCTCCAATGTACCTAATGACACATACACACAAGGATTTAGGCAGTATAAAGCTCTCATCAAAATAATTGGCATTATCAACTAAGAGAGAATTCACCTGTTGTTCATCATTGGCTAGGCTTAATATTTCCTTCCAGCTGAGACAATTAGAATCATCGTATTCATAGAATATATCCTCATCATCCTCCCTTTCTTCAAGAAAAGCCGTCCTCGGCTTTGGGTAAGCTGAAAATGGCAGAAACAAAAAGAACAACGTGTACGCATAATATATGTAGAGATAACGTGTTGTATCATTTTTGTTGTCATGAAAAAGATGCCCAGTATGCAATATGCAACTTAAATTGCAAGTATAAGTGAAGTTCATATAGTCATGACCAGAATGAGGAACACACATGTACAATGTCTTATTGTTTAGTATTAAGTCCAAAGTCCTCACAGAAGATCGATGATCAAATGTGCTATAAGCAAGGTCAAACCAGTCCAAAATATGCAAAGGTACATATATTGGATACCATGCTTCAACTATGCCACGCTGATATATAGAACAAACGTAGGTATGTTCACGAGCACTACACGCAGCGGGTAAGATGCAACTCAGTTTGCAAATAAAAGTGAAGTCTATAGCAGTAGCATATAAATGCAACAGGTGTTGGGACAACCACAATGGATTACATTCGGTTATAGCAAGATCAGAACAACCCAACATAGCTGAAATTTTTGTTGGCCGCAAGAAATCAACTAGAACATAATGATATTTCATATTCTCATGAAAATGAGCGACCGTCCCACAACACAATGATTTTGTCACATAGCATATAGGATGCAAAACAGCAAGTTTCAAATCAGCAATCCTATCACAGGTAATGCATATGTGATCCACCAGAAAATTATCAGTCATGCTATATTCACCAATTAAATTAAAAGTGAAACTATAGGCATATGTGCTAGAATTTAGATGTGAAATTTCAGAAATCTTCTTCATAGCACTACGCAAACTAATAGGTTCATTGAGCAGGATGGAATACACAATATCAACGGGTGGTATTGTAGTAAGTAGTTCGTTATGTGTTATCAGTACCACATGATCAGAATTGGAATTTAGCAAAGTATCACATGGTGCTGAAATATTTGGACTGATCAACGCACAAGAATCAACCAGCAAAGGAATAGACTCACTGAATGCCTCATTGGCTGGTTGCAGCTCAAAATTAGTACCAGTATCAATGTCAATCTCCTGAGATGTAGCAGGTACTAGAAAATCTTGCGCAAGTGGTGAGTCAGGTTGTACGACATGCTGCTCCCTTTCTTCAAAAACAACCTGCACATCAGAAGACACAACACTAGGAGCAATTGGGAGCATAGGTTGTATAACAGATGGCTCCCTTTCTTCAAAAACAACCTGGATATCACAAGAAACAACACTAGGAGTAGACATGATTACGTTAGGTGAAACCTGACTTGTCTCATTAACATGTACTCCCAAGATTGTGTGATCACGCAAATGCTCATTATTAACTATGGGAATAACAGGTGGACAGAGATTTTGACGTCTAACCTTCTGAAAATCCTTAAGTCGTGTATGTGCTAACCAAGTGTGCTTATTATTCCAAAAGAATACAGGATCGGTCTGAGCACTATCAAATTTAACCTTATGCTTATCACACCAAGGTTTTCCCAACAAAACGTGACAACAATTAAGTGTTCTAGGAAGGACATCACAGCGCATGCTAACAGTGTAGCCATAAATGGTGATAGGAACATAAGCACGATGAGTAATTGGAAATGCCTCATCATAAGCAGCTAACGTATATGGCACAAGTTTGGTATATTTACGCAACTGTAGCTTGTTAACAACATCAATACTGACCAAGTTTGTGAGAGAATAATTATCAAGGATCACTGCAGCAGGTCTACCTTCGATGTCTGCAGTAAAGTGGAACAAACCTGAATCAGGATGTACACCAAGATCTTCCTCCTCCCAGAATGCATCACTGCACAAAAACTGTAATGGTAATGGCTTGTCCTTGAGAGGATTCACCATTATTAGTACATAAAAAGTATAGCAGATGTATATGGTGTACTCTCACAACTCACTCAAAAACTGACAAGAAAAGGAAATCTTACCGTTCCAAAGTGAATAGCAATGCGTACCCGTTCGGATGGAAGACTAGTGCACAGATGTGATGAAGTGAATATCCGGGTATGAGAGCAATCACACGACAAACCAGGGTATATGGTGGAGCTTGGTTGGGATACCTAACAACACCAATGCACAAATCCTAGTGCTGATCGTGTGATACAAAAAGACCCACGGAAACTCACACGGTGGAGATAAATGGGGCAATTGCAACTCTGAAAATGAGCTCAAATTTGATGTATGTGTCGGAGGAATGCTCGTGTTGCAATGCACAGGGAGAGACGCTAGCAAAAAGCTCAAAAACAGGGCACAAGATTGCTCAATTCTACAAGTGCAAACAGCAAGATAATACAAATCCAACACTGCAAGAGATAGCAGCAACTTCTGGCCACGGTTTCTCTCGTTTCGTGCTTTCTCGCTGTTTTTTTTTTTTTTTTTTTTTTTTGATACGCCTTTTTTTTTTTTTTTTTTTCACAGCAGGTCACGTGAACAGTAACGTGAACAGTACCACGGGATTTTTTTTTTTTTTTTTCAGACTTGAGCAACAAACAACAAATCTGATCTTGCCAATCGCAAAGATGCACTTACCAAAAACCTAGATGAGCAGCCCGTAGAGCATAAGGATATGCTAGTCTCAAGAGGAAAGTGCTACGCAAAGGAAAGATTGGCTTGTCTATGGCTCACAAAAGGAAAGACTCGATTTAACTCGGATTGGAAAAAGGAAACCGGAAAGAAAACGCTAAAGGAAAAACCTAGACGCGATTCCGACGAACACAAGAACAAAAAGACGCCGACGAACACAAGAACAAAAAGACGCGGATCAGAACAAAACCCTAGACACCGACTAGATGACACGGATGACAAAGTGACGCAAAAAGAAAGACACAACGACCAGCAACTAAAACTTGGAAACGATGCAATCTAGGCGATGGCAAAAACCCTAACCCTAATCTTTTTGTGAGGCTTTTTCTGGATAGGATGAAACACAGAACTAATCTACGGGTGATTTGGTGGATGCTTACCGAGGAAACGCTGGATATCTGATACCAAGATGATATGGGGTGTCCCGATCTTCTCAGTAAGCGGCGGTGGTGATGATGATGGTGTAGGATAACTTGTATGTCGCCGATGAACTCTCCCTCTCTTGATCCCTGATGCCAATGCAAAAGGTCTCAACCCTTTGGATATTCACAACGTCACACACTTGCGCACGCAGCCGTCGACCACGAACGGTTAGAATTGCAATATACTAATTCCCAATGGAACAGCAGATCACACTTGACTTGCAGTATATAATCACCAGATCGATACGAATTGGTGATGAGGATTCAAGATGAATGCTTACAAGCAATCTCATGAACTAGGGTTTATCTTAAACGTGGTCTAACTCTAACTAACCCTAAGGAAGAGTATTTATATCCTAAGATAGATCGAAGGGGTACATGGGCTGTCAGCCCGAAACTCTGCGCGCAGGCAGCACGGTAGTACCGCTGATGTCATGCGGTACTACCGCTCCAAGCGGTACTACCGCTTCAGTACCGCTCTACTACCGGTTAGCGTCAAAAGATGCCAGTAGTTTTCACGGTAGTAGGGGCGGTAGTACCGTCTCAAGCGGTACTACCGCTGGGGTGGGGCGGTACTACCGCCCTGGGAGTTGCAGAAGCCTCCTCCCAGCTCAGCTGCATTGCCTCCTTGCTCTCCTTCTTGCCCCAAGTTGCTCCTTGCGCCATGCCTTCCTCTCCAATGTACCTAATGACACATACACACAAGGATTTAGGCAGTATAAAGCTCTCATCAAAATAATTGGCATTATCAACTAAGAGAGAATTCACCTGTTGTTCATCATTGGCTAGGCTTAATATTTCCTTCCAGCTGAGACAATTAGAATCATCGTATTCATAGAATATATCCTCATCATCTATCCTCATCACCACACATCGACCGACTCCTGCCTGCATCTAGAGTATTAAGTTCATGAAGAACAGAGTAGCGCATTAGGTAAGATGACATGATGTAGAGGGATAAACTCAAGAAATATGATGAAAACCCCATCTTTTTATCCTCGATGGCAACAATACAATACATGCCTCGCTACCCCTACTATGTCACTGGGTGAGGACACCGCAAGATTGAACCCAAAACTAAGCACTTCTCCCATTGCAAGAATTACCAATCTAGTTGGCCAAACCAAACCAATAACTCGAAGAGACTTGCAAAGATATGAAATCATGCATATAAGAATTCAGAAAAGACTCAAATAATATCCATAGATAATCTGAACATAAACCCACAATTCATCGGATCTCGACAAACACACTGCAAAAGAGTATTACATCGGATAGATCTCCATGAAGATCATGAAGAACATGGTATTGAAGAGCAAAGAGAGAGAAGAAGCCATCTAGCTACTAGCTATGGACCCGAAGGTCTGTGGTGAACTACTCACGCATCATCCGAGGGGCAATGGAGTTGATGTGGATGCCCTCCGTGATCGAATCCCCCTCCGGCAGATTACCGGAAAAGGCTCCAAGATTGGATCTCACGGGAACCGAGGCTCCTGGCGGCGGAAAAGTGTTTTCGTGGCTCTTTTTGGTATCCAAGGAATATTTCTGAATTTATAGGCCGAAGAATAGGGTTGGAGGAGTTGCCGTGGGGCCACAAGCCAGGGGGCGCGCCCCCCCTAGGGCGCGCCCCTGTGGCTTGTCGCCACACGGTGGCTCCCCTGCCTTGGTCTCCAAGTCCTCTGGGTTGCTTCTGGTCCAAGAAAAATTATTCCGAAGATTTTATTCCGTTTGGACTCCGTTTAATATTCCTTATCTGCAATACTCAAAAACAAGGAAAAAACAGAAACTGGCACTAGGCTCTAGATTAATAGGTTAGTCCCAAAAATAATATAAAATAGCATATTAATGCATATAAAACATCCAAAACAGATAATATAATAGCATGGAACAATAAAAAATTATAGATACGTTGGAGACGTATCAATAGTTTCCACTGCATATTATACTCCACTGATTTCTCCCTTCTACTTCTCCACTTCATTCATGTTGTCAAACCCCTAAAAGTATCATAGATGCCAATGCTATCTATCGTTAATTCCCCTTCCATAATGCACCTTCAACAACACAGTGAACTTGTGAATTCCATCAGGAGCATAAGAAAATAGAATTAGTTTGTGTAGCAAGAAAGGAGAGCTGAAGGCTTTGAATATACCAACGATAATGCAAAAATAATTCACTAACCTCCACCAAAGCTGGCATGCAAAGTATTTCTCATATTTTCATCATTCACTTGATATGGCGCTCAGGTAACATGGCAACAATCCGTAGAACATCATCTGCTCCCATAGACAAGGCATAATAAAGCTACCAGGCATGGATGCTGAACTTTTTGTACAAAAGAGGACACTATATTCAAAGCATCAGATCATGAACCATCCTTTCATTTGAATTTCTGCATTGAAAAGATGAGATCATGAGCCTTACATGCATTCAAAGTATAGAATATGGCCAAGTATACAATACCTTTACTACATTGCGTATAGCCTCAAATAGTCAAAACCTTTCTGGTTACATATTATATAGCATTGCTTTCTTGTATGTGAGAATGAACTGGAGCTCGCATATTCATCCCGATCCTTATTCAACCAGATCCTTCAAAATTAAAAAGCCACAGAGTTGCTGAAGTAGGAGAACTCATGCGTCAGAAGAGTCTCTAATTTTGAGTCAATTTTGTGCTTACCTGCTCAACAATGGAAAATATGTGATTATTGCCCTTCATCAACCTCACATGCCTCATTGTAGTAGTGCCATGTTTATTTCTTTCTATGTTACAACATGTGTTTTGTTGTCCCTTCCACGTGACAAATTGTGTGATTGAAACCGGGCTTCAAACTCAGGATGTAGATAATAATTAATCGAATACCTCGTGAATCAATGCGTCAACATATGACATAGAGCAAGGTAATAAATATATTTAGTGCAATGGTTAATGTCTATCATGTATGTTATAGTTCCAAATTGAGTGGCCAATTTGAAAGGAATTCACGGGATTATGCCCTCATATATGTCTATCATGTATCATAGGATTCCTTCTTTGTTATCATAATTAAAGAGAAAAAACACAACTTACATCTTGAAATTTGTCCAAGATATGAGTAGTCTAAATAGTTTTGGGTGCCCGATCAAATTTCACAAGCAATGTGATTCAACACTGAAAATTCCTAGCATTCTCAAAAGAATTAGAAAAAAAAATCACCAAGGGTTGGTTACCTACTCGCATGTTAACTGCAAGTAATGCAAAGTTGGATGGGATTTGTCATGGACATCAATATAATAAACACAAATAGAAGCATAAGATGGTTGTTCTAACAAATTGGACAATAAATGAGAAGGGTCATACAGTACAATGATTTTCTAAATGATTGGCTCAACATATTAGACTAAAAACCCATGCATGTTTATTTTGTTTGAGATAAAAATAGACAACGTAAGCAAAATCATTAGATGCATATATCTGAGTCTTCACTCTGTAGGAGGTGTGAGATAACATGTAGACCAAAATCCTCAAATTTCTCAAATAGTACCCAGAGTCTGCAGATAAATGAATGTCCTCACCTCATACTTGATATTAGAATAAGATGAACATCAGATGACAATGAAAGCAGGTGCACGAAAAAACTGAAGTTATTTTTGAGTTCTTTATGTCTTTCAACAGGGCCTTCTATTAACAATCAAACATGCATACGCAAAGCCTTTAAATAGGTGGAATCATTATTCAAATATAATCACCACACAACTTGCCAATACCATAAATTGTACAACCAAAGTTTGCTTAGGGATTTCCATTGGAGAAATTTTTAACAAGATTTTTAAGATGATAAAACTATTATATTAGCGAAGCAACCTTTGTATTTTGTAAATGGTGGCTCAACATATATAAACTAATAATCCATACATGTTTATTTTGTTTGAGATATAAATAGAAAACAGAAGCCAAACCATTAGATCCATATATTTGAGTCTTCACTCTGTAGGAGGTGTGAGCTAACATGTAGACCAAAATCCTCAAACTTATAAAATAGTACCCAGAGTATGCACATAAATGAATATCCTCACCTGATAATTGATATTAAAATGAGATGAACATAAGATGACAACGAAAGCAGGTGCTCGAAAAAAACTGAAGTTATTTTTGAGTTCTTTATGTCTTTCAACAAAGTGTGCTATTAACAATCAATCATGCATATGGAAAGCCTTTAAATAGGCAGAATCATTATACAAATATAATCACCACACAACTTGTCAATACCATAAAATGTACTACCAAAGTTTGCTTAGGGATTTCCATTGGCGCAAAAATCAACAACCTTTTTAAGATGATAAAACTATCACGTTAGCGAAGCAACCTATGTATGATAACTATAAACTATCAGTAGTCCTTCCACAAGGGATAACTATAATTTGCTAAAGTTGGGGATACATCCATCACAATGTAATGGAGGCAGTCAACATGATGGAGCCGACCGAGGGAAGGTGTTGGAGCCGAGGAGTTAGGGACACGACCGGCATGAGGTTGGCGCGGTAGGCGAGATTGATGGGGGTCAACGGTGGAATGCCTGGTACTGGAGGATAGTGAGGCTACTGAGTTCATGGCGTTGGCTCCCACGGCTAGTGGGGAGAGGCATTGGCTGAGAGAGCATGA
Organism: Elymus sibiricus; assembly: GCA_039707655.1. Classification (NCBI taxonomy): domain Eukaryota; kingdom Viridiplantae; phylum Streptophyta; class Magnoliopsida; order Poales; family Poaceae; genus Elymus; species Elymus sibiricus. Next base: position 277,727,972 of record CM077665.1, read on the forward strand.
TGGTGAGGTCGTGTGTGAGGGTACCATGCTGCTGCACAACCCATCCCAAGAAATCAATGTCGGTGGCCGCTGACTCCTGTATCCAGCCGAGGAGGCGCGATGTAGTGGGAGAGGTCAGGGGCATGTGGTGTTCTCCTTCCATGGGGAGAGGCGAGGCATCGTTGGACGACCATGGGAGAGTCAACGCTTATGATGTGTAGGGGGTGGATCTGAACCAGGAGGAGGAGGAAGAGAAAGATACGTGGTTGCGCCAGATCGAGGCGAGAAGATAAAGCGACGGGGTGGGACCAGCGCAGTTTTTCAAATCCATGAGAAACATTAACTCTGGTCTAAACACACAGTTAAAGCATCTACGAATGGACTTAGCAAATCTGGCTCCCTGATCATTCGCGGACGCACCCGATTAGTGTCCACACGTGTCCGTTTTGAGCCCCTATTTGTCCGTCCATGCAACCATACTACTCATTTTTCACTTATATATGTCCAGTCACTGGCATGTGATTAGGGATGTAAATGGTACGGATAATTCCCGTTCCGAATCCGCTTCCGCATCCGTTTTTAAGGATATGGTATGCACTTACACAAATCCGGCGGATATGGGTGCGGATACGGATTTTGGTCAACCGGATATCCGACGGATATGGTAGAGGATATGGTATTGATAATATTCGACGGATATGGATTATCCGGTATTTTTTGCGGATTATCCGAGGTTGTGAAATAGGATTATCCGATAAATTTAGCCCAATTGAGAAGCACAAATGCCCACGTGGACCAGTAATAAAAATCACCACATATAAAATAGTAATTGTACGTACATATACGCCGCCGACGCATCAAACGGAGGTCTGCGATTGCGTACATATACGCCGGCTGTGCGTCTGGATTGTGGTCTGCTTACATATACACGTAGGAATTCTGAGTATAAACAAGTATGACCACTCATAGTGGTTCCTTCTTCCATGCATGCAGTCACGTATAAGTATGAACACCAAGTTAATTTGAAGTAGTCGAGTAAAGCAGGCTTCGCTTAATAGACTACAAAACAGTATGGATTTATCGGTACTACATATTGTTACTATATTGTGTGAGTTATTACTTTAGAACACCACTTTCTAGTGTTATGCACTTGGATGGAAACATATTTTCATATTTTTGCATAGTAGAAATAAATTGTGTCCGTTTGCACGTATCATCCGATATTTTTTGTCCGTTTTCGGTCCGAATCCGTTCCTCACCCGGTCCGAATCCGTAGTCCGATATAATCCGCATTCGAATCCGCATCCGGTTATTATCCGCTCCGCTCCGAATCCATCAAAAAAATATGATAAAGGATATGGTAAAAACATTATCCGATCTGATCTGATCCGATTACATCCCTACATGTGATGGGTGATGATGAAGAGAGGGAAAGAAAATAAAGAATAAAGAATGAGAAAAGATGGTCCGGGGTGGGCCACGTCCTACTTGACGGACTGACCAAGCGAGTTCGTACGTGTCTACGAGCCCTCTTATATTTCGTATATTTGGTCCCAATATAAGGGTTCACGGACAGCCGGGACGTATAAGGACGATATGAGGAGTCCAGTTGGGTCAATTTTCCTCCCTTCTCTATCTCGTTCGATCACTGACCGGACGCGCAAGTTTATCTTTGAGGAGGATTTGAGGAGGCCAGTTGCACATACTATTATAAAACAGAGGTGAATAGTGTTAAAACAATTAAAAGTGAATCTAAAGAAAAATGAGGTACATGTGTTAGCTAGAGAAGAGCCAACGTCCAAGCTTGCAAACGCACATGATGCATCATAGCTTAGCCGCTTTAAATCTTTTATATACATGGCGTTTGATAACACTGCATGCCGCTAGTATGTGGTGGCATGAAACCTCCCTAGCTCAAACTACTTGCCTTGTGCCATAGAAAAAACCCTCCGCACGTATAAGCTATTAGCAACATTTAACGTAACAGAGAATGCCACTAATGTTTTGTACATGTGAGGCACTACTTCAGGAAGGTCCAAAGACGATAAATCAATCAGAGACCCTTCAACCAAACTGTGTGAGATCCATCAATCGTAAAACGGTAGAGTTATAGCTCCATCGCCAATAAAGAAAATTGTGTCCGATGGCGGAACCATCAAATACGATTTAGAAAAGACTTACGTGTGCGATACGTGGCATACAGTTGGTTCTTCTAAACTGTTTACGATTAGCCAATATAATACAAACGGTTAACAAAACACATATGTGTGCGAAGTACGGTATACAGTTCACTCGCATAAACTATTTGTGTTGATCCAGCAGAACACAAACGAGTTAGCATAAGAAGGTGTGTGTGATACCCGACAAATAGTTCATTCATCAGATTTGCGTGGGAAGACCAATAATAACCCACACGATTCATCCTGACAAGCTTTGTATGTTGTGGGCAGACGGTTACTACTAAACAATTGTCAGGGATTGACTAAATCATTACCGATGCTACTTAGGGAAGTGCCATTTGCCTGTATGAATATCGCAGACGTTTTGTTATTATTACCCGTCTGCCCTCTCATCTGTCCTCCTCCCTCATGTCTTGTCACCGTGTTGCCGCCCAAGGATTCTAGTGCACGCTTCGGCACCGCATAGGCATTTCTTTTGGCCACACATTGGCTCGATGATCGGTTCCCGTGCAGGTTCCCGCGGACAAAACCGCGCTTCGGCTCTAGCTTTCTGCCCGACTCGGCGAAATCCCCCAAAAACCCAATGTTTGTCAGCCTGCTATATAAACCCTCATGGTCGGCGACTCCACATTGTCTTCACCCCCTCCATCCCCGTAGCTTATCTAGTTTGCTTCTCGCCTAATCGCCAATGGCACCGGCCGGTCATCGTCGCTCAGCCACTCCGCCAGAGGACAGCTCCAGCTGCGAGGCTTCACCGCGTCGGCACGACAGTCCTCTGAAGCGTGCAATGCATGTTTCATCCCTGGTGGGTATGCGCACGCCACCCACTACATGCTCCTCCACCGCTACCGAAAGGCAGCTGCTGCCGGTGGCCGCCGTGTCCGCCACCCCACCGACAGTCGCGGGGGCCGCCACCCTAGCGGCGGACGCCTTGTTCGCCACCACACCGTCATCCGCCTTGGACACGACCCCACCGTCAGGCGGCGGGGTCATCACCCGCTCCACCATCGTGACCCGAATGCGGAAGGTGGAAGCTGCCAAAGGCCCGCTGTTGGGCTTCTGCGTCGCAAACCTTGCACGCTACATCTACTTCCTAGAGAAGGAGGTGGAGTGCCAGGTCGCGCACGCGAAGAAGCTCACCGACGATGTGGCCGCGGGAGAAGTCGCAGCGGCGGCGCAGAGTGTGGAGATCTATGCCGAGTCCCGCCGCTTTGAGGAGGGACGTCAGGAGTGGCGGAAGGCAACATTGACAGGCAACAGACTCGACTCCACCAGCTCGTCGACAGGCTCCTCCTCCACTGGCTCTTACTAAGCGCGCTCGATTCTGCTGGAAGTAGTACAAAGCCCCTCGGTAGTACTAGTATTTAGGGGCTATTTTGTTCAGTTTATCTAACTATAGATATGGTTGAACTGTACCACGTACTTTAAATTAGCTAGTATATATAGTTGAACTAGTTATTTCATTACGGGGTTGCCAACAATTGGGGAGAAGTTTGTTCGGTTTAGCTGTCGAGTTGAAGTGTTTTGTACAAAGACCACTGCTTAATGTATGAATGAAATCCATGTTTAGTGAATTTCAGTTGCAAAATTGCACCATAATTGTGATTTTGTTCCTGCAAAATTTGACAAATGTCATTTCTACAATGTTGACAAATGCCAATGTTACCAGATCGACAAATGCCAAGGTTTCCAATTTGACTAGTGGCGAAAAATGCAAATCTTCCCGGATTGTCTGTACTAAGCACACGGGTCATCGTAGAGAAACGTTTGCGATGACGCGATGCACCAATCCTCCGTGCCAATTTTTCACTTTGCTTACTGCCAAAGGAAACATAGTTGTCGATCTGTAGACGGGTATTCAATCTGAACCGTTTGTGATGAGTATTTATTTAGAGAAAAGCAATGGTATTTTTTATTTACTTTGTTTACTATGTGAATTCAAAGATAAATACTTAGTTGATCAAACCATAGATTTCATTTAGTCAAGCTTTGACTTTACATTCATACGATCGAGATACAATATAAAGAAAACTAGTTGCGACGGCGGCGGCGGCCTGCGCCGGCGATGCCGTGCTCCGGAGCGCAGTTGTTCAATTCTTCAAACGAGACCAGAATGTTATGGACTTTGAAATCAAAGAGTCGGTCATCGCGCGATCGACGAGCGGGGGGGGGGGGGGGGCGACTAGCGGTGCTGCGAGGAAGCTGTCGACAACGGCGTCCCAATCCGCCGAGGGGGCCGTGGCGGGTGCAGGCGCGCGCACGGGCAAGGGAGCGGTGGGTGCAGGCGCACGCACGGGGATGGGTGCGGTGGGCACGGGGACCGGCGTGGCCTATGCAGGGGCACGCACGAGCACATGCGTAGGAGGAGGCGCTGGCGCTTGGACGTACACGAGATCGCGCGGGTCCATGGGGACCTTGCTGACGCCCGTGGTTTCCAGCTCTGCGATGATGCTCGGTGACCAGCCCGTCAATGGTTGCTGGCGCGGGCGCGGGGATTGTTGCTGGCGAGTGCGTCGGGGCAGCATCCGCTGCGGCATGCAGCTCTTCCAGGGCAATGTCCATGGCGTTCCATTCGTCTTTATGTTCTATCTCCTTCGGCTCGGTGTTGACTTCACCAAACTGGAAGACTAGTGGCATATGATCCTTGTGTGCCATGGCGAAGGTGCATGGAGGTCTGAATGATCGAGGGGAATGGGAGGCAAAGAGAGAGGATTGTGAGTGAGTGGGCTGTAAAGCTGCATATTAAACAACGGCTCGGGCGCCATTGATGGACTGGTTGGAAGCGAGGTGGGCGGATATGGAGGTCAAAGGGCTCGCTTCCCGGCAAGCCTGCAGCCTACTGCTGGCACGCCTCTCGGTGAGCCTGCGCATAGGAGGCCAGCTCGCATGCCTCCCGTGCCCCGTCAACTGAAACAGCTGCTCGCACGGCACCTCCTAGCCAATAAAGAGTGCGACACATGGCAGCATGTAAATGGGCAGTAGAATGCCCACAGTTTATAAATAATTCAACCGTTTGCGTGGTAACATGACCGTTCTTTGTTCCAAAAAGCTTTTGTTATCTATTAATGTGTGCGCCTTTTCACAAAGTGGACACAAAAAATACCACAACATATTTGTGCTATATCATGATGCCATGACCAATTTCTTGAATTTTGTGTGAGTTTTAGATTTACTATAGTTTAAACCAATATTCTCAATGTTGGCTCTAGAAGAAAAAATATATTGAAAACGTGTCTTAAATAGGAAAAACAAAATCCTATGATGCCTTTATGTGCCATGTCATGACACCATGCCAAGTTTCATGAATTTCTGACGAGTTTTTGATTTACATGAATTTAAAACCCAAGTTTCTCAATGTTTGTGTGGCCGGGCCAAGAACTGAAGATGCAACCACGTACACTTATATGATTTTTAACCCATTTTGATGCACTGGACCTTGTGATTGTAGTTGAAATTTTAATTATGCACATTAAATGCATATAAAACTCAATTAATGTATAAAAAGGCCAAATGAAACACTGTATAATTCCATATTTTAGCACGACACTCCTGTTGGTCTATATATGTTGCCTCTAGAAATAGTTCAAGGCGAGAAGAGTCAGCGGATGTCGTTTCGCCAACGTAAGGTGACGCGTTCCATACCGGAACCACAAAGAGCTTCCCATGAGAAGCTCTGGTTTTTAAGGGTCTTGTGCCAAAACTTGTCCTAGATTGGACAATTTTTGTACCACGCGTACATATGAGACATGTCATGACACCATGCCAAGTTTCATGAATTTTTTATGAGTTTTTGATTTACATGAATTTAAAACACAAGTTTCTCATTTCTTGCATGGGTCCTAGAGATGCAGCCATGGACACTTATATGATGTTTCAACCATTTTGATGCACAAGACCTTGTGATTGTATTTCAAATTTGAATTATACACATTAAATGCCTAGAAAACTCAATTAATGTATTAAAAATGCAAAACAACCCGTGAATAATTCCATATTTTAGCAATATACTTGATGGTCTATATTGCCTCTAGAAAAAGTTCAAGGCGAGAAGATGAGCAGATGTCGTTTCGTCCACATAATTAAGGTGACGTGTTCCATATCGGAACCACAAAGCTTCCCATGAGAAGCTATGTTTTGTAAGGGACTGTGCCAAAACATGTCCCAAATTGGACAATGTTTTTACCATGGCACATATGTGCCATGTCATGACAACATGCCAAGTTTCATGAATTTGTGACTTGTTTTGGATTTAGAGTAAATTAAAAACCAAGTTTCTCAATGTTTGTGGCCGGGCCAAGACCCTGAGATGTTTGAAATTCATTCCCATTTCTTGCCTGTGACATAAAGATGAAGCCATGGACACTTATATGATTTTTCAACTCATTATGAGGCACTGGACCTTGTGACGGTAGTCCAAAATTGAGTTATACACATTAAATGGCTAGAAAACTCAATTAATATATAAAAATGCAAAATGGACCTTGAATAATTTCATATTTTATTACGACACAACTATTGGTCTGTGTTCACTGCAGATAAATCTTATTGCGATCCAACCATCGTCCTTTGCTGAAGTAACCTCATTTTTCGTTCTAAAAACAATATGAAAATCAAGTATATCGCAAACAGTTCATGAGCATGAATCGTGTGTGATGCAGTACAAAATATCTTGGGCCAATCCTCATACATGGCTTAGGTCAGAAGCTTCGTCGGCTACCTCAAGACCGTTTACTATTCAATCGTCGTCGGTGAAAGACGGGGACGTGGATCCCCATCATGAGGGTAACTTCGGCAACCCACTCCGGCCCGAGCATGGCTGCATAAGCCATGAGCGCGCTCATGACATGCTTGAACGCAGCTGCTACCTCCGACAGGGCGGCTGCAGCAACCAAAAGGGCAGCTGCAGCAGTTGAAAGGGCGGCAACAATAACCACGACGGGGATAGCAAATGGCGAGAACGACACATCAACTGTCAATTTCTTGGCGGTCGCTGTAGCCCTAATGGCGGACGCCCATGCCCATATCGAGGCTGCCCACACCCATCTCGTGTCGGTCACTGCAGAAATCAAAGCGGCCTTCACCGACACCGGTCGACAACATGTCTGATGAGTTGATAATCGCTGAGTTTGCTCGAGCAGATGTCCGTTCGTCGGCAGCCTCCCTAGACAAGATGGTGGATGTCCATGCCTGGACCAAGGCCGTCCACGCCCGACTCATGGCGGCCTTATCCAAAGAGATGGTGGATGAGGACTACGAGATGCTGGTGGAGTATATGGCGATGGATGCTATGGAGCACGGAAATTAATTTACAGCTTATTTCGTTTCTTCGAGTGAAACACGGAAATTAATTGACACGACACACTACACTTATGGATCACATCTAACTTGGGAGGAGAAGGATGTTCTTATCAACTTTGTTATTGGTGTCCTAGTTGGTAGGGACAACTTCCCATATAATTTGGGAACTACCCCAAATTATACACTTCACATGCCACTAGTGCATAGGTTGAGGGTGGATGACATTCGTCGAAATATCTTGGTAAGAATTATTAAGTACACTACTATTGCGTAAATGGTGTTGATTACATTGCTAACTAGGCTATTAGTCTGTTCTTCAACAGAAACTGCCAAATGATGTTGTGCCTCCGTTGATGCATGGTGAAGGTTATATGACAATTAAAAGCCCTATGAGGCCCCAGTTCTCTTTTGCATACTCGACTGAGCGCAAACCATCAAGACGGCTCCAAATTGAAGCATGGGGAGAAATAAAGAAGGATCGCAAGCCACAAGTTGGAGACCGTTGGATATCTTTGCTTCATCATGGAGACATAGGTGTTATTCTGTTTTATGTCATTTTACCTAGGAGGTAGGACTAGGTCCTATGAGAGAGAAGTTTTTCTGGTTTATATTAACTTGCATGATCGATTAGGATGATTACTATTATGATGTTTTTCTGTTTTATGAGATTTTAACTTGGTATGATTAAGATGATGATGAGTTATATGACATATATTTGATTAAGGTGGATGGATGCAAGTGATCATGTTGAATTAGAAGAAAATATGATGTTGCCAATCGCAACATCATATTTTCCTCTAATTGAACATGATCACTTGCATCCATGCAATTTAATCTAAATGTAGTTGCTGGCACAATAATTATTGATGTTGTATATTAATATGTGTAACCGTGTGTAAATACAACATAAATATGAAAAAAGGAAAATGTGCGTTTAAAAGTGGCGCGGGTTAGAGAAGCGCGCTACTCATAACTCGGTTAGCAGTAGCGCTGGTTAATTGGCGCTACTGCTAAACTTTAGCTGTAGCGCTGGGTAACCAGCGCTACTGCTAAAAATTAGCTGTAGCACCGTAGCAGTAGCGCGGGCACCTGCGCTACTGATAGCTCAAAAACCGGCGCTACTGCTAGGGTTTTCTCATAACCGCCGCCTCATGTACTGCATAGTTCTGCTCTCACTCATAGTGATAGCTCTTCTTATGTATATCATTGTTTAGATGGATGACGATGTAGTTGCAAGTATTCGAGACTTGTATCGCTATTTTCGAGATGATGACGAGAGACCACTTTGTGTTGGATGATGATTATGATGATGACATGATTTGATGAGACTATTTGTATGTGTATGCTATGATTACATTTGTATGTGTATGATATGCTAGAGATTATTGTATAAAGCCTGTACAAATACAAAACAAATATGCAGAAAAAAATCAGAAACTAATAAAACTAGCAGTAGCGAGGGGAGTAAAGTTAGTAGCAGCGCGCACTTAGCAGCAGCGCGGCTTACTGTAGAGCGCTACAGCTATTAGCAGCAGCGCGTCCCGGTAAAGCTCGCTATTGCTACCCATGTATAGCAGTAGCGCGGTTCAACATGCGCTACTGATACAAGTTAGTTGTAGCGCTGTATCAGTAGCGTGGATACCCGCGCTACTGATACACCTAAGACCCGCGCTACTGCTAGGCTTTTCCCTAGTAGTGTCCTTACCCCGGAGGTCGTCGAGCGGGAACTCGTCATCGAGGAGGTGGCTGATATCGACGAGCGCCAGGCGGAATATTAGTTTTTGTTTAGAGCCCTAGTCTTTTGTTAGAGTAATGTGTAGGTCAACTAACTATGTTTAATTGGCCGATTTAGTAAGTGCGGACAGTGTTGTAGGCTCTTCTGTGTAGTACTCAAAATTGCAAGTGATGTTAAATCAAGCAATGACATAGATGACCACCATAACGAGGAAAATTCGGACCAAAATTTGTCGCCGTATCCCAATTTTATCTTCCAAATGAAAATGAAATGCAAGTACCATGTGCAATGTAGTATCCAATATCTTACACCGGAAGGTTGGAGACCAAATTTTGACGTTCAGTCTCATCACACATGGGATAAACTATAGAATTCGTTTGTGATGTTGGATATCGCACACAGTTCAGATAAAAATACCGCGTCCTATGTGACTATGCGCGCCAGTTTCTCGCCGCACCGAATGAAAATTTTGGGCTTCCACGTAAATATCTACCTCCCCCACCCCTCGTACCAACCAAAAGCCACATTTCCCCTACTCCCCTTCCTTTCCTAAGTTCAAACCTTCACTGCTTGCTTGCAGCGCCGCCTCCTCGCCGGCGACGCTCCTTCCTGCTACTCGGCCACCCCCATCTAGTCAGGTAATCCACACCTTCCCCATACCCCCTCCCCTCCACCCCATCCTCCTCCATCCCACATGCCCCGACCGCCGGAGCGACACCTTCCACCAAAATCAACGGCCCATCCCCTAATTAATCGCCGCCAAAATACATGGTGCACGCAGTATAGCTAGGATGTCAAGGAGCATCTGGCAGCGGAGAAGCAAATCATGACCGCATGCACGGATGAGGCCACGATGGCTGCCATTTGTGCCGACCCCCAGATCTTGGATCAGAACCTCGCTGTCGACGCCACCGTCGAGCCTCGCGGGTGGACGCCGCCATGCGGTTGGCTACTTTAAACAACAGCTCGTGGTGTTTTCTCGAGGGCTCTGTTGGTGTCCTCGACGAAGACTACAAGTTGTTTTCTCAGCGTGCCCATGCTTTCCTCAGCTCCAGAGCCGGCAGGTTGATGACCGGACAGGCTCAGGCCACTCACCACTACAAGGAAGGCAACCATGATGTGGAGGCCTCGCCCTCTTCCAAGCCCAACATTATCTATATCTCCGACGACGAGGAATAGCTTGTTTTTTAGCTTAATTTCTAGTGACCTGTGTTCAGCTAGCTACGCATGTTAAGCATGTTTTGTTTACCTGTTGCATGTGTTGCTCCTGCCTTTCCTTAAGAAATTCTAGTGAAATATACAATGTAATGCTACTATGCAATCTGACCTTCTAGTTTGTTTTATTGTTCAATGTGATGCTTAGTTAACTGTTTGGTTCATTTGTTTTGGTGATCATCTGAAATGTGATGTTCGATTGTTGTTGGTACAATTTTGTATTGTTATGAATGTGAGAAGTAAATCAAATTTGGATATAATAAATACATGTGAAACATACAATTGCTATATTTCATAGTTCTTAGCACGGTTGGCTTTTCCATGTGGCTCGAACTAATATGTTGGATTTGCAATGCGTTTATTTTTCAGTGACATAATTTAATGATAGCATGCCAAATCTCACTTATAACCTGATCAATATCTATCTTAAATACGTTACAGGGGCAACAATGGGAGACACTGAAGTTTACCATCGAGGTTTGAACATTCATGATCCTTTGGCTAATAGCACATTATTATGCAATTGCAGGAACCATTCTAATATTTAGGTTACTAATAATTTGGTCTTGCACATGTAGGTCTTGCTATAATAGGTTTAGACCCACTGTTCGACCCATTTTGCATGTGGGGAAATGAGGTGTTCATGAATATTAGTCAAATCAAGAAACTCAGAAAGATTGTTAAGATAAAGAAACTAGCGACGAAAAACAACAGATGTTTGTGTGCACAATTAAGAAGACATCAGTGAACTATAGGATGGTACTATCTCTTTTACTTTATCTTTTTTCCCTTTGCGACATTTCAATTTTTTGAAACGAAATTTATGCATATATTGGTTTCCAGACCTTTCAAAAGCAGGTCATCGATGAGTACGTCTCAAACCACATGTATGGTCAAGAGGCGAGGAAGGTATTCAGAAAGCACCCATTGTATAATCTTGAAGTCTTCCTCAAGAGGATGAAGGATGGGCGGGCAACCATCCACATGCACTGGCCTAAAGTTGCAAGGAGCTTCGACATTAGTGAAGGCTCAATATTTGCCTTCCGCTTCAACAGCTTTCTAGACGATATTCATATGTCTATTTACCGTCTATGATGGTACTTTCCAAAGGTTTTAGATGTTGCATGAGCAACTTGGTCCTGTCGTGTAATTGGGTAGCTAGGTAGTTATGCCTATATGATGTTGTACTCTGATGTATTTCAATTATGAAATCTTGGTTCCGTAATACGAATATGAAATATATTGTGTGCTTGATATGAAGTGTAAATTTGATCACTAACATGATTATAAATAATAGAGCAATTAGGATGATTATTGGGGTTTCCTATTGCTGACTGTTTCTCAGACAACACCATGAGCGATGACCTCAACAAACGCACACAGTTTCTGGAAAGTTGGTGTGTTGGATCAGTGAACAATCACACACGACTTCCTGACGACAACCGTGAGCGTTAGGCCACCCTTTCACAAACATTTCCAATTAAAAAGTGTGAGTGATGGATAGCCCTGTGCCAAACAGTTTCTTCTAGGCACCGTGTGTGATAGCCACCCCTATCACAGACGATGTTATGCAGAAAATTGTGTTTGATGTATAATACGAACATAAACGTATCTTTGGGATTACTTGTGTGGGATGCTAAGCACATCTCACATGACTTCTGCAATATGTCTGTTTGTGATGACGGTCCCAATCGCACACGCTCTATTTTTGCGTGGTGTGTGTGACCGTACGAAGGCATCACCGACGATTTATCTATGTCGTATGGGATAGGCCCCCCTATCGCCCACACAGGCAAGGTGACGGTTTAAAACTACGTCACGGAAAGGGAGTAAAAACCGTTTATATTGGAGCTGTCTGCACTAGTGAGGCCGGGGCCCATACTTTAGCAGCGTGCAAATAGCCGACACGCTGCTATTACAATTGCCTTTAGTTGGAAAATGGTGTACGACGTATGTGTTCCAATTATCACGCATGAATGTTTGTATTTTTCAGTTGACTTCATAAAGAAAATTTAAATGGACACCAACAAATTAAAGGCATTTAATTTAGAACACAAAAAATCAATAATTGTGATTTTCAACCCAAAACCTTAAGTACAAATTAGCATCGTGCGCAATTTTGCTTGGATGTTGCTAGTGTGCTTACTAGCAACGTTGTCTATAGTGCACACACTGCTAAGTTGAAAAATATGAATTTCGTACAAAATAGCTAAACAACCTTATATAAATCCTAGATTTGGATATGTAACTAGGAATGGTGTACATTATATGCATATAAATTTCTTATGTCACAAAAATAATAACATCACCACGTCGAGATCAAACCGAACACTTTCCGCCAGCCCCTTCGAAAATATGGGTCACGCCCTCGATCTCCTGACGGATTGAAAGCAATGCACATCAAAAATTCTGTTTGACACTTTAGAAATTTAATTACAGATTCACGTTGTCATATATTGACACCGTGCAGGGTTTCTATTTGTTCCAACATCGATTCAGTTTTTATAATTTAAAAAACATTCTAAATAAACGATGTTTTAAAATTATTTCACACAAATGTTCAGATTTTTTCATGACTTCATCAAACAAAATTAAATGGACACCAACATATTTCCTAGCATTTAATTGGGACACAAAAAAACCACTAATTATGCTTGTCAACCTAAGACCCTAAGTACCTAGTGGCATCATGCGCCTGCTAGCCTAGACAATGCTAGTGTTTTGACTAGCAACATTTTTTTGTACCAAACACACTCCTAAGATGAAAAATATGAATTTCCTACAAAATATATTAACAACCATTATATAAATCCTAAAATTGGATATGTAACTAGGAATGTTGTACATTCTACATTCATACAAATTTCTTATGTCAAAAAATAACATCACCACCATGTTGATCTCAAACCCGAAACATGTCGGTACCCTTCAAAAATACGCATCTCGCCTCTTGATCTCCTATAGAGTTGAAAGGAATGCGTATCAAAAAAATTATTTAACACTTTGAAATTTCATCCACAGATACAAGTTGTCATGTATTGACACCATGCAAGGTCTTAATTTCTTCCGACAACCTTTCTATTTTTTTAAAATTAAAAAACATTTCTAAATAAACCATGGGTTTCAATTTTCACACATGAATGTTTGGATTATACAATTGACTTCGTCAAACAAAACTAAATGGACACCAACTAATTTGCTAGCATTTAATTGGAAATGGAAAAAATCACTAATTTTGCTTGTAACCCTAAAACCCTAAATACGTATTAGCAGTGTTCTCCTGCTTGCATGGACACTGCTACTATGCTTACTAGCAGCGTTAACTCAATAACACATGTTGCTAACATGAAAAAAATCTATTTCCAACCAAATAGCTTAAGAACATTATATAAATCCAAGCATTGGATATGTAACTAGGAATGGTGTACATAACATGCATATAAATTTGTTATGTCACTAAAATAACAACACCACCATGTTGACCTCACACGAGAAAATTTCTGGCCCACTAAGAAATACATATCTCGCGACTCGATCTCCTATTGGATTGAAAGCGACGTGTATCAAAACTTCAAGTAGTCATATATTGACACCATGCAAGGTTTCAATTTGTTACGACAACCCTTCAAATCTTTTCTAAATAAACAATGAGTTTCAATTATCGCTCACGAATGTTTGGATTTTTCAGTTAACTTCATCAAACAAAGCTAAGTGGAAACCAAATAATTTGCTAGCGTTTAATTTGGAACAAAAAAATGACTAATTATGCTTGTCACCCTAAATACTTAAAGACGTAGTAGCTTTGTTCTCCTTCTTGCCTGGACGTTGCTACTATGCTTACTAGCAACATTCACTCGACAAACACACGTTGCTAAGATGAACTTTCCTAAAAAATAGGTTAACAACCTTATATAAATATATTTTTATGTAACTAGGAATGGTGTCAATTACATGCATAAAAAATGTTATGTCACGGAAATCTACACCACGAAGTCGATGCTCAAACCATTAACTTTCCGGCCCCGTTCAAAAATAGGTATCTCGTGCCCTCTATATCTTGTTGGCTCAAAAGCAACATGTATGAAAACTTTTGTTTGACACTTTAAAAATATAACCATGGATTCAAGTTGTCATATATTGAGACCATGCAAGGTTTCAATTTCTTCCAAAAATGTCAAAAATATTTTTTTGGATTTAAAAAGAATTTCTAAATGAATGACGTATTTTTCAGTTATCGCACATGAATGTTGGATTTTTCCATTGACTTCATTAATTTTTGTTTAATCCGTGGTGTCGCACATGAGTAGTAGCTATCGTTTCATTGGAAATGGAAAAATCACTAATTGTCTTGTCACATCAAAGCCCTAAAGACGCACTAGCATCATTGTCATGCATGCGTGGATGCTGCTAGGGTGCTTACTTGCATCGTTAACTCAATAACACACACAACTAAGATGAAAAAAAGATAAATTTCCTAAAAAATAGCTTGACAACCTTATATAAATCCAAAAAATAGATATATATATCTAACTAGCAATGGTGTACATTACATGCATACAAATTTTTTATGTCAAAAAATAACAACACCATGTCGATTGTATAGTTTTTTATCTATGAGACACGTGTGATTGCTTTTCTAAATCAGTTTGTAGTTCGTTTATCTAATCCGAACCTCCTGGCTTGTAGAAGAGAACTGCATATTGGCTATGGGTGAACTACATTATGTGTTACATATATTTTTGAACCGCTTCTCTTGCTTGATCGAACTTCATGTTTGTTGACGAACAAACTGCATTCATGTTTACTTCATGCATCATTTTCTTTTATGGCACACCTATCATCTTGCATATTTTTTCACACATAGTGTACTGCAATATCAAAGTCAACGAAAATCTTTTTTATGCAAGTCTGACTGATAATCCCGAAGTGCAAGGAATCATCGTAGCACCTTCCAAATATGGAAGTGGTAAGTATGGAGTGTCGAACCCACAAGGAGCTAAACATAAGATCAATATTCTCTCAAGTCCTAATTGCCACTGATATGACTCTACGTACACCGAGCGTTTGCTCTTATCAAGAAACAAGAAATAAAACTACGTTGTGGGTACAAAGAGGATAGTTTTGCATGATATCAGAGAACTAAAATATGAAAATAGGTGCTGCCTAAATAAAGTTAGAATATATTACAATATATTACAAATAGCGAGTGTGGAATAATGATGGTATGGTGTGCGGAATTGTCCTAGGCAATTGGTAACAAGATCAGTAATCATTATTGCAATTTTATATGAGGGAGAGGCATGAGCTAACATACTTTCCATACTTGGATCATATCAGCTTATGATTGGACCTCTAGCAAGCATCTGTAACTACTAGAAATCATTAAGGTAAACCCAACCATATCATTAAGTATCAAGTCCCCTTTACTCCCATACACAACAACCCCCTTACTAAGGTGTAAGCTTCGGTCACTCTAGCCACCCACTATAAGCGAATTATGAACGTGTTGCAACACCCTACAGCAGGAATCCCTCACATGTGCTCGGCCTGGAAGGCACCATAGGACATCACAAAAATAAAACATACAACTCAAACCAATTAAGATCATCAATGAACCCAAAGGACAAAAGAAATCTACTCAAACATCATAGGATGGCAACACATCATTGGATAATAATATGTGGCATAAAGTACCATGTTCAAGTAGGGGATGCGGGAGAGTGGACCGCTGAAAAGAGACGAGGGAGGTGATGAAGACGGTGATGTTGATGAAGACGATCACCGCGGCGATGGTTCCCACGGCGGCACTCTGGCGCCACTGAGAGATAGAGGGGGAGAGAGTCTCCCCCTCAGGCTTCCTCCTCCATGGCTTGCCCCTAGATGGGGAGATGTTCTCACCTCTGGTCCTTGGCCTCCAGTTACCCGGAGGGACGAGATCCTCTCCGAGATTGGATCTCTCTCTCTCTCTCTCTCTCTCTGTTTCTTCTCTAGTTTTCGTCTGTTTTCTAGGCTTTCACCATTTCTTATATTCCCGGAGATCTATAACTCCGATTGGGCTGACATTTTGAGGGGATTTCTATCTGGAAATTATCTTTCTTGCCTCGAAAGAAGGGCTCCAACTGCCTAATGAGGCGCCCACAAGGCAACCCGGCTTGCCTAGGGGAGTGGGCGCGCCCTGTTGCCTTGTAGGGCCCTCGAGCATTGCCTTGCGTTGATTCTTCTTCTTAAAACTCACATATATTCCAGAATAATTCTCCGTAAAATTTTATCGTGTTTGGACTTCGTTTGGTATGGTTTTTCTATAAAACAAAAAACATGCAGAAAACAAGAACTGACACTGGCACTATATTAATAAGTTTGTCCATAAAAATAATATAAAAGTGCACCAAAACGATATAACACTATTGTAAACATGGCATAAATACTTCATAAATTATAGATGCGTTGGAGACATATCTGAAAGCACATATGCTCTCTTGGAGGTTTTGATAATTCATGACAACATACATTGTCTCTAGGACTAATAGTTTGACCTAGCTTATTTCAGATGAAGTCCAAACCGAAAATTTTGGTTCCACCAAGATGCTTAACTGCCCGAGGACATAGCAACTCGGTGACGCCGGGATTTTAAGATCGGTGGTACCGAGATTGAAAACCTAGATCAACCCTAGTGCTTCGGTGAAACCGATTTTTGAGAGTTGGTTACACCGAGTAGCATATGGGAGGTTTGGGTAGTCAGCTCTTGTCAAAATGGAACTCCGAGTGCTCCTCACACAGAGGGTCCGAGAAGTGCTTGCTCAAATGTTGTGATGAAGCATGAATAACATTTGAGACAAGAAATCATAGATAGCTAGAGGGGGTACTTAGGCATTCTTGTACATCCAATTGGTGAAAGAAAATGAAAGCCAAATAGCAACAATTGTATGGCCTCGAATGAGCAAAAATATGCATACCAACATGCTCACACATTAAGATGTCAAATAAAACATGGCAAACATGCAAAACCACTCTAGTATCTACCAAGCAATTTGGCGATGTCGGAGTCATCTATATATGAGTATATTGACTTAGGTGCCAAGTAAGAATACTTGATCATAGGTCATACTCATCGTTTAAGCACAAGTTGGGTTGCCACTTTTACATAAAACTTTTAATGTGTTCACATCTTAAGAGATGCTTTGACTCAAGTCTTAGAGTAAAGCCCTCCCTTGCTGTGACATCCCCCCTAAGAGGGACAAACTAACCTTGGGTTTGTCGTTGAATACTTCATGTAAGTGTTGTAGTAGTGGATGCTCATAGTTGATGAAGATCATCTTGAGTTGGGAGTCATCCTTGTTGTTTGATACGTCTCCAACGTATCGATAATTTATGAAGTATTCATGCCATATTTTCCTGTGTTTACAATACTTTTATATGATTTTGATGCAACTTTTATGATTTAATTAGAACTAACTTGGACTGATGCTCTTTTCAGCAGAATTGCCGTGGTGTCGTTTTTTGTGCAGAAAATGAAAGTTCTTGGAATCGCCCGAAACATTTTGGTGATTTTTTTGGAACATATGAGCAACATTAGAGGGAAGAACCACTAGAGGGCTGCCAGGTTGGCGCGACCCAACAGGGCACGACCCAACCCCTAGTGGCGCCCTGTTGGGTCGTGGTACCCACGTAATTCCGTTTTGCGTGATTCCAACATTGAAAAATCCAATAAATACCGGAACCTCCAGAAGTTAACCTAGAACTTCCGCTCCACCGCCGCAACTCTCTGTATCGACAAAAATCAATCTGGAGCCTTTCCAGTAACCTACCGGAGGGGGAAAATCATCACCGGTGGCCATCTTCATCATCCCGGTGGATGCCATGACGAGGAGGGAGTAGTTCACCCTCGGGGCTGAGGGTACGTACCAGTAGCTATGTGTTTAATCTCTCTCTCCCTCTCTCGTGTTCTTGAGATGGCACGATCTTGATGTATCACGGGCTTTGTTAATATAGTTTGATCATATGATGTTTGTCCCTTGCTATCTTGTTGTGATGAATTGAATCTTTTCCTTTGAGGATTTGTTATGTCGGATTGAATATTGGGTTTGAGAACACTTGATGTATGTCTTGCATGTGGATACCCGTGGTGACAATGAGGTATCTATTGATTCACTTGATATATGTTATGGCATCAACTTGCGGATTCTAGTGACCTTGGGGATCTATGCATCGGGGTTAATTGCACATTTTCATACTACTTTCTCCGATAGAAATCTTGGGGTGCTCCTTGAAGTTCTTTGTGTTGGATTGAATATGATATATCTGAAATTGGTTGATGCAGGTCACATAATTTACCCATGGATACTTGAGGTGACATTGGAGTATCTAGGTGACATTAGGGTTTATTGATATGTATCATTGGTGTTATTTTAGTACGAACTCTAGGGTTGTTTGTGATACTTATAGGAATAGCTCAAAAGATTGATCGGAAAGAATAACTTTGAAGTGGTTCTACTACCTACACCGGTTTCATCTTATTTTCTCCGCTAGATAGGAACTTTGAAGTGATTCTTTGTTGCACGTTGAGGGATGATCATGTGACTCAACTATGTTAGCATTGTTGGGAGATTGCACTAGTGAAAGTATGAATCCTAGGCCTTGTTTCCAAGCATTAATATATCATTTTGCTTGCTGTTTGCCACTTGTTACCTTGCTGTTTTTATATTTTCTGATTACAAAAACCTATATCTACCATCCATATTGCACTTGTATCACCATCTCTTCGCCGAACTAGTGCACCTATACAATTTGCCATTATATTGGGTGTGTTGGGGACACAAGATACTTCTTGTATTTGATTGCAGGATTGTTTAAGAGAGACCATCTTCAATCTACACCTCCCACGGATTGATAAAACTTAGGTCATCCACTTGAGGGAAAATTGCTACTGTCTTACAAAACTCATCGCTTGGAGGCCCAACAATGTCGACAAGAATAAAGTTGCGTAGTAGACATCAAGCTATTTTCTGGCACTATTGCCAGGGAGGTGAGTGCTTGAAGGTATTTCTTTAGATCTTGAAATTAAATCTTTTAGTTTCTTTTGTTTCACTTGTTTGGTTTATAAAAGAAAACTACAAAAAAATGGAGTTTAGGTTGCCTCATTTGTTTCGTCTTTATAATGTCTTTCGTAAAAATAAGGATTCAGAAAATTGTGCTCAATTAGTAGAGGAAGAAATTATGAAAATACTTAATGAGAATTCCTTGAATGATGATCATTATTGTAAAGTTTCTAGTATGAATTCTATGAATATCCATGATGCTAATGATATGCAAAGCCACAAGCTTGGGGATGCTATGTTTGATGAAGATGATATTTTTTGTCCCCCAAGTTTTGATGAGCAAATTTATTTTTATTATTGCATGCCTCCTATTTATGATGATTATGGTGATGACACGTGTGCTATAATGAGTAATGATAACCATGAAACTTATCATCATGGTTTTAATTTTCAATTTGGTTATGACAATCAAGTGTCACGTGATAGTTATTTTGTTGAGTTTGCTCCCACTATTATGAATGAGAAGAAATATGCTTATGTGAAGAGTAATAAATTTTCTATGCTTGTAGATCATGAAAAGAATGCTTTATGTGATAGTTATATTGTGAAATTCCTTCATGATGCAACTTAAAATTATTATGAGGGAGGAACATATGCTTGTAGGAATTGCAATAATATCAAGTTTCCTCTCTATGTGTTCAAATTTTGAAGTTATGCTTGTTTTGCCTTCCTATGCTAGTTGATTCTTGCTCTCAAAAATTGTTTTCTCACAAAATCCCTATGCATAGGAAGTGGGTTAGACTTAGATGTGCTTGCCATGTGATCCATGATGCTCTTTTGCATGTTTCAAATACTATTCCTATGTGAGCATCATTGCAATCATCATTCCTAGCTAAAAGGCTTTAAAGAAAAGCGCTTGTTGGGAGACAACCCAACACTTTTACTTTCTGTTTTTGAGTGTTAACATAATTAAGCTACTGTAGTAATCATGTGTTGTGTCTTTTATTTCAATAATGTGCCAAGTAAAGCCTTTGGGATAGTGTGGATACTTGTTAGTTTGATTCTGTGCAAAACAGAAACTTTTACGCCCAGTGCAGAATTTCTCTGATTTTACTGGTGAGTCAAAAAATTCAGAAATTTTTACAAAGTATTTCTATTCAAATTCTCTGCATTTTCCTAATTTTTCAGAATTTTTAGACAAAGGTAAATATGGATTTCATTCAGATCTTCACAGACTGTTCTGTTTTTTACAGATTCTGTTTTGCATGCATAGTTTGCTTGTTTTAGTGTTTCCATAGCTTATATTTAGCTGTATAAATCATGGGAATGACATAAATCTTGTCTTGACAGTACCTAACTGAATTGTCTTTATTTGTTATACTAACCCATCTCACGAAGTTCCGTTAAGTTTTGTGTGATTGAAGTTTTCAAGTTTTGAGTGAGATATCGAGATGAGGAGAATAAGGAGTGGTAGTACCCTAAGCTTGGGGATGCCCAAGGCACCCCCAAATCAATATCCAAGGAAGACTCAAGCGTCTAAGCTTGGGGATGCCCCGGAAGGCATCCCCTCTTTCGTCTTCAACACTCTCGGTATATCTTACTTGGAGCCATATTTTTATTCGTCAAAAAATATGTGTTTTGCTTGGAGCATCATTTTATTTTGTTGTTCTCTGTTAGATGTTATTTATAATCTTGTTTTTCAATAAATGGTTCCAAGAATTGCCTTTTAGGATGCTTGAATTGCATGTTTGATGTGTGCTGTGTAAAAACAGAAACTTTTGCTGTAGTGTTTGAATTTTCATATTTTACTGGAACATGGAAACTTTCTGAAATTTTTACACAGTATGGTCATATAAAATATATATCTTGTCCTAAATTTTAAGAATTGTTAGAGTTACAGAAGTTCACTGTTTTGATAGATTGCTACAGACTGTTCTGTTTGGACAGATTGCTGTCATAGTTTTGTTATCTACTTATCCTGGAGTTTTCATGGCTTATATTGTTAGATATAAATTGTGGAAATGATAGTATACAGTATATAATGTTTAAAAATTATTATGCAACTCGTCTTGGCAGTACATGAAGTGTTGATTTATTCCTATGTGTACTAATCTTTCTCACGAGTTCTTTTCAAATTTTGTGTGGATGAAGTTTTTGAGACATAGGTGAAACCGGGATATGAGAAGCTTGAACGAGATACAAAAGCTCAAGCTTGGGGATTCCCAAGGCACCCCAAGTAAATATTTCAAGAAGTCTCAAGCATCTAAGCTTGGGGATGCTACGCATCCCGCCTCTCTTCGTTAACTATCGGTTAGCCTATGTTGAGCTTAAATAATTATTCGTTCACGTGATATGTGCTATTCTTGGAGTGCCATTTTTATTTTGTTTGCTGTTTGAATAAAATACTCAGATCTGAAAATATTTATTGAGAGACAGAGTCCTCACATAGCTAATTTATTGTTTGACTACTCATTGATCTTCACTTATACCTTTTGAGAGTAGTTTGAGGTTTATTCTTGTGCTTCACTTATATTCTAAGCGTAAATCATGAATGAATGAAATATCATAAATCTGAAATTATCAATGTACTTTATGCTAAGTAGTAGTCTCACATTTGGTTTAGAAAGTAAAATCTATTGAACTTTGACGATCACAATATTGGTCATACAAGCAATTCATGAATGATTAGTATAAGAAAGAGAACTTTCACATAAAAATACATTATCTTGGACATCTTTTATGATTGTGAATATCCATTAATTATTTTCAAACTTGATCAAGTAGTTGAAGTTGGACAAGGAAGACACCGTAATGGTTATGTTTGGGTACATTTGCATAGAAGTTATATTGTTATGGATCCTCCAACATGTGGTGCTTGTTTACAACCTTTTGATAGCCAAAACTTCGTACTAAGTAGAGATTCTACTTGTGCATCCAAATCCATGAGCCAAGTTTCTTCCATGAGAGTCCACAATACCTACCTATATATGGTATTTCACTGCCATTCCAAGTAAATTTGCATGTGCCACCTCTAAAACCTTCAAATAAACATCTGTTTTGTGTGCTCGTACCGCTCATGGAAGCGACGGGGTGGTCATTATCTTCCATGCTAGGTGGGTTATTCTTAAGATGAGTGTTTATTCACTTGTCATTGCACGAGATAGGATGGTAAAAAGGATGCCCAGTCCTGCATAATACAAAAATAAATAAACAAAAACTCCCCCTGGAAAGTTGATTGTTTGGAGTGAAACCGTGGATTCGGCCAGCCATGGAATGTGTTTGAATGGTGGAGGGGGAGTAAAATTTCAATTCTGTTTGGGAACCGCCAATAATGTATTTAGCATGGAAGATATTGAAAACTCTGTTGTGATGTTCACAGGAAAAGTATACCACTCAAAATTACATATTCATCTATGTTTTAAACGATGAGCTCCGGCACCTCTGCAAATCCCTGCTTCCCTCTGTGAAGGGACAATCTATTTACCTTTATGCTATTTACTTTTCATGTTGAGTCAACTTCTTATTCCAACCGCAATCTATTAGTTGGCAAGCACCATGTGGTGGGGAAAGATCCAAACACATATATCTAGTCAAATATATTTGATCATGATTCATTATTGTTGACAATTATCTTTATGATAAGGATGTTGAGAGGAAAAACACTAAGCCCCCATCTTTCTATGTGTTCGATGGATATTGTTTGTTCTAAAAATGTGCTTTGAGTATTAGCAATCATAGAAGACTATATGATAATTGAGTATGTGGAGCTCTTACTTAGACTTGATGATGCATTGGAATTGTTTGGTGACTAAAACATGTGTTGTTAAGTTTCAAGAAAATTTATTGTTTGAACCAAGACATGTGAATTGATTGCTGCTCTACCATGATGATTTTTTTGAGAAAAAGTTGCTGGTTATGATGCTAGAAAAAGTGATTGGAATTTTCATTGATCAAACTTATATACTATGCTAGCATTCACACTTCATAAATTATTTCTTTTATCATTTACCTACTCGACGACGAGTAGGAATTAAGTTTGGGGATGCTGATACGTCTCCAACGTATCGATAATTTATGAAGTATTCATGCCATATTTGCCTATGTTTACAATACTTTTATATGGTTTTTATGCACCTTTTATGATTTAATTAGAACTAAGCTAGACTGACGTTGTATTCAACAGAATTACCGTGGTGTCGTTGTTTGTGCAGAAAATGAAAGTTCTCGGAATCGCCCCAAACTTTTTGGTGATTTTTCCTGGAACATATGAGCAACATTGGAGCGAAGAACCACCAGAGGAGGGCTGCACGACCCAATAGGGCGCGACCCAGCCCCTGGTGGCGCCCTGTTGGGTCGTGGTCCCCACGCAATTCCGTTTTACGTGATTCCAACGCTGAAAAATCCTATAAATACCAGAACCTCCAAAAGTTAACCTAGAACTTCCGCTCCGCCACCGCAACTCTCTGTATCGACGAAAAACCAATCTGGAGCCTTTCCAGTACCCTGCTGGAGGGGGTAAATCATCTTCGGCGGCCATCTTCATCATCTCGGCGGAGGCCATGACGAGGAGGGAGTAGTTCGCCCTAGGGGCTGAGGGTATGTACCAGTAGCTATGTGTTTAATCTTTCTCTCGTGTTCTTGAGATGGCACGATCTTGATGTATCACGGGCTTTGTTAATATAGTTGGATCATATGATGTTTGTCCCTTATTATCTTGTTGTGATGAATTGAATATTTTCCTTTGAGGTTTTGTTATGTCGGATTGAATATTGGGTTTGAGAACACTTGATGTATGTCTTGCATGTGGATACCCGTGGTGATAAAGGGGTTTTCTATTGATTCACTTGATATATGTTATGGCATCAACTTGCGGATTCCGGTGACCTTGGGGATCTATGCATAGGGGTTGATTGCACGTTTTCAAACTACTTTCTCCGATAGAAATCTTGGGGTGCTCCTTGAAGTTCTTTGTGTTGGATTGAATACGATAGATCTGAAATTGGTTGATGCATGTCGCATAATTTACCCACGGATACTTGAGGTGACATTGGAGTATCTAGGTGACATTAGGGTTGATTGATATGTATCATTGGTGTTATTTTAGTACGAACTCTAGGGATGTTTGTGACACTTATAGGAATAGCTCAAAAGATTGATCGGAAAGAATAACTTTGAAGTGGTTCTACTACCTACACCGCTTTCATCTTATGTTCTCCGCTAGATAGGAACTTTGAAGTGATTCTTTGTTGCACGTTGAGGGATGATCATGTGATTCAACTATGTTAGCATTGTTGGGAGATTGCACTAGTGAAAGTATGCACCCTAGGCCTTGTTTCCAAGCATTAATATATCATTTTGCTCGCTGTTTGACACTTGTTACCTTGGTGTTTTTATATTTTCTGATTACAAAAACCTATATCTACCATCCATATTGCACTTGTATCACCATCTCTTCGCCGAACTAGTGCAACTATACAATTTGCCATTTAATTGGGTGTGTTGGGCACACAAGAGACTTATTGTATTTGATTGCAGGGTTGTTTGAGAGAGACCATCTTCATCCTACACCTCCCACGGAGTGATAAACCTTAGGTCATCCACTTGAGGGATAATTGCTACTGTCCTACAAAACTTTGTGCTTGGAGGCCCAACAAAGTCTACAAGAATAAAGTTGCGTAGTATACATCATTGTTTTGTACTCTTCTCACCTACATGGGTTAGTCCCACACAAGGAACAAATACAAGGATATCTGTGGACATGGAGTGAAACACATGTAATATGATGTCCGTTGATTAATTAATTACCTTGTCCCTTGCTTACCTATGAGGGAATATGTGACTCCTTGAACTATTGCGTAAGGTTCGAGTTGATTGCATTAGTTCTTGTCAATGATGAATGTGAGTGAATTTTTTGGCGGATTCACCCCTCAAGAACTTCTCTAGTTCTTCTTCTTTGGGACCCACATCAACTTGATGGGGATCCTTGGAGTTGAAGTAGCATTTGTTGAAGTGGAGCTTGTAGTAGCTTTGGGAACCCACATGACCATGGCTTGGGATTCGTCTTCAAATGAGTCAGTGTCTTCTTGAAGCTTGTCCTTGCCCTTGAGCTTGTGGTCTTGTGGTGGAAGGTCATCTTAAGCTTTTGTTCCCTTGGAGATAGTAGGATCATACTTCTCCTTTTGGGGAACAAACTTCGTCTTGGGGTATTGACCTTCTTCCCATTCAACTCCATTAGGATTGAAATAGCCAATGCCTTGGTTCTTCTGGTGCCATCCTTGCTTGCACACAATCTCCTCAAATTGCTTACTCCTGGCAAGACTCTTGTAGACGCCTTTTTTATAATTCCTTTCAATAAATCATTTTCTTTCTCAGGTGTAACTTGTCTAAGAGAATCATTAGTGGAATCAATAGAACTACTAGAAGAAACATCATTGGATTTAACATTTCTATTGTTGGTACTAGATGAAAAACTTTTCTTGCCTTTGTCACTAGTTTTCTTAGATTTAACTTGTGGAACAAAGGTAGACAAGACTAGTCTTTTGGCAAGATAATAAGAACTCTTCTTTCAAAGATCGTCATTGATAGCTTTAGGAAACTCATGCTCTTGCTCTCAATTTAGCTTCTCGAAGCATAGCTTCTCATGAGTTCTTAGATGCTCTCTATGATCTTCCTGAGTAGATTCATGAACTAACCTAAGACTGTTTAGTTCATTAGTTAGACGCTCAATCTCCTTATTATCATCATCACACGACTTATCTTGACTAGCATGATTATTATCAAGTTCATTTTGACTAACATCACTAGTTTTATCAAAGAGCAAGTCATCATCTCCTAGTAAGTCATCCTCATCACTATTAAAGTCAATGTATTCGGGGTGTGATACCTTGGATCCTCTAGCCAATGAAGAAACTTCCACTTCCTTCATTTGGTGAATCAAATATGTCATAGGAATTGGAGGATACGAGTGCTAATCCGGCAACACCTTCATCTTGATTATAGTCGGAGTTGGAGTGGTAGCTTCTCTCAGATTGGTTGTCGGAATCCGAGGTAGAAACCCATTCACCAACATGATCTTGATGTCTTATTCTCATGTAGCCCTTGGTGTACTTGTCCTTCTTCTCCGAGTCCTTGCTTCTCCGGGAGGGTCTTCGTTCATAGCGATCTTCTCTACTCCTTCTCTCTCTACGAGGTGACTCGTCTCTTGAGCTTCTTCTTCTAGGTGACTTTTCTCTTCTTTTGTGGGGGGGGGGGGGGCGTGCACTCGTTGTAATAGTGTCCGGGCCTTCCACAATTGTAACAATTTCGGTCATGACTAGAGGAACGCTTCTCTTCATATCTTGAGTTGGAGCTTCTCTCTTTGCCTTGATTCTTGTAGAATTTGTTGAACTTCTTGACCGTGAGGCTGATCTCTTCATTGGTAACAAGGTTTTCACTTGAGGTAGCAGGAGTGTCACTTGTAGCTTTGTAAGCACCGCTTGACTTGGTGTGAAGCTCTTCTTTGTCGTTGAGTGACATTTCATGAGCAACAATCCTTCCAATGACTTCAGTGGGCTTGAGATCTTTGTACTTTGGCATCATTTGGATCAATGTGCACATGGTGTCGTACTTTCCATCCAAGGCTCTAAGGATCTTCTTGATGATGAATTTGTCGATCATCTCTTCACTTCATAAGCAGACAATCTCATTTGTGATGAGAGCAAGCCTAGAGTACATTTCCGCGACTCCTTCACCATCCTTCATCTTGAACTTGTCAAGTTGACTTTGTAGCACATCCAACTTAGATTCCCTCACAGATTCGGTACCTTCATGCATATCAACCAAAGTATCCCAAATTTCCATTGCATTCTCAAGACGGCTTATCTTGTTGAACTCTTCGGGGCATAAGGAGTTGAATAGAATGTCGCATGCTTGAGCATTGTATTGCAACATCTTCAATTCTTCCACGGTCGCTTCACGATCCAGTTCCTTTCCATCATTAAAGAATTCACCTTGCAATCCAACACGAACAACAGCCCAAACGGCGGGGTTATGACCAAGAATATGCATTTTCATTTTGTGCTTCCAACTAGCAGAGTTTGTACCATCAAAAAATGGATCTCTACGATGATAATTTCCCTCACTAGACGCCATACTCTCCTAGGTTATGAAACCGATGCAATGGAGACCACTGCTCTAATACCACTTGTAGGATCGAAAGTATGTCTAGAGGGGGGGGGGGTGATTAGACTACTTGACTAAATTAAAAACCTAGCCTTTTCCCAATTTTAGATGTTGGCAAGTTTTAGCAATTATATCAAGTCAAGCACACCCTACACATGCAAGTCTAAGAGTATAGCAGCGGAAAGTAAAGACATGCACATATAAGTAGAGGGAAGGGATAGGACGATCAAACACAATTGGAGGCACGAAGATTTTTCTAGTGGTTTCGATAGGTGGTGCTATCGTACGTCCGTGTTGATGGAGACTTCAACCCACAGAGGGTAGCGGTCGCGAGATTCCATGGAGGGCTCCACCCATAAGGGTCCACAAAGTAGCAAACTCATCTATTCCATCACGGCTTACGTCCACAAAGGACTAGCCTCACTCGGGGTAGATCTTCACGAAGTAGGCGATCTCCTTGCCCTTACAAAGTTCTTGGTTCAACTCCACACACGAGGAAGGAGGCTCCCAAGCGACACCTAACCAATCTAGGAGACACCACTCTCCAAAAGGTAATAGATGTGGTAAGAATGATGAACTCCTTGCTCTTGTGCTTCAAAAGATAGTTTCCTCAACACACAATCACTCTCACAGATTTGGCTTGGTAGAAGAGGTTTATTGGGTGGAAAGCAACTTGGGGAGGCTAGAAATCAAGATTCATATGGTTGGAGTGGAAGATCTCGATCTCAACACATGAGTAGGTGGTTCTCTCTCAGAAAATGGATGGGGCAAGTGTTGGTCCGTTCTGAGTGCTTGCTCTACGAGTGAGAAGCAGGTGGAGGGGTATATATAGGAATCTCCAAAAATCCAACCGTTACAACATTATTGCCCGCAAAAACTCGGTTCTACTGACTAGTGCAAAATGTGGCAACTTTTGGCGTTTCGGTTAGACCGAAATATAAATCTCGATGGGTCCGATTTGGCTGACCTAGGCAGTTACCAAAACACGGTGAGACCGATTCCTAAAACTCAGAAATTCTGATTCTTAGAAATAGGGTTCCCGAAAGGTGGTCACTAATTTTGGTTTCACCGAAATCAAACTTGGTGTCACCGAGACATTAGGCTTTGGCTTAGGATCTTTCTATGGTGAAACTCGGTAGGGCCGATTTGGAAAAGTTGGTGGCACCGAATTTGGGTGGTAGGGTTTAGACAGAGTATTTTCTGGAGAATTTCATGGGTATTTTTGGTGGCTAACTCTAAGCACTTGAGCAACAAGATCATCATGGATACCTCATCCTCTTTTAATAGTATTGGCTTTACTATGGACTCAAATGTGATTTCTCACAAAATGCAAAATGTAGAGTCTTGAGGCTTGATGACTTGCCAATCCTATTCCTTTCCTCTTCTTTCCTTGGGGATTCTCCACACATACTTTGCCAATCCATTCATTGAACTTTTCCTGAAATATACTTGGTAGAATCGTTAGTCCAATGAGATATATGTTGTTATTAATTACCAAAACCACCTAGGGAGAAGTTGTGCTTTCAACATCATTGATTAATAATATGTGGCATGATACACCATGTTCAAGTAGGGGATTACAGCGGGGTGCGGGAGAGTGGACCGCCGTAGATAGATGAGGGAAGGTGATGGAGACGGTGATGTTGATGAAGACGATCACCGCGACAATGGTTCCCCCGGCGGCACTCCGGCGCCACCAGAAGAGAGGGGGAAGAGTCTCTCCCTTAGTCTTCCTCCTCCATGGCCTCTCCCTAGATGGTGAGAGGTTCTCCCCTCTGGTCCTTGGCCTCCATGGCTCCCGAAGGGGCGAGAGCCCCTCCGAGATTGGATCTCTCTCTTTGTTTTCCTCTTTGTTTTCTCTCCAGATTGGTTTTTCTTTGATACAGAGAGCTGCGGCGGTGGAACGGAGAGTCTCTTCTAATTTCTAATGGTTTCTCTATTCATAGGATTTTTTGGCGTTGGAATCACGCAAAACGGAGTTATGAGGGGCCCACGAGCTAACATGGCCCTTTGAACCCCTGGGCGCGCCCTGTTGGGTCATGGCCAACAGGAGGGCCCCCTCCGATGATTCTTCGCTCCAATGTTGCTCCTATGTTCCAGCAGAAATCACCAAAAAGTTTCGGGCGATTCCAAGAAGTTTCATTTTTTGCACAAAAAAGACACCACGGTAATTCTGTTGAAAATAGCGTTAGTCCAGGTTAGTTCTAATTAAATCATAAAAAGTGCTTCAAAGCCATATAAAATTATCGTAGTCATAGGTGAATATGGCATGAATACTTCATAAATTATCGATACGTTGGAGACGTATCACCCACTTAACATGGAAGATACTGACCGCCCCGTCGCTCCATGAGCGGTATGGGCACTCAAAATAGATGTTTATTTCAAGGTTTTAGAGATGTAAGATGCAAATTTACTTGGAACGATGGGGTAATACCGTATATAGGTATGTATGGTGGACACTCATGGAAGAAACTTGGCTCAAGGATTTTTGATGCGCAAGTAATATTTCTACTTAATACGAAGTTTTTGCTAGCAAAGATTATAAACAATCACCACATGTTGGAGGATCCATAACAATATAACTCCTTGCAAATATACCAAACATAAACCATTACTTTGTCTTACTTGGCCAACTTCAACTAATTTTATCAAGGCTGAAAATAATTAATGGGTATTCACAATCATAAAAGAAGTCCAAGATAATATATTTGTAGATGAAAGTTCTTTTCCTTATACTAATCATTCATGAGTTGCTTGTATAGCCAATATTGTGATTGTCAAACTTCAATAGATTTAACTTTATAAACCCAATGGGAAACTACTACTAAACATTTTCAACATATATAATTTCAGATTTATGATATTGAATTCTTCCAACAATTTACTCTTAGGATATAAGTGAAGCACAAGAGTGCTAGACAAACTAATCCAAAATATTTTCAATCCAAGTATTTTATTCAAACAACAACAAAACAAAAGGACACTCCAAGAATAGCACACATCATTTGAACAAATAAAAACTTAGGCTAAACATAGGCTAACCAATATTTGTTGACGAAGAGAGGTGGGATGGATAACGTGGCATCCCCAAGCTTAGATGCTCGAGACTTATTTTAATATTGACTTGGGGAGCCTTGGGAATCCCCAAGCTTGAGCTCTTGTGTATCGTCAAATTCTCTCATATCACGGTATCCGCTAAATCTTAAAGATTCATCCACATAAAACTTGACACGAACTCGTGAGATAGGTTAGTGCGCATAAGAATAAATAAACCATTCATGTACTATCAAGACAAGTTGCATAATAATTTTAAAACATTAGCTACTGTAAAGTATCATTTCCACAATTTACATCTACCAATATAAGCAATGAAAACTCTAGGATGAGCAGATAACAAACTATGACAACAATCTGTCTACATAGGACAATCTGTAGCAATTTATTCCAAAAGTCTACTTCTGTAATTCAATAAATTCAGAAAATTTAGGACATAATAAATAATTTATATTAAAACAATGTGTAAACATTGCAGAAACTTTCCATGTTTCAATAAAATATGAAAATTCTAACACTACGGTATAAGTTTCTTTTTTTGCACAACACACATCAATCATGTAATTGAAATCACCTAAAGGCAATTCTTGGAAATTTTTATTGAAAAACAAGATTGTAAATAAGAGAAAGAAAATCCCAACAAAATAAAATGACGCTCCAAGCAAAACACGTATTATGTGATGAATAAAAATATACCTCCAAGTCAGGTATACCGATAGTGTTGAAGACGAAAGAGGGGATGCCTTCCGGGGCATACCCAAGCTTAGAGGCTTGAGTCTTCATTGAATTACACCTTGGGGTTCTTTGGTCATCCCCAAGCTTAGGGTATTTCCGCTTGTTATTCTCCTCATATCGGTATCACACCTAAAACTTGAAAACTTCAATCACACCTAAAACTTGAAAACTTCAATCACACAAAACAAGATTCATAATTGTTCTCACATAATGCTTACTATATTTTATCATTCCCATAATTTACATCACTTAATATAAGCTATGGAGATACTAAAACAAGCAAACAATGCATGCAAAACGGAATCTGTTAAAAACAGAACAATCTGTAAAGTTCTGGATTAAAACCATATTTCACTATCTCTGAAAATTCAAAAAAAAAACAGGAAAACTTAGACAATTTGTAGATAAATTATGTTTAAAAATTACAGAATATTTTGACAGTTCAGTTAAATCAGAGAATTCATATACTCGAGGCAAAAGTTTGTGTTCTTGCACAACATGAAATCAACGAGTATCCACACTATCCCAATTGCTTTACTTGGTTACTACAGTAGCTTAATCATGTGAACACACAAAAATAGTAAGGATAAATATTGGGTTGTCTCCCAACAAGCGCTTTTCATTTAAAGCCTTTTACCTAGGCATGATGATTTTACTGATGGTCACATAAAAGTAAAGATTTGAAACACAAAGGGAGCATCATGAAGCATATGACAAGCACATTTAAGCCTAAACCACTTCCTATCTATACGGATTGTCGGGGGGGGGGGGGGGTGATTCACGACGATCTATGGGACCAGCGGGGTCCCTTTACGGTTCGGCGGGGGCATTGAGTACGCGAAGAGCATCAGTCGGCCATGACTATGGGCAGGGTTTATATAGGTTTGGGCCGCTCGGGAGCGTAAAACCCTACATCATGTCTGCGTGTTTGTATATCTGGGTCCAAATACAGGGGCGCAGCAAACCGGCAAGGATGCTCGAGAGGTGCAGCTACGCGTGCAAATGGACAGGTGATACGTCTCCAACGTATCTATAATTTATGAAGTATTCATGCTATTATATTATCGGTTTTGGATGTTTTATATGCATTAATATGCTATTTTATACTATTTTTGTGACTAACCTATTAACCTAGAGCCCAGTGCCAGTTCCTGTTTGTTGCATGTTTTTTTGTTTTGCAGAATATCCATACCAAATGAAGTCCAAACACGATAAAAACTTACGGAGATTTTTTTTTGGAATATATGTGAATTTTGGGAAAAAGAATCAACGCGAGACGATGCCCGAGGTGACCACAAGCCAGGGGGGCGCGCCCTACCCCCCTGGGCGCGCCAGGCTGGCTTGTGGCCACCCTGTAAGGAGGTTGGTGCCCTTCTTTCGCCGCAAGAAAGCTAATATCCGGATAAAAATCATGTTAAAATTTCAGCCCAATCGGAGTTACGGATCTCCGGGAATTTAAGAAACGGTGAAAGGCCAGAATCAGGAAAGGCAGAAACAGAAGGAAACAGAGAGAGAGATCCAATCTCGGAGGGGCTCTCGCCCCTCCGTTGCCATGGAGGCCAAGGACCAGAGGGGAAACCCTCCTCCCATCTAGGGAGGAGGTCAAGGAAGAAGAAGAAGGAGGGGGGCTCTCTCCTCCTCTCTCCCGGTGGCGCCGGAACGCCGCCGGGGCAATCATCATGTGACGGCGATCTACTCCAACAGCTCCGTCATCTTCACCAACACTTCCATCACCTTCCCCCATCTATCTACAGTGGTCCACTCTCCCGCAACCCGCTGTACCCACTACTTGAACATGGTGCTTTATGCCACATATTATGATCCAATGATGTGTTGCCATCCTATGATGTTTTGAGTAGATTACTTTTGTCCTTTGGGTTGATGTATGATATAGATTGGTTTGAGTTGTATGTTTATTTTGGTGCTGTCCTATTGTGCCTTCCATGCCGCGCACACGTGAAGGATTCCCGCTGTAGGGTGTTGCAATACGTTCATGATTCGCTTATAGTGGGTTTCTTGACTGACAGAAGCATAAACCCGAGTAGGTGGGTTGTTGCGTATGGGATAAAGGGGACTTGATGCTTTAATGCTATGGTTGGGTTTTACCTTAATGATCTTTAGTAGTTGCGGATGCTTGCTAGAGTTCCAATCATAAGTGCATATGATCCAAGTAGAGAAAGTATGTTAGCTTATGCCTCTCCCTCATATAAAATTGCAATAAGGATTACCGATCTTGTTAACAATTGCCTAGGACAATTCCGCACACCGACCCATCATTATTCCACCCTCGCTGTTTGTAATACATTGTAATATATTCTAACTTTATGATAACAGCACCTATTTTTATATTTTAGTTCTCCGATATCATGCAAAGCTATTCTCTTCATACCCACAACGTAGTTTTATTTCTCGTTTCTAGTTGGAAGCAAACGTTCGGTGTACGTAGAGTCGTATCAGTGGCAGATAGGACTTGAGAGAATATTGATCTTACCTTTAGCTCCTTGTGGGTTCGATACTCCATACTTATCACTTCCATCTTTGGAAATTGCTACGATGATTCCTTGCACTTGGGGATTACCAAGCTCTTTTCTGGCGCCGTTGCCGGGGAGCAATAGCGTGGGGTTGATATTCTCGTGTGTGCTTGATTGCTTTCTTCACTTAGTAGATTTTGTTTTCCCTTTTTGCTTTCTTTAGTTGTGGGTGAAACAAACAAAAAAATTAAATAATGAAAAATACAAAAAGAATTACTTGCCTCTTGCCTAAGAAGTTTTTCAAAAAGAGAAGTGATTGGAAAGTTGTGCATTGGAGAAGTGAGGGTCGACCTTGAACACTTGTGTTCATGCTCATGGAAACAATGTAGAATTTTTCATGGAAGCTTCTCAAAAATAATTATCTCCTGTATGTATCCATTGTATTATAAAAATAATGTGCTAAGATTTGGTTTTAGGACAAATAGATTGCTTGTTTGCTTTGTGCTGTGCAAAAACAGAAACTTTGACTGTAGTGCATGAATTTACATTTCTTACTGGAACGTCAAAAGTTTCTGAAATATTTACACAGTACTGCTATATAAATTGTTTAATTGGTCCTAAATTTTCAGAATTGTTTGAGCTACAGAAGTATACGAAGTTTCCAGATTGCTACAGACTGTCCTGTTTTTGACAGATTCTGTTTTCTATGCATTGTTCTCTTATTTTGATGAATCTATGGGTAGTATCGGGGGGTATGAACCATGGTGAAGTTGGACTACAGTAGATATAATGCTAATATGAATTTGGAATGAGTTCGCAACAGTACTTAAAGTAGTATTTTGCTTTATTATACTAACGGAGCTCACGAGGGTTTTTGTTAAGTTTTGTGTGAATGAAGTGTTCGAAGAACGAGGAGGTATTGATATAAGAGGAATACGGAGAGACAAGAGTTCAAGCTTGGGGATGCCCAAGGCACCCCAAGTAAATATTTCTAGGAGACTCAAGCATCTAAGCTTGGGGATGCCCCGGAAGTCATCCCATCTTTATTCTTCAACAATTATCGGTATACCTCGGTTTTTGTTTTGTTCACATGATATGCGTTTTTAGTGTTTTTCTTTCCCTTTTATGCACCCTTCTAGTATGAGATAGTCCTTCATTGATTTTGAAGAATGCTTCATGCGCTTCACTTATATCTTTTGAGTATGGGTTTGTAGAATGCTCTTTGTGCTTCACTTAAATCTTTTGAGTATGGCTTTATAGAATGCTTTGGGGAGTTGATGTGACGTCGGCCCGATCTTTCGATGAGAGTGGGGATAACTATCGATTTGGTGGATTTTGACCTTGACGATCCGGCTATACCGTACCCGACAATACGCCTCGACAATCGCTAAACCAATCTCCGATGGTTATTGACCTTGCCATAGGCACGATCAACCTGAACAACGAGGTTCGAGTTCCTGCAAGCAACCGAAGAACCAGCAAGAACAATGGTAATTGCAGTCTGAAATTGCGGATAATAAACTGAGCACACGAAATAGATGAAGAAGTTGGGCTTCCACTGTGAATCTAACAAGGCGGTAGTCCTACACGTCTCGTAGATGCGATTTGTAGCAATAGCTAGACAATACAATAAAACCCAAGTCTAAAATCTAATCTAGGTAGCTATTTATTAAAGGCAGATGCTGTGGCCGAGTCGGTTGATCGTGTCCCATCCGGACCGCTTCACGCGTACGTGCACGGGCCAGCGAGGTCGAAGCGTTGCAAGGCCGGACTGTCAAAGGATCACCTGACGCGGCCGAATATTCTAGTGTCTTAATAAAGTCCTTTGATCCTTGAGCCCTCTGTCCCTGTACACCTAATATGAAATGATGGCTGGATAGATGGTTCGGTTAGTGCATGCATGCAAGGCATGCACATGCATGTATGTGTTGCATGCCCATGAACAAACATACTTGTGGCTGCTTCTCATCTTCACACGGGGCCTTAAAAAATATTCTAGTATTCTGCATATAATAAAAGAAAGTGTTGTATTTCTATTCCAAGTAATATAATAATAATTTATATAATTTTTAATAGAAATCACCTGACTATTATATGCGAGGATAATATTTTTGGTTATATCCATAGAGGCCATGTCCACATCATCCTCCCTTTCTTGAAAACAAAGCCGTCCTCGGCTTTGGATGATCTGAAAGTAGACTAAAGAAAAAGACAAGGTGTATACATGGTATATGTATAAGTCATATGTTTTAATGTATCTCCTTTGTTGTACTATTAACGTCTTGATACATGAGTAATTAGCATATCTCATGATATGAAAGTCCAAAGAATTATCCAAAGAAATGTACCAACATGAAGCATTACAACTTAGTTTCGACATATTTATTTCATGCAATTTGTAATGCTCGTCATTAAACCATCCCAACATAGGTAGAAAACTATTAGGTATATCCAAATTAGGATGTGTAGATAAGCAGTCACGCAACATGCTATGCGACATGTAATCAACAATGATGTTGGAGGTCATATTAAAATGATCAGGCATTGGCTTATTAATAAACCCTTTCAAGCGAGGAAGATCATCACATGTGATGCACATTCTACGCACCAAAAATTCCTTGTTTACGTAGTTCTCTCCAATCAAATTAATGGTAAGATTAGGGACATGAACACTTTTCGAGGAAGTCAAACATCTGATTTCAGCTATTTTATCTCTGGCATGTGACAAAGACATGGGTGGATCCATCAAAACAGAATACAAAGAATGACCATGAGAAATTCTATCTAATGCTTCATCATATTTAACCAATTGTATGTGATCCAAACTAGATTGAACAATCAAGTCACATGGGTCAATTTCAGTTGCCTTTAACTCAATGGGTGCACTCAGATCAACGAGGGAATCAATTTTAGGAGTTGGTGCAAGCAAAACAATAGGTGTTTCGTTTGTTTGATCACACAAATTGTCCAAGGTAGTAACAGAATCATTCATAACAAATGGCGTGATCAGAACAGATGGCATTTCATTCAATTCAACACATGAAGTTTTTAATTCAACATGACATGGAACAATCTCATGTGGAAGGGTAGATTCAATACCTTCCTTATTACCTTGGATGGTTGAATCAGAAGATGTAGGCATTGTCGGTGGCATCATTTCACAAGAAAGGAGTGGTGTGGCTCTCGATGCAGTGGGTCCAACAACCATAGTAGTTTTCGCATGAGATGAAGTAACTGAAACAAAACTTCTTATAGGGGGTTGCACCGTGTGTTTGTATGTCTCATGTACGTGTCTATTAATTTTCTGTTCAACTTTACAAGCAAGACGAAACAAACCATTCATGGAATAATATTTTTTATGCACAAGTATATCATAAATATCACGGTTTAATCCCCTCAAAAATCTATTCATGGTAGCTTCTTCACATTCTTCTAAGTCACAACGAAATAAAGAAGTGCACAAGTTATCATAATATTCTGCAACGGTGTTATGTCCTTGTGTTAAACATTGCAATTTTCTAAGAAGATCACTAACATGGTATGAAGGAACAAATCGGTTTCGCATAACAAGTTTTAAAGCTTTCCAAGTAGTAGGTAAATTAGAAATATTATCCCTGTAATAATTTCTCCACCAAACCAAACAAAACCGAAAAAGCATTTAGTAGCATCATTTATTTTCTTATGTTCAGAAAAATCATGGCTAACAAAGATTTCTTCTACCTCCATCTCCCAATCAATATACGAATCAGGATCATATTTACCCTCGAATCGTGGCATAGAGATAACCTGATCATGTGAGCTTCTACCTTCATATACATCTTGTGACGGTCGTCGTA
This sequence comes from Elymus sibiricus, assembly GCA_039707655.1. Classification (NCBI taxonomy): domain Eukaryota; kingdom Viridiplantae; phylum Streptophyta; class Magnoliopsida; order Poales; family Poaceae; genus Elymus; species Elymus sibiricus. The sequence continues at coordinate 277,765,673 of CM077665.1, forward strand.
CCTTCTGTGGTGGTAGATAATGACTCGCGTCAATATTTGGCAAGTCATCCCCGACAATAGATGTAGCCCAACTATTGGTCATTCGAGAACCTGCCATGGTTAGTACCAAACAAGAACGAAATCACAAGTATAATGTTCCTATAGTACTACTCGGAGGTGGTAAAAAATGTCTCTCAACACTCTAGCAATTACCAAGCTCTTACCAGTTCTTACCGTGCTGCAGTGGTTGTCGGCCTTTGGCGCGGTCAAAAGTTATCAAAAATTGGATACAGCGATTGCCAAGTGACCAGACAAGGTATAATATAGAAAGTGGAGCTTGGTTAAGGTTTTCTCAACTCACAATATGTGGCACAATTAAGCAAAAGTAATGCAAGCTGAATAATTGCTCAAACTCCTAACTAATGCTGGCAGTCGACTAGTAAGAGAGAAAACAATCTAAGCCAACTGAACAAAGTGAGTGAAGATGACGACAGAGAAAGGTAGCTCTAATTAGCTAGATATATAATCGAGATACACACGACTGTATTGTAAGACTCGAAATAGATGGTGCAATGTGGCAGTCAAGCTCGTAGTAGCAAAAGGAACGTTCAGACGAACACCCGATTTTTGTGAAGAGATGCTAGCCGGCCTGAAATTTTGCACGTTTTTTTTTGCTATTTTTTCTCTCCTTTTTTTCTTTCTTTTTCTTTCTTTTTCTTAGCTCTCTCTTTTTTTATTTTTTTCTTACCAGGCCGGTTAGCAAACGATACAAAGACGGAAACGTTCCAAAACAACTTGAGTGCTTACTCTTGCCGGAACCGTATAGTACTAGAGATCAAAAGGTCAACTAGGCAGAAGAAAAGCAAGACACAACTTGTGTGTGTGATGGAACGTGTGCTGCTAGCTCTGGCACTAAACAAGTAATGATCGATTGCTAACCTGATGGAATTGGCATGCTTGATCGCTAGCGGCAGAGGGCTGGGGCGTGGGCGCGGCAGTAGCGGAAGCACATGAACAATTGTTTAAGGCGGATGGGACGTGGGTACAGGTGCAGCTGGCTCAGACGCGTGTGCGGTACTGAATGCCGACGAAAAACGGCGGACGATGCGGGATAAAAGAAACTGATGAACACAGAACTTGACAGATGACGCGGTGCACAGACAATGCGGCAGGCGGATGGACTGGTGAGTGGTGTGGTGGACAAAAACAAAGTTCGATATAGTAGATAGTTTTCTTCGGACTAACCTATACCAGCACTAGTATTAGATAAATGCAACCAAAAATTCAACTACACAAGTACTAGATGAAAAAATTGCTAAAGGCGAAAAAGATAGGTGTAATGGATAATCTAATCTAATATATTTTTTGGCTTTTTTGTGGGTTGTAGGACATAAAAAGAAACTAATCTAATAAAACTGTAAATCTCTCACCGATAAACCTAAAAACTGATACCACTTGATGTGACGGCGGCCCGATCTTTCGATGAGAGTGGGGATAACTATCGATTTGGTGGATTTTGACCTTGACGATCCGGCTATACCGTACCCGACGATACGCCTCGACAATTGCTAAACCAATCTCCGATGGTTATTGACCTTGCCGTAGGCACGATCAACCTGATAAACGAGGTTCAAGTTCCTGCAAGCAACCGAAGAACTAGCAAGAACAATGGTAATTGCAATCTGAAATTGCGGATAATAAACTAAGCACACGAAATAGATGAAGAAGTTGGGGTTCCACTGTGAATCTAACAAGGCGGTAGTCCTACATGTCTCGTAGATGCGATTTGTAGCAATAGCTAGACAATACAATAAAACCCGAGTCTAAAATCTAATCTTGGTAGCTATTTATTAAAGGCAGACGCTGCGGCCGAGTCGGTTGATCGTGTCCCATCCGGACCGCTTCACGCGTACGTGCACGGGCCAGCGAGGTCGAAGCGTTGCAAGGCCGGACTGTCAAAGGATCACCTGACGCAGCCGAATATTCTAGTGTCTTAATAAAGTCCTTTGATCCTTGAGCCCTCTGTCCCTGTACACCTAATATGAAATGATGGCTGGATAGATGGTTCGGTTAGTGCATGCATGCAAGGCATGCACATGCATGTATGTGTTGCATGCACATGAACAAACATACTTGTGGCTGCTTCTCATCTTCACACGGGGCCATAAAAAATATTCTAGTATTCTGCATATAATAAAAGAAAGTGTTGTATTTCTATTCCGAGTAATAAAATAATAATTTATATAATTTTTAATAGAAATCGCCTGACTATTATATGCGAGGATAATATTTTTGGTTATATCCATAGAGGCCATGTCCACATCAGGAGTGATTCTAATGCCTTTTCTCTCATAATATGCAAGGTTTACAGAAAGAGGGAGAATACCGGCAGCTGGAATTCTGGACCCAAGAAAAGCACGTCAGAGATACCTATTCTGCACAACTCCAATGAAGCTGAAATTTTATGGAGATTATTTTTGCATTTAATAAAAAATACTGGAGCTGAAAACTACCGGAGGGGGCCTCCCAGGTGGGCACAACCCACCAGGGTGCGCGAGGCCCCCTGGGCGCGCCCTGATGGGTTGTGGCCACCTCAGCCCACCTCTGGTGCCCATCTTCTGGTATAAGGTCACTCTTGACCTAGAAAAAATCAGAGGAGGACTTTTGGGAAGAAGCGCCGCCGCCTCGAGGTGGAACTTGGGCAGGAGCACTTTTGCCCTCCGACGGAGCGATTCCGCCGGGGGAACTTCCCTCCCTGAGGGGGAAATCGAAGCTATCGTCATCACCAACACCCCTCTCATCTTTGCTAGGCCAATCTTCATCAACATCTTCAACATCACCATCTCCTCTCAAACCCTAGTTCATCTCTTGTGTTCAATCTTTGTACCGGAACCTCGGCTTGGTACCTGTGGGTGACTAGTAGTGTTGATTACCTTGCGTAGTTGATTACTATATGGTTTATTTGGTGGAAGATTATATGTTCAGATCCATTATGCTATTCAATACTCCTGTGATCTTGAGCGTGATTATTATTTATGAGTAGTTACCTTTGTTCTTGAGGTCACGGGAGAAGTCATGTTGCGGGTAATCATGTGAATTTGATATGTGTTCGATATTTTGATGATATGTATGTTGTGATTCCCTTAGTGGTGTCATGTGAACGTCGACTACATGACACTTCACCATTCATGGGCCTAAGGGAATGCATTGTGGAGTAGTTATTAGATGATGGGTTGCTAGAGTGACAGAATCTTAAACCCTAGTTTATGCGTTACTTCGTAAGGGGCTGATTTGGATCCACATGTTTCATGCTATGGTTAGACTTTGTCTTAATACTTTTCGCGTAGTTGCGGATGCTTGCAGGGGGGTTAATCATAAGTAGGTTGTTAGTTCAAGTAAGAACATCACCTTAGCACCGGTCCACCCATATATCAAATTATCAAAGTAGTGAACACGAATCAAACCAACATGATAAAAGTGACTATACGAAATTCCTGTGTACCCTCAAGAACACTTTGCCTATTACTAGTGATTGTTCTGGCCTGTCCTTTGCCTCAAAAGTATTGGGCTACCTTGCTGCACCTTGTTTACCGTTACCGTTACTTGCTCGTTACAAATTATCTTGCTACCAAACTATCTGTTACCTACAATTTCAGTGCTTGCAGAAATTACCTTGCTGAAAACCGCTTGTCATTTCCTTCTGCTCCTCGTTGGGTTCGACACTCTTACTTATCGAAAGGACTACGATTGATCCCCTATACTTGTGGGTCATCAAGACTCTTTTCTGGCGCCGTTGCCGGGGAGTGAAGCGCTCTTGGTAAGTGGAAATCGGTAAGGAAAAACTTATACTACGTGCTGAAATTTATTGCCACTTGCTACTATGGAAAACAATCCTTTGAGGGGTTTGTTCGGGGTATCTTCACCTCGACCGGAACCACAATTAGTTTCCCCTCAACCTGTAGCACCTACTGAAAATTTTACTATGAAATTCCTTCGGGTATGTTAAAACAACTGCTTGCTAAACCTTATGCAGGAGATGGAACTGAACATCCTGATATGCATCTTTTATATGTGAACGAAATTTGTTGATTATTTAAGCTTGCAGGTTTACCCGGAGATGAAGTTAATAAGAAGGTTTTCCCTTTATATTTGGAGGGAAAATCATTGACATGGTATAGGCTATGTGATGATCTAGCATCGTGGAACTGGAATCGTTTGCAATTGGAATTTCACGAAAAGTTTTATCACATGCATCTAGTTCATCGTGATCGGAATTATATATATAATTTTTGGGCTCGTGAAGGAGAAAGTATCGCTCTAGCTTGGGGGAGGCTTAAGTCAATGTTATATTCATGCCCCAATCATGACATTCCGAGGGAAGTCATCATTCCGAATTTTTATGCTCGGCTTTCTCATAATGATCAATCCATGCTCGATACTTCTTGTGCTGGTTCTTATATGATGAAGACTATTGAATTCAAGTGGGATCTCTTAGAAAGAATTAAACGCAACTCTGAAGATTGGGAACTCGATGAAGGTAATGAGTCAGGTATAAAGCTTGAATTTGATTGTGTTAAATCTTTTATGAATACCGATACTTTTCACAAGTTTAGCACTAAATATGGACTTGACTCTGAGATAGTAGCCTCTTTCTGTGAAGCATTTGCTACTCACGTTGATCTCCCTAAGGAAAGTGGTTTAAATATCATCCCCCTATTAAAGAAGAAATTAAAGAACCGGTAATAACTAAAGAAGAAACCATCTTTTACAATGTTGATCCAGTTGTGCCTACCGCTTATATTGAAAAACCACCTTTCCCTGTTAGGATAAAGGAACATGCTAAGGTATCAACTGTGGTTCGTAAGAGTAATATAAGAGCACCTAAACCCCCTGAGCAAATTAAAGTAGAACCTAGTGTTGCTATGGTTAAAGATCTCTTGATAGAAAATATTGATGGGCATGTTATCTACTTTTGTGATGAAGCTGCTAGAATTGCTAAACCTGATGAAAAGATAAACATAGACCCATAGAAGGCACGCCTGTTGTCTCAGTCAAAATAGGAGATCATTGCTATCATGGTTTATGTGATTTGGGTGCTAGTGTGAGTGCTATCCCTTTTACCTTATACCAAGAAATTATGGATGAAATAGCACCTGCTGAAATGGAAGACATTGATGTTACTATTAAGCTTGCTAATAGAGACACTATCACACCACTTGGGATTGTTAGAGATGTTGAAGTCTTGTGCGGGAAAGTAAAATACCCTACTGATTTTCTAGTCCTTGGTTCCCCACAAGATGACTTTTGTCTCATTATTTTTGGTAGACCTTTCTTGAGCACCGTCAATGCTAAGATAGATTGTGAAAAACAAACTGTCGTTGTCAGTTTTGGTAATGTGTCTCATGAGTTTAATTTTTCCAAGTTTAGTAGACAACCCCGTGATAAAGCGTTATCTAGTAAGGATGAAATAATTGGTCTTGCTTCTATTGCTGTGCCTCCTACTAATCCCATGGAACAATATTTGCTCGACCATGAAAATGATATGCATTTGCGTGAAAGAAATGAAATAGATCAAATTTTCTTTGAACAACAACCTCTCTTGAAACACAATTTGCCTATTGCAAATCTTGGAGGTCCTCCTCCACCTAAAGGTGATCCTGTGTTTGAATTGAAACAATTGCCTCACACTTTGAAGTATGCTTATCTTGATGAGAAAAAGATATATCCTGTGATTATTAGTGCTAACCTTTCAGACCATGAAGAAGAAAGATTATTAAAAGTTCTAAGGAAGCACCGGGCTGCTATTAGATATACTCTTGATGATCTTAAGGGCATTAGTCCCACTCTATGTCAGCACAAGATCAATATGGAACCTGATGCTAAACCCGTTGTTGATCACCAACGGCGATTGAATCCTAAGATGAAAGAAGTGGTAAGAACTGAAATATTAAAGCTTCTGGAAGCAGGTATAATCTATCCCATAGCTGATAGTAGATGGGTAAGTCCCATTCATTGTGTCCCTAAGAAAGGAGGTATTACCGTTGTTCCCAATGATAAGAATGAACTCATTCCACAAAGAATTGTCACTGGCTATAGAATGGTAATTGATTTTAGAAAATTAAATAAAGCTACTAGAAAAGATCATTCCCCTCTACCGTTCATTGATCAAATGCTAGAGAGACTATCTAAGCACACACACTTTTGTTTCTTAGATGGATATTCTGGTTTCTCTCAAATACCCGTGTCACAATCTGATCAAGAGAAAACCACCTTTACTTGCCCTTTTGGAACCTATGCTTATAGACGTATGCCTTTTGGTTTATGCAATGCACCTGCTACCTTTCAAAGATGTATGACTGCTATATTCTCTGATTTTTGTGAAAAGATTGTGGAGGTTTTCATGGATGATTTTTCTGTTTACGGAACTTCTTTTGATGATTGCTTAAGCAACCTTGATCGAGTTTTGCAGAGATGTGAACAAACTAATCTCGTCCTGAATTGGGAGAAGTGCCACTTTATGGTTAATGAAGGCATTGTCTTGGGGCATAAAATATCTGAACGAGGTATTGAGGTGGATAAAGCTAAAGTTGATGCAATTGAGAAAATGCCATGTCCTAAAGATATTAAAGGTATTCGAAGTTTCCTTGGTCATGCTGGTTTTTATAGGAGGTTCATTAAAGACTTCTCTAAAATTTCTAGGCCTCTTACTAATCTTTTTCAAAAGGATATTCCTTTTGTTTTTGATGATGATTGTGTGGAAGCCTTTGAAACACTCAAGAAAGACTTAACCTCTGCACCTATCGTGCAACCACCTGATTGGAACTTGCCTTTTGAAATTACGTGTGATGCTAGTGATTATGCTGTTGGTGCTGTCCTAGGACAAAGAGTTGATAAGAAATTGAATGTTATCCATTATGCTAGTAAAACTCTAGACAGTGCCCAACGAAACTATGCTACTACTGAAAAAGAATTTTTAGCAGTTGTGTTTGCTTGTGATAAATTTAGATCCTATATTGTTGACTCAAAAATTATTGTTCACACCGATCATGCAGCTATAAAATACCTTATGGAAAAGAAAGATGCTAAACCTAGACTCATTAGGTGGGTTCTCTTGCTCCAAGAATTTGACTTACACATCGTTGATAGGAAAGGAGCTGAGAACCCCGTAGCTGATAACTTGTCTAGGTTAGAAAATATTCTTGATGACCCACTACCTATTGATGATAGTTTCCCTGACGAACAGCTAGCTGCAATAAGTGTCTCACAAAACACACCTTGGTATGCTAATTATATTGTCGCTAAATATATACCACCTAGCTTCACTTATCAACAAAAGAGAAAAAAATTCTATGACTTGAGACATTACTTTTGGGGTGACCCACACCTTTATAAAGAAGGAGTAGATGGTATTATTAGACGTTGTGTACCTGAGCATGAACAGGAACAAATCCTACGGAAATGTCATTCCGAAGCTTATGGAGGACATCATGCGGGAGATAGAACTACTCATAAGGTATTGCAATATGGTTTTTATTGGCCTACTCTCTTCAAGGATGCCCGTAAGTTTGTCTTGTCTTGTGATGAATGTCAAAAAATTGGTAATATCGGTAAGCGTCAGGAAATGCCTATGAATTATTCACTTGTTGTCGAACCATTTGACGTTTGGGGATTTGATTATATGGGGCCTTTTCCTTCCTCTAACGGGTACAGTCATACTCTAGTTGTGTTTGATTATGTCACTAAGTGGGTAGAAGCTATTCCAACTAGTAGTGCTGATCACCACACCTCCATTAAAATGCTTAAAGAGGTTATCTTTCCGAGGTTTGGAGTCCCTAGATATTTAATGACCGATGGTTGTTCACACTTTATTCATGGTGCTTTTCGTAAAATGCTTGCTAAATATGATGTTAACCATAGAATTGCATAACCCTATCATCCTCAATCTAGTGGTCAAGTTGAACTTAGCAATAAAGAAATAAAATTGATATTACAAAAAACTATCAACAGGTCTCATAAGAATTGGTCTAAGAAATTAGATGATGCACTTTGGGCCTATAGAACAGCTTATAAAAATCCTATGGGTATGTCTCCATATAAAATGGTGTATGGGAAAGCTTATCATTTGCCTCTAGAACTAGAACACAAAGCATTTTGGGCAATTAAAGAACTCAACTATGATTTCAAACTTGCCGGTGAAAAGAGGCTATTTGATATTAGCTCGCTAGATGAATGGAGAACCCAAGCGTATGAAAATGCCAAGCTATTCAAAGAAAAAGTAAAAAGATGGCATGACAAAAGAATCCAAAAGCGGGAATTCAAAATAGGAGATTATGTTTTTTTGTTCAACTCACGTTTAAGATTTTTTGCAGGAAGGCTTCTCTCAAAATGGGAAGGACCATATATTATCGAAGAGTTTTATCGTTCTGGAGCTATCAAGATTAATAACGCCGAAGGTACTAACCCGAAGGTGGTCAATGGACAAAGAATTAAGCATTATATCTCAAGTACGCCTATTAACGTTGAAAGCAATGTTATCCAAACCATGACACCGGAGGAACACATAAAAGAAACCTTCCGAGACACTCCAGAATCCTTAAAAATAGGAGGTACGTGATACGGTAAGTAAACGGACCCGAAAAATCCGCAAAAATATTTTTTTTCAGTTTTGGAATATTTTAGAATTTTGGAAATAAAAAAAATAAACCAGAAGGTGATCGAGGCGAGCACGATACATCAGGGCGCGCCAGGCACGCCCTGGTGGGTTGTGCCCACCTCGGATGCCTTCCCGACTCCGTTTTCCTTCCAAATACTTGTTCCCCAAGAATAAAAATTCTCTATATATACCACCAACTGTTTTGATGACCGCACCGCAGAAAAATCCTCTGTTCTTGTTTCGTGATGTTTCCCTAGGAGATCTGGAAATATGTCGTCTCAAGATTCGGAGGGGGAGAGCCATGTTGATCCCTATGTTTCAGACCCGAAGATCTTTAGGGAGATTTACCCCTATCTATGGACCTCGGAGGAGGAAGAAGATGCTACCATCAAGGAGACAAAAGATGACAGCTCTGAGGAAGAGGATGATCCATTGCCTCAACCCGGAGACATGCATGTGGAATTCAAGAAGTCAAGCCTCCCTAGAAGATACAAACCTAAGGTCCAATTTATCCCGTCTCGTTTTCTGTAGGAAAGCAAGGAGGCCTTATGCCAAAGGATATTAAAGCTTGAGTTGGAGAATGATGATCTAAGGGAGGAAAACTTTATGCTTAAATATAAGTGGAAGAAGAAGGCTTCCTCTACACCTCCACCTTCTTCATCACCACCACCAAAGGGGACTTGAGCACATGGGTATGGGCACTCCCCTTGGCTTGAGCCAAGCTTGGGGGAGGTGCCCCGGTATCGTATCACCACCACTTTTATCCACCTTTACCTATTTTAGTTCTATCATTAGTTTCCCTTTGCTTTAGTTGAATAAAATCTTAGTATGATCTATTTTCGTGTGTTAGTTTCGTGGCCTATCTATCTATGTAATCGAGTGAGAGTTATATAATAAAGTTTAGTTTGAGTTTTTGCCTCTCTAGTTTCTTGTTGCAATCAAATAAAGAAAAGAAAAACAAATGAAAAGAATCATATGCTAATTTTATGGTGAGTAATGACATCACATAAGGAAAAGTATAAGTAGTAAAATTTATTGGAGATTGACAAACATAGCATTGGTCAACCATGCAATTCATGAAAGAATTAATAAGGGAAGAGAAGATTCACATGCAAATACACTATCTTGGACATCTTTTATGATTGTGAGCCCCCATCAAATATTATATGTCAAAATTGTTGACGTTGGATGAGGAAGACAACGTAATGATTTATGTTTGTTCTTATCCACATAGATGTTATATTGTCATAGATCCTTTAACATGTGGTGCTTGCCCAATATCTTTGCTAGCCAAAAATTCCGCACTAAGTAGAGATACTACTTGTGCATCCAAAAACCCAAACCAAACTCTTTCTTTGAGTGTCCACCATACCTACCTATGGATCGAGAAAGATCCTTCAAGTAAGTTGTCATCGGTGCAACAAGGCAATAAAAATTGCTTCTAAAAGTTTTTTGATCAATTAGTGTAAGAGAAAATTGAGCGTTATACGAACTTATGATGGCAAAGTAATAAAAGTGACGGATTGCATAATAAAGGTTGCTATCACAGGGGGCAATATAGCGTGACGTTCTTTTACATTAAGGGATTGGGCATACAAACCAGTAAGCGCATGAAAACCTCTGCTTCCCTCAGCGAAGGGCCTATCTTTTACTTTTATGCACTTACTTTTATGCAAGAGTCAAATTATTCTTCCCTATTCCTTTTTACTTTTTGTTTTGCAAGCATCATGTGGTGAGGAAAGATCTAGGAACATATATCCAGTTGGATATGGGTGAGCATGAGTTATTATTGTTGACATCACCCTTGAGGTGAGTGAGTTGGGAGGCGAAACTATAAGCCCCTATCTGCCTACGTGTCCAGTTGAAACTTTTTGTTCATGGATATGCCGTGAGCGTTAGCAATCATAGAAGACTAAATGATGGTTGAGTATGTGGCCTTGCCAAAAGGCTCCGACATGAGACCCTTCCTGAAAATATGATGAATTGTTGTTGCAAAGTTGACTGAGAACATAGTTTGTTGGTTCCCAATAAGGTTTATGCTTCATACTTCTATGTTGTGATGAATTGTTACTTGTTCATGAGAAGCTTTATGATAAAAATGTATTGAAATAAGTTCTTATGTTAGAGTTTGTTGCTATTGTGTTAATAAGCATGATGCTTCTATGTCCGTATTTTGTTTTTATCGACACCTCGCTCTCTCAAACCATGTGGACATGCTTTTCAATATCGGCTTTCGCTTGAGGACAAGCGAGGTCTAAGCTTGGGGGAGTTGATACATCCATTTTGCATCATGATTTCCTACGGTTATTTACTTTGTTTTGTTGAATAATAATGCTTTGAGGAGTGATTCTAATGCCTTTTCTCTCATAATATGCAAGGTTTACACAAAGAGGGAGAATACCGGCAGCTGGAACTCTGGACCCAAGAAAAGCACGTCAGAGATACCTATTCTGCACAACTCGAATGAAGCTGAAATTTTACGGAGATTAGTTTTGCATTTAATAAAAAATACTGGAGCAGAAAACTACCGGAGGGGGCCTCCCAGGTGGGCACAACCCACCAGGGCGCGCCAGGCCCCCTGGGCGCGCCCTGATGGGTTGTGGCCACCTCGGCTCACCTCCGGTTCCCATCTTCTGGTATAAGGTCACTCTTTACATAGAAAAAATCAGAGGAGGACTTTTGGGAAGAAGCGCCGCCGCCTCGAGGCAGAACTTGGGCAGGAGCACTTTTGCCCTCCGGGGGAGCGATTCCGCCGGGGGAACTTCCCTCCCGGAGGGGGAAATCGAAGCTATCGTCATCACCAACACCCCTCTCATCTTTGGAACGCCAATCTTCATCAACATCTTCAACAGCACCATCTCCTCTCAAACCCTAGTTCATCTCTTGTCTTCAATCTTTGTACCGGAACCTCAGATTGGTACCTGTGGGTGACTAGTAGTGTTGATTACCTTGCGTATTTGATTACTATATGGTTTATTTGGTGGAAGATTATATGTTCAGATCCATTATGCTATTCAATACTCTGATATTGAGCATGATTATTATTTGTGAGTAGTTAACTTTGTTCTTGAGGTCACAGGAGAAGTCATGTTGCGAGTAATCATGTGAATTTGATATGTGTTCGATATTTTGATGATATGTATGTTGTGATTCCCTTAGTGGTGTCATGTGAACGTCGACTACATGACACTTCACCATTCATGGGCCTAAGGGAATGCATTGTGGAGTAGTTATTAGATGATGGGTTGCTAGAGTGACAGAAGCTTAAACCCTAGTTTATGCGCTACTTCGTAAGGGGCTGATTTGGATCCACATGTTTAATGCTATGGTTAGACTTTGTCTTAATACTTTTCGCATAGTTGCGGATGCTTGCGAGGGGGTTAATCATAAGTAGGTTGTTAGTTCAAGTAAGAACAGCACCTTAGCACCAGTCCACCCACATATCAAATTATCAAAGTAGCGAACACGAATCAAACCAACATGATAAAAGTGACTAGACGAAATTCCCGTGTACCCTCAAGAACACTTTGCCTATTACTAGTGATTGTTCTGGCCTGTCCTTTGCCTCAAAAGGATTGGGCTACTTTGCTGCACCTTGTTTACTGTTACCGTTACTTGCTCGTTATAAATTATCTTGCTATCAAACTATCTGTTACCTACAATTTCAGTGCTTGCAGAAATTACCTTGCTGAAAACCGCTTGTCACCTTCTGCTCCTCGTTGGGTTCAACACTCTTACTTATCGAAAGGACTACGATTGATCCCCTATACTTGTCGGTCGTCAAGGATGCCTTGGCAGCGATGAGGAGGAAATCTGCCATCTTCTCCCCCTGCTCACTACCGGCGCACGAGCTCGTCGCGAGCTCCGATGTGGGGGAGGGAAACGAAGGCGCACCCAGCGCCGGTAGTGCTTCCATGGGATATCCAGCCCGGTCCTCGGAAGGACACATTCTTCGAGGCATGCTTTTACTGTGGGCTGGTTCCCCCTTCTCCGCTTTCTTTGTAGATCTGATGTTGACCTACGGCTTCCGTTTGCTTGATTTCACCCCGAACGCGGTGAACACCCTGTCTGTTTTTGCACATTTGTGTGAAAACTTCATAGGGATAGTCCCCAACGTCTCCCTTTTCCGCCATTTCTTCTATCCCTGCATAGAGGGCGAGGATGCCATTTTCGACAGCATCACGTGGATTCCTCGCGCCTCCCATAAGGAAGTGTATCCCCCTAGCCTCTTGCACAAGAAGTGGGAAGAGTTGCGGGGGGGGGGGGGGGGGGGGTTGGTGCTATATTTATGTCAAGGAGGTGCCGCCCTTCTACAAGGTCCGGACATCCAAGCCCGTCCGCAAGGACGAATGGAGCGCGGTGGCTCCGGATGACGAGAAGCTGGAGATAGCGCTCGCCCGCCTGCTTCGGCAGAGGGCTGCTGGGCTCACCATAGAGATGGTGGGCTCGGATTTCTTGGCCAGGCGCATTGTCCCTCTTCAAGATCGGCAGCGCTTCGCTTGGTTGTACACCGGTCCTGCCGACATTATGCGAATTCGCCCGGGTCTTGACGGCGATCTGATGTCTATGCAGCTCGCCTACTTCCGCCACAAACTCTTCCGCCCGGAGGGCAAGTTCATCTTGTCGGCGGCAATCATCCCGCTCTGCAACAACTCTCGCAAGGACGCGATTGTTGCGATGATGCCGGCGTGCAACGCTCACGGGGTGGATCCCACATGGAAGGCGCCGACGAAGGAGGTGGTGCAGGCGTGGTTCGACGCCCTGTCAGAGGCGCGTATCCGGGACGAGGGGTCGATGATCTATGCTACCTCCGAGGCGGAGGTTGCGTATATAGGGCATCGTGTCGTGGAGGCAGGCCTTGCCGCAGGCGGAAGTCGCCTAGGCGCGGCCGCGCTCGACGATGAGGAAGAGGAGGTCGGCTACGAAGAGGAGCACGGCGAGGAACCGCCAGTGCAGGTCTTGCCGGAGGAGCACGCCGGTGCTGATGTCGCCGGGGAGCCGGAGCTCCAGGAGCCCCCGGTTCGTGACGCCCCAAGGAGGGCGCAAGTGCTCTGCAGGGCTGGCAGCGAGGAGCCGGTCCGCCGTGTCTGGGATTTCCCGGCCGTCAAGGACGACGAAGACGAGGAGGAGGAAGATCCCTCCGCCAATGTTTCCAGGCCGCGAAGGAGGAGCCGGGTTGCCGTGGGGCACGCGGAAAGCATGCCCGCTGAGGAGGCCGAACCAGCACAGGTCCCTGTCGCCCGTCAGCGGGGGAGACGGGACCTGTCCACCTACAGTTCAGATGAGGAGGACGAGGAGTAAGCGTCATCTCCCCATTTTAGTCTTGATTATTATTATTTTTAATCCCTGCTGAGTCTCGCTGTTTGTCGGTTTTGCAGGGATGGGGAGACCCTGGCGTAGTGTGTGGCCAAGAGGACTGGGCCTGTAGCTGATGCCGGGGGTACGACAAGCGCGCCGCCCGGGCGGGCTGTTTCGCCGGAGCAGGAGGTTGTTGATCTCGACTCTCTTCCCAGCCCCCAGCAAGAGGCTCAGCCTCAGTACCCGCTGGCGAGCGTGGGCGACGCCATCGAAGCCATCACTTCCATTCCCCTGCCAACGAGGATGGATCGCCCGGGGGGAACGCGGGAGGGCTCGACCCGTGAGGGTAGCACGCCGACGAAGGACCCCACAGCCGAGCCCATTCGCGCTGTGGACTTGCAAACGGGTGGGGCCGCCGGCAGCCAGGCAACGCCAGGGGACACGATTGGAGAGGGTGAGGTGACCCCCTTTGTTACCAGAGAGCTGGTTCTTTTTCTCCTTTTTGTCTTCTTGAACTTCCGCTGAGTTCCATTCTTTTTGTTTGAAGATCTGCCGCAATCGGAGGATCCCGGTGCCAATGTCGATGTTGAGGGGATCGCCAAGGAGGCGGCTGATGAGGCCAGCCAGATCGCAGCGGAGGAGGACAACGCTCGCCGTGATCTCAGGGATACCGGCAAGCGAGCCCTCGAGGGGCCAGACTTGGACGCGGAGACCGACGCCGGGGGTGGCCCGGCCGCAGGAGCATCAGGGGCGGTCATGTCCTTCATGCTAGGCGCCGCTAGTGGGAGCATCGCCGGTCCGTCATCGACGGAGGAGCCAACCCCGAGTCGGTACTTGCGGGTGAGTGACTTGCAGTTCATCAGCTTCCCCAGTGATGCCATCCTCAAGGCTTTCTCCAAGGAGGCGGCCGTGGATGAGACGATTGCCGCCCCCGGAGGAGGGGTGGCAGTTGATACGTTTGGTGAGAGCGACGAGGCCAAGGAGCATGCCATCCTGGTGTCCTTGGGCAAGAGTTTCCGGCAGCTGCGGGCGCACTATGTCGGTCGCTCGGAGAAGTTGGATCGCCGGGAAGCCCTTCTCGCGGCCGCTGAGAAGACGTTCCGGGAGCTCCACGCTGAAACGCAAACCTGGTTTGTTGAGAAGCATAAGGAGATTGCCGATCAGCTGGTCGAGGTCAGCCAAGCTGAGGTCAAACTCATCAATCGGCAGGCTGAGGTTGAGAAGGTGTGGCAGGAAACCGAAGATGACATCGCCAACCAGGATACAGATCTGAAGGAATGCAAGATCTCCCTCAACTTCCACAAGGAAGAACTCGCGACTCGTGAGAAAGATCTCGCCAATAAGCTTGGGGTCGAACTGGGTAGGCAGATTCAGGCTCGGGAGTTGGAGCACCAAGCCACACTTGGGAAGCAGGCGATTGCGCATGCCGGCAAGCTCCAGGAGGCCGTCCAGTCTGCCAAGGCCGAGCTCGAGAGCAAGGTGCAACAGCTAGAGCTGGACCTCGCCGCTTCCGGGCAGCAGATCTCAAGGTTGAAGGAGGACGCCCAGAAAAGCGCCCAGGCCTTGGCGGATTTGCAGGTTGTGCTTGGTGGCAAAGCCAGTGACCTGGGGGTCGCTGCGGCCACCAACTCCGACTTGTGCGCGAGGGTAAGCACCCTCGAGGACAACCTCAAGACCGCTCTGGCCAAAGAGCGCAACCTGCTTGAGGAGCTCGAGAGAGAGAGAGAGAGAACTCTGCTTGCTTCTGCCATGCGCTCTTCCAACGAATTCCAGGAGACCGTTCGTCTATGGACGGCGCAGCTTGCCGACCTTGCTGGGAAGTTCTCCGCCCAGCTGGCGAAGATGGGCTTGGATGAGCTGGTCCAGAAGCGGCGAGCGCGAGGCTGTCTATCTTCTTCGGGAGGCTCGTTGGTGCCTTGGCGAAGTACGAGGCGGGGTGGGCAGACGACTTCTTTCAAGGCTGTCATGAGCTGTGCCGCGGAGTTCTCCACAAGGTTTTGGTGAAGGTCGCATACCACAACCCCGGCCTCGACCTGACCAAGGCCCTGTCCAGGCTGCCGAAAAGCGTCGACACCTGCGAGCTTGACACGCTCGTTGCTCCCATCTCCGACAAGGCCGACTCCGTGACCCTGAACCGTTGATTTTCTGCTCCTGTGACATTCGTGCCATGTTTGTCTAGGATTAATATTGTGAACTGGCTTTTATTTGCAATATACTTCATTCGCCAGCGTGGGCGCTTCCTTCCTCTTAACGCAATCTCATATTTGTATGCTTCCATACGCTTCATCGGGGATGCCTGCCAGTGCGCACATCCTGTCCGTGGTGCTTTTTCGGAACGGGTCCCTTAGCAGCCTTCCGGGGATGCCGCCGCTGGTGAGCCCCTCTTGCCGTCCCTGCCGCGGCTCCTTGGGATGTTGAGCGGACTCGAAACATCCAAGTGCGCAGGCAGTTCCAACAAGGGTCCCTAGCATGTAGGTCTTCTCATACAAACGGCGATCTTGTGTCAGGGAAGGGGATTTTGGAAATTTTAATTTTTTTCACAACTTAGCTTTGCAAGGTACTCGTTCTCGCAGGTGTCTGTACCACCACTCTTCCCCCGGGAAGACTTGCACGCGGGGGTCCCTGTCTCCTTTTGAGAAAAAAAGGAAAAAGAGAGGTACGGAGGGTGATAGGAACTCCTGCATTTCTACGATCGCTTCGCGTAAGCGGGAAACGACCACAACATTTAATGCAGCGTATATAAGATCAACGTGCAATTTTGACGAAAGGTTGCGGAATACTTATCTTTACGGACAGAGCGCGTGCCCATCGCCCGCCTTTGTACTAAGGATTACACGCCTTGGAGGGAGACTTTGTACAAAAGGGGTCGTCGGGAGGCCCGGCAACCGCGCCTTGCGGGTGGTGCCTTACGAGGGTGCTCGTTGCTACATGAGTTTAGCACCTGAGTGCCATCCCCGGTCGCCAGGCGGCTCCTACCGGGCCTAGCGACTTGCACCGCCCGGCAAGGATTTGGCGGCTCTGTTCTTCTTACTTCCGGTGGCCGAAGTCTCTGGTGAGTCATCGACGAGCGTGCTGCACCTCGTGGCGCGCTTCCCGGATTGATCATGAGTCTTTCCGGAGATCTTATCCTTGTTCTTCCCCCCGGGAGCTTTGCCGGCAAGAGCGAGTGCCTCGTCAGTAGACGCTGCCACTGCCTCTCGATAGAGCCTGTCGACGCAGAGGACCACGTCTTTCTTGTCGGCATGGACGGTGATGATGCTCATCGGCCCCGACATTTTGAGTGTGTGATACTTGTGATCTGCGTTGGGTTTTCCATGAAGAGGAACAGGTAATTACAACACAAAGTTGGTAAGTATTTCCCTCAGTTAAGAAACCAAGGTTTATCGAACCAATAGGAATATCAATCCTCAACCGTTTTCAGCGGCTACACACAAATGAACAAACAACATGCTGATACGTCTCCGTCGTATCTATAATTTTTGATTGTTTCATGCCAATATTATACAACTTTCACATATTTTTGGCAACATTTAATATGATTTATTGGACTAACATATTGATCCAGTGCCCAGTGCCAGTTCCTGTTTTTTGTGTGTGTTTTGTTTCGCAGAAAATCCATATCAAACGAAGTCCAAACGCGACAAAAATTTACGGAGAATTGTTTTGGAATATTTGTGATTTTTGGGAGGTGGAATCAACGCAAAAGGACGCCCACAGCCACCACAAGACACCGGGGCAAGCCCGAGGGCCCACGCGCGTGGTGATGTCTTGTGCTCACCTGGTAAGTCGGTTGGAGCTCTACTTCGGGCGCAAGGAAGCTTATATCCGGAAAAAAATCGTGTTAAAATTTCAGCCAATCGGAGTTACGGATCTCCGGGAATATAAGAAACGGTTTTCAGCCAGGAAACAAAAAAAAACAGAGAGGGAGATCCAATCTAGGAGGGGCTCCTGCCCCTCCACCGCCATGGAGGCCATGGACCAAAGGGGGAACTCTCCTCCCATCTAGGGGGGAGGCCAAGGAAGAAGAAGGAGGGGGCTCTCTACCCCTCTCTCCCGGTGGTGCCGGAACGCCGCCGAGGCAATCATCGTGACGGCGATCTACACCAACAACCTCGCCGCCGTCAACACCAACTCTCTCCCCCTCTATGCAACAGTGTAACACCTCTCTTCCCCTCTGTATCTACTTAAACATGGTGCTCAACTCCATATATTATTTCCCAATGATATTTGGCTATCCTATGATGTTTGAGTAGATCCGTTTTGTCCTATGGGCTAATTGATGATCGTGGTTGGTATGAGTGTATATTTTATTATGGTGCTGTCCTATGGTGCCCTCCATCTCGCGCAAACGTGGGAGATCCCCGCTGTAGGGTGTTGCAATGTGTTCATGATTTGCCTATGGTGGGTGGCATGATTGACAGAATACACAGACCCGAGTAGGTGGGTTGTTGCATATGGGAGTAAAGAGGACTTGATACTTAATGCTATGGTTGGGTTTTACCTTAATGATCTTTGGTAGTTGCGGATGCTTGCTAGAGTTCCAATCATAAGTGCATATGATCCAAGTACGGAAAGTATGTTAGCTCATGCCTCTCCCTCATATAAAATTGCAAGAATGATTACCGGTCTAGTTATCAATTTCCTAGGGACAAATAACCTTCTTGTTTACTAAACAACTAACTTTTATTATCTTGCAATTTACTCGTAGTTTTATTCCCGCAAAGTACTTCTTGTTTTATTCGTGCAAACTATCATATCACCTACAAAATAGTTTCATACTTGTTCTAGGTAAAGCAAACGTTAAAGTGTGCGTAGAGTTGTATCCGTGGTCGATAGAACTTGAGGGCATATTTGTTCTAACTTTAGCTCCTCGTTGGGTTCGACACTCTTACTTATCAAAAAAGGCTACGAACGATCCCCTACACTTGTGGGTTATCAAGACCTTTTTCTGGCGCCGTTGCCGGGGAGCAATAGCGTGGGGTGAATATTCTCGTGTGTGCTTGTTTTCTTTATCACTAAGTAATTTTTATTTTCTGTTATTAGTTGTTTTATATGTTTAGTTATGGATATGGAACATGAACCACCAAAAAAAATTAGTGGTACTTGCTACTCATGGAGATGGGGAACCTCCTAAAACCCTCGATGCTCGTTATGTGGGACGCGTTAATTACTCCTTTGATAATCCTGAGAAATCATCATTAAAATTTATAATGGGATACTCGTTGGATCAACGTGAGTACTTTAGGGATTATCGCTTGTCTAAAAAAGGGGAACATTTATGGGATCAAATTAGATTATTACAATGGTTTGCTTGGGATGCATGCTTGAGATGTGACTTCGCTTGTCTCAAAAAGGCTCCACACCTTCCCTTTCAATGTAAATTTAACGATAATGAAACCTTGGCTTCTTATGCTAAAGCTATTTATGATTACTATGATGTGGAACGAATAGAAGAATTTGTTGCTTTTAAAGGAGCTTATAAAATTGCTTCTTTGCTTGAACAGTATGATGATGATGTTCCTTACGAATCTGAAAATTTATCCATACTTCAATATTGCTATGATAACTATGAATACAATTATGATATTATTGAATTTATTGAAAGAATGACCGCTGCCTTGAAAGAGACTAATATTTTGCAGGAATCTATGAAAGAAGAAATTGTTGAAATTGTGAGCTCATTAGATGAAAAAGATGTGAAGGAGAGCGAAGAACAAAAGGAGGAAGAGCGGATTAGCTACCCGTGCCCACCTTCTAATGAGAGTAACTCTTCAACACATTCATTGTTTAATTTCCCTTCGCACATACCGAAGGATGGATGCTATGATGATTGCTATGATCCCTTGGATTCATTTGATATATCCATTTTTGATGAACTTGATGCTTACTATGCTTGTGGCCATGATGCCAATATGAATTATGCTTATGAAGATGAACTTGCTATAGTTCCTTATGTTAAGCATGAAATTGTTGCTATTGCACCCACACATGATAGTCCTATTATCTTTTTGAATTCTCCCAACTACACTATATCGGAGAAGTTTGCTCTTATTAAGGATTATAGTGATGGGTTGCGTTTTGCTACTACACATGATGTTTTGGATGAATATAATATGCATGTGCTTGTTGCTCCTACTTGCAATTATTATGAGAGAGGAACTACATCTCCACCTCTTTATGTTTCCAATACAATAAAATTTCAAGAAACTACTTATGCTATGTATTGGCCCTTACTTGACGTGGATGAATTTTTCTTGTATGACATGCCGATGCATAGGAAGAGAGTTAGACTCCGTCATTGCATGATATATGTTGCTTTGTGCTCACTACTAAATTACAAATCATTGTTAATTAAAATTGTCTTTGATATACCTCGGGATCCGGGTGGATCCATTACTTGAGCACTTTATGCCTAGCTTAATGGCTTTAAAGAAAGCGCTGCCAGAGAGACAACTCGGAAGTTTTAGAGAGTCATTTTATTCTGTTGAGTGCTCTTATAAAGTTTAAAAACAAAACAAATATAGAGGGGAACCTTAAACTTCACAAAAAGAAAGGTGAAAGTGAGAGAGATGATGAGCATCGTTGAAGTGGGGGCTAGCCTTGAACTTTGTTCATGCCCATGGAAACTTTGTGAATCTTGAATCACAGAAACTTTTCAACAAAAATAATTATCCCCTTGTAAAAATCCATTGTATTATAAAAATAATGTTGGTATGTGCGGTGTAAAAACAGAAACTTTGGATGTAGTGCGTGAATTTACATTTTTTGTTGGAACGTCAAAAGTTTCTGAAATTTTTACACAATATTGGTATACAAATGTTTTATTTCTTCCTAATTTGTCCGAATTTTTGGAGTTACAGAAGTATGGTCAAAGTTCAGATTACTACAGACTGTCCTGTTTAAGACAGATTCTGTTTTTTGATGCATTGTTTTGCTTGTTTTGATGAAACTATCGATTTTATCGGTGGTATAAGCCATGAAGAAGTTATAATACAGCAGGGATAATGCAAATATAAAATATGAATGGGTTTGCAACAGTACTTAAAGTAGTAATTTGCTTTATTATACTAACGGATCTCACCAGTTTTCTGTTAAGTTTTGTGTGGATGAAGTGTTCAAAGATCGAGGGGGTCTCGATATGAGGACAAGGAGGAGAGGCAATAGTTCAAATTTGGGGATGCCCAAGGCAACCCAAGTAAATATTCTAGGAGACTCAAGCGTTTAAGCTTGGGGATGCCCCGGAAGGCATCCCATCTGTAACAGCACATTTATCCATGTGTGATTTTGGTAATTGATGACAATCCCTATGGACTAATGGTTGCCCTGAGTTATATTCGAAGGATTTGTCTGTAGGTACTTCTTGAAGTCCATCTGTTGGTTTCAAGGAGTTTATATGGTGACCAAGGTGGTATTCAAGGTTTTATCCAAAGATTGGTCATGTGAGAGTTGAGCTCATTGCAAGCATGTCTTGAAGAAGAAGATTGTGTGAACATTCATGTTTACCTTCAAGACATCATCTTTGTGAATAGAGAAGAGAAGACACAAGGTTGATCAAGATTAAGGCAAAGAATGATTCAAGTTGATCAACTCACAAAGCGCAGAAGATGTACCAAGTGGGATCAAGTTATCCCATGGTATGGTAAGCATTGTCCATTACGCTTTGTGTACTAACCCATGGTCCACGTGAGAGTTCGTTGTGGGTTAGGTATATTTCCATGGCTTGCGTCAAGAGGAAGATCTCATACAACCCATGGAGGATGACATCAAGTGGTGATCGTCATCAAGGTTGCGGTGTGCAAGTTCAAGTGAAGCATCACGGAGAGATCATGCTTGAAGCTTGCCGTCCATTGTGGTGACAATGGACTTGTGAAGATGTGCCAAAGAGTGGCTCACCCATAGTGGAGTATGGGGGAGCAATCAACTAGTCTTCATCGAGCCAACGCAATCAAGAAAGGTGGTCCATCTTGAGGAGGACAAGATCGTCATCATCTACCTGAAGTGGACTATGTGCAAGGCAAAGGTTTGACCTTGATAGGGTTTTCTATTTTACCGGTCTCATGATGGTAGTTGGGAGACCGGGTTATAGGATCGATAGCCGTACTATCAAGGGGGGCTCTCAAGTGAGTAGATTGATCGTATCGTTCGTTGAGAGCTCAAACCATTGCATTCTTGGCATCATCATCTTTCTTGGTTCTTGGTTGGCTTTTCTCTATGTGGGTTCTTGAGCTTATGGTCAGCTTCATGACAAGCTCAAGTTCATCGAAAACGGAGTCCATATGCTTTTTCTATGATGTTTTCGATGTTGGAGTTTTTGCCGGTTCTTCATTGATAGAGGTTTCACATCTTTATATCATTGGCATTTGTATACTGTTGGAAAGCTCTTGTCGTCCTGAATCCAACAAGCTTGAGTTTGCTCAATTCGGAGCCCATATGCGAAGGTTATGGCAGTTCTAGTTTTACTGTTTCCATCTAGTTGCTTGGGTTCTTTGTTACTCTCACGAGGGCGGTAGTACCGTTGGACACAGCGGTAGTACTGCTGGGGGGTTCTGACTCCTTACGCGGGGCACCAGACACTGCCTTGTCTGGTGTCTGGTGACCCGTGCCACCAGAGCGGTAGTAGGGCGGTAGTAACAAGCGGTACTACCGCTGCCCCCTACTACTGCTGAAATCTACGTACGGACGGTAGTACCGCTCCCAGGGGCAGTACTACCGCTTGTGTGCGGGCTGTGGGGGTAACGGTTGGATTTTCCCCCACCTATTTAAGGGGGTCTTCTTCCCCAATGGATCTCATCTCTTCAGCTCGAGTTTGCCCCCCATTGTTGACCTTCTTCAAGCTTGCTAACTCTCAATCCCTCCAATGATTCTTGCTAGTTCTTGAGGGAAAAGAGAGAGGAGATCTAGATCCACATTTCAACCAATCACTTTCTCCTCTAAGTGAGGGGAACCCCTTGGATCTAGATCTTGGAGTTCTTCGTGTTCTTCTTCGTTCTTCCTCTCATTTCCTCCATAACATTTGGGAAATAAGGACTTGGGCACTCCGTGTGCCCTTGCCATTGCATTTGGTGCATAGGTTTGAGTTGTCCACGGTGATACGTGGAAGTGAGAAGTTGAGAAGCTTATTACTCTTGGGTGTTTGAGCACCCTAGAGCTTGTTCCTCTTGGGTGCTTTGGCGCCCTAGACGGTTGGTGGTGGCTCGAATCTCAATCATTGTGGTGCAAAGCTCCGGGCAAGCGTCGGGGTCTCCAATTAGGTTGTGGAGATTGCCCCGAGTAATTTGTACAGGTACCGGTGACCGCCCCAAGGGTTGCCAAAGTGTACGGGTACCGATGACCGCCCCCAAGGGTTGCCATTTGTACGGGTCGGTGACCGCCCTCAAGGGTCCCTTAGTGGAATCACGGCATCTTGCATTGTGCAAGGGCATGAGGAGATTACGGTGGCCTTAGTGGCATCTTGGGGAGCATTGTGCCTCCACACCGCTCCGAACGGAGATTAGCATCCGCAAGGGTGTGAACTTCGGGATACATCGTCGTCTCCGCGTGCCTCGGTTATCTCTTACCTGAGCCCTTTACTTATACACTTCACTTTGTGATAGCCCTATTGTTTCATGCTTTATATCTTGCTATCACTTAGTTGTTTATCTTGCTTAGCATAAGCTGTTGGTGCACATAAGTGAGCCTAGTTGTTTTAGGTTTTGTGCTTGACATATTAAACGTTAGTTTTATTTTGCATTTGTTCAAGCCTAAACCGTAATTATTTTAAAGTGCCTATTCACCCCCCCCTCTAGGCGACATCCACGTCCTTTCACCATCTTTCTTCAACAAGTATCGGTATGTTTTCGTTTTCGTTTCGTTCATGTGATATGTGTAAATCTTGGAGCATCTTTTGTGTTTAGTTTTCACTTTTCTTTTATGCACCATGCTGGTATGAGATAGTCCATGGTTGATTTATAGAATTCTCATTGCACTTCACTTATAACTTTTGAGTATGGCTTTATAGAATGCTTTATGTACTTCACTTATATCATTTGAAGTTTGGATTGCCTGTTTCTCTTCAGATAGAAAAACCATTATTTGTAGAATGCTCTTTTGCTTCACTTATATTTATTAGAGCATGGCCTTTTATAGAAAGAATTAAACTCTCTTGCTTCACTTATATCTATTTAGAGAGTCAATGATGTCTACTACGCAACTTTATTCTTGTAGACTCGTGTTGGGCCTCCAAGCGCAGAGTTTTGTAGGACAGTAGCAATTTTCCCTCAAGTGGATGACCTAAGGTTTATCAATCTGTGGGAGGTGTAGGATGAAGATGGTCTCTGTCAAACAACCCTGCAATCAAATACAAGAAATCTCTTGTGTCCCCAACACACCCAATACAATGTCAAATTGTATAGGAGCACTAATTCGGCGAAGAGATGGTGATACAAGTGCAATATGGATGGTAGATATAGGTTTTTGTAATCTGAAAATATAAAAACAGCAAGGTAACAAATAGTAAACAACGAGCAAAACGTTGTATAAATGCTTGGAAACAAGGCCTAGGGTCCGTACTTTCGCTAGTGCAATCTCTCAACAATGCTAATATAATTGGATCACATAACCGTCCCTCAATGTGCAACGAAGAATCACTCCAAAGTTCTTATCTAGCGGAGAACATAAGAAGAAATTGTTTGTAGGGTACGAAACCACCTTAAAGTTATCCTTTCCGATCGATCTATCCAAGAGTTCATACTAAAATAACACCAAGTTATCCTTTCCGATCGATCTATCTAAGAGTTCGTACTAGAATAACACCATATGATACGCATCAACCAACTCTAATGTCACCTAGATACTCCAATGTCACCACAAGTATCCATGAGTTAAGTATACGATACGCATCAGACAATTCCAGATTCATAATACTCAATCCAACACAAAGAACCTCAAAGAGTGCCCCAAGATTTCTATCGGAGAACAAGGCATGAAAACGTGCAATCAACCCCTATGCGTAGATCCCCAAGGTCATCGGAATCCGCAAGTTGACGCCATAACATAAATCAAGTGAATCACTTGAATACCCCAATGTCACTACGGGTATCCGCAAGCGAGACATACATTAAGTGCTCTCAAATCCATAAAAGTATTCAATCTGATAATAACAAAATCTCAAAGGGAAAACTCAATTCATCACAACAAGATATAGAGGGGAAAACACCATATGATCCAACTATATTAACAAAGCCCGTGATACATCAAGATGGTGCCATCTCAAGAACACGAGAGAGAGAGAGAGAGAGATTAAACACATAGCTACCGGTACAAACCCTCAGCCCCAAGGTGGATTACTCATACATTATCATGGTGAGAAAGAGAGAGTTGTTGATGGAGACGTGCGGCCCCAAAGAGATGGAGGCGATGGCGGCCACGGCGCTGGCGACGGGCGGTGGCGGTGGCGACGGGCGGTGGCCCCTTGCCCCCCTTTTTCCTTGGTCTTGGTGCTGCAATGGAGGAGCCTCTCCCCTTCTTGGCAGCTGCCAAGGGAGAGGCAAATTCGTGGCTTTTGGTGGCTCTCTCGAAATTAGGGTTTTTCTCACCTTATATGTGCCTTTGTGGTGCTCTATGGCCCTCCGATGGATGGACCCTTGATCCAATGGATCTTGGGCACCTCTAGAACCTTCTAGGACTCATCACATCCCTCATGAGTCCTCAAAGTCGTGGCTTAGCCGAATACATCAGATATGGTAAGAGTTGGACTCAATCACGTCATCAATTCTCGTAATCCCGTAATCAGAAATTTTCCTCCAGTAAAACGGGTCTAGCATCCGGACTCCGTTTTAGATGAATTTGGAGTCCAGAATCAATGCCATAAAATTCCCCACACTTTCATAGTTTTAGCTTTTTCCATTTGACGCCGTCTTCGGGGGTCAAACTGACGATCTCTAAAAACTGTTTATGGACAGATTTCAGGAAAGTCAGAGTCCTACTCCAACACGGCTCCTTTTGTGTTTTTTCGCCAATTTCCAATTAATTTATACACATCAAAGTGTGAAACAAGAACTTGTGCAATTTTCCAACTATTAATAGGTTAGTCCCAATAAATCATAAAACCATAGTAAAAACATAGGCAAATATGACATGGATACTTCATAAATTATCGATACGTTGGAGACGTATCAGCATCCCCAAGCTTAATTCCTACTCGTCCTCGAGTAGGTAAATGATAAAAGAACTAATTTATGAAGTGCTAATGCTAGCATAATATATAAGTTTGATTATTGATAATTTCAGTCAATTTTCTAGCATCATAACCAGCAATTATTTCTCATAAAAATCATCATAATAGAGTAGCATCCAATTCACATGTTATGGTTCAAACAATGAATTCTCTTGAAACTTAACAACCTATGTCCTTAGTCACCAAACAATTCCAATTCAACTTATTCTCAACAAAGTCTAAGTAAGAGCCCCACATACTCAATCATCATATAGTCTTCTATGATTGCTAGTACTCAAAGCATATTTTTAGAACAAATGGCATCCATCGAACACACAGAAAGATAGGGGCTTAATGTTTCGCCTCCCAACTTATTTATCATAGAGATAATTGTCAACAGTAATTAGTCATGATCAAATATATTTGACTGGATATATATGTTTGGATCTGCCCCCACCACATGATGCTTGCCAACTAATAGACTGAGGTTGGAATAAGAAGTTGACTCAACATGAATAGTAAATAACATGAAAGTAAATAGATTGTCCCTTCACAGAGGGAAGCAGGGATTTGCAAAGGTGCCAGAGCTCAAAGCTTAAATCAGAGATAAATATAATTTTGGGAGGTGCATCCTTCCTGTCAACGTTAGGACCAAGAGTTATCAATATCTTCCATGTTAAACATATTAGCGGCGGTTCCCGAGCGGTAAAAGTAAAGGTTTACTCCCCCTCCACCAACAAACACACTCCACGGCTAGCCGAATCCATGGGTACCGTCCATACCAACAACATTCCTGGGGGAGTTTTGTTTAATTTTTTGCATTTTTTTATTTCGGGACTGGGAATCCCTATTACCGCCCCTCTCGTGCAAGGACGAGTGAATAAACACTCATCATGAGAATAGCCCGCTTAACATGGAAGTTACTGGACGTCCCCCCGTCGCTCCATGAGCGGTCCAGGCACACAAAACAGATGTTTATTCGAATGTTTAGAGGTGGCACATGCAAATTTACTTGGAATGGCAGAGAAATGCCATATATAGGTAGGTATGGTGGACTCTTATGGAAGAAACTTGGCTCAAGGATTTGGATGCACAAGTAGTATCTCTACTTAGTACGAAGTGTTGGCTAGCAAAAGGTTCTAAACAAGCGCCACATGTTGGAGGATCCACAACAATATAACTTCTATGCAAATATACACAACCATAACTCATTACGTTGTCTTCCTTGTCCAACTTCAACTAATTTGCTCAAGTTTAAAAATAATTAATGGTTATTCACAATCATAGAAGATGTCCAAGATAATAAATTTGTATGTGAAAGTTCTCTTCCTTATACTAATCATTCACGAATTGCTTGTATGACCAATATTGTGCTTGTCAAGCTTCAAAAAGATTTCACTTTCTAAACCCAATGTGAAGCTACTACTAGGCATGATATGAACATATCATTTTAACTTCATGGTATTCAATTCATTCAACAATTTACTCATAGGATATAAGTGAAGCACAAGAGTAAATGACAAGCTACTCTCAAAAGATATAAGTGAAGATCAATGAGTAGTCAAACAATTAAGTAGCTATGTGACGACTCTCTCTCAATAAAGATTTTCAGATATGAGTATTTTATTCAAACAGCAAACTAAATAAAAAATAGCACTCCAAGAATAGCACATGTCATGTGAACGAATAAAAATTTAGGCTCAACATAGGCTAACGGATAGTTGACGAAGAGAGGTGGGATGCGTAGCATCCCCAAGCTTAGATGCTTGAGACTTCTTGAAATATTTACTTGGGGTTCCTTGGGCATCCCCAAGCTTGAGCTTTTGTATCTCGTTCAATCCTCTCATATCATGGCTTCACCTATTCTCAAAAACTTCATCCACACAAAACTCGAAAAGAACTCGTGAGATAGGTTAGTACACATAAGAATAAATCAACACTTCATGTACTGCCAAGACAAGTTGCACAATAATTTTAAAACATCATCTACTTTTTACTATCGTTTCCACAATTTATATCTACCAATATAGGCTATGGAAACTATAGGATAAGCAGATAACAAAACTATGACAGCAATCTGTCTAAACAGAACAGTCTGTAGCAATTTATTAAACCAGTGCACTTATGTAACTCAAAAAATTATGAAAATTTAGGACAGGCTAAATAATTTATATGAAAATACTGTGTAAAAATTTCAGAAACTTTCCACGTTTAAGTAAAATATTAAAATTCAAACACTACAACAAAAGTTTCTGTTTTTACAAAGCACACATCAAACATGCAATTCAAGCATTCCTAAAGGCAATTCTTGGAACTTTTTATTGAAAAAAAAGATTATAAATAACACCTGACAGAAAATAAAAAAATAAAATGACGCTCCAAGCAAAACTCATATTATGT
This sequence comes from Elymus sibiricus, assembly GCA_039707655.1. Taxonomy (NCBI): domain Eukaryota; kingdom Viridiplantae; phylum Streptophyta; class Magnoliopsida; order Poales; family Poaceae; genus Elymus; species Elymus sibiricus. Next base: position 277,794,196 of record CM077665.1, read on the forward strand.
GACGAATAAAAATATAGCTCTAAGTAAGATATACCGATAGTGTTGAAGACGAAAGAGGGGATGCCTTCCAGGGCATCCCCAAGCTTAGGTGCTTGAGTCTTCAATGGATATTACCTTGGGGGTGCCTTAGGCATCCCCAAGCTTAGGTTCTTGTCACTCCTTATTGTCCTCATATCGGTGTCTCACTCAAAACTTGAAAACTTCAATCACACAAAACTTAACGGAACTTCGTGAGAAGGGTTAGTGTAATAAAGATAAATCATTCACTTAGGTACTGTCAAGACAAGATTCATAATTGTTCCCACATGATACCTAATTTATTCTATCATTCCCATAATTTATACCACTAAATATAAGCTATGGAAACACTAAAACAAGCAAACTATGCATGCAAAACAGAATCTGTTAGAAACAGAACAGTCTGTGAAGATCTGTAGTATAGCCACACTTACCTGTCTCGAAAAATTCTAAAACATTAGGACAACCTGAAGAATTTGTATATGAAGACTTTGTAAAAATTTCAGATCATTATCAAGCTCCAGTAAAAAATTAAAATTCCTATACTGGAGTGAAAAGTTTCTGTTTTGGTTCAGCATCAATTCTACTCATCTTGTGAGTCATCCCAAAGGCTTTACTTGGCACTTCATTGAAATAAAAGGCACAAAACATTATTACTATAGTATCTTAAACATATGAACACATCAAAACAGAAAGTATAAGTGTTGGGTTGTCTCCCAACAAGCGCTTTTCTCTAATGCCTTTTAGCTAGGCATGATGATTTCAATGATGCTCACATAGGAATAGTACTTGAAACATGTAAGAGAGCATCATGAATATCATGACAAGCACAATTAAGTCTAACCCACTTTCTATGCATAAGGATTTTGTGAGCAAACAATTGATGGAAACAAGAATCAACTAGCATAGGAAGGCAAAACTAGCAAAACTTCAAAACTTTGAACACATAGAGAGGAAACTTGATATTATTGCAATTCCTACAAGCATATGTTCCTCCCTCATAATAATTTTCAGTAGCAACATGAAGGAATTTCACAATATAAATATCACATAAATCATTCTTTTCATGGTGCACAAGCATAGAATTTTTATTACTACCCACACAAGCAAAATTCTTCTCATTCATTGTAGTGGGAGCAAACTCAACAAAATAATTATCACGAGACACTTGATTGACATAACCACATTCAATATTAAAATCATGATGACAAGTTTCATGGTTACTATCACTCTTTATAGCATACATGTCATCATCATAATCATCATAGATAGGAGGCATGCCATCATAATAAATTTTCTCATTAAAACTTGGGGGACTAAAAATATCATCTTCATCAAACATAGCATCCCCAAGCTTTTGGCTTTGCATATCATTAGCATCATGGATATTCAGAGAATTCATACTAGCAACATTGAAAGCATGCTCATCATTCAAGGAATTCTCATTAAGTATTTTCATAATTTCTTCCTCTACCAATCGAGCACAATTTTCTGAATCCTTATTTTCACGAAATACATTATAAAGACGAAACAAATGATGCAACCTAAACTCCATTTTTTGTACTTTTCTTTTATAAAACCAGACTAGTGAAAAACAAGAAACTAAAATATTTAATTGCAAGATCTAAAGATATACCTTGAAGCACTCACCTCCCCGACAACGGTGCCAGAAAAGAGCTTGATGTCTACTACGCAACTTTATTCTTGTAGACTTGTGTTGGGCCTCCAAGCGCAGAGTTTTGTAGGTTAGTAGCAATTATCCCTGCAGTGGATGACCTAATGTTTATCAATCTGTGGGAGGTGTAGGATAAAGATGGTCTCTCTCAAACAACCCTGCAATCAAATATAAGAAATCTCTTGTGTCCCCAACACGCCCAATATAATGTCAAATTGTATAGGTGCACTAGCTCGGCGAAGAGATGGTGATGCAAGTGTAATATGGATGGTAGATATAGGTTTTGGTAATCTGAAAATATAAAAACAGCAAGGTAACAAATAGTAAACAGCGAGCAAAACATTGTATAAATGCTTGGAAACAAGGCCTAGGGTCCGTACTTTCGCTATTGCAATCTCTCAACAATGCTAATATAATTGGATCACATAACCGTCCCTCAATGTGCAACGAAGAATCACTCCAAAGTTCTTATCTAGCGGAGAACATAAGAAGAAATTGTTTGTAGGGTACGAAACCACCTTAAAGTTATCCTTTCCGATCGATCTATCCAAGATTTCGTACTAAAATAACACCAAGTTATCCTTTCCGATCGATCTATCTAAGAGTTCGTACTAGAATAACACCATATGATACGCATCAACCAACTCTAATGTCACATAGATACTCGAATGTCACCACAAGTATCCATGAGTTAATTATACGATACGCATCAAACAATTTCAGATTCATAATACTCAATCCAACACAAAAAACCTCAAAGAGTGCCCCAAGATTTCTATCGGAGAACAAGGCATGAAAACATGCAATCAACCCCTATGCGTAGATCCCCAAGGTCATCGGAATCCGCAAGTTGACGCCATAACATATATCAAGTGAATCACTTGAATACCCCAATGTCACTACGGGTATCCGCATGCAAGACATACATCAAGTGCTCTCAAATCCATAAAAGTATTCAATCCGATAATAACAAAATCTCAAAGGGAAAACTCAATTCATCACAACAAGATAGAGAGGGGAAAACACCATATGATCCAACTATATTAACAAAGCCCGTGATACATCAAGATCGTGTGATCTCAAGAACACGAGAGAGAGAGAGAGATTAAACACATAGCTACCGGTACAAACCCTCAGCCCCAAGGTGGATTACTCACACATTATCATGGTGAGAAAGAGAGAGTTGTTGATGGAGAGGTGCAGCCCCAAAGAGATGGAGGCGATGGCGGCCACGGCGCCCGCGACAGGCGACGACGGTGGCGACGGGCGGCGGCCCCTTGCCCCCCCTTCTTCCTTGGTCTTGGTGCTGCAATGGAGGATAATCTCTCCATCTTGGCGGCTGCCAAGGGAGAGGCAAATTCGTGGCTTTTGGTGGCTCTCTCGAAATTAGGGTTTTTCTCTCCTTATATGTGCCTCTGTGGTGCTCTATGGCCCTCCGATGGATGGACCCTTGATCCAATGGCTCTTGGGCACCTCTAGAACCTTCCTAGGGACACCTCACAGCCCTCACGAGTCCTGGAAGTCGTGGCTTGGCCGAATACATCAGATATGGTAAGAGTTGGACTCAATCACGTCATCAATTCTCGTAATCCCGTAATCAGATATTTTCCTCCAGTAAAACGGGTCTAAAGATCGCATCTGTACTCCGTTTTGAACGAATTTGGAGTCCAGAATCAATGCCATAAAATTCCCCACACTTTCCTAGTTTTAGATTTTTCTATTTGACGCCGTCTTCATGGGTCAAACTGACGATCTCTAAAAACTGTTTGTAGACAGATTTCAGGAAAGTCAGAGTCCTCCTCCAACAAGGCTCCTTTTGCGTTTTTTCGCCAATTTCCAATTAATTCCTACACATCAAAGTGTGAAAGAAGAACTTGTGCAATTTTCCAACTATTAATAGGTTAGTCCCAATAAATCATAAAACCATAGTAAAAACATAGGCAAAGACATGAATACTTCATAAATTATCGATACGTTGGAGAGGTATCAGTCAACAGGAATTGGTCATTTGCATGGTTAGTCATATAATCCTACATAAAACTTATGGATCACTGAATATGATATGTTTGATTCCTTGCAATAGTTTTGCGATATAGAGATAATAATATGTGGGAGGTACTAGTGGATGATCGTGTTTAGTAAGATATTGGTGTTACAGTTTGTGATTCCCGAAGATGCACGTATAGTCTCCCGTTATGCCTGGAAGTTGGAGAACAATTTATCCTTGATTATATATCTTTGTGTGAAGGTCGGGGGCGCACGATGGTTAACTCCTACCAACCTCCCCCCTAGGAGCATGCGTAGTAATACTTTGCTTCGAGGGCTAATAAACTTTTTCAATAAGTATGTGAGTTCTTTATGACTAATGTGAGTCCATGGATTATACACACTCTTACCTTTCCGCAATTTGCTAGCCTCTACGGTACCGTGCATTGCCCTTTCTCACCTCGAGAGTCGGTGCAAACTTCGTCGGTGCATCCAAACCCCGTGATATGATATGCTCTATCACACATAAGCCTTATTATATCTTCATCAAAACAGCCACCATACCTACCTATTATGGCATTTCCATAGCCATTCCGAGATATATTGCCATGCAACTTCCACCGCTTCCGTTTTGATGACTTGAGAATTCATTGCCATATTGCTTTACATGATCGTAAGATAGCTAGCATGATGTTTCCATGGCTTGTCCATTTTTTGATATCTTTGCTACGCTAGATCATTGCACATCCTGGTATACTGCCAGAGGCATTCATATAGAGTCATACTTTGTTCTACTATCGAGTTGTAATATTGAGTTGTAAGTAAATAGAAGTGTGATGATCGTCATTATTCATTATTAGAGCATGTCCCAATGAGGAAAGGATGATGGAAATTATGATTCCCCCACAAGTCGGGATGAGGCTCCGGACAAAGAAAAAAAAGAAAAAGAAAAAAAATATAAAAAAAAGAAAAAAAAGAAAAAAAAAGAAAAGAAAAAGAAAAAAAATGAGAGATGAAGAGAGAAGAGGCATGCTAATTCCACACTTGTGCTTCAAAGTAGCACCATGTTTTTCATATAGAGAGTCTCCTATGTTGTCACTTTCATATACTAGTGGGAATTTTTCATTATAGATTTAGATGCACACCCACTTAGTTTTCATATTGAGCTTTCATACACTTTTAGCTCTTAGTGCATCCGTTGCATGGCAATCCCTACTCCTCGCATTGATATCAATTGATGGGCATCTCCATGGCCCATTGCTTAGCCGCTTCAATGTGAGACTATCTTCCTTTTTGTCTTCTCTATATTAATGTCTACCACCGCATTCTATTCCACCCATAGTGCTATATCCATGGCTCGCGCTCATGTATTGCGTGAGAGTTGAAAATGCTGAAGCGCGTTAAAAAGTATGAACCAATTGCTTGGCTGACATCGGGGTAGTACATGATTTATACTTTGTGTTAAGATGACAGAGCATGAAAAGGCTATATGATTTTGTAGGGATAGCGTCCTTTAGCTTGATATTTTGAAAGACATGATTGTTTTTGGGATGCCTGAGTATTAATGTCTTTATGTCAAATTATAGACTATTGCTTTGAATCACTCATGTCTTAATATTTATGCCATGATTAGATATATGATCAAGATTATGCTAGGTAGCATTCCACATCAAAAATTATCTTTCTTTATCATTTACCTACTCGAGGACGAGCAAGAATTAAGCTTGGGGATGCTAATACGTCTCCATCGTATCTATAATTTTTGATTGTTTCATGCCAATATTATACAACTTTCACATATTTTTGGCAAAATTTTATATGATTTATTGGACTAACATATTGATCCAGTGCCCAGTGCCAGTTCCTATTTTTTGTGTGTTTTTTGTTTCGCAAAATTTCCATATCAAACGAAGTCCAAACGCGATAAAAATTTACGGAGAATTGTTTTGGAATATTTGTGATTTTTGGGAGGTGGAATCAATGCAAAAGGAGGCCCACAGCCACCACAAGACACCGGGGCAAGCCCGAGGGCCCAGGCGCGTGGTGATATCTTGTGCTCACCTCGTAAGTAGGTTGGAGCTCTACTTCGGGCGCAAGGAAGCTTACATCCGGAAAAGTCATGTTAAAATCTCAGCGCAATCGGAGTTACGGATCTCCGGGAATATAAGAAACGGTTTTCGGGCAGAAAACGGGAAAAAAACAGAAGAGAACAGAGAGGGAGATCCAATCTAGGAGGGGCTCCTGCCCCTTCGCCGCCATGGAGGCCATGGACTAGAGGGGGAACTCTCCTCCCATCTAGGGGGGAGGCCAAGGAAGAAGAAGAAGGAGGGGGCTCTCTCTCCCTCTCTCCCGGTGGCGCCGGAACGCCGCCGGGGCAATCATCGTGACGGCGATCGACACCAACAACCTCGTCGCCGTCAACACCAACTCTCTCCCCCTCTATGCAGCGGTGTAACACCTCTCTTACCCGTTGTAATATCTACTTAAACATGGTGCTCAACTCCATATATTATTTCCCAATGATATTTGGCTATCCTATGATGTTTGAGTAGATCCGTTTTGTCTTATGGGCTAATTGATGATCGTGGTTGGTATGAGTGTATATTTTATTATGGTGCTGTCCTACGGTGCCCTTCGTCTCGTGCAAACGTGGGGGATCCCCGCAGTAGGGTGTTGCAATGTGTTCATGATTTGCCTATGGTGGGTGGCGTGAGTGACAAATTACACAGACCCGAGTAGGTGGGTTGTTGCATATGGGAGTAAAGAGGACTTGATACTTAATGCTATGGTTGGGTTATACCTTAATGATCTTTGGTAGTTGTGGATGCTTGCTAGAGTTTCAATCATAAGTGCATATGATCCAAGTATGGAAAGTATGTGAGCTCTTGCCTCTCCCTAATATAAAATTGCAAGAATGATTACCGGTCTAGTTATCAATTGCCTAGGGACAAATAACCTTCTTGTTTGACAAAAGCTTTCTACTAAACAACTAACTTTTATTATCTTGCAATTTACTCGTAGTTTTATTCCCGCAAAGTACTTCTAGTTTTATTCGTGCAAACTATCCTATCACCTACAAAATAATTTCATACTTGCTCTAGGTAAAGCAAACGTTAAAGTGTGCGTAGAGTTGTATCGGTGGTCGATAGAACTTGAGGGGATATTTGTTCTACCTTTAGCTCCTCGTTGGGTTCGACACTCTTACTTATCGAAAAAGGCTACAAACGATCCCCTACACTTGTGGGTTATCACTTGCACCCAACCCGGGCAAGAGGGTTGTCTGTCCCCTTGATCTCGTTATTTGCAAGCAAATGAATTGTGTAGATAATTTTTTATAAATATTAATTGCAAAATAAAATAAAAGATAAATAAAGGGAGCAAGGTAATTGTAGCTTGTAAATATATAAGTAAATAGACCCGGGGTCCATAGTTTTCCCTAGCATTATCTCTCATGTAGGCAGCATACGGTGGGTAACAAATTACTGTTGGGCAATTGATAGAAAAGCAGATAGTTATGCAATATTCACGTAAATGATCATGTATATATAGGCATCACGTCCATAAGCAAATAGGCCGACTCCTGCCTGCACCTATTACTATTACTCCACTCATCGACCGCTATCCAGCATGCATCTAGAGTATTAAGTAAAACAGAGTAATTCTTTGAGAACGATGACATGATGTACACAAAGTAAACTCAAACAATATGAATGAACCCCATCGTTTTATCCTTAGTAGCAACAACACAAAGGCGCATCATGTCCCCTACTTTGTCACTGGGATATAGAAACTCGCCAGGTTGTACCTACCATAATGCACCACTCCCATCGATGAAATATCAATCTACTTGGCCAAAGTACATCAATAGATCGGAGAGCATTACGAAGCTATAATGATCATGCAATTAAGAGACAATATATATCAGAGGTATATCAAATACTTTTCATGAATAATCTGAACATAAACCCACAATTCATCGGATCCCAACAGACACACCGCACAATAGGATTACATCGGATAGATCAAAGCGAAGATGGGATGATCATTGTATTGAAGATCATAAGAGAGAGAGATTGCCATCTAGGTACAAGCTATGGACCCATATGTCTGTGGTGAACTACTCACACATCATCATGAGGGCAGCAAGGTTGATGAAGAGGCCCTCCGTGATCGATCGCCCCTCCGGTAGGGTCCCGGAACGGAGCTCCAGATGGCCTCGCTGAGGGATCACTAGAAGAGTGTCTAGAGGGGGGGGGGGGTGAATAGACTACTAGCAGGAATTAAAAACCTAACCTTTTCCCAAGTTAATTGGTTGGCATATTTTAGCAATTATAGCAAGTCTAACACACCCTACACATGCAAGTCAACAAGTATGGCAGCGGAAAATAAAGACATTGCACATGGAAGTAAGGAGTTGAGATAGGGAGATCAAACGCATGAGGGACACGAAGATTTTTCCCATGGTTCCGATAGGTGGTGCTATCGTATGTCCACGTTTATGGAGTCTTCAACCCACGGAGGGTAACGGTCGCGAGAGTCCATGGAGGGCTCCACCCATAAGGGTCCACAAAGTAGCAACCTTGACTATTCCATAACGGCTTCCGTCCACGAAGGACTAGCCTCACTATGGGTAGATCTTCACGAAGTAGGCGATCTCCTTGCCCGTACAAACTTCTTGGTTCAACTCCACAACACGAAGTAGGAGGCTCCCAAGTGACACCTAACCAATCTAGGAGGCACCAACCTCCAAAAGGTAATAGGCTCGGCAATGTCGATGAACTCCTTGCTCTTGTGCTTCAAGATGATAGACTCCTCAACACACAATCACTCTCTCACAGATTTGGCTTGGTAGAAGAGATTGATTTGGTGGAAAGCAACTTGGGGAGGCTAGAGATCAAGATTCATATGGATGGAGTGGAATGGCTTGATCTCAACACATGAGTAGGTGGCTCTCTCTCAGAAAATAGGATGGGGCAAGTATGGAATAGTTCTGAGTGCTTCTCTTTTGAGTGGGTGGTGGTGAAGGGGTATATTGTAGGGGAACGCAGCAGAAAACAAAAATTTTCCGACCTACGCACCAGCCCAGGACCACTATGGAGACTGCATACAAGGTTTGATCTTTTTCGTTACCGACTCGTAGCGCAGCGGAAGTAAAGTCGATGACGAACGGCGGTGCAGATCCCCGCAGCTAGGATTTTACAACCTCCCAACCGCGAGGATGTATACCCTCATCCGCCCCGCGGACAGCCCTCCGGGAGGCGGTCGGACAGTCCCCCGGACGGTGTCGCGGACAGCCCTTCGGGAGGACCTCCGAAAATTGGACTGTCACTCGGACAGCCCTTCGGGAGGACCTCCAAAACTCGGACGGTCACACGGACAGCCCTTCGGGAGGCACTCTTGAACTAAGACCGAAACTACGATCTCTCTACAGAGTTGCACACATACGGTGTCATCTATCCGGCAGGGCTTCGCCGTCCAGAACTAGTTCCCACCGGAACCCAGACAGCCTTTCGGCTCTACGAAACTATTTCGCTGGGAGGGAAAGAGAATGCCAGATCATGCATGGCTTGTGTATGAGAGCAAGAGTGAAGTTTTTGGGCTGCCTCCTCACCCCTATTTATAGGGTGAGAGACTATGGTAAAAATACCAAAATGCCCTCAGATATTTTTCACTATTCATAATAGTGATTCCACTATTCATAAATAGTGTTTTCACTAGTCATGAGATATTTTCTCCCAATAGTGTTTCCCACTATTCATAATAGTGTTTCCACTATTCACGAGATATTTTCTCCCAAAAAGCACTTTCACTATTCACGACGACATTTTTCAGCGTCTGATCGAACTGAAAATATTCATGTGGGCTTAGAACATTTCCAGTACCCACCAAAATAATTTTCAACGCGAGCCGGAACAATTCCGGTTTAGTGATTTTCATCTGCGAAAAGCATCTGAAGCGGTTTCGGCAGCTCCGGAACATTTCCGGTTTTCATTCCGGAAAATTCCAGAAAGTTTCCAGAATGATTCTGGCACCATCCAAGAATTATCAGGCATGTGCCAAAACCAATTTGACTTTATGGTATCCTCTGAAACAACTTTTCAGTTTCACCGGAACTCATCCGATGACCTCTCTCTTCGGAACTTTTCCGCTGTCTCCGAAAACTTTTTCTGGAAACTTTCTCTCAGACTCCCTATCTAGTATTCTGCAGATAGATGACCCTTAAGCGTGTGACCCTATAGGTTCGGTGAAGTATAGACATGACCCGGAACCCCTTCCGATCAATGATCAACATCGGAGCCGTGGACACCCATATTGACCCCTATACCCACACGAATGAATATTCGAGTGAACCTCCAGTTGCCGTGTGCTATTCCTGTTGCTTCGCGATATGTTACAATTACCCGAGGTGAGACATGTTGGCATCCCCGTGGATCAACACCTTGTCCACTATGCCAGTTACCTCGTTGCCGGTATTGTTCTCTTTTCTCGTTCCCGTGTTCCGGCATCCCTGTGATCAAATCACCCTGTGTCTGGCCAGACGATGATGGATACCGTAACACCGAGAGGGCCCAGAGATATCTCTCCATCGTCGGAGGAGCAAATCCCAATCTTGAGCTATCAAGTTACTTGACATACTTTTCCATGAACCCGTAAGCCGCCGTAATAGCCACCCATTTACGGATGACGTTTAACAAACCCCAAAGTTCATGAAGCAAGCATGAAGAAACTCGATACTCTCATGGTCTAAGGAATCATGCAAACGTTAACCATCTCTGTGTTATTAACCATTAACTTATGACGAATGAATCTCATAGCATAACATCAATTCGGGTCGATTCAACACAAGTGTTCTACCAACATTGTGCCCTCAAAATTGCCGGCATAGCCATGCCCATGATCAGGAAAACAGGATCATCATGCAATACTTGAGCCAGTCTTAGAGTCCAGACTAGGAATACATTTTACCGTTTATTATTCCACACGTGCATATGAGTCTTCCTCCGAACCTCGTGGTTATTGCAGACTCGAGAACCATAGCAGTTATAGCATGGAACATAAACCTAATTATGAACAGGGAGATAATCAATAACATTTATTATTGCCTCTAGGGCATATCTCCTACAGACTCCCACTTGCACTAGAGTCAATAATCTAGTCAATGCTAATGCACTTTACACCTATGGCATACTGGTGTAAAATATGCTTCGCATGTGGTATAGCCTGATGTCCAACGGATCTGACGACTTCAGCTCCGTGTGTAACTTTGCATATCCTCGCGTTTTCACGCTTTCACAAAATTCATATTTTGTGTGGACTTGGCTTTGCATATGTGTGAATCATTGGTCGAAACCTGATTCCTCAGACTGAGCTATGGAGCAACTATCTGCAATAGTGTCCCACAGACCAAAGCCATCTTGGAACCATACTAAGTTCATGAATGAACTATATGATTCAACATCTTCTTTGTTGCTTCTAAAGCGTCAACATACTTAGCCTTTGTTATAGAATTCGCCACAGTATCTTGTTTGGAACGATTTCCAACTACCGTGCCACCAGGTTGTGTATTACACAAAAACCCTTAACTTAAATCGAAAATCGCATGGAGCATTGATGAAGACTGTATCGATGTAACCTTTTACAACGAACTCTTCATGATCTCCGCTTGCGAGAAAACATGTCATCAGTACTGCTCTAGTACTCAATGACATCTTTCACTGTTGTCCCATGATCAGTACTTTGATCACTATGGTATCTATACTCGCAACAACTTTGGAGTATTGGACATATCTGGTTGTTTTTACATACCATGGAATATATGATTAATCCACACACAAGAGTGTGTGGAATCTCCATCATGTATTTCACTCATCAGTGTTTTGGGACACTGAGTCTTGCAAAAACTCTTTCCATGTGACTTCGGCAAGAATCACTCCTTGGCATTTTAAATGCTAAAAGGTTTTAGCATCTTGTCAATATGTATTCATTGCTTAGCCCCATTAGGTAAATCTATCTCCATAGATCATCATGCCTAATATTGAGGCTATTGAGCCTAAGTACTTCATCGAAAAGCTATTTTCAAATGAAGTAATAATTCGTGTCAAGAAATTTATTTCCAAGCAACAATGTGTCAAGTACACACGGTTTTTACAAATATTATTATGCTCCCACTTACTTTCTTGAATCACAAGCATCTTCGATACCCATTTGATAAAGTCAAACCCTTTTGACCATTCCATCAAAAATGAAGATTCCAACTCCACTTTGCTCTCTTCTGTCCATTGCTGGAACTCTGAAGTTTGCATACTTACTAGCATCCTCTGGATCGACAAATTACTTTGGACTGTATCACATACAAGTCCTAGGTTTCATTTCCATCAGATGGAAATCCTTTTGTCATCCATGTTTCATATCTCATGATTGAAATATGTATTAATTGCTAGTTCAACCCGAACCGACTTCAAGCATCGCTACGGTGAGACAATCTCATCGTAGTCAACTCCTTGAACTTGTTATGGCAACAAGTCGAGCTTTATGGATAAATTTTTTTATCCGTATCAGTTTTTAGTTCCATAAATATTCGTTAGACTCTAAGTCTTCCGAAAGGTGTATCAAGATTTTAATCTCGAATCACTTATATGGAAACTATCTCGGATTGTATTGGCATTTAGCCAATTCCGGAGTCAGGGCCCATCAACGCTTCCTTGTGTATCATAGGTATACTGTTGTCTAACAACAATATCTCGTTTGCGCACCTGATAGGTTTGCACGAGCTTTGCCTACGTGGTTCAGCTGCAAGTTTGACCGAAGTCCATACATTTTATTGTAGAGACTTCCGTATCAGTCGCAGTAGGAAACTCCGGAATCACTTCTAAGGTTTCTTTCCTTTGATCTGATGACGAAGATACTGGTTATCTCGTCGAGTTGCACTGTCCTCCCACTCGCCTTTTGTAAGAACTATTCTCTTTAAAAGCATACCGTTTTGTGACAAAATCCTTTGCCTTGGTATAGTGGTGGGGGAATACCCAATGACTTGGGATAACCTACAAAGTAGCACTTGTCTGATTTGGAATAGGTTTGTAACCTTTTACACAAGCCCCATATTCCAAATGTTAAGAAAAGATATAACATGGTTGGGCGTACCATACCATGGCGTCATTTCAACAGACCCGATGGAGCTCTTTTCAGTGTAAAAGCCGCAGTCTCTAAAGCATTACTCTTTAAAAGGGATAATGGCAAATCTATTTATGTCATCTTTGATCTTACCATGTCATAAATGGTTCGATTACATCTTCACGGACTTTCCACTTGCAGTGGTGTTCCGGGAGGTGCAAGTTATGAAACCCCTTTCACAACTCATCAGACATTCGCTAAACTTGTAACTCAAATATTCCTTTCTGCAATCGAATTGTAGAAACATAATTTTCTTGTTACAACAACTTCTACTTCATTTTTGAAAACCTTATGAATGAATTCAAAAGATCCAGACTTACGTCTCATCAAGTAAATATCAATATATCTACTTGAGTCATTTCAGAAGATAGATAAATCCACTACTTGCAACAACATTTATTGAACTACACACATCAAAATGTATGATCACCAATAAGTTTGTTGCTCGTTCCTTATGGCCTGTGAACGGTATTTCAGTCACTTCACTTTTCGGAGGAAAGTTGCAAGTGTCAGATGATTCAAAATTAAATGACTTTAAAATCCATCATAATGGAATTTTCCATGCGGGTTTCTCCAATGTGACCAAATGTAGTGCCACACATATGTGGTATTCTTTTAGTCTTGCGACATTTAGCGTCAGTGTTATGGATGTATCATATTACCATCAATATTCATAACATACATCCCATCCTGGATGGAAGCATGGCCCTTCATGTTATTCATAACACCGAACATCAAAAGTTCTCTTATGAATAACCTCCTTGCAAGATACCTTATGCAAAGGGCTAGAGTGTATGAAACTCTAAATGAATTATGAAAGTAAATACAGAGGTAATGTATTATTATCAATATTCATAACATACTTCTCATTCATAATGAAAGTATGGCCCTTTTGTTATTCATAACTCCGAACATTAAAAGTTCTCTTATGAACAACCTTCTTGCAAGATACTTTATGCAATGGGCTAGAGTGTGTAAAACTCTAAAATGATTTATGAGAGTAAATACATAGGGAATACACCTATGGAAGGCATAGTAACATTTACTATGTTCCCTGCGTGTATCTAAACCTCATTCCTGGCTAGTCTTTCAGGCCATAGTAGGTCTTACATCGAGTTGCAACAGAATGCAATCGAGCAGGTATCTTTGTGATTAACTCACAATACCCAAGAATTAGTGATTAACATGTTTAACCATAATTCCCAAGAACTATATCTTTGACCAGCCTTCTATACATCAAAAACCTGTATGACATTCATACATGAGCTGGATATTCCAGTCTTCTTTCCTTTTGCCTTTATACTTCTAACAGTTTATCTTTCAGTATTTCTCCTACTCTCAGAAGAAGCACCCAACTTAAGAGTGGCGATAGCCCCGGACTTCCTAGGCGTGAAAGTTTCACTAACACCCTTCGGACACTTCCTTTCTCTTTAAGTTGTCTGTTTTATTCACCATCATCATATGACAGGCGTTCTTCTGGATCCCTCTCTTATCAGTCAAATGCATAGTAAACTCCTTTACTAATAGTTTGCAAACAAACATTGCTTTGGATATCTCATATCTTTTAGCCTTTGTCTGTCTCTGAAAATGATTTTCAGATTCCATGAATATCACATAACTATCCAAACTTTCGAAGTTCGGGTCTCATGGAAGCAAACATATTACACTTGACTGAAACGGAATTCTAGCTTTTGGATCGATGGACGAGAGTCACATGATCCATAGCATTAGCGGGAGAATACCAAAAGCATGCGATAGGACAAGTCCTTCTCGGCACTCTAGAGGACAATCCTCTCATTACGTTACCAACCGTAAAGTTTTAACCAGATATTTAACAGCTATTCAATTTTAATTGGGAAGGTGGAAACGCGAGCCATTATTCTACAACTATTATGCAAATAAAACTTAGACAGTGTTCATAATTAATTGCACTGAGAATTAAAAGAATTAATTCTACAATGCGCTCCCACTCAAATCAATATCTCTCATAATTGATTGTGAGTGATACAAGACCCCCATTTCAATTGTTCGCCATTGGTGTAACACCACTGATGACGAAAATCTCAACCGGTAGGCCAACTTGCCAATCACATCTCTATGTGATTCTTGTTCATCTTTCGATGCGCGTGTTCCGAGCTCATGACGGTCATGCCTGAACGTCAAGACAACCAAGTGATCTTGCTGCGAGGTCTCAACTCACCCGCCTCACACTTCCCTAATCGTTTGTACCCGTGTGACACGGCGCACTCCGAGAAGTTAGGTGCCGTGACGGTGCTACACTTGGGAGAACACTAATCACTTGATATTTTTGTGAGAGATCACCCTAATAAAAAGCGACTACCGCGCAATCAAGAAGGGTGCATCATAAGGGATAAACATCTCAGGCAATTCATAATAGCATGATATGGTATAGCCCTTTCTGACGGAGAAGTCTTTCGTTTCTTCGTCTTCGGCATTCGCGTTGGTGTTCACCTTCGCGAAGATTGCCACCACCTTGTCGATGCACCAGATAATATTGCTATCTCTATAGCTAATAAAATAAGTGCATTACTGAAGGTTGACACGCAGGTCATTAAAGTGACAATCATATGGCTCCAGCCATCATGCCGAATCATGACACGCAGGTCATGTTAATCAATTTACATTATATAGTCATCTCATACATAATCAAATTATAATGAGCACTGCTATACCACATCACATGCACATGCAAACCATCCTGCAAAACCAAGTTAGACGTCTCTAATCGGTTCATGCAAAATTTTATTTTACGTGGCTTCTAAGGTTTCGAAACAAACCGAAGCTACCAACGTCCATCATCAAGCATGATAATCCAAGTCGCTAGATTAACATTGCGGGGTGTATGAAACACGAGATAATAAAATCTCGAGCCCCATACTAAACTTCGTCATACGCGTGACCCCCATGCAGATCATATCTGCATTGCCCTTTCGTCTGCGAAATTTCATCTTTCTTTTTAACTACGGTGGAATTCAATGAACTGTTAGCACTTCGTTGATCAATCAGGATCGTGGATTGCCAGAACATTGAAACTCCACCATACTGTTATCAAGATCAGAAATATGCAAATTCCAGGGAAGCAACAAGAACATTGGGTAACATATTTCATCTGCTACCCGCACAAATAATTTTCAGTAATAGATCTCATCTACTACCTAATTATATTGTGCAACACCCATACATCTCTATGTATTCTAGATCGCAACCTGCATCTACGCATAGCACGGCTCTTGATGCCACTGTAGGGGAACGCAGCAGAAAACAAAAATTTTCCGACCTACGCACCAGCCCAGGACCACTATGGAGACTGCATACAAGGTTTGATCTTTTTCGTTACCGACTCGTAGCGCAGCGGAAGTAAAGTCGATGACGAACGGCGGTGCAGATCCCCGCAGCTAGGATTTTACAACCTCCCAACCGCGAGGATGTATACCCTCATCCGCCCCGCGGACAGCCCTCCGGGAGGCGGTCGGACAGTCCCCCGGACGGTGTCGCGGACAGCCCTTCGGGAGGACCTCCGAAAATTGGACTGTCACTCGGACAGCCCTTCGGGAGGACCTCCAAAACACGGACGGTCACACGGACAGCCCTTCGGGAGGCACTCTCGAACTAAGACCGAAACTACGATCTCTCTACAGAGTTGCACACATACGGTGTCATCTATCCGGCAGGGCTTCGCCGTCCAGAACTAGTTCCCACTTGAACCCAGACAGCCTTTCGGCTCTACGAAACTATTTCGCTGGGAGGGAGAGAGAATGCCAGATCATGCATGGCTTGTGTATGAGAGCAAGAGTGAAGTTTTTGGGCTGCCTCCTCACCCCTATTTATAGGGTGAGAGACTATGGTAAAAATACCAAAATGCCCTCAAATATTTTCACTATTCATAATAGTGATTCCACTATTCATAAATAGTGTTTCCCACTATTCACAATAGTGTTTTCACTTTCATGAGATATATTCTCCCAATAGTGTTTCCCACTATTCATAATAGTGTTTCCACTATTCACGAGATATTTTCTCCCAAAAAGCACTTTCACTATTCACGACGACATTTTTCAGCGTCTGATCGAACTGAAAATATTCATGTGGGCTTAGAACATTTCCAGTACCCACGAAAATAATTTTCAACGCAAGCCGGAACAATTCCGGTTTAGTGATTTTCATCTGCGAAAAGCATCTGAAGCGGTTTCGGCAGCTCCGGAACATTTCCGGTTTTCATTCCGGAAAATTCCAGAAAGTTTCCAGAATGATTCTGGCACCCTCCAAGAATTATCAGGCATGTGCCAAAACCAATTTGACTTTATGGTATCCTCTGAAACAACTTTTCAGTTTCACCGGAACTCATCCGATGACCTCTCTCTTCGGAACTTTTCCGCTGTCTCCGAAAACTTTTTCTGGAAACTTTCTCTCAGACTCCCTATCTAGTATTCAGCAGATAGATGACCCTTAAGCGTGTGACCCTATAGGTTCGGTGAAGTATAGACATGACCCGGAACCCCTTCCGATCAATGATCAACATCGGAGCCGTGGACACCCATATTGACCCCTATACCCACACGAATGAATATTCGAGTGAACCTCCAGTTGCCGTGTGCTATTCCTGTTGCTTCGCGATATGTTACAATTACCCGAGGTGAGACATGTTGGCATCCCCGTGGATCAACACCTTGTCCACTATGCTAGTTACCTCGTTGCCGGTATTGTTCTCTTTTCTCGTTCCCGTGTTCCGGCATCCCTGTGATCAAATCACCCTGTGTCTGGCCAGACGATGATGGATACCGTAACACCGAGAGGGCCCAGAGATATCTCTCCATCGTCGGAGGAGCAAATCCCAATCTTGAGCTATCAAGTTACTTGACATACTTTTCCATGAACCCGTAAGCCGCCGTAATAGCCACCCATTTACGGATGACGTTTAACAAACCCCAAAGTTCATGAAGCAAGCATGAAGAAACTCGATACTCTCATGGTCTAAGGAATCATGCAAACGTTAACCATCTCTGTGTTATTAACCATTAACTTATGACGAATGAATCTCATAGCATAACATCAATTCGGGTTGATTCAACACAAGTGTTCTACCAACATTGTGCCCTCAAAATTGCCGGCATAGCCATGCCCATGATCAGGAAAACAGGATCATCATGCAATACTTGAGCCAGTCTTAGAGGCCAGACTAGGAATACATTTTACCGTTTATTATTCCACACGTGCATATGAGTCTTCCTCCGAACCTCGTGGTTATTGCAGACTCGAGAACCATAGCAGTTATAGCATGGAACATAAACCTAATTATGAACAGGGAGATAATCAATAACATTTATTATTGCCTCTAGGGCATATCTCCTACATATATATAGGCATCCCCAAAAATCCAACCGTTACACCTAAAGTGACCAACTCGTTGACACCGATGTGTGAATCTCGGTGGTATCGAAGTGACCAAAAGGCAGTAACTTTTGAATCTCGGTGAGACCGATATATAATTCTCGGTGGTACCGATTAGGTGACCAATGGTCAGAATGCACAACTCTGTGACGCCGATTCTCAATTCTCGGTGGTACCGATTCTTGACCATGGCTAACCAGAGAGTTGGTCCAGAAACTCGGTGGGACCAATTCACAATTCTCGGTGGTACCAATTCTTGTGAATGGCTATCCAGGGAGTTGGTCCAAAAACTCGGTTAGACCGACTAGCAAAACTCGGTGGTACCGAAGACTGAAAATAGCTAAACGGAAAGTTGGCAACTGAACTCGGTGGCACCGATGCAGAATCGGTTGCACCGAATGGCTAGGGTTTGGCATGGGTCTGTCTGAGTTTGGGAATCGGTGGGACCGAGTGGGAATTGTTGGTTGCATCGATTTTCGATGTTTGACTTGGACAGACTTTTGTGGAAGAGTTTGTGGGTGTTTTTGCTGACTATCACTTGTGCACGTGGAGCATCTTTTTCACCAACAGTACCTTACCCCCTTTTAATAGTGTTGGCTTTCCTATGGACTCAAAGTGATTTCTCACAAAGTAAAATGTAGAGTCCTCTTGCTTGAAGCTTTGCCAATCCATTTCCTTGCATCTTGGGGTTTCTGCACAATCCTTTTGCCAACCCTCTCTGTGGACTTTATCTGAAATACACTGGCGCAGTCGGCCTGGAGACCGAAGATGGCGCTCCGGTGCAAAACTCGTGGAATATCGAGCATCTTAGCAAGTTCTAGCCGTGAGGCGCGACTGCCGGGCCACCCGACAACCTCTTTTGTACAAGTCAGCCGGCAAGGCATGTAATCCTTTGTACAAAGCTAGGCGTAGACCCTGTGCGTAATCAATAAAACTGAGTGTTCTACAACCTTTTTGTCAAAGTACATATTTATTTTATGTGTATGAGCATGAAAATGTTGTGACCACCATAACTTGCTTAAAGTGGTTGCTGAGCCGACAAGGTTCCTACCTCCTCCTTTTCTCTTCTTTCTTTTTCTCAAAAGGTAGAAGGGCCTCTCACGTGCAAGTATTCCTAGGGGGGGGAGTGAATGTATGGATACCTAAACACATTCTAGGATGATCATTTTGCGGCAAGAAGTACAGCAGAGAAAAGCTAAGTCACAAAAGCTTTCGAAAAATTTCTTTGTTGTGAGTTGTTCTCCCTTGAACTATTTTTAGCATTTGTATGAGAAAATCTGCACGCGAAGGACCCTTGTCAAAATTGTTCGCGCTCTTAAGTTGTTCCGAGCCTGCTTGACAACAAAAGTAGCTGCGACAAAGACAACAAGGTAGTTTTGCCGGCAGGGGCATCGCCAGCACGCTGCTAAGGATCCGTTCCTAAAGCGCTCGCGACAAGGGTGTGCACACCGGCAAATGTTTCCAACAAGCATAGGGATCGAGAACATACAAGTGTAAAATTGCATATAAGGGAAACTAGCTATTCATTCCAGCAAATAAATATATTACATTCAAAAGCAAAGTTGCGGTCCTAATTCAAGACAACTGTTTTTGATCCATGCACCACCGAATCGGCAGAGAAGTCATTAATTCAAAGTCACGTAACCGGCCCTTTCAGATATGGGAGCGACAAGGGCATCAAGTTTTCTGGTGTCGAAGCCTTTCGGCAACTTGGAGAAGACCCTGGTCAAGTTGAGGCCAGGATTGTTGTAGGCGATGTTCACCAGAACCTTGTAGAGAACCCCGCGGCAGAGATCGCGGGAACCTTGGAGGAAGTTCTCGGCCCGGCCCTCATCGTACTTCGCCAGCGCTCCGACAAGCTTCTCGAAGAAAATAGATAGCCTGACGTTGGCCGCCTCCCTGCTGTCGTGGGCGAAGGCACAGTCCGTCAGGCCCATGTTAGCGAGCTGAGCAGAAAGCTTACCGGCGATGTTGATGAGCTGCTCCATCCACAACCGGATATTCTTCTACATTTCGTTGGAGTTATGTGCGGCGGAGGCGAGCAACTCCTTCTCCTTCTGAAGATCTTCGATCAACGACCGCTCCCTGGTCTTGGCGGCCTCAAGGCTGTCCTTGTAGGTGGACACCTTCACCCTCAGATCAGCTATGGTCTCGCTGACAGTGGAGATTTCCTTGGTCTTGTCAGAGATCGTCGTCTGCAGCTCTGCCAAGGTGTGGGCTGACTTTCGGGGATCCTTCGTCAGTGCAGTGACCTTCTTGTCGGAAGAAGTGAGATACGACTCTAGCCGTTGCACTTTCCCTTCGAGCTCGGCCTTGACGGACTGGGTAGCCTTGGCAGCGTTGATGGCCTCTTGAAGCTTGCCGGCGTGCTCGGTGGCTTGAGTATCAAGGGCTTCCTTGTGCTTCAGCTCCAACTCCTGGATTTTCTTCTCCATTTCGACTCCAAGCTTGGCGGCGAGAGCCTTTTACCAAAAAGCAAGTTCCTCCTCTTAGGTGTCTAGCTGGATCTTGTGAGCAACAAGGTATGCATTGATGGTAGCGATGCTCATGTCAGCCTCCCTCCAGATCTTCTCCGCTTCTGCCTTCTGGTAGATAAATTCGGACACGACCTTGGTGAGATCTGTCTATCGTTCAGTGAGGTCCTTGCGGCTGTCAATGAACCAGGTCTACATTTTGGCGAGACGTTCCCGAAACCTGTTCTCCGTCTCGGCAAGGAGAACCTCCCGACGGTCTAGCTTCTTCGAGCGGTTGACATAGTGCGCGCGTAGTTGCCTGAAGCTCTTGGTCATGGAAGACATGATGGCATGTTCCCTGGCTTCTTCATTTCCGCCAAAGGGGTCGACTGTTACTTCCCCTCCAGCGGTGGCGACTGCATCATTGACGGTTCATTCTTCGGAGAAGGCCTTGAGAATCGCATCGCCCGGGAAGCTGACGAATTGTAGATTGCTCACTTTGAGGTACCGGCTTGGAGGAGCTTCAACTGACTCAGACGGACCGACGGCGGCCTCGCTGGGCACCCTGCCGTGATGAGCATACCCAACCAGGGCGCTCCTGATACGGAAGTACCATCGGTATCGGTCGCAGTCCCCGGGAAGGGGTCCTCAAGAGCTTACTTGTCGACGTTCTTCTCGGCCCGGGGGGGCATCTTCTTCACCAGCAGCAATCTGGGTGGCCTCCCCGGCGACCTCCTAGGTGGTTTCCTCAACAGGAGCATCCGCGTCTCGTGACGGGGGTTGATCTGAAGAAACAAAACAAGAGGATTGAACTTAGAAGGAGTTCAAGAAGACAAAAAATAAGATAACAGCGTCAAGGTTTTAACAGCTAAGGACTTGCCTGTGAGTTCCTGTTGAGGAGGAACATCTCCTCCTCCGGCAAGATCTGTTGCCGTCGTGTGGCCGCCGGCAGCGCTATCTTCTGGCGAACCCTCAGTGCGGACGGGCTCATTAGTGGAAGCCCTTGTCGCATAGCTCCTCTCCGGGGTCGAGCGCTCGTGAGACGCCTCTAGGCGCTTCGTCTCCGCCCGTAGTGGGATGAAAGTAATAGTGCTGGCATCAACGCCCGTGCTTGCCACCGGGTACTGGGGCACGGCCTCCTGTTGGGGCTGACATCAAAGTAGGAGAGGAAGTTTTATCGCGTTTCACGAGACGGAGCCACCTCCACCTCCTGTTCTTCATCGGGAGGCCAGATCTGGAGCCCGTTTGGGGCTCCGGAGAGGGGAATCTTCGGCTTCGTCATCACCAACCCTCCTTCATCGCCAATTCCATGATGCTCCCCACCGGGAGTGAGTAATTCCTTCGTAGGCTCGCTGGTCGGTGTGGAGTTGGATGAGATTCATCATGTAATCGAGTTAGTTGTGTTAGGGCTTGATCCCTGGTATCCACTATGTTGTGAGATTGATGTTGCTATGACTTTTCCATGCTTAATGCTTGTCACTAGGGCCAGAGTGCCATGATTTCAGATCTGAACCGTTTATGTTATCACCATTATATCTATGTTCTTGATCCGATCTTGCTAGTCATATGCACCTATTACGTGTTATGATCCGTAAACCCCATAGTGACAATATTTGGGATACTTTCCGGTAATGACCGTAGTTCGAGGAGTTCATGTATTCACTATGTGTTAATGCTTTGTTCTGGTTCTCTATTAAAAGGAGGCCTTAATATCCCTTAGTTTCCTTATGGACCCTGCTGCCACGGGAGGGCAGGACAAAAGATGTCATGTAAGTTCTTTTCCATAAGCACGTATGACTATTTACGGAATACATGCCTACATTACATTTATGAACTGGAGCTAGCTCTATGTCGCCTTAGGTTATGACTGTTATATGATGAATATCATCCAACGAATTCACCGATCCAGTGCCTACAAGTTTTCCACATATTGTTCTTGCTAAGTTACTATTGCTACTTCTATTGCTACACTTTCTACAAAACCATTGCTATCACTGTTACCATTACTGTTATTGCTACTATTGCTATCAAACTATCATACTACTGTGCTGCTGATCACTCTGCTGTAGATATTTAATCATGTGTGGTTGAATTGACAACTCAACTGCTAATACTCGCAAATATTCTTTGGCTCCCCTTGTGTCAATTCTATAAATTTGGGTTGAATACTCTACCCTCGAAAAGTGTTGCGATCCCATATACTTGTGGGTTATCAAGAGCCTTTTCTGGCGCCGTTGCCGGGGAGCATAGCTATATTTGTTAAGTCACTTGGGATTTATATCAATTGATCACTATGAAGAATCTAAAGGATACAAGAACCAAGATTTTTCCCTCTAAGACGAGGGGAGGTAAGGAATTGCCATCTAGCTCTGTACTTGATTCACCTTCGGTTATGAGTAAACTTGCAACACCACCACATGCTATTAATCCTGATATGTCGCAAGTTATTGATGATGCTACTTCTGCTATGAATGATGCTTATGAAGATGCTAGTACCATGCTTGATGATAATGTGCCACTAGGTTAATTTCTTGATGAACAAATTGCTTGAGCTAAAGAGAATGAAATTACTGAAACTGATGAGATTACTAAAACTGATGAAGTCTTTGAAACTAAGAACTATGAAACACTTATTAGACCTAGCTCTCCTAGATTTTAAATGCCTAAGATACCTGAAGGTTATGGTATGGATGAGGAGATGGCTAGAGAAATCCTTTCTTGTAAGGATAGAGATGATCTTAAGAAATTATTATGCAAGTATAATGAAAAGACTTTGAATGCTAGAATGAAATGTGATCCTATGTTTGGTACTTCACCTATCTTTGTTACCGATAAGGATTATGAATTCTCTATCGACCCAGAGTTGATTACTTTGGTTGAATCCGATCCTTTTCATGGCTATGAAACTGAAACTGTAGTGGCACATGTTACCAAGTTAAATGATATAGCCACCCTTTTTGCTCATGATGAGAAGATTCTCTATTACTATATTCTCAAATTATTTCCATTCGCATTAAAGGGTGATGCTAAGATATGATACAATACTCTTTCTGCTGGTTGTGTGCATAGTCCCCTGGATATGATTTACTTCTCTGAAAAATATTTTCCTGCTCACAAGAAACAAGCTGCCTTATAGGAAATATTTAACTTTGTGCAAATTGAAGAAGAGAGTCTCCCACAAGCTTGGGGGAGGCTTCTCCAATTGATTAATGCTTTGCCTGATCACCCTCTTAAGAAAAATGAAATACTTGATATCTTCTATAAAGGACTAACTGATGCTTCAAGGGACTTCCTAGATAGTTGTGCTGGTTGTGTTTTCAGGGAACGAACTGTTGAACACGCCGAGGAACTATTGAATAATATATTGAAGAATTATGATGATTGGAATCTCCCTGAACCACCACCTAAACCCACTCTGAAGAAGAGGGGTATCTTATTTCTCAGTCCTGAAGATATGCAGGAGGCAAAGAAATGTATGAAGTAAAAAGGTATTAAAGCTGAGGATGTTAAGAATTTACCACCTATTGAAGAAATACATTGCCTTGCACACCACCACCTCAACAGGTGGTAGAGGTAAATTCTTTATTAAAGTTTGATGAAAGTGATATCCCTTACAATAAACATCCTAGTCAATGCTTATATGAGTTTGACAACTACATTAGGAAACAAGATCACTTCAATACAAATGTTCTGAAACAACTGAAATATAATTCTGATATGATTGCTCGCTTGAGTGACTTGTTATATAGAATTAGTAATGATGTTAGAGGTGTAGGAAAACATGCCACTATGGTTCAAACCCAGTTAGAACAAGTTGCTAAATCTCAAAGAGAATTGCTTAATGAAATGAATAATAATATGAATGATCATGCTATTAGAGTAGTGACTAGAGGAGGTAGAATGACCCAAGAAGCTATTTATCCTGAAGGTCATCCTAAAAGAATTGAACAAGACTCTCAGAGAATTAACATTTATGCACCTAGTCCTTCTAAAAAGAAAAAGAAAATGAAAAATGATAGGACTTTGCATACCTCTAGTGAACCTGAGATAGAAAAACCTCCTAAAGATAAAATGATGTCTCTATTTCTGATGTTGAAACTCAATCTGGTAATGAACATTCACCTAGTGATAATGAAAATGATAATGATGATGTTCATGAAGATACTCAACCGAACGATGATAAAGAACCAGATAATGATGTTGAAATAGAACCTGCTGTTGATCTTGATAACCCACAACCTAAAAATAAACGATATGACAAAAGAGACTTTGTGGCTAGAAAACATGGTAAAGAAAGAGAGCCATGGGTTCAGAAACCCATGCATTTTCCACCTAAAACACCTAAGAAAAAGGATGATGAAGAATTTGAACGCTTTGCTGAAATGATTAGGCCAGTCTTTTTGCGTACCCGCTTAACTGATATCTTAAAGATGGCCCCTTATGCAAAATACATGAAAGATATCATCACTAATAAAAGAAAGATACCTGAAGCTGAAATCTCCACCATGCTTGATAATTATTCTTTTAAGGATGGAGTACCTAAAAAACTTGGAGATCCTGGAATACCAACTATACCTTGCTCCATCAAAAGTAATTATGTCAAAACTGCTTTGTGTGATTTGGGAGTTGGTGTTAGTGTTATGCCTTTCTCTTTATATAAACGACTTGATTTGAATAAACTCACACCTACTGAAATATCTTTGCAAATCGCCGACAAATCAACTGCCATACCTATCGGTATTTGTGAGGATGTGTCTGTAGTTGTTGCAAATGTTACTATCTTAACAGACTTTGTTATTCTTGAGATGCCCGAGGACGACAACATGTCGATTATCCTTGGTAGACCCTTTTTGAATACTACAAGGGCTGTTATTGATTGCAATAAAAGCAAAGTCACTTTTCATATCAATGGTAATGAGCATACGGTGCACTTTCCGAAGAAACAATTCCTAGTGAATGGTATAAATGTTATTGAAGAATCTCCGACACTCACTATTGGAAGTTTTCAACTGCCTCTACCTACTGCCAACAAGAAATATGACATACTTATTGTTGGGGATATGCATATCCCCGTTGAGGTAACTTAGTGATTTACGAAAGTTCTTTGGTTTCATGCTAATCGAAAGTGGTTGTTAATAAGACTTGATCAACCTTATTAATGGATCATTTTTGAGAGGTATGAAGTTGATGAATTTAGTAGGCACCACCTTTTGTACCCACTTTTTGTTTTCTGTTATTCTTAGTTAAATAAAATAAAATGCCATGTTTATCCAGTTTTCTGATTTTTCCCGTGCAATAAAAATGACCCAAAAATAAAAGTTCTCAGAATGTCCTGAAAAATTAACACGATTTTTTCTGAATATTTCTGAATTTCTGGTGCAAATAACATCAGAGGGGGGTGCACCTGGTGTCCACAAGACACCAGGGCGCGCCAGCAGCCCTGGGCATGCCCTGGTGGGTTGTGGTTCCCACGTGGGTCCCCTCACTTATCTCTTCAGCCCATTCCTTCTCCTACCTCCAACAGAAAATCACCATAGCTCTCTCTCTCTCGTGTTCTTGATCTCAAACCCGCGAATTACAATCCCTTTGCTCGAAGCTCCATTTCCGAAATTGTTTTGGGGGATTGCTACTTGGTATGTGACTCCTCCATTGCTCTAATTAGTTTTTGACTTAGTGGTTTATTTTTAGAATAATTAGCTACTCTTGGTGCTGTTGTAGATGGGCTTGCATGCTGAATTCTTAGAGTTCTAAGTAGTTTGAATGCTTAATATGGCCTCTATGCATTCTTAGGAGTAGTTGCTATCAATCTTACGAAGTTTTGTTGACAAAAATTTTGGGACTAAATTTTTTCAGAAATTTATTTATAGGAATAAGATGAGTTTCTTTAGGAAGTTTTCCTCCAAGAGGAATGCTAAAGGAGTCACTGGGGAATCATCGGACAATGACCTCCACACTCCGAGAACGGCGGAGGTGCGGCCGTGCGAATGACCGCATAATGCCTTCATAGACGAGGTCGGGTTCCATCAGGAGTTTGCCCAATTCGTTGCAAATGCTGGGATGACTAACTTCCTCGCAGCTAAGTGTGACCAACACCACCTCCTTACAAACTCGTTTGTGCAAAGTTTTCATTTTCTGAGTAGGAATAACCCTCCTGAGGTGCGGTTTAATTTATATGCTGAAACCCGTCAGATACCGCTCACTGATTTTTGTGACATATGTTTGATTCCTTCTGATGGGGAATTAAGGGAGCCTAGACCGGTGGAGTTTGAAGACTTTCTCCTCACTTTGATAGTGGGTGATGAAAGAGGCGTGTCGAATGCCACTGCCACCAGTTTGCATTTTCCTTCTGTACATTACTTTGCTTTGTTCATCGCGAAGTGTTTAACCGCTAGGGAGAAGGTCGGTGCACTCAGGGCTCCCGACTTCGCCATTTTACACCGTGCACTGCACAATGATCACACCTTTAGCTTAGGGGCTATTATTGCACGTCGCCTACACCTTAACAGGACTAAGGGCAAGATACATGGTGGTATTTACGCTACTCGCTTAGAGAGACACTTTAATGTTCAAATTCGTCAGCATGATTATCTTTTACCCCGAGTTTTTCTAGATCACAAGGCATTGGTGGATCATCAATTTTTTGATGTAGCTGATTCCTTTCGTAACATCCGCTACAACTTAGTATTCAGTGTGATTACCCGTGATGTTATCCCGTTGCTTGCACCTGCTTTGTTTGATTCTATTGCCAGGAACGGATATAAGATCATGCCAGAGGACATTACAACCTACCGGGACAACCTGGCAGCGGCCGAGGAGGAGCCCCAGGAGTGGGACGCTCAGGTGCCGTCGCCACCGCACTTCTACTCAGGACCGGATGGCTATTATGGGATGTGATCACCAAGCTAGGCCAAAAGCCTAAGCTTGGGGGAGTACGTATTTCTACCGACAGTACATTCATGTTCACACATTTTATTCCAGTTGTCGGTGTACACACTTTTTCATTGTATTATCCATGCTAGATTTATTTTCTCGCTTTCTTTTTATGTGTTTGAAAGAACTTTGAGAAAATCCAAAAATATTTCTTGCTTCTTTTCGGTTTTTCTTTCTAGTTTAATCAGTAGCAGTATTAAAAGAAAACCCAAAAAGATTTCTTGTTTCTTCTTTTGCTTGTTGGGAGCTCTCCCGTGTTAATAGTTTTTCTCGTTTTTGTTTTCATCTCCCTCTAATTTGCTTTCTTTAAGAAAAAACAAAAACTCCAAAAATATTTCAGTATGTTTCTCTGAAATTCTCTTCCTTTTATTTGAGTCGTACCAGGGAGAAGACCACGATGAAAATGTTGAGTGGCTCTCATATGCATTATTGTTAATCTAACAAAGAGCCCAAATTACTTTGTCTTCTCCTCTTGAATAAAATGCTTGCAGATTCCAGCTTTGTCCACGACACTCTTGCACTATTATTATTCTCATATCATTCGGTCGTGCAAGTGAAAGGCAATAATGACGATATTTGATGAAGTGACTGTGGCGGAGAGAAGCGGGTATGAACTCAACTTGTTTTTGTTTTTGTAAATATGTTTAACCTGGTATCCATGATTTAGTATATTATTATCAAACATGTTTGCAATGACAATTAGAGATTATAGTTGCTCATGCCATGCCTAAGTAGCTAGGAGTGGATAATGATTTATCTTGGATGTCAACATGTATTAAAATGATTGTGATGTAGTATGATGATATGGTATCCTCCTCTGAATGTTTCAAGTGGCTTGACTTGGCACATGTTCACACATGTAGTTGAATCAAAACCAACATAGCCTCTACGATATTTATGTTCATGGTGTCCATATCCTACTCATGCTATTATAGAATGTTTATTATTCATAATGCATGTTCATGACCGTTTTCGCTCTCTAGCTGGCCGCTTCTCAATGTATTTGCTAGCCTTCTCCTGTACTAAGCGGGAATACTGCTTGTGCATCAAAATCCTTAAACCAAAGTTATTCTAGATGAGTCCACTATATCTACCTATATGCGGTATTACCCTGTCGTTCCAAGTAAATTTGCATGTGCCACCTCTAAAATTTCAAATGAACATCTATTTTGTGTGCCTGGACTGCTCATGGAGCGATAGGGGGCGGTCAGTATCTTCCATGTTAAGCGGGTTATTCTCATGATGAGTGTTTATTCACTCGTCCTTGCACGAGAGGGGCGGTAATAGGGATTCCCAGTCCCGAAATCAAAAAGTGGAAATAATTAAACAAAACTCCCCAAGGAATGTTGTTGGTATGGACGGCACCCGTGGATTTGGCTAGCTGTGGAGTGTGTTTGTTGGTGGAGGGGGAGGAAACCTTTACTTTTACCGCTTGGGAACCGTCGCTAATGTGTTTAGCATGGAAGATATTGATAACTCTTGGTCGTAACGTTGACAGGAAGGGTGCACCTCCCAAAATTATATTTATCTCTGATTTAAGCCTTGAGCTCTAGCACCTCTGGAAATCCCTGATTCCCTCTATGAAGGGACAACCTATTTACTTTTATGTTGAGTCCTCACCTTCTCAAATAAGCGCCAGATCTGAGAGCACTATTGTCATCCTCATGCATTGTGTATAGTTAATGTTTGATGTAGCATGACTGGATCTTTTCTACCATGAATTATAATGTTTAGTTCCTGCTTGCACTTTGGAGGTGCTCTGCATTTATGTTTTGCGGTCTCAGAAAGGGCTAGCGAGATACCACTATTGTCATATTATATCATGACCATTTTGACAAAGTGTTGGCGCTTGAGATATTTTATTATTGCTCGCTAGTTGCTTACGTCATTGATATGAGTTAATATAATTTTTAAGAGTTATTGCTGAAATGGTTAGTCATAATCTTTGCTAAAAACCTGGGTGCTACTTAAGCATATATATGTAAACAAGAGCAAAAGAGTTCATAAAAGTTTTTCTTTGACACTTTCAGTTTGTCAACTGAATTGCTTGAGGACAAGCAATGGGTTAAGCTTGGGGGAGTTGATACATCTTCGCGTATCTACTTTTCCTATCGGTTTTGCTCTTGTTTTGGACTCTAATTTGCATGATTTGAATGAAACTAACCCGGACTGACGTTGTTTTCAGCAGAACTACCATGGTGTTGTTTTTGTTCAGAAAT
Organism: Elymus sibiricus; assembly: GCA_039707655.1. Lineage (NCBI taxonomy): Eukaryota > Viridiplantae > Streptophyta > Magnoliopsida > Poales > Poaceae > Elymus > Elymus sibiricus. The sequence continues at coordinate 277,824,057 of CM077665.1, forward strand.
AAAAGTTCTTGGAACTGGATGAAACTTTTCGAAGAATTAATTTACAATAAATGAAAAATACTGGAGCCAAGAACTACCGGAGGGGGTGCCCTGGCTGGGCACGATACACCAGGGCGCGCCACCCCCTCTAGGCGCGCCCTGGTGGGTTGTGCTCACCTCGTGGGCCCCCTGACCCTAATTCCAGCACTATAAATTCCTATTTTTGGAGAAAAAATTAGGAGAGGAAGTTTTATCATATTCCACGAGACGGAGCCGCCGCTACCTCCTGTTCTTCGTCGGGAGGCCAGATCTAGAGCCCGTTTGGGGCTCCGGAGAGGGGAATCTTCGGTCTTCGTCATCACCAACCCTCCTTCATCGCCAATTCCATGATGCTCCCCACCAGGAGTGAGTAATTCCTTCGTAGGCTCGCTTGTCGGTGAGGAGTTGGATGAGATTCATCATGTAATCGAGTTAGTTTTGTTAGGGCTTGATCCCTTGTATCCACTAAGTTCTGAGATTGATGTTGCTATGACTTTGCCATGCTTAATGCTTGTCACTAGGGCCCGAGTGCCATGATTTCTGATCCGAACCATTTATGTTATCACCATTATATCTATGTTCTTGATCCGATCTTACTAGTCATATGCACCTATTATGTGTTATGATCCGTAAACCCCATAGTGACAACATTTGGGATTCTTTCCGGTGATGACCGTAGTTTGAGGAGTTCATGTATTCACTATGTGTTAATGCTTTGTTCCGGTTCTCTATTAAAAGGAGGCCTTAATATCCCTTAGTTTCCTTATGGACCCCGCTGCCGCGGGAGGGTAGGACAAAAGATGTCATGCAAGTTCTTTTCCATAAGCATGTATGACTATTTACAGAATACATGACTACATTATATTTATGAACTAGAGCTAGTTCTGTGTCGCCCTAGGTTATGACTGTTATATGATGAATATCATCCAACATATTCATCGATCCAGTGCCGACGAGTTTTCCACATATTGTTCTTGCTAAGTTACTATTGCTACTGCTATTGTTACACTTGCTACAAAACCATTGCTATCACTGTCACCATTACTGTTACTGCTACTATTGCTATCAAACTATCATACTACCATGCTACTGATCACTCTACTGTAGATATTTAATCTCCAGGTGTGGTTGAATTGACAACTCAACTGCCAATACTCACAAATATTCTTTGGCTCCCCTTGTGTCGAATCTATAAATTTGGGTTGAATACTTTACCCTCGAAAACTGTCGCGATCCCATATACTTGTGGGTTATCTGATCCCCCTGTAGCGGGGGCAGGGGTCACTCTCTTGGCCGCCCGCTACGCCAGGGTCTCCTCGTCCCTGCGAAAACAACAATGACGAAATTATTAAAAGCAAATGTACAAATCTAGGCGAACACAAGGGCAAGCACTTACTCGTCCTCCTCCTCCGACGAGCTGAAGGTCGACAAGTTCCACATTCCCTTTTGGCGAGCGGTAGGAGCAAGCGGGGGAGTAGGCGTCCTGGAACACGTTGCTGGCATGGTGGAGCTCGTGGGCCCTGCCCCCTAGGTGGAAGCAGTTGTCGCGCGCTTCGCAATGGTCTGCCTCGTCCTCCGCGGGCGAGATACGTTGGCGGCAGGATCCTCTTCCTCATAAATTGGTAAATAATGACCCAAAAAGTATCCTAGAATGATAATATATCAGCATGGAACAATAAAAAATTATAGATACGTTGGAGACGTATCAAGCATCCCCAAGCTTAATTCCTGCTCGTCCTCGCGTAGGTAAATGATAAAAGATAATTTTTTGATGTGACATGCTATCCACTATGTAATCTTATTCAGATATGCTCATTGAGAAAAGATGAATCAACAAATATTAACATAGCAAAATTCAAAGTGTAAGAAACAAAATTGTTAATTCCTAAAAGTATACGATTCTCAAGAAATGTGTTCCCCCATTCATCTTATTGTATTTGCAAGGCATGGCTCCATCTTCACCACATTAATACAAATGTTAAGCACCACGGTGTCCAAGTCAGGCAATTGGTTCGTACTTTTTCAATATGCACCAACTTTTTATTTTTCACGCAATACATGAGCGTGAGCCATTAGATATAGCATTTAGGTGGAATAGAGTATGGCGGTAGATATCAAAGGGGTAGGAAGTGGAGAAGATAGTCTCACATCAACTAGGTGCACCAACGGGCTATGGAGATGCCCATCGATAGATGTCAATGCAAGGAGTAGGAATTGCCATGCAAATGATGCACTAGAGCTATAAGTGTATGAAAGCTCAAATGAAGCTAAGTGGGGTCTGCATCCAACTTGCTTGCTCATGAAGACCTCGGGCATTTGACGAAGCCCGTCATAGGAATATACAAGCCAAGTTTGAAATAATGAATATGTAATTCCCACTAGCATATGAAAGTGATATATCATGAGACTCTCGACATAAGAAACATGGTGCCACTTTGAGGCACAAGTGTGGTAAAGGATAGTAGCAAAGTCCTTTCTCTCATTTTCTCTCATTTTTTCATTTTTGTGAATGGATGGTGGGCTCATTTGGCCTCCCCCATCTTTATTTTCGTCCGGAGTCTCATCTCGACTTATGGGAGAACCATCGTCTCCATCATTCTTTCCACACTGCGACAATGCTCTAATAATGATGATCATCACACTTTTATTTACTTACAACTCAACATGGAGAACTGATATGAAGATATGACTCTGTATGAATGCCTATGGAAGTGTACCAGGATGTGCAATGATCTAGCGTGACATGTATCAAAAACATTATGAAGGTGGCTTTGCCACAAATACTATGTCAGCTCTATGTGATCATGCAAAGCAATATGACAATGAACGAACTAGTCATGTGAAGTGACGATGGAATTTGCATGACAATATATCTCGGAATGGCTATGGAAATGCCATGCTAGGTAGGTATGGTGGCTGTTTTGAGGAAGATATAATAAGTCTTATGTGCAACAGAGCGTATCATGTCACGGGGTTTGGATGCACCGGCGAGAGTTGCACCGATCCTCGAGGTGAGAACGGGCTATGCACGGTACCGAAGAGGCTTGCAAATTATGAAAAGGTGAGATTACGTATGTCCATGGTTTCACATTAGTCATAAAGAACTCACATACTTATTGCAAAGTTTTATTAGTTTATCATAAATCAATGTACTAATCGCATGCCCCGAGGGAAGAGGTTGGTAGGAGTTAACCATCGCGCGCTTCCGACCCGAAACAACACTAGGATTTCAACGAGGAATAGAAATGCTCACACATCATCACCATGCCTCTTTAATTTTTAGATGAACAAAAAGTTCAACCCCTCTTAATATCGACACTTCTATGGTTTAACAATTATGAACTCACACCTATTTCATATTACTACATCAATATCATTAACCCACAATTTCTTTATATGTGCTACATGATGGTTTTGATTATCACTCTTTGAATACCTAATATTTTTGGAATAGTCTGTATGACCCATGCAAATTACCGTCACTATTTATTAACTCTCAAACAAATATAAGTGAAGAACGAGAGTGAAATCATTTCTTTAAAATCTACATGCCACCGTGCTCAAAAAGATATAAGTGAAGTACTAGAGCAACTGCTATGCTCAAAAGATATAAGCGAAGCGCATAGAGTATTCTAACAAATTATGATGAAGGTGTGTCTCTCTTAAATAGGTGTGTCCAGCATACAATGATTGTGGCAAACTAAAAGTAAAAACAAACTAAAGAAAATGACGCTCCAAGCAAAACTCATATCATGTGACGAATAAAAATATAGCTTCAAGTGACATACCGATGGATTTGAGACGAAAGAGGGAATGCCTTCCGGGGCATCCCCAAGCTTAGATGCTTGAGTCTCCTTTAAAATATTACCTTGGGGTGCCTGGGGCATCCCCAATCTTAGGCTCTTGCTAATCCTTATTCCCTTGTCCATCAAGATAACACCCAACACAATGAAGCTACTTAAATATTGGGCATCAAGATCTATAGAGATAGATCAAGACGTCTGATAAGACTTTCAATGAGTACATACCTTGACAAGATTTTGAAAGAGTTCAAAATGGATCAGTCAAAGAAAGAGTTCTTGCCTGATTTGTAAGGTGTGGAGTTGAGTGAGACTCAAAGCTCGACCACGGCAGAAAAAAGAGAAAGGACGAAGGTCATCCCCTATGCCTTATCCATAGGCTCTGTATAGTATGCCATGCTGTGTACCGCACCTGATGTGTGCCTTGCCATGATTCTGTCAAGGGGTACAAGAGTGATCCAGGAGTGGATCACTGGACAGCGGTCAAGATTATCCTTAGTAACTAGAGGACTAAGGAAATATTTCTCAATTATGGAGGTGATGAAGAGTTCGTCGTAAAGGGTTACGTCGATGCAAGCTTTGACACCTATCCGGACGACTCTGAGTAGCAGTCAGGATACATATAGTGGAGCAGCCATTTGGAATAGCTCCAAGTGGAGTGTGGTAGAAGTGTCTACAGTATGACATAGAGATTTGCAAAGTACACACGGATCTGAATGTCACAGACCCGTTGACTAAAGACCTCTCTCACATGCAAAGCATGATCGAACCCCAGAACTCATTGGGTGTTAGAACAATGTAAATCACATGGTGATGTGAACTAGATTGTTGACTCTAGTGCAAGTGGGAGACTATTGGAAATATGCCCTAGAGGCAATAATAATTTAGTTATTATCATATTTCCTTGTTCCTGATAATCGTTTATTATCCATGCTATAATTGTATTGATTGGAAACTCAAATACATGTGTGGGTACATAGACAACACTGTGTCCCTAGTATGCCTCTAGTTAACTAGCTCGTTGATCAAAAGATGGTGAAGGTTTCCTAGCCATGGACATGAGATGTCATTTGATAACGGGATCACATCATTAGGAGAATGATGTGATGGACAAGACCCAAACTGTAAACGTAGCATATGATCGTGTCAGTTTATTGCTATTGTTTTCTGCATGTCAAGTATCTGTTCCTATGACCATGAGATCATGCAACTCCCTGACATCGGAGGAGTACCTTGTGTGTATCAAACGTCGCAACGTAACTGGGTGACTATAAAGGTGCTCTACAGGTATCTCCGAGGATGTCTGTTGGGTTGGCATGGATCAAGACTGGGATTTGTTACTCCGTGTGACGGAGAGGTATCTCAGGGCCCACTCGGTAATACAACATCAAAATGAGCCTTGCAAGCAATGTGAATAAAGTGTTAGCCACGAGATCTTGTATTACGGAACGAGTAAAGAGACTTGCCGGTAACGAGATTGAACTAGGTATAGAGATACCGACGATCGAATCTCGGGCAAGTAACATACCGAAGAACAAAGGGAACAGCATACGGGATTAACTGAATCCTTGACATAGAAACTCATATCATGTGACGAATAAAAATATAGCTTCAAGTGACATACCGATGGATTTGAGACGAAAGAGGGGATGCCTTCCGGGGCATCCCCAAGCTTAGATGCTTGAGTCTCCTTTAAAATATTACCTTGGGGTGCCTGGGGCATCCCCAATCTTAGGCTCTTGCTAATCCTTATTCCTTTGTCCATCAAGATAACACCCAAAACATGAAAACTTCAATCACACAAAACTCAACAAAACCTCGTGAGATCCATTAGTATAAGAAACATATTGCACACTTTAAGTACTGTTCTAAATTGATTCAAATTTAATAAATGCATAATAGGTACTGTATTATAACTTCTCCATGGCTTATACCCCCTGATATAATCCATAGTTTAATCAAAATAAGCAAGTATGCAAGCAAAATCAGAATCTGTCTAAAACAGAACAGTCTGTTGCAATCTGTAGAGACCCTATACTTATGTAACTCTAATTTTTTTGAAACATTAGGACAACCTAGAAAATTTGTATAGTAACAATGTGTAAAACTTTCAGATCATTATCACGCTCCAGCAAAAAATGAAAATTCCTGTATTGGAGTCAAAAGTTTCTGTTTTGTTTCAGCATCGATTCTACTCATCTTGTGAGTCATCCCAAAGGATTTACTTGGCACAAACACTAATCATTACAGAGGAAATAATCATGCTATTGAAAATAAAAATAAAGTTCTAAGAAAAAATTTAAAGATAACTATTGGGTTGCCTTCCAATAAGCGCTATTGTTTTATGCCCCTAGCTAGGCATAATGCATAGTTTCAAGTATTGTCATCTTTGACCTCAAGGGATCCATTCCCTTTCATGTCGTTTAAAATTAGCTCTTCTAAGATCTTACTTAATAAATCTTCTTTCTCAAATTTAGTGAAAGGGCTCAAGTGGCCAAAATGATTCATAATATCATCACTAACATCACTATCATCATAGGGATCTTCATATAAAACGTGAATTTAATCATTGATAGGTTCCCTAATAGTGTTTTCATGCCAATCTTTACTAAACCCTTCATTTATTCCTTTAGCAATCCATTCAAATTTATCACAAGTATGAAGGAATAAAGCTTGCGTTAATTCTTCAGGAGAAAAATTTCTCCTCAAATTCTCACTAAACCCTTGGCAATTATTGGATTCCATCATACGCAAAGCATCTCTGTTATGTAAGATAAATTTTATAGGGGGAGTTTCAGATTTCACTGTATAAAAAGAAAATATATCTCTTGCTTCCCGCACTATATAATAAAATTCATGCATAAGGATGACGGTAACAATTTTCTTAATCTTAGGATTACGAATACTCGTAAATCCCAAAAATATCTTTTGGAGCATAGGATGGAGATGCACAAATTTTCTTTCTTGTTTCAAAATTAGCATGGTAATAGCATCCACATAACAACTTGTATCCTCAAGTATGGTCCCTTTAGTAAAAGGGATAGCTCCTGAGCACTCAAAAAAATCCTTGTATAACATGTTTCTCAATGATGTTTCTGTTGGAAATATGCCCTAGAGGCAATAATAATTTAGTTATTATCATATTTCCTTGTTCGTGATAATCGTTTATTATCCATGCTATAATTGTATTGATTGGAAACTCAAATACATGTGTGGGTACATAGACAACACTGTGTCCCTAGTATGCCTCTAGTTAACTAGCTCGTTGATCAAAAGATGGTGAAGGTTTCCTAGCCATGGACATGAGATGTCATTTGATAACGGGATCACATCATTAGGAGAATGATGTGATGGACAAGACCCAAACTGTAAATGTAGCATATGATCGTGTCAGTTTATTGCTATTGTTTTCTGCATGTCAAGTATCTGTTCCTATGACCATGAGATCATGCAACTCCCTGACATCGGAGGAGTACCTTGTGTGTATCAAACGTCGCAACGTAACTGGGTGACTATAAAGGTGCTCTACAGGTATCTCCGAGGATGTCTGTTGGGTTGGCATGGATCAAGACTGGGATTTGTTACTCCGTGTGACGGAGAGGTATCTCAGGGCCCACTCGGTAATACAACATCACAATGAGCCTTGCAAGCAATGTGACTAAAGTTTTAGCCACGAGATCTTGTATTACGGAACGAGTAAAGAGACTTGCCGGTAACGAGATTGAACTAGGTATAGAGATACCAACGATCGAATCTCGGGCAAGTAACATACCGAAGAACAAAGGGAACAGCATACGGGATTAACTGAATCCTTGACATAGAGGTTCGACCGATAAAGATCTTCGTAGAATATGTAGGAGCCAATATGGGCATCCAGGTCCCGCTATTGGTTATTGACCGTAGAGGTGTCTCGGTCATGTCTACATAGTTCTCGAACCCGCAGGGTCTACACACTTAACGTTTGGTGACGATATAAGTATAGTTGAGTTGTTATGTTGGTGACCGAAAGTTGTTCGGAGTCCCGGATGAGATCCCGGACATGACGACGAGCTCTGGAATAGTCCGGAGGTAAAGATTGATATATGGGATAATAGTGTTTGGTCTCCGGAAGGGTTCCGGAATTCACCGGAAGGGGTTCCGGATGTTTCCCGAAATGTTCGGGTACGAGAACACTTTATTTGGGCCAAGGGGTAAAGCCCACGAGGCTTTAGGAAGGTGCAAAAGGAAGTTTTGCGGAGGCCAGGGGCCAGACGCCAGGGACCCTGGCGTCTGGGGCCAGACGCCGAGGACCCTGGCGTCTGGTCCTGGAGTCCGAGCAGGACTCTTGCCTTGCGGGCCAAACCGACTTTGAGGAGGCTCTTTCTCCAAGTTTCGACCCCAGGGCTCAACATATAAATAGAGGGGCAGGGCTGGCACCCGGAATACATCAAGATTTCCCCAAGCCGTGTGCGGCAACCCTAACCCTCTAGTTCCTACGTCATAATCTCCGTAGCGCTTGCCGAAGCCCTGCAGAGATTGTTCCTCACCACCATCACCACGCCGTCGTGCTGCCGGAACTCATCTACTACTTCACCATCGCTCGCTGGATCGAGGAGGTGAAGGCGTCATCAAGCCGTACGTGTGTTGAACGCGGAGGTGCCGTCCGTTCGGCACTAGTTCGTGATCGGTTCGAGGGACGACTTGCGATTTGGATCGCGGAGACGTTCGACTACATCAACCGCGTTTCTTAACGCTTCCGCTTAGCGATCTACAAGGGTATGTAGATTCACTCTCCCTCTCGTAGATGCTCATCACCATGGATAGATCTTGTGTGTGCGTAAGAAAATTTTTGTTTCCCATGCAACGTTGCCCAACAGTGGTATCAGAGCTAGGTCTATGCGTAGATGAGATCTCGAGTAGAACACAAAGGAGTTTGTGGGCGTTGATATTCAGATTGCTTCCCTCCTTAGTCTTTTCTTGATTTAGCGGTTTTGTGGGATGAAGCGGCTTGGACCAACCTTACTCGTCCACGTACGAGAGACCGGTTCCATCGACTGACATGTAACTTTGTTGCATAAGATGGCTAGCGGGTGTCTGTCTCTCCCACTTTAGTTGAATCGGATTCGACAGAGGCGGTCCTTGTAGAAGGTGAAATAGCAACTTTTATATCACCGTTGTGGTTTTTGCGTAGGTAAGAATCGTTCTTGCTAGATACCCGTAGCAGCCACGTAAAACTTGCAACAACAATTAGAGGACGTCTAACTTGTTTTTGCAGGGTATGTTGTGATGTGATATGGACAATTACATGATGAGATATATGTGATGTATGAGATGATCATGTGTTGTATAGAATATCACGACTTGCATGTCGATGAGTACGGCAACTGGCAGGAGCCATAGAGTTGTCTTTAATTATTGTATGACCTGCGTGTCAATCATTAAGCGCTATGTAATGATTTACTTTTTCGCTAAACGTTAGCAATAGTCATGGAAGCAATAGTCGGCGCGACAACCTCATGGCGACACATTGATGGAGATCAAGATGATGGAGATCATGGTGTCATGCCGGTGACGATGGAGATCATGCCGGTGCTTTGGAGATGGAGATCAAAAGCACGAGTTCATGGCCATATCATGTCACTTATGATTTGCATGTGATGTTAATCCTTTTATGCATCTTATTTTGCTTAGGACGACGGTAGCATTATAAGGTGACCCCTCACTTAAATTTCAAGATAAATTGTGTTCTCCCCGAGTGTGCACCGTTGTGAAAGTTCGTCGTTTCGAGACACGCCGTGATGATCGGGTGTGATAGACTCTACGTTCACATACAACGGGTGTAATCCATGTTGCACGTGCGGAACACTCGGGTTAAACTTGACGAGCCTAGCATGTACAGACATGGCCTCGGAACACAAGAGACCGAAAGGTCGAACATGAGTCATATAGTAGATATGATCAACATGAAGATGTTCACCATTGAAACCACCTCAACTCACGTGATGATCGGACTTGAGTTGGTGGATTTGGATCATGTGACACTCGAATGACCGGAGGGATGTCAATTAGAGTGGGAGTTTTAAAGTAATATGATTAACTAAACTCATTATCATGAACATAGTCAAAATGTCTTTGCAAATTATGTTGTAGATTACTAGCTCGCGCTGTAGCTCCCTTGAATTTTTATATGTTCCTAGAGAAATAGATTTGAAAGATGATGGTAGCAATAATGCGGACTGGGTCCGTGATCTGAGGATTGTCCTCAATGCTGCACAGAAGGCTTATGTCCTTAATGCACCGCTCGGTGCGCCACCCCCTCAAGCGTCGTCTGTAGATGTTGTGAACATCTGACAGGCACGTTCTGATAACTACTTGATAGTTCAGTGCGTCATGCATTACGGCTTAGAATTGAGGCTCCAAAATGTTTTGAACGTCACGGAACATATGAGATGTTCTAAGAGCTGAAATTGGGATCTCAGGCTCGTGCCCGTGTTGAGAGGTATGAGACCTCCAACAAGATTCTTTGCCTGCAAGATGATGGAGAATAGCTCAATCGTTGAGCATGTGCTCAGATTGTCTGGGTACTGCAATTGCTTGAATCGAGTTGAAGTTGATCTTCCAGATAAGATAGTGATTGGTATAGTTCTCCAAGTCACTGTCACTAAGCTACTAGAGCTTCGTGATGAACTATAAAAGGCCAGAGATGGAAATAATGATCCCTGAGCTATTCGCGATGTTTGACCCCGCGAAGGTAGAAATCAAGAAGGAGCATCAAGTGTTGATGGTTAGTAAAACCACTAGTTTCAAGAAGGGCAAGGGCAAGGAGGGATACTTCATGGATGGCAAGCCAGTTGCTGCTCCAGTAAAGAAACCCAAGGTTGAACCCAAACCCGAGACTGAGTGCTTCTATTATGAGGAGAACGGTTGCTGAAGTGGAACAACCCTAGATGCTTGGTAGATAAGAAGGTTGGCAACGTCGACAGAGGTATATTTGATATACGTGTTATTGATGTGTACCTTACTAGTACTCCTGGTAGCACCTGGGTATTAGATACCGGTTCGGTTGCTAAGTGTTGGTAACTCGAAATAAAAGCTACGGAATAAACGGAGGCTAAGGGTGAGGTGACGATGAGTGTTGGAAGTGTTTCCAAGGTTGATGTGATCACCATCGCGCGCTCTCTCTACCTTTGGGATTAGTGATGAACCTAAATAAATGTTATTTGGTGTTTGCATTAAGCATGAACGTGATTAGATCAAGTTTATTGCAATACGGTTATTCATTGCAGTTAGAGAATAATGGTTATTCTATTTACATGAATAATACCTTCAATGGTCATGCACCCAATAAGAGTGGTTTATTGAATCTTGATCATAGTGATACACATGTTCATAATATTGATGCCAAAAGATACAAAGTTAATAATGATAGTACCACATACTTGTGGCACTGCCGCTAAATGTCATATTGGTGTAAAACGCATGACGAAACTCCATGCTGATGGATCTTTGGACTCATTCGATTTCGAATCGGTTGAGACATGCGGACCATGCCTCATGGGCAAGATGACTAAAACCCCGTTTTCCGGTATGATGGAGCGGGCAATTGACTTATTGGAAATGATACATGTTGATGTATGCGGTCTAGTGAGTTTTGTAGTGGGCGGTGGATATCGTTATTTTCTTACCTTCACTGATGATTTGAGTAGATATAGTGTATATTTACTTAATGAAACACAAGTCTGAATCGTTTGAAAAGTTCAGAGTGAAGTTTGAGATCATCGTGACAAGAAGATAAAATGTCTACGATATGATCGTGGAGGTAAATATCTGAGTTACGAGTTTGGTATATAACTTAAGACAATGTGGAAGTTGTTTCACAACTCACGCCACCTGGAACACCATAGTGTGATGGTGTGTCCGAACGTCGTAGTTGTGCTCTATTAGATATGGTGCGAACTATGATGTCTCTTATCGATTTACCACTATCGTTTTAGGGTTATGCATTAGAGACAACCACATTCACTTTAAAAGGGGCACCATAAGTCCGTTGAGATGACACCGTATGAATTTTGGTTTGGCGGAAACCTAAGCTGTCATTTTTTAATGTTTGGGGCTGCGACGCTTATGTGAAAAAGGGTTTTCACCTAATGAGCTCGAACCCAAAGCGGACAAATGCATCTTCATAGAATACCCTAACGTAACAGTTGGGTGAACCTTCTATCTCAGATCCAAGCACAAAGTGTTTGTTGCTAAAACGGGTCCTTTCTCGAGAAAAGGTTTCTTTCGAAAGATTGAGTGGGAGGAAGATAGAACTTGATGAGGTTGTTGAACCTTTGTTTCAACCAAAGAGTAGCGCAGCGCAGAAAGTTGTTTCTGTGGAGCCTACGTTAGTTGAAGAGGAAGTTAATGATGATGATCATGAAACTTCGGATCAAGTTACTATCGAACCTCGTGGGTCGACAAGGACGTGTACTGCTCCTGAGTGGTACGGCAACCCTGTCTTAGAGGTCATGTTGTTGAACAACGATGAACCTACGAGCTATGGAGAAGCGATGATGGGCCCGGATTCCGAGAAATGGTTAGAGGCCATGAAATCCGAGATGGGATCCATGTAAGAAAACAAAGTATGGGCTTTGGAAGTATTACCTGAAGGGCGTAAGGCCATTCGGAACAAATGGATTTATTAAGAGGAAGACGGACGTGGACGGTAATGTCACCGTCTATAAAGCTCGACTTGTGGCAAAGGGTTTTTCACAAGTTCAAGGAGTTGACTACGATGAGACTTTCTCACCCGTAGCGATGCTAAAGTCTGTTGGAATCATGTTAGCAGTTGCTACATTTTTCAATTATGAAATCTGGCAGATGGATATCAAAACATCGTTTCCTTAACGGTATCCGTAAGGAAAGGTTGTATGTGATACAACCGGAAGGTTTTGTCAGTCCTAAGGATGCTAAAATGTATGCAAACTCCAGCGATCCTTCTATGGACTGGAGCAAGCATCTCGGAGTTGGAATATACACTTTGATGAGGTGATCAAAGTTTTTATGTCTATACAAAGTTTATGAGAAACTTGTATTTACAATAGAGTGAGTGGGAGCACTATAGAATTTCTGATAAGTATATGTGGTTGACATATTGTTGATCGGAAATAATGTAGAATTTCTGGAAAGCATAAAGAGTCGTTTGAAAGGAGTTTTTCAAAGGAAGACCTGGAATGAAGCTACTTAAATATTGGGCATCAAGATCTATAGAGATAGATCAAGACGTCTGATAAGACTTTCAATGAGTACATACCTTGACAAGATTTTGAAAGAGTTCAAAATGGATCAGTCAAAGAAAGAGTTCTTGCCTGATTTGTAAGGTGTGGAGTTGAGTGAGACTCAAAGCTCGACCACGGCAGAAAAAAGAGAAAGGACGAAGGTCATCCCCTATGCCTTATCCATAGGCTCTGTATAGTATGCCATGCTGTGTACCGCACCTGATGTGTGCCTTGCCATGATTCTGTCAAGGGGTACAAGAGTGATCCAGGAGTGGATCACTGGACAGCGGTCAAGATTATCCTTAGTAACTAGAGGACTAAGGAAATATTTCTCAATTATGGAGGTGATGAAGAGTTCGTCGTAAAGGGTTACGTCGATGCAAGCTTTGACACCTATCCGGACGACTCTGAGTAGCAGTCAGGATACATATAGTGGAGCAGCCATTTGGAATAGCTCCAAGTGGAGTGTGGTAGAAGTGTCTACAGTATGACATAGAGATTTGCAAAGTACACACGGATCTGAATGTCACAGACCCGTTGACTAAAGACCTCTCTCACATGCAAAGCATGATCGAACCCCAGAACTCATTGGGTGTTAGAACAATGTAAATCACATGGTGATGTGAACTAGATTGTTGACTCTAGTGCAAGTGGGAGACTATTGGAAATATGCCCTAGAGGCAATAATAATTTAGTTATTATCATATTTCCTTGTTCCTGATAATCGTTTATTATCCATGCTATAATTGTATTGATTGGAAACTCAAATACATGTGTGGGTACATAGACAACACTGTGTCCCTAGTATGCCTCTAGTTAACTAGCTCGTTGATCAAAAGATGGTGAAGGTTTCCTAGCCATGGACATGAGATGTCATTTGATAACGGGATCACATCATTAGGAGAATGATGTGATGGACAAGACCCAAACTGTAAACGTAGCATATGATCGTGTCAGTTTATTGCTATTGTTTTCTGCATGTCAAGTATCTGTTCCTATGACCATGAGATCATGCAACTCCCTGACATCGGAGGAGTACCTTGTGTGTATCAAACGTCGCAACGTAACTGGGTGACTATAAAGGTGCTCTACAGGTATCTCCGAGGATGTCTGTTGGGTTGGCATGGATCAAGACTGGGATTTGTTACTCCGTGTGACGGAGAGGTATCTCAGGGCCCACTCGGTAATACAACATCAAAATGAGCCTTGCAAGCAATGTGAATAAAGTGTTAGCCACGAGATCTTGTATTACGGAACGAGTAAAGAGACTTGCCGGTAACGAGATTGAACTAGGTATAGAGATACCGACGATCGAATCTCGGGCAAGTAACATACCGAAGAACAAAGGGAACAGCATACGGGATTAACTGAATCCTTGACATAGAAACTCATATCATGTGACGAATAAAAATATAGCTTCAAGTGACATACCGATGGATTTGAGACGAAAGAGGGGATGCCTTCCGGGGCATCCCCAAGCTTAGATGCTTGAGTCTCCTTTAAAATATTACCTTGGGGTGCCTGGGGCATCCCCAATCTTAGGCTCTTGCTAATCCTTATTCCTTTGTCCATCAAGATAACACCCAAAACATGAAAACTTCAATCACACAAAACTCAACAAAACCTCGTGAGATCCATTAGTATAAGAAACATATTGCACACTTTAAGTACTGTTCTAAATTGATTCAAATTTAATAAATGCATAATAGGTACTGTATTATAACTTCTCCATGGCTTATACCCCCTGATATAATCCATAGTTTAATCAAAATAAGCAAGTATGCAAGCAAAATCAGAATCTGTCTAAAACAGAACAGTCTGTTGCAATCTGTAGAGACCCTATACTTATGTAACTCTAATTTTTTTGAAACATTAGGACAACCTAGAAAATTTGTATAGTAACAATGTGTAAAACTTTCAGATCATTATCACGCTCCAGCAAAAAATGAAAATTCCTGTATTGGAGTCAAAAGTTTCTGTTTTGTTTCAGCATCGATTCTACTCATCTTGTGAGTCATCCCAAAGGATTTACTTGGCACAAACACTAATCATTACAGAGGAAATAATCATGCTATTAAAAATAAAAATAAAGTTCTAAGAAAAAATTTAAAGATAACTATTGGGTTGCCTTCCAATAAGCGCTATTGTTTTATGCCCCTAGCTAGGCATAATGCATAGTTTCAAGTATTGTCATCTTTGACCTCAAGGGATCCATTCCCTTTCATGTCGTTTAAAATTAGCTCTTCTAAGATCTTACTTAATAAATCTTCTTTCTCAAATTTAGTGAAAGGGCTCAAGTGGCCAAAATGATTCATAATATCATCACTAACATCACTATCATCATAGGGATCTTCATATAAAACGTGAATTTAATCATTGATAGGTTCCCTAATAGTGTTTTCATGCCAATCTTTACTAAACCCTTCATTTATTCCTTTAGCAATCCATTCAAATTTATCACAAGTATGAAGGAATAAAGCTTGCGTTAATTCTTCAGGAGAAAAATTTCTCCTCAAATTCTCACTAAACCCTTGGCAATTATTGGATTCCATCATACGCAAAGCATCTCTATTATGTAAGATAAATTTTATAGGGGGAGTTTCAGATTTCACTGTATAAAAAGAAAATATATCTCTTGCTTCCCGCACTATATAATAAAATTCATGCATAAGGATGACGGTAACAATTTTCTTAATCTTAGGATTACGAATACTCGTAAATCCCAAAAATATCTTTTGGAGCATAGGATGGAGATGCACAAATTTTCTTTCTTGTTTCAAAATTAGCATGGTAATAGCATCCACATAACAACTTGTATCCTCAAGTATGGTCCCTTTAGTAAAAGGGATAGCTCCTGAGCACTCAAAAAATCCTTGTATAACATGTTTCCCAATGATGTTTCTGTTGGAAATATGCCCTAGAGGCAATAATAATTTAGTTATTATCATATTTCCTTGTTCGTGATAATCGTTTATTATCCATGCTATAATTGTATTGATTGGAAACTCAAATACATGTGTGGGTACATAGACAACACTGTGTCCCTAGTATGCCTCTAGTTAACTAGCTCGTTGATCAAAAGATGGTGAAGGTTTCCTAGCCATGGACATGAGATGTCATTTGATAACGGGATCACATCATTAGGAGAATGATGTGATGGACAAGACCCAAACTGTAAATGTAGCATATGATCGTGTCAGTTTATTGCTATTGTTTTCTGCATGTCAAGTATCTGTTCCTATGACCATGAGATCATGCAACTCCCTGACATCGGAGGAGTACCTTGTGTGTATCAAACGTCGCAACGTAACTGGGTGACTATAAAGGTGCTCTACAGGTATCTCCGAGGATGTCTGTTGGGTTGGCATGGATCAAGACTGGGATTTGTTACTCCGTGTGACGGAGAGGTATCTCAGGGCCCACTCGGTAATACAACATCACAATGAGCCTTGCAAGCAATGTGACTAAAGTTTTAGCCACGAGATCTTGTATTACGGAACGAGTAAAGAGACTTGCCGGTAACGAGATTGAACTAGGTATAGAGATACCAACGATCGAATCTCGGGCAAGTAACATACCGAAGAACAAAGGGAACAGCATACGGGATTAACTGAATCCTTGACATAGAGGTTCGACCGATAAAGATCTTCGTAGAATATGTAGGAGCCAATATGGGCATCCAGGTCCCGCTATTGGTTATTGACCATAGAGGTGTCTCGGTCATGTCTACATAGTTCTCGAACCCGCAGGGTCTACACACTTAACGTTTGGTGACGATATAAGTATAGTTGAGTTGTTATGTTGGTGAC
Organism: Elymus sibiricus; assembly: GCA_039707655.1. Classification (NCBI taxonomy): domain Eukaryota; kingdom Viridiplantae; phylum Streptophyta; class Magnoliopsida; order Poales; family Poaceae; genus Elymus; species Elymus sibiricus. The sequence continues at coordinate 277,840,923 of CM077665.1, forward strand.
CGAAAGTTATTCGGAGTCCCGGATGAGATCCCGGACATGACGACGAGCTCTGGAATAGTCCGGAGGTAAAGATTGATATATGGGATAATAGTGTTTGGTCTCCGGAAGGGTTCCGGAATTCACCGGAAGGGGTTCCGGATGTTTCCCGAAATGTTCGGGTACGAGAACACTTTATTTGGGCCAAGGGGTAAAGCCCACGAGGCTTTAGGAAGGTGCAAAAGGAAGTTTTGCGGAGGCCAGGGGCCAGACGCCAGGGACCCTGGCGTCTGGGGCCAGACGCCGAGGACCCTGGCGTCTGGTCCTGGAGTCCGAGCAGGACTCTTGCCTTGCGGGCCAAACCGACTTTGAGGAGGCTCTTTCTCCAAGTTTCGACCCCAGGGCTCAACATATAAATAGAGGGGCAGGGCTGGCACCCGGAATACATCAAGATTTCCCCAAGCCGTGTGCGGCAACCCTAACCCTCTAGTTCCTACGTCATAATCTCCGTAGCGCTTGCCGAAGCCCTGCAGAGATTGTTCCTCACCACCATCACCACGCCGTCGTGCTGCCGGAACTCATCTACTACTTCACCATCGCTCGCTGGATCGAGGAGGTGAAGGCGTCATCAAGCCGTACGTGTGTTGAACGCGGAGGTGCCGTCCGTTCGGCACTAGTTCGTGATCGGTTCGAGGGACGACTTGCGATTTGGATCGCGGAGACGTTCGACTACATCAACCGCGTTTCTTAACGCTTCCGCTTAGCGATCTACAAGGGTATGTAGATTCACTCTCCCTCTCGTAGATGCTCATCACCATGGATAGATCTTGTGTGTGCGTAAGAAAATTTTTGTTTCCCATGCAACGTTGCCCAACAGTGGTATCAGAGCTAGGTCTATGCGTAGATGAGATCTCGAGTAGAACACAAAGGAGTTTGTGGGCGTTGATATTCAGATTGCTTCCCTCCTTAGTCTTTTCTTGATTTAGCGGTTTTGTGGGATGAAGCGGCTCGGACCAACCTTACTCGTCCACGTACGAGAGACCGGTTCCATCGACTGACATGTAACTTTGTTGCATAAGATGGCTAGCGGGTGTCTGTCTCTCCCACTTTAGTTGAATCGGATTCGACAGAGGCGGTCCTTGTAGAAGGTGAAATAGCAACTTTTATATCACCGTTGTGGTTTTTGCGTAGGTAAGAATCGTTCTTGCTAGATACCCGTAGCAGCCACGTAAAACTTGCAACAACAATTAGAGGACGTCTAACTTGTTTTTGCAGGGTATGTTGTGATGTGATATGGACAATTACATGATGAGATATATGTGATGTATGAGATGATCATGTGTTGTATAGAATATCACGACTTGCATGTCGATGAGTACGGCAACTGGCAGGAGCCATAGAGTTGTCTTTAATTATTGTATGACCTGCGTGTCAATCATTAAGCGCTATGTAATGATTTACTTTTTCGCTAAACGTTAGCAATAGTCATGGAAGCAATAGTCGGCGCGACAACCTCATGGCGACACATTGATGGAGATCAAGATGATGGAGATCATGGTGTCATGCCGGTGACGATGGAGATCATGCCGGTGCTTTGGAGATGGAGATCAAAAGCACGAGTTCATGGCCATATCATGTCACTTATGATTTGCATGTGATGTTAATCCTTTTATGCATCTTATTTTGCTTAGGACGACGGTAGCATTATAAGGTGACCCCTCACTTAAATTTCAAGATAAATTGTGTTCTCCTCGAGTGTGCACCGTTGTGAAAGTTCGTCGTTTCGAGACACGCCGTGATGATCGGGTGTGATAGACTCTACGTTCACATACAACGGGTGTAATCCATGTTGCACGTGCGGAACACTCGGGTTAAACTTGACGAGCCTAGCATGTACAGACATGGCCTCGGAACACAAGAGACCGAAAGGTCGAACATGAGTCATATAGTAGATATGATCAACATGAAGATGTTCACCATTGAAACCACCTCAACTCACGTGATGATCGGACTTGAGTTGGTGGATTTGGATCATGTGACACTCGAATGACCGGAGGGATGTCAATTAGAGTGGGAGTTTTAAAGTAATATGATTAACTAAACTCATTATCATGAACATAGTCAAAATGTCTTTGCAAATTATGTTGTAGATTACTAGCTCGCGCTGTAGCTCCCTTGAATTTTTATATGTTCCTAGAGAAATAGATTTGAAAGATGATGGTAGCAATAATGCGGACTGGGTCCGTGATCTGAGGATTGTCCTCAATGCTGCACAGAAGGCTTATGTCCTTAATGCACCGCTCGGTGCGCCACCCCCTCAAGCGTCGTCTGTAGATGTTGTGAACATCTGACAGGCACGTTCTGATAACTACTTGATAGTTCAGTGCGTCATGCATTACGGCTTAGAATTGAGGCTCCAAAATGTTTTGAACGTCACGGAACATATGAGATGTTCTAAGAGCTGAAATTGGGATCTCAGGCTCGTGCCCGTGTTGAGAGGTATGAGACCTCCAACAAGATTCTTTGCCTGCAAGATGATGGAGAATAGCTCAATCGTTGAGCATGTGCTCAGATTGTCTGGGTACTGCAATTGCTTGAATCGAGTTGAAGTTGATCTTCCAGATAAGATAGTGATTGGTATAGTTCTCCAAGTCACTGTCACTAAGCTACTAGAGCTTCGTGATGAACTATAAAAGGCCAGAGATGGAAATAATGATCCCTGAGCTATTCGCGATGTTTGACCCCGCGAAGGTAGAAATCAAGAAGGAGCATCAAGTGTTGATGGTTAGTAAAACCACTAGTTTCAAGAAGGGCAAGGGCAAGGAGGGATACTTCATGGATGGCAAGCCAGTTGCTGCTCCAGTAAAGAAACCCAAGGTTGAACCCAAACCCGAGACTGAGTGCTTCTATTATGAGGAGAACGGTTGCTGAAGTGGAACAACCCTAGATGCTTGGTAGATAAGAAGGTTGGCAACGTCGACAGAGGTATATTTGATATACGTGTTATTGATGTGTACCTTACTAGTACTCCTGGTAGCACCTGGGTATTAGATACCGGTTCGGTTGCTAAGTGTTGGTAACTCGAAATAAAAGCTACGGAATAAACGGAGGCTAAGGGTGAGGTGACGATGAGTGTTGGAAGTGTTTCCAAGGTTGATGTGATCACCATCGCGCGCTCTCTCTACCTTTGGGATTAGTGATGAACCTAAATAAATGTTATTTGGTGTTTGCATTAAGCATGAACGTGATTAGATCAAGTTTATTGCAATACGGTTATTCATTGCAGTTAGAGAATAATGGTTATTCTATTTACATGAATAATACCTTCAATGGTCATGCACCCAATAAGAGTGGTTTATTGAATCTTGATCATAGTGATACACATGTTCATAATATTGATGCCAAAAGATACAAAGTTAATAATGATAGTACCACATACTTGTGGCACTGCCGCTAAATGTCATATTGGTGTAAAACGCATGACGAAACTCCATGCTGATGGATCTTTGGACTCATTCGATTTCGAATCGGTTGAGACATGCGGACCATGCCTCATGGGCAAGATGACTAAAACCCCGTTTTCCGGTATGATGGAGCGGGCAATTGACTTATTGGAAATGATACATGTTGATGTATGCGGTCTAGTGAGTTTTGTAGTGGGCGGTGGATATCGTTATTTTCTTACCTTCACTGATGATTTGAGTAGATATAGTGTATATTTACTTAATGAAACACAAGTCTGAATCGTTTGAAAAGTTCAGAGTGAAGTTTGAGATCATCGTGACAAGAAGATAAAATGTCTACGATATGATCGTGGAGGTAAATATCTGAGTTACGAGTTTGGTATATAACTTAAGACAATGTGGAAGTTGTTTCACAACTCACGCCACCTGGAACACCATAGTGTGATGGTGTGTCCGAACGTCGTAGTTGTGCTCTATTAGATATGGTGCGAACTATGATGTCTCTTATCGATTTACCACTATCGTTTTAGGGTTATGCATTAGAGACAACCACATTCACTTTAAAAGGGGCACCATAAGTCCGTTGAGATGACACCGTATGAATTTTGGTTTGGCGGAAACCTAAGCTGTCATTTTTTAATGTTTGGGGCTGCGACGCTTATGTGAAAAAGGGTTTTCACCTAATGAGCTCGAACCCAAAGCGGACAAATGCATCTTCATAGAATACCCTAACGTAACAGTTGGGTGAACCTTCTATCTCAGATCCAAGCACAAAGTGTTTGTTGCTAAAACGGGTCCTTTCTCGAGAAAAGGTTTCTTTCGAAAGATTGAGTGGGAGGAAGATAGAACTTGATGAGGTTGTTGAACCTTTGTTTCAACCAAAGAGTAGCGCAGCGCAGAAAGTTGTTTCTGTGGAGCCTACGTTAGTTGAAGAGGAAGTTAATGATGATGATCATGAAACTTCGGATCAAGTTACTATCGAACCTCGTGGGTCGACAAGGACGTGTACTGCTCCTGAGTGGTACGGCAACCCTGTCTTAGAGGTCATGTTGTTGAACAACGATGAACCTACGAGCTATGGAGAAGTGATGATGGGCCCGGATTCCGAGAAATGGTTAGAGGCCATGAAATCCGAGATGGGATCCATGTAAGAAAACAAAGTATGGGCTTTGGAAGTATTACCTGAAGGGCGTAAGGCCATTCGGAACAAATGGATTTATTAAGAGGAAGACGGACGTGGACGGTAATGTCACCGTCTATAAAGCTCGACTTGTGGCAAAGGGTTTTTCACAAGTTCAAGGAGTTGACTACGATGAGACTTTCTCACCCGTAGCGATGCTAAAGTCTGTTGGAATCATGTTAGCAGTTGCTACATTTTTCAATTATGAAATCTGGCAGATGGATATCAAAACATCGTTTCCTTAACGGTATCCGTAAGGAAAGGTTGTATGTGATACAACCGGAAGGTTTTGTCAGTCCTAAGGATGCTAAAATGTATGCAAACTCCAGCGATCCTTCTATGGACTGGAGCAAGCATCTCGGAGTTGGAATATACACTTTGATGAGGTGATCAAAGTTTTTATGTCTATACAAAGTTTATGAGAAACTTGTATTTACAATAGAGTGAGTGGGAGCACTATAGAATTTCTGATAAGTATATGTGGTTGACATATTGTTGATCGGAAATAATGTAGAATTTCTGGAAAGCATAAAGAGTCGTTTGAAAGGAGTTTTTCAAAGGAAGACCTGGAATGAAGCTACTTAAATATTGGGCATCAAGATCTATAGAGATAGATCAAGACGTCTGATAAGACTTTCAATGAGTACATACCTTGACAAGATTTTGAAAGAGTTCAAAATGGATCAGTCAAAGAAAGAGTTCTTGCCTGATTTGTAAGGTGTGGAGTTGAGTGAGACTCAAAGCTCGACCACGGCAGAAAAAAGAGAAAGGACGAAGGTCATCCCCTATGCCTTATCCATAGGCTCTGTATAGTATGACATGCTGTGTACCGCACCTGATGTGTGCCTTGCCATGATTCTGTCAAGGGGTACAAGAGTGATCCAGGAGTGGATCACTGGACAGCGGTCAAGATTATCCTTAGTAACTAGAGGACTAAGGAAATATTTCTCAATTATGGAGGTGATGAAGAGTTCGTCGTAAAGGGTTACGTCGATGCAAGCTTTGACACCTATCCGGACGACTCTGAGTAGCAGTCAGGATACATATAGTGGAGCAGCCATTTGGAATAGCTCCAAGTGGAGTGTGGTAGAAGTGTCTACAGTATGACATAGAGATTTGCAAAGTACACACGGATCTGAATGTCACAGACCCGTTGACTAAAGACCTCTCTCACATGCAAAGCATGATCGAACCCCAGAACTCATTGGGTGTTAGAACAATGTAAATCACATGGTGATGTGAACTAGATTGTTGACTCTAGTGCAAGTGGGAGACTATTGGAAATATGCCCTAGAGGCAATAATAATTTAGTTATTATCATATTTCCTTGTTCCTGATAATCGTTTATTATCCATGCTATAATTGTATTGATTGGAAACTCAAATACATGTGTGGGTACATAGACAACACTGTGTCCCTAGTATGCCTCTAGTTAACTAGCTCGTTGATCAAAAGATGGTGAAGGTTTCCTAGCCATGGACATGAGATGTCATTTGATAACGGGATCACATCATTAGGAGAATGATGTGATGGACAAGACCCAAACTGTAAACGTAGCATATGATCGTGTCAGTTTATTGCTATTGTTTTCTGCATGTCAAGTATCTGTTCCTATGACCATGAGATCATGCAACTCCCTGACATCGGAGGAGTACCTTGTGTGTATCAAACGTCGCAACGTAACTGGGTGACTATAAAGGTGCTCTACAGGTATCTCCGAGGATGTCTGTTGGGTTGGCATGGATCAAGACTGGGATTTGTTACTCCGTGTGACGGAGAGGTATCTCAGGGCCCACTCGGTAATACAACATCAAAATGAGCCTTGCAAGCAATGTGAATAAAGTGTTAGCCACGAGATCTTGTATTACGGAACGAGTAAAGAGACTTGCCGGTAACGAGATTGAACTAGGTATAGAGATACCGACGATCGAATCTCGGGCAAGTAACATACCGAAGAACAAAGGGAACAGCATACGGGATTAACTGAATCCTTGACATAGAAACTCATATCATGTGACGAATAAAAATATAGCTTCAAGTGACATACCGATGGATTTGAGACGAAAGAGGGGATGCCTTCCGGGGCATCCCCAAGCTTAGATGCTTGAGTCTCCTTTAAAATATTACCTTGGGGTGCCTGGGGCATCCCCAATCTTAGGCTCTTGCTAATCCTTATTCCTTTGTCCATCAAGATAACACCCAAAACATGAAAACTTCAATCACACAAAACTCAACAAAACCTCGTGAGATCCATTAGTATAAGAAACATATTGCACACTTTAAGTACTGTTCTAAATTGATTCAAATTTAATAAATGCATAATAGGTACTGTATTATAACTTCTCCATGGCTTATACCCCCTGATATAATCCATAGTTTAATCAAAATAAGCAAGTATGCAAGCAAAATCAGAATCTGTCTAAAACAGAACAGTCTGTTGCAATCTGTAGAGACCCTATACTTATGTAACTCTAATTTTTTTGAAACATTAGGACAACCTAGAAAATTTGTATAGTAACAATGTGTAAAACTTTCAGATCATTATCACGCTCCAGCAAAAAATGAAAATTCCTGTATTGGAGTCAAAAGTTTCTGTTTTGTTTCAGCATCGATTCTACTCATCTTGTGAGTCATCCCAAAGGATTTACTTGGCACAAACACTAATCATTACAGAGGAAATAATCATGCTATTGAAAATAAAAATAAAGTTCTAAGAAAAAATTTAAAGATAACTATTGGGTTGCCTTCCAATAAGCGCTATTGTTTTATGCCCCTAGCTAGGCATAATGCATAGTTTCAAGTATTGTCATCTTTGACCTCAAGGGATCCATTCCCTTTCATGTCGTTTAAAATTAGCTCTTCTAAGATCTTACTTAATAAATCTTCTTTCTCAAATTTAGTGAAAGGGCTCAAGTGGCCAAAATGATTCATAATATCATCACTAACATCACTATCATCATAGGGATCTTCATATAAAACGTGAATTTAATCATTGATAGGTTCCCTAATAGTGTTTTCATGCCAATCTTTACTAAACCCTTCATTTATTCCTTTAGCAATCCATTCAAATTTATCACAAGTATGAAGGAATAAAGCTTGCGTTAATTCTTCAGGAGAAAAATTTCTCCTCAAATTCTCACTAAACCCTTGGCAATTATTGGATTCCATCATACGCAAAGCATCTCTGTTATGTAAGATAAATTTTATAGGGGGAGTTTCAGATTTCACTGTATAAAAAGAAAATATATCTCTTGCTTCCCGCACTATATAATAAAATTCATGCATAAGGATGACGGTAACAATTTTCTTAATCTTAGGATTACGAATACTCGTAAATCCCAAAAATATCTTTTGGAGCATAGGATGGAGATGCACAAATTTTCTTTCTTGTTTCAAAATTAGCATGGTAATAGCATCCACATAACAACTTGTATCCTCAAGTATGGTCCCTTTAGTAAAAGGGATAGCTCCTGAGCACTCAAAAAAATCCTTGTATAACATGTTTCTCAATGATGTTTCTGTTGGAAATATGCCCTAGAGGCAATAATAATTTAGTTATTATCATATTTCCTTGTTCGTGATAATCGTTTATTATCCATGCTATAATTGTATTGATTGGAAACTCAAATACATGTGTGGGTACATAGACAACACTGTGTCCCTAGTATGCCTCTAGTTAACTAGCTCGTTGATCAAAAGATGGTGAAGGTTTCCTAGCCATGGACATGAGATGTCATTTGATAACGGGATCACATCATTAGGAGAATGATGTGATGGACAAGACCCAAACTGTAAATGTAGCATATGATCGTGTCAGTTTATTGCTATTGTTTTCTGCATGTCAAGTATCTGTTCCTATGACCATGAGATCATGCAACTCCCTGACATCGGAGGAGTACCTTGTGTGTATCAAACGTCGCAACGTAACTGGGTGACTATAAAGGTGCTCTACAGGTATCTCCGAGGATGTCTGTTGGGTTGGCATGGATCAAGACTGGGATTTGTTACTCCGTGTGACGGAGAGGTATCTCAGGGCCCACTCGGTAATACAACATCACAATGAGCCTTGCAAGCAATGTGACTAAAGTTTTAGCCACGAGATCTTGTATTACGGAACGAGTAAAGAGACTTGCCGGTAACGAGATTGAACTAGGTATAGAGATACCAACGATCGAATCTCGGGCAAGTAACATACCGAAGAACAAAGGGAACAGCATACGGGATTAACTGAATCCTTGACATAGAGGTTCGACCGATAAAGATCTTCGTAGAATATGTAGGAGCCAATATGGGCATCCAGGTCCCGCTATTGGTTATTGACCGTAGAGGTGTCTCGGTCATGTCTACATAGTTCTCGAACCCGCAGGGTCTACACACTTAACGTTTGGTGACGATATAATTATAGTTGAGTTGTTATGTTGGTGACCGAAAGTTGTTCGGAGTCCCGGATGAGATCCCGGACATGACGAGGAGCTCTGGAATAGTCCGGAGGTAAAGATTGATATATGGGATAATAGTGTTTGGTCTCCGGAAGGGTTCCGGAATTCACCGGAAGGGGTTCCGGATGTCTCCACGAGGCTTTAGGAAGGTGCAAAAGGAAGTTTTGCGGAGGCCAGGGGCCAGACGCCAGGGACCCTGGCGTCTGGGGCCAGACGCCGAGGACCCTGGCGTCTGGTCCTGGAGTCCGAGCAGGACTCTTGCCTTGCGGGCCAAACCGACTTTGAGGAGGCTCTTTCTCCAAGTTTCGACCCCAGGGCTCAACATATAAATAGAGGGGCAGGGCTGGCACCCGGAATACATCAAGATTTCCCCAAGCCGTGTGCGGCAACCCTAACCCTCTAGTTCCTACGTCATAATCTCCGTAGCGCTTGCCGAAGCCCTGCAGAGATTGTTCCTCACCACCATCACCACGCCGTCGTGCTGTCGGAACTCATCTACTACTTCACCATCGCTCGCTGGATCGAGGAGGTGAAGGCGTCATCAAGCCGTACGTGTGTTGAACGCGGAGGTGCCGTCCGTTCGGCACTAGTTCGTGATCGGTTCGAGGGACGACTTGCGATTTGGATCGCGGAGACGTTCGACTACATCAACCACGTTTCTTAACGCTTCCGCTTAGCGATCTACAAGGGTATGTAGATTCACTCTCCCTCTCGTAGATGCTCATCACCCTGGATAGATCTTGTGTGTGCGTAGGAAATTTTTTGTTTCCCATGCAACGTTCCCCAACAGTTTCCACTACCCACTTCATAGATTTTTTATTTTAAAACCGTGTGGGTATTACTACTAGGAACTTGATTAGGAGGTTCATGAATAGCATCATAAATATTTATTCTCTCCTTTTCCTTGTCACTAGCACTATCCTCACTAGCGCTTTCAACAATAACTTTCTCAAACTCGGACATGATAGCTACTTCAAACAAGCAAAAGAGCAAACTAGCAAGCGAAGAAGTAGACTAGTAACAAGCAAAGATAAATATTTTTGTATTTTTGATTTTTATGTGACAAGCGAAATATAACAGCAAATAAAAAGAAGAACAAGTGAATGAAAATTTGTGTGAAGTTACTTGGTAGTTGATGATGATATTCCCCGACAACGGCACCAGAAATCCTTCCTGATACATGTGATCTGCGTTGGGTTTTCCGTGAAGAGGAATGGGTAATTGCGATGTTACTTGGTATTTGATGATGATATTCTTCAGCAATGGCGCTAGAAATCCTTCCTGATACTTGTAATGTGCGTTGGGTTTTCCATGAAGAGGCCCTCCGTGATCGACCCCACTCCGGCAGGGTGCCGGAACGGAGCTCCAGATGGCCTCGCGACGGAATAGAGACTTGCAGCGGCGGCAAAAAGGGTTTTCGGACTGCCTCCAGGGTTTTTAGAATATTAGAGAATTTATAGGCCGAAGAGGGACGTCGGGAGGTGCTCGAGGGGGCCACCACATATCAGGGCGCGCCCCCCCAGGGCGCGCGCCCTGATGTGTGGTGGGGCCCTCATGCGCCTCCTAGCTTCCTTCCGAAGCTTCTAGGTCTTCATATAGTCCAGAAAAAATCATCAAAAAGTTTAGTGGCAATTGGACTTCGTTTGGTACAGTAAACCTGCAAAGGCAAAAACACGCAGAAAACAGCAACTGGCACTAGGCACTGGGTCAATAGATTAGTGCTCAAAAATATTATAAATTTGTAAATAATGACCCAAAAAGTATCCTAGAATGATAATATATCAGCATGGAACAATCAAAAGTTATAGATACGTTGGAGACGTATCACCAAGCAACCTCCCAGGCCTCGGACATCCGGCCCATGCCCCGGACGTCCGGTCCCTGGGGACTACACGGGCGCCAGGGCCAAGTGGCCGCAGCTACAGGCGCCGGAAATCCGGGCCCCAGCCCGAAAATCCGGCCCTCAGCCCCAAAAATTCGACTGGACGATGCCAGTACCGAACGAGGCCCAGACACCCAAGCCCCGGGCATCCGGCCTCCACAGCCCGGACATCCGGCACCCCCATGAAGCCCCGGACATCCGGCCCCTGTGTGGCAGACGCGGGCCAACATGCCATGTATCCCCTCTCACTTACCCCTTTGTGCCTAGGACTATATATACTCCACCCCCTCCTCATTTCTAGGGTTAGCAAAGTGATAGCTCATTCATAGATAGATGAGCTTTGCTCCTTCCTCTACTTCTCATATGAAGACCGAGGCCTCCACCGGAGAAGATCCCTAGAGGATGTCAAGGCCTCTTTCGAGGGAAGACCCGTCTACGGATTTCAAGGCCCATCTCTCCTAGAGATTTGGATGAACCACCCATGTATCTTTATTTCCATTGTTGTTCTTGGATCTTGATGTATCCCGTGTATTGCTTGTGATTTGAGGAATACTTGGTGTGGATGTGGATCTTGTCCAATTGAGTGTTTTCCCCTTTGATTTCTCCATGTTTTCCCCTCGTGTTCTTCGTGTTCTTCCTCGTATCCACCTCCAATTCGTGAAGATCGGGCCACCCTCGGGTTTGCCCCGTATCATTATGTAAATATTCAAACCACGCTTCTGAACTTTGTCAGCCAGCCATCGGCTTCCACCTCCCCGGCAAAGGGCCGAGGAGTGTCCCGTACTATTGGTCGAAGTAATCAGACCAGGCACTTCAGGTGACAAGGCAATCCGGCTATATGTCTCGAAAGACAAGAGGGAGGTGGAGAGTTATGTTATATTACCTTTGAAAGTAAGAAACATCTTCCGAGGAAAATAGTTCTTCCAACAGTACCTTTCGTCGGGTGATTGTGCCGAGCACATTAGTCCGAAGACGGGTGACCTCGGGAGTAAGCCCCTAGTCGAGGTTTGAAAGACCCCTTCCACGTTAACCCTATGTCATGGCCGACCGATTTGTATGTTAAGAGTGCTAGCTTTTGGCTTTGTCCGTCTGAGGTACTGCACCGAATGACCCAGGAGTAACAATCGCAGTGGTGCTCCCTTTGCCCCCTAGCCGAATTATTGGGAACATAAGGGGCAAGCACAGGAGCCGGGCAACCCAACTTGGCCAAATCTTAAATCAAATCGATGCATATTATGGCTTGAAAGACAATAGTGTATAAGAGGTGGAATAACACGTGTTTTGAAAAGAGCATGCTATATGATCTCTCGACTTCATTCAAAAGATGATCCGAGGTGTAGAAAAAAGGAAAAAGTTGGTACGTTATATACATAAGCAGTGTTCGGGGGTGTTAACCATAGAAGCATCGGAGCAGCGCGGCGTTCCAGGGGTTGGGCTCTAGACGACCGTCCTCTGGGTCCTGAATTCGGTAAGCTCCTCCGATTAGTACTTGGTCAATAATGAATGGTCCATCCCACCTAGGTGAGAGCTGATGACCCACAAGTATAGGGGATCAATCGTAGTCATTTCAATAAGTCAGAGTGTCGAACTCAACAAGGAGCAGAAGGAAATGACAAGCGGTTTTCAGCAAGGTAATTTCTGCAAGCACTGAAATTGTAGGTAACAGATAGTTTGATAGCAAGATAATTGGTAACGAGCAAGTAACGGTAACGGTAAATAAAGTGCAGCAAGGTAACCCAATCCTTTTGTGGCAAAGGACAGGCCAGAACAGTCTCTAGTAATAGGCAAATTGTTCTTGAGGGTACACGAGAATTTCATCTAGTCACTTTTATCATGTTGGTTTGATTTGTGTTCGCTACCTTAATAATTTGATATGTGGGTTGACTGGTGCTTGGGTGCTGTTCTTACTTGAACAACCACCCACTTATGATTAACCCCCTCGCAAGCATCCACAACTATGAGAAAAGTATTAAGATAAAATCTAACCATAGCATTAAACGTTTGGATACAAATCAGCCCCTTACGAAGTAGCGCATAAACTAGGGTTTAAGCTTCTGTCACTCTAGCAACCCATCATCTAATAACTACTCCACAATGCATTACCTTAGGCCCAAGGATGGTGAAGTGACATGTAGTCAACGTTCACATGACACCACTAAGGGAATCACAACATACATATCATCAAAATTTCGAACACATATCAAATTCACATGATTACTTGGAACATGTCTTCTCCCTTGACCTCAAGAACAAAGGTAACTACTCACAAATAATATTCATGCTCAAGATCAGAGGGGTATTGAATAGCATAATGGATCTGAACATATAATCTTCCACCAAATAAACCATATAGTAATCAACTACAAGATGTAATCAACACTACTAGTCACCCACACGTACCAATCTGAGGTTCCGGTACAAAGATTGAACACAATAGATGAACTAGGGTTTTAGAGGAGATGGTGTTGTTGAAGATGTTGATGAAGATTGGTCTCCCAAAGATGAGAGGGGTGTTGGTGATGACGATGGCTTCAATTTCCCCCTCTAGGAGGGAAGTTCCCCCGGCGGAATCGCTCCGCCGGAGGGCAAAAGTGCTCCTGCCCAAGTTCCGCCTTGAGACGGCGGCGTTCCATCCCGAAAGTCCTTTCCTATTTTTTTCTAGGTCAAAATACCTTATATACCAGAAGATGGGCACCAGAGGTGGGCCGAGGAGGGCACAACCCACCAGGGCGCGCCTGGGTTGCCTGGCGCGCCCTGGTGTCTTGTGAGGGTGGCCCCCTCTGGTAGTTATTTGCTCCAGTATTTTTAATATATTCCAAAAATATTCCCCGTAAAGTTTCAGCTTTAATTGGAGATGTGCAGAATAGGTATCTCTGATGTGATTTTTCAGGTCCAGAATTCCAGTTGCCGGTATTCTCCCTCCTTGTGTAAACCTTGCATATTATGAGAGAAAAGGCATTAGAATCACTCCCTAAAGCATTATTATTCAACATAACATTATAAATAACAGTAGGAAATCATGATGGAAAATGGAGGTATCAACTCCCCCAAGCTTAGACCTCGCTTGTCCTCAAGCGAAAGCCGCTATTGAAAAGCATGTCCAGATGGTTTGAGAGAGAGGTGTCGATAAAAAAAATACAGACATAGTAGCATCATGCTTATTATTATAACAACAACAAACTCTATCATAAAGCTTATTCATATAACCTCATCATATAACTTCTCATGAACAAGTAACAATTCATCACAACATAGAAGTATAAAGCATAAACCTTATTGAGAACCAACAAACTATGTTCTCAGTCAACTTTGCAACTACAATTCATCATATTTTCGGGAAGGGTCTCGTGTCGGAGCCTTTTGGCAAGTCCACATACTCAACTATCATTTAGTCTTCTATGATTGCTAACACTCACAGCATACCCATGAGCAAAAAGTTTCAACCGGACACATAGAAAGATAGGGGCTTATGGTTTCGCCTCCCAACGTATTCACCTCAAGGGTGATGTTAACAATAATAACTCATGCTCAATCACATCCAACTGGATATATGTGCCTAGATCTTTCCTCACCACATGATGCTTGCAAAAAGAAAAAGTAAAAAGGAATAGGGGAGAATACTTTGTCTCTTGCATAAAAGTAATTACATAAAAGTAAAATATAGGCCCTTCGCAGAGGGAATCATAGGTTGTCATGCGCTTTTTGGTTTGTATGCCCAACCCCTTAATGTAAAAGAACATCATGCTATATTTCCCCCTATGATAGCAACCTTTATTATGCAGTCCGTCGCTTTTATTACTTTGCCATCATAAGTTCGTATAGCTCTCACTTTTCTCTCACACTAATTGATCAAAACACATTTAGAAGCAATTTTTATTGCCTTATTGTACCGATGACAACTTACTTGAAGGATCTTGCTCGATCAGTAGGTAGGTATGGTCGACTCTCAAAACATGAATTTGGGTTTTGGGTTTTTGGATGCACAAGTAGTTTCTTTACTTAGTGCGGAATTTTTAGCTAGCAAAGATATTGAGCAAGCACCACATGTTGAAGGATCTATGACAATATAACTTCTATGTGAATATGAACAAACATAAATCATTACATATCTTCCTTTTCCAACGTCAATAATTTTGACATATATATTTAATGGGGGTTCACAATCATAAAAGATGTCAAAGATAGTGTATTTGCATGTGAATCTTCTCTTCCCTTATTAATTATTTCATGAATTGCATCATTGACCAATGCTATGTTTGTCAATCTCCAATAAATTTTACCACTTATACTTTTCCTTATGTGATGTCATTACTTACCATAAGATTAGCATATGATTCTTTTCATTTATTTCTCCTTCCTTTTATTTTGATTGCAACAAGAAAGTAGAGAGGCAAAAGCTCAAACCAAACTTTATTATATAACTCTCACTCGATTACATAGATAGATAGACCACGAAACTAACACAGGAAAATAGATCATGCTAAACTTTTATTCAACTAAATCAAAAGAAAACTAAAGATCGAACTAAAATAGGTAAAGGCGAATAAAAGTGATGGTGATACAATACCGGGGCACCTCCCCCAAGCTTGGCTCAAGCCAAGGGGAGTGCCCATACCCGTGTGCTCAAGTCTCCTTTGGTGGTGGTGATGATGTGGTAGGCTTGTCCTCGAGCTTCCAAGGCAAGGGCTCACCATCAAAAGTTGATGCACTAGTCCCCTGAGTCCTACAACTGGTAGCTAAACTCATACCTTTAAATCTTGCTTCATATTGAAAAACTTGGTTTTGAAGATCATAAATTTAACTTTGCAGAAAATTGATTTGCTCATTGAGGGTGAAGATGGTGTCCTTCATAGACCGGCCACCCACCATCTGATCACGGGTGAATACCGTGATCATGGAGTGATTGGCACTAAGTCCACGCTCGAACAACCTTTGGCACTTGAAGATGTCTTGTTCCACCGCCTCGAGCCTAGCCTCCACGCTTTCGGTCCTCTTGGGTATCACGGATGTGGAGCACCCCCTCACGCATTTCAATGGCTTGAGGGTGCTTCATCACCTCCGGCATGTACGGGTTGATGACCTTCTCGAAGAACTTGTCCTTGGAGGAGCTTGGTGGAGCCATGGAGATCTAGATTTGACGAGAAAACAACACGAAACAAGAAAAGAGGATTTTTCTGTGATGCGGTAGTCAAAACAATCGGGGGTATATATAGAGAATTTTTATTCTTGGGAAGCAAGCATAAGGAAGGAAAACGGAGTCGGGAAGGTGTCCGAGGTGGGCACAACCCATCAGGGCGCACCTGGTGTATCGTGCTCACCTCGGTTACCTTCTGGTTTATTTCTTATTTTCCTAATTTTTCTAATATTCCAAAACTGACAGAAAATATTTTTGCGGATGTTTCGGAGTCCATTTACTTATCGTATCACGTACCTCCTATTTTTCAGAATTCTGGAGTGTTTCGGAAGGTTTCTTTTATGTGTTCCTCCGGTGTCATCGTTTGAATAACATTGCTTTCAACATTAATAGGCGTACCTGAGATATAGTGCTTAATTCTTTGTCCATTGACCACCTTCGGGTTAGTACCTTCGACATTATTAATCTTGATAGTTCAAGAACGATAAACCTCTTCGATAATATATGGTCCTTCCCATTTGGAGAGAAGCTTACCTGCAAAAAATCTTAAACGAGAGTTGAACAAAAGAACATAGTCTCCTATTTTGAATTCCAGCTTTTGGATTCTTTTGTCATGCCATCTTTTTTACTTTTTCTTTGAATAGTTTGGCATTTTCATAGGCTTGGGTTCTCCATTCATCTAGTGAGCTAATATCAAATAGCCTCTTCTCACCAGCAAGTTTGAAATCATAATTTAATTCTTTAATTGCCCGGAATGGCTTATGTTCTAACTCTAGAGGCAAATGACAAGCTTTTCCATATACAATTTTGTATGGAGACATACCCATAGGATTTTCATAAGCTGTTCTATAGGCCCAAAGTGCATCATCTAGTTTCTTAGACCAATTCTTTCGAGACCTATTGACAATTTTTTGTAATATCAATTTTATTTCTCTATTGCTAAGTTCAACTTGACCACTAGATTGAGGATGATAGGGTGATGCAATTCTATGGTTAACATCATATTTAGCAAGTAACTGACGGAAAGCACCATGAACTACCCACTTGGTGACATAATCAATAGCAACCAAAATATGAGTGTACCCGTTAGAGGAAGGAAAAGGTCCCATGTAATCAAAACCCCAAACATTAAATGGTTCAACAACAAGTGAATAATTCATAGGCATTTCCTGACGCTTACCGATAGTACCAATTCTTTGACATTCATCTCAAGACAAAACAAACTTACGGGCATCTTTGAAGAGAGTAGGCCAATAAAAACCAGATTGCAATACCTTGTGAGCAGTTCTATCTCCCGCGTGATGTCCTCCATAAGCTTCGGAATGGCATTTCCGTAGGATTTGTTCCTGTTCATGTCAGGTATACAACATCTAATAATACCATCTACTCCTTCTTTATAGAGATGTGGGTCATCCCAAAAGTAATGTCTTAAATCATAGAAGAATTTTTTTCTTTTGTTGGTATGTGAAACTAGGTGGTATATATTTAGCGACAATGTAATTAGCATAATCAGCATACCCAGGAGTGTTTTGATAAACATTTATTGCAACTAACTGTTCATCAGGAAAACTATCATCAATAGGTAATGGGTCATCAAGAATATTTTCTAACCTAGACAAGTTATCAGCTACGGGGTTCTCAGGTCCCTTCCTATCAACAATATGCAAGTCAAATTCTTGAAGCAAGAGAACCCACCTAATAAGTCTAGGTTTAGCATCTTTCTTTTCCATAAGATATTTTATAGCCGCATGATCGGTGTGAACGATAACCTTGGAGTCAACAATATAGGATCTAAATTTATCACAAGCAAACACAACTGCTAAAAATTCTTTTTCAGTAGTAGCATAATTTCGTTGGGCACTGTCTAGAGTTTTGCTAGCATAATGGATAACATTCAATTTCTTATCAACTCTTTGTCCTAGAACAACGCTAATAGCATAATCACTAGCATCACACATAATTTCAAAAGGCAGGTTCCAATCAGGTGGTTGGACGATAGGTGCAGAAGTTAAGGCTTTCTTGGGTGTTTCAAAGGCTTCCACACAATCATCATAAAAAACAAAAGGGATATCCTTTTGCAAAATATTAGTAAGAGGCCTAGAAATTGTAGAGAAGTCTTTAATGAACCTCCTATAGAAACCAGCATGACCAAGGAAACTTCGAATACCTTTAATATCTTTAGGACATGGCATTTTCTCAATTGCATCAACTTTAGCTTTATCCACCTCAATACCTCGTTTAGATATTTTATGCCCCAAGACAATACCTTCATTAACCATAAACTGGCACTTCTCCCAATTCAAGACAAAATTAGTTTGTTCACATCTCTGCAAAACTCGATCAAGGTCGCTTAAGCAATCATCGAAAGTAGTCCCGTAAACGGAAAAATCATCCATGAAAACCTCCACGATATAAGCATAGGTTCCAAAAGGACAAGTAAAGGTGGTTTTCTCTTGATCAGATTGTGATACAGGTATTTGAGAAAAACCAGAATATCCGTCCAGAAAACAAAAGTGTGTGTTCTTAGATAATCTTTCTAGAATTTGATCAATGAAAGGCAGAGGGTAATGATCTTTTCTAGTAGCTTTATTTAATTTTCTAAAATCAATTACCATTCTATAGCCAGTGACAATTCTTTGTGGAATGAGTTCATTTTTATCATTAGGAACAACGGTAATACCTCCTTTCTTAGGGACACAATGAACGGGACTTACCCATCTACTATCAGCAATGGGATAGATTATACGTGCTTCCAGAAGCTTTAATATTTCTGTTCTTACCACTTCTTTCATCTTAGGATTCAATCGCCGTTGGTGATCAACAACGGGTTTAGCATCAGGTTCCATATTAATCTTGTGCTGACATAGAGTGGGACTAATGCCCTTAAGATCATCAAGAGTATATCCAATAGCAGCCCGGTGCTTCCTCAGAATTTTTAATAATCTTTCTTCTTCATGTTCTGAAAGGTTAGCACTAATAATAACAAGATATATCTTTTTCTCATCAAGACAAGCATACTTCAAAGTATCAGGCAATTGCTTTAATTCAAACACAGGATCACCTTTAGGTGGAGGAGGACCTCCAAGAGTTTCAATAGGCAAATTGTGTTTCAAGAGAGGTTGTTGTTCAAAGAATTTTTTATCTATTTCAACTTTCACGCAAGTGCATATCATTTTCATGGTCAATCAAATATTGTTCTAATGGATCAGTAGGGGGCATGACAATAGAAGCAAGACCAATTATTTCATCCTTAATAGATAATGCTCTATCACGAGGTTGTCTACTAAACTTGGAAAAATTAAACTCATGAGACACATCACCAAAACTGACACCGACAGTTTGTTTTTCACAATCTATCTTAGCATTGACGGTGTTCAAGAAAGGTCTACCAAAGATAATGGGACAAAAGTCATCTTGTGGGGAACCAAGAACTAGAAAATCAGTAGGGTATTTTACTTTCCCACACAAGACTTCAACATCTCTAACGATCTCAAGTGGTGTGATGGTGTCTCTATTAGCGAGTTTAATAGTAACATCAATATCTTCTATTTCAGCGGGTGCTATATCATTCATAATTTTTGGGTATAAGGTAAAAGGGATAGCACTCACACTAGCACCCAAATCACATAAACCATGATGGCAATGATCTCCCATTTTAACTGAGACAACATGCATGCCCACTACGGGTCTATGTTTATCTTTTTCATCAGGTTTGGCAGTTCTAGCAGCTTCATCACAGAAGTAGATAACATGCCCATCAATATTTTCTACCAAGAGATCTTTAACCATAGCAACACTAGGTTCTACTTTAATTTGCTCAGGGGGCTTAGGTGCTCTAATATTACTCTTGCCAACCACAGTTGATACCTTAGCATGTTCCTTTATCCTAACTAGGAAGGGTGGTTTTTCAATATAAGCGGTAGGCACAACTGGATCAACATTGTAGATGATGGTTTCGTCTTTAGCTATGACCGGTTCTTTAATTTCTTCTTTAATAGGGGGATGATATTTAAACCATTTCTCTTTAGGGAGATCAACATGAGTAGCAAATGCTTCACAGAAAGAGGCTACTATCTCTGAGTCAAGTCCATATTTAGTGCTAAA
This sequence comes from Elymus sibiricus, assembly GCA_039707655.1. Lineage (NCBI taxonomy): Eukaryota > Viridiplantae > Streptophyta > Magnoliopsida > Poales > Poaceae > Elymus > Elymus sibiricus. Next base: position 277,861,102 of record CM077665.1, read on the forward strand.
CTTGTGAAAAGCATCGTTATTTATAAAAGATTAAACACAATCATACTTAAGCTTTATACCTGACTCATTACCTTCGTCGAGTTCCCAATCTTCAGAGTTGCGTTTAATTCTTTCTAAGAGTTCCCACTTGAATTCAATAGTCTTCTTCATAAAAGAACCAGTACAAGAATAATCGAGCATGGATTGATTATTATGAGAAAGCCGAGCTTAAAAATTCCGAATAATAACTTCTGTCGGGATATCATGATTGGTGTCGGCGTTCTAGGGACGGGGGTACCCAGACCTGCCAGCCTGTGGCCCAGCGCGTGGCCCACTTCGACGGCCTGGTACGGCCTGACAGCAGGCCCCTTAAGACAAGACCCTCGTGAGGGCCCCGGCCTCGCGAGGAGAATGACGCCAAGACCTCCAGGGGAGCGGCCTCCCCAGGTTGCCTCCCAAGGAGCGGAGATTCCTATGGAGGTACCCAGCCTCAGGAGACAGCGGTGATGTGAGCCATGACGACCAAGGCAGGCGGGCGCCAGCGGGCGCAGAGGGGGCAATTTCCACTTTGGTGCTAAGGAGGCAAGGACGTACGCGGGTTCCCAAGTGATCTCCCAAAGGTTTCCATTCCGATGCAACAAGACCAAGACCACGAGGTCGGCAGGACGGATGTCACCACCGAGCCCACCTCTGCGTCACGCCCAGTTGCTTTGCAGGCGAAGACCACCTTTAGTCAGGATAAGATGTACCTCCTGTCCCCTCTCAAATTTGGCCATTGTGGGATCCCTTCCCGCATGTGCGATAAGGGAAGAGGACCCGGGCCACTATAAATAGGGGCTAGCCTCCAACGTAGAGAAGGATCGTATCCATCCTCACCCGAGTGCCCTCGCGAGGTCGCTCACCCTTGTACTCATTCATCCTCAAGCCCCCTCGTGAGGCCAATCCACCCAAAGCAGAAGTAGGGTTTTACACCGCAAGGTGGCCCGAACCTGGGTAAATCGTGTGTCTTTGCTTATCTTTCCCGGGTGAGAGTTGTGGGAGGGTCGTGGCCTAGCTGGGAGGTTGAGTAGAATCGGAGGGCGAGAGCACCCCTGTATTCGAACCTTCCAGGGTCTGCGGAGCCTTGATTCCGACATTTGGCGCGCCAGGTAGGGGGTGCGCCGACGTCCTTCGGTTCCGATAACTCCCGCGTCACCAACCCCATGGCCGGCTCCTGACACGCGTGCCCCGAGGGTTCGGCGCTGGACGACCGTTACCGGGCCACCAGCGTCGTCGCCACCACCGTCGCCGCTCGTGCCACCCATGCGCCGCCGGGCTCCGCGCGCCCCCCTCCGCGGCCGAGCGCCCGCCCCCCCGTGCTGCCCGCGGGGTCCTCCTCAGCCTGCGTCCACATGGGGGACCTAAACGCGCAGGACGCACTGCTCATGGCAAGCGAGCTGCTTCGCCATCGCCCGGCGCACGAGGGTTACGACGCCTGGGCCGACCACATCGCCGAGCTTGTCGCCGTCGCGAGAAGGGCCTTGGCTCCATACCTCCCTCTCCGACCCCCGGCGCAAGGAGCGGGGGGCCTGGCCAGCGAGCCATCTCCACCATCGCGCGACGACGCGCCCGACCCCCAACCTGGGGAGCCCGAGGAGGGTCTGACCCGCGCTGTATTCCTTCTCCTTAGGGTACCAGTGACCGGTTTCGGGCCGCTGCCCGGCCCCTGCGGAGGCACGCCCAAAGGAAGTGACGGGATGTTGCGCGCACGCCCACGACCCGGCGGATCACCTACTGCCCGGGCGTTCCTAGCATGAGCGCGCCAACCGACACAGGGACCGGGCAGCTCGAGCCACCGAACATGGTGGTAATCATGGCGGAGGCGCGGAGGATGGCCACGGAACAACCCTGGTCAAGATGGACCCGGCCAACCTCGCGGCGACGACTGAGTCGGCCAACTTCGGGAAGATGCTCGGTGCAGGCGGGTTCACGGGCCACGCGCCCAAGATGGTGCTGTCCCATTGCCCGGGGAGGCCAACTATGAGGCACGAAGTGAAGGGCCAGAGGGGAATCAAAGCCCTCGTGCGGCAGCCTATGTTCTAAGCGGCGTCGTGGCAGACATCAGCGCCGCAAGTCTCGCACCCGCCGCAGGCACCATCACCCTCTCAGCGTAGGCGGGCACTCCCGGCGCCCCTCTTCAAGTCGAGCCCGGGGGCTCCCACTGTGGAAGCACCTGGCTCGGTCGGCGCAACGAAGAGGGCGCCGGGGGGCGTGTGGGGGCGCACCACAGGTGGTGCCCTCGCGAGCAGGGAACGCAGTGCTGGGCGCCAGGGCCACAGGAATCATCGCCTACGAGATCGGCAGGACGCGAGAGGCACGGTCCATGCGCGGCAGGCACCGCGAGGGCACCGCGCCAATCGAGTCACGCTCCTAAGGGCCCCATACGCCCCACGGCTAAAGGTGCGCCGGCACAATCCTCGGGAGGCAGGGCCCCACGAGGCCTCCAAGATGCGGCTTGGCTGGTGCCCTGATGCCTCTCGAGGCAGCTACATAACACAATACTCCTACGGTCGCGCGGGGTGCGTTGCGCTCATGTTTGGGCCGTAGGGGCACGCAACCACGCCGAAATGCGCGGGGTGACTCAGGAACCGAGTTGGGAACTCTTGAGCCTTGTGCCTGGGTGTTCGCCCAGCTATCTACAACCGTGACACTCTCACGTAATAATGAGTGGGCTGTATACGCCCGGGGTCCCCCGAGGACGCGGAGGGGCCCCCACCCACGCCCAAGTGGAAGCCCCATGCTCCGCGCTGGCGGACGACATTGTCCCCCAATGACTATGCCCATGCCTAGTGGAAGCCCTATGCTCCTTGCTGGGGGAAGACGAAGACTAGCTTAGGTGCCGGACGCGGCTGTTCCTTGCTCCTTTTTGTACCTGAATTTGCCTTTTTGGAATGAAGTTGAAGTTTTAGCTTCTTATTCGAAAAAGGGGTGGGAATTTTCTCCTTGCAACATTTCTCATTTTGAGCTTCTTTTTAAGGGTTTGGCACCCGCCAGCTCTCTCTCTCTCTCGCCCCGCGAGCTGGGGCTACACACGGTGGGCACGGTGTGCACACCTCGCCAAAACCTTGGCATCCTAATCCTCGCGTGACGCTCTCGAAGCGAGCCAGCAGGCGATATTGCCTCCAGCCCCTGGCCTCAGGAGTGCCCATCTCCTGGCCTTGCCGGGCATCGCGACCCGGCATACCAGCGATGATCGACCCTCGCTCGGGGGCTCAAACCCGCGGGCAGCCCTGTCTCATGTCGTCTCGTTCCCCCTGTCGGGTCACCTCAGCGTGGGCCGGAGAGTAAGGAAAACACAAGAGGGCGGCGTCAATCAAGGAAGGGCAATGATGACCGACACAGCGCGCAGGATTCACGTCAACTTAACTCGGGGCGGTTCCCGAGGCCTTGTGGAAGAGGAGGAGTCCCGCGACCTACCAGGCACCACGCGTCGAGCCTGGCCCGTAGGCAATTATGGGCCCGCGGCACTTCGTCCTTTGCTCCTCGCCTTCACCTTGGAGCCAGGTCGAGCACGCCTTGGTCCCGAGGGCTACAGTCGGCGTTCTGGGGACGGGGGTACCCAGACCTGCCAGCCTGCGGCCCAACGCGTGGCCCACCTCGACGGCCAGGTACGGCCTGACAGCAGGTCCCTCAGGACAAGACCCTCGTGAGGGCCCCGGCCTCGCGAGGAGAACGACGCCAAGACCTCCAGGGGAGTGGCCTCCCCAGGTTGCCTCTCGAGGAGCAGAGATTCCTATGCAGGTGCCCAGCCTCAGGAGGAAGCGGTGACATGAGCCATGACAACCAAGGCCGGCGGGCGCCAGCGGGCACAGAGGGGGCAGTTTCCACTTTGGTGCTAAGGAGGCAAGAACGTACGCAGATTACCAAGGGATCTCCCAAAGGTTTCCATTCCGATGCAACAAGACCAAGACCGCGAGCTCGGCAGGACGGATGTGACCGTCGAGCCCACCTCTGCGCCACGCCCAGTTGCTTTGCAGGCGAAGACCACCTTTAGTCAGGATAAGTTGTACCTCCTGTCCCCTTTCAAATTTGGCCGTTGTGGGATCCCTTCCCGTCTGTGTGATAAGGGAAGAGGACCCGGGCCACTATAAATAGGGGCTAGCCTCCACCGTAGAGAAGGACCGGATCCATCCTCACCCGAGTGCCCTCGCGAGGTCGCTCACCCTTGTACTCGTTCATCCTCAAGCCCCCTCGTGAGGCCAATCCACCCAAAGCAGGAGTAGGGTTATACACCGCACGGTGGCCCAAACCTGGGTTAATCGTGTGTCCTGGGTGAGAGCTGTGGGAGGGTCGTGGCCTAGCTGGGAGGTTGAGTAAAATCGGAGGGCGAGCGCACCCCTGTGTTCGAACCTTCCAGGGTCTGCAGAGCCCTGATTCCGACAGGCACGGTGTGCACACCTCGCCAAAACCTTGGCATCTTAATCCTCGCATGACGCTATCGAAGCGAGCCAGCAGGCGATATTGCCTCCGGCCCCCAGCCTCAGGAGCGCCCATCTCCTGGACTTGCCGGGCATCACGACACGGCATATCAGTGATGATCGACCCTCGCTCGGGGGCTCAAACCCACGGTCTCCAGAAGAGGGACGACCAAGGAAGGAAGCTCCAGAGGAGCACGCCCTCGCGACGCAAGAATCCGCTACAAGCACGCCAAGCTAAGTTATCCTAATCACGACGAGCGAAGCATTTCAATTTTGCAGCGACATAAATGCTAGGGTGCGAAACGAAAAACACTAACATAAAGGCGCAAGCGCCATAGTTTATTACACGCCCCCACGGGGCTCTCCATGGTTCTTGAATGCAGGAAATAAAAAAAGGGCGGCCCCACGAGGATCGCCACTCCTGAGGCCGGGCTCCGGCGCCGCCCGCGCTCAGTCGGAGTCCTCCTCCTCCTTGATGGAGGCGCGGCGGCATGGTGGCTCGATGACTTCCGGGGCAGGGGCATGGCGTCGTGGTGGCTCGCCGCCCTCCTTGGTTCGGGCTCGCCGATGTGGTGGCTCGTCGTAGTCGTCGTCGCTCAAGCTTCCCCCGGAGGAGGCGTCGCCGCTGCTGGAGGTGCTACGTCCGTCGCCAAGGGCAAGCGCACCGCTGAGGACGCCGCCGCCGTGATGGCCGTCATTGGCGGATGGATCATCGCTGTAGCTGCCGTCGCCTTCCGAGCAGCGCCCCAAGCACATGCCGTCTTCCCAGAGGATCTTGACACAAAGCATCGCCGCCCCGTCACGCTTGAAGTGGGAGGTACACCTCCCCCCCAGGCCGCGGGCGCGGGCAAACGTTCGCCACGTGCTGTTCAGGTACACATAATCCGCGGGGGTGACCTAGACCTCCACTCACGAGGCCGCACTGCAGCGGTCGTCGGCCTACAGTCGTAGGCCAGCCGGCCCCCTGGCCGGCAACGCCTCCGCGAAGAAGCGCGGGAGCTGGAACCAGGGTGATTCCCTTGCAGGACTTCCCTTGGGAGGCCTCGCGAGGCAGGCCTCGCGAGCGATGCCCTCCCCCACGCGAGCCGCTCGTGCACCAAAGGCGAACCCCTAAGTGTCGTGCATCAAGAGCCTTCGCGCCATCAGTCCCCGAACATGAAGGAGGTTGCCCCTCTCGCGTGCACTTGCGGGGGCGGCACGGGCACTACGGGAAAGGGAAGACAACACAGAAGAGGGAGAGTCGGGCTCAAGTGGCGCCGCCCTTGAGAGCCCGGCACTGGGGCGGCCCGTGTCTCCTCAGGACGTCATCCTCGCGAGGTTCGGGCAGGCAGCCACCGCTGGGGGCTGCGCGGCGCTCCCACGGGACCCCCTTAGGAGAGTCCGGGGCAAGGCAGCAGCCTGGCGAGGCAAGTACAGGTACTAGGAAGCATGCGGGGGCGCGCCAAGGAGAACGAAAAACCTCGCGGAAGGAATGCAGACGCTCCGAGCATAGCGGGCAACTACTACTCAAAAGCAAAGGTATAATACAAACGTTTAGTGCCCTCTAGGGGCCGAATGGTTCTTGATGCAACATGAATGAGGAAAAAAGAGCTCAGGCAGAAGAGGCGCTGTCTCCGTCGTGGCTCCTAAAGGTCTCAGCGCCGGAGCTGCCGCCTTCCTCGGAGGACGTCGCCTGGGCAAACCGCTCGACCATGGACTCCACGTACTCGCGCACCTCTTCCCTGAGGGGCCTCCGGAGATCCTCGAGCACCAGCTCTGTTGCGCGGGAGAGGTCGAGTGCGGGGGCGTGGCGGCGCAAGTTGGAGAAGACGCGCGTCAGCGCGCTATCCAGAAGGTCGTGCGCGCTAGATTCGATGTCCTCATCCACCCGGGAGACGCCAGACTCCAGCGCCTCCACCACCTTGTGGAAGAAGTTGAGGTAGCCCCCGTCGCTGTGTGCACACGGCAGCGTGGGGGCTTCCCCGACGAACCGGCGGACCGCGCTGCCCGCACGATGGGCGTTTTTCAGGTACTGCTTGGCGCGCTGCGCCTCCATCATCTTTGCGAGCGCCGCGTCGTCCCTGGCTGCCTGCACACCGTTGGCGGCCCCCTCGACCTGGGCCTGGAGGGATGCCAACTCCGCCTTGGCGTCCTCCTCACCCCGAAGCGCAGCCTGGAGCGCGGCCTTAGCGCCCTGCAGCTGGGTCCTGAGCACGTCCACCTCGCCCTGAAGCACGTCAAGCCTGCGCCTCTTGGGCATGGGCGCCCTGAAAGGGGTTGGTCATCAGACTCGACGAAACAGGAAGGATTTGCAAGAAAGGGTGGAGGTGATGACACACTCACTCGTCGGTGGCGATCCAGCGTCGGCACGCCTGGACCGGCCTCGAAGGTTGATCCCCGCCGCCCCCAGGAGATGGTGGCGGCGCCAAAGATTCCTTTCGCGCTCAGGCGCTGGCAGCACTTCCCCCGGACGCCATGAAAAGGAGAAAGGGGGAAGAGGGCGGTGTTCCTGCGAAGGTGGCAAACAGGAAGGTGCGCGATGATGGCACTGCCCCTCGGGTGAGGCGGGTTTATAAGCGCAATTGCAGTCCCCGAGGCGTCATGGGGAGTGGAGGCAACGCGCGCTCCTCGGGCGCCACATGTAAAACTCGACCCGCGGGCAGCCCTGTCTCACGTCGCCTTGTTCCCCATGTCGGGTCACCTCAGCGTGGGCCGGAGAGGAAGGAAAACACAAGAGGGCAGCGTCAATCAAGGAAGAGCAATGATGACCGGCGCAGCGCGCAGGCTTCGCGTCAACTTAACTCGGGGCGGTTCCCGAGGCCTTGCGGAAGAGGAGTCCCGCGACCTACCAGGCGCCACGCGTCGAGCCTGGCCCACATGCAATCATGAGCCCGCGGTGCTTCGTCCTTTGCTCCTCGCCTTCACCTTGGATCCAGGTCCAGCACGCCTCGGGCCCGGGGGTTACTGTCGGCGTTCTGGGGATGGGGGTACCCAGACCTACCAGCCTGCGGCCCAACGCGTGGCCCACCTTGACGGCCTGGTACGGCCTGACATCAGGCCCTCAGGACAAGACCCTCGGGAGGGCCCCGGCCTCGGGAGGAGAACGACGCCAAGACCTCCAGGGGAGCGGCCGCCCCAGGTTGCCTCCCGAGGAGCGGAGATTCCTATGCAGGTGCCCAGCCTCTGGAGGCAGCGGTGACGTGAGCCATTCCGACCAAGGCAGGCGGGCGCAGCGGGCGCAGAGGGGGCAGTTTCCACTTTGGTGCTAAGGAGGCAAGGATGTACGCGGGTTCCCAAGGGATCTCCCAAAGGATTCCATTCCGATGCAACAAGACCAAGACCACGAGCTCGGCAGGACGGATAAGGGAAGAGGACCCAGGCCACTATAAATAGGGGCTAGCCTCCACCGTAGAGAAGGACCAGATCCATCCTCACCCGAGTGCTCTCGCGAGGTCGCTCACCCTTGTACTCGTTCATCCTCAAGCCCCCTCGTGAGGCCAATCCACCCAAAGCAGGAGTAGGATTTTACACCGCAAGGTGGCCCGAACCTGGGTAAATCGTGTGTCTTTGCTTATCTTTCCTGGGTGAGAGTTGTGGGAGGGTCGTGGCCTAGCTGGGAGGTTGAGTAGAATCGGAGGGCGAGCGCACCCCTGTGTTCGAACCTTCCAGGGTCCGCGGAGCCTTGATTCTGACAGGCCCGGTGTGCACACCTCGCCAAAACCTTGGCGTCCTAATCCTCGTGCGACGCTCTAGAAGCGAGCCAGCATGCGATATTGCCTCCGGCCTCTGGCCTCAGGAGCGCCCATCTCCTGGCCTTGCCGGGCATCGCGACCCGGCATACCAACGACGACCGACCCTCGCTCGGGGGCTCAAACCCACGGTCGCAGAAGAGGGACGGCCAAGGAAGGAAGCTCCAAAGGAGCATGCCCTCACGAACCAGGCTCCAGTATTTTTAATATATTCGAAAAATATTCTTCGTAAAGTTTCAGCTTGTTTGGAGATGTGCAGAATAGGTATCTCTGATGTGTTTTTTCAGGTCCAGAATTCCAACTGGCGGTATTCTCCCTCCTTGTGTAAACCTTGCATATTATGAGAGAAAAGGCATTAGAATCACTCCCTAAAGCATTATTATTCAACAAAACATTATAAATAACAGTAGGAAATCATGATGCAAAATGGACGTATCAAGAGCTTTGGCTTCTGCTTCTCTAGATGTAGCCTCATGACGAGGTCCCCGACGTTGAAGTCCTTAGCACGAACCTCCCTGTTGTGGTAGCGTCGGGCTTATTGTTGGTAGATAGCAGATCATGCCCGAGCGACGTTACGCTCTTCCTTGAGAGCATCCTAGGCATCATGCTGATTGATCTTGGCCTCTCGCTCCTCATACATGCGTACCCGAGGTGTGTCATGTATGATGTCGCAAGGGAGTACTGCCTCGGCGCCGTACACCATTAAAAACGGTGTGTATCCGGTCGATCTGTTCGGTGTGGTGCGCAAACCCCATAAAATGGAATCGAGTTCCTCGACCCATTTGCAGTCAGCGTTTTTAAGGGAACACACGAGCCTTGGCTTGATGCCACTAAGGATTAGTCCGTTGGCCCGTTCCACTTGCCCATTTGACTGTGGGTGCTATACGGACGCGTAATGGAGCTTGATGCCCATTTTTGCGCACCAACCTTTGACCGATTTGGCCATGAAATTTGACCCGTTGTCTATAATCAGACTGTGTGGGATACCGTAATGGTGCACTATTCCAGAGATGAACTCAATTACATGGGTAGCGTCAGCCGAGGTGACCGGCTTTGCTTCCATCCACTTAGTGAATTTGTCAACCATGACCAGCAAGTATTTATTTTTTCTTGATCCGCCCTTGAGTGGGCCGACCATATCTAGCCCCCAAAGTGCAAAAGGCCAGGTGATGGGGATAGTGCAGAGAACCGCGAGGGGCATGTGGCTTTGTTTGGCGAATACTTGATAGCCCGGGCAACGTTGTACTAACGCTGAGGCGTCGGCACCCGCAGTTGGCCAGTAGAAACCAGCTCAGAAGGCCTTGCTGACCAAGGTCCGAGCAGCGGCGTGATGTCCACTCATGCCGGAGTGTATCTCCAGAAGTAATTTCTTCATTCCTCTTCGGATATGCATCGCTGGAAGACGCCCTTGGTGCTCATCTTATAGAGTTCCCCTTCATGAACCTTATAGGCTTTAGATTGCCGTATGATCTGTCGTGCGTCGATTTGGTCATCGGGGAGCTCTTTATGGAGCAGGTATGCGAGGAGTGGTTATGTCCATGATGCGATGATTGCCATTACTTCGTGTACGGAGGTTGTTCCCTGGATAGCCGAGCCTCCCATTACACCTTCTCCTTTCTCATCTTCGGGATAGACGCATTTCCCGATGTCACTTGATTCCAACGTTCCTTTGTTGTCTTGCCAGATTAAGGATGGCTTAAAGAGCCGTTCAAGGAAGATATTGTCCGGAATTTATCTCGCTTTGCGCCCATTCGGGCGATGATACGTCTCCAACGTATCTATAATGTTTGATTGTTCCATGCTATTATATTATCTGTTTTGGATGTTTTATATGCATTAATATGCTATTTTATATTATTTTTGGGACTAACCTATTAACCTAGTGCCCAGTGCCAGTTTCTGTTTTTTCCTTGTTTTTTAGTATTGCAGAAAAGGAATATCAAACGGATTCCAAACGGAATAAAATTCTACGCTGATTTTTCTTGGACCAGAAGGAACCCAGGAGGCTTCGAGAAAAGGCCAGAAGACCTACGGGTGGGCCACAAGCCACCAGGGCGCGCCCCTGGGGGGGGGGGGGCCTGGCTTGTGGGCCCCCCGTAGCTCCTCCAACGCTAACTCTTCGCCTATAAATTCAGAAATATTCCCCCAATACCAAAGAGAGCCACGAAAATACTTTTCCACCACCGCAAGCCTCTGTTCCCGTGAGATCCCATTTTGGGGCCTTTTCCGGCGATCTACCGGAGGGGGATTTGATCACAGAGGGCTTCTACATCAACTCCATTGCCCTTTCGATGATGCGTGAGTAGTTTACCTCAGACCTTCGGGTCCATAGCTAGTAGCTAGATGGCTTCTTCTCTCTCTATGTTCTTCAGTACCATGTTCTCCATGATCTTCATGGAGATCTATCTGATGTAATACTCTTTTGCGGTGTGTTTGTCGAGATCCGATGAATTGTGGGTTTATGATCAGATTATCTATGAATATTATTTGAATCTTCTCTGAATTCTTATATGCATGATTTCATATATTTGTAAGTCTCTTCGAGTTATTGGTTTGTTTGGCCAACTGATTGGTAATTCTTGCAATGGGAAAAGTGCTTAGTTTTGGGTTCAATCTTGCGGTGTCCTCACCCAGTGACAAAGTAGGGGTAGCGAGGCACGTATTTGTATTGTTGCCATCAAGGATAAAAAGATGGGGTTTTCATCATATTGCTTGAGTTTATCCCTCTACATCATGTCATCTTACTTAATGCGTTACTTTGTTCTTCATGAACTTAATACTCTAGATGTAGTCAGGAGTCGGTCGATGTGTGGAGTAATAGTAGTAGATGCAGATTCGTTTCGGTCTACTTGATACGGACGTGATGCCTATATGCATAATCATTGCCTTGGATATCGTCATAACTATGCGCTTTTCTATCAATTGCTCGACAGTAATTTGTTCACCCACCGTATTATTTTCCTTCAAGAGAGAAGCCTCTAGTGAAACCTATGGCCCCCAGGTCTATTTTCCATATTATATTTTCAGATCTATAAACTAAAAAACACAAAAATACTTTGCTGCAATTTATTTACTTTTATTTTAATTGTCGTTTTAGTAATATTTTATATATATCTCTATCGGATCTCATCCTTGCAAGTGACCGTGAAGGGATTGACAACCCCTTTATAGCGTTGGGTGCAAGTGTTTGATTGTTTGTGCAGGTGCATAGATTGGGGCCTTGCTTGTACCTCCTACTGGATTGATACCTTGGTTCTCAAAACTGAGGGAAATACTTATCTACTTTGCTGCATCACCCTTTCCTCTTCAAGGGAAAACCAACGCAAGCTCAAGAAGTAGCAAGAAGGATTTCTGGCGCCGTTGCCGGGGAGGATACATAGCAATTCAAGACAAGAACTATCCCGTCAACTTGCCAATTTCTGGCGTGGTTGCCGGAGAGGTCTACATCAAGCCTACCAAGTACCCATCACAAACTCATCTCTTGCATTTACATTATTTGCCATTTGCCTCTCGTTTTCCTCTCCCACACTTCTAAAACGAATTTCAGAAAAAACGAAAAAGATTTGCCTTTTTATTCGCCCTTCTTCCGTTCGTCTTTTTGTTTGTTTTTTGTTTGCTTGTGTGCTAGATTGCTTGCTTTGTCACAATGACTCAAGAGAATACCAAGTTGTGTGACTTCTCCAATACTAATAATAATGACTTTATTAGTACTCCGATTGCTCCCGCCACTAGTGCGGAATCTTATGAAACTAATGCCGCTTTGCTGAATCTTGTTATGAAAGAACAATTTTCCGGCCTTCCTAGTGAAGATGCCGCACCCCATCTAAATACTTTCGTTGAGTTGTGTGATATGCGAAAGAAGAAAGATGTGGATAATGATATTGTTAAATTGAAGCTATTCCCGTTCTCACTACGAGATCGTGCTAAAACTTGGTTTTCATCTTTGCCTAAAAATAGTATTGATTCATGGAATAAGTGTAAAGATGCTTTTATTTCCAAGTACTTTCCGCCCGCTAAGATCATCTCCCTTAGGAACGATATAATGAATTTTAAGCAACTTGATCATGAGCATGTTGCACAATCTTGGGAGAGAATGAAATTAATGATTAGAAATTGCCCCGCACATGGTTTGAGTTTATGGATGATTATACAAATTTTTTATGCGGGATTGAATTTTGCATCTAGAAATCTTTTAGATTCTGCCGCGGGTGGTACTTTTATGGAAATCACAGTAGAAGAAGCTACTAAACTCCTAGATAATATTATGGCAAATTACTCTCAATGGCATACCGAAAGATCTCCTACTAGTAAAAAAGTGCATGCTATTGAAGAAATAAATACTTTGAGTGAAAAGATGGATGAATTAATGAAATTGTTTGCTAGTAAGAGTGCTCATATTGATCCTAATGATATGCCTTTGTCTTCTTTGATTGGAAATAATAATGAATCTATGGATGTGAATTTTGTTGGTAGGAACAATTTTGGTAATAACGCGTATAGAGGTAATTTCAACCCTAGGCCGTTTCCTAGTAATTCCTCTAATAATTATGGTAATTCCTACAACAATCCTTATGTAAATTATAATAAGATGCCCTCTGATCTTGAGAATAATATTAAATAATTTATCAGTTCGCAAAAGGTTTTCAATGCTACGATTGAAGAAAAATTGCTCAAGATTGATGATTTGGCTAGGAACGTTGATAAATTTCGCTTGAGATTGATTCTTTGAAAATTAGATCTACTCCACCCAAGCGTGATATTAATGAGTCTTTAAAAGCTATGAGAACTTCTATTGATGAGTGTAAGGAAAGAACCGCTAGAATGCGTGCTAAGCATGAATGGCTTGAAAAAGTGTGTTCCCGTGATAATAATGATGAAGATCTTAAAGTGGTTGATGTGACTCCTATTGAATCTTTGTTTTCCAATTTAAATCTTGATAAAGATGGGGCTGGAGATAAGTCAACTTTAGTTAAAAGTCGTTGAGGGAGTCCTGGTTTAAGGGGTCCTCGGGAGGCCGACCTATTTCTTATGGGCCGGAATATATGGGCCGTTTGCCGTGCACTGGATTGATCGAAGACCCTGTTTCTAGGAAGGAAGCTTCAAGTATCGTGGCGTATTCTCCACGCTTGGACTAGTGAATAGGCATGTTTTTCCCTTCGACGTGTAACCGACCATGTGTAAACCCTAGGTACCCTCGGCGTCTATATAAGCCGAAGGGTTTTAGGTTGTAGAGAGAGAGAACTGATCTAGGGTCTTAGTCATACGATCTCGAGGTAGATCAACGCTGTAACACTTATACCATCAATATAATCAAGCAGGACGTAGGGTATTACCACCATAGGAGGGCCCGAACTGGGTAAAACACTGTCCCCTTCGTCCCCTGTTACCATTGATTCTAGTCTCGCAGCTCGGGACCCCCTACCCGAGATCCGCCGGTTTTGACACCGACATTGGTGCTTTCACTGAGAGTTCCGCTATGATCGCCAAAGGAATCGATGGCTCGTCTTGTCATCAACGAAGAGGTCCGCAACCCGGACACTTTCGTCCCCGGACAGATCTTCGCTTTCGGCAGCATTGTGCTGCACGCCGACCCGACCGGCCATCTAGGCCGTGTTGGAAGTTTCGCCCCTGATCAAGAGGTCAGATTCGGGAACTTAGAGTTCTCCGTAGACTCTCGGGGTGATCTATCACTAACCGGGCTCGCAGTCTCGCCTGCCACGCCCGAAGACTCTGAGGCTTTAACCTCAGATCCATCTTTCGGCCCCGCCCACGGGATCTACCCCGGCGAGGGCCCGACTCTCAGTCCGGACTCGGTCATAGTGCTAGATGTCCGGACATCTGTTCCTGCCGAACACTCTCCCCGCGCGGACGCATCGGAGGTTCTCTCCGGAAGCTCTGGGCAGGCCGACCCGATCGAGCTCTCGATACTCAACGAGGCTCTAGATCGGATCTCGTCGATGAAGATTACCGACGACCCAACCCCGATCTGTTCTCAGATCGGGCTTCAGACGGGTCAGGACGAATTTTTTGTCCCACCCACCACCCACTTGGTAGCCACTGTCGAGGATTTAACCGACATGTTGGACTATGCTTCTGAGGAAGCAGACTACATGGATGAGGAGGATCGCGCACTCACCCCCGTTAACACCGGCCGGTGGACTGCCACCTCCACATACAACGTCTACATGGTCGACACTCCGAAAAACGACAGCGACAAATCGGATGAAGCACCGTCATGACGCTGAAAGCCGCATAAACGATCAAAAGGAAAAAAGGGACGAACAGTTGTCGATGGCACCAGGGACGGAGACACCCCGGAAGACCTCGGCGATCCCGAAACCCCTGAACACCCGTTAGAGGGTCAGGAGAGGGCGGAAGACCGGTGCAACCCCGATGATCTAGATGATCCCAAGGACGACGATTAGCTCCGCTCTGTCGAGGGGGAGGACAATGCGGAAGCCGATGACTTCGCCATCCCCGATAATCCTGCAGATCAGGAACTGTTCAGGCAACACCTTATAGCCACGGCCCGCAGCCTGAAAGCAAAAGAACGGCAGCTTAAGGCCGAATAAGAGAACCTCAACGATCGATGGACGAGAGTCCTCTCAGCTGAGGAGGGATACGGTACCGGTCTATCGGACCAGCCTAAGAGTTATCCACACAGAAGGCTGCTACCACAATTCGACGACGAGCTCACTAATACGCCGTCTCCTAAACATACCCCATACGATAGGCTAGACCGCCCTCCTCGAGGACGAGACAGGACGGCTGACAACACCGGCTATAGGCCGACGATACCCCGTAGACGGGGAAAGGAGCCACTAGAGCCCGATGACAGGTTCGACCTGCGACATGACCTGGACGACAGAGCAGGTCGTACGCGATCCATCTACGGATATAGAGGATACTCACCCGATAGAAGGGAAGGGTACCGGCCTTGGCTCGACCGCAACAATGAAGGTCGGGAACAAAACTGAGCTAGGACAGACGCCGATCACCGGCACGACATAGCTCGGGTTAGAGGCGCTGCCCACCCACTGTGCTTCACGGACGAGGTGATGCGGCATCAGTTCCCGGAAGGGTTTAAACCCGTAAACATAGAGCAATACGATGGGACAACTGACCCAACCGTATGGATCGAGGATTTCCTCCTCCATATCCACATGGCGCGAGGCGACGACCTCCACGCCATCAAGTACCTACCGCTGAAGCTTAAGGGGCCAGCTCGGCACTGGTTAAATAGCCTCCCCGAAAACTCCATTGGGTGTTGGGAGGACCTCAAAGAAGCATTCCGATCTAACTTCCAGGGCACTTATGTGCGGCCGCCAGACTCCTCCGATCTAAGCAACGTCGTCCAGAAGCCAGGAGAGTCTGCGCGGCTATTCTGGAATCGTTTCTTGACCAAGAAAAACCAGATCGTGGACTGCCCGGACGCCAAAGTAATAGCCTCTTTCAGGCACAATATTCGGGATGAATGGCTGGCTCGTCAGCTCGGCCAAGACAAACCAAGGACAATGTCCGCCCTCACATCACTCATGACCCGCTTTTGCGCGGGCGAGGATAACTGGCTAGCAAGACGTAGCCACAACCCTGAGGACCCCGGAACCTCCGAAGTTCGGGATGGAAATGGGAAACCGAAAGGCAACAAGAACAAGCGCCGGCACAATAATAGTGATGCCGATGACACGGCTGTTAACGCTGGCTTCCGCAACTCCCGGCCTGGGCAGCGGAAGAAGCCTCCTAAAGGCAAACATGACAGACCCACTCCGCTGGACAAGATCCTCGGGAGGCCTTGCCAGATCCACGGCACTCAAGAGAAGCCCGCCAACCATACCAACCGTAACTGTTGGGTCTTCAAACAGGCCGGCAAGCTCGCATCCGATGACCAAGGCAAGAGCCCACGCAGCGAGGACGAGGATGAGCCCCGCGGTCCGATTGGTGGTGGACAAAAGAAATTCCCTCCAGAGGTAAAAACAGTAAATATGATATACGCCACCCATATACCCAAAAAGGAGAGGAAGCGTGCCCTTCGAGATGTCTACGCCATAGAGCCTGTAGCCCCGAAGTATAACCCATGGTCGGCATATCCGATCACCTTCGATCGACGTGACCACCCGACCAGTATCCGTCATGGGGGTTCGGCCGCCCTTGTCCTAGACCCCATCATAGACGAGTATCACCTCACTAAAGTCCTAATGGACGGAGGAAGTAGCCTCAATCTGATTTACTCAGATACGGTGAAAAAGATGGGCAGAGATCCATCAAGGATCAAGCCCAGCAACACTACCTTTAAAGGAGTAATCCCAGGCGTCGAAGCTCGGTGTACGGGCTCTGTAAGCCTGGAAGTAGTGTTCGGCTCGCCCGATAACTTTCGAAGCGAGGACTTGATCTTCGACATCGTACCTTTCCGCAACGGCTATCACGCCCTGCTCGGCCGTACAGCGTTCGCTCGATTGAACGCCGTCCCGCACTACGCATACCTCAAGCTCAAGATGCCCGGTCCCAAGGGGGTCATTACTGTCAATGGCAACATAGAGCGCTCCCTCCAAACTGAGGAACATGCGTTGGCCCTGGCGGCCGAATTCCATTACACCGATGATTGGCAAGCGCCGACATCTGCTGTCAAAGCACGTAAGGCTGGGAAGCGAGCTCGGTCTCAACCTGAAGTACCAGAACATTCTTCTCCCCATAAATAGGGACTCGCCCCCCATCACACGGCCCTAGATCCGGCAAATTAGGTGCCGAGGATGCACAACTTTGCGCTCAAAATTCCATGGGCAGCGGTGGGGCAAAATTACCAAAGGGTAAGTGTTCGGCTGGACCGAACTATATCAATCAACATGTCTTTGGACACACCATAGGTACCATAAGGTACCTGCTGCGGCGTAAAGCTCATTCACATTTCGGCGACTTCTCAAGACTTTTCTCCAGAGTCCGTTCGCCGAACATTACACCCATCGCGGTATACAACTCCTTGGGAGACGCAGGAGTGGACAAGCGACAGGGCACATCGAGGACATCAGGTCACCTATCGAACACCCTTGGTACAACCCCTCCTGTAAGGTTTAAATTTCATTTTTAATACCTGTAAATAGTTGTATCAGCAATTTTGAATAATAAGAGTTGTTGAGTAAAATACATATGTATCATGCATGATCGTTTCGCTGTTTGTGGCGCACTCTCTATTTTACCTCTCTTCTTGCGAACCTGTTTGGTATACTATACGATGCAACCGGCTAATAGACCGGGGGCTCAAACTTAAAAAATCGCCCTAAGCACAACTGATTTTGCGATTCGGCGTCTTGGAATTCCGCTTTATATGCATTGGTTCCGAACTATGTCTTGGGTCAATGGTTGGGTTGCCCGGCTCCTCTGCTTGCCGCTTTATGTTCCGCTCGTTCGGCTAAAAGGGCAAAGGGAGAACCGCTGCGATTGTGCTTCTGGCTAGCCTGGTCAAGCACCTCAGCGGAGAAAGCCGAAAACTGACTGTCATGGTATGCGAGAACTGATATGCGAATCCGAGCTTAACTAAGTCTCGTCAGAGGTTATTCCGTGTCATACGATGGGTTTGGTATTAGTACAAACCATGTGATATAGGCTTTGGCCACGGTTCATCTGAACATCACAACTCTTGGGGGCTAGTCATCAGCCCCCCGCACTCCTTTCTCGCGCCCCTATGGCTAAGTGAAAGCAATAAATCATTATGGTCCGATTGCCTTGTCCACCCCACACCACCACCTTCGGGTACCGATAGCTCGGCTAAGGGTCACAGTGCGTTGGCAGAGACACCCCGCGTAGTATCTACATGGGGGCTGAAGCCGACGACTCGCAGCTTTCAGTTTTAACGGCCACACAGGAGTTATAAAGGATGCAAAAAACGAAAGACATGATAAAACCATGCATCTTCAATAAAAACGCGTTAAAAGGTCTTCGGACATAATCCGAGCTCCCTCGATGCAGGAGGACCGCCTTAGTGCGTCGATCCGCGGCAAGGCGTCGCTCAGCTTCTGCACCAGGCCGAAGTAGCTGCCCGGCAACGGCTCGTTGGGCCATAGCCGGATGCAGAGATCCTTCAGGTCCGGCTCCGCCATCTGGTGTAGGTCCATCAGCTGCTTCAGCTGCTCAACAAGGAGAGGAGAGCGCTCGGGGGCTTCAAATTGTGCCCAGAACAGCCGAGCTTCATCTCCTTCTCCCCGCGAACCATAGAACTGGTTCGCGTCCGCTGTGCTCTTCTGGAGGTCCGAGCAGGCGCCTGAGGAACGCCATACTTGGGTAAGCAACTCGAACTTGCTATCCCCGTAGGCACACTGCAATAAATACGGTTTACCATCCATTATAGCCGTGGCCTGGCTGACTTGCTCTTCAAAAGACCGCCTATCCACCCGCTCCTTTTGGAGATTGGTTTTCATGGTGGATAGTTCGGCGGCCTGCTCCTTGCCTTTACGCTCAAGGTCCTCGCACATTTGGCCGGCGTCCCTGAGCTCCTGTTGGATTTCCTCCACCCGAGCCTCATGCTTGTCGCTGGTGGCTCTCAGGGCGGAGAGCGCGGTAGCCGCTTCTTTGGCCGCCGCCCTCTCAACCGCAGCCTCCTGCTTTGCCTTCTCAAGCTCGTCCTTGAGCTTCTCAATTTCTTTCGTCGAGGCTGCATAAGCATTAAAACACATCAAAAATACTGCTTCGACAGTACGGTGATGAAAAATTTGGATATTCTACTCCGGCTTACCTTGCGCCTCGTCGAATCTCTTATTCAGAGCTTCGAGCTCATCTTCGGAGCTCTTGAGCTTCCGATTCAGCTCGTCTAGCTCGGCAACATTAACGGCCGCCGCCGATGACGAAGCCTGCACAAAACAAAACCATATCAAATTACACGGGTTCACAACTTCCGAACTGTCATAAATATGATCCTATGTCCGGTCCTCTTACAGGGCTGCTAGACCGTCCCGAACAAATACTGTCCTATACATAGTTTGGATAATGATCTATGATTGACCCCCAGGTAAGTTTTTTCCAAACTTACCTAGGGCTCGGGGGCTGCCGTGTATATAATCATAACTCAAAGAAATTAATATTTCAAAGAACAAGAGCATTACGTGGCTCACCTGAAAGCCCGTCAGGAGACCGTTGAAGGCCTCTTTCAGTCCGCTGTCCACGGACTGAATGCTCCGCAGTACCACACCCATAAGGGTGCGGTGCTCCTCGGAGAGGGAGGCACTGGATAGAGTCTCCCCCATAGCCGGCCACCCATTGGTCGGTGGCGCCGGTGGGGATCGGTTGACCCGATCTCCAACCGGGGATTGAACCGGCGCCTCCGGAGGCATGGTGCGCTCCGGAGACAGCCTTGGAGGTGACTGGACATCTCCACGTCCGGTCTCCTCAGTATCCGGGAGGGGCTTCTCCCCCGGGTCTTCGGCGGCTGAGGTGTTAGCCTCGACCATGACGTCATCGCCCCCACCTCCAGTGTCCGGCTCCAAAGGAGCCTGTTGGGAGGACACCTCCGCGGCATCCTTCGCGGCGCCCGGAGGAGAGGGGTGTGACGCGGTCCCGCTCTCCGCTAGCTCGGCGGGCGGGGTCTCCCCGTCCGAGACTTGATCGGTGGGGAGGACTCGAGGTGGGCTGCAAGTTAATGGGCGCTCACATGTTTATAACATTCAAAGCCTAGAACTAATAGTTCAGGGAGTATTTGGATATTTACCTTCGAGGTGGGGGCTTGACCCTGAGGTTCCTTCGTGGAACCCTCTCGAAGTCCTCGGACTCAGTATCCGAGTCTGAACTATCATCGGACAGAACTACCTGTGTCCGACGCGCTTTCTTCTGGGCGGGGGGAGGTATATCCTCTGAGGCGTCCGATGATGCCGCCCTCTTTCCTATGAGGGGGGAATCGCCTCCCCCCTCAACCTCGTGCTCCTCCTCTTGATTCGAGGAGGCATGGGTTTCTTTGGACACAGCCCCTGGCCGGTCCCTGTTGCGCAGGCCTGCTCGGCCTGGCTTCTTCTTCTCCTTCTTCTCTGGCGCCTTATAAGGCGCCACGACGAGCATCTCCGACAGCAGCTGGGACCTAGGGTCTTCGGGCTGTGGAGCCGGGCACTTGATGCCCGTGACCTTGCTCAACCATTCCTGCGGAAGTGATCGGAAAGTACTTAGATTTCCTTCAGAGAAACGAAGCCGATCTAATGAAGCTATACCATACCTCGGAAGGGGGGTTATCGGTGCGTAGGCCCTGGTCCTCCTTCTTGGCCGGCCACTTCTCCTGCGCCTTGAACAACGCCTTCCACAGCTTCTCCCGTGTGGTGCGGAAGAGTTGACGAATCGTAGGATCATCGTCCGTCCGATAAGTCCACATAGGAGAGCCCCGGCGCTGGCAGGGGAGGATGCACCGCCGAAGCATAACCTGGACCACGTTGGTCAACTCGACTCTGTCCTTGATCATGGAGGTGATGCCCCTCTGCAGGTCATCCACCTCTGTGTCCGACCCCCAATCGAGGCCCTTTCAGACCCATGAGGTCAGTCTGGTCGGGGGGCCGGATCTGAATTCGGCAGGAACAGTTCCGCCCTCCTCCCTCGGCTCGGTGATGTAAAACCACTCTTTTTTCCAAGTCTTGATGGTGTCGATGAAGGTGACGGATGGCCATACTGCGCGTGGAAGCTTGCTGATGACCGCCCCATCGCAGTCTGCGTGTGCGCCTGCGACACACTTCGGCTTGATGTTGAAGATCTTGAGCCACAGTCCGAAGTGTGGTTCGACCCGCAAGAAGGCCTCGCAGACGATGATGAAGGCCGACATATGCATGAAAGAGTTCGGCGGGAGGTCATGGAAGTCGAGTCCATAGAAGAACATGAGGCCCCTCACGAAGGGGTGGAGCGGGAAGCTCAATCCTCAGATGAAATGAGGAATGAAAACCACCCTCTCGCCTGGTTTGGGGGTGGGGATCACCTGGCCCTCCTCTGCGGCGCGGTGGAAGATGTTGGTGGGGAGGTAGCCGGCATCCTTGAGGTCCCGGATGTCCTGGTCTGTGACCGTGGAAGCCTCCCACTTGCCGTTGGAGCCGGAGCTGGCCATGGCAGAGCTCGGAGGAGGAAGGGTGGAAAACCTAGATCTGGGCTCTGGAAGCTCAGGCGATTGGGGAAGCAGGGGTGCAAATGGGAAGTGCGGATAAGCCTTGGGGTTTTCTTCCCCTTTTATTGGGCTTGTCGCAGGTTAGCCTCCCTTCACTGTGCCGTGAATCCCTCCGCTTCCCCAGACATGCGTGCCGTTATACGCACATGATTCAACATATCCCGTGTGAAACGGAGCACGATCTGTACATTGATGGGTCGTGCTGATGAAAACGGCCTCGAACCGCGAATCGAGCCTTTGTGACTGGTTTAGCGGTCGTGGTGGGCCGTGACCTTTCATCTGAAAGGTCATCAGGGAGCACTGTTTACTCCTTGACATTTGGCCTTTAGGGCCGAATTATTCGTGATGATCGGATGATCTATGATCGGAAAAATTACACGTCGTCGGAGGCTGAATTCAACTCGGCCAATCACTATTTGGAGAAAGGAACTCGCCTCGCAAGCCGAAGACTCTGATCGTATGAAGCAGCAGGAGCTAGGACCCTTGGCGTTGAAGGCTAGTTCGGGGGCTACTGAGGGAGTCCTGGTTTAAGGGGTCCTCGGGAGGCCGACCAATTTCTTATGGGCCGGACTATATGGGCCATTTGCCGTGCACTGGATTGATCGAAGACCCTGTTTCTAGGAAGGAAACTTCGAGGATCGTGGCGTATTCTCCACGCTTGGAGTAGTGAATAGGCATGTTTTTCCCTTCGACGTGTAACCGACCATGTGTAAACCCTAGGTACCCTCGGCGTCTATATAAGCCGAAGGGTTTTAGGTTGTAGAGAGAGAGAGAACTGATCTAGGGTCTTAGTCATACGATCTCGAGGTAGATCAACTCTGTAACAACTATACCATCAATATAATCAGGCAGGACATAGGGTATTACCTCCATAGGAGGGCCCGAACCTGGGTAAAACACTATCCCCTTCGTCCCCTATTACCATTGATTCTAGTCTCGCAGCTCGGGACCCCCTACCCGAGATCCGCCGGTTTTGACACCGACAGTCGTCTCAATGATTCGGAGTTTATAGATCTTAATGCTAAAATTGATAAAAGTGGGATTGAAGAGGTCAAAACTTTAAATAGCAATGAACCCACTCTTTTTGATTTCAAGGACTTTAATTATGATAGTTGTTCTTTGATTGATTGTATCTCCGTGTTCCAAACCATGTTGAATTCTTCGCATGCATATAATCAAAATAAAGCTTTTACTAAACATATCGTTGATGCTATGATGAAATCTTTTGAATAAAAACTTGAGTTGGAAGTTTCTATACCTAGAAAGCTTTATGATGAGTGGGAACCTACTATTAAGATTAAAATTAAAGATTATGAGTGCCATGCTTTGTGTGATTTGGGTGCTAGCGTTTCCACGATTCCTAAAACTTTATGCGATGTGCTAGGTTTCCATGAACTTGATGATTGCTCTTTAAATTTGCATCTAGCGGATTCCACTATTAAGAAACCTATGGGAACGATTAATGATGTTCTTATTGTTGCAACTGGGAATTATGTGCCCTTCGATTTCATTGTTCTTGATATAGATAGCAATCCTACATGTCCTATTATTCTTGGTAGACCTTTCCTTAGAACGATCGGTGCAATTATTGATATGAAAGAAGGTAACAATAGATTCCAATTTCCGTTAAGGAAAGGCATGGAACACTTTCCTAGAAAGAAAATTAAATTACCTTATGGATCTATTACGAGAGCTACTTATGGAATGCATACCAAAGATGACAATACCTAGATCTATTGCGTTATGCCTAGCTAGGGGCGTTAAACAATAGCGCTTGTTGGGAGGCAACCCAATTTTATTTTTATGTTTGTTGTTTTGTTTCTGTTCTTGAGTGATTTACACATTATTACCTCTGTAGTAATTGTGTTTTAGTGTTTTAATTAGTGTTTGAGCCAAGTAAGACCTTTGGGATGGTTTACGGTGATTGTTGATTTGATCTTGCTGAAAAACAGAAACTTTTGCGCTCAGTCCAGGAATTTTATAAATTCACCAGGGCGTCAAATGAGTCTGAAATTTTTACACAAGATTTATATACAAATTTCCCAGATTTTCCTAATTTTTCAGAATTTTTGGATTTACAGAAGTATTCGAAGTTTCCCGATTGCTACAGACTGTTCTGTTTTTGACAGATTCTGTTTTCTTTGTGTTGTTTGCTTATTTTGATGTATCTATGGGTTGTATCGGGGGGTATGAACCATGAAGAAGTTGGAATACAGTAGATATTACACCAATATAAATAAATAATGAGTTCACAACAGTACCTAAAGTGGTGATTTATTTTTCTTATACTAACGGATCTCACGAGTTTTCTGTTGAGTTTTGTGTTGTGAAGTTTTCAAGTTTTGGGTAAAGATTTGATGGACTATGGAATAAGGAGTGGAAAGAGCCTAAGCTTGGGGATTCCCAAGGCACCCCAAGGAATAGTTAAGGATACCAAAGAGCCTAAGCTTGGGGATGCCCCGGAAGGCATCCCCTCTTTCGTCTTCAATCCATCGGTAAATTTACTTGAGGCTATATTTTTATTCACCACATGATATGTGTTTTGCTTGGAGCATCTTGTATGATATGAGTCTTTGCTTTTTAGTTTGCCACAATCATCCTTTCTGCACACATCTTTTGAGAGAGACACGGTTGAATCGTGAATTTATTAGAATACTCTATGTGCTTCACTTATATCTTTTGAGCTAGGCAATTTTGCTGTAGTGCTTCACTTATATCTTTTTAGAGCACGGTGGTGTTTTATTTTATAGAAATAATTGAACTCTCGTACCTCACTTATATTATTTTGAGAGTCTTTAAACAGCATGGTAATTGGTCTAGGTTATGAATTTAGTCCTAATATAATGGGCATCCAAGAGGGATATAATAAAAACTTTCATATAAAGTGCATTGAATACTATGAGAAGTTTGATTCCTTGCATATAGTTTTGAGATATAAAGAGGGTGATATTAGAGTCATGCTAGTGAGTAATTGTGGATTAGTAGAAATACTTGTGTTAAAAGTTTGTGATTCCCGTAGCATGCACGTATGGTGTACCGTTATGTAACGAAGTCGGAGCATGATTTGTTTATTGATTGTCATCCTTTGTGTGAGGGTCGGGAGCGCGCGATGGTTAACTCCTACCAACCTCTCCCCTAGGAGCATGCGTATAATACTTTGCTTCGATAACTAATAGACTTTTGAAATAAGTATGTGAGTTCTTTATGACTAATGTGAGTCCATGGATTATACGCACTCTCACCCTTCCACCTTTGCTAGCCTCTCTAGTACCGCGCAACTTTCGCGGGTGCATTAAACCCACCATATACCCTTCCTCAAAACAGCCACCATACCTACCTATTATGGCATTTCCATAGCCATTCCGAGATATATTGCCATGCAACTTCCTCCGTTCCGTTTATTATGACACGCACCATCATTGTCATATTGCTTTGCATGATAGTAAGACAACTAGCGTGATGTTTTCATTAATGTCATTTGCTATTCTAGATCGTTGCACATCCCGGTACACTGCCGGAGGCATTCATACAGAGTCATATCTTGTTCTAGTTCGAGTTGTAATTCTTGAGTTGTAAGTAAATAAAAGTGTGATGATCATCATTATTAGAGCATTGTCCCATGTGAGGAAAGGACGGAAGCTATGATTCCCTCACAAGTTGGGATGAGACTCCGGACTTTAAAAATAATAAAAGAGGCCAATGAAGCCCAAATAAAAAAAAGAGGCCAAAGATGCCCACCAAAAAAAATGAGAGAAAAGAGAGAAGGGACAATGCTACTATCTTTTTTTTCCACACTTGTGCTTCAAAGTAGCACCATGATCTTCATGATAGAGAGTCTCCTATTTTGTCACTTTCATATACTAGTGGGAATTTTTCATTATATAACTTGGCTTGTATATTCCAATGATGGGCTTCCTCAAATTGCCCTAGGTCTTCGTGAGCAAGCGAGTTGGATGCACACCCACTTAGTTTCTTTTTGAGCTTTCATACACTTATAGCTCTAGTGCATCCATTGCATGGCAATCCCTACTCACTCACATTGATATCTATTGATGGGCATCTCCAAAGCCCGTTGATACGCCTAGTTGATGTGAGACTATCTTCTCCTTTTCCTCACAACCTCCTACATATTCTATTCCGCCTATAGTGCTATATCCATGGCTCACGCTCATGTATTGCGTGAAAGTTGAAAAAGTTTGAGAACATAAAAAGTGTGAAACAATTGCTTGACTTGTCATCGGGGTTGTGCATGATTTAAATACTTTGTGCGGGGAAGATGGAGCATAGCCAGACCTTATGATTTTGTAGGGATAACTTTCTTTGGCCATGTTATTTTGAAAAGACACGATTGCTTTGTTAGTATGCTTGAAGTATTATTGTTTTTATGTTAATATTAAACTTTTGTTTTGAATCTTATGGATCTGAACATTCATGCCACAATAAAGAATATTACATGGATAAATATGTTAGGTAGCATTCCACATCAAAAATTCTGTTTTAATCATTTACCTACTCGAGGACGAGCAGGAATTAAGCTTGGGGATGCTGATACGTCTCCAACGTATCTATAATTTTTGATTGTTCCATGCCTATTAACCTAGTGGCCAGTGCCAGTTTCTGTTTTTTCCTTGTTTTTGAGTATTGTAGAAAAGGAATATCAAACGGAGTCCAAACGAAATAAAATTCTACGCTGATTTTTCTTGGACCATAAGGAACCCATGAGGCTTTGAGAAGAGGCCAGAAGACCTACGGGGGGGGGGGGCGGCGCCCCCCTGGCTTGTGGGCCCCCCGTAGCTCCTCCAACCCTAACTCTTCGCCTATAAATTCAGAAATATTCCCCCAATACCAAAGAGAGCCACGAAAATACTTTTCCGCCGCCGCAAGCCTTTGTTCCCGTGAGATCCCATCTTGGGGCCTTTTCCAGCGATCTGCCGGAGGGGGATTCGATCACGGAGGGCTTCTACATCAACTCCATTGCCCTTCCGATGATGCGTGAGTAGTTTACCTCAGACCTTCGGGTCCATAGCTAGTAGCTATGTGGCTTCTTCTCTCTCTATGTTCTTCAATACCATGTTCTCCATGATCTTCATGGAGATCTATCCGATGTAATACTCTTTTGCGGTGTGTTTGTCGAGATCCGATGAATTGTGGGTTTCTGATCAGATTATCTATGAATATTATTTGAATCTTCTCTGAATTCTTATATGCATGATTTCATATCTTTGAAAGTCTCTTCGAGTTATTGGTTTGGTTTGGCCAACTAGATTGGTAATTCTTGCAATGGGAGAAGTGCTTAGTTTTGGGTTCAATCTTGCGGTGTCCTCACCCAGTGACAAAGTAGGGGTAGCGAGGCACGTATCTGTATTGTTGCCATCAAGGATAAAAAGATGGGGTATTCATCATATTGCTTGAGTTTATTCCTCTACATCATGTCATCTTACTTAATGCGTTACTCTGTTCTTCATGAACATAATACTCTAGATGCAGGCAGGAGTCGGTTGATGTGTGGAGTAATAGTAGTAGATGCAGAATCATTTCGGTCTACTTGATACGGACGTGATGCCTATATGCATAATCATTGCCTTGGATATCGTCATAACTATGCGCTTTTCTATCAATTGCTCGACAGTAATTTGTTCACCCACCGTATTATTTTCCTTCAAGAGAGAAGCCTCTAGTGAAACCTATGGCCCCCGGGTCTATTTTCCATATTTTATTTTCAGATCTATAAACTAGAAAACACAAAAATACTTTGCTGTAATTTATTTACTTTTATTTTAATTGTTGTTTTAGTAATCTTTTATATCTATCTCTATCGGATCTCATCCTTGCAAGTGACCGTGAAGGGATTGACAACCCCTTTATAGCGTTGGGTGCAAGTGTTTGATTGTTTGTGCAGGTGCATAGATTGGGGCTTTGCTTGTACCTCCTACTGGATTGATACCTTGGTTCTCTAAACTGAGGGAAATACTTATCTGCTTTGCTGAATCACCCTTTCCTCTTCAAGGGAAAACCAACGCAAGCTCAAGAAGTAGCAGGCGAGTATGTCTACGGCCTGGTTGCTATCTCGGGGTATGCGGTGAAATTCCAGGCCCTCGAACCTGGCCGAGATTTTTAAGACGACATTCCGGTATGTTGTCATCTTTCGTTCCTTGGCATCGAATTCTCCATTGACTTGCAAGATGGCAAGGTTGGAATCACCTCGGACCTCTAGGCGTTTGATACCCATGGAGACTGCTATTCGGAGTCCGTGCAAAAGGGCTTCGTATTTGGCCGCGTTGTTGGAATCCGTGTACATAATTTGTAGCATGTATCGAATGTTATCTCCCGTGGGTGACGTGAGCACAACGCCAGCCCCTAGGCCAGCAAGCATCTTGTAACCGTCGAAGTACATGGTCCAGTGCGAATAAGTGTTGTACTCTCGAGGGAGTTCGGCTTCTGTCCATTCGGCAATGAAATTTGCCAACACCTGAGACTTAATATCTCGGCATGCAGATCGGTAATTTCAGAAGGGGCTCTATGGACCATTTGGCAGTATGTCCCGTTGCATCCCTATTGTTAATTATGTCGCTTAATGGGTCATCGGATGCCACGGTCATCGATCACTCTTGAAAGTAGTGCCGGAGTTTTCTTGATGCCATGAAGATGGCATAGGCTATCTTTTGGTGGTGAAGGTAACGCGTTTTGCAAGGGGTTAAGACTTCGGAGACATAATAAACGGGCCTCTAGACCTGGAATTTGTGAACCTCCATGTCTCGTTCAACCACGAGTACGACGCTAACCACCTGGTTCATGACTGAGATGTATAATATCATCGACTCACATTCACCTGGGGCAGCCAGGATAGGATTAGTTGCGAGGAGAGTTTTGATGTCTTCCAGGGCCCCCGCAGTCTCCTTGGTCCATACGAATGTGTTTGTTTGCTTTAACAACCTATATAGGGGCAAGGCTTTCTCCCCGAGTCTTGATATGAAGCGGCTTAATGCTACCATGCATCCTGCTAGTTTTTGTACATGTTTGAGCTTTGTTGGTACCTCCAAGCGGTCCAAGGCTCATATTTTTGCCGGATTAGCCTCAATTCCTCAGCTGGATACAATAAAGCCAAGGAGTTTGCCGACTGGGACTGTGAAGACGCATTTATCTGGATTGAGCTTAATTTGATATTCCATAGGCTGGCAAATGTATCGCGGAGGTTGTTTACCAATTGTCCGACATGTTTGGTTTTGACAACCACGTCGTCAGGTCTCAACTGTTTTTCCCATGTGTTTCTCCAGGCATGATTGAATCATGCGCTGGTATGTGGCGTCGGCGTTCTTTAGTCCGAAGGGCATCGCATTAAAATAGAACGGCCCGTAAGGTGTGATTAATGATGCCGCTGCCTGGTCAGATTATGTCATCTTTATTTGATGATATCCGCAATAGGCGTCCAGGAAGCTCAGTGACTCCTGCCCTGCTGTGGCATCCACGATTTGGTCAATACGTGGTAATGGGAAGGGGTCCTTGGGGTAGGCTTTATTGAGGTCTTTTAAATCGACGCACACGCGCCAGGACCTATCCTTCTTTGGTACCATGACCAAGTTGGCAAGACAATCGGGGTGCTTGATGTCTCGGATGAACCCGGCCTCCAGTAGTTTAGCTAGTTCTTCGCCCATTGCTTGACGCTTGGGCTCAGATAAAGTCGAAGTGTTTGTTTGACAGGCTTGTAGCCTTTTAATATTTTTAGGCTGTGTTGCGAGCCTGCGGGGTATCCCCGGCATATCGGAGGGGGGGGGTGCCAGGCGAATATATACCAGTTTTCCTTGAGGAAATTGCATAGAGCCTCGTCAATATCGGGATCGAGGTTCGCCCCGATGGACTCCGTTTTAGCTGGGTCCGTGGGGTGTACTTGGAAGTTGACTATTACATCCGCCGGCTTGAATGAGGTGGACTTCGGCCATTTGTCTAGGATGATGTCATCTCGATCGACTTCAGCGTGTAGTGTAGTCAACTCTTCGGCCATGAGGCCTTCGGACAAGGATTTGAGGGCGAGTGATGCCGTTTTATTCTCGGCTTTGAGTGCTTTGTTGTCGGTGTACTAAAGAACAGGGCCCTTAGTACCCTTACTTGTGCACCAGACAACCGCAGCCTCCGGACCGGCAAGACCCTGTCGAGATGGATCTGGACGCCAAGCCTCTTCATACAAGGGCCCGAGCGAACCGGCAAGCCCTCCTTGCCAGAGGATTCGACTGCTAAGGCACCCGCAAGGCCTCCGCCCACCAAGCCATTGCTCCATGTCGCCAGGCTGGTTGTCTACTGTCGAGCGGGCAGGCGGTTAGGTGGAGCTGGTCGGGGCGCATGGCAACTTACCAGGTTTACAGCAAAGCTTTAATGACACCCGTCCTATGGCATGGTGAAAGAATAAGAAGTAGCTGGGCGAACGGAACAGAAGGAGAGGCAACCCTTGCCGGAAGATGTCGCCAACGCGCCACCTCATGGCGCATTTAATGCGCCTGTCCTAGTCCGCCAGAGTTAGGTATTTTCCACTATCGTTGTTGCCAGCAGTTTTAGCAGAGGGATATACTTTCTTTACCCTATGTAAAGACCATTTTAGCCACTGTGGTATCCCCTTGAATTATAAAAGGAGGTCCATGGCTACCTTCAGAAAGGTTGACACTCCATTCATTTACACGCGTAGCGACGCTCTCCGAGCATCCTTGCCGGGTTGCGACGCTCCTGTATTATGAACCCGAATAATCCACAACCACACAGGACGTAGGGTATTACGCTCCGGCAGCCCGAACCTGTCTAACCCTCGCAAGCGGATGGTCTGGTGATGTTCTTTGCGTTATAGGATCTCCCTTGACAAACCACGAAAGGGGCCTTGCCGGCCCCATAGATCGTCGTACCTCGACATGTTTGGCACGCCAGGTAGGGGCTCCCTTACGTGAACCTTCACCGACTCCTGCGCGTTGTCGTCGATAGCTTCTTAGAAGGCCATGCCTTCCAAGAAGACCAAGGGCGCAGCGACGCCCGCTCCATCCGCGTCCAAGCTGCCCTCGCAAGTGGTCGCCAGCGACGCTGACAGAGGCGGTCCCTGCATTCACCGCACCGGTGAATGCAGCCACAACTCTGCACGGAGCTCCACGAGCCGCGATCCAGACCCCGTCGTCAAGGAGATGCGGAACGCGCCTGCAACGACCGGGGTCAACAACGCGGAAGCGGCAGCCACGGCTGGAGTAGCAGCAACAATGGCGGTGACAGGACCTCCACCGCGATCTTTGCAAGATAACCGCGATCAATGCCCTTAGGGTGGCGACCCTGGGTGGCGCGTGGACAAGACCCCTGTGGGTCCCTCTCAAGACATGCAGGGTCGAGCTCGACAGCAACCTCCTGGAGGGAATGAGCAGTGCACGACGGCACAGGGAAACGCTCCTCTTGGCACTGCCAGGAGTAAGAGCGCCACCCACGCCTTGCACCGCTCCATGCCTAGGACTCCGGAGGAAGCTCCGACGTAGGCCTAGTTGTTGTTAAACTTCCCGCCCGCGTCGGAGAAGATGGAAGACTAGGGAGAGACTATCCAGAGCCTGCTGAGTTACACGAATCACGACAGGCCAGAGGGAGCAGGCCCATCGTGCGCCCGCCAAGCAGCTCCAGGGGCTCCCAGCACCGGACGCAATGCTAGCGGGGTGCCTACGGTGCAGTCTCCCCCGCAACAGCAGCAACCTACCCGCCGGACCGACGTACAGGACGAGGTGTCGTACGCGTCAACAAATCCGCGAATGAGTAAAGATCAACACCAAGTCTTGAAGGACATGTGCAAGGAGGGCGGCCGCACCACCATCGAAAGGCGCCGACAGATACGCCACCAATCTAATGGCCGCGCGGACCTAGCCGTCGACAAGCCCATGCCAGGGGCGCCCGACAGCCTACCCTGCGAGATAGGTTGCCCGGCGTTCACCCATGAGCTGCGGCAAGTCCGCTGGCCCTCCAGCAGACCCTTCAAGTCTGAGCTGCCTGACAAGTATGACGGCAAAATCAGTCCTTCTGAGTTCCTCGGCATCTACACCATTGCCGTGCAAGTTGCCGGGGGACGCGATGAAAAAGTATTCGCCAACTACTTCCTATTGGCGCTCAAACCCAATGTGAGGAGTTGGTTGATGAACTTGCCGGAAGGATCCATCTCCTCTTGGGCGGATCTGTCAACCAGTTCGTTGGCGCATACCATGGAGGCCACAAGCTTCCAGGCCAGCCTAGTGATTTGCATGTGATCCCTCAAAGAAACGCCGAGACCCTCCGCAAGTACATCCAGAGGTTCAGCCGCGTGCATCACAACATCCCAGACGTCCGCGCTGGAAGGCTGTTATTATATCTGAGTCCTGGTAGCTCGGTATCTTGTCTTTGACAGACTGATACGTCTCCAATGTATCTATAATTTTTGATTGTTCCATGTTACTATATTATCATTCTAGGATACTTTTTGAGTAATTATTTACCAATTTATATTATTTTTGAGCCTTAACCTATTAACGGAGTGCCCAGTGCCAGTTCCTGTTTTTTGTGTGTTTTTTGTTTCGCAGAAATTCCATATCAAACGAAGTCCAAATGCGATAAAAATTTATGGAGATTTT
Source organism: Elymus sibiricus (assembly GCA_039707655.1). Taxonomy (NCBI): domain Eukaryota; kingdom Viridiplantae; phylum Streptophyta; class Magnoliopsida; order Poales; family Poaceae; genus Elymus; species Elymus sibiricus. The sequence goes on from CM077665.1 coordinate 277,892,987, forward strand.
TTTGGAATATATGTGAATTTTCGGAGTCGGAATCAACGCAAAACGATGCCCGAGGGCCACACCACATATCAAGGCGCGGCTTGGGGGTGCCCTGATGGCTTGTGCCTCCTCCTTAAGGCGGTTGAGGCTCTCCTTCGCCGCAAGAAAGATATTTTCGTGATAAAAATCCCCTCAAAATTTCAGCCCGATCGGAGTTACGGATCTCCGGATATTTAAGAAGTAGTGAAGGGGTCAGAAACCAGTTGCGAAAACAGAAGAGAAACAGAGAGAGATCCAATCTCGGAGGGGCTCCTCCCCTCCAGGAGCCATGGCAGCCAAGGACCAGATGGGAAACTCTCCTCCCATCGCGGGAGGAGGCCAAGGAAGAAGAAGAAGGAGGGGGGCTCTCTCCCCCTCTCTCCCGGTGGCACCGGAGCGCCATCGGGCCATCCATCGTGACGGCGATCTACACCAACAACTTCGCCGCCGTCACCACCAACTCTCTCCCCCTCTATGCAGCAGTGTAAACCCTCTTCCCCCCGCTGTAATATCTACTTAAACATGGTGCTAAATGCTATATATTATTATCCAATGATGTGTGGCTATCCTATGATGTTTGAGTAGATTTCTTTTGTCCTTCGGGTTAATTGTGGTATGATGTTATTGATATGAATTGTATGTTGATATGGTGCTGTCCTATGGTGCCCTCCGTGATGCGCACACATGAGGGAATCCCGCTGGAGGGTTTGCAATATGTTCATGATTCGTTTATAGTGGGTTGGTGAGTGACTGAAACACAAACCCGAGTAAGGGGATTATTTGCGTATGGGAGTAAAGAGGACTTGATGTTTAAGGCTACGGTTGGGTTTACCTTAATGATTTCGAGTAGTTGCGGATGCTTGCAAGAGGTCCAATCATAAGTGCACATGATCCAAGTAGAGAAAGTGTGTTAGCTTATGCCTTTCCCTCATTGCATATGATAAGTATCTATCATGTTATATTCAATTGCCTATGGACAATCTTTCTCTTGCGTTACACAAAAATCTTACTACTAAAAAATTATCCTATTTCATATTTATCTAAACAGCCCCTAAATTTTATTTACTTGCTCTTTATTACCTTGCAAAACTATCGCTACACCTACTAAGTACTTCTAGTTTTATTCTCGCAAAGTAGTTCCATACTTGTCCTTGTTAAAGTAAGCGCTAGCGTACATAGTGTTGTATCGGTGTCGATAGAACTTGATAGAATATTAATTCTACCTTTAGCTCCTCGTTGTGTTCGACACTCTTACTTATCGAAAAAGGCTACAAATGATCCCCTACACTTGTGGGTTATCAAGACCTTTTTCTGGCGCCGTTGTCAGGGAGCAATAGTGTACTGGTTGATATTCTCGTGTGTGCTTGTTTGCTTTATCACTAAGTAATTTTTATTTTCTGTTATTAGTTGTTTTATTGTATGTTATTAGTTGTTTTATATCTTTAGTTATGGATATGGAACACGAAACACCAAAAAATTAGTGGTACTTGCTACTCATGGAGATGGGGAACCTCCTAAAACCCTCGATGCTAGTTATGTGCAACACATTAAATACTACTTTGATAATCCTGAGAAATCATCATTGAACTTGATTATGGGAGACACGTTGGATCAACGTGACTACTTTAGGGATTATCGCTTGTCTCAAAAAGGGAAACACTTATGGGTTCGAATTAAAATGTTGCGTTGGTATGCTTGGGATGTATGTTTGACATGTGATTATACTTGTTGCTCTAAGATTAAGGGTCTTCACCTTCCCTTTCAATGTGAATTTGATGATAATAAAACCTTGGCTTCTTATTCTAAAGGTATTTATGATTACTATGATGTGGAACAAATATAAGAATTTGTTGCTTTTAAAGGTGCTTATGAAATTGCTTCTTTGATTGAAAACTATGATGATGTTCATTACAAATCTGAAAATTTTGCCATACTTAAATATTCCTATGAGAATTATGAATACAATGCTGATATTGATGAATTTATTTAGAGAATGTCCGCTGCCTTGGAAGAGACTAATATTTTGTGGGAATCTATGGAAGAAGAAATTGCTGAAACTGTGAGCTCATTAGATGAAAAAGATGAGGAGAGTGAAGAACAAAAGGAGGAAGAGCGGATTAGCTACCCATGCCCACCATCTAATGAGAGTAACTCTTCAACTCATACATTGTTTAATTTCCCTTCGCACATACCGAATGATGAATGCTATGATAATCGCTATGATCCCTTGGATTCATTTGAAATATCCCTTTTTCATGAACTTGATGCTTGCTATGCTTGTGGCCTTGATGCCAATATGAATTATGCTTATGGAGATGAACTTTCTATAGTTCCTTATGTTAAACATGAAATTGTTGCTATTGCACCCACACATGATATTCCTCTTATCTTTTAGAATTCTCCCAACTACACTATATTGGAGAAGTTTGCACTTATTAAGGATTATATTGATGAGTTGCGTCTTACTATCACACATGATGATTTTGATGAATATAATATTGAGGGGTAACTAGAAGAGTGTCTAGAGGGGGGGTGAATAGACTACTAGCAGGAATTTAAAACCTAACCTTTTCCCAAGTTAATTGGTTGGCAGATTTTAACAGTTATAGCAAGTCTAGCAAGTCTAACAGCCCTACACATGCATGCCAACAAATATGGCAGCGGAAAGTAAAGACATTGCACATGAAGTAAAGAGTAGAGATATGGAGATCAAACACAATTGGAGACGCAAGGATTTTTCCCGTGGTTCCGATAGGTGGTGCTATCGTACGTCCACGTTTATGGAGTCTTCAACCCACGGAGGGTAACGGTTGCGAGAGTCCACGGAGGGCTCCACCCATAAGGGTCCACGAAGTAGCAACCTTGAATATTCCATAACGGCTTCCGTCCACGAAGGAGTAGCCTCACTATGGGTAGATCTTCACGAAATAGGCGATCTCCTTGCCCTTACAAACTTCTTGGTTCAACTCCACAACACGAAGTAGGAGGTTCCCAAGCGACACCTAACCAATCTATGAGGCACCACCCTCCAAAAGGTAATAGGCTCGGTAATGTCGATGAACTCCTTGCTCTTGTGCTTCAAGATGATAGACTCCTCAACACACAATCACTCTCTCACAGATTTGGCTTGGTGGAAGAGATGGGATTGGTGGAAAGCAACTTGGGGAGGCTAGAAATCAAGATCCATATGGTTGGAGTGGAAGATCTTGACCTCAACACAAGAATAGGTGGTTCTCTCTCAGAAAACTGGATGGGGCAAGTATGGAATAGTTCTGAGTACTTCTCACTCGAGTAGGTGGTGGTGGAGGGGTATATATAGGCATCCCCAAAAATCCAACCGTTACACACAAAATGACCAACTCGGTGACACCGATGTGTAAATCTCGGTGGTACCGAAGTGACCAAAAGGTGGCAACTTTTGAATCTCGGTGAGACCGATATAGGAAACTCGGTTGCACCGATAAGGTGACCAACGGTCAGATTGACAATCTCGGTGACGCCGATCCAACAATCTCGGTGGTACCGATATTGTGAATTTGCGTAACAGAAAGTTGGCAACCTAAACTCGGTGGCACCGGGATTGAATCGGTTGCACCGAAGTGGCTAGGGTTTGGCTGAGTCTGTCTGAGGTTGAGAATCGGTGGCACCGGGATGGAAATGTTGGTTGCACAGATTTTGAGTATATGGCTTTGGACAGACTTTGGTGGGAGAGCTTGTGGGTGTTTTTGGTGACTATCACTTGTGCACGTATGAGCATTTTGTTCACCAACAAAACCTTACCCCCTTTTAATAGTATTGGCTTTCCTATGGACTCAAAGTGATTTCTTACAAATGTAAAATGTAGAGTCCTCTTCCTTGAAGCTTTGCCAATCCATTTCCTTGCATCTTGGGGTATTTCCACAATCTCCACAATCCTTTTGCCAACCCTCTCTGTGGACTTTATCTGAAATACACTAGGTAAAAGTATTAGTCCAAGAGACAATGTATGTTGTCATGAATTATAAAAACCACCAAGGGAGCATGTTGTGCTTTCAATCTCCCCCTTTTTGGTAATTGATGACAACATACAATCAAAGCTTCAAATAAAGATATGCATGGATATAATGAAGACTTTGAGAGACACATGACTTAGATTTGCTCCCCCTAAATGTGTGCAGTCCTTTAAAGGATAATTGCTTTGGAATGCATGGACACACATATGGATGAAGGGATATAATGAGTCATGTGTATCTTGGCCATATGCATCAAACATATATGAATGAGATGTATCCTTGTTCAAGACTTCACTCTTGCAAACAATATGTGCAAGAAGCAAGAGATCATCTTGATCAAGGGTATGATGCATATACTTACCTTGAGTTCTTGAGCATTCTAGTAGTAGAAACACACTTGAGAAAACAATGTTAGGGAACACAAGAGTATTCTACCAATCAAAGGCAAGAGATCTCAACAGTACCAAGATATGGAGAACATATAGAAGATAGCATTTCTTAAGATTGATATGTCTCCGAAATTATTTCTTTCTCCCCTTAGATATGACAATAGTAGAACATCCTCTCCCCCTGAATCTCAGCATGTAGATATTGGGATTGGATAGGGTGAGAAGGGTAAACTTCCAAATTTGTCTTCTCCCCCTACTTTGATATTCTCCCCTTGTTTAAGTGAGTATGAATATTGATATTGGCTCTCCCCCTTGATCATATCTCCCCCTTTGCATAAGCATGTATCTCCCCTTTAGCATGAAGCTTTGTTCTTCTCCCCCTTTGGCATTAATTGACAAAAAGGGCAAAAACAGGGATAGATACAGGGATCATTGATTGAGAAGGGATCCTTGAGAACAAGGGTCACTGAATGTAGGGTTCATAGAAATGAAAACTGAGGGAATCATGGAAAATAGTTTCTCTCCCTTTGAGATGTTGTAAGATTTTGTTATTCTCCCCCTTCTTCCGTTAAGGTAGGGATCCTTGAATAAAGAAATTTTCTCCCTAAGATTTTCTTTTGTTATTCTCCCCCGATTTTTTTTAACGGGATCATCGAAGTAACAGAAGTATTGCTTGTAGGATTGCAAAAGAAACATAGATTAAAAAAACACAAATAAGAAAAAGAAATAAAATCGGTGACTCCGAGACAGATCAATCGGTGGTACCGAAGTTTTGTAGTGCAGTTTATCTGCAATTTCGGTAGAACAGAGAAATATGTATCGGCGGCTCCGAGGCTAAAACAGCAACAGAAATTAGGGACCAAGTTTCTGTTTTCAACGCGTCAACGGAGAACTTTTTCAAAGGGAATGCAAAAGTTTTTACAGAAAAATATCAACTAGAGAAGATTTGAGTGGTTTCAAGAAATCTTTGCAAAATAGAGAATGAACCAACCAAGATACTTAACTAGATGATGGGCGGTTACTAGGTCACCTATATTAGAGTATATTGACTTAGGAGCCAAGTAAGAATACTTGATCATAGTTCATACTCTACGTTAAGCTCAAAATGGGGTTACCATTTTTTGATTAAACATTTTAATGTCTTCATATCACTTGAGTTGCTTTAGCTCATGACTTGGAGCAAAGCCTTTTCAAGGATATGAGTACATACCTTTGAGTGATGTTGATGACGTTGCTCGTAGGTGAACTTGTGGAGGATGCTCGAGGTTGATGAAGATCATCTTGAGTTGGGAGCAATCCTTCTCGTTTTAGTACACTTGTCACCTACAAAGGTTAGTCATGCAAGGAAGGGCAATAGATATATCCATTTGACATGATACCAAATTAAGAATTATAAATGTATGTCAAGGATATGGTTGAGGTGTCTTCTTCCTTCCATCATCAAGAGGGGTTGTGGATACTTGATAATGACAAGATTGCTTAAGAGTTGAATTGATGGCAATCTTGTGGAATGAGATTCTCCCAAGTACCTACAAAAGGGTTAGATGCAATACAAGGGAGCATAGAATTCCATGGCACAAGATAATCATGTTAGGATCAACATGGAAATATCAAGAAAGCTTATGCCCTTGCATGCAACCGAGTGAGTCTAGCTCAAGTTTGAAGCATCAATGATGTTCAACTCACTCCTCAAATAACAAAATGTTTTCTCATCAAGTGGCTTGGTAAAGATATCGGCCAATTGCTTGTTGGTGCGAACATGCTTAAGATTAATATCTCCTTTGGCAACATGATCACGAATGAAATGATGTCGAACTTGAATATGTTTTGTTCGAGAATGTTGCACAGGATTATTACCAATTTTAATAGCACTTTCATTGTCACAAAGTAATGGAACATTTTTAACATGGATTCCATAATCCTTAAGTGTTTGTGTCATCCATAGTAATTGTGCACAACAAGATCCAGCGGCGATATACTCAGCTTCAGCAGTGGATAAAGATACCGAGTTTTGTTTCCTGGAGGACCAAGACACAAGAGATCTACCCAAAAATTGACAAGTACCCGAGGTGGATTTTCTATCAACCTTGTCACCGGCAAAATCCGAATCGGAATAGCCTACAAGGTTAAAGGAAGATCCTTTGGGATACCAAATGACAAAGTTTGGTGTTTGTATCAAATATCTCGCAATACGTTTCACGGCCAAAAGATGACACTCTTTAGGTGCAGCTTGATATCTAGCACACATGCAAACACTAAGCATAATATCGGGACGAGAGGCACATAGATATAGCAATGAACCAATCATAGATCGATAAACCTTTTGATCAACCGGTTCATCCTCCTTGGTAAGATCAACATGTCCGCTAGTAGGCATGGGTTTTTTCATACCTTTGCACTCTTGCATGTTGAACTTCTTGATCAAGTCCTTGGTATACTTAGTTTGAGAGATGAAAGTTCCTTCTTTCATTTGCTTGATTTGCAAACCAAGAAAGAATTTCAGCTCACACATCATAGACATCTCATACTTCTCGGACATCGACCTTCCAAATCTTTCACTAAATTGTGGGTTAGTAGATCCAAAGATAATATCATCCACATAGATTTGGCATACAAATAATTCACCATTAACTCTCTTAGTGAACAAGTTTGCATCAATTTTACCAATTTCAAAACCTTTTTCAATGAGAAACTTTGTTAAGCATTTGTACCAAGCACGAGGGGCTTGCTTAAGACCATAAAGGGCATTATGAAGCTTGTAAACATGATTAGGTTTCTTAGGATTCACAAAACCAGGTGGTTGCTTAACATAGACTTCTTCTTCAATCTCACCATTCAAAAAGGCACTTTAATGTCCATTTGATAAAGCGTGATATCATGGTGATTAGCATAGGCAAGAAGAATGCGAATAGCTTCAAGTCTAGCAACGGGGGCGTAGGTCTCACCGTAGTCCATACCTTCGACTTGCGTATATCCTTGGGCTACGAGACGAGCCTTGTTGCGCACGACATGACTGTCTTCGTCTTGCTAGTTCCGAAACACCCATTTGGTTCCGATGATGTTTTGCTCATCCTTGGGCTTCTCCACGAGTGTCCACACTTCGTTCCTCTCGAAGTTGTGAAGCTCTTAATGCATCGCGTTCACCCAATCCGCGTCTTCAAGAGGTTGTTCTACCTTCAAGGGCTCAATGCTAGAGATGAAAGAATAATGCTCACAAAAGTTAGCTAGACGAGTTTTAGAGCGAGTGATTCTCCCGGTTTGGATGTCACTAAAGATTTGGTTTAGGGGATGGTTCTTGGTCACTTGTGCTCGAACTCGGGGTAGCTTGGGCTTGTTAGATGGTGGAGCTTCTTCTTCATCATCATCATCTCCTTCATCTTCGTTGTTGTTGATGGTGTCGTTCCCTTGAGGTGGTGGTGAAGGTGGTTGTGGTGGATCTTCATGATGCGCTTCCTCCTCTTCATCATCTTGTCGTGTACTGCTTGTGGATGCCTCCATGTCATGTTGTGGTTCACCTTGACATGAAGTAGGGGCTTCCACTTGTGTTGATGAAGTACTTTCCTTCACCTCCATGGGACGAATCTTGCCGATGGGCAAATCTTGGATAGCTTCCGAAGGGTCCTTATCACCTACATCATTTGGCAATTGTTCGACTTGCAAACCATTAGATTCATCAAACTTCACATCTACTGTCTCTTCAACTTTTCGAGTGAAGTTGTTGTAGACACGGTAAGTGTGAGAGTTCGATCCATAACCAAGTAGGAATCCTTCATGAGATTTAGGAGCAAATTTAGTATGACGATGCTTCTCAAGAATATAGCACTTTGAGCCGAATACCCGAAAGTATCCAACTTGGGGTTTGTTACCGGTGAGTAGCTCGTATGCTGTTTTACCAAGAAGCTTGTGCAAGTAGAGTCGGTTTGTGGCATGACATGCTGTTTCCACAGCTTCTGCCCAAAAGTGTCTTGGCGTCTCGTATTCGTCAAGCATCGTTCTTGCCATCTCAATGAGAGTCCGGTTCTTCCTCTCAACAACTCCATTTTGTTGAGGCGTGTACGTAGCCGAGAACTCATGTGAGACACCTTCTTCGTCAAGGAAGGTATCCACATGGGTGTTCTTGAACTCCGATCCGTTATCGCTCCGAACCTTCTTGATCTTCACTTCAAACTGATTTTGCGCTTTGCGAGCGAAGTTCTTGAAGATCTTTTGAACCTGCGACTTATCATCAAGAAAGAATACCCACATAAATCTGGAAAAATCATCAACTATAACTAGACCATAGGAATTTCCACCGAGACTCTTGTAAGCGTTGGGACCAAACAGATCCATGTGAAGTAACTCGAGTGGTCTCCTAGTAGTCATGATATTCTTAACGGGATGACTTCCACCTAATTGCTTTCCAGCTTGACAAGCACTACAAAGTCTATCTTTGTCAAAGATAACATCTTTAACACCAAGTATATGATCACCTTTGATAAGCTTGTCTAAATTACGCATGCCAACATGTCCAAGTCTTCTATGCCAAAGCCAACCTTTAGAGGATTTAGCAATTAAACAAGTGCGAGGTTTGGATCTCTTAGTGAAGTCAACAATGTATAGATCACCTCTACGGAAACCGGTAAAGACCATTTTATGATTATCTTGACGAAACACTTGGCAATCTACTTTCGTGAATAGCACATTAAAACCAAAGTCAGCAAGTCTAGATACGGAAAGAAGATTGTAGCCAAGGGATTCAACAAGCATGACATTTTGAATAGAGCTATCATGGGATATGGCTCTTACCCTTGGAGTTGTCTCCAAACGTTACGTACCTTCATGGTCCATGGTTTGGTGTGATCTCTTCAAACATCTCTCTATCTCCGGTCATATGATCGGTACATCCGCTATCGAGAATCCACTCTTTTCCTCCGGACATGTAATCCTTGAAGTTTGCCATGAGACTTAGATTCTTCATGATCTTCTCATACTCGATGTCTAACAGCTCATCTTCATCATAGTAGCCATGTTCCACATTGTCATCATCAAGTGGGAAATCCTCGTCATAAAGAACAAGAGATTCGTTAGGATGGTGATCATGACAATGTTCAAGTTTATGAATGCGAAGGACTTCTATAATGATATTGTTGATAGTTGTGACATCTCCTTTAGCACGCATGAGGTCTCTAAGCTCAAATAGATAATCATCAAATTTAGGATCACTAGGCGTCATTTGGTGGAAGGCAATAGTTTTATGAAGAATTTCATCAAGATTACTCAATGAATAACTTGGATATCGTTTCTCCAAGTCATTCCACAAAGTGTAAGCACATACAAAATTCTTCATTTGATTGAGCACATTTCTAGGCAAAGCTCTAACAATGAGATTGACAGTTCTAAGATTGCATAGCATATCAACTTCCTCTTCGTGTGTGGGATGCAAGGGATCAATGGGAGGCACATAGGGGCTCTTAACAAATTTGCTCAATTTAAATTCATTAAACAGCTCAAGCATCAAAGTTTTCCATTGACTATAGTATTCTCCATCAAGAATAGGTACTCTACAACTCAAACTACCTATACTAGACACATCCATCTTCCTCCTCGGTGATTAGACCGAAGCAATGGAGACCAAAGCTCTGATACCAATTGAGGGATCACTAGAAGAGTGTCTAGAGGGGGGGGTGAATAGACTACTAGCAGGAATTTAAAACCTAACCTTTTCCCAAGTTAATTGGTTGGCAGATTTTAACAGTTATAGCAAGTCTAGCAAGTCTAACAGCCCTACACATGCATGCCAACAAATATGGCAGCGGAAAGTAAAGACATTGCACATGAAGTAAAGAGTAGAGATATGGAGATCAAACACAATTGGAGACGCAAGGATTTTTCCCGTGGTTCCGATAGGTGGTGCTATCGTACGTCCACGTTTATGGAGTCTTCAACCCACGGAGGGTAACGGTCGCGAGAGTCCACGGAGGGCTCCACCCATAAGGGTCCACGAAGTAGCAACCTTGAATATTCCATAACGGCTTCCGTCCACGAAGGAGTAGCCTCACTATGGGTAGATCTTCACGAACTAGGCGATCTCCTTGCCCTTACAAACTTCTTGGTTCAACTCCACAACACGAAGTAGGAGGTTCCCAAGCGACACCTAACCAATCTAGGGGGCACCACCCTCCAAAAGGTAATAGGCTCGGTAATGTCGATGAACTCCTTGCTCTTGTGCTTCAAGATGATAGACTCCTCAACACACAATCACTCTCTCACAGATTTGGCTTGGTGGAAGAGATGGGATTGGTGGAAAGCAACTTGGGGAGGCTAGAAATCAAGATCCATATGGTTGGAGTGGAAGATCTTGACCTCAACACAAGAATAGGTGGTTCTTTCTCAGAAAACTGGATGGGGCAAGTATGGAATAGTTCTGAGTACTTCTCACTCGAGTAGGTGGTGGTGGAGGGGTATATATAGGCATCCCCAAAAATCCAACCGTTACACACAAAATGACCAACTCGGTGACACCGATGTGTAAATCTCGGTGGTACCAAAGTGACCAAAAGGTGGCAACTTTTGAATCTCGGTGAGACCGATATAGGAAACTCGGTTGCACCGATAAGGTGACCAACGGTCAGATTGACAATCTTGGTGACGCCGATCCAACAATCTCGGTGGTACCGATATTGTGAATTTGCGTAACAGAAAGTTGGCAACCTAAACTCGGTGGCACCGGGATTGAATCGGTTGCACCGAAGTGGCTAGGGTTTGGCTGAGTCTGTCTGAGGTTGAGATTCCGTGGCACCGGGATGGAAATGTTGGTTGCACCAATTTTGAGTATATGGCTTTGGACAGACTTTGGTGGGAGAGCTTGTGGGTGTTTTTGGTGACTATCACTTGTGCACGTATGAGCATTTTGTTCACCAACAAAACCTTACCCCCTTTTAATAGTATTGGCTTTCCTATGGACTCAAAGTGATTTCTCACAAATGTAAAATGTAGAGTCCTCTTCCTTGAAGCTTTGCCAATCCATTTCCTTGCATCTTGGGGTATTTCCACAATCTCCACAATCCTTTTGCCAACCCTCTCTGTGGACTTTATCTGAAATACACTAGGTAAAAGTATTAGTCCAAGAGACAATGTATGTTGTCATGAATTATCAAAACCACCAAGGGAGCATGTTGTGCTTTCAAATATGCATGTGCTTTCTACTCCTACTTGCAATTATTATGAGAGAGGAAGCAAATCTTCACGTCTCTATGTTTCTAATACGATAAAATTGCAAGAAACTACTTATGCTATGTATTGGCCTTTACTTTGTGTGAATGAATTGTTCTTGTATGACATGCCAATGCATAGGAAGAGAGTTAGACTTCATTGTCACATTATATATATCACTTTGTGCTCACTACTTAATTACAAATCATTGTTAATTAAAATTGGCTTTGATATACCTTGGGATCCGGGTGGATCAATTACTTGAGCACCATATGCCTAGCTTAATGGCTTTAAAGAAAGTGCTGCCAGGGAGACAACCCGGAAGTTTTAGAGAGTAATTTATATCTTTTGTGTGCTTTTAAATAATTAAAAACAAAAAAATAAAGTGAGGAACTTAAAACCTTTTCAAAAAGAGAAGTGAAAGTGAGAAAGACGAGCATCGTTGAAGTGGGGGCTAGCCTTGAACTTTTGTTCATGCCCATGGAAACTTTGTGAATCTTGATTACAACAAATTTGGAACAAAAATAATTATCCCCTCACTGCTGGAATCCAGGGATTTGCCATCTGCTGGCTGATGGCAAAGAGAGTCTTTGCCGTCTCCTGCAACAAACCAGACGGCAAAGAGCTGACAGAGGGCAAAGATTTAATTTGCCATCAGTAAGCTCTTTGTCGTCCGCCAGCTGACGGCAAAGAGCCCGAAGGCAGACGGCAAAGAGCACGGGGTGGGCCCCACTACACCGTTGGCTGGCGGACCATTGGCCGGCGGACTCTTTGTCGTTTGCTACTCTTTGTCGTCTGCCTTTTGCCTCTTTGTCGTCGGCTGGCGGACGGCAATGAGGATGCCGCCCTAATGGCCGTCGGCCCCCACCCGAAACCCCCCTCTCTCCCCCATCTCTCTCTCTTCCTCCTCCACGCGCCCCCTCCTCCCCGCGACCACCTCCTCCACCACCGCGCCGCCGCCCACCGCGCCCGTCGTACCGGCGCCCCGGCGCCTCGCCGCCCCGCGCCCCCCTCCCTGCGACCCCCTCCTCCCCGCGCCGTGCGCCCCCCCTCCCCGCGCCCCCTCCACCACCGAGCCCGTCGTCCCACCCGCCGCCCCGTCGTCCCTGCCGCCCCGGCACCCCGACGCCCCGCCGCCCATGCCGCCCCTGCGCCCCGCCGCCCCGGGGCCCCGCCGCCCCCGACGCCCCGCCGCCCGCCGCCCACGCCGATGAGAACCCCCCGGCGGCCGCCTCATTTTTTTCTGTTTTTTTCTGTTAAATTAGTTAGGTTAATTAGGTTAGTTAGTTACGTTAGTTAGTTGGGTTAGTTTAATAAAAAAAGGAGAAGAAAAATTAGTTAAGTAAAAAAAGAAGGAAAAAAATGAAAAAGAAAAAAGGAAAAGAAGAAAAGAAGAAGAAGAAGAAGAAGAAGGGAATGAAGAAGAAGGAAAAGAAAGAAGGAAAAGAAGAAGGAAAAGAAGAAGGAGAAGAAGAAGAAGAAGAGGAGGAGGAGAAGAAAGAAGAAGAAGAAGAAGAAGAAGAAGAAAAAGAGGAGAGGAGGATAAGAAGAAGAGGAAAATGGAAAAGAAGAAGAAGAACAACAACAACAAGAAGAAGAAGAAGAAGAAGAAGAAGAGCCCCCGACCCCCGACGCCACTGACCCTCGACCTCCGACGCCACCGACCCTCGACCCCCGACGCAACTGACCCCCGACCCCCGACGCCACCGACCCCCGACCCACGACGCCACCGACCCCCGACCCCCGACGCCACTGACCCTGACCCCCGACGCCACTGACCCCCGACCCCCGACGCCATCGACCCCCGACCACCCACGCCACCGACCCCCGACCCCCGACACCACCGACCACCGACCCCCGACCGCCGACGCCAATGACCCTCGACGCCACTGACTCCCGACGCCACTGACCCCCGACCCCCGACACCTATTCTGCCTCCTGTTGACCGAAAAGGTGCTCTTCGGCCTTCCAGAGGCCGAGGAGGTCATAGTTTTGTAAATTATGAGTTTGGTCACATATTTTCCGATTTTGTTATAAAAAACATCATATTTGTGTTGATCGGGTGAATTTCAGTGTGCAGTTGTTCGACGACCTCCCCGCGCGTTGGACGAGCTCCCCTGCTGCGTTCGTGGATGAGCACAAATGACATCTCGTCCCCCCCCTTAATTTGCTCTGTGCCGCTCTTCGTGCCGATGAAACTTGCTAGCTATAGGTGTCTTCAATTCAACAGTATGCGTGACCTGTATGCGTCTCCCGTTCGAAAGGGCGGCATCTATAAATATGCATGTCTTTGCATATTTATAACCGCCATCCTTTCGAATTGTCCAACGTTATCCATGGACAGCCCGAGTATGTGTAGATTGGGTTCGTTTTCCCGTATGCTCTGCTCCGGATCCAATGCGAAATTTCGTCAGTGCCTCCCTGTTGTTCTCCGGGTACACATCCTCTCTGCTTATTGCCGAGACGTGTATCAGGAGAACAGCAGGGAGGTGCTGCCGAAATTCTGCGTCGGATCCGGAGCAGAGCATGGGAAATCGAACCCAATCTACACATACTCGGGTGGGATTAGGACCTATCTTTACCTATTAGCGTGTAGGTTGCATGGACGTAATAAAACTGACAAACTTGATTAACTGATGAATATATATGCTGAATTATATATATATTTCTTGTGTGTCTAGTAGCTAGGAAAGATGAGTGATTGTGCGTGGATGTACACCGGTCACACTAGTCAGGAAGACATGACCAAAGAATGGTTAACAAATACCAAGGGATTTGTGAGAGCCGCATTTGCAAATGGCCAGGAAAAAACATGGTGCCCTGTCCCCGGTGCGGCAACTTTAAAAAGCAGACAGAGGGTGAAATGGGTAAACACCTGCAGAACTGGGGTTTTATGCCTAATTATACGGTGTGGACTTTTCATGGTGAGTCTGCCTAACGTGCCAGAGCTGAGGTGGTTCGTCGTCGCACCGACGAGCATGGTACCGGGATCGAAGACATGGTGCAAGACTTTGATGATGCTCGGGATTCGGACGATGAGATGGAGGAATCTGCAAAGGCATTCTATGAAATGTTGGAGTCTTCAAAACGTCCTCTCCACGAGCACACTGAGCTTTGTCAGCTGGATGCCATTGCGCAAGTAATGGCTCCGAAGGCTCAATTCAACCTGGGAAGAGAATGCTATGACGCGATGATGACAATATTTGGACGCTTTCTACCCAAAGGCCATGTACTGCCTGCAAACCTGTACCAGTCGGACAAAATCCTCCGTGTACTTAAGATGCCCTATGAGAAGATAGATGCCTGTGAGAATGGATGTGCCTTATTTAGGCTTGAGTATGCGGACTTGAACTATTGTCCCATTTGCAAGTCTTCCAGGTATGTTGTGGTAGACAACGGTATGGGTGAGAAGATTCAGACCAAAATCCCCGTTAATGTTCTTCCCTATATGCCAATCGTACCAAGACTTCAACGTCTTTTCATGGTCGAAGAGACGGCCAGACAGATGACATGGCACAAATTGGGCAAAATAACCAAACTAGATGCAGATGGGAATCAGATGTTGGTACACACTTCAGACGCTTTTGCCTGGAAGCACTTCAATGCATTACATAAGGATAAAGCGGCAGATCCAAGGCATCCTCGAGTCATCATTAGCATTGATGGGTTCAATGTGTTTGGTATGATGGCAACCCAATACTGTTGTTGGTCTGTATTTGTCATTCAACTCAATCTCCCCCCCCCCCCGGAGAGATTATAAAAAGAAAGAACATTTTCCTAACATTGATAATTCCAAGGCCCAACTATCCGGGGAAGGATATGAATGTGTACATGCAGCCGCTTAAGGATGAATTGCAAGAAGCTTGGGATAATGGGATCAAGACATACGACGCCGCTACAAAACAAAACTTCATGATGCATGTGTGGTACATGTACTCGATGCATGACTTGCCGGCGTATGCGCTATTCGTTGGCTGGAGTGTGCATGGAAGGTTCCCGTGCCCCACATGCAAGGCAGCTCTTCATTTTCGTTGGCTGCAGGCTGGTCGCAAGTTTTCTTGCTTCGACTTGCATAGACAGTTCCTGGATCCTCGCCATAAGTTTAGAAAAGACAAGAAGAATTTCATCAAAGGTAGAGTTGTCAAAAACTCTGCACCACCTGCGTTGACAGACCAACAGACCCTGGATCAGTTAAACGCTCTCGAGCCTGATCCAGAGCGTCCAGGGTATTTCAAAGGGTATAATTCGCAAGACGCCTGGACTCACAAGACATGCTTATGGGATCTGCCTTACTTCAAAGACATGCTTTGCCCACACAACATCGACGTCATGCACACTGAAAAGAATATCGCCGAGGCCCTTTTTGGTACATTGTTGGGCATAGAGGGGAAGTCAAAGGATAATCCTAAGGCTAGAGTCGATCAGGACGCTCTATGTGATAGACTGTTACAAAACATGCGACAACCGAAAGGAAAGCAGAACTGGACAAAGCCAAAGGCATGGTTCAATCTTGGAAGGCCAGCTATGAGGGAAATGACCTTGTGGGTGAAAATGCAGTTGATGTTCCCCGATGGGTATGTAGCGAATCTAAAGAGGGGAGCGAGTCTTGACAAACTGAAAATATTTGGTCTCAAGAGTCATGATTGGCACATATGGCTTGAGCGGGTAATGCCGGTGATGTTGCGTGGCTTTATCCCTATGGATGAATGGCTAGTACTGGAAGAGCTGAGCTATTTCTTCCGTTCTCTTTGTGCAAAAGTACTATCGCCTGTCGTGCTATCTGAAATGGAAGAGTTGGCGCCGGAGTTGATATGCAAGTTAGAGAAGATCTTTCCACAGGGCTTCTTTAATCCAATGCAGCATTTGATTTTGCACCTCCCGACCGAGGCAAGATTGGGGGGGCCCGTGCAAAATTGTTGGTGCTACGCAACTGAGAGGATGCAGAAGACGCTTCGAACAAAATGTAAAAATAAACGTCGAATTGAAGCATCGATGGCCGAGGCATTCATTACTGAGGAGGCGGCAAACTTCGTGACAGCACACTACGAAGCCAAAAATCGTCATTTACATAATCCGAAGCCTCGATACAATGATGGCGACCCTAAAAAAGGTCGATCCAACCTCAGCCTATTCAAAGGGAAGCTCGCACCAGCCGGTGCTTCGAAAGGAATAGCATTGGATGTCAAAGAATGGCGGACCATTTCGTTGTATATCTTCAACAACCTAACGAAGTGCGGCCGTTCATCGAGTAAGTTCTCGGTACATTGTTTCGCAACTTCTAATTCCTTTGAACTGCTCTTATTAGCGGATATTTGATACAGTCGATACGTCACCAAATTCTCGGATGGAGCGATGATCCAAAAGGATTCCATCAAAGAGTATGAGCTTCTGGCAAAGCATGGAGGCGGCTATCCCAGTTTCATCTCTTGGTTCAAACAAACGGTAATTTCCATTAGACCATTTCATTTCTTCATCTAATTTGCGGCTAATGCAACAATCCCTTCGTATTAAACTTGTAGGCTAATTCAGAGTCTATGGACGCCGAATTGAGACAAGTCGCTAATGGTTTTGACTATAAGGTCCGTTCATTTGACAAATACGACATCAATGGGTATCGCTTTCGTACCTTTGGCAAAGAGCTATCTATGGCCAACTGAAAGTCTATAAATTGTTGTGTCTCTGCTATCGGCGAAGGAGGTACCGAGTATTATGGAAGAGTTGAAGCAATTTATGAACTTCTATTCTATGGTGAAAACCCACCGAACGTCGTAGTCTTCAAATGCTATTGGTTCCAGCCGAAGGAGACTAGAAGGACTCATGAACATATAGGGCTTGTTGAAATCAAACAAAGCACCCATTTTAGATGTTCCCGATGTCTATATTACGGCTCAACAGGCGACCCAAGTTTTCTATCTACCATGGGCCTGCCAAACTGATCCAAATCTGAATGGTTGGGATGTCGTTTATAAAGTTCCGCCACATTTTAGACCACCTCCCCTCAATGAAGAGGATTATGAACCTCACATTAACGCAGACACATATGAAGGAGAATTCTTCCAAGAAACACGTCTTTCCAAAAAACATTTCAAGAACCGCTCTACTTCACCCCAGAACATTGAAGTAGACAGCGACTGTGAATCCGTCTTCACCCCTGAGCTGGAACAAGAAGAGCCGGAACAAGAAGAGGTTACTGCTGCAGATGACCTGTCAATGCTTGACCGATTACATAAAGGAGGCCTTCCACATGTTGTTCCCGATAGTGATGATGATGATGCATTTATTGATGATAGTGATGATGATGATCCCGGAGCATATATAGACGATCAAGATTATTATTAGTTCATGTCCGGTATTCAATTTTTATAACATGATGATGATACACTTAAATTATATACATGTCGGTATTCAATTTTTATTATTCATGTTGGTATTCATTTTTTTTATGTTGTACTAATTTCGTTCACTCTTTGTCATGGCAGGTGTTGAAAGATGGTGGGCGCGGGTCCAGAGCGTTCCGCGGCTCAGTCTTCGTCGGCGCGTGGTGGGAGGGGTACTTTCATTCCACCCCAGTATCTCCGGAGAGCGTTGCTCGACTGTATGCAGACACAGGCGGGAGCTTCTTCGTCGGCGTCGTTGCCCACCGGGAGAGGAGGTCGGGGGAAGAAGAGACGTACTAGAGGTACACGCGCCTGTGCTGGGAGAGGTAGGCAGGCTGCTACACCTTCCTCGCCGCCACCCCCAGCTGATTCACCCGAGCACAAGACTGCTAGGGTGGACCCATCCGAGGAGGAGGCTACGTGGACTCCGGTCCACGAGCCTAGGGTCGACGAGCATTCGTCCCACAAGACTCCTGTCCCACAGGCTTCGTCCCACGAGACTCCGGGGCAGAGCAGGGATCAGGGTACGTCCTAGTAGACCCAATGGGATAGCTGGCTGGAGCCGAGTGGCCATGCTGATTGTGGCGGGGATGGGATTTCTGATAGCGAGGACGAGGTGGTTGAGGGGGGGGGGAGGTCTACCAGCGTGGTGGTACACGGCTCCCCCCGCGCCGGTAACCCGCGAGCAGAGGTGGTTGATTAGGCCTAATGGGGAGAAGTAAGTGCATTTACTCTTTTTTCACCTTCTGCCTTCACGTTTCTTCAAATATCTAATGCATTGGCTTTGTCATACTGCAGGGGTTGGACTCATGCCAAGGGTGCCCGCAGGCCCAACTCCGTCCTTGGTGTGATTTGCCGGCACAACTTTCCGGGGTTTGTCACGTTGCCCGGTGAGGGCCGGGTTCGAGAGCTAGAATTAACCTGGGAGCACTACTTGGCTGCCCCGGCCCCGCCGGAGACGAGGATCGATGGTGTCTTGTGCCACACGAGGGCCGACATGGTGATCAGACAGTTTTGGGTAATTTTTCCTTTACACAATTAAAAATCAACAATAGCTATTTATTGTACTAATCAACGTTGTCTCGTTTGATTGCAGACCTTCTACAGGTGTGAGGAGGGGTACGAGGAGGCCGCGGCAAAGGTTATCGATGTCGAGTGCAAGCGCCTACTACAGAACTTACGGCAGGAGGCTCGACCGCAGGCTGTTTGAGACTACTACGCCTTGCGGGAAGTTAAGAAGGAAAAGACGACGTGCCACGGAAAGTTTCTGGAGAAGGAGCAGTACATGAAGGTAATTACCTTTTCTTAAGGCCTTGCACTTAGTTTCCTTGATTTGATTCGTAGGCGTAGCGCTCAAGTTATTCTTTACTCACTTAGGTGCCCCCGATATGGTGTGCGGATAAGATGGATTTTTGGGAGGCGTTGGTTTATGAGTGGTGCTCAGAGCAATGGCTAGCCGTCCACAACAACGCCAAAGACCGGCGTGCCAAAATGGCTGGTGTGCCACACCATCAAGGCAGCGCCGACCCATATCAGTTCGGGGAGAACTGGGTATGTGGTTTGATTCATGATTCATGCAATTCATTCTTGATGCTTGCTTGAGCCCTTTACTAATACTTTGTTCCTCTCTCTCTATTTTAGGCGCATCACAATAACACGGAGGTGCCAGAGATATACGACCTCTATGCCATGGCCCATACTGCCTCGTACAAGAAGGCGAAGGCATTCTCTGAGTCTGACCTCGATCATCCCGAGAACTTCAACAACATCTCCTCCCACCACAAGCTCGTGAGGTACAGAGATGTGGGGAAGGCGGTGAATGGGGAGGACTTCTACCCGAGCCAGCATCCAATTGATCCAGAGCCGGTGATGATAGCTAGCGGCGGGAGGCCCCATGGCTCGATAGCCATTGGAGATGGACTTATACGGTCTTCTCGCACTCTCTGGGAGATCAAGGCGCGCCAAACGAGCTCCTGTCCTGAGATAAGGCCTCGTCCACGGCCAGTCGAGCTCGCCATCGAGGTTAGTCATACGGACTTAGATAGCTTTCCTCCATTACATTGTGTGTGCGAACAAAGATGATTACAATGCTAACGAGGAGTTGTGTTGCAGGCTGCTCTGCAGAAAGAGAGAGAGGCAACCCAGACGCTTCTGGAGGAACATGCCCGGCAGGCGGCGGATGAGAAGAGGGATTTGGAGGAGAGGACGGCTAGGTTGTTGGAGGAGGAGAGGGCACGGAACGATGCATCTAACCGGGCCATGTACGAGCTCATCGTGGTAAGTTTCTTCTTCATATTAGCCAAATCATGCACTACAGGTTCGTTTCATTAATAACAAATATGATTGACTTGTCAAAACCAAATGTGCAATCTTTGTGCGAGAAGAACGGCCAGACCCCTCCGCCGATGCCAGTCATTACCATGGCGGGAACGGTGAGTTTCATTTGAATGGTCATTAGTTACTAGTCATAACATTTAAGTGTCATCATGCTAACGAGACTTTGCAAATGATCTTTGGTGCAGCATAACTCCCGAGCCGCATCGCACGACCCTTCTCCAGGGCATCCTTCTCCAGGTGACACCGGCCCGAGCAACCCCGGTACTTCACCTCCGTGATGACGAGGACGGTAAGCCCTAATATGCCACTTACTTGGCTCATTTTCTCAAAGAAAGACAAACTTAGCACTTAGACCAATTTACGTACTTTCGGTCTGTCGGAGCTCCTTGTTAGAGTTTCATGTCTCTTCTTGATGGAGGAATCCCGACTGTTGTCGCGGGGGTCGTTTGTTCTTCTCCTTCTCTTGATATATACCTTGGTATATTGCGGGAGAGGAGAAGGGGAAATGACCATCACCGACGGTCGAAATATTAGTGTTAGGTAGTGTCCACCAACATACACCACCATATAAGTGTGAGTGAGTGCGCACCATACACACCATGAGGCATGAGAGTTTTTCTAAGGAAAACCACGAAAGACCGAAAGTCAAGCTCAACAAATGGCATAATAACCTTGGTTAGCTCATATACTTAGCTTATTTAGTTCATTTATGACATAATTAGCTTACTTAGGTCAAAAATGGCATAATAACCTTGGTTAGCGCATAAATGTTAGATTTTACCTAAGTTAGCTTTGTTTCCTCCAAAATGACATAGTAAGCTTACTTACCTCCAAAATGACATATTTTACCTAAGTTAGCTCTAAAATGACCTATACTTAGCATTGTTTTCTCCAAAATGACATTATAAGCTTACTTAGCTGATTAGCTCCGAAATGACCTATTTACCTAAGTTAGCTCTAAAATGACATATACTTAGCTTTGCTTCCTACAAAATGAGATAATGAGCTCACTTAGCTCCAGAATGACCTATACTTAGCTTTGTTTCCTCCACAATGACATAATAAGCTTAGTTAACTCAAAAATGGCATAATAGACTTGGTAACCTCATAAATGCCATATACTTAGCTTATTTTCTTGCAAAATGACACAATAAGCTTAGTTAGGTCAAAAATGGGATAATTACCTAGGTTAGCTCTAAAATGACACAATTAAGCAATAAGAAGAAGAAAAACAAGAGGAGAAAGAGAGAGAGAGAAGAAAAACACTTGTTCATCTTCTTCTTCTTCTTCTAGATCTTCTTCTACTTCTTATAGTATTCTTATTCTAACTTTCCTATTTCCAATTTTGCAGATTTGATTCACTTCACGACAGCTTGCTTTGATGTAGTGCTATAGTAATATGGTGAACAATGTGACATTTGATACTTTCAATTTGGTATAATTGTTGGTTGATCATATCCATATGGCAGGGATATTGTTTCTGTGAAATATACATATCATATGTTTGCCTGTGAAAATTCTTGAATATAACAAAAACAGGAAAAAAAGAGGCAATAGTGGCTCTTCGCCGTCTGCCACCGTCGGCAAAGCCCTCTTTGCCGTCCGCCACCGACGGCAAAGGTGGCATGTGGCAGCCGCCTGTACAACCTGGGAACTCCAGGCCTGGGACCATTTGGCCTCTTTGCCGTCCGAGGGCAGACGGCAAAGACCTTTAAACTGTGGCCGTCCGGGGGCAGACGGCAAAGACCTTGTGACGTTGCCGTCCGAGGGCTGACGACAAAGAATGCCGTTACCACCTAACGGGGCTAACGTCAGTACTACACCATCCACCCTCTTTGCCATCCACCGGCTGACGGCAAAAAAACTTTGCCGTCTGCTGAGCATAGGCACACGGCAAAGAACCCCTTTATCGGAGTTTGCAGTGCCGAAACTGTGGTCGTCTGCTGGCGGACGGCAAAGGAGTTTGCCGTCCACTGGCCTATCCTTTGTCGTCTGCTATGGCAGATGGCAAAGTGCCTGATTCCAGTAGTGCCGTGTACAAATCTATTGTATTATAGAAATAATGTGCCATGAATTACCTTTAGGAAGTTTGAATTGTTTGTTTGATATGTGCTGTGTAAAACCAGAAACTTTTGCTATAGTGTCTGAATTTTCATATTTTACTGGAACGTGCAAAAATTCTGAAATTATTACACAGTACTGATATGCAATTTTTTTACAACGTCCTAATTTTTCAGAATTGTTTGAGTTACATAAGTATAGTTTCTCTATAGATCTTTACAGACTGTCCTGTTTTTCACAGATTGCTGTTATAGTTGCTTTGCGTGCTTATGTTTGAATTCTTGTTGAGCCCCAAAGACTTGGGAGACATAGAATTGTGATAGTATACAGTGGGTAATGTTATATTATAATTATGCAATAATGTGATGGAAGGACATGATGAGATTTCATGATTATGTACTAACGTTTCTAATGAAAGTTCTGTTAAGTTTTGTGTGAATGAAGTGTTCGAAGATCGAGGAGGTGTCGATATGAGAAGAATAAGGAGAGACAAGAGTTCAAGATTGGGGTTGCCCAAGGCACCCCAATTAGATATTAAAGGAGACTCAAGCATCTAAGCTTGGGGATGCCCCGGAAGGCATCCCATCTTTCTTCAACAACTATCGATATGTTTCGGTTTTTGTTTTGTTCACATGATATGCGTAAGTTCTTGGAGCGTCGTGTGCCTTTTATTTTCCTTTTAGCAATGCACCATGCTGGTTTGAGAAAGTCCATGGTTGATTTATAGAATGCTCTTTGCACGCCAGTTATATATTTTGAGTATGGGTTTATAGAATGCTTCATGTGCTTTGCTTATATCATTTGAAGTTGGATGCCTATTTCTCTACATATAGAAAACCGTTATTTGTAGAATGCTCTTTTGCTTCACTTATATTTATTAGAGCATGTCCAGGTCTTTTGTGGAAAGAATTAAACTCTCGTTCTTTACTTATATTTGTTTGAGAGTTAATAAAAGGTGACGGTAATTTGCATGTGTTATAAGACTAGTCCAAAGATAATAGGTATTCAAGGAGTGATAATCAAACCCTTCATGTAGCACATTAAAGAGAAATTGAGGGTTAATGATATTGACGTGGTAATGCGAAAGAGTATGAGTGCATCATTGTTGATTCATAGAAGTGTCGATATTAAGAGGTATTAACTTCTTGTTTGTCTAAATATTAAAAAGGCATGGTGAGGATGTGTGAGCATTTCTATTCCTCGTTAAAATCCTAGTGTTGTTTCGGGTCGGAGGCACGTGATGGTTAACTCCTCCCAACCTCCTCCCTTGGGGCATGCGAGTAGTACTTTAATTTGTGATAAAACTAATAAGAATTTGCAATACGTATATGAGTTCTTTATGACTAATGTGAAACCATGGACATACTCAATCTCACTTATTCATATTTTGCTAGCCTCTTCGGTACCGTGCCTTGCCCATTCTCACCTCGAGGATCAGTGCAACTTTCGTCGGTGCATCCAAACCCCGTGACATGATACGCTCTGTTGCACATAAGCCTCATTATATCTTCCTCAAAACAGCCACCATACCTACTTATCATGGCATTTCCATAGCCATTCCGAGATATATTACCATGCAACTTCCACCGTCACTTCATATGACTTGTATTTTCGTTGTCATATTGCTTTGCATGATCGTAAGAAAGCGAGCATGATATTTACAAGGCTTGTCCATTTTTTGATATCTTTTGCTATGCTACACTACTAGGGAAAAGCCTAGCAGTAGCGCGGGTTAAGGGCCTGTCAGTAGCGCGGGGCACCGCGCTACTGCTACGGTGCCACATCTAACTTGTAGCAGTAGCGTCGCTCCCCGCGCTACTGATAATTAACTTACCAGTAGCGCTGGTCTCTAACCCGTGCCACTACTAATTTTATGCTTTTTTTGGTTTACTAATGACATCACAAGTGTAATTAGCAGTACCGTGGTGGGCCCAATGTAGCAGCAGTGTCAGTAGTAAGAAGAAGAGGATGGGTTTATATATATCATTATTGATGACAATTTGAGTTCAAACAGATAACTAGATTTCAAAAACCCTACAAGTCCAGACCGAACTGCTAGATCGAGACCAATAATGAAAAAACTATCAACCTTAAACTAGAGCTTAATCTTACTACAATACTATTAATGAGCAGAATCTGGTGGTGCAGAATCTGATGGTGGGGGCATTCTTGGTGAAAGTATCCCGACAACACTTCCCCATCAGGCTCTTTGAGCCGGGCACGAAGATGTCACTTGTTGTAGTGCCCATTTCATAACCAAGTGGGGACTACTCTGAGGTGGCATCCGAGCATGCTCTGCAGCGTTGGCCTCCGCGAAGATGATGTCTGCTGCAACTTGTAGTTGTGTTTGGGCATAACTCTTGCACTCATTGACATCGTACTCCCAGTGACTAGACTGGGTCTTCTGAAACATATTCTCCGCCTCTTTCAGCTCCCGCATACAATCTCTCCATCCAAACACTACATCGTCAATCCTTTTTCCCCGCGCCAGCAACTTTCTCCGCCACTCCAACTCCTCTTCACGAGAACGTCTAGGAGACATGGAATCCCTGCAAATTTGGCATGATATTTTCTTAACAATGGACATATTAAATTGCACAACGTGTAGCAGACATGGAATCCCTGTAAATTTCCCCGCGGCAACAAATCTCATGAAGAAATCACATCCACAGGAGCAATGGTTTAGATGCAATCATCCACGAAAGTTTGCAAGTTTAAACATTTTTTTACGGTTACGACGTGAAGCACCTTTGTAACACAATTTACAGCATGTGGATGAATTCCGATATGCATCCATACATCCATCTAACCATCTAAATGCATCCATCCATAACCATCTAAATGCATCCATCCATCCATCTAACTATCTAAATGCATCCATACATCCATCTAACCATCTAAATGCATCCATTCATAACCATCTAAAAGCATCAATCCATCCATCCATTAAGCTTTTCTAGCAGTGCAAAAACAGAGGGAGGAGGGAGAAGGGGGGAGAGTGGGAGAGAGGAGGGAGGGAGAGCTACCGTTGCGTGGATGGCCGGGATGGGAGGGACAGAACAGGGGATGGCCGCCGCGTGGGGAGGGCCAGGATGGGGAGGGCCGCCGCGTGGGGAGGGCCGGGACGGGGAGGGCCACCGCGTGGGGAGGGCCAAGATGGGGAGGGCTGCCGCGTGGGGAGGGCCGGGACGGGGAGGGCCGCCGCGTGGGGCGGTCGGCCGGGATGCGGGAGCGCCGCCGCGAGGGAGATAGTGGAGAGGGAGATCTACAGAGTGAGGAGTGAGGGGGCACGGGCCGGGGGGGGGGTGAAGATAAGGTATGACCTAGCAGTAGCGCGGTCAAGGAAAACACGCTACGGATACACATTTAGCAGTAGCGCTGGTTTACGTGAACCGCTACTGCTAAGTGGGGCCCACAATATGGCACATCACAGCTTTAGTTGCAGCGACCCGTCAAACTTAGCAGTAGCGCCCTACTATAAAAACGCGCTACTATTATTCTGTTAGCAGTAGCGCTGTTTGCAGAAGGGCGCTACCACTATACCTAGCCTGTCGGCAACAGTGTGGCAATTATATTAGTAGCGCGTTTTATACCAGCCGCGCTACTGCTATGTGGATACCAGTAGCGCCTCTTGTGGCGACGCGCTACTGCTAATTAGCGGTAGCGCCTTATTTTAACAAGCGCTACTGATAAGATTCTGTGCATAAGGTTTTCCCTAGTAGTGCTAGATCATTCACATCCTGGTACACTACTAGAGGCATTCATATAGAGTCATATCATGCTATCAGTTTTTCATATCGAGTTGTAAGTAAATAAAAGTGTGATGATCATCATTATTAGAGCATTGTCCCAGCGAGGAAAGAATGATGGAGATGATGATTCTCCCACAAGTCGAGATGAGATTCCGGATGAAAAGAATAAAGATGGGGGAGGCCAAATGAGCCCACCATCCATTCAAAAAAAATCAAAAAAATCAAAAAAATCAAAAAAAAATGAGAGAAAATGAGAGAAGGGACTTTGCTACTATCCTTTACCACACTTGTGCCTCAAAGTGGCACCATGTTCTTCATACAGAGAGTCTCCTGTTTTGTCACTTCCATATGCTAGTGGGAATTTTTCATTATAGAACTTGGCTTGTATATTCCGATAACGGGCATCCTCAAATGCCTGAGGTCTTCATGAGCAAGCAACACTGGTGCAACGACGTGCTATACAAATGGTTTATAACCCTTTCCGCGACGTAGGTCTGAACCGTCGCCTTGCATGTGTGGGCGATAGGGGGGTCCATCCCGCACGACACGGAAAACCTGTCGGCGATGGTGACCAACGAACGCAAACGATGTGCAAATATAATCGTGTGTAGTGCAGGAACATATCGCACACATAATATTTTGGGCTTACGTGTGGGATTTGGGATCAATCACACACGTGCAAGACGAGTCGAACGCGTCTAATTGCTCATGGAAAACAAATGGAGTTTGATCTTTTACCATTTGCGAAACGTTACCTAATCCACACGGGCCATTGTATAAACTTTGTGTGATATGTTCATCATCGCACACGAGATTTCTCTGGTCACCGTCTGCCATGCATGGCATCATCGGACACGTTTCCCGAGAAAAGTATGCGTGGGATCGTCTTTGCATCGGGCATGATTTCCTGTTGGCTCACGTGTGAGATACAGTGCTATCGCAAACATTTAGGAGCTCCTACACACACGTACGAGTGCTGCAAACCGTTTGTGATTACTTATGTATCACCAATGTTGTAGATTATATCTCGTGCGCTTTTCATGTGGATCACAGGCGGTTGCGCTACGAGTTGCGTGTGCTTTCCGTTCTGGACCGCACACGCTTAGTTGCTTGAACCATGTGCGCTGAAATTGCCAGGTTATTGTAATATATCGGATTTAATTCACCCTGCAAATAGCAAATTCGACACAATATGCAATCGACAAATAGTGTCCACATGAAGAACATTCATCATAATTCGCCACAATATGCAATTCAACGAATAGTGTCCACAAGCAGAGGATTCATCATAATTCACGACAATATGCAATTGAGCAAAAGCTAGCTAAATTCCACAGCTGTTAAACCGACATATGCAGTACATAATCATAGTGTACAAAATACGAAGAAATGATCACATGGAAAATAATGCATCCATGTGTATATGTTTAGCTGATAACACTATATGAATGCGTACTTATTATTCAGGGATATGAACCCGGAAATCTTCGACGTCATCATTGGGCTTGATATAGTGTTTCACAAAGAAGGTGCTGATAAATTTCCTAACAGACATCAATTCATCCGCGGCGAGCGGTGAAGAGGTCATCGGTCCGAAGATCAACTGCAGGACTTTTAGATCAGAATGTGACATACGTGTGGAGTAGATGATAGTAATTAAGAAGCAGACTTACTTGTTTTATCATGTCTGCCTTGACACCACATTCAACACGTGTGCATAGGTTCATCATGTGTGCACAAACATAGTATCCACATAGGATGGTACCTTGTTGTTGCTGAGGACACTGAATTTTTTTGTACAGTATTAGTCATGTATTTGCTCTGTTAGGAACAACCTAACCGGTGTAAGTTGTTTCTTCTTTTTTCTATTGAGAGAAATAGAAAGAGGTTTACTTAGAAAGTTGAACATCTGACTTGCATTTTCTGAAAGTAACGGATTTCGTTGTCTTACCGGAGAAACGATCACGTGCTGCAGAGGTAGTTGGTGGTCGAACCGATTACCTCCTAAAGTTATGTTCGTTGACAATACACTGCACATGAAGATGAATTTTCACACACTCAATTCTAGAACCAGATATGAACACAACGCATTAACATTAGAAAAATCCATACCTATCCATGAAATCCTGAAGAAGACTCAGATCCTGAGGCGCATTTGACTCTGTGAGAGAATCCATGTAGTAAACTGTTTTGCGTTTTGGAACAATGACCACCAAGATTTAGTGGCCTCTATAGTTTAAGAAAACCATGAACGTACGAACTATGTCAAGAACTGAAAGACGATCAATGTATGCGTGGTTTTATATTTAACTTTCCATTCATGATATGGACACATGAAGAATTCTCCTATGTGTAAGCTGAACAAGATCTTGATGACATAATCAATGGAAGCCTTGCGTGAGACATTATCTCGTAACAAAACGCCGCTTGCTAAATCAGGATCTATGAAATACGTATGCACCCTTGATGTTCTCTGCATCGTCAATCCCGTGAGAGGAATACAATACAGTTAGCTTTTTTGTCATTTACAACCTTGTATGGAGAAGTTGATCAGAGTTTGTGAAGTACTTACAACATCAAGCATTTGACAAGAGTGGTAGCAAGCTCATCGAAGTTGAAGAAGAGTTGAAAGTCCTCGAATTCCACACTGATGGCACCTGCAACGTGAGAGAAATGATGGCGGTCGTAGTGCACTTGTAGAATGTTAGTATCTTCTCCTTCCAACATTCTGTCCATGCAATATTTATGTAACTTGCGAGCACTGGAACTGCACTCCTCCCAGAAATCGCCAACAAGGAATGGCTGGCCATGCTTGTACTTCGTTTCTCAAATGTGACTATTTCCTTACTAGAAAGTTGCTATTCAAGGTCTGCTTCAGACATCTGGTCAGAACTGGGATTACCCAGCCCTTCGAAAACCTTGTTGTTAATTTGGGTATGGTCGATGATTCTTTGTAGAAGGAGGCTCTTGGTCCCATCCCTCCTCGCTTTTGGGAGGCCCGACTTCCTGTGTGCAAATATGGCCGCTTCCGTCTTCTTAGCTGAAGCACTTCTTGTTTGACGTCTGGTTTCATCAACGACATGCTGCTGAGAAGCTTG
Source organism: Elymus sibiricus (assembly GCA_039707655.1). NCBI lineage: Eukaryota > Viridiplantae > Streptophyta > Magnoliopsida > Poales > Poaceae > Elymus > Elymus sibiricus. The sequence goes on from CM077665.1 coordinate 277,922,202, forward strand.
TGAAGGTATTATGGACTGCTGAACAGATGATGCCGCTGTGACGGACTGCTGAGCTGTAGTGCCAGAGTCGACGGACAGCTGACCAACCCTTGAAGCTATTCTGGGCTTCTGAGCAGTTGGTGCCAACGTGTCGATGTGTTCATGCGGCTGTGACACCGTGTTGGTTTGCTGAGCAGGCAGTGCCGACACATTGGTATGCTTATCAGGCGGCTGCGAACCGCTGGACTGATGAGCAGGTGGGTCCTGACTTTCGGAGTGCTTAGCAGGCGGTCCCGGACTTTCGGACTGCTTAGCAGGCGGTTCCAGACTTTCAGACTCCTTAGCACGCGGTTCGGTCGGGTTTGTCTGGTGAGGATGCAGTGCCGATGTGTCTGCACTTTCTACTTCAGTAACCGGCATCTAAATCGATGATACGTCTTCAGCAGGTGTAGGCCTTGCCACAGGCTGCTCAGGAGCGGACGATGACCTGGCCTCTATGGCAGGAAGTCGGTCGGGCTGATCACAGGTTGATGCCTCGGGCATCGGATTCCCAAGAGTATGTTCATCGGGGGAATCACACTAGATCTGCTATGGCGAGAGGAGAGTCACCGGTTCGAGGGCGACATTGGTTACTTTTGGGGGGCCTGGAGGGATCTCATTCAGGAAGTATATTTCTTTCCATGGCCACTGGATATGATTTAACCGTGTTTCTTCCAAGCTCCTCTGCTCATCAGGGTCCCCAAAGACATTCTTCAGGGCAAAATTACTGAATCCAGGCTTTATTTCAGTAACGTAGCACTTCACACAACCTGGCTTCAACGACGCATTGTCTAACAAGAGTCCCCCGTCCTAGTCAGGGTAGTAAACCCACGTTGTTGCACATTGTAAATTACCTTCATAATGTGTAAGCACGGCCTTCAATCTCCCCCTGTCCATATAGATCAGATATAGCACCATCATGTCCAGCTGCAACATCATTGTCGCTGGGGTTAGCTGATGCACAACTACTGTTGTGTGGTGTTGTCATACAATAAGTGGCATCATCCATGCCGACATACCCTTCTGTCTCCTGGCTCTCTCTCATCATTAGTGTCTTCTGCTGCATATATGACTCCTCAACTTCCTTTCGAATTCCAGGATACAAGTCCCTCTTAATACTTTCATGCAAGTCTTCATGCTTACCCTTGCTCCTAGCTTTTTTCATGCTGAGCCTCTCTTCTTTGCTTAGTGAGAAATCCCTCTTGTGTGGGACATTGACCCCAATACCCCTTGCACGGCCAGGGGGCTCTTTGGTAGTCAGAGCCTCGGACAGAATGTCACATGGCCCTGAGTTCCTGTAGCACCTTCTAGTGTTTTCGGAAGCCTTTGCCATCACATCATACAGTTCTTGGTCTGCTGAGTTTTCAAAGTAATAAGAACCATCTCCATGCCTCTTTGCACGTGCCCGCAAGTAGTCCCTAGTGCGAGTGCCCCTAATTTCACTAAAGGCCGAGCTGCCACCCGCAGCTACTGCGTCTTTGTCCTCCTGCTCCCATATCGGTTTCATGCCGTAGTATCCTGCCACACCCATACGGTGGGTGTGTGTGTTCTTCTTCTGAAGTTCTGATTGCATGGCACTCTTCTTAATAAACTCTTCACTGGCCCTGATCCTTTTGAATTCTGTCCAGTCTTCCTTTGTAATTTGGGGGTATGAGGGGATTGGGTCCTTGCCTTGACTCAAGAATTTCTTGTACAACACATGCTTCCAGTTTCTCCAAGCATCCCTGGCCTTCTTTAGTGCAGCGTGTTGCACCTGCTCTCTCCACTCCTCAGGAACGTTGAAGTGCTCCATGATATCCCGGACTATCCTCTGCCATGTTTCCGCACGAGCCTTCCGAAACCCCGGCAGATAAATGTTTAGCCTTGCCCTGCCAACAAACCCACACACACTCCTGAACTACGTGCGTGTTTTATCTGGTTTAGTTGGAACCCAAGACTTCAAATCGATGTCAGTTACTTCGTATACACCTTTAGGCTAGTGTGTGGGCTTTCTTGGAGCACACATCCGGCTCTTGACCGGATGGGTGATTGTGGCAGCTTTATCCCGTTCATCATTTCTTGATACACGAACATCTGTTACAGACATGTTGGCTTCGGACTCTGATGAAGATACCTCGGCAGAAGTATGATTGTCATCGCTGCTAATAGACATCTACAAAGGACACATGCAAAATTCAGAAAAGGGGGATAATCATAAATAAAATATAACAGCTTGGCAGCAAGCTGTCTAAACATGGCATGTCATAATTTGGAAATGTACGGCTAATCTGTTCATTTTGTGTGACTCGTGCGCACATGATATGTAACTCGACAATAACTAATTGGTATAAATACAACTTATATGTTAAAGGGTAGATGATGAACATAAATACGCTCTCCATTATTTTATAATCATTTTGGGGACAAACCGAACGAAATAGGAAAAGGGATCGTGAGATAATAGACCTCACCACGATGGAGGGAAGCAACTGACCGTTTTTTTTTGCGCAAATCCGGCAGGTGAGGAGAGGGTACAGGATTGATATGCTCAAGGGCGGCTGGCGAGAAAATGAAGACAGCGAGGCGTGGGCAGCTGCGTGTTCGATGCGGCAGTGAAGGGTAGGGTTGACGCCGGGAAGCGGGTACACGGCCGGGTTGAGCACGACGGCGCCGGAAAGGGTTCTGGTATGGATCTGAGGGCCGGGAGGGGGAGGGAGCTAGTTGTCGATGGAGTTTGGGCAGAATCCGCGCACAGTTGAGCGAAACGGGGGAGGGTGCGGGTTTGTGAGGGGGGGTGGGGGGCATGTTGGCGGCTTCGGTAAAAAGGGTGAAAAAAGATCGCCGTGCGCCCCGTGGAAAGGCCTATGTAAACGGTTTCATATAGTAACCCGTGTGCACAAGCAGCATTTATTTTGTTCGAAATGAAAACCTCACAACTTTGAAATTTAGACGTGTCTTCATCACCTCTCCTCCAACTTTTATCCCACGGTACTCAATCATCATTATACGCCAGGTTTGATTTTCTCGCGCATTTATGGGCTCAATTGATATTTTTTCAGCATTTTGTACCCTTTACGGGGCATTTAGTGCATATAAATCAAATCCCAGCTTCAAGAACGTGTGTTGAGGAGAGTCACAAGGAAAGCCATTCGATCTGGGTGAATCCTACGGTGCAGACGTACGATCCATGTGGTTTGGGTTTTGGCCAATCAGAACGCACCACTCACTTTGCGCGCATTAGGTGCCATCGTCCACGGTTTAGAAAGCACACGGTTTTAGTGAACCAACCGTGTGCTATTTGTTAATGCACAACAATCTTATTTTCATTTCAAATGAATTTGTGACTTCGTCATTTCGCCTCGAATTATTTTCATCATTAGACGATCACCCCTGTATTGATTTTCGGCCGCATTTCATGACTTGTTTGCTAGTTTTAAGACATTTTTTACACCAACATTGGGCTTGTTAGTAATTAAATTGTAGGAAATGCAGATGTATTCCAAAAATCACGAACATGGGCGTGCCACCGTGGCATGATGTGAATACCCCATGGAAAAAATTGGTAATGTCCGGCGGAAGTTGTGATGTACAACCCTTTGAAAACCAAGGCATCTCACACAAATGATCATAGTTTCCAAATGTAGAGTTGGCATTTTGGACTCTCCAATCTATGTCAACCTCGTCCTTTCGCCTCGATTTTTCCCATGGTACGCAAACATCATTGTACTCATATTATTGATCTTCTGGTGTATTACATGGCTCGTTTGTTATATCTAAATCATCCTTTTGTATTTACCATGTTAATTAGTTCTTATAAATAAAATATCCCAACATGAATTACGTGTGGATGCTCGCAAAGAATCTCTTACACAATCATTTGTGTGTCACTTTAAGTGTTTTTCTTCAGTGTGGAAGTGAATGGGAAGAATTTTCAAACATTTTATGATGGGAGATGCGTAAATGTCGGTAATTTAATTACAGGAAATGCAAATGGACTCAAGAAAATCACGAAAATCGGTGTGTCATCATGGCGTGATCTTGAGACACCGTGGGAAAAAATGGTTATTATTGGCACAAGTTACGATGATCGCTCCTTGGAAACCGTTGCATCTCACTAGAAGGATCATATTTCCAAAGGGAGAAGTGGCAAATCGAACTCCAATCAACGGTGTCTTCATCGCCTCTCCTCAAACTTTTATCCCACGATACTCAATCATCATTATAAGCCAGGTTTGATTTTCTCGCGCATTTATGGGCTCGGTTGATATTTTTTCAGCATTTTGTACCATTTACGGGGCATTTAGTGCATATAAATCAAATCCCAGCTTCAACAACGTGTGTTGACAAGAGGTATAAGGAAAGCCGTTCAATCCGGGTGAATCCTACGGTGCAGACGTACGATCCGTGTGGTTTGGGTTTTGGCCAATCAGAACGCACCACTCACTTTGCACGCATTAGGTGCCATCGTCCACGGTTTAGAAAGCACACGGTTTTAGCGAACCAACCGTGTGCTATTTGTTTATGCACAACAATCATATTTTCATTTCAAATGAATTTGAGACTTCATAATTTCGCCTCGAATTATTTTCATCAACAGACGATCACCCCTGTATTGATTTTCGGCCGCATTTCATGACTTGTTTGCTAGTTTTAAGACATTTTTTCCACCAACATTGGCCTTATTAGTAATTAAATTGGAGGAAATGCAGATGTATTCCAAAAATCACGAAAATGGGCGTGTCACCGTGGCATGATGTGAATACACCGTGGAAAAAATTGGTAATGTCTGGCGGAAGTTGTGAAGTACGGCCCTTTGAAAACCAAGGCATCTCACACAAAGGATCATAGTTTCCAAATGTAGTGTTGGCATTTTGGACTCTAAAATCTATGTCAACCTCATCCTTTCGCCTCGATTTTTCCCATGGTACGCAAACATCATTGTACTCATATTATTGATCTTCTGGTGGATTACATGGCTCGTTTGTTATATCTAAGTCATCCTTTTGTATTTACCATGTTAATTAGTTCTTATAAATAAAATATCCCAACATGAATTACGTGTGGATGCTCGCAAAGAATCTCTTACACAATCATTTGTGTGTCACTTTGCGTGTTTTTCTTCAGTGTGGAAGCGAATGGGAAGAAGTTTCAAACATTTTATGATGGGAGATGCGTAAATGTCGGTAATTTCATTACAGGAAATGCAAATGGACTCAAGAAAATCACGAAAATCGGTGTGTCATCACGGCGTGATCTCGACACACAGTGGGGAAAAATGGTTATTATTGGCACAAGTTACGATGATCGCTCGTTTGAAACCGTAGCATCTCACTAGAAGGATCATATTTCCAAAGTGAGAAGTGGAAAATCGAACTCCAATCAACGGTGTCTTCATCGCCTCTCCTCAAACTTTTATCCCACGATACTCAATCATCATTATACGCCAGGTTTGATTTTCTCGCGCATTTATGGGCTCGGTTGATATTTTTTCAGCATTTTGTACCATTTACGGGGCATTTAGTGCATATAAATCAAATCCCAGCTTCAACAACGTGTGTTGACGAGAGGTATAAGGAAAGCCGTTCGATCCGGGTGAATCCTACGGTGCAGACGTACGATCCGTGTGGTTTTGGTTTTGGCCAATCAGAACGCACCACTCACTTTGCGCGCATTAGGTGCCATTGTCCACGGTTTAGAAAGCACACGGTTTTAGCGAACCAACCGTGTGCTATTTGTTTATGTACAACAATCATATTTTCATTTCAAATGAATTTGAGACTTCATCATTTCGCCTCGAATTGTTTTCATCAGCAGACGATCACCCCTGTATTGATTTTCGGCCGCATTTCATGACTTGTTTGCTAGTTTTAAGACATTTTTTCCACCAACATTGGGCTTGTTAGTAATTGAATTGGAGGAAATGCAGATGTATTCCGAAAATCATGAAAATGGGCGCGTCACCATGGCATGATGTGAATACCCTGTGGAAAAAAATTGGTAATGTCTGGAGGAAGTTGTGATGTACGGCCCTTTGAAAACCAAGGCATCTCTCACGAAGCATCATAGTTTCCAAATGTAGAGTTGGCATTTTGGACTCTCCAATCTATGTCAACCTCATCCTTTCACCTCGATTTTTCCCATGGTACGCAAACATCATTGTACTCATATTATTGATCTTCTGGTGGATTACATGGCTCGTTTGTTATATCTAAGTCATCCTTTTTTATTTACCATGTTAATTAGTTCTTATAAATAAAATATCCCAACATGAATTACGTGTGGATGCTCGCAAAGAATCTCTTACACAATCATTTTTGAGTCACTTTGCGTGTTTTTCGTCATTGTGCAAGTGAATGGGAAGAATTTTCTAACATTTTATGATGGAAGATGCGTAAATGTCGGCAATTCAATTACAGAAAATGCAAATGGACTCAAGAAAATCACGAAAATCGGTGTGTCATCATGGCGTGATCTCGAGACACCGTGGAAAAATGGTTATTATTGGCACAAGTTACAATGATCGCTCCTTGGAAACCGTAGCATCTCACTAGAAGGATCATAGTTCCAAAGGGAGAAGTGGCAAATCGAACTCGAATCGACGGTGTCTTCATCGCCTCTCCTCCAACTTTTATCCCACGATACTGAATCATCATTTTACGCCATGTTTGATTTTCTGGCGCATTTATGGGCTCGGTTGATATTTTTTCCAGCATTTTTTATCATTTACGGGGCATTTAGTGCATATAAATCAAATCCTAGCTTCAATAACGTGTGTTGACGAGAGGTATAAGCACAACCGTTCGATCTGGGCGAATCCTACGGTGCAGACGTATGATCCGTGTGGTTTGGGTTTTGGCCAATCAGAATGCACCACTGACTTTGCATGCATTAGGTGTCATCGTTCACGGTTTAGAAAGCACACGGTTTTAGTGAACCAATCGTGTGCTATTCGTTAAACCAAACTGCACATGTTCAGTTCATACCTACTGGAGTGAGATCATGATGTATTTTTTCTTCATACACAACCAAGGAGAAGGTTATATATGCACAGAAGCACCGGCCTAGTGCTGTGTTTGGTGTTCATATCGCCAAATGGATTAAATCCACCAGTACACTCCCCTAGCCATATATTTATAGGATCCTTTGCAAAATCTTGAAACCTGTCCGCGATTTGTTCCCACTGAGCCCCATCTTTCGTGTGCCTCATATATTTATCTGCAGTTCGCTCATCATGATGCCACCGCAACCTCTTTGCTTCTCTAGGGTTTGCAAACAAACGCTTCAACCTTGGAATTATAGGCAAGTACCAAACAACCTTGAATGGGATTCCTGTCTCGATCTCTTCGTCCATTTTGTACTTGTCCTTTGCTATCCTGCGCTTGTATCGTGCGTGCTTGCATATGCGACATGAACGCAAATCTTTGTAGTCACCGCGGTACAACATATAGTCATTCACACAAGCGTGTATCTTCTGGACTTCAAGTTCCAATGTGTAAACAACTTTCTTCACTTCGTTCGTGCTTTTGGAGAGCACATTATCTTCTGGAAGAATGTCTTTGAAAAGAGTCAACAACTGTGTGAAGGCCTTGTTTGATAGACCGCTTTCTGCTTTAAATCCGAGAAGCGTCAGTGTGACACTCAACTTGGAATATTTCTTTTTGCAACCTGGATACAAATCTTTCTTGGAGGCCGCATCAATGCTTGGCAGCTCCTTGTACCCGGCCATTTCTTTATCCGGGCCCTAGAAATCTGCAATCAGAGCAGCAAAATCTGGCATATCATCAAGGTCGGTGATGTCTACTTCACACTCTTGTATTTTCTTTGGTTTTTTTGGCATGCCAGTCTTCTGTCTGTAGCTTGACGTCTCATCCCTGAGGTTAAATTCAACACCCATGCGACTCTGATCAGGGTTTGGCACCTCGCCGACATGCACGTTATTACCTTCATCCATAACCGGCTCTTCACCGTGTTTAGTCCATATTGTGTATCCACCCATGAATCCCCTCTTGTATAAGTGTAACTCAACCCTATCAATTGCAATTGACACCGTATTGGTACAATCCTTTCATGGACAGAGGACGTAATCTTCTTTGCCAATTCTCTTCTTTGTCCGTCAGCAAAAACCATGAACTCCTCCACGCCAGCCCTATACCTTGTGGTTGTTCGATCCCTCATCCATTCATATCGTTCCATCTGCACACGTTCCATCCTTAATGGACGGACAAAGATATGGGTGAATAAATCAAAATATTTTATTTTCAAAATTTATGAAGGGCGCTACATAATGTTATCTAGCCATGCAATGAAACTAATCAACGAGTCAATTTACACGCATCATCAGTAGTAGTGCCCTTATATGAATTTAATACCTTAATAAGGCCACTCAAGGAAAAGAATACCTTAATTGATTAGCAGCGGCACGACGAGACAGCAGGGTCGAGGAGAAGAGCTTAGCGGGGCACCTACCTGAAGTCCGGGGTCCAATATCCTGCCTACAATCGCGAGGGACGTGCTCTAGTCACGCCGGCGCCGACCATGAGGATTGAGCTCCTCCTATATCTCCCTCCGCCGACCGAGGATTGACCTCCTATCACAACACCACCGCCGACTGACCGAGGATGGACTTCCTATAACGCCGACACCGTCGACCGACCGGGGATTGACCTCCTATCCGACAGCCGCTGCCTCGGTCGCCGCCGACATCTCCATCTGCGTAATGTTTTTTTGGGTGTTTCCGGAGAGCGGCTGTTTACCGCACCCATATGTACCGGGAAGCACATCACAAACGGTCATGTTACGGAAACCGTGTGCCGTATACAACAGAATGCGATAAATAGTTCCCCGACCGTTATCATCAGATCCCCATAGTTTCCCCGTCTTCCCCAAATCTCTAAATAGCTTCCAAATCCCTAGCGCCCAAATTCCCTAGCGTGGCGCTGACATTGGGGGAATGCGGACGAGTGGTGCTGATGGTTTCAGTGCGGCTGCACCGGTTCATACAGTCACTCTTGGCAGCGCCATTGCCGGCGCCACCACGACGGCAGTCACCGCCGTGCACTTGCCTAAAGTCACCAGGAGGCCGGTGTACTACGGGTCCGAATCGTCTTGTCAGATCCCAATATTTCCTCATCTTTTTACCATGTCCAAAGCAAGCAGCAAACTCAGTTCGTCCTGAATTGGACCCTCCCACCCCCCCCCCACACACACACAGGAAAGCAATCAAATGCCGGATCCAGAGTATGACTCCAGCAGACTCCCGCAACATGAGTTCTATTCCGATTTTTGCACCACCGAGAAGTACCAAAAGCTGAGTTGTGTGCACGGACACACTCCCGCTCGACGTGTATGCACGGAGGGATTCGACATTGCCAGACGGTTTCTCGGTTGCCCCTTAGAGGTTAGTGATAAGTTCTTCCCTTAAGTTCAGTTAATGCCCTCACTGATCCTGATTATTTAACATTCGCAGGGATATGAGGTTTGTGCCTTTGTTAACTGGCAGGGCTCGGAGTGTTATCACCAAACTTGTAGAAGATAACGTAAAGCTGAAGAAGAAACTGACTAATCTGGAGTGTACAATCACCATGATGAGGCAAGAAAGAATCAATCACAAGCAACAGATGAAAGCAAGAGACAAGAAGGAACTAGCATGTGTAGTTGTAGTTGCCGCATTAGCCATCTTCTATGCGCTGTTTGCAATGATCATTAGGGGTTTCGTTTGATTATTAATGGCTACATCAATAAACAGAGCTCATCTATATATATTGCTTACCAACTGTCCTATGTTAAATGCTTACTATTTCACACTCGTTGTGTTTCATATAAGCGTGTGGGTAGTGAGGGAGTCCTGGTGTAAGGGGTCCTCGGATAGCCGGCCTGTCTATTATGGGCCGGAATGTATGGGCCATTCGCCGGACACTGGATTGATTGAAGACCCGGACTCTGGAGAGGAAGCTTCAAGGATCATGGCGTGTCGACCATGTTTAAAGTAGTGAATAGGAATGTTTATCACTTCGACGTGTAACCGACCATGTGTAAACCCTAGGGACCCCTGGCGTCTATATAAGCCGGAGGGTTTTAGGATGTAGGACTACAGAACTCATCTAGGATTTAGTTACTCGATCTCGTGGTAGATCAACTCTGTAATCTCCATACACTCAATATAATCAAGCAGGACGTAGGGTATTACCTCCATAGGAGGGCCCGAACCTGGGTAAAACCTTGCCCCCTTTGTCTCCTGTTACCATCGATCCAAGTATCACAGTTCGGGACCCCCTACTTGAGATCCGCCGGTTTTGACACCGACATTGGTGCTTTCATTCAGAGTTCCGCTGTGATCGCCAGAAGGAATCGATGGCTCGCCCTATTCCAAATGGCGAGATCTGTGTCCGGGGGATTCTCGCCCCAGATCAGACCTGCACGGGCGGCGACATCTCGTCGCACGCTCACCCAATCGGCCATCCATGCCAGATCGGAAACTTTCCCCCCGACCAAGGGATCAGGTTCGGAACCCTAGAGTTCTCGGCTGATTCTCGGGGAAGACTCGTACTGATGGAATCCTTGACTCCTACGAAGAGGCCCGCAGATCCCGATGCCTCGACGCCGAAGACGTTGGGCCTCATCTCCGGAGAACAAGTTGCTATTTCCGGGCCGTCCGGACCACCCGGTCCGGTCGTCGTTGCCGGATCTACCACGGTTGAGCAGAATCCGAGAACGCTCTCGTGCGACTATGGAACCGCAACGCCGCTAGCCGACCCCACTCGCTTCAGCGACACGCACCCCACCATCGCCTCGTTTCTCAACGAGTTGTTTGATCGGATGGAGGCTATGCGAATGGCCGATGACCAAATCCTGGTCTATGACCGGCTCGGGCTTAAACCCGATGACAGGGAGATCCACGTTCCCACGATCACCCACTTTGTCGCCACTATCGAGTGTCCGACTGGGGGCTCGACTTCCCAGTTACCGGAATTAAAAACGGTTTACACTCCAATCTCCGATTACCGAGACCTTGCTGGCAACCCTGACTCGAGCGTTCGCCCCAGAAACAGTCCGGTATCGGTCCCTGATCCATCACATTGTTCAGAATCCCCGACTCCGAACTCCCACCGTGGCGTGGAGCCAAATCTTCACCCACCCACCACCCAAGCCAATGACTCGAGCATCGCATCAGAGCCCAGGTCTTCGGACCCACCGGACATAGTACATTTGTTAGGGGAGTCGGTTCATCATTACTGGGCCAGACTACTACTCGCCCGAAACAAAGTACAGGGCCTTAGTGATCAAGATATAATGGCAACATTCAAACGTAACTGCCATGACAAGGGAATCCTCAATGCCCTGGCGCGGCGGCACATTATCGACTTTGTCGAACTGTCAAACTTGGTGCAGAAGTATTGTGCCATGGAAAGTGCTTGGCACGCTGAGCGGCTATTTTTGGAACCCATCTCTACCGAATACCCTAGAGGAGATCGGCACAAGAGGATACCTCCGAACCGGCCAGCCAAACTCGAGCCCGCCAAAAAGAGGAACAAGCCCCTTCTAGGGGTCAGTACTGTCCTGGATGGACTGCTGGACAAACCCTGCCCTATACACTCCGTATTGCTGAACACAGCTCCAACTGACAGCCTTAGAACTTGTTGGGTCGTCAGGCAGATCGCAAAAAGTGGCGAAGCCATTCTTGAGGCATCACCATCTAACCAGCGCTCTGCAACGCCATCGGAATATAACGCCGAAGTACTGACGATCTACGAAACATTCCCATCAAGGAACAGGAGGAAAAGAGCTCTTAAAGAACTCGAACAGGTATATCACGTGGCAACAACAAGTGCATGGGCAGACATACCCATCACCTTCGGAGATACTGACCGACCAGCCATTCTTCCCGGTCATTCACCGGCCGCACTAGTCCTGAACCCCATCATTGATGGCTTCAGGTTACACAAGGTGCTAATGGACGGCGGCAGTGGTTTAAATCTAATCTACGAGGATACTTTACAAAAAATGCAGTTTGACCGATCTCGCATCGAACATAGCAACACAACTTTCCGGGGGATAATCCCGGGTAAGGAGGCACGCTGTTCAGGATGTATCACCCTGGATGTAGTGTTCGGCACACCCGACAACTACCGATCTGAAGAGCTTCTCTTCCACATCGTGCCCTTCCCAAGTGGCTATCACGCCCTGTTAGGACGTGACGCCTTCACAAGATTCCAGGCTATACCACATTACGGGTATATGAAACTTAAGATGCCAGGACCAAACGGGGTAATCACAGCTGCTAGTGACCCGAATATAGCCCTGCGTGCCGAGAACAAAACAGCGGCGCTTGCCCTCGAGGCTCTAGCCAAGACCTTTGCTACAGAGGAGCTGACCACACTCCGGTCAACGGTAGACAAAGATGATGTGATCCTCAGCAAGAGGCCTAAATCTACATCCTTTAAGCCAGCAAAGGAAATCATTAAATTTCAGGTACACCCGACGGACCCAAACAAAACAGCGTCCATCGGAGCTTAGCTCGATCCTGCAGTGGACAAAGCGCTACGAGCTTTCCTAGAAGAAAACTAGGACATCTTTGCCTGGCACCCTTCCGATATGCCCGGCATCCCACGACGGCTGGCAGAACATAGTCTGAACATCATCGTAGGCTTTAAGCCCGTAAAACAGACTCTGCGCCACTTCTCCTAGCCCAAACAACAAGCTATGGGTGAAGAACTTGCTAAATTGCTAGAGGCCGGATTCATTCGGGACATTAAGCACCCCGAATGGTTGGCAAACCTGGTTATGGTACCAAAGAAAGATAGATCCTGGCGGCTATGTGTCGACTTTAAAGACCTCAACAAGGCCTGCCCCAAGGACCCTTTCCCTCTACCACGAATAGACCAGATTATTGACGCCACAGCCGGACACGACTCGCTGTGTTTCCTCGATGCTTATTCCGGATACCATCAGATTAAAATGAAGGAATCCGATCAAGCGGCAACCGCATTCATCACCCCTTACGGGCCTTTTTGCTTCAACACAATGCCTTTCGGGCTAAAGAACGCTGGGGCTACATACCAGCGCATGATCCAGACCTGTCTCGAAAAACAGGTTGGCAAAACAGTCGAGGCGTACGTGGACGACGTGGTCATTAAAACCAAACATGTTAGCAATCTGATCGACGGCTTAAGGCAAACCTTTGCTAACTTACGCGAATACGATATTCGGCTCAATCCGGAGAAGTGTGTATTCGGCGTTCCCGCTGGCAAATTGCTCGGATTCATCGTTTCCCATAGAGGAATAGAAGCGAATCCGGCCAAGATCCGCGCTTTATCCGAACTTGCTATTCCCACTGAGCTAAAGCATGTCCAAAGATTAGCGGGTTGCGTGGTGGCATTAAGTCGCTTCGTCTCCCGCCTCGGTGAAAAAGCTTTACCACTGTATAAGTTGCTGAAACGGACCAAGAACTTCGAATGGATCGACGAAGCAAAGGCTGCGTTAGAAGAAATCAAGACACTCCTGGCAAGTAACCCTATACTCACAGCACCAGGCGCTGGTGAGCCCATGTTATTATACATATCGGCCACCAATCAAGTCGTTAGCGCGGTGCTCGTCGTCGAACGAGAAGAGGAGGGACACAAATTCCATATACAGAAGCCGGTCTATTACGTGTCAGAAGTACTAACGCAATGCAAGTCCAGATACCCGCACTATCAGAAGATAGCCTACATAGTTTTTATGGCATCACGGAAACTACGACACTACTTCCAAGAGTGTTCGGTTACGGTGGCATCCGAAGTCCCCTTGAATGATATAATCAATAACAGGGACGCCACCGGCCGTATAGCTAAATGGGCGATCGAGCTCCTCCCTTTCGAGATTACCTACAAACCACTCCGAGCTATTAAATCTCATGTATTGGCAGATTTCCTCGCCGAATGGACAGAAGCCGAACTCCCCAGAGAATATAGTACATACTCCCATTGGACGATGTACTTTGATGGATCCAAAACTTTGGCCGGGCTGGGGGCTGGAGTTGTTCTCACATCCCCCACAGGTGATAACGTTCGGTACGTATTACAGATCATGTATGCCGACTCCAACAATGCAGCCGAATACGAAGCCCTCCTGCACGGTCTTCGGATGGCAGCCTCAATGGGCATAAAGCGGCTGGAAGTATGGGGAGATTCCAATCTGGCCATCTCTCAAGTCAACGGCGAGTTCGATGCTAAGAATCCAAAGATGGCGGCATATAGAAACGCCGTCCTCAAGATATCCGCACGGTTCGAGGGGCTGGAATTTCACCACGTCGCTAGAGATGACAACCAAGCTGCCGATATACTGGCTCGCCTAGGAGCCAAACGTGATCCTGTCACACCAAACACTTTTCTGGAACGGCTCTTTAAGCCATTCGTGGTTTGGCTAGATCAAGAGGACGCCGATCCGTCCAGTGCAGACAAGGTTGTTCCCCCTGTAAACGAACCAGACGACCAAATCATCGGCGGCTCCGTCATGGACGAAACGCCCTCAGCTCATGAGGTCATCGCAGTAATCGCGCCATGGACCGAGCCCTTCCTCGCCTACCTCCTTCGCAAAGAACTTCCAGATGATCAGACGGAGGCGCGACGCATAGTTCGGTGCTCCAAATCCTTCAAGGTACACGAAGGAGAGTTGTAAAAGAAGAGCACCACTGGAGTACTACAACGGTGCATATCCGAGGAAGAAGGGCGGCAGCTATTAGCTGAAGTCCACGCAGGGATGGGCGGTCATCACACCGCAGCAAGAGCCTTGGTAAGCAAGGCCTTCCGGGCTGGGTTCTTTTGGTCCACAGCTCGGGCGGACGCCCAGTCACTTGTCAAATATTGCGCGGGGTGTCAACTTTTGGCAAACCAAAGTCACATGCCCCCAACAGCTCTTCGGACTATTCCGATCACCTGGCCCTTCGCGGTCTGGGGGCTGGACATGGTCGGACCACTTAAAGGGGGGACCAAGAAAAATAAATACTTACTGGTCATGGTCGACAAATTCACCAAATGGATAGAGGCCAAACCCGTTAAATCAGCCAAATCCGGACCAGTAATCGACTTTATATCCGGCGTGGTACACCGTTATGGTGTCCTGCAAAGTATAATAACTGATAACGGATCCAATTTCACGGCCCAGGAGGTCAAAGACTGGTGCGCAAAGATGGGCATCAAGCTCGATTACGCATCGGTTTATCACCCGCAGACTAATGGACAAGTCGAACGAGCAAACGGCCTCATAATGAGCGGCATCAAGCCACGTTTGGTCCGGTCTCTTCAAGAGTCTGATTGTCAGTGGGTAGAGGAGCTCGACTCCGTTCTATGGGGCTTGCGCACCACCCTGAATAGATCAACGGGATACACACCGTTCTTCATGGTCTACGGGGCCGAAGCGGTCCTTCCGTGTGATATCATTCATGACGCACCAAGAGTGCGCATGTACGAGGAAAGAGAGGCCGAGTTAGATCTGCAGGACGACTTGGACGCCTTGGAGGAGGAGCGTGATATAGCTCGGGCCCGTTCTACTTTTTATCAGCACCAGGCCCGGCATTACCAGAGTAGGGAGGTCAGGGCACAAGCATACAACGTGGGCGAACTAGTCTTACGACTACCAGAGAAGCAGAAGCATAAACTCAAGCCCAAATGGGAAGGCCCCTTCATCATCGATGAGGTACTCACAGGAGGAGCTTACCGTCTTCGGAACCCGCAGAATAACCGCCTTGAACCAAACCCATGGAACGCAGCTCGTCTTCGGCGCTTCTACGGCTAGACCGGTGTTGTCATACTTTTTACCTTTCTCTTTTCTTTCTTTTCATCGTTACTTCTTCTCCCTCCCACCTTGATTTCTGGCAGGGTTGATTTCTTTTTCTTCCCAACTCTATGTTCGGTTCAACCGATCTTGTACTAATGATTTTTCGGCCTACACCTTTAAGTGTTAAATCCGAACATAGTACCCGGGGGCTTCCTTTCCGAAGCCAATACTTTTATGATATAAGCACTTGTGCACATTTCTTGTGTACGCATCCTTTCCTTGTCGTTCTTTACGCCATCTTATGCATCAATTAGAACTAAGAATTTGCCAAGCTGTGTTGCCTTGCTCCTGTGCTTACCCTCTATGTTCCCGATTGTTCGGCTAGAGGGTAAAGGGAGCACCTCTGCGATTGTTACGACCGGGTCATCCGGATACATACCTCAGACGGGTGAAGCCAAAAGCTAGCTATCTTCAGTAGACAATGGATCGGCTACGACGGATTTAACCATGGTCGTCATGACCATTATTCGGGCTTCTTCCCTCACCTTGGCCGCATACTAACAGTACACGGCCTTTTTCCTACGATTTACGTAGTACCCCTGAAGAAAGGTATCGATGGAGTTACTGGTTTCTTCTTAAGATGTTTCTTACGCTAAGCAGTAATATAACATATCTCCCTGTGTGCTTTCTATCTGTTCGTACCACATGGCCGGATTGCCTGGTTCCCCGAACATAGTTCCCTCCCCGTCGGGTGATAACTTACAAGGAACACTCCCAAGCTCTTAGCACGGGAGGTTAAAGCCGATGGCCGGTTAAGACAAAGTTCACAACACAGATGGAGTAATTTTTCGATTATCAAGTACATAGCTACATATGATCATAAATCTGGCTGCTGATCGAGATTATCGATTATGGTGTCCAGGGAGCAGTCTTGTTGTGAGAGACGGGCGGCAGGCATCACCTGGTCGTACACCAAGTGGAGCGGCACTTCTTGTCCATCTGCCCCCATTGGTGCAACCTGAGCCATACGCTCGGGGTCAAGTCCGGTATAGTGGGTCTTGATCATCGCCCATGCTTCTCGTGCTCCCTCCCGGCAAGCCGATGTCTTCCACAGCTCGAACCAAGCTCGGGCTCCCTTGAAGCGATCGATTAGTTCGATCATCCCCTCCGCAGGTTGCTCGGCGGGCCATAGTGCCTTCACCTGCTTTTCATGGCTTTTCGAGCATGCTCATGAAGGGTGGATAGCTCCTTTAACAGATTCCCCTGGTAGGATCCGATTTCTTCTTCGGGTCGCCCGAACAATAGACCTGCACATGAGTCACGGCATGCGTATTACATCTCACTTATAAGAGACACTTTCCGATGTTCAAATCAGACTTACCGAACATGCCTCTCTGTAAATTCTGGTTTTCTTCTTGGGCCTGGGCCAATTGAGCCTTTAAGCTCTCAATCTGTTCGGCTTGTTGACTGTTCTCCTCCTTCAGGCGGTTCTTCTCTTCAAGATACCATTGTGAAACGCGATGGCCAGCCTCCAGCTGGGACTCGGCATATTGCTAAGAGTCTCGGGCTACATCCAAATCTTTTTGTAATTGCCCTATTGATTCAGCTGCTACATAGTACCCTTGCGTAAGCATGGGGATATACTAAAGATCAGCAGAATATATACACTAACCGTGTGCCTCCCGAGTAAAGCTCTTCACTTGCTCCAGTTCGACCTTCATAGAGTCGACCTGTGTCCGGCTGGTTTCCAGTTCCTTGGCCAGTTGCTCGCACTGCTGCTTCGAGGCCTGCATTGCCAGTAATTTAGTACGGAGATCCTTAGTTCGGTCGTACCGACCAATTTAAGGCTCGGGGGCTGCTGAGTCTACACAAGTGTTTGGACTTCAATAAATGACTACTTACCTGCAGGCTGGACGATATTAACTTAACAGCCTCCCCGAACCCAGCTCGGGCGGCCCCGAGATGTGCATCCGCTGTGCGCAGAGCACCGAACTCTTTTTCGGAAAAGGCCGGGTGACGCAGGGCTTCTCGTCGCCGCCGATGATGCATAGCACTCCCAACCTCTGATTTGGTGACAGATATGGCGTCACCAGAATCGGCTGGGGCAGGGTTGGCGGTGGAGGCTCCTGCTGCGGGATCAGCATGGGCGGATGGTTTGGAATCTTGGGTACCGCCGGACGACCTTACGACGTCCTTGGCCGGTGACGACCGAACCCTTTGCCTGAATATTGCGGCAAAATGATCTCTTGTCAGACTCTATCAAATCATGATGCTAAAACAAATGAAATACCTTTGAGATGAACTCGGAGGTGCACTCGCCCCTGTGATCGGCTCATCTGCTGGAGCCTTATTGCTCTCCAATCCGGACATTGCCGCCGCTGCCGTTGTGTGTCGTGCGGACCGACGACGTTTGGGGGAAGGGACCGGCACGTTGGGGTTAGTAGAGGACACTCGCCTCTTGTGGGACGTCTTCTTCTTCTTCTTGCTTGTTGCAGGGGAGGGGAAGGATCCAGGGTAATCGGCAATGATGGCCACCTTGGAGCCGTCAAGGCCCTCCTGGTAGAAAACCCCGTCTTCGAGTTCGACTGCCAGATCTAGGTCTTCATGATAGCCCGGATCGTCCTCGCGGGAATAGTCCTCGGGCTGAGGAGCTGGACATTTGACTGTCTCGATGAAACTCCTCCATTCCTGTTCATATAAAGATAAAAGACTCCGGTCAAGGAGGACAAATTAAGAAACCCGAATTATGGTCATGGGGCTCAAAGGCTCACCCATTCGATGGGATTGTGGCTCGAGTATCCCTCCTTGGTCGGTCGCCGAATAAAATCTTATTGCTCCCCTTTGTATAGGTCGGCAAGCGCGGCAGCCAATGTTGTTTGGTCGGCAGGACCCAGTCTTCGGGAGCGAGTAGTGTCGCTTGTCCCGTTATAACACCACAAAGGGTGTATCCTTTGTTGCAGGGGCTGGACACACCGGGTGATGGCAGCGGCCATGACGTCTATCATAGTCAACTTATGATGAGCTAATATCCTCACACGGGCTGCTAACCGCTGTACTTCGACACTGTCCTCTTGGGATGGGCTCTTCGGGCACCAGTTGTACCTTTTCTTCAGAGGGGCGTCAGAGTATTCGGGCAGACCCCTCTGGGCAGGCTCGAATAGGGGGACATCCTCGATGTAAAACCATTCCGAGGTCCATAGTTCGGACTCCTTTGGTGTCCCCACGGGGTATCCCGTCCCTGCTATACGCCATACTTCGGCTCCGCCGACCTCAAAGATTGTCTTGTCTCGAGTGCGAGGAACAAGGCAGAAGTATTTCCTCCACAAATCGAAATGCGCCTCGCAGCCCAGGAACATCTCGCAAAGGGCGATGAAGCCCGAGATGTGCAGGATAGACCCTGGGGTGAGGTGGTGGAGCTGGATCCCATAAAACACTAGTAGACCTCTCAGGAATGGATGAATGGGAAACTCGAGACCCCGCAGGAGATAGGGCACGAGGCATATACGCTCCCCCTTTTTGGGTTTGGGGAAGTTCTCCGCAAGGACCTCGCCGTTGAATGATGTCAAACCGGTGCGGATGGCTGTCAGACCAAAGAGGGAAGATACCCTTGGGTCTCAAGGCTGCGAAGTCGAAGAAGCGACACGGAGCAGCTAGTCCAATCCCCGGGGCGGGTTCCGTAAGGATCCGAGGAGGAACCGGGAGCGCTCGCCATCCTTGGTGGAGACCTTTTTCGCTGGAGGATTTTTCCAATGAGGAAGAAGAGGAGGAAGATGTGGCTTGGACCACGGCTCAGTTCGTTTGAATGGGAGATGCCTTATTTATCAGGGGTAGTTTTGTAAAAAGCTACTGGACCGCTCGTCTCCCCATGATGCACGAAGTCCAAGAAACGCTATTATTGTGGACCCGGCGATCCCGCGACGTTTGGGATTTCGCCGATGATAGGACGGTTTTCGAACAAGAAGGGTTGAGGGACTCGCCTCGCAAGCCAAAGACCTGCCAGATTATCCGAACATGCCTCGGCTTTGGAGGCTAGTCCGAGGGCTACTGAGGGAGTCCTGGTGTAAGGGGTCCTCGCATAGCCGGCCTGTCTATTATGGGCCGGAATGTATGGGCCGTTCGCCGGACACTGGATTGATTGAAGACCCGGACTCTGGAGAGGAAGCTTCAAGGATCATGGCGTGTCGACCACATTTAAAGTAGTGAATAGGCATGTTTATCCCTTCGACGTGTAACCGACCATGTGTAAACCCTAGGGACCCCTGGCGTCTATATAAGCCGGAGGGTTTTAGGATGTAGGACAACAGAACTCATCTAGGGTTTAGTTACTCGATCTCGTGGTAGATCAACTCTGTAATCTCCATACACTCAATATAATCAAGCAGGACGTAGGGTATTACCTCCATAGGAGGGCCCGAACCTGGGTAAAACCTTGCCCCCTTTGTCTCCTGTTACCATCGATCCAAGTATCACAGTTCGGGACCCCCTACCCGAGATCCGCCAGTTTTGACACCGCAGGTAGTTAAACAAAGCATCTAGCAAACCGTGTGAACTCCTAAAATGTACACATGTCAAACATTTGGCATATTGAGAACTGCACAACAGCAGAAATTTAGAGAGACGGCCCGGGTGCACACAATTGCGGTTGATTATATCGGAATTCTAACCGCCTACCAAGGCGCCAATATAATCCATCAATCCCCCGCTTCAATTGCCATTCCTCTTGTCTTTACACCACGCTTCAGTTGCCACCATCTTCATCGTCCCGGCCGGCCACTCTACACTTCCACACACTCTGCAATCTTGCTTTCTCGCCGGTTGTTTAATTACGTAGCGCAGCAATGTCGAGCGACAGCGAGGATGACATTTCCGCCAGTCTGGGGTCAACCACACAATCATCGCGCTCGTCTTCCATGAGTCCGGCATCAAGCCCTAACCTCCATTTTATCCGGCTCATGGAAGGGATGCCGCCACCGGAGTCATCGGACGACGACCAGACGGACGAGGAGCCACCGAAGGACGAAGAAGACGACAACGATGAGGAGGAGGAGGAATGGTCGGACAAGGAGGAGGAGGACGAGGAGCCGCCGAAGGACGAAGATGACGACGACGATGATGAGGAGGAGGAATGGCCGAACAAGGAGGACGACGACGAGGACATCAACGACGATGGCGATGAAAATCCAACGGCCAGCGGCAAGAAGCGTCCACGTCAAGACGACGGCGAGGGGCCATCTAACAACAACAAGAAGTAAAACAGACTGTACTCCTTAAATCTATTGTCGTTTGCTCATATTTATTCCTTAACTCTGTCTACCCTCTCGATATCATCGCAAACGGTTCAGAATACAGATTCGTCACTGATCGTTCACAATATCGCACACATTTGGTTTCTTGAATTGTGTGCCCTGTCGAGCACACAATTCAGAACAACAAATCGTATGTGTTGTCCAGAATTATAGCACACATTTCTGATTATCGAACTGTTTGCAGCCTATCACACACACCTTGTTATGCCGAACCGTTTATGTTCTTCCGTATCATCGCAAACAGTTCATCTGAGGGGCCTCTATGCCGTACATCACACACATCTATGTTTCATTAACCGTTTGTGCCATTTCGCCTCATCACAAACAGTTCTTAGAAGTCAACTGTCTACCGTAGATCGCACATGCAAATATTTTCCGAATCATATTTGATGGATCCTCCATCGCACATAGTTCATGTCATTGGCGACGGAGCTTGAACTGTACCGTTTGCAATTCATGCATCGCACACAGTTTCGTCGAACGGTCTCTGATTGTAGTGTCGCGTTAGCGGCATCCTGCAGTAGTGCAAGTTGGATGCACACCCACTTAGCTTCAGTCGAGCTTTCGTACACTTCTAGCTCTAGTGCATCCATTGCATGTCAATCCCTACTCTTCGCATTAATATCTATTGATGGACATATCCATAGCCCGTTGATACGCGGAGTTGATGCGAGACTTTCTTCTCCACTTTTACCCCTTTGAAACCTACCACCACATTCTATTCCACCTATATGCTATGTCCATGGTTCACACTCATGTATTGCGTGAAGAATAAAAAGTTGATGCATACTGAAAAAGTACGATCCAATTGCCTAACTTGGACACCGTGGTGCTTAACATTTGTATTAATGTGGTGAAGATGGAGCCATGCCTTGCTAATGTAATAAGACGAACGGGGGTAAACATTCTTTGAGGATCGTATACTTTGAAAGATTGATGATTTTGTTGCTTGTGCTTATAAGTATTACTATGTTAATGTTGTTAATTCATCTTTTCACAATGAGCATACATATAAAAGATTACATATTGGGTAGCATGTCACATCAAAAATTCTTTTTTTATCATTTACCTACTCGAGGACAAGCAAGAATTAAGCTTGGGGATGCTTGATACGTCTCCAACGTATCTATAATTCTTGATTGTTACATGCTATTATATTATCATTCTAGGATACTTTTTGAGTAATTATTTACCAATTTATATTATTTTTGAGCACTAACCTATTAACCCAGTGCCCAGTGCCAGTTCCTGTTTTTTTCACAGAAATTCCATATCAAACGAAGTCCAAACGCGATAAAAATTTACGGAGATCTTTTTTGGAATATATGTGAATTTTGGGATTCGGAATCAACGCAAGACGATGCCCGAGGGCCGCACCACATATCAGGGCGCGACCTGGGGGGCGCCCTGATGGCTTGTGCCTCCCCCTTAAGGTAGTTGAGGCTCTCCTTCCGTCCCAGGAAAGATATTTTCGCGATAAAATTCCCCTCAAAATTTCAGCCCGATCGGAGTTACGGATCTGAGGATATTTAAGAAACGATGAAGGGATCAGAAACCAGTCATGAAAACAGAAGAGAAACTGAGAGAGAGATCAAATCTTGAAGGGGCTCCTCCCCTCCGGGAGCCATGGCGGCCATGGACCAGAGGGGAAACTCTCCTCCCATCTAGGGAGCAGGCCAAGGAAGAAGAAGGAGGGGGGCTCTCTCCCCCTCTCTCCCGGTGGCGCCGGAGCGTCGCCAGGCCATCCATCGTGACGGTGATCTACACCAACAACTTCGCCGCCGTCACCACCAACTCTCTCCCCCTGTATGGTGCTTAATGATATATATTATTATCCACTGATGTGTGACTATCCTATGATGTTTTGAGTAGATTTCTTTTGTCCTACGGGTTAATTGTGGTATGATGTTATTGATTTGAATTTTATGTTGATATGGTGGTGTCCTAAGGTGCCCTCCGTGATGCGCACACGTGAGGGAATCCCGCTGGAGGGTTTGCAATATGTTCATGATTCGTTTATAGTGGGTTGGTGAGTGACTGAAACACAAACCTGAGTAAGGGGATTATTTGCGTATGGGAGTAAACCGGACTTGTTGTTTAATGCTATGGTTGTGTTTACCTTAATGATTTCTAGTAGTTGCGGATGCTTGCTAGAGGTCCAATCATAGGTGCACATGATCCAAGTAGAGAAAGTGTGTTAGCGTATGCTTCTCCCTCTTTGCATATGATAAGTATCTATCATGTTATATTCAATTGCCTATGGACAATCTTTCTCTTGTGTTACACAAAAAGCTTTCTACTAAACAATTAACCTATTTCACAGACAAAAACGTAGCCCAAAACTACCTTATTGACTCATCGGGAAGTTGTTGCACACAGGCTAGATCCCAAATATCTAGTGGACCCGAGTTATCGGGACGATACTCGATATGGGTGATGGGTGGGTGAGTTTCAATATCTAAGGACCACGGGTCCGAAGCCCTAGCATTCTCATCCTGTGCAAGATCTGGAACCATCGGATCGTCCGGACTGATTTGAAGATCAGTTTCCTCGGTTGCCCCTGGTCGGCCGCTGTATGAGTCGCTTTCAATAAAATACCTCGCCCCCTCGTCCTTAAAGGAGGGTTCGGCCGAGGTTAGAGAGGAGTCATGGGTCACCTCGATTCCACAAAGGAGAGAAGGCATTTTCAAGACTGAAGTGTCGGGCATGCAAATCATGCCCATGAGTTTGGAATTGTTAACCGACGGTCCCATCGATCCTTCTGGCGATCTCATAGCAGAACTCTAAATGAAGGCACCAATGTCGGTGTGAAAACTGGCAGACCTCGGGGTAGGGGGTCCCGAGCTGTGGATCTCGGATAGATGGTAACAGGAGCAAGGAGACGATGTTTACCTAGGTTCGGGTCCTCTTGGTGGCGGTAATACCCTACATCCTGCTCTTGTTTATATTGATGGAGAATATCGAGTACATAGTTGATCTACCTCGAGATCGTAAGATGTGTTCTAACTCTAGGGCTAGGCGAATGATATTGTGATGATCTCCCCCTATGGGCTAAACCTATGGCTTATATATACGCCAGGTAGAGCATCTAGGGTTACAAAAGTCGGTATCTTGGCATAGAGGCGGTTGGAGAAGTCTTGGAGTATACGTCAAGCCTTCGGCTGAGGCAGTACCGATCACGTCCCATCGTGCGGCTTCCGGAGTCTATCTTGACAAGGAGGAGCGTCCATCGGCCCAATCCGAGGAGCCTGGGCCAATTAGGCTAGGGTCCCCTATTCCAGGACACCGTCAGCCGATGTTGCTGGCCACTCGTGACGGTGACTTGCGCGGGCGTCCTCCTCGCCTGTGGCGAAGATATTTGCAATCTTCATGAGGGCTGCCATGCCAGGCAACTTTCCCAGTGCCCTCTTTCGCAAGATCTTTTGCCTTAGTATGGGTCTAGCGCCCCGCTGACAAATTCTTAGATTGTTGTTTCATCGAAGATGTTTGGTATTGTGTTCTTCTACCTATGCCAATGGGCGATAGTCACGGACTGGCTCCTAGTCACCCTATATTATGTTGTGGAGGTCCATTATGCTTCTTGGCCGGTGGTACGTGCCTTCAAAGTTGTTGAGGAACTCATTTTTGAAGTCTGCCCAGCTGTGAATGGAGTTCGGCGGGCGCCCGTTCCGCCACGACCATGCAGATCCCGATAATCACAATGGGACGTGGCAGAGGGTGTTGCCGATGTCAACATGTGCAAGTTCAATAGCTGCCATTTAGTCACTGAGGCAGAGGTCGGGTTTTGCATCACCCGAATATTTTTCAGCACCGCGCATGATGAATGGATGGGGGAACTGATGTGTTATGACCTCGTAGTCAAAACATGCGGGAGCGATGCCTGACGTTAACCGAGGTAGCGGGGCTTCATATTTTGACCTGTAGCGTCCCATGGCTCTGGCTCACAGGTGGCCGCGGAGGTCAGGGCGAAAGCCAAGGCGGTCGCGGATGGACCCTCGCTGAACCCTAGTCCTCGCGGCCTGGATCGTGTGGCTGAGGTCTCCGGCGTCCAGTGCTACACCGTTCTCCTCGGCGTAGCTTAAGTTTTGCCCTCCTGACGGCATCCTCTCTTGGGGCAGCGATAGGATGCTTTGGGCATGATTGAACAACTTGTCTTGGAGCTTAACCATCTGTTGCACAGCTCTGATGAGGTCTGCCAAGATATTCTGGTCTGTTGAGACGACCTCCAGTTTGTTGACCAGCATTACTACTTCCTGAATACTTTTGGCTGGTGTGGGGAGCTCTGTTGGGTTGTATTTTTTGCGGGTGTTTCGTTATTCCCCCGGCCGCTGATCTCCATGTTACTTTGGTGGCCTGTTCGATGGGCTCTCCATGCAAGTCGTCTAGCGCCGCTGACCATTTCGTTTCGTGGCGTTGTGGCAGCTTTCATCAGTGCGTGCCATTCGGCCCCCGGGGTGAGGATTTCCTGGAGCTTGTCCTGCGAGGATTGTGGTGTGGGCAGGCTGCCCATTGGGGCTATTTTGTCGAAAGGTTTCATGCCCTTTCCCCACGTTGCCGTCGTGGTGGTCGAGTGTGGCTTACTATCGCTTGCCTCGGCCTTCACCTCCGCGAACATCACTTTATGCAACAAGATCGGTTGCAGGATGTAATCTTTGACCTCATCCTCTATCTCTTGTGGGGTTTCGCACTTCGAGGTGACCTTTTATTGTTTACCATGACTCTCGTGCCTTCGGGATCTTTCCTCGGCTAGTAGGGCCGTGGTGCCGCCAGCCCCGTCCACCTTTGGTGAGGCCAGTTCACTGCTAGCATCCTCATGATCTGACAGTGAGAGAAGACCCATTGTGTCGATGCTACAGTGCAAGATCACTTCATCAAGGAAACAATCTTCGGGTGCGTGATTGATGTGGAAGTTGTCGCAGACCATGGTGATGAGCTACACTTCTTTCTGGGGCTATTGATGAAGCGTCTGACGAAACACAACCCCCGTGTTCTTATCCCCAACGGGAATGAGCTGATGAGGCCAGATGCATAGGTTATTGTGATCTAGACCTTGTCTCATGCCTTGCTTTCGACTGGTGGCAAGCATAATCGGAGGTCACTGCGAGTGACAGTGATGAAAGCGACGTTGTCAATGTAGATGGTCCACGTGGGGCGAGTCGGTGGGCTGGTGTCGATCCGGCGTGCCCCATCGGCGACGAACATCAACTAGCCAAAAGTCAGGCTCTCACCTGGCGGGTAGGCCAGCAGAAGTAGGAAATGATCTGATCCAAGACCGGTCTCCAGCCGGCACCGCCCATGCCTGGCGCGCCAAATGATGGAGGGAAATACCGTCTAATCCCTAGGTAGGGGGTCCAAGCGGAACAGGAAGTCATGGATCGAAGGTCACACGAGGGGTTTATCTAGGTTAGGGCCTCCGGAGAGTAATTCCCTATGTCCTGCTGGTTTTAATGATTCATAGCAAAGGGATACCTCATCCGAGAGGTTAAAATGATGGATGAGATGCTACTGAGAGTTTTCCTATGTGTGAATAGATGATCATGGGGGCCCAGACCTCCCTTTATATAGGCAGGAGAGGTCTAGGGTATACATAGTAGATGCGATCTGGGGCATTGCCGCCTCTTTTCCTTGGAGACCACGTAGATGCTTTGGCCTCCTAGGGTTTCCTTCTTGCTCTGAGCCTGGTGGGCCCCATGTCTTGTGCGAGGCCGGGCTCCTTGTGGTGAGCCAACCCGGGTACATGACCCTATCAACTATAGATAATTAAAATGCTCCAAAAAATTAATTTTGATACTATTAAAGTAACGATAAACACACATTGTCACCCTTGAACTCAATGGAAACAAGGTCCTCTTTGACGTAACCCAAAGTGACCCTGAGGTTTCCCTTAGACTCCCCCTTGCAAGGGTGTTAGCAAATCAGTACACATCCAAAGCAAAACAATTATGTTGCCCAAATACCAGTAATCATATAGCATCCTGAAAATAATATTCATACCATAAAGTATACTGACCTCAATAACAAAAACATCTACGATGGGGACACAAAAGGCCATTCCAGTCAACTTTCAATTAAGTTCTAGAAGCACCTTATAAACAAGCTGCAAGAAATCAACCAGTTAAAATGCCCATATAAAACCATAAATGGTAAGTCAAGCCTAATGCAAACTAAGAAATTGATCATAAAATTGACAATGCAAGATGCATAGAAGTCAAACAAAAAATTAAAAAAAAAGTCAAGCTAGGTACTAACCTTTGCACCACTAGTGTTGCTAGGATTTATTTTGAGGCTAGTAGCCCTTCCACCTCTCTAGGTCCTTCTTTCTTGAGGGACCACCAACAATCTTCTTGGTTATTGTAAATTAAAATTTCATATACATATGACCTGACAAAGATAGACACATCATGTGTTTCTTGCAAACCTAAAACCAGTGTAATGTCTACCCGTCATGTCATGAATATTGGTCGTCAAACCCTCAATGATACCAAAGATGTAATTGATAACTAGCAAGAAACAATGACAACTTTTTTCATTGAATTGTTTTAGGTCAAGCAACAAAAGCACGTACCTTGGGTGCTCGTTCTTATTGGTATCTTCTGGACTATTTGGTCACCTCGGAATAGAAAGGTCTTCGACAACATTGTCATCCCAATATCACAACCCTAGAATATTTTCTTGTAAATAATTATATTAGAGAGCATTCCTGCATCAAGCTTAAATTTATGTTACTTAAATTGGGGAAATTCTGAAGCCTCAAAAATTTAATTAAAGGGGCAAAGAACAATAGAAATCTCATTCAATGGTTCCAAAATGTTCCTTTAATTGTTTTGAGAAATTTGGAATGAACTATAATTCAAACCAAATTTATGAACATTTGTAAGGAATTATTTTTAACATCTGAATTTAAATCATATTGTATTTGAATTGGATCTATATTCATAATAAATAAGTTATGAATCCAATAATTCTGAAAATTATTATGTGGCTCTTGAAAAGTCCACTTGGTCCACATATAAATTTTTAGCAATTTATAAAGTGGTTTGGTATTTAAAACTAAATCAAAACAAAATTGAAATAAAATAAAAACAACAAAAAGAGAAAACATCTTACCTGCAACCGAGGAGAAAGCTGGCCCAGCCCACCTACCTCCTCGCTTGTTGTCTTCCTCCAGCCACTAGGCAGGAGCGAACATGCGCACGCACCCGCGGAGGCCTCCACCTCGTGCTTCGCTCTGGCAGCGTCCCCGCGTGCCTACCCCCTTGCCCAGGAGGAGGCCAAGTCCTCCTCCCTCTTCTTCCTTGCTCTGGTAACCTCCCACTCTCACTAGCTCTCGCGGCCGCGGCCACCTGAGCACCACCGAGAGCATCACACCGTCGTTCTTGTGGCCAACATTGTCGCCTTGCCATGAGAGCATGTCTAGTAGCCCCTATGTCAAGCATAGCGTATCCAAGACGAAGGAAGCGAGCATCACCATCGAGCTCATCTTTGTCGCCACGGCAGGCGGTCTTCTTCGCCCGATTCTCCTCCATCCGAACACCCCGGCCCTGCCTTCTACTCGTAGAGACTCGATGTGAGCCCCTGACTATTATCCCCTCCTCCCTTCTTGATTTATTCTCGTAGATGCATCCTCATAAGCTCCCGCGCCGCTGTTTGCTATGGCCGATGACCTCGACGCCCTTGAGCTCCCTCACCGAATCAGTCACATAGCAACACTCCTTGATACCCTTAGATTAAGCACGCCCACTCCATTTGATCTTTTACATCGCATAGCAACACCGCCGTCCATGCCCGAGCTCTGTCGCTGTTGCAACCCGTCGCCGAAGACTATTCCGTCAATGCCCGTGACCATTGAGACCACCATCCAAAGAACCTCATCGCGCTGGTTCCATAGAGCCCAAGAGTGCATGCTCTCGCTGCTGGAGTTGGCCGGACGAGCAGCTCCATCGTTCCTTGTTTACCGCCAGCGGTTAGCACAGACGTGGCATGTCATTAGCGCTTAATTACCATGCTAATGACCCCATGGGTCACTAACATGTGGGACGTGGCCCCATTGACATTGTTAGTTAGGATTAAAATTAATACTAATTACGAAGTTAACCAGCTGAGTCACTGACTAGTGGTTCCACTAGTCAGGTTTGACTCTGAACAACCAGTTGACCTACTAACTTAAGCATGACAGGACGCAGTAAATACTTTTCTAGATTTATTTTAATTCAAAAGGATAATAATCTATAACTCAGATGAAAATAATTTATATATTGAAAATGTTGAGAAAAATATGAAGAACCTATTTATGCCATTTGCATGCATGCTTGAACAAGTTAAAATCACTGTTTAGGACAAATCAAGTTTTAATAAGTAGTTTGGAGTTGGAATTTATCATATATTTGAATTCCACTTCAATTAAAATGGTTAACTACTACATTAGATGAATTTAGTACCTTAATATGACATATCATCCATCTGGATGTGCATTATTGCCATGAAGTGAATGTGTTCCTTTTCGTGTTTGTTGGTGTTTGTCCCTTCTCGGTAGAAGACGATTCCGGCATTGTGATCATTGACACGAATGAAGAGCTTTACTATCTTCAGAAGTGCCAGGCAAGCAACCCCCCTTGAGCATTTTGATACAATCCCACTCTCTCACTCTTGCTCTCTTTATTGAATTAGGACAACAACGATTCAACTGTTATATGTTTCGGTAGTTGAACCCATTCCTTTACATGACTTGTCTTTCTGACAGTAAATAGTTAAAACCTCTTAGCATGAGTAGGAATTGTTGGAGCCATGTTGCGACTACTCATCCATGCTTGCTGGCTACGTTTGTTATGCTTAGAGTCGTGTCGGGTTTGATCCATCTGGGCGATCAATTGGAAGGGGTATGTTCATGTCCTACTGTGCGAGGGCTAAGTGTGTGAAGATTTGGTAAACGCAGCGATGAGAGGCCATGTAGGTGTACATGGTGGGTTGTCTTGTTGAGACCGTCTCGAGAACAGAGTTCTGTGTATGTTATCCAAGACGAGATACTACCACGCATTGGGTTCCGGTAAATTGGCCGCTCACGGCTTATTAATCACCTTGATCTCTATCTAGGAGTTGCAACCAGTTTCTGGTGTTTGTAGGATGTGCTAGGGGTGGGGCTTCATTGCGGTAGATGCACCTGTGACCCGGTGTACCACGTGCAAAGTTGCCAGAATTGAGATTCTGAATCGGATAGGAGCTCCGTTGGTAGGATCGTGAACCGTAGAATCATAACTACCAGGAACGTAGAAACTTAGATTCTATGAGCAAAATTGTAGAATCGGCGGGGCTAGTTTGGATCATAAGGTCGTAAGTTTATAAGACTTGATGCACGATTCTGACAACCATGACCACGTGTCACCCAGATGGTGGATCTAGGAACCTTGCACACATTGTTTGGGGCCGTAATGGAAACTTCGACCTGACTTCCATTGCGGATTCAGTTCTCAAATAGGTGATAAACCTGGACTAGAGTCTCATGTGGTTAACGGTTGTGGCCGACACCCTCATCAGGCTTCCGCTTGAAGTTTGTCGAGTACATGACGTGTACATGGTGGTAAGTGGTTAGAGCGTGTGTGAAGAAGTACACCCCTGCAGGGTTAGCAAAACTATTCGAATAGTTGCGTCCGCGGATATGGACTACTTGGAAACTTATATGGTTCACAGAAAACTTTAAATGGATACTTTAAAATGCGCGAGATAAGTGTGAGTGATATGGATGGCCTTCCCGTAGGAAGACGGGAGAGGATCCATAGTGGTGTATTGATGTGGTGTCTATGTGGACTCGTCTTCGCTCTGATGAGTGATATTTTTACACTCATTTCAACCTTGTTTAAACCGAGATTTTCATTAAAAGAGAGATATTCGCTCCGATATTGCCACTAATGACTAACGAATGCAAAGGATTCCACAAATCCTCTCTTTATATTTTTCCATGGGAAATTTGCTAAAGAGGGAAGAAATCACATGGGAGAATGGAAAGGAAGGAAAATGGAGGAAGAATCAATCACCAGGAGTCGCCAGAAGACAACCAGAGTCAAAGCCGACATTCCATGCGAGCGCACGCGCTCGCATGAGCGGTCGTTTGGCATGGAAACTGAGCCAGGTCATCCACCTGATCAACTTTTATAGTCAACAGAACAACGTCGAGCACAACCATAACCACTTCATCACCTTCATCATCCACAAACCCTAGCCGCGGCCATTTTCATCTTCATAGCCATCTCCACCACCATAGTGCTCTCTCATCTAGTTCATACTTGTAATCGTGCATCGCACAAGGAATCCGTTGTAAGACATATTGCAATCAATCAATCCCAAGATGTGTTCTTCAATGTTTTATTCTCGCAATCTTCTCCCCATGTGTGAGTAGTTCGGTAAGGTATGAGGTGAGGCACGAGCCTTGCAACCTTAGGATTTGTTGAGGGGATCAATGGAAGTCTTTGACACAATGTCTCATATTTGTGAAATAAAATTGTTTCGTGAAGTGTATATTGTCTTGTCCGCGATCTTCATCCCTGCACGTACCCAAGATC
This sequence comes from Elymus sibiricus, assembly GCA_039707655.1. NCBI lineage: Eukaryota > Viridiplantae > Streptophyta > Magnoliopsida > Poales > Poaceae > Elymus > Elymus sibiricus. The sequence goes on from CM077665.1 coordinate 277,953,811, forward strand.
ATGGAGATCGAGCACCGGTGAGGCTAGCAGCAAGGGGACCATTAAGTGTTATACCGAACACCGGTGATAGTAAGGTTTGGTAGGGTAACATGGATCATATCCTTAGGGATTCATGAGGTTTAGTCATTAAACACCCAATGTTTTGTCTGGTATCATTATCTTAATTATCGGGGCAACCCCGCGAGACGGATAGGGCCTTCGGTACTTAATGGGTGACTTCCCGAGCACAAACTAATATCATTTTTGAACCCAATGCAAATACATGGTTGTAAGCATTAAGACCTCATCCCCATACCTTCTTTTTATTATAAGTGTTTGAATCACAATTTGCTTGTTGATCCGGTCAAAAGCTGGATTTGACACTTTGGCAAAAGCTTGCTAGAGACCATTGCTTCAAGGGAATCTTCCTCTCATGGGTCCGATACCCAGGGTCACGTCTGGGGAAATAGGTGCAGGATACCCTTTCTTGTTCCAATACCGGATCAATACAAAGGAGATATCAAGCCCTTTTTCTGGCGCCATTGCTAGGGAGGACTTTCGTATTCCTAGTCATTGTGTTTCGAGTTTTTTTCTTAAAGTTAATTTTCAGTTTTTGTTTTTTACTTTTATATTTTAAGTTTAAGTTTTTTTTTGTTGCAAGTATTTTTATTTGAAAAAAACAAAACGTTACTATGCCTCTTAATCTTGGGAGTTTTTCTACTCCTAGCAAGAATTTCATGCGTGAACCAATAGCACAACCTGATGTTGCAGTTGCAGAATATGAGATCAAACCGAACCTACTTTCCATGGTTCAATAGGACCAATTTAGAGGCTCTACTTCTGAAGATGCAGGTATGCATTTACATAATTTTACTGAATTGTGCAACATGACACGCATAAAGGATTATGACCGATATGCTCTGAAACTTCGTTTATTTCCTTTCTCTTTGAGAGGGAAAGCTAAGGAATGGCTTTTAGCGTTGCCTAAAGGCAGTGTTACTTCTTGGGCTGCATGTTGCATTAAACTTTGATCTAAGTTTTGTCCACCTGCAAAATTTGTGGAATTACGTTCTCAGATTATAGGTTTCAAGCAGGAAGAACGTGAGCCACTAGCGCTTGCGTGGGATAGAATGAAGGAAGCTATAATAAACCGCCCCAATAATGGAATGGAGGAGTGGTTAATCGTTCATATGTTTTATCATGGCTTGAATCGCATGTAAAAAACTATGCTTGATACAACTGCAGGAGGAACAATCATGGGAAAGCCCATAGAAGATGTCAAGAAGATACTAGGTGATATGCAAGAGAACCATGCCCAATGGCATGTTGAGAGAACCACCACCAAGAAGGTGAATGCTATAGAAGAAAACAACTTGTAGTTGACAACCAAGCTTGACGAACTTATCTCCTTGATGAAAGGTAAAGAAAAGGTAAATTTCAATGCCTTCACCAATGAAGATACTAGTGATGTGAATTTGATTGCTTGTAATAGCTATAATCCTAATTGGAAAAATATTGGCTATGCTCCTAAACTTACTTATCCTAATAATGGAGCAGCATCCAATAATTTTAATGGAGCTAATGGTAGCAATAGAAATAATCTTGAAGAAACTCTTAAAAGTTTTATTGCTAGCCAGACTGAACATAATGAAAACTTCAAGAACATCTAACTTACTTGGTCAGTTGACTGGTAAGGTTGTTGGACTAACAAATGATGTGCACATACTTGAAGCCAGATCCAAGAATATGGAGGAACAAGTGGCTAAGATAGCAGAGAGCCAAACCTTGATTTCGGCGAAGTTTGCAAGTAAACCACATCCTAACCTGGTTGAAGAAGTTAAAATGGTAAGAAGAAACAAAGAGAAAGCTGAGGTGCTTGACACAAGCCATGTGCCAGAGTACAACTACGCCATTGCCGATTTTGTCAAGATGACATCCAGGAAGTGTCCACTACAGGAGGTAACCAATGATGAGGCATATAATGTCTTTTGAACCTACTATAGAGATTGGATTTAATAAATTCAGTGCTTTAGGTGATCTAGGGGCAAGTGTTTCCACTATCCCCAAATCTGTTTACGATAGTCTCAATCTTGGCACTTATGCTAATACTAAGATTATATTGATTATGGCTAATTCCAGTTTTACTCATGTAGTAGGCATTAAGCATGGAGTTATTGTTCAAATTAATGATTGCCATGTCATGATTAATCTTGTTATAGTAGATATGCCTGAAGATCCAAGTGCTCCGATAATTCTCGGTAGACCTTTTCTAAGGACTATCAAAGCCGTGATAAATGTGTTTGAGGGGAATGTTCGTTTGATTTACCAGCTAAAGATCCCTTTGTAAGACATTTCCCTAGGAAAAAGACATTAAAGACCTACACAGGAAGTTGCATCATTTTGAATGCTATAAGCTATATGTGCTTGGTGTTCTAGCACCACCTTGATCACCACTACGGTTCAGCTATCCGACCGAAAACAAGCGCTTCATGGGAAGCAACCCAAGTGAATAAAGTAGACAAGTAAGTTTTTATTTTTGTTTTAATAAAAGAGTGATTGAAGTTCTGTATGAGGAAGTGAGTTTGGAAGAGTTGTTCTAATGAAGGCCTAGCCCTGTGCACGGTGATTTATATGTTAGATTGATGTCTGAATGCCTGGAAATATGTCTATGTATTGTTTTGGTACTAACCCCGCAGGAAAACAGAGAAAAAGACAAGTTTCAGAAGAAATTGACCAAAATACAGCCTATCATGCGACCGTAGTGGTCGTATGGGCGGTCGTTTGACCTACAGGAGGTTCCAGTGCAAAACAACCAGAGACACCAGAGAGGAAGATGGCGGATCATGCGTGTGCAAGCGCTTGTTTTGGTGGTCGTTTCATCTCTTTGTAGAAACCAGCGAGAAGTCTAGACCATTCGATGGCGTTCCAAATGGGAGCACACGCTCGTCCAAGCGGTTGTTTGACATCTTTGACCAGGAGGACAAAAAGAATAGAACGAACGACGACGTTCAAGACGGACGCCGGCGTCCATTTCAACGGTCGTTTCATCCACGCGCAAGCAAAGGCGAGTTAAACTAGGTTTAAGATGGCGTTCCATACGGGCGCTCGCACCCATATGAGCGGTTGTTTTGCACGTCGGCGGCTCCGATAAGCCCGAGGAAGGAGGTATTTCGCCCCCATCTATCTCTTTTCTTCTTCTTCTTCTTCCTCCAAACCCTGGCAAAACTTCACCCAATCTCTCAACTCGTTCGTTTTCAGTTCGAATCATTTTGTGTGATCGATCTATTGTACGTTTCTCCTCCGACCCCTAAGTTATTTTTCGCAAATCCACATTCTACATGCCTAGCATTACCATGTCTACGATATGCATATTTTTGATTCAAACTTGAGTTGGCATGGATTTGTTAATGTTTTTAGAGGAGTATGATGTTGTGAGTACCGTAGGATCATTATTGTTTAATTATATTGGATAGAAAAATTGTTTTGTAGATGTTTACAAGGAGGTCTTCTCGTGTACATGGTGGTTAGAGTTCATCCACCGCACAATCGCAATAATTTTTCACTCAGGGGATCGTGTTCAACGATTGTGGAGCAAGGAAGAAGTTCCAGAAGCTCACCACAAGGAAGATCAAAGCAACCAAATGGGCTTGTGCGAATACACTTGCCAGTCTAGGTATCACTCATGATTTTAATTTTCTTTGTCATAATGTTGGGTTGCATCATTTTGTTTATCAGGGATGTGAGACTTATGAATGTTTGACGCTTGAGTTTCTTATTACTCTCTCGCACAATGTTGGTTTAATGCCAAATGCATATGAGGAGGAGAGGGTCACTTTCCGTCTGCTTGATCAAGACTTTGACATCACTTTTGTGGAGTGGTGTAATTACTTTGGATTCCCCAACAATGATGATGATATTAGATATGTTTATGATTTCACGGACCCACACCCAAGGCAATCCTTTTACCAGATGAGTCATGATGGCTCTAGGCAAAGAGCCAGTTGCATTGAAAGTCCTGCTATACGTTATTTCTAATATGTTATCACTAACTCGTTGCAGGCACGAGGAGAAGTTTCTAAGGTGAATGATGAGAACATGCTACCTCTCGGGAAGGCACAAACCTGGACGTCGGTTATTCGCCCAACTTAGGGGCAATACTTTTACTACACCTCGTGCATTGCTACTTGTGAGATGCGTTGGGATTTTCCCCGAAGAGGAGAGGAGATGCAACATAATAGAGATAAGTATATTCCTTTGAGGCACAAGTGTGGTAAAAGGATAGTAACACTGCCCCTTCTCTCTTTCCTCTCATTTATTGTCATAGTCGGCTTTTCTCTTTTTTTCCGCCTCCCCCATTTCCCTTTTTTGTATTTTATTTTTCATCCAGAGTCTCATCCCGACTTGTGGGGGAATCACAATGCTCTAATAATGATGTTCATCGCACTTTTATTTACTTACAACTCAACTTAAAAGAATATGACTCTATATGAATGCCTCTGGCAGTGTACCAGGATGTGCAATGATCTAGCGTGACATGTAGACAACGATGAATGGTGGCTTTGCCATAAAAACTATGTTAGCTATATGATCATGCAAAGCTATATGTGATGAACACACAAGTCATGTGAGGGAACGGTGGGAGTTGCATGGCAATATATCTCAGAATGGCTATGGAAATGCCATGATAGGTAGGTATGGTGGCTGTTTTCAGGAAGATATAAGGAGGCTTATGTGTGATAGAGCATATCATATGACGGGGTTTGGATGCACCGACGAAGGTTGCATCGACTCTCGAGGTGAGAATGGGCAATGCACGGTACTGAAGAGGCTAGCCAATTATGGAAAGGTGAGAGTGGGTATATCCATGGATTCACATTAGTCATAAAGAACTCATATACTTATTGTAAAGCCTTATTATCCCTCTCGAAGCAAAGTACTACCGCATGCCCCTAGGGAGGAGGTCGGTAGGAGTTACGCCCCCGATTCGAATACACGATAGGATTTCATTGCAGACATAAAAATTCTCACACATCATCACCATGCCATAGTTAATACTTAGATGAATATGAAATAACAAGCTTTAAGTACCGATATTTCTACTAACCAATGATCATGTGCTCATGCACTTTCATATTACTACATCAATATAATCAACTCATGTTTCTTCTTTAGTGAGCTACATGAAAGTTTTTATTATATCCCCCTTGAATACCTATCCTTTTTGGACTAGTCTTATAACACGTGCCTATTACCGTTCCTATTTCTTATATACTCTCAAAAATATTTAAGTGAAGCATGAGAGTTCAATTATTTCTACAAAATCTGAACGCCGCCGTGCTCTAAGAAGATATAAGTGAAGCACTAGAGCAACTGCCTAGCTCAAAAGATATAAGTGAAGCATATAGAGTATTCTAATAAATTATGATGATAGCGTGTCTCTCTCAAATATGTGTGTCCAGCAAACAATGATTGTGCCGAACTAAAAGAAAAGCAAAATATAACACACGCCGCTCCAAGCAGAACACATATCATGTGATGAATAAAAATATAGCTCCAAATGACATACCGATAGATTGGAGACGAAATAGGGGATGCCTTCTGGGACGTCCCAAAGCTTAGATGCTTGGGCCTTCCTTGAATATTACCTTGGGGTGCCTTGGGCATCCCCAAGCTTAGGGTCTTGCCGCCTGACGTGGCTTGAGACTGTGTCAGTATTTCCCCAAAGAGGCAGGGATGATGTAGCACAGCGACGGTAAGTATTTCCCTCAATTACGAAACCAAGCTATCGAACCAGTAGGAGTATCACCACCACCTAATAAACAACGCCTGCACAGAAAGAACAAATACTTCCAACCCGACGCGAAAGAGAGGTTGTCAAGCAAATAATGTAATTGAAAGGAGATGAGACTTGTGATTAGGAACCTGGTAGATGATGATGGTGTCTCCTCGGCGCTAGAGATTGGCACGTAGAAGAGACCGCTTCCTCCCCGGCAACGGCGCCAGAAATTCCTTTGACGGGGCTTGAGTCTGCGTCGGTATTTCCCCAAAGAGGAAGGGATGATGCAGCACAGCGACGGTAAGTATTTCCCTCAGTTATGAAACCATGGTATCAAACCAGTAGGAGGATCACCACCACCTAATAAACAGCACCTGCACAGAAAGAACAAATACTTGCAACCCGACGCGAAAGAGAGGTTGTCAATCTCTTTACGGTAAAAAGATAGATTAGGATATGATAGATTGGAGAGATAGATCTCTCAAGAACACAAAATAAAAAAGAGCAAATAAAAAGTGAAGCAATATATTTTTGGGTATTTTGGAATAATAGATCTAAAAACAAAAACGGCAAAAAGATAGATCGGAAAGCAATTTGTTGGAAAAGTAGACCCAGGGGCCGTAGGTTTCACTAGTGGCTTCTCTCATGAGTATAGCACACGGTGGGTGAACAAATTACTGTTGGGCAATTGATAGAAGATCAAGTAATCATGACGATATCCAAGGCGATGATCATTATATAGGCATCACGTCCATGATAAGTAGACTGACTCCTGCCTGCATCTACCACTATTACTCCACACATCGACCGCTATCCAGCATCCATCTAGTGTATTAAGTTCATGGAAAAACGGAGTAATGCAATAAGAACGACGACATGATGTAGACAAGATCTATTCATGTAGGAATAGACCCCATCTTGTTATGCTTAATGGCAACGATACATGTGTGCCTTGTTGCCCCTTCTGTCACTGGGAAAGGACACCGCAAGATCGAACTCATCACAAAGCACCTCTTCCCATGGCAAGAAAAATCGATCTAGTTGGCTTAACTAAACCAAAGATTCGAAGAAGAAATACGAGGCTATAAGTAATCATGCATATAAGAGATCAAAGAAGACTGAAATAATATTCATTGATAGAAACTGATCATGAACTCAAAATTCATCGGATCCCAACAAACACACCGCAAAAGTTTACATCAAATAGATATCCAAGAGACCATTGTATTGAGAATCAAAAGAGACAGAGGAAGCCATCTAGCTACGGCCTACGGACCCGTATGTCTATGGTGGACTAATCACGCATCATCGGAGAGGCACCAATGACGATGATGAACCCCTCCGTGATGGTGTTAGATTGGATCTCGAGGTACTGGAACTTGCGGCAGCTGGATGTGTTTTTCGCCGACTCCTCTAGGGTTTCTGGAATATTTGGGAATTAATAGGCATCAGAGGTGGTGGAGAGGGGCCCCGAGGAGGGCAGAACCCATCAAGGCGCGCCCAGAATTCCAGCTGCCGGTATTCTCCCTCTTTGTGTAAACCTTGCATATTATGAGAGAAAAGGCATTAGAATCACTCCCTAAAGCATTATTAGTCAACAAAACATAATAAATAACTGTAGGAAATCATGATGAAAAATGGACGTATCAACTCCCCCAAGCTTAGACCTCGCTTGTCCTCAAGCGAAAGCCGATATTGAAAAGCATGTCCAAATGGTTTGAGAGAGAGGTGTCGACAAAAACAAAATACAGACATAGTAGCATCATGCTTATTATCATAACAGCAACAAACTCTATCATAAAACTTATTCATATACGTTTTCATCATATAATTTCTCATGCACAAGTAACAATTCATCACAACATAGAAGTATAAAGCATAAACCCTATTGAAAACCAACAAACTATGTTCTCAGTCAACTTTGCAACTACAATTCATCATATTTTTAGGAAGAGTCTCATGTCGGAGCCTTTTGGCAAGTCCACATACTCAACCATCATTTAGTCTTCTATGATTGCTAACACTCACAGCATACCCATGAGCAAAAAGTTTCAACCGGACACATAGAAAGATAGGGGCTTATAGTTTTGCCTCCCAATATATTCACCTCAAGGGTGATGTTAACGAAAATAACTCATGCCCACTCATATCCAACTGGATATATGTGCCTAGATCTTTCCTCACCACATGATGCTTGCAAAAGAAAAAGTAAAAAGGGAATAGGGAAGAATACTTGACTCTTGCATAAAAGTAAATACATAAAAGTAAAAGATAGTCCCTTCGCAGAGGGAAGCAGAGGTTGCCATGCGCTTTTTGGTTTGTATGCCCAATCCCTTAATGTAAAAGAATGTCACGCTATATTGCCCCCTATGATATCAACCTTTATAATGCAATTCGTCGCTTTTATTACTTTGCCATCATAAGTTCGTATAGCGCTCAATTTTCTCTTAGACTAATTGATCAAAACACTTTTAGAAGCAATTTTTATTGCCTTATTGCACCGATGACAACTTACTTGAAGGATCTTACTCGATCCGTAGGTAGGTATGGTGGACTCTCAAAGAATGAATTTGGGTTTAGGTTTTTGGATGCACAAGTAGTATCTCTACTTAGTGCGGAATTTTTGGCTAGCAAAGAAATTGAGCAAGCACCACATCTTGAAGGATCTATGACAATATAACTTCTATGTGGATATGAACAAACATAAATCATTATGTTGTCTTCCTTGTCCAACGTCAACCATTTTGACATATACTCCCTCTGTAAACTAATATAAGAGCGTTTAGATCACTAAAGTAGTGATCTAAACGCTCTTATATTGGTTTACAGAGGGAGTAATATTTAGTGGGGGCTCACAATCACAAAAGATGTCCAAGATAGTGTATTTGCATGTGAATCTTCTCTTCCCTTATTAATTCTTTCATGAATTGCATCATTGACCAATGCTATGTTTGTCAATTTCCAATAAATTTTACTACTTATACTTTTCCATATGTGATGTCATTACTCACCATAAGATTAGCATATTATTCTTTTCATTTATTTATCTTTCCTTTATTTTAATTGCAACAAGATAGTAGAGAGGCAAAACTCAAACTAAACTTTATTATATAACTCTCACTCGATTACATGGATAGATAGACCACGAAACTAACACACGAAAATAGATCAAGCTAAACTTTTATTCAACTAAATCAAAGGAAAACTAAAGATCGAACTAGGATAGGTAAAGGTGAATAAAATTGATGGTGATACGATACCGGGGCACCTCCCCCAAGCTTGACTCAAGCAAAGGGGAGTGCCCATACTCGTGTGCTCGAGTCTCATTTGGTGGTGGTGATGAAGAAGGTGGTGGTGATGATGTGGTAGGCTTGTCTTCCAGCTTCTAGGGCAAGGTCTCCCCATCAAAAGTTGACACAAGAGTCCCCTGAGTCCTGCAACCGGCAGCTAAACTCATACCTTTAAATCTTGCGTCATATTCAAAAACTTGGTTTTGAAGATCATAAACTTGGCTTTGCAGAAAATTGATTTGCTCGTTGAGGGTGGAGATGGTGTCCTTCACAGACCGGCCATCCACCATCCGATCACGGGTGAATTCCGTGATCATGGAGTGGTTGGCACTAAGTCCACGCTCCACCATCCTTTGGCACTTGAAGATGTCCTGTTCCACAGCCTCGATCCTAGCCTCCACACTTCCGGTCTTCTTGGGTCCCTGAACATTGCGGATGTGGAGCACCCCCTCACGCATCTCAATGGCTTGAGGGTGCTTCATCACCTCCGGAAAGTATGGGTTGATGACCTTCTCGAAGAACTTGTCCTTGGATGAGCTTGGTGGAGCCATGGAGATCTAGATCTGACGAGAAAACAACAAGAAATGAGAACAGAGGATTTTTCTGCGATGCGGTCGTCAAAACAGTCGGGGGTATATATGGAGAATTTTTAATCTTGGGAAACAAGCATATGGAAGGAAAACGAAGTCGGGAAGGTGTCCGAGGTGGGCACAACCCACCAGGGCGCGCCCAGGGTGGCTGGCGCACCCTGGTGTATCGTGCTCACCTCGATCACCTTCCGGTTTATTTCTTGGTTTCCAAATTTTTCTAATATTCCAAAATTGACAAAAAATTATTTTGCGGATTTTTTGGAGTCTGTTTACTTACCGTATCACGTACCTCCTATTTTTCAGAATTCTGGAGTGTTCCGGAAGGTTTCTTTTATCTGTTCCTCTCGTGTCATGGTTTGGATAACATTGCTTTCAACGTTAATAGGCGTACCTGAGATATAGTGCTTAATTTTTTGTCCATTGACCACCTTCGGGTTAGTACCTTCGGCATTATTAATCTTGATAGCTCCAGAACGATAAACCTCTTCGATAATATATGGTCCTTCCCATTTGGAGAGAAGCTTACCTGCAAAATATCTTAAACAAGAGTTGAACAAAAGAACATAGTCTCCTATTTTGAATTCCCGCTTTTGGATTCTTTTGTCATCCATCTTTTTACTTTTTCTTTGAATAGTTTGGCATTTTTATAGGCTTGGGTTCTCCATTCATCTAGTGATCTAATATCAAATAGCCTCTTCCCACCGGCAAGTTTGAAATCATAGTTGAGTTCTTTAATTGCCCAAAATGCTTTATGTTCTTATTCTAGAGGCAAATGACAAGATTTTCCATATACCATTTTGTATGGAGACATACCCATAGGATTTTTAGAAGCTGTTCTATAGGCCCACAGTGTACCATCTAGTTTCTTAGACCAATTCTTTCGAGACCTATTGACAGTTTTTTGTAATATTAATTTTATTTCCCTATTGCTAAGTTCAACTTGACCACTAGATTGAGGATGATAGGGTGATGCAATTCTATGGTTAACATCATATTTAGCAAGCATCTTACGGAAAGCACCTTAAATAAAGTGTGAACCAACATCAGTCATTAAGTATCTAGGGACTCCAAACCTCGGGAAGATAACTTCTTTAAGCATTTTAATGGAGGTGTGGTGATCAACACTACTAGTTGGAATAGCTTCTACCCACTAAGTGACATAATCAGCAGCAACCAAAATATGAGTGTACCCGTTAGAGGAAGGAATAGGTCCCATATAATCAAAACCCCAAACATCAAATGGTTCACCAACCAGTGAATAATTCATAGGCATTTCCTGACGCTTACCGATATTACCAATTCATTGAAATTCATCACAAGACAAGACAAACTTGCGGGCATCCTTGAAGAGAGTAGGCCAATAAAAACTAGATTGCAATACCTTGTGAGCAGTTCTATCTCCCGCATGGTGTCCTCCATAAGCTTCGGAATGACATTTCCGTAGGATTTGTTCATGTTCATGCTCAGGTACACAACGTCTAATAATACCATCTACTCCTTCGTTATAGAGATGTGGGTCATCCCAAAAGTAATGTCTTAAATCATAGAAGAATTTTTTTCTTTTGTTGGTATGTGAAGCTAGCTGGTATATATTTAGCGACAATGTAGTTAGCATAATCAGCATACCAAGGAGTGTTTTGAGAAACATTTATTGCAGCTAACTGTTCGTCAGGGAAACTATCATCAATAGGTAGTGGGTCATCAAGAATATTTTCTAACCTAGACAAGTTATCAGCTACGGGGTACTCAGCTCCTTTCCTATCAACGATATGTAAGTCAAATTCTTGAAGCAAGAGAACCCACCTAATGAGTCTAGGTTTAGCATCTTTCTTTTCCATGAGATATTTTATAGCAGCATGATCAGTGTGAACAATAACTTTGGAGTCAACAATATAGGATCTAAATTTATCACAAGCAAACACAACTGCTAAAAATTCTTTTTCAGTGGTAGCATAATTGCGTTGAGCATTGTCTAGAGTTTTACTAGCATAATGGATAACATTCAATTTCTTATCAACTCTTTGTCCTAGAACAACACCAACAGCATAATCACTAGCATCACACATAATTTCAAAAGGCAAGTTCCAATCAGGTGGTTGAACGATAGGTGTAGAGGTTAAGGCTTTCTTGAGTGTTTCAAAGGCTTCCACACAATCATCATAAAAAAAGGAATATTCTTTTGCAAAATATTAGTATGAGGCCTAGAAATATTAGAGAAGTCTTTAATGAACCTCCTATAGAAACCAGCATGACCAAGGAAACTTTGAATACCTTTAATATCTTTAGGGCATGGCATTTTCTCAATTGCATCAACTTTAGCTTTATCCACCTCAATACCTCGTTCGGATATTTTATGCCCCAAGACAATACCTTCATTAACCATAAAGTGGCATTTCTCCCAATTCAAGACAAGATTAGTTTGTTCACATCTCTGCAATACTCGATCAAGGTTGCTTAAGCAATCATCAAAAGAACTCCCATAAACGGAAAAATCATCCATGAAAACCTCCACAATCTTTTCACAAAAATCAGAGAATATAGCAGTCATATATCTTTGAAAGGTAGTAGGTGCATTGCATAAACCAAAAGGCATACGTCTATAAGGATAGGTTCCAAAAGGGCAGGTAAAGGTGGTTTTCTCTTGATCAGATTGTGACACAGGTATTTGAGAGAAACCAGAATAACCATCCAGAAAACAAAAGTGTGTGTGCTTAGATAATATTTCTAGCATTTGATCAATGAAAGGCAGAGGGTAATGATCTTTTCTAGTAGCTTTATTTAATTTTCTAAAATCAATTACCATTCTATAGCCAGTAACAATTCTTTGTGGAATGAGCTCATTCTTATCATTAGGAACAACAGTAATACCTCCTTTCTTAGGGACACAATGAACGAGACTTAACCATCTACTATCAGCAATGGGATAGATTATACCTGCTTCCAGAAGCTTTAATATTTCAGTTCTTACCACTTCCTTCATCTTAGGATTTAATGGCCGTTGGTGATAAACAACGGGTTTAGCATCAGGTTCCATATTAATCTTGTGCTGACATAGAGTGGGACTAATGCCCTTAAGATCATCAAGAGTATATCCAATAGCAGCCCGGTGCTTCCTTAGAACTTTTAATAATCTTTCTTCTTCATGTTCTGAAAGGTTAGCACTAATAATAACAGGATATATCTTTTTCTCATGAAGATAAGCAAACTTCAAGGTCTCAGGCAATTGCTTTAATTCAAGCACAGGATCACCTTTAGGTGGAGGAGGACCTCCAAGAGTTTCAATAGGCAAATTGTGTTTCAGGAGAGGTTGTTGCTCAAAGAAAAATTTATCTATTTCATTTCTTTCTCGCAAGTGCATATCATTTTCATGGTCAAGCAAATATTGTTCTAATGGATCAGTAGGAGGCACGAAAATAGAAGCAAGACCAATTATTTCATACTTACTAGATAACGCTCTATCACGAGGTTGTCTACTAAACTTGGAAAAAATAAACTCATGAGACACACCACCAAAACTGACACCGACAGTTTGTTTTTCACAATCTATCTTAGCATTCACGGTGCTCAAGAAAGGTCTACCAAAGATAATGGGACAAAAGTCATCTTGTGGGGAACCAAGAACTAGAAAATCAGTAGGGTATTTTACTTTCCCATACAAGACTTCAACATCTCTAACAATCCCAAGTGGTGTGATGGTGTCTGTATTAGCAAGTTTAATAGTAACATCAATATCTTCTATTTCAGCAGGTGCTATTTCATTCATAATTTCTTGGCATAAGGTAAAAGGTATAGCACTCACACTAGCACCCAAATCACATAAACCATGATAGCAATGATCTCCTATTTTGACTGAGACAACAGGCATGCCTTCTATGGGTCTATGTTTATCTTTTTCATCAGGTTTGGCAATTCTAGCAGCTTCATCACATAAGTAGATAACATGACCATCAATATTTTCTACCAAGAGATCCTTAACCATAGCAACACTAGGTTCTACTTTAATTTGCTTAGGGGGCTTAGGTTCTCTAATATTACTCTTACGGACCACAGTTGATTCCTTAGCATGTTCTTTTATCCTAACAAGGAGAGGTGGTTTTTCAATGTAAGCGGTAGGCACAACTAGATCAACATTGTAAATGATGGTTTCATCTTTAGCTATGACCGGTTCTTTAATTTCTTCTTTAATAGGGGATGATATTTAAACCACTTCTCTTTAGGGAGATCAACATGAGTAGCAAATGCTTCACATAAAGAGGCTACTATCTAAGAGTCAAGTCCATATTTAGTGCTAAACTTGTGAAAAGTATCGGTATTCATAAAAGATTTAACACAATCAAACTCAAGCTTTATACTTGACTCATTACCTTCGTCGAGTTCCCAATCTTCAGAGTTGCGTTTAATTCTTTCTAAAAGATCCCACTTGAATTCAATAGTCTTCTTCATAAAAGAACCAGCACAAGAAGTATCGAGCATGGATTGATCATTATGAGAAAGCCGAGCATAAAAATTCTGAAGGATAACTTCCCTCGGGATGTCATGATTGGGGCATGAATATAACAGTGACTTAAGCCTCCCCCAAGCTAGAGCGATGCTTTCTCCTTCACGAGGCCAAAAATTATATATATAATTCCGATCACGATGAACTAGATGAATGGGATAAAACTGTTGGTGGAATTCCAATTGCAAACGATTCCAGTTCCACGATCCAAGATCATCACATAGCCTATACCATGTCAATGATTTTCCCTTCAAAGATAAAGGGAAAACCTTCTTCTTAGCTTCATCTCCGGGTAAACCTGCAAGCTTAAATAATCCACAAATTTCGTTCACATATAAAAGGTGCATATCAGGATGTTCAGTTCCATCTCCTGCATAAGGTTTAGCAAGCAGTTGTTCTACCATACCTGAAGGAATTGCATAACCAATATTTTCAGTAGGTGCATTAGGTTGAGGGGCAACTAATTGTGGTTCCGGTCAAGGTGAAGATACCTCAAACCAACCCCTCAAAGGATTGTTTTCCATAGTAGCAAGTAACAATAAATTTCAGCACGTAGTATAAGTTTTTCCTTACCGATTTCCACTTACCAAGGGCGCTTCACTCCCCGGCAACGGTGCCAGAAAAGAGTCTTGATGACCCACAAGTATAGGGGATCAATCATAGTCCTTTCAATAAGTAAGAGTGTCGAACCCAACGAGGAGCAGAAGGAAATGACAAGCGGTTTTCTACAAGGTAATTTCTGCAAGCACTGAAATTGTAGGTAACAGATAGTTTGATAGCAAGGTAATTGGTAATGAGCAAGTAACGGTAATGGTAAATAAAGTGCAGCAAGGTAGGCCAATCCTTTTGTGGAAAAGGACAGGCCAAAACAGTCTATAGTAATAGGCAAAGTGTTCTTGAGGGTACACGGGAATTTCATCTAGTAACTTTTGTCATGTTGGTTTGATTCGTGTTCGCTACTTTGATAATTTGATATGTGGGTGGACCGGTGCTTGGGTGCTGTTCTTACTTGAACAACCTCCCACTTATGATAAACCCCCTCACAAGAATCCGCAACTACGAGAAAAGTATTAAGATAAAATCTAACCATAGCATTAAACGTTTGGATCCAAATCAGCCCCTTACGAAGTAGCGCATAAACTAGGGTTTAAGCTTCTGTCACTCAAGCAACCCATCATCTAATAACTACTCCACAATGCATTCCCTTAGGCCAAAGAATGGTGAAGTGTCATGTAGTCGACGTTCACATGACACCACTAAGGGAATCACAACATACATATCATCAAAATATCGAACACATATCAAATTCACATGATTACTTGCAACATGACTTCTCCCGTGACCTCAAGAACAAAGTTAACTACTCACAAATAATAATCATGCTCAAGATCAGAGGGGTAATGAATAGCATAATGGATCTGAACATATAATCTTCCACCAAATAAACCATATAGTAATAAACTACAAGATGTAATCAACACTACTAGTCATCGACAGGTACCAATCTGAGGTTCCGGTACAAAGATTGAACACAAGAGATGAACTAGGGTATGAGAGGAGATGGTGATGTTGAAGATGTTGATGAATATTGGTCTCCCAAATATGAGAGCGGTGTTTGTGATGACGATGGCTTCGATTTCCCCCTTTGGGAGGGAAGTTCCCCCGGTGGAATCACTCCGCCGGAGGGCAAAAGTGCTCCTGCCCAAGTTCTTCCTCGAGACGGCGGCGCTCCGTCCCGAATGTCCTCTCCTTATTATTTCTAGGTCAAAATAGAATATATACCGTAAAGTTTCAGCTTCATTGGAGTTGTGCAGAATAGGTATCTCTGATGTGCTTTTTCAGGTCCAGAATTCCAGCTGCCGGTATTCCCCCTCTTTGTGTAAACCTTGCATATTATGAGAAAAAGGCATTAGAATCACTCCCTAAAGCATTATTATTCAACAAAACATAATAAATAACAGTAGGAAATCATGATGCAAAATGGACGTATCAACTCCCCCAAGCTTAGACCTCGCTTGTCCTCAAGCGAAAGCCGATATTGAAAAGCATGTCCACATGGTTTGAGAGAGAGGTGTCGATAAAAACAAAATACGGACATAGTAGCATCATGCTTTTTATCATAACAGCAACAAACTCTATCATAAAACTTATTCATATACTTTCATCATATAACTTCTCATGCACAAGTAACAATTCATCACAACATAGAAGTATAAAGCATAAACCCTATTGAAAACCAACAAACTATGTTCTCAGTCAACTTTGCAACTACAATTCATCATATTTTCAGGAAGGGTCTCATGTCGGAGCCTTTTGGCAAGTCCACATACTCAACCATCATTTAGTCTTCTATGATTGCTAACACTCACAGCATAACCATGAGCAAAAGTTTCACCGGACACATAGAAAGATAGGGGCTTATAGTTTCGCCTCCCAACATATTCACCTCAAGGGTGATGTCAACAATAATAACTCATGCCCACTCATATCCAACTGGATATATGTGCCTAGATCTTTTCTCACCACATGATGCTTGCAAAAGAAAAAGTAAAAAGGGAATAGGGAAGAATACTTGACTCTTGCATAAAAGTAAATACATAAAAGTAAAAGATAGTCCCTTCGCAAGGGGAAGAATAGGTTGTCATGTGCTTTTTGGTTTGTACGCCCAATCCCTTAATGTAAAAGAACGTTACGCTATATAGCCCCCTATGATAGCAACCTATATTATGTAGTCTGTCGCTTTTATTACTTTGCCATCATAAGTTCGTATAGCGCTCAATTTTCTCTTACACTAATTGATCAAAGCACTTTTAGAAGCAATTTTTATTGCCTTATTGCACCGATGACAACTTACTTGAAGGATCTTACTCGATCCGTAGGTAGGTATGGTGGACTCTCAAAGGATGAATTTGGGTTTAGGTTTTTGGATGCACAAGTAGTATCTCTACTTAGTGCGGAATTTTTGGCTAGCAAATAAATTGAGCAAGCACCACATGTTGAAGGATCTATGACAATATAACTTCTATGTGGATATGAACAAACATAAATCATTACGTTGTCTTCCTTGTCCAACGTCAAGCATTTTGACATATAATATTTAATGGGGGCTCACAATCATAAAAGATGTCCAAGATAGTGTATTTGCATGTGAATCTTCTCTTCCCTTATTAATTCTTTCATGAATTGCATCACTGACCAATGCTATGTTTGTCAATTTCCAATAAATTTTACTACTTATACTTTTCCTTAAGTGATGTCATTACTCACCATAAGATTAGCATATGATTCTTTTCATTTATTTCCCTTTCCTTTATTCTAATTGCAACAAGAAAGTAGAGAGGCAAAACTCCAACTAAACTTTATTATATAACTCTCACTCGATTACATAGATAGATAGACCACGAAACTAACACACGAAAATAGATCAAGCTAAACTTTTATTCAACTAAGTCAAAGGAAAACTAAAGATCAAACTAGGATAGGTAAAGGTGAATAAAATTGATGGTGATATGATACCGGGGCAACGGGCACCTCCCCCAAGCTTGGCTCAAGCCAAGGGGAGTGCCCATACCCGTGTGTTCAAGTCGCCTTTGCTGGTGGTGATGAAGAAGGTGGTGGTGATGATGTGGTAGTCTTGTCCTCCAGCTTCCAGGGCAAGGCCTCCCCATCAAAAGTTGACGCAAGAGTCCCCTGAGTCCTACAACTGGCAGCTAAACTCATACCTTTAAATCTTGCTTCATATTCAAAAAATTGGTTTTGCAGATCATAAACTTGGCTTTGCAGAAAATTGATTTGCTCGTTGAGGGTGGAGATGGTGAACTTCACAAACCGACATCCACCATCTGATCACGGGTGAATTCCCTGATCATGGAATGGTTGGCACTAAGTCCATGCTCCACCATCCTTTGGCACTTGAAGATGTATTGTTCCACAACCTCGAGCCTAGCCTCCACGCTTTCGGTCTTCTTGGGTCCCTGAACATCGCGGATGTGGAGCAACCCCTCATGCATCTCAATGTCTTGAGGGTGCTTCATCACCTCCGGCAAGTACGGGTTTATGACCTTCTCGAAGAACTTGTCCTTGGATGAGCTTGGTGGAGCCATGGAGATCTAGATCTGACGAGAAAACATCAGGAAACAAGAACAGAGGATTTTCTGCGATGCGGTCGTCAAAACAGTCGTGGGTATATATAGAGAATTTGCTTAGAACGGCACAGAAATACCGCATATAGGTAGGTATGGTGGACTCATATGGAAAAACTAGGTTTAAGGATTTTGGATTCCCAAGTAGTATTTCTACTTAGTACAAGTGGAGGCTAGCAAATAGATTGAGAAGCAACCAACCAAGAAACGAAAATTCACATAAGCGAGCATTGAGCATAACTAACACCGAATAATGCACCATAAGTAGGATGTAATTTCATTGCATAACTATTGACTTTCGTGCATGCATAGGGAATCAAAAACCTTAACACCAATATTCTTACTAAAGCATAATTACTCACTAACATGACTCACATATTACTATCATCATGTCTTAAAACTATTACAAGCAATCAAGTTTAATTTGTCCAGTGATCTTCATGAATGTTTTTATTATATCCTCCTTGGATATCTATCACTTTGGGACTAGTTTCATATATTGCCATTGCTTTTTGCAAGCTCACACAAATTTAAGTGAAGCACATGAGCATAGATATTTCATCTCTCAAAATGGTATAAGTGAAGCATGAGAGATTTCTTTAAAAGTTTCCAAGCACACCGTGCTCAAAAAGATATAAGTGAAGCACTAGAGCAATTCTATAGCTCAAAAAGTTTAAGTGAAGCATAAAGAGCAATTCTAACAAATCATAGCATAATTTTGGGTCTATCAAATAGGTGTGTCCAGCAAGGATACAAGTGACAAACTAACAAGCAAAGCAAGCAAAGACTCAAATGATACAAGATGCTCCAAGCAAAACTCATGATATGTGACGAATAAAAATATAGCTCCAAGTAAATTACTGATGGTCGTTAGAAGAAAGAGGGGATGCCACCTGGGGCATCCCCAAGCTTAGTTGCTTGTTTCTCTTTGGATATATCTTGGGGGTGCTGTGGCATCCCCAAGCTTAGGATCTTTTCACTCCTTATTCCTTCATCCATCATGATCTCACCCAAAACTTGAAAACTTCAATCACACAAAACTCAACAAAATCTTCGTGAGATCCGTTAGTATAATAAAGCAAATCACTACTTTAGGTACTGTTGCAAACCCATTCAAATTTTATTACTGCATTATACCTACTATATTTTAACTTCACCATGGCTCATACCCTTCAATACAACCCATAGATTCATCAAAACAAGCACACAATGCAACGAAAATAGAATCTGTCTTAAACAGAACAGTCTGTAGTAATCTATACTCTAACCATACTTATGTAACACCAAAAATACTGAAAAATTAGGACAACGTAAATAATTTGTATAGAAATAATTTGTTAAAATTTTAGCTTAATATCACGGTCCAGTAAAAAATGAAAATTCGAACACTGGAGGCAAAGTTTCTGTTTCAGATTCAGCATTGTTTCTACTCATCTATGAATCATCCTAAAGGTTCTACTTGGCACAAACACTAAATAAAACATAAAAACACAATCATAACAGAGGCATAATTGTGTCAGCACTCAAAAACAGAAAGGAAAAGACAAAAATAAATTTATTCATTGGGTTGCCTCCCAACAAGCGCTATCGTTTTACGCCCCTAGCTAGGCATAACGCATAGATTCAAGTATTGTCATCTTTGGTTTTGGTAGAGGTGTTTTTGTCAAGAGGTTTTTCAAATAAAACTTGAAACACATCCTCCATGGAAACCTTAGCACTATCAAGTTGTCCATCTACGTATCCTCTTTGATTCCCGGCCACAATCAAAGAATATTGTTGATTTACGTCATTGAAAACTTGTTGGATCATATCTAAAACGGGGACTTCCTTTTTGAGATTCTCATCAAAAGTTTGGTTATTTCCAAGCAAATGTATCAACATGTAATCACTATTGTAAAGGATCTTTCCTATTGTCGGCATCCTGGCAACGGGGGTACCCAGACTTGCCTGCCTGCGGCCCAGGGCGTGGCCCTCTTCGCCGGTCCGTACGGCCCGGCGTGGCTTCACTCAAGACAAGGCCCTCGCGAGAGTCCCACCCACCTGAGGAGGACAACGCCAAGGCTCCCGGAAGGAGGATGCCTCCCCAGGCCCCCTCCTGAGTGGCAGAGATCTCTATGCAATACCCGGCCTCGGGAGGTCAAGGATGACGCAAGCCAGGCCAGGCGGGCACCAGCGCGCGCAGAGGAGACAATTTCCTCTTTGGTGCAAAGGAGGCAAAGACGTGCGCAGGTTCCCGAGGCGTCCCACCAAAGGTTTCCATTCCGGTGCAACAAGAACGAACCAGTGGGCTCAGCAGGACGGGTGTCACCAGGGAGCCTGTGACGCCCCCAATTTCGACCGTACGCTAAACATACACGCAATGCGTATGACCAAGATTAGGGACTCACTGATCGATATCACAACACAACTCTAGACACAATTTAAAGTCATACAAGCTTCATATTACAAGCCAGGGCCTCGAGGGCTCGAATACATAAGCTCAAATTCAACAAGTCAGCGGAAGCAAATAATATCTGAGTACAGACATAAGTTAAACAAGTTTTGCCTTAAGAAGGCTAGAACAAACATAACACGGATCGGAAGAGGCGAGGCCTCCTGCCTGGGAACCTTCTATCCTACTGATGTTCGGGGGCAGCCTCCATGTAGTAGTAGGCTCTGGCGGTGGCGTAGTAGTCGTCTCCGGCGTACTCCATCTCCTGGGCTCCGTCATCTGAACGTGGTAATCATATCGAGGGGGAAAGAGAATGCAAAGCAACGGTGAGTACACATCCAAAGTACTCGCAAGACTGACATCAGAACTATGCTAAGTATGCATCATTATCAAGGGAATGTGGGTTATATCTGGACTGACTGCAGAAAGCAAGAATGAGAGGGGGAAGGCTTAGTCCTATCGAAGACTAGCATCTTCAACATCTTGCAGCATTAGAAGAGTGTAGAATGGTAACTCATATGTAACAATATCATTGTAGCAATTTTATTAAGTAACCACTCCCAGAGATACTTCCTCGACTCCCTGCGACAAAGCAATCTCGGAGCCAACATTCATTTCAAATTATCACTCTTAGTTATATTAGCTCGGGATACAACTCCAAGTCGTCCTGTTACCATGGACACGGCTATTCAAATAGTTAATTTCATCCCTGCAGGGGTGCACCACGTTTTCCATCACGCTTGTTCACCTTTGGCCGGACACAGTTTCTGGGTCATGCCCGGCCTCAAAGATCAACACGTCGTCGCCCTACCTAGGATCAACATAGAGGCCAGCCCGCCGGTCTAAATCCTAAGCGCGCAGGGGTCATGGGCCCAATCACCCTTTGCGCTCCTGCACGATCCGTGGGCGGTCGGTGTCAGTCCTGGCACCTCTTAATACAAGACGGTGCTTTACACGGGCAACCCGGGCGCGCGCCGCTCCATTGCTGACGTCCGAAGAGCTTCGACTGATACAACGACGCCGAGTACCCATAACTTCTCCCACGTGAAGGTTAGTGCGAAAAGGTCAAATGACCAACTCAGATCAAATACCCAAATCATTAGCATTTTAATAATTGCGGTGACGAGCGCGATACACGATATGTGGTCCCGTCGCCCCATCTCGAGGTCTTGTAGCAAGGGCCAAGAATGCCCGGCCACGCCCCGTCGTATTACACCAACACCCTCCAGTCATCCTGACCTCATCATGTATCCTCCGGTCATCCTGACCTCATCATGTATCAACAGTAAAGTAAATGTAACCGTGTGTTTATAACACCAAGGGGGAAACCCGAGGGATTAACCTCGAAGGATCCCACCTGATGTAACCATCAAGGTGAACAGAGAAGATTCACCCTCGATGGTCTACGCTTGAGGGGTTGCACGACAGAGTCGTCGTCGGGAATGGTGAAGGAGGAATCACCCTCGATAACCACGACCGACTAGCTGCACTACAGAGTTAGCATGATGAGTACTTCACGAGGTGTCACACTCGGTACTCGATAGTAGCTCTGCAGAGTCGTACAACTAAGGGGTGTGCGGTGAAAGTGACAGGCATGGCTGGTCGGTCGGTTGACCGAGTCTTCGAGTCGTCGAGTCGTCGATGAAGAAGCAGGGGCAACTGGGACTAAGGGGGTCACAGGGGATTCCTTGATCAACCTATACTAAGCAGTTGTTTTAATAGCAGGTATAGTAGCAGTTTATCAAAAGCAGGCTATGCATCAGAATAGGAGCTAGCTAATACAGTAGCAAAATCTAATGCAAGAATGAGAGGGAAAGAATTGGGCGATATCGGAATGCTCAAGGAGGTTTGCTTGCCTTGCTGCTCTGCTGCAAAGGCCTGATCGTCAACGGTGTAGTCGTACCCGGCAGCAGCGTCAGTCTCGGGGTCTACCGGTAAGAAGAGGGGGGAGAAACAATAAATATAAGCAGACAAATGCAACACGATGCATGACATGGTGATATGCAGAGCTAGACATGCTCTAACACAGTACTACACGTCACGGACGGATCAGAATAATATCTGACGATATTTCCCGGGTCTCGGGCCACTACCGGACAGATGAAACGGATGGAAAAGTTCCATGTTTGTTATGATAGGAGCACGTGACAGACGAACGGACAACGTATTCGGATTCGTGGGATTTTTCTGAACAACTTTCATATATAAATTATTTTCATCCGAGTTATGGTCTATTTTATATTAATTTTTGAAGTTTAAACAATATTCTGAAATTCCTTTTATTTATTAATTAAATTATCCAAAAGAATAAATGACGAGTGTACCCAGTCAGCCCACATAGTGGCTGACTCGTGGGCCCTGTTGACTGAGTCAACTGACCAGTCAGCAAAGGCTGACTCGTGGGCCAGATGCCCAGTCAGCAGGTTGACTGGGTCAAAATGATCCAGTGGAACAGTGGGCGGGCCCCACTTGTCAGTTTAGTTAAGTTAACTAAAACATTTCATTAGGGTTAATTAAATCGTGTGGGGCCCGGTTGTCATTGGCACATTCAACTGCCTGGGTTAACTTCTAACCTAAACTTTCGCGCGCGTCTACCTAAGCCATCGGCGGCACCGGGGGTGGCCGTAAACAGCAGAGGCGGTGAGGCCGAGCGGTGGCCGGAGTTCGGCCGTGGTCAAAATGTGGCGGGAGCGGCAAGGGGGGGTAGCTGGGGGCTGGACTCGACGCAGCCCGGGCCCTGGAGCGCGCCAGTGGCTCGCGCGGGTGCCCAGGAGCACGCATGGCTCGCGTGCGACGGCCATGGTGGCAGGCAGAGCTCGGAGGCGAGGCACGTTAGGTAGAGGGGTATCGGGAGCAAGGAGGGAGAGGGAAGTGAGACGGCGCTCACAGTGGAGCTCGAGGGAGGTCTCGGGGAAGCCGGGGGGCTGGAGATGGGCGGATCGAGTGCAATGGTGACGCGGCCACGGCGGTAAAGAGCGCTTCGAAGGCGGCATCCGGTGGCTTCACTGCCCCGATCCAGAGGCGTCGGCGACGTGGTCAAAGGCGAGGATCCTCCCGGACCTGCTCGAGCGCCTCAAGGTGGCCGATGGCCGTGGGAAATGGCGGCCGGCGTTGACGGATGCGCCCCGACGAAGTGGGAAGCGAGGATAGAGCGCATGGGAGGGGGAAAGGTGGGCGCTAGGGTTCGGAGATGGAGAAGGGGGGTTTGTAGGCGTCATGGGGGCGCCAGGGTGCCGCTGGATGGCCGCCCCATGGACATCGGCGTTGCGGACGGGCGCCCGGCGTCCAGCGCGCCTCGGTGGACAGAGGTAGAAGGAGGGGGAGGGAGTTGTGCTGGGTCCGTGCGGTGGGCCAAGGCCCAAGGGGAGGGAGGGGGCCTTTTCCCCCCTTTTCTTTTATAAACCTTACTATTTTTTTATAAAAAGCTACTGCTTTGATTTAATTTTAGTACCAAAAGACTTTTGCAAAAATGTGGAACTTGGTCCATTATTCAACTTACTATTTATAGCACTGCCACAAAAAATTTTATGAGCATTGGAATTTGTTTGATATTTACATCAATTAAAAGGCATTCAAATAATTGGTTTGGCCTCTGTCATAATTGTTTTTAAGGCACCAAAACACTTTGCAAAATGTTGGTTATAATTTTATAATTGCTTATGGAATATCTGCAACCCATTCATGATTTTTGTTTTCTGATTTGCCAAAATATTTAAACCACTTCTTTTAAAACAATAATGAAAATCATTAGGGATTGAAAAAAAGGGGGGATTCTATTGTGATCAAACATTGTTTAGCAAAATAATTTGGCATAAATCTCATGGTTACTGTAGCATAAACACAAGCATTACTGTAGCTGAATCCAGGGGTGTCACAACTCTCCCCTACTAAAAGAAATTCTCGTCCCGAGAATTAAGAGGTAGACGTAAGGGGGAAAGTTTGGTTACAAAATTCTAACGAGTCTTCTCGTTCTTGGCTGTTCTCATCGAAGAAGTCGATTCCTTTCGTTGATGTCCTCAATTCGCCATTTCAGGTCATCTTGAATAAGTCGTCATCCTCCCTTCAGGATCTTCATCATCCTACGTATGCGATAAGAAGGGAAACTCTGGCAGAACGAATCTAAACAAAGTTGGGCATCTGACGGTGAACTCAGGAAGATTACAAGAATTATTCCTCGAGTTATAACTCAGGGAATTCATTTAGAGCAAAAAGCTATGGTACAAAAGCTTCAAACGGGTAGGCAATCAAACGATGCCTGATCAGAAGGCGAAAGGGGTTCAGAGCAACGAGAATAAATATTGCGTCTGATACTAGAATAGATCATCCCTTGCCCGGTGGATCGGGAATTACATACGAAGCCAAGTGCTAAGGATACTTTGGAATCAAAGAGGTACAGGAGAGTCAGGTTTCGATCCTGTGGAACTGTGGGTTATGGGCCCACCATGTGGGCTAAGAATAGGAAGAGCGGTGACATCTTGCACATTCATGGTAGCAAGACATGTCAGAGTATAGTTTGTCAGTTATGTTGGCAACAACGTCGGTACCAAGGGCGGGGGACGAATAGAACCATTTTCCTACTCGTTGAAACGAGGCGGACCAATAGGCAAAGTTCTCGTCCACCGGCGATTACCAGAATGTTATCAACAATAGTAACAGGGCCTTATTGACAGAATTGATCACCGAGGTGTTTACCTAAGCAGGGAATTACCATTGTTCAGATAACTTAGAGTATAAGAAAGGTTGAACAGACCAATGGAAGGGAAATGTGTTTATACCCAAGTATTTTGAGTATACCTTTCCCAAAGACAAAAAGGAGCATGATGTACGTGACAGGACATCAAGTACATCACCATTTAGGTAAGGGGGGGGGGACGAATTCATGATATTACCCATACAATGGTGTTTGGATAATTGATCAAGAAACATTTAGCGTTGCGGTTCCTATGTTCTTGTTGATGATTGGAGTATCACAGCCATGCTTCAGGGAAGCATCAACATGGTCATCAGGTAAGATCAGACGTTGGGCACACAAAGGATCCATCAGGAACAACTTATAACAAAAGTCATACAATTTTCTCATGGAAGAAAGGCTAATCTTGTTGAACAAGATACTACAACAATAGGTCCCACGGCCAGGTGTGGTAGCCATAACATCACCTTACCAAGTCACGTAGTGACCAATGTTATACCCCTTGGAAAAATACCCCAACCATCATATCTGACTGAGATTCAGATCTGGTTGGTGTCAGGATTCTTCAGACTTAGCAGGCCTGAGAAGAAAAGGATGCAACACAGATCTACGAGATGATTTTGCAAGAATCTCGGAATGAATGATGTAAGCAAGCCTTGAATCATTAGCCAGACTGCAAGACATATGAACACAAGGACAAGACATTCATGCCCACATGGAAGTTTTTAGAATGGAATGCAATCAAGTTTTGGTTGGGGACCATCATAGAGGATATCAAAGTTCCATGTGTAAGTCTGGACTAGCTCTTACGAGGAACTTCTTTTCCCCGATCAAAACAATCAGTGGCTTGGCGTGCTAGGAAATACATATGGGGTGAAGGTAGCAAATCTATCAAACCATAGAATACTTCGCACATGCAAGAATGAATTGGAACGATTCTAGAGGAAGCAAAACAAAACTTTCTCATAATCACAACTGCAAGATGCACGTGAACTTAGAGAAAAACACTTCCTTTATCAAACATATCCTTCATGAGCTATACGCAAAGATAATGCTTTCAAGGTTTCCAACACTAGCTTCAGTGTTCATCATGAACCACTAGGGAGAAGAGGATGTGGCTGATGGGCTCAGCAACAATTCATCGAGATTCCCACAAAGATGGATCTCCACGATTGAGTGAACAAAACCAAATGATATATTGAGGTATGCCCGAGGGAAACATCCACAATTAAACATTAATCGAAAGGTGCTCCCAAAATCCGGACTAAGTAGCACGACCAACGTTAGAATGTTGATTCAACAGCCAACACACTAAGGATGGACTTATTGTTCATTAACTCCAAGGTAATAGAGTTGCTATGCCATAAGTGTTGAATTCACACATCACAGTCCATTTGTCGATAATCCGGTTAGAACAACACGGGAACTAAGAAAAGAAAAGTGATGGCAAGGAGTATCACCATATCAAGAATTCTTAAGACGTGTGAAATCCTCATGACATTCTCGACAAAAGATGGTAATGCCCCAAGATAGAACAAAACACAAAATGGCTAGAAAGGAGCTTAAGGTTCACCCAAAATAAGACCAAGTCTTCATTTGGAAGGAAGGCAAAGGTGTCGTCAAAGACAAAACCAATTACCAAGGCAAGGATGCTACTTATCATCATGAATCTAATTGATATCCTGGAAGAGCCTAGAATGCTGATGAGGATCATGACACATTTGTCGAGAAGTCTCATGAAGATGTAATCGATCAGCGACGACATCAAGCAAAGAAATGGTGAAGCGAAAAGTTGTCGGAACCACAGATGCGGGTGCTAGCTCAAAATCAAAATAGCCTTTCAAGACAACCAACATGACGTTGAAAGATCGATATAAGCTTAATGCACTATTGGAATGGTGCTTCAGGGATGAAGGACATAGATAGCATGGTCAAGATTTAGCATGACGATGATGATGTAGCCTAACAACTTGGAATGGCATGATCGAGTACAAACTCATAAGCAAAGAAGAATACTAAGAGTTGTTGAATCGCAATGCGGACTCGATTCAATTATAGGTGTCCTTGAGTGTCCAACAACTCAGAACACGAGGAAAATGAAATCAATGAAGGAAAACATAGTTGATGAGGAGCTTATAAGAAGCTATGTAGCTCCATGATTTTCTCGAGATACTAAGGGTAAAACTCGGATGTAGATCAGACCGATGTATCGATCTGCAGAAGACAAGTGCTTAAGCTGGTCTAAAAATGGGATCAAAGAAGAACAATCATGGTCGGGACCACGATTGTAAAGTATCAAATCACAGATACAAGGTCAAATCAAATAAAGAGAAAGATTATTGTTACGAGAAGCTCCTATGATAAGATCAACATCGTTTCCATGGGCATGAACACAGGGTACAAGGTCGACTCACACTTCATCAATGCATCACCTTCCATTTACTCCTCGCTTTCGATGAGGTTGTAGCTTTGAAAGATTATCCGGCAAAACACCAGAAGAGTAGGACTCGTGAAAACCCTCGGGTTCACATGGAGTAACGAAGGCATAGGTTCAACCCATCGGGGCTTCTTAGGAACATATACCACAAGCTTCAAGAGTAATTAACACATGCTTGACAACAGAGCATGGCTGACAAAAGCATAGGATACAACTTATCAGAGGGAGAAGACACAATTTACCAATGGCATCATGTATCAGGGGAAGAACACCACAAGAATTTAGAAGGTGATGCTATCGGATAAAAACCCAACAATGGTTTGGCATCCCACAAAGGGATCTGATATGAGTATCGGAACTCAATCAGTGGAAGAAAGAATGCAAGGCATCAGATTATAGAACATCCAATTAATTCGATGCTTAAATAACCAAAGGAACTGAGATTTCTCAATGTGTGTATCAGAATCAGATGCTCCGATCAAATACAAGTAAGCTGAATGGACTTAGATGGACAATCAATCTAAGTTGATTTGTCGAGAACCAACTCATGTTTGGAAAGACGTCTGGGCCGGACAGATAATTTATGAGAAACAACTGATGACTGCGTGCATCCACACACAGGTTGAATCAATAAAATCAAATGACAACCACAAAGGATTTAATGAATATTGCTTGACATACAGAATTAACCATAATGCAAGCAGGTGAGAAAGGTCAAGAGCAAAGGCTAATGAGGATTTCGGAAGATCGAATAGCAATTGGAAGGATTTTCTGAAACCCATGACAACTGAGGACGAACGAATCCCTGGTAAGCATAGGGGGGTGATGGTAGAAGGGAATCGCAAGAGCGATGAACACAAGTTCTCGAGAGAACATCGAGAGTATCTTTGGAGTCTTCTGATGAATCAAGCCATCATCTGGAATGAGGGGCTCTCCGGGAGGAAGTAGTTACGAGAACCTAGAGGTAGAGTTAGCAAAATCTTTAACGTCAAAGAGAAGAGAGATCAGAACCCAGAGTATAGACGAGGAATAAAAGATCCTAATACCACCCGATTGAGAGGTGATCCCGTAACCCACAGGTCCGAGGATCAAAACCTCGCTCTGATACCAACTTGTGATGCCCCCAATTTTGACCGTACGCTAAACATACACGCAATGCGTACGACCAAGATTAGGGACTCACTGATCGATATCACAACACAACTCTAGACACAATTTAAAGTCCTACAAGCTTCATATTACAAGCCAGGGCCTCGAGGGCTCGAATACATAAGCTCAAATTCAACAAGTCAGCGGAAGCAAATAATATTTGAGTACAGACATAAGTTAAACAAGTTTTGCCTTAGAAGAATAGCACAAACATAACACGGATCGAAAGAGGCGAGGCCTCCTGCCTGGGAACCTCCTATCCTACTGCTGTTCGGGGGCAGCCTCCACGTAGTAGTAGGCTCCAGCGGTGGTGTAGTAGTCGTCTCCGGCGTACTCCATCTCCTGGGCTCCGTCATCTAAACGCGGTAATCGTATCGAGGGGGGAAGAGAATGCAAAGCAAGGGTGAGTACACATCCAAAGTACTCGCAAGGGAATGTGGGTTATATCTGGACTGACTGCAGAAAGCAAGAATGAGAGGGGGAAGGCCTAGTCCTATCGACGACTAGCATCTTCAACATCTTGCAGTATTAGAAGAGTGTAGAATGGTAACTCATATGTAACAATATCATTGTAGCAATTTTATTAAGTAACCATGCCCAGAGATCCTTCCTCGACTCCCTGCGAGAAAGCAATCTCGGAGCCAACATTCATTTCAAATTATCACTTTTAGTTATATTAGCTCGGGATACAACTCCAAGTCGTCCTGTTACCGTGGACACGGCTATTCGAATAGTTAATTTCATCCCTGCAGGGGTGCACCACGTTTTCCATCACGCTTGATCACCTTTGGCCGGACACACTTTTTTGGGTCATGCCCGGCCTCGAAGATCAACACGTCGTCGCCCTACCTAGGCTAAACAGAGAGGCCAGCCCGCCGGTCTAAATCCTAAGCGCGCAGGGGTCATGGGCCCACTCACCCTTTGCGCTCCTGCACGATGCGTGGGCGGCCGGTGTCAGTCCTGGCACCTCTTAATACAAGACGGTGCTTTACGCACGCCACCCGAGCGCGCGCCGCTCCATTGCTAACGTCCGAAGAGCTTCGACTGATACAACGACACCGAGTACCCATAACTTCTCCCACGTGAAGGTTAGTGTGAAAAGGTCAAATGACCAACTTAGATCAAATACCCAAATCATTAGCATTTTAATAATTGCGGTGACGAGCGCGATACACGATATGTGGTCCCGTCGCCCCATCTCGAGGTCTTGTGGCAAGGGCCAAGAATTCCCGTCCACGCCCCGTCGTATTACACCAACACCCTCCGGTCATCCTGACCTCATCATGTATCCTCCGGTCATCCTGACCTCATCATGTATCAACAGTAAAGTAAATGTAACCGTGTGTTTATAACACCAAGGGGGAAACCCGAGGGATTAACCTCGAAGGATCCCACCTGATGTAACCGTCAAGGTGACCAGAGAGGATTCACCCTCGATGGTCTACGCTTGAGGGGTTGCACGACAGAGTCGTCGTCGGGAATGGTGAAGGAGGAATCACCCTCGACAACCACGACTGACTAGCTGCACTACAGAGTTAGCATGACGAGTACTTCACGAGGTGTCACCCTTGGTACTAGATAGTAGCTCTGCAGAGTCGTACAACTAAGGGGGGTGCGGTGAAAGTGACGGGCATGGCTGGTCGGTCGGTTGACCGAGTCTTCGAGTCGTTGAGTCGTCGATGAAGAAGCAGGGGCAACTGGGACTAAGGGGGTCACAGGGGATTCCTTGATCAACCTATACTAAGCAGTTGATTTAATAGCAGGTATAGTAGCAGTTTACCAAAAGTAGGCTATGCATCAGAATAGGAGCTAGCTAATATAGTAGCAAAATCTAATGCAAGAATGAGAGGGAAAGAATTGGGCGATATCGGAATGCTCAAGGAGGTTTGCTTGCCTTGCTGCTCTGCTGCAAAGGCCTGAGCGTCAGTCTCGGGGTCTACCGGTAAGATGACGGGGGAGAAACAATAAATATAAGCAGACAAATGCAACACGATGCATGACATAGCGATATGCAGAGCTAGACATGCTCTAACACAGTACTACACATCACGGACGGATCGGAATAATATCTGACGATATTTCCCGGGTCTCGGGCCACTACCGGACAGATGAAACGGATGGAAAAGTTCCATGTTCGTTATGATAGGAGCACGTGACAGACGAACGGACAGCGTATTCGGATTCGTGGGATTTTTCTGAACAACTTTCATATATAAATTATTCTCATCCGAGTTACGGTCTATTTTATATTAATTTTTGAAGTTTAAACAATATTCTGAAATTAATTTTATTTATTAATTAAATTATCCAAAAGAATAAATGTTGAGTGTACCCAGGTTTGTACCCAGTCAGCCCACACAGTGGCTGACTGGTGGGCCCTGTTGACTGAGTCAACTGACCAGTCAGCAAAGGCTGACTGGTGGTCCAGATGCTGAGTCAGCAGGTTGACTGGGTCAAAATGATCTAGTGGAACAGTGGGCGGGCCCCACTTGTCAGTTTAGTTAAGTTAACTAAAACATTTCATTAGGGTTAATTAAATCGTGTGGGGACCGGTTGTAATTGGCACATTCAACTGCCTGGGTAATTTCTAACCTAAACTTAACTGCTACAATGGCGGCCCCACATGTCATAGGGTGATGGGGGTGGGGGGGTTAGTGGTTAAACCCGTGGGGCCCACCTGGGTTTAAACGCCGGCGCACGCCGGCGCAGCTCCGGCGGCTAATAGAAACGGCGGCGCTGCACGGGAAAGGCGCACAGGCCACCATTTTGTGCGCCGTGACCACCCACAAGACGCGGAAGCTCGCGCGCGTCTACCTAAGCCATCGGCGGCACCGGGGGTGGCCGGAAACGGCAGAGGCGGTGAGGCCGAGCGGTGGCCGAAGTTCGGCCGTGGTCAAAATGTGGCGGGAGCGGCGAGGGGGGTAGCTGGGGGCTGGACTCGACGCAGCACGGGCCCTGGAGCGCGCCAGTGGCTCGCACGGGTGCCCGGGAGCACGCATGGCTCGCGTGCGACGGCCATGCCTGCAGACAGAGCTCGGAGGCGAGGCACGCTAGGTAGAGGGGTACCGGGAGCAAGGAGGGAGAGGGAAGTGAGGCGGCGCTCACAGTGGAGCTCGAGGGAGGTCTTGGGGAAGCCGGGGGGCTGGAGATGGGCGGATCGAGGGCAATGGTGACGCGGCCGCGGCGGTAAAGAGCGCTTCGAAGGCGGCATCCGGTGGCTTCACCGCCCTGATCCAGAGGCGTCGGCGACGTGGTCGAAGGCGAGGATCCTCCCGGACCTGCTATAGCGCCTCAAAGTGGCTGATGGCCGCGGCAAATGGCGGGCGGTGGCGACGGATGCGCCCCGGCGAAGTGGGCAGCGAGGATAGAGCGCGTGGGAGGGCGGAAAGGTGGGCGCTAGGGTTCGGCGAGGGAGCAGGGGAGTTTGTAGGCGTCATGGGGGCGCCGGGGTGCCGCTGGATGGCCGCCCCGTGGACATCGGCATCGCAGACGGGCGCCCGGCGTCCATCGCGCCTCGGTGAACAGAGGTAGAAGGAGGGGGAGGGAGTTAGGCTGGGTCCGTGCGGTGGGCCAAGGCCCAAGGGGAGGGAGGGGCCTTTTCCCCCCTTTTCTTTTATAAACCTTACTGTTTTTTTATAAAAAGCTACTGCTTTGATTTAATTTTAGTACTAAAAGACTTTTGCAAAAATGTGGAACTTGGTCCATTATTCAACTTGCTACTTATAGCGCTGCCACAAAAAGTTTTATGAGCGTTGGAATTTGTTTGAGATTTACATCAATTAAAAGGCATTCAAATAATTGGTTTGGCCTCTGTCATAATTTTTTTAAGGCACCAAAACACTTTGCAAAATGTTGGTTATAATTTTATAATTCCTTATGGAATATCTGCAACTCATTCATGAGTTTTGTTTTCTGATTTGCCAAAATATTTAAACCACTTCTTTTAAAAGAATAATGAAAATCATTAGGGATTGAAAAAAAGGGGGGGATTCTATTGTGATCAAACATTGTTCAGCTAAATAATTTGGCATAAATCACATGGTTACTGTTGCATAAACACAAGCATTACTGTACCTGAATCCAGGGGTGTCACAGAGCCCACCACCGCGTCACTACCAGCTACTTTGCAGGTGAAGACCACCTTTCGTCAGGATAAGATGTACATCCTGTCCCCTTTCGAATTTGGCCGTTGTGGGATCCCTTCCCGCCATTGCAATAAGGGAAGAGGGCCCAGGCCACTATAAATAGAGGCTAGGCTGCTCCGTAGAGGGGGACAGATCGAACACCACCCGAGCGCCCTCGCGAGGTTGCTCACCACTGTACCAGTTCACCCACAAACCTCCTCATGAGGCAATTGCCAAAAAGGCAGGAGCAGGGTTTTACGCTTCGCAGCGGCCCTAACCTGGGTAAATCCTCAAGTGCTAATCTTCTTCCCCGTGATTGAGTGAGTTCGTCGGGCCAGGCTGCGAAGTTGTGAGCTTGAGGTCGAAGCTGGTGGGGATCTTCGCACACGCCCCTGAGTTCGAACCTCTTTGGGTTTTGCGGAGTCCGAAATCCGACATTTGGCACGCCAGGTAGGGGGCGTGTCGAAGTCTTTCTTCAAGCTTCGCTTCCTCTCCGCTCATCGCTACGATGGCTAACGCTCGCCGAACCCGCGCGGAGCGCCGAGCTGCTCGTGTCGCCCAGACAGCGCCGGTGGGCCGCACCGCCGCGCGTCGATCCGCCTCTCCTGTGGCCAATGCCGCCACGGGCCCAGATGCCCACGAGCAGCAGGACTCGTCACAGCCGGTCACCGTGCGGCGCGACGGCCGCACCACCACTCCATCGATCGTTACAGCTACGGGCCGACGCGCGGGTCGGGCGCACTCTTCATGGCGCGCGAGCTGCTGCGTTACCGCCCCGCCCCCAACCGCTACGACGACTGGCTCGGGCGCATCGCAGACCTCGTCAACGCCGCCGGCGACGCCTTGGCGCTCTCCTACTCGTTCCGGCCCCAGCCCTCTATGGCAGGCGACGTGGCCCATGATGCACCGCCCCCTCCTCCCCAACGCGACGTCGACCCCGATCCCAGGCGTGAAGCACACCCGCGCGACCAGCTAAGTGGGCCCCCGGCAAGGGTGAGAGATGAAGTAAGCTGCCAGGTGGTGCCGCGGCCGCGCGCTGACGCGCGAGCGCTTCCGGCGCGGTTGTGCCAGCGTCACGACCGTGTGCCTCTGGAGGCCGCGACGCAGGAATGCCAAGACCGGGCCCCTCCCGTGCGCGCGGCACCCGCGGGTCCAGTGGGTTGCTGCGCCATCGCCCCGGAGCTGCATCCGGTCACGTGGCCCGGCAAGTTCAAGCCCGACCTGCCTCTTCGCTACGACGGCACCCCAGATCCCGCCGAGTTCTTATAGCTCTACTCGCTGAGCATCCAGGCAGCCGGTGGAGACGACAAGGTCATGGCTAGCTGGTTCCCTATGGCCCTCAAGGGTGGTGCGCTCTCCTAGCTCCTCAACCTCCCGGAGGGGTCAATCACCTCCTGGGACGACCTGCGCGAGCGTTTCGTCGCTAACTTCCAAGGCACCCGCGACCGCGCCCTCGCTGTGACTAACCTGCGTCGTGTGAAGCAACAGCTGGGTGAGACCTTGCACAAGTACATACAGCGCTTCACGACTGTCCGCCTCAAGATCCCGAGGGCGTCGGACGAGGCCATCATCTCGGCATTCACCGACGGCGTCAGGGACCTCAGGATGAGGGAGGAGCTCGCCATCAACGACGACCTGTGCTCAGCTCTGGAAATGTTCAACCTGTTGAACAAGTGCGCA
Organism: Elymus sibiricus; assembly: GCA_039707655.1. Taxonomy (NCBI): domain Eukaryota; kingdom Viridiplantae; phylum Streptophyta; class Magnoliopsida; order Poales; family Poaceae; genus Elymus; species Elymus sibiricus. Next base: position 277,988,597 of record CM077665.1, read on the forward strand.
AAGGCTGAAGAGGGCCGCCTCTCCCTCCTCGAGCTTCCGGAGGCGGACCCCGAAGACAAGAAGACCAAGACCAAGGAAACAAAGCGCAAGGCCCCCGCGGTCCTGGCGGCGGAACCTGAGGCGAAGCGCAGTCGAGACGAGGAAGCCCCCGCCGGAGGGCGACCATTTTGCATCTTCCATGGTACCAATAGCCACAACACCATTGACTGTCAGGAGCTCAGGTCGGTCCGCGACGAGCACTTCGGTCGCCGCCCTGGGCGCGACGATCGTGGCTATGGTCACTGTGGAGGCCGCGGTGGAGGCCGCTGGGACAGTCGAGACCCATGCCAGGAGTGGCGCGACCGGCCTCGGGAGGACCGCTGGCGCGACCAGGCTCGGGAGGACCGCTAGCGCGACGATCCTCGGGAGGGGTCACGTCGCGAGCAGCCTCATGAGGCCCGTCCTCATGAGGCTGGCCTCCCCCCGCTGCCAACGCCACCTAGGAGGAAGGAAGAAGACAAGCAGAACGACGGGGCTGGGGGCTTCCAGGAGGCCAGGGCAATAGCTTGCATCCTGGGCGGCGCTCAGGCCCCAGCGTCGAACCGCGTCTTCAAGAAGTTCTCGCGGGAGGTGAACGCAGCTCTCCTGAAGCTTGAGGATGCGCGCCCCCTCAAGTGGTCCCAGTGCGCCATCACCTTTGACTCCAAGGATCAACTCAGGTGTTCAGCCATGGCGGGCGCGCTCCCTATGATGTGCACGCCGACCATCAGCAATGTCCTTGTCACCAAGACCCTTATCGACGGTGGCGCGGGGCTCAATGTCCTCTCCATTGAGATGTTCGAGATGCTCCAAGTGCCATACGACCAGCTCATGCCAACCAAGCCTTTCTCAGGAGTCACTGACGGCTCCACTGTCCCCATCGGATAGGTGCGCCTGCCGGTCACATTCGGCGGGCGCAACAACTACCACACCGAGCTCATCGTCTTCGACGTCGCCCACATCCACCTCCCGTACTACGCGATCCTCGGGTACCCCGCCCTCTCCAAGTTCATGGTGGTGACTCACCATGGCTACAACGTCCTCAAGATGCCGGGGAGTGGTTGCGTCATCACCATCGCCTGCGATGAGAAGGATGACGTCTGCTCCCTCGAGCGCGCCTACCGTGCCGCAGCGGCCGAGCACTCAAACGACGAAGGAGACGTCCTGCCTCGTGAGGATGTCCCCAGGAAGAAGAAGCAGCTCCTCTCCAAGGGGCGCCAGGGGGCTGAAACCTCTAAGGACGGCGCCTCAGGCTCCGCGCCCGGGGCCAAGGCCCCTTCCTCTCTCGCATAGGAAGGCGCGCTCGGCGCTTCCCTTGGGTCGGGCTTGGGGGCTTCCACCTGGAAGGCTACCGACCTGACCAGTGAGATGAAGGAGGTGATTGGGCACAACCTAGAGGTGTGTTTCGGCGCGCGACCACCCAAGCAAGGAGCACCGCGCGAGGCGCCAAGTTCGCAGGAGTTCATCACCAGCGCAATCGAGGAGCTTCAGGAAGCACAGGCCATGCGAGGCGGACGTCGCCCTGCATCACCAAGCGTGGCCGCCATCGTCGGCTCGGGCGGCACGCCGCGCGTCTGCGTCGACATACCAAGCATCAACAGGGTCGCATCCTAGGACACCTTCTGGTTGTCGCGCGTCGGTCGCGGCGGGGTCTACCCATGCAGCTACATCAGCATGCCTTTTGGTCTGATGAACGCGGGCGCCACGTATCAGTGCCTTGCCCAGGCCATGCTCGCGCCCTACGGGGTCAGGCGCCGCGAGGTGCTGGAGGAGGTGCCAGGCCCGAGCGAGGGCCCCGGGCCTCGGGAGGCATCGGGCTCATGAAGGCCAGGCTCACGGAGACGCAAGGTCAGGCTCCGACGAATACCTCGACGCTTCATCAGTACTGCTGCCAGGTGACTTTTTGGTTCATACCAGGTAACTTTTTGGTTTGCTCAGTTTGAGGGTGCCCATCGGGCTGCATTATCCTCAGGCAGTTAGGGCTCGTCCCTGCAGCCGCGTCGTTTACGCATGTATCAGAACCTTTTATGCATTTGACCAATTCCCTAAGTATTCCAGCCTGCATGCTCGGTGCTTCGCCACCATGAATGTCGCCGCACCCTAATGATCCTGCCTTCGACCGCCTCGTGATTAAGGGCTGGCACGACATCTGTGCTCAGGTCTGTCCCTGCAGCGTTGACAAATCCAAGTGGTCGAGCTCTGTCTCGCGGGCCAGTCCCATGTACATCACCTCCCGTGGCCCTTGGTGCTGCGTCCCCACATGAGCTAATCGGAAGTGGGTGAGTCAGGGTGCGCGGCACGGATCCTACCACCACAGTTGGCCTTTCGCCGCCGTGGGAACCGCGCGCCGGGTGTTTTCTCCTCGGAGTTGTTGCATGAGAAGACTAGGCACGGCGTCTGTGCTCGGGTCCATCCCTGTAGCGTCGATAAATCCAATGGCTGAGCTCTGTCTGGCGGGCCGGCCCCATTCACGTCACCTCTTGGGGTCATTGGTGTTCGGCCTTCTCATGGGATGGCCCTTGGAAATTCATTCGGCGCAGGTTTCTCCAAAATATACAGGACTTGCAATGGCGCCCTCTACCGGAAGATTCAGGCGCAACCCGCCTTTGAGGTAGGGCCCCGTGAGACCCGTGCTGGCTGACGGGTGCCTAGATACACCTCCCAGTTCTACTGTGCAAGCCACGCATACGAACTTAATTGGTTGTACACGCCCGAGGGCTCAGGAGCCGGGGCCCCCCTTCCCACGCCCAAGTGGAAGCCCCATGCTCTGCACTGGTGGATAAACAACTGAGGGCGCCCTAGCGGCTACATCCAACCTCAGGACGGCCCCTCGCGGCCCTGTCTCGCAGCATTCCCCTGGAATGCCTGCTTGAGGGGGCTGCATGGGGGCTACGCTCAGGCCGGGCCTGGCGCACGCCACCTTCCCAGGCCCCTAATACCTGGTCTTCACGCGTCCCTCTCAGGCGAAAGCTGGCGAGGAAAGGTATGGGAGCCGCTCGTACATCAAGGAGGACCCCTGAGCATCGCGATTCAGGGGCCTCACTGGTCACGTAGCCCCTCACCCCTTGGCACCGTCCTGGTGATCTGGACGCCCCAACGGCGGCTGAGGTATGCGCTGGCCCGGGCCCTGCCGACGCAGAGCTCAAGGCGTTCCAAATCTCCAAGTCAACCTCGTCTTCGCCACATTCCCTTCATGAGGGCTGCTTGTACGTCAAGGGGGACTCCTGAGCATCGCGACTCAGGAGCCTCACTGGTCACGTAGCCCCTCGCCCCTTGGCATCGTCCTGGTGATCCGGACGCCCCAACGGCGGTCGAGGTATGCGCGGGACCGGGCCCTGCCGACGTAGAGCGCTACAGCAAACAGAAAGGAAACAAGGCGAGGAAAGAAACCACATAATTTAGCAGTCATTACAAGCATTAAATGTCTCCGGAAATGCAAACAAGTCTAACGCCTCCACGAGGCACGATGAACGTTACAGGAAAAGACCCAGGAAGAGGAGCTAGGAGGAGCTGGCACCACCGCTCGTCCCGACCGTGGGGAGCTCATCGTCGACATCGCTGTCGTTGTCATCGTCGTCACTGACCCTTGCAGCTGCAGGAGGTGAGGGAACGGCGACGCATGTGAACTTCTTCATCAGCGCCTCCACGGCGCCCTCCACGGCCGTCGCCGTAGCGGCGCGAACCCCGGGTTCAACCGGACGGATCACGGAGCCGAAGTCAAAACCCGGCTCGCGAAGGAAGAGGTGGCTGAAGACGAGCATCGCGGCCGCGGAGAAGAGGTCGCGACACTCACTCTCCAAGATAGTCTCCACCCTGGCAACGGCACCCTCGAGCACCTCGACGAGCTTTGAAGACAGCCCCGTGAAGCCGCTCTCAGGAGCCACCAGGGGTTTCGCGAATCCCCCCCGGCAGATGGAGTTCAGCCCCTGACAGAGCCTGAGCTCGACGGAGGGGAGGGCACCGAGCTCCACAGCCTTTCTCTCCTCAACCGCAACAAGGGTCTTCTCCCTAGAGTCGAGTTGAGCCTTCTCCGCAGCTACTTCCTCCTTCAGCTTGTCCAGGTGCTTGCGCTCCGCGGCTTGGTCGGCCACCGCCTTGGACAGCGCGGAGTCGCGGTCGGCAAGCCTGGCCTCGCAGGTTTTGAGGTCTTCCTCCCACTGGCGAAGCCGTTCGGCGAGCACAGTCCTTTCCTCCTGAAGAACCTTCAAGCGGACCTCCGCCTCGCCGCAGCGCTTCGTAGCAGACGCTGCATCGACCAGCACCGCGTTGCGGGCTGCTTTGGCTGACGCAGCTTCCTTCCTGCTCTCAGCAACAGTGACCTCAGCTTGGCTCCAAACCGCCATGGCAGAGGCGTCGGCCTGGAGCCACCCAGAAAGGAGCCCCAAGCGCTCCTTCGCGAGGAAACCGTCGGCGCCCCCGAGGGCGGCTCGGACCTGATCCAGGGCGGCGTAGGCCCCATCCAGGGCGCCTGACTCGACCAGAAGGCCACAAGTCGGAGGCGCCAGGGCCCAGCCCAGAGGTGGCGCCGGCGCGGCAGCAGGAGCCGCCTCCAGGGGGCAGAAGCATGGAGAGCAGAAGGCGCCAGAGGCTGCGGTACCACCACAGACAAGGCAGGGACGGACGGTCCCACAGCCAGCTGGCCCTCGGGGGCTGGCCTCTCAGGCAGTAGCGCGGATGCGCCCCCAAGGGCAGAAGCAGCCTCTCCAATGGGCGTCGAGGGCTCCGCGGCCGTGACAAGGAGAGTCGCCCCGCGAGCCTCCTCGCCCGTGACATCCGGCGCCTCATCAGGCGCCGGCAGGGCACCAGGAACGGACGTCATGTCGGAGGGCACCTTCGACTTGATGCCCGCCTTCTTCTTCTTCGCCTTCAGCAAGGCAGCGCCCCTGGTTACCAGGCAAAGAAGGGACCATCAACACACAAGCCACCGGCGGGTGGCCAAAAACCAAGCAGGACTACTTACTCTTCGACGTCGACCCACTTCCTCTTCTTCTCCACCTCGGCGAAGGCGGGAGCGCCCTCGCTCTTCTCCGGGGAGGCTCCGCTGCGAGGGGGAGCAGAGGTGCCGCCCGCGGGGGCCGCGGCCGGGGAAGCCGCACCAGACCCAGACGCGGCCGCCTCGCCCACAGGCTGCAGCTCGGGCAGGGGCGAGGCGGGCGACTCAACCACCTTGCTGGCACGGGCTGAGCACTCCGTAGGAGGCCCGGCCTCGCATTTCCTCAGGGTCGCCCGGCCGGCGGTCCGTGCGGCCCGAGGTGCGGGCCCCGGCCCCCTGAGGACCCTGGTGAGTCACGGTGGACTTGCAGTAGGGGGCTCGCCGGCACCATCGTCGTCTTCAAAGCCGCAGAGAAGCGCATTCGGCGACGGAGGGGACACTTCCTCCAGATCGTCATCCGCTGTCTCCTCCTAGTCTTCCTCCTCGGCGGTGTCGTCGGAGGACACCTCCACTGGGGAGCCAGGGCACTCGGCCGGAGAGAGCCCCAGTTCGTCAAAGGTGGGCATTGCGGCGACCAAATCGGCCTTGTCGTCACGGCAGTACAGCGGGGCATAGGCCTCAGGAAGGTCCCCGAGGTCGCCGTTGAGCAGGGTCGCCACAGCCCTGTTCAGTTCCCCGGAGGTCAGGCGTGCGGACCGAAGCCTGATGTCATCACCACTGCCCTGGTAGTCCCACATGGGCCTCGAGTGAGACTAGAGGGGCGCCAGGAACTCCTTCACTATCACCCCCCCCCCCCCCGGTCAACTTCCTGGCGCTGATGTCTCGAGAGATCCGCTCCAGGACGGGCTTGGCCCGGGGGTCGGAGAGCTTCGTGGAGCTCCACGAAGGAGTCTTCTCCGGCAGCCCCTTCGGAAGCTCTAGGCGGGGGTTGAGGCTCTTGATATCCAAGAAGACCCAGCGGTGCCTGAAGTTCTCCACCTTCTTCCCGTCCTTTAAGAGCATGTTCCTGCTCTGGACCGCGTCGAAGGAGACGCATGCTGACTGCTGAGCGCCGTCATGAAGCCGCAAGCTGAAGAAATGGCGGAAGAGGGCCACCGAAGGCTTCACGCCCACGAAGGCCTCGCAGTAAAAGGCGAAGACGGACAAGAGCAGGATGGAGTTGGGTTGAGGATGGAGGGCCTGAATCCCGTAGTGCTCGAGGATAGCGGTGAAGAACTCAGAGAAGGGCGGAACAAGCCCAGAGAAGATGCTATGGAGGAAGAAAGGGTAGACCGACTTGGCCAGGCAGTGCTTCTCCGCGGAGCCGCACCATATCAAGGTCCGCCCCCACTCATTGGTACCATCCGCCGTCGACGGAAGCACCGGGGCGAGGTCCCTGTCCTTGGCTATGGTGGACTCGGAGAGCACCGGCGAGGTGGAAGCGGAGGCCGAGCCCTGAGCCTCGGGTTTCAACTTACCGGCGGGAGCCGTCGAGAAGTCCTTGAGGCCGAGAAAGCAAGAAGGAGGATGGTGCGGTGCTGAGATCTGGAGAGGTTCCCACAAAGGATGGGGATCTGGGCGAAGGAGCAAGAGTACAGGGAAGGAAAGCAATAATGGCTCGACACCGGACGTCAGGCTTTTGTTGGTCCGAGCAGTTGCCGAGGAGACACGGGAGCGGAGACGTCTGCATCTAACTGCGCACCGCGCGCCAGGCCTGGCCCACAGGCGATAGGGGCCCGCGGCACTTCGGGCCGTCTTCTTCGGCTTCACCGCGAAGCCAACTCAACCGCGTCTTGGGCCCGGGGGCTACTGTCGGCGTCCTGGGAACGGGGGTACCCAGACTTGCCTGCCTGCGGCCCAGGGCGTGGCCCGCTTCGACGGTCCGTACGGCCCGGCGTGGCTTCACTCAAGACAAGGCCCTCGCGAGAGTCCCACCCTCGCGAGGAGGACAACGCCAAGGCTCCCGGAAGGAGGAGGCCTCCCCAGGCCCCCTCCTGAGTGGCGGAGATCTCTATGCAATACCCGGCCTCGGGAGGTCAAGGATGACGCAAGCCAGGCCAGGCGGGCACCAGCGCACGTAGAGGAGACAGTTTCCTCTTTGGTGTAAAGGAGGCAAAGACCTGCGCAGGTTCCCGAGGCGTCCCACCAAAGGTTTCCATTCCGGTGCAACAAGACTGAACCAGCGGGCTCAGCAGGACGGGTGTCACCAGCGAGCCCACCACCGCGTCACTACCAGCTACTTTGCAGGCGAAGAGCACCTTTCGTCGGGATAAGATGTACCTCCTGTCTCCTTTCGAATTTGGCCGTTGTGGGATCCCTTCCCGCCATTGCGATAAGGGAAGAGGGCCCGTGCCACTATAAATAGAGGCTAGGCTGCTCCGTAGAGGGGGACAGATCGAACATCACCCGAGCGCCCTCGTGAGGTTACTCACCACTGTACCAGTTCACCCACAAACGTCCTCGTGAGGCAATCCACCAAAAAGGCAGGAGTAGGGTTTTACACTTCGCAGCGGCCCGAACCTGGGTAAATCCTCGAGTGCTAATCTTCTTCCCCGTGATCGAGTGAGTTCGTCGGGCCAGGCTGCGAAGTTGTGAGCTTGAGGTCGAAGCTTGTGGGGATCTTCGCACAGGCCCCTGAGTTCGAACCTCTTTGGGTTTTGCAAAGCCCGAAATCCGACACCTATTACCGGTTTTTCACGGCTCATACCATAGAAATCAAAGATCTCCCTAGATTCCCTTATTATGTGATCATATTCATTCATGAGAACAAGGGTGGCTAACTTCTTAGCTTTGGGATCCTTTATGACGGGTAGCTCATAAAACAATCTTTGCAAGGTAGGATGGGTACGAATAAATCTATTTTCAAGTTTCAGAACTAGTGCTGAAATAGCTTCCGCATAAGTTTTAGTTCTTTTCAGAATAGGAGTATCATCAAGAGTCAAATTTCCAACGCAATTAAAAATTATTGGATAGTTTCTTTTCCTATAACGTTCCCTTGCCCCAAAACAAAAGTTTTAGCATCAAGATTACTAGAACGTCCAATATTAGGACTCCTACCATCATCTGTTTCTGCCATACCAAAATCACTCATAATGACAAGCAAACAAGAGATCTGACAAGAAAAAGGCAAACGAAAAAGAGGGCGAATAAAATGGCAAATTGGTGAAGTGGGGGAGAGGAAAATGAGAGGCAAATGGCAAATAATGTAATTGAAAGGAGATGAGACTTGTGATTAGGAACCTGGTAGATGATGATGGTGTCTCCTCGGCGCCAGAGATTGGCACGTAGAAGAGACCACTTCCTCCCCGGCAACGGCGCCAGAAAATTCCTTTGACGTGGCTTGAGACTGCGTCGGTATTTCCCCAAAGAGGAAGGGATGATGCAGCACAGCGACGGTAAGTATTTCCCTCAGTTATGAAACCAAGATATCGAACCAGTAGGAGGATCACCACCACCTAATAAACAGCACCTGCACAGAAAGATCAAATACTTGCAACCCGACGCGAAAGAGAGGTTGTCAATGTCTCTACGGTAAAAAGATAGATTAGGATATGATAGATTGGAGAGATAGATCTCTCAAGAACACAAAATAAAAAGAGCAAATAAAAAGTGCAGCAATATATTTTTGGGTTTTTTGGAATAATAGATCTGAAAACAAAAGCGGCAAAAAGATAGATCGGAAAGCAATATGTTGGAAAAGTAGACCCGGGGGCCGTAGGTTTCACTAGTGGCTTCTCTCATGAGTATAGCACACGGTGGGTGAACAAATTACTGTTGGGCAATTGATAGAAGATAAAGTAATCATGACGATATCCAAGGCGATGATCATTATATAGGCATCACGTTCAAGATAACTAGACCAACTCCTGCATGCATCTACCACTATTACTCCACACATCGACCGCTATCCAGCATCCATCTAGTGTATTAAGTTCATGGAAAAATGGAGTAATGCAATAAGAACGATGACATGATGTAGACAAGATCTATTCATGTAGGAATAGACCCCATCTTGTTATCCTTAATGGCAACGATACATGTGTGCCTTGCTGCCCCTTCTGTCACTGGGAAAGGACACCGCAAGATCGAACCCATCACAAAGCACCTATTCCCATGGCAAGAAAAATCGATCTAGTTGGCCTAACTAAACCAAAGATTTGAAGAAGAAATACGAGGCTATAAGTAATCATGCATATAAGAGATCAAAGAAGACTCAAATAATATTCATGGATAGAAACTGATCATGAACTAAAAATTCATCGGATCCCAACAAACACACCGCAAAAGTTTACATCAAATAGATATCCAAGAGACCATTGTATTGAGAATCAAAAGAGAGAGAGGAAGCTATCTAGCTACTGCCTACCGACCCGTAGGTCTATGGTGGACTACTCACGCATCATCCGAGAGGCACCAATGAGGATGATGAACCCCTCCGTGATGGTGTTAGATTGGATCTCGAGGTTCTGGAACTTGCGGCAGCTGGATGTGTTTTTCGCCGACTCCTCTAGGGTTTCTAGAATATTTGGGAATTTATAGGCATCAGAGGCGGTGGAGAGGGACCCCACGGAGGGCACAACCCATCAGGGCGCGCCTGGGGCCTCTAGCGCTCCCTGGTGGGTTGTGGTCTCCACGGCCCACCTCTCTGGCACTTCTTTGGCCCACTGGGTGTCTTCTGGTCCAAAAAAATCTCCAAAAAGTTTCGTCGCGATTGGACTCCATTTGGTACTGATATTCTGCGAAGTAAAAAACAAGCAAAAACAAGAACTGGCACTTTGGCACTATGTCAATAGGTTAGTCCCAAAAAATGATATAAAGTTGCTATAAAGTGATTGTAAAACATCCAAGAATGATAATATAACAGCATGGAACAAGCAAAAATTATAGATACGTTGCAGACGTATCACCGCCCCTTATTCCTTCATCCATCGTTGTCTCACCCAAAACTTGAAAACTTCAGCACACAAAACTCCGTATAATAGACATATCAAATACTTTAGGTACTATTATAAATTGATTCATATTTCATTATTGCATAATAGGTACTTTATTCTAACTTCTCCACGGCTTATGTCCCCCGATACAATCCGTAGCATCATCAAAACAAGCGAACTATGCAAGCAAAAAACATAATTTGTCTAAAACAGAGCAGTCTGTAATGATCTGTACTAAAACCATACTTCTGTAACTCCGAAAATTCTGACACATTAGGACAACCTTGGAAATTTGTATACCAATATTGTGTAAAAACTTCAGATCAAAAAGACGTTCCAGTAAAGTCAGAGAAATTCTTCACTGGATGCAAAAGTTTTTGTTTTTGCACAACATCAATTCTACTATCTTCCAAATCATCCCATAGGCTTTACTTGGCACAAACCCTAATTTAAACATAAAAACACAATAATTACGGTAGCAATAATCATGTCAACACACCAAAACATAAAGTAAAACAAAAATTTAAAGATAACTATTGGGTTGCCTCCCAACAAGCGCTATTGTTTTATGCCCCTAGCTAGGCATAATGCTTAGTATCAAGTGTTGTCATCCTTGATACCCAACTCCTTCATGTTCTCCATCACATTCTTGTATATAATATCATCATAAGAACTTCTTACTAATTATATTTTTTAGCAATAGACTTTCTACTAGGATAACTCAAGTAATAAAATGGACTATCCTTCATAACTTTTATCCAATCCAGATTTGACTTTTGAGAAGTTTGGTCATTGATAACCCACAAGTATAGGGGATCACAATAGTTTTCGAGGCTAAAGTATTCAACCCAAATTTATAGATTTGACACAAGGGGAGACAAAGAATATTTGCGAGTGTTAGCAGCTGAGTTGTCAATTCAACCACACCTGGAGATTAAATATCTGCTGTAGAGTGATCATTAGCACAGTAGTATGATAGTTTGGATAGCAGTAGTAGCAGTAACGGTAACAGCAGCAGTGATAGCAATAGTTTTGTGGCAAGTGTAACAGTAGCAATAGAAGTAGTAACTTAGCAAGAACAATATGTGGAAAACTCGTAGGCACTGGATCGGTGAACTCATTGGATGATATTCATCATATAGCAATCATAACCTAGGAAGACACATAACTAGCTCTAGTTCATAAATTTAATGTAGGCATGTATTCCGTAAATAGTCATACGTGCTTATGGAAAAGAACTTGCATGACATCTTTTGTCCTACCCTCCCGTGGCAGCGGGGTCCATAAGGAAATGAAGGGATATTAAGGCCTCCTTTTAATAGAGAATCGGAACAAAGCATTAACACACGGTGAATACATGAACTCCTCAAACTACGGTCATCACCGGAAAGTATCCCGACTATTGTCACTCCAGGGTTTGCGGATCAGAACACGTAATAGGTGCATATGACTAGCAAGATAGGATCAAGAACATAGATATAATCGTGATAACATAAATGGTTCAGATATGAAATCATAGCACTCGGGCCATAGTGACAAGCAATAAGCATGGCAAAGTCATAGCAACATCAATCTCAAAACATAGTTGATACTAGGGATCAAGCCCTAACAAAACTAACTCGATTACATGATGAATCTCATCCAACTCCTCACCGACCAGCAAGCCTACGAAGGAATTACTCACTCCCAGTGGGGAGCATCATGGAATTCGCGATGGAGAAGGGTTGATGATGACGAATACCAAAGATTCCCCTCTCCGGAGCCCCAAACGGGCTCCAGATCTGGCCTCCCGATGAAGAACAGGAGGTGGCGGCGGCTCCGTATTGTAAAACGCGATGAAACTTTCTCCTTGAATTCTTTTCTCCAAATATAGGATTTTATAGCGTCGGAATTAGGGTAAGTGGGGCCACGAGGTGGGCACAACCCACCAGGGCGCGCCTGGGGGGGCTGGCGCGCCCTGGTGTATCGTGCCCAGCCAGGGGCCTCCCTTCGGTGGTTCTTGGCTCCAGTATTTTTTATTTATTGTAAAATAAATCTCCAAAAACTTTCGTCCAGTTTCGAGAACTTTTATTTCTGCACAAAAACAACACCATGGTAGTTCTGGTGAAATAACGTCAGTCCGGGTTAGTTTCATTCAAATCATGCAAATTAGAGTCCAAAACAAGGGCAAAAGTGTGAATAAAAGTAGATACGACGGAGACATATCAGTCATCAAGGGACCTTTCATAAGCAATTGTAAATTCAACATCTATAAGTACCTTAGCTCTATCAACACATTTGTCATCATACCAATCCTTATTACCTTGGACAATCCAAGAATATTGTTTGTTAATGCCATTAAATACTTGTTGGATCAAGTCAAGCTTAGGTACTTCCTTTCTAGCATTTTCTTCAAAAGCAAGATGGTCTCTAGACCTATATCTCTGCATAAGATCTTTGTCACAAAGGATTTCATCTATAATAGGACACTCATAATTCACCTCATAATGATCAAAAATTTCTCTACCTTCGCGGATTATGTAGTCAAATTCCTGCATGAGGGAAATTGTAGCTATCTTTTTAGCTCTACGATCATTGATCACGGGTATTTCAATGAACAAACTTTGCAAAGTAGGATGGGTACGAATGAATCTTATTTCAAGTTTGATAATAAGAGCAGAAATAGCTTGAGCATAACTATTAATTTTTTAAGAATAGGCTCATCATTGTTTTACCAGAGCTCCCCTACAAGTGAAGAACTGTTGAATAACACTTTTTCCAATAAAATTCCCACTTAACGTTACAAAAGTTTTGGTATCAAGTTTAATGGGTGGGTCCTTCTTACTAAGATTATTATCCATACTTTCACCTTTCGCAATAACAAATTCAGACATGATAGCAACTTCAAGCAAAGCAAGCAAACTAACAAGCAAACAAGTAACTAGATAACTAAGCAAACAAGCAAATAGAAATATTCCTGTATTTTTGATTTTTATATAAATAAAATATGAAAGCAAATAAAATGTAGAACAAGTGAAAGATAATTTATGTATAGGGACCTGACAATAGTTTGATGATGTCTCCCTGGCAACGGCGCCATAAATTCTTCCTGCTACTTGTGAGCTGCGTTGGGAAATCCCCTGAAGAGGAGAGGAGATGCAACACAATAGAGTTAAGTATTTCCCTCAGTGAGAACCAAGGTTATCGAACCAATAGCAGAACCAAGCAAACTCCCTTCGAAAGCACCCACACACACAAAACCAAACACTTGCACCCAACGCGGACAAGAAGGTTGTCAAGCCCCTTGAACTTCTTACTTGCAAGGATTAAATCTTGATAGAGATAGATAATGTAAAGGAAAAATAAAATAAAGTAAATAAATTGTAGAAAATTATTTTTAGGTTTTTTGTGTTTATGCTTAAGTAGACCCGGGGGCCATATTTTTCACTAGAGGCTTCTCTCTTGAATATATCATATAGTGGGTAGACAAATTACTGTTGGGCAATTGACAGAATTGCACATAGCTATGACACGTTATTCACGCTAATGATCATGTATATAGGCATCACGTCCACAAACAAGTAGACCGAAATGATTTTGCAACTATTACTATTCACTGGTGCAGCGACGTGCTATACAAACGGTTTTTAACCCCTTTCCGCGACGTAGTTGTAAACCGTCACCTTGCATGTGTGGGCGACAGGGGGGTCTATCCCACACAACACGGCAAACCTGTCGGCGATGGTGGCCAACGAACGCAAACGTTTCGCAAAACTAAGCGTATGGGATGTCCGCATCTATCACAAACAAGGGTCACCGGGCAATCATTTGAGATATGGTGTATTTCCCATACGGTTCATCCTTGCAACTCGTGTGAGATCACACTAACATCGCACGTGCTATTCTGTGGCGCGCCGTTTACGATGTGCGATAAATCACAAACAGTTCACGATTATAAAGCGTGTATGATAAGGGGGCTATCACACACATTTAGTTCCACTATGACCATCTGTGATATGATATAAGAGTGCATACGTTTGTCATTATAAAACCGTATGCGAAGGTTGAGTCTATCCCACATGCGGCGTTTTTCATAAACATTTGTGATTTACAAAACGTCTCAAACATGTGATCCATACTTCCCAAACTTGTCATCTAGACTAACTGTGTCAGATGAAGGTCTATCGCACGTGTTCTTCTTTGACCAATGTTTACCATGGGCACGATATCATACACAATTTGAAATACAAAATCGTGTGTGATAAGGAGACTAGCACAAATGCTGGTGTCATTAATCGCACACGTTCTTTCTCGCTTGACCGTGTGCGAAGACGAGACTCATCGCACACGCCGCGAATGGATAAACGTGTGTGATGTTGAAGTTGATCGCAGGCGTTTTGCTTTATCAAACTGTGTGCATTGTAATGGCCTGTAGAGCATGATTTGCCCCTAATTAAGTACCTTTGTTCATAATTCACATAATTTACATTTGAAAGTAGGAATTCATGTATTTCATATTGAATCATGTTTAAATGTAGGTTTAAGAACGAATGCATAATTTGATTCACATGTACATATACTCAAGAACTACATGAGCATCAATTCTAAAAAAAGGAACACTACAGAAGGGACAGATAAAGAATGATGAAACCAAGGTTGTATTAAAGACGGTAAAGAGAGAGCCGAAAGACATTCTGGTTGCTGGAGTAGGTGAAGCGGAATGCCCATATTGTGCCCTCCTCCATGCCTAACGCACGAACGACTCTAGGCCAGCCCCTAGTGATGGCCGCCCGCCCATCCTTCATTGTCTTCATTACGACTTCTCGGTGCTCATTGTAGTCTCGATGATATATTTTAACCTTCATTGCATGTCCAACAATCATGTACTTTGCGAGGTAATCTTGAGTAAACTGCTTTGGGAACCACTGCAAAAGAAAAAGATTTAGACATTGTCGTGTGACAACTCATTATGGGCAGTACTAATAGAAGCCTACAGAGTTCGTATTTACCATCCTACAGCTCACTGTTGTGTTGGATAGAGTGTAAACAAATAGTCTAATTGGCATTGTTCGTCTCTTTTCCCTAACAATCATTTTCAGTTTCCTAACTTGATGCTAGTTCATGAATATTTCATTCCCCCACACGCAAAAAGGGTCCGGGAATGGATCTTTACCTAAGACATATGTACCTACAAGCAAGAAGCCGATATTCGAAGCTAAAATGCAGTTGCGGAATGGTGTAATATATTACTCTATCAGTTCCACAATGTGTTGCCTATAAACATTTTGAGAAGTCAACATTTACTTACTTTGAACAAGTTTGTAGAGAAAAACATTTACATCTAGAATAGCAATTCCATTTCATTAGATACATCACAAAATTTCATATTTTATACATTTTAGATGGTATATGTAGATACATCACAAAAATCTATATGCACTAGATGATGGAACGGATGGAGTATAAGCGGAGGGATGAAAAGAACCTCAGTGGAAAACGTTGGCCACTCCCATTGTTGTCCTATGCAAGTACATCTAAAGTCATGATAAGTACAACAGGCTTAACATCAACCAAGTATACGAGGTATCTACTTGAAATAAACAAGGCATATATGCGCACTATAACAACCAAATATAGTCATTTGATACTGGACAAATGCTCAATGGAACCAACCTAACAACCAGATAACGAAAAGCAAGGCGTATGCTTGAAAACTAGGCAAATGCTCACTGCAATCAACATAACAAACAGATATAGAAAAGCAAGGCATCTGCTTGAAAACTAGACAAATGCTCACTGCAACCAACCTGGCAACCAAATTCAGAGAAACAAGGCATAAATGTTTAAAGCGGGAGTTAAGGGCACAGGTTAACAACACCAGGCATAACAGGTGGTATTGATGAAATTGAACTGCACAGTTCATACTTGCACATAATGAACATCACATTGTGAATAACTGAAAGAAACAAGGCATTCATGCTCACTCTAACAACCAACTATAGCCATTGAAAACTGGACAAATACTCAATGCAACCAACCTAATAACCAGATACATAAAATCAAGGCATCTAGTAGACAACTAGACAAATGCTCAATTAAACACTGCATGATTATCGCATGGCAAAAGCTACTACAACAATGGGTACGAGAAGGCTAGCTAGAAAAGGTATGATTTGCTCACAGGATGTTGCCTCAGTTGTCATGGATGTGCTCCTTCCACTTGGGATATGAGGTGCCCAGGGTGCGCTCCCTGATTTCGCAGATGGGACGTTTCCCCTTGTAACAGCCGTAGTGCATGCCATTATCTTGGTGGATGAGATCTAACTTTGGAGCTAAGGATCCCAAGCCACCGCCGTAAATCCATGACCGCGAGGCGGAGGAGATCAGTGGCGGGGCCTTTCAAGAGATCGACGGCGGTTGAACCAGAGGCATTGCCGGTGGACCACTTAACTTGTGACATGGCCCGAGTGAAGCCGGTGATGTTGACGAGCTTGATGTCGTAGTCGTCTCTCCTGAGATACAGGAATACGCGAGTCCGCAGACTTGAAGCCTTTGGCATGGCAATGTAGGCATCATCCTCCCCGGCTCCCGCAGCGAGGTGTTCGTCCGGGATCGAAGGGTCGGCGCGGACGGCGCCCACCTCACCAGCGTACGGCAGAGAGGCCATGCTAGACCTCTTTTTGCTCATACACTCCTCGAGCTCCACGGCAGATGTGGTCGGGCTGATCAGGCTGCGACTCTCTGGAGTACGGGATGGGGATCTGGGGGAAAGGGACACCGCCGGCCTCATCTAAAAACTCAGGGTGGCGATGGTGTATGTGGATCGGTGGGGACCCTGAACCTGTTTAGCTATGAGGCACGGGCAGACTGGCTGAGGTTGGTGGTGGAAGGCGGTGGCGGGGGCGAGCTAGGGTTCAAGCGGGGGAGGAAAGGGGAGGGGGTGTTGTGTGGACAGGGGGTGTTTGCGGATGTGCCGCTGCTGCTGAAAAATTTAGTAGTAATGGTGTGGGTGGAGATGGTGGTGGACGAGGGATGGCGACGGTTGAAATGCCTCGGTAGCTGAAAATTTACTATAGGGTCGGTGCAGTGGACGAGGAAGGGCGACATGCAGTTGAAATATCGCTTCCACTTAAATTTTGGTAAAGGAACTGGGCGGGAGCAACCAAGATCGCACACGGTCCTAACATAATAATGTTTGTACGCTGTAGTAAAATGTCGTGCCACGAATCCACGAATTTTTGCATCGCTCAAGGCGGGTAGCTCTTTCTGAGGTTTCTCAAGGCGGGCTCATCTCACACGGTTCATCCTCAATTTTAGTTGCAGACGTGAAATTCATTCTAAATTTCCACATGCCCACAAACAGATGACACGAACATTTGGCAAATTTTCACAACAAAATGCCTTATTTTGCAGCGGATTAGTTGACATTAGTTCATACGCTTAGTAATTTACAAACAGTTCGTCAATTTACATGAAGATGAACTGCACAAAATATTCACTACGCCATGGATGCATACAAATGCCGTGCCTCCACCGTCGTCATGACCTTCCTCGGCTCAGAACGAGTATTCAGAGGAGCTCATCAAGTCGATGAGCTCCAGTGGTTCCACAGCGGAGACCGGCGGGGCTACCTTGGTCGGAGCGACCGCGACACCTCTCGCCAGGTTTGCCGCTGTCGACGAAGATGCCGTGGCATCCACGTGGGCTATCGGGATACAGACGGGCGCCGCTCTCGCTAGAGCCGCGTCCCTGGTCGCCATGGCCGCTATTGCCAGGGCTGCCGCCATAGCTGCAAGGCCTGCACTTGCCTCCAACGCGGCTGAGAGGCATGAGGCGGCCTACTCCGCCGCCTTCTGGTCCTGCTCCCACCTCTTTTTGCCCTCTGCATCTGAGTTAAGCTTCCTCTTCGCACTCTCCCGCTGTTTCTGCCGCTTCAGATCCCTAGCCGCGTTGCGGATGACATCCGCAGATGCGATAGATTGTTCCACACCGACACTGAGATGGCGCTCATCCTCGTCGCGCAGGAACGCATCGAGGCCTGATTCCTGGATGGACAGAGCAATGGCCATCTGCATCCGACGCTGAAAATTGGGGTCGTCGTCGGTGGCGGCGGCCGCCGCGGCAGATGACGGTTGACCATTGACCGACATGGAGGACAGCGCATCGGAATCCTCTATGCCGTCATCATCGGCCGCGACAGCTGGCTATTTGCCATTGCCCGCCATGGCGGCCAATGCATCGGAATCCTCTATCATGTCGTTGTCCAACATTATCAGGACGGCGCCATGCACATCCCCATGGTTGAGCACCGGTTCCATTTGGTGTGTGTGTTGGTGGTGGCGAGCGATCGGCGGAAAAATTAGCTATTAGCCGCCGCCGGCGAGATCTTTTATAGGCCACTGTCGGGTTTGGGTTTTTATAGTGCACATTGCGACTTTGCACTGGCTGACGCTTGCGGTTGCCACCACAAGGCAAGGCCGATTTTGCTGTGTACGGGCATCGCACACAGTTAGAGTAGCACACTCGTGCCTGTTGGCGATACAATCGCATATGGTTTTTTCGTCAGTTTCGTTTGCTATTTTACATAATACTAGCATCTTTGGGATAAACGACAAATAAACGCAAGAGAGGGTCAAAACACAACCACGCCAGCTAGTTACCCATGATTACAATGACAAATGTACTATACATTTTTTTGAGATGTTAATCATGAACGATCGAAGATGGCATGTCAATCTATTAGTGTATTTTATAAATCATGCAAATCAAAGAGGCCCGTAGTGTTCAATACTGCATCTAAGCACTGATATGTTGTCTTCGTTTGCAGATACAAGCAGGACTTGGAGTGGAAAAGGTGGCGCAATGTAACAATCCCATCGAATGCCTTGAATTCCATCTCACGGAAATTACTTTGAACGAGTACCGAGGCACCAATCCAGAGATTAAATTTGACAGTTTCTTTGTTCAGAAAGAAAGGGTGCTCAAGGTAATGAGGTTTGCACTATATTTAGTGCGCCACAATGGATGGTTTACTGACCAGTGGAGGCGTCTACAGCGGAATGGAAAAGGCTCTGCAGAAGCTGATTTTCACTTTGGAGGTTCATAAGACAGATTATTCGGAAGCGGTTCTATCGAGCCGATATATGACTTCTCGGTGGATGATCCCTTCGCATAAATATTTCATCCCATGGATCCTGAAGATTGGATTTGATTTCTAATGTCAGTTTGTACCTTGTAATCTTTGAATTTGGGCCTTGTTATGCTGGAATTTGAACCTTGTAATATTTCTGGTATTTGTGATTCATTTGAAATTGCATTGTCTTCTTTTTTGTTTATGCAATCATGTTCTTATAAGTACATATGTTGTTGTTCTGTAGGCACAGTATTGATGTTGTGCAGACCGAGCAAATCACAGTACACACGGACTAAACTACGAAACCCGTCGGTGATGATTTCATCAATCGCTGACAATTGTATACTAGCAAACGTTTTCCCATAACACACACAAGTTATTAGCACCAATCGTCTGTGTTATTTCAGGTGTTCGCACACGATTCTCATTACTCACCTGTTTGATGCATATCACACACATCTTGTTATGCCGAATCGTTTGTGTTATGCTGTATCAGCGCACACAGTTTATCCGAGTGAACTGTATGCCGTACTTTGCACACATATGTAGTTTTGCTAACTGTTTCTGTTATCTTCGCTAATCACAAACGGTTCATAAGGACTAACTGTCTACCGTAGATCGCACATGCAACTACTTTCTGAATCGTATTTGATGGATCCATCTTCGCACACAATTCGTGCTATTAGCGACGGAGCTTGAACTATACCGTTTGCGATTCATGCATCGCACATAGTTTCGTCGAAGGGTCTCTGATTGATGTGTCGTCTTTGGACCATTCTGTAGTAGTGATTACTCCACCAATCAACCGACTCCTTCCTACATCTATGGTGTTGAGGATATAACCCCGTGGTGAGACCCGCCCAGGAGGGGGCGGGTCATGAGGTTGGCGGCTTAGCAGTAAGGCCTGGAAGTGACTTGACTTGCCCGATGGGCCTGAAGGAGGCCCAGAGCCAGAAGATAATGTGTAACCCGATGACGTCAATCGCCGGTGGTAGCTTGTCAGACAAAGCAAGGGTAGTTAGAGATAAGGTCGGTTATTAAGTGTAACCCGGCCTGGACTCTTGTAAGCCCAGGGCCTCGACCTGTGTATATAAAGGCGAGTTCCCTGGGCGGCTTAGGCCACGAAACCTTTGATCGAGTACTAGGTCAAGCGAATCCGCCCCCTTGTAATCGATACCCAATCAATACAACTCAAAGCAGGACGTAGGCTATTACCTCCTTCGAGAGGGGCCGAACCTGGGTAAACCTGTGTCTCTCGTCCCGATCAACCCCTTCGAGTTAACCGTCGTAGCGATGGCTTCACCCCTAAGTCCTTACACCAGGACATCTGCCGTGACAAAACCACGACAGTTGGCGCCCACCGTGGGGCAGATGCTCAGTGGTTTAGAGTACTCGAAGGGCTCTCTCCCAGGGATCGAGGGATACGCCATTGACAGGATGACCAAGAGTCGCCGCGGCAAGCTCTACATCGACGACGCCGGCTGGGCCCCCGAGGCCGACTCAATCGAGTACGGGTACCGGGTCCCCTTCGGCGGAATTCACGTCTTCATCGGCAAGATCGGCGGATCTAAGCCCGGGCCGGACATCTGCACCGACCTCGTCGAGCCGGCCCGGCGCACGCAACCCGCCCGGATCAACCCGGGCCGGAAGCACGTCTTCGTCGGCTTCACCCAAGGCACGGAGCTTGAGGAAGGTTCTATGTCGCAGGAGGAAACCCTCATATGCTCAGAGGATGGATCCTCGAGCGGAGAGGCGGAATCAATCTACCAGCTTCACAACGGCAGGCTTGGGGGCTACTTCGAGGGCTACCATGATCCGGAGTACTATGAGCCGCCGAGCCGAGCCGCCGTCTTCATGGCTGGATCGGCACTCGCTTCTGGTAGCACAGCGGCTGGGACAGCGGCCGCTCGCGCAACAAGATCTGGATCAGCCAGGCCGCTGGCTCAAGTTTGCTGGATTTGATGAATGAACTTACGACTCTGATGGGAACCGAGGTCACAGCCGAAAACCAAGCAGCCCGTAACACGGAGATCGTGAGGTTAAAGGACCAGACGGCCAGTGCTCAGGAGGAAATCAACATGTTGCGGGTTCAGATGGATGATGAGTCAGAGCGTCTCAGGGTTGAAGCTTTTCGTCTTGACTTGGACCAGCAAACCGCAGATGCAGTCCGTCGGATGAGGCACCAGACCCTCCTACCTGATCAGTATGAGCCTAGAAATCTTTTCAACACGCCAGGGTCAGGACGGAACGCGCCTCTGACCATGACCCGAACGGCGGAAGTACCCGGGAGTAGGGCGGCGGTTCAGCATCGGCAGCCAGACCCGCCCCGCAGGAACCAGACCATGCCGCAGCATTTTCCAACACCCCCCGGTCATTATTCTAACCCGGTGGAAAACATGGTAGCAGCGGCAGTTAGGCTCAACGCGCTCCGCCTAGCTGATGGTACGCCCTTCGCTGAGGAAGTCCGGAATGCCATTGGGTACTTGCAAACAGCGGTGGCGCAACAGGAGAAGTATACTTATAGCCGGAGCCATGTGCACTCGACCCATATCCCGAGCCGCAGTTACAGCCAGCGAATAGAATCACCGGCGATCTCTAGTAGTGAGCGACATCGGAACCCGCCCCGTGATGACCCGCCCGTTCTCGATGCTCAGGCGCTGGTGCATCGAGCAAGAGCACAGCGTGAGGCGGCAGCGGCCGCGGCGGCTTACCAAGAATCGCCACAGTAGCACCTTACGTTTCGGTAGGAGCCGGAGTAACTTCCAGAGCTGTGGGAGTGCCGTGCTTAGTGCCGGCTCTACGAAACGAGCGCCTGCCGAAAGACTTTAAGGGTCCGCGTAAGGTGCCTAATTATACCGTTGATCTGCCTCCGGAAGCCTGGATCGAGAGTTACGAGCTAGCCATGGAGATGTTGGATGTTAGTGATGCAGTATGTGCCAAATATTTCATCATGATGCTGGAAGGACCGGCTCGTACGTGGTTGAAGGGTTTGCCACCCAACACCATTAATTCCTGGGCCGAGTTGAAGGCGAAGTTCATCAAGAATTTTCAAGGAACGTGCAAGCAGCCTATGACGATTGTGGATTTGGATCATTGCGTACAGTGTGAAGATGAGTCGGCCCACCATTGGGTCCGGCGGGTCTCAACCATTATCCACTCCTCTAATAATATCACGGCGGCTCAAGCGGTTCTGATTCTGGAGAAGAATTGCCACTTCTTACCCCTTAAGCAGAAGCTTGGACGGCTCAAACGGTCTTGCCAGGACATGGGGGAGCTTATGGCAGCTCTCACCAAATATGCAGATTCTGACAGCTCCAAGGATCCTGGGTCTGATGATGAGAAATCAGCTAAGGGTAAGAAGAATGGCAATGGCAAGGGTCAGCAGCAGAACGGAGCAGGAAATAACAATCCAGGCAATGGCGGCAAGCGGAAGCATCCGGATGGCGGGTCAGATCTGGTAGCCAATACTAATGCTGGGAACAACCGTGGCAAGGGGAACTGTAAACCGCCTTTCGGCAAAAATAAGCCTTTCAACATGGAAGCAGTGCTTAATGACCCCTGCCCGAAGCATAGCCTGCCCAATAAGCCATCCACTCATGCTTGGAAAGATTGTTGGGTTATGCGGGAATTCTGAAATTACAGCCTTAGCCAGCATCAAGGCAACGGCAACGGACCGCCCGGCGGATCTGGATCTGGCTCTCATGGGTCCGGCTTCGGTGCAGGCGGCTCAGGTTCTGGTTATCAAGGTCAAGGAAATCATGGGGGTCATAATCAGCAGTCTGGCAATGGTGGTCAGCAGCAAAACAACCAGTCATGATATCAGAGTAATCCAAAGCAGCTTAACGGAGGCCAGTATCATGTTTTTACAACAAGCCTTGACAAGCGGGATCAAAAAGTACGCAAGCGGGCGGTTAACGCAGCCATGCCGGCTCTTCCGTAGTACTTAAAATGGTCTAAATACGCAATAACTTGGAGCAGGGAGGATCACCCGCCGCGTGTGGATAACCCGGGGCAATTAGCCCTTGTGGTAGCTCCCCAAGTAGGAGGCTACGTGTTCACTAAGGTACTTATGGATGGTGGCAGCAGCATCAACATCTTATACTATGACACCTTTCGCCGGATGAACCTGGTTGATAAGGATCTCAAGCCGTCATCCACAGTTTTTCACGGCATGGTGCCCGGCAAATCAGCTTATCCAGTAGGGAAAATTTCCCTTGAAGTGGCCTTCGGTGATGAATTCAACTACAGGGTGGAGACCTTGTGGTTTGAGGTGGTGAAAATCAAGAGCCCATATCACGACTTATTTGGAAGGCCGGCTTATGCTAAGTTCATGGACAGGCCTTTTTATGTTTACTTGCAGCTCAAGATGCCCGGTTTGAATGGAACGATTACAGTGCACGGTGATCGGAAGATTGCTCTTGAGTGCGAGGCAGGTGATGCCGCTTATGCAGAGTCAAGTTGTCCTGAGGCGGAGCTCAAATTTTATAAAGACAATGTTGACCCGGCAGATATGACCCCGTTGAAGAAGCCTAGCACTGAATCTGAGCCACCCCTGAAGTTTGTGGCAGAAGATACCAAATTGGTGGATTTTACTCATGGTGACTCATCACAGCAATTCACTATTGGGGCCAATATGGATCCCAAATAGGAAAGCGCGCTCATCGAATTCGTCCGTGAGAATCGGGATATCTTTGCATGGAAGCCTTCTGACATGCCGGGTGTACCGAGAGAATTCGATGAGCACCACCTTAATGTGGATCCTAAGTTTAAGCCGGTCAAACAGTTCCTCTGTCGTTTCAATGAAGAGCGGCGTAAGGCTATCGGGGAAGAGGTAGCCCGGCTCTTAGCAGCAGAGTTTATTGTGGAAGTTTTTCACCCGGAGTGGTTAGCTAACCTGGTGTTGGTGCTTAAGAAGAACGACACGTGGCGCATGTGTGTAGATTACACTGATCTCAACAAAGCATGTCCGGTAGATCATTGATGCAACGGCGGGTTGTGAGAGTTTATGTTTCCTGGACGCTTATTCGGGTTATCATCAGATCAAGATGGCAGTCAAAGACCAAGAGAAGACGTCCTTCATCACGCCTTTTGGAGCTTTCTGCTATGTGTCTATGGCTTTTGGACTCAAGAGCGCTCAGGCGACTTATCAGCGCTGTGTGCAGAACTGTCTTCATGGTCAAATTGGGCGCAATGTTCATGCTTATGTGGATGATATTGTGGTCAAGTCAAGGAAGAAGGAGACTCTGCTAGATGATTTGAAGGAAACTTTTGATAATCTATGGGTTTACAAAATGATGCTTAACCCGGCCAAGTGTGTGTTTGGTGTGCCTGCAGGCAAGCTCTTGGGATTCTTGGTCTCCGAGCGGGGCATTGAGGCTAACCCAGATAAGATAAAGGCCATCACTTCTTTGTCTAAGCCGGCGTGCATTAATGATGTCCAGCGTTTGGCGGGTCGTATTGCCGCTCTAAGCTGGTTCATAAGCCGCCTGGGTGAGAAAGCTATTCCTCTATATCAGATGATGAATAAGACAGATAACTTTGTCTGGAGTGATGCGGCCAATGCGGCGTTTGAGGCGCTCAGAAAGCAGTTGGCTGAGCCGCCCGTTTTGGCTGCTCTGGTGGAAAAAGAGCCTTTGCTCCTGTACGTGGCGGCTAACAATAGAGATGTCAGTGCTGCAGTCGTGGTGGAGCGCAAGGAGGCGGGTAAGGAGTACCCAGTCCAGCGGCCGGTTTACTATGTCAGTGAGGTCTTGACAGAATCCAAGCAAAGATACCCGCATTGGCAAAAGCTAGTGTTTGGAGTATTCATGGCCAATCGCAAGCTGAAGCATTACTTCCTTGGGCACCCAATCACAGTGGTCAATTCTGCTCCTCTGGGAGATATCATTCAAAACAGAGAAGCCACCGGCAGGATTGCTAAGTGGGCAATTGAGCTTGGACCCCTTAATTTAAAGTATGTGCCCCGGACGGCTGTGAAATCTCAAGCCTTGGTAGACTTTATCAATGACTGCACAGAGTGTCAAGCACCCGAGGAGAAGCCGGATAATACATATTGGACAATTCATTTTGATGGATCCAGGCAATTGGAAGGCTCGGGGGCTGGAGTTGTTTTAACTTCCCTGCGAGGTGACAAGTTTTGTTATGTATTGAGGCTAATGTTTCCTTGCACTAACAATGCAGCTGAATATGAGGCTTTGCTTCATGGGCTCCGTGTGTCAAAGGAGATGAATTTGAGCCAGGTCAGATGTCTTGGTGACTCAGACCTGGTGGCTCAACAAGTTTCTGGCACGTGGGATTCTAAAGACCCTCGCATGGAGGCTTATCGCCAGGCGGTTGATGTTATTGCCAGTCACTTTAAAGGCTATCAGGTGGATCATATTGATCGGCGAAAGAATGAGGCGGCTGACGCGTTATCAAGACTAGGGTCTCAGCGTAAGCCGGTGCCACCTAATGTGTTTCTGGACGTATTGCATCACCCGTCGGTTAAATTACCGTCTGAGGAGGATCTTGCTATACCTGACTCGGAAGGACAATTGGTGGCGGCTCTCCGTGCAATCCCCGATTGGACGCTGCCTTATCTGGCATATTTGACCCGCGGCGTGGTACCCCAAGACGAGACCTTGGCGCGGTAGATTACGAGGCGGTCTAAGTCTATGACTATTGTCAATGGCGAGTTGCACAGGTGTAGCATGACTGGGGTCTTTCAGCGATGTGTCTCTCCTGATGAGGGCCGTGAAATCCTGCAAGAGATACATGCCGGCGATTGTGGTCATCACGCCGGGTCAAAGTCTTTGGTGGCTAAGGCTTTTTGGCACGGTTTTTACTGGTTAACAGCTCACAAAGATGCAGAGGACTTGGTCAGTAAATGTGATGGGTGTCAAAAATTCGGACGACGTGCCCATGTGCCGGCTCAAGAGTTACGGATGATTCCAATCACCTGGCCGTTTGCGGTTTGGGGGCTTGATATGGTTGGACCTTTTAAGAGGTCTAAAGACAAGAAGACCCACCTCTTGGTGGCGGTTGATAAGTTTACTAAGTGGGTTCAGGCAGAGCCGGTCAGTAAGTGTGACGCAGCAACGGCAGTTCAGTTCGTCAAGAAGCTGGTTTTTCGGTTTGGTTATCCTCATAGTATCATCACTGACAATGGCACAAATCTGTCCAAGGGGGCTATGAAGGAGTTTTGTGATGGTGAACACATCCGCCTCGATGTGTCTTCCGTGGCTCACCCATAGTCAAACGGCCAAGTAGAGCGTGCTAACCAAGAAATTTTGAGAGGGATAAAACCCCGGCTTATGGTCCCTTTGGAACGCATGCCGGGTTGTTGGGTGGAGGAATTACCTTCGGTGCTTTGGAGTATCAGAACCACCCCCAACAGGTCAACAGGCTATACGCCCTTCTTCATGGTTTATGGCGCAGAAGCTATTCTCCCCAGTGATATCCGTCATGACTCGCCCAGGGTGGCGGCTTACGTTGAAGCTGGTAATGAGACGGCATGCTAGGATGCTTTGGATGCCTTAGATGAAGAACGGGATCTTGCGGCAGCACAGTCGGCGATTTACCAGCAAGATCTGTGTCGCTATCATAGCCGTAGAGTCAAGACCCGGACATTCCAAGAAGGCGACTTAGTGCTCCGGCTGATTCAAGACCAGTCCGATATGCATAAGTTATCACCTCCCTGGGAAGGACCTTTTATGATTAGCAGAAATCTCAACAATGGTTCCTATTATCTCATTGATATACGGGAGGGCGATAAATCACGCACTTCCGGAGAGGAGACTGCCAGGCCGTGGAACATTGCTCATCTTCGGCCATACTACACTTGAGCCGCCGGCTCTCATCAATGTACATACTTCTGTCATTGTATATATCACTTTTTATAATATAATAAAGCCGGCATCCCTATAATTCGGGGCCTCTGCCGTTTTTCCTACACCATGTTCTGTGCAAAAGAATTGGGTCTTCATAAGGTCACTGGGGGCTTCCAACCCACCGGGTTTAGCTTTCATACCGTCTTGACCGGCTTTATATGCCATATTCGAGTTAAACCTGCCTGTTTGCAACTTGCTACTGCACCATGTGACCCGCCGAACTCTTGACAGTCAATCTTGCTCAGATACCCTGAACTTGATAGTCAATCTCGCAATAAGACCCTGAACTTATCATGGTTAAAACGGCGGCTTATGTCACGAGAGAGACGGCTTACAGTGAGCTAGGATAAACTTGCCTTGTTTGCTGTAGTCTCTCCGCTATGTGACCCATTCATACTCTTAGCAACGTCAATCTTTTTAAAGACCTTGAACTTGCTAAGGTTTAAATGACGGATTTATGTCACGTGAGAGCCGGCTTATGAGGTTTCAGGCTTTTATGCATGGCTTCTTTTGAGGCAATACAATTTGTTCTTACGAAACAAAAATAAGAGCTATCTCTTCTTGTTGTGCCTATAAAGCTGACTTATAAAGCAGGAGATATGTCAGTATATATTATATTGCTTGTTTTTTGCAGGTGTTTTTCATGATAAGATTCTAAGTTCGTAGGTAATTCCGGCTTAGCATTGCTCATGGAGTATAAACCCGCCAGTGCGAATCAATGAAGTCAAATGATTTTATCAAGACATTCAGGCTGGAAAGTTTTTAAGTCACCGACATATGAGTTGAAGTTTCCAAAGAGTGCGCGAAGGTACAGCACAGGCAATCGAGTTTTTCCTACGCTATTACAAGGCCTCACAGGGCCCAAAATATGGTGCTCAAGTTTTTCACAAGTTATAACCCGGCGGTTCAGCTCCGCCCGGATTAGCATCTTTGGAAGACCGACTCTTCGCCTAGCTTGTCGATGGGTCATCCCGCGCCGGGTCCTCGCTTTCCTGGATCTGAAGGTTGTCCACATCCCAGTTGCAGTTGAGTAACGCTTCAAATTCAGCTTCATCATCCAAGATGGGAGATGGATCAACATCAGGAGCAAAGATATGCTTATGCCGTTGGGGAGTCAGATCCTTTGGCTCAAAGGTAGGTGCCCGGACTCGCGCGTTGTTGGCGTCGTAAGCCGCCTGATATGTCTTCAGATCCGCCTCTACAGCTAGCTGGCTGCCTAGCACTCAAGACGCTCTGAAGCAACGGGCGTAGTCATCTTGAGTGAATTCTGACCCGTCGTCCTTCAGCTGTGGGAAGCCCCCCATCATCTCCTCCGGGTTAAGCTCCGGCGCGTATGCCAAAGCCCGGCTTAGAGCATATATTGCTCCCTTGCGGGCGGCTGATTTCTTCATCTCTTCGAAATGTTGGGGGACGGTGGAGAGGCACTTCAGCACGTCCTTGATCAATTTTGGCACCCCCTTTTCGCCAAACACAGCCCTGATGGTAAAAAGGCTTCCAGCATACAGCTATTCAGTGAAAGCGTATAAGGCCTTCAACTTCAACAACCTGTCATCTGGAAGCTGGCGAGTTCGTTTGCCTGCAAAACAGATCAAGTTTGTAAGTCGCCGGGTGAGTCTCTATAAGAGTATTTGAAACATGGTCATAATATAGCCAAACAATGCTTACCAAAGACGGCTTCGGTCATCCGGCTTATGTGGCGCTTCAGGCTGGTCAGCTCCTCAGTCACGGGTGTAAGACGGCCCTCGGCGTCCTCTGCATGTTTGGTCAGGGCGGCTTGGTTGGTTTCAACGGATTTTTTATACGTTTCAAGCTCAGTTTTGATTTTCTCCAGTTCTGACAAGGCGAGCCGCCACTTTGTGTCGACTTCAGCTCGGGCTTCTTGTTGCAATGCATGACTCTTCTTAAGGTCTGTCATGCTAGACTTAGCCACATTTAAAGATTCCTACACATGACAAGTCATAACACAGCAAGATTATCAGTCTTAAGCCACCAGTCCGACTCATAATGGTGCTTAGAAGTACTGCAGAGAATTGTTACAAGTCCCAAGCAGATTGCAAACAATATACTTGACACTTGGGGGCTAATGTGTATCAGTTCTTTCAAAATTCTACAAGGCAATTAAGACCCGGATCATCTTCATGAAGATAACCTGGCCCTTGGGGGCTACACTTTGCTCTACAAGTCTAGAATCAGATCTACAAAAGTTCCGGCTCATTATTGGCATAATGACCCGGACCTTAGGGGCTATACTTGGCATTTTCTTCAATCTATCAAAGACAATAAGTACCGGCTCATTATTGGAATAATGACCCGGCCCTTGGGGGCTACACATTGGTCTGTCAAAATATAAATATTACTGAAGACCCGGCTTATCTTCGAGAATATAAGCTGGCCCTTGGGGGCTATGTAAGGGTATACAGAGAGTGGAAAAGGCAATACCTCATATCTTCTCTTCATCATATCAACTAATCTGGCCTCCATGTCCCGGCTTGCAGCAAGACGGCTCAGATACCCTGAATGTAGCTCATCAGGAGTTAACTTTTCCAAATTGGGCAGATCAAGTTTGTTTTTCTCTTTCTCAGGTGATGGCGCCTCATCCCTGCTGATGTGCTTGGTTAGCATATTGGAAGGAGTTGGAGCGGTGTAAGCTGAGCTGGTGATGGTGACTTCTTCTTCTTGGGAAGGCAGATCTTGGGCTATCAGCGGGGGGCTGGGCGGCTTAGGATCCGTCTCAGGATTGGCCACAGAAATTATGACATCGACATCCGCCGGCTCAGTAGGCTGAGGAATTTCTTCATGGGGGCCTTGGTCAGCCCCGGAGGTGTCCACTGGAATCTCAGAGGTTCCAAGACCTGGGTCCACCGGCTCTGAGATATCCGGACGGGGAGATGACCCGCTCAGTTTCCTCTTCTTGGCCTGGGCCCTGCAAACAAAGTTTCCATTGTCAGTTATATACAAGAACACAATAGCAATAAGCATAAAGAAGATAAAAAGAAGCTTACCCCAGGTTGATAACAAGGGGAGGCAGTTTGGAGGCGGTTGAGTCGCCGGATGAAGGAGGTGATTCCTGACAGCTAAGTTAAAACGAACGAGTAAGTACAGCGCAAGACTAATATGCAGAAGTACAAGCACAAAGTTATAAAATACCTCGTTGTGACGTTTCCGACGAGCCGGAGTGTCAGGTAAGCCGGCCACCAAATCTTCAGAGCCGCCGCTCCGGGTCTGACGCCTAGCGTCATGTTGCTGTTTCTTCAAAAGAAAGTCGGGGTCCAAGTGAGCAAGAGGATGTGAAAACTTAACTTTCCGGATGACCCGCCAGATTCTCTCTGTTGGCAGAGGTTCTGAGTCAGAGGAGATGATAGTTACCTCTGCGACTCCGGCTTCGCTTGCCTCCGCCTCTTCCTGAGAGGAATCAGCGTCAATAAGTTGCATGAAAAGAAGACCAAGGGAGTCAAGTTCTACCTCTAAGTCGTCCAGCCCGAACAGCTCCTCAGTTGTTTGTTTCTTTTTACGAGCCGGAGCTCGAGCTTTGGACGCCTTGCTCTTCTTCTTCTTGGAGGTAGAGGTTAGTTTCTTGTTCCAGAAAGAAGAACCGGCCTGTATATAGTATGTGCATTAGCAGAGAGGTTAAATAAAGTAAAGTGCGAAAAAGGAAGAAAGCAAAGATTGAAATATGAGTTTACCTCAGGAGCCGGGTTAAGAGTGTAGAAAGGGCTTAGCCCCGTCTTGTTGTAGACTGCTTGAGGTTCTCCCAGGAAGGATTTGACGATTGCATTAAGATCCTGGTCTGTCAAGGGAGTTTGGTTGAACCGCTGAGGATCATCCACCTCACCGGTATATTGGCACATTAAGGCGTTGCGGCGGCTCAACGGCATAATTCTCCAAGAGACCAAGCAGTGGGTCAGATCGACGCCAGTTAACCCGTTGGCTAACAAGGCCCGTATCTTTGAGAAAGTTGGACTGTACAGGGTGCGCTCTACGGCATACATCCGGTCTGGGAGTTCGGTGTCGGTACTAAGCCGGTAAGGACGATAACCCGGCAGTGGATTCTCTCCTTCAGGGGAAGTATCCTTGCAGTAAAACCAGGTCTTATTCCAGTTCTTGGGATGACTCGGCAGAATCGCCGACGGAAAAAAGTACATCCCTCCGTCTTTGAATGGAGACACCTCCAAGTTCAAGACTCAGTCCATCCGCCATCTCTGTTTGGCGGTTGATATAGAACTATTCCTTGAAGAGGTCAACAGACGGCTCTTCTTGCAGATAGGCCTCACAGAGAATTTGGAGTTGACATAAATTGGTTACAGAGTTGGGGCCAATATCTTGAGGGTGCAGATTGTAGAAGTGCAGGGCATCCCGGAAAATTTTTGAGCCGGGCGGAGAGAAGCCACGGAGAAGATGATCCGTGAAGACGACAACTTCCCCATCCTGGGGCTTGGGAGTGATTTCTTTGCCAGGAACCCGCCAGTGGATAACATCTTGAGCCGGCAAAAACCCCATGGCTACAAAATCACTGAGTGTTTCTTCGGTAACCCCAAAGCTGACCCAATCGCAGGAAGCGGGGGCTTTAGCCATGACGGTGGCTTAAAAGACTGTGGAAAGGCATGATTATATGGCGGGTTAAAAACGCGGCATGACCAAAATAGCTATAACTCTAAAATGGGGATAGTACTTGGCGGATCATTATTAAGTTGTGAGCCGCCAATTATTATAATAACAAGGCAAATTGTGATGTTATAAGGAGAGCCGGCAGCATGATGGCGGGTTAAGTTTGCTGGCAAGTATTGGAAAAGTTGCTAAGTGTGGACAAACAGTTTCCAACAACTACAGCTATTGTTTGAAGATCTATGGAGGAAAAGAAAAGGAAAATATTTCCCAAACCTAAAATGAAAGAGAAGAACAGACAGTTCATGCATGAGTTCCCGTGAAATGAAGATCTGTGATAAGCTTGGAAAGCGCATCCGGCGGAGCGCCGCGGGTTCTTGCTAGCGATTGGAAGCCTAAAAGTATTTCTCTCCCTCATCTATGCCGAGGACACCGATGAACGGCGGCGGACCCGAAGAACACTCGATGAACTAATGCAGATTCAAAGGAGGAAGAAGATGGAACCTGAGATGCGTGGAAGATGCGGGCGAACGACGGCGAACTCTGGACAGATTCAGGGTGATGCAGCGGCCTTGGTGATGGCGACGGGGAGATCCGGGCGGCGCGGCGAAGCTTCGGCTGCGCGAGCGGCTGGAGGAAGAAGAAGAAGAGAGGCGGCGACGGGGGAAAGTGAAAAGATAAGGACCCCACGTGCCTATTTATGAGGAGGATGGAACAGCAACAGTCTCACGCGGGAATCGAGGAGACAAAATGATGATTGACCAAGAAAACGCCTCGATTCTCGGGTTGACCAGTTAATGAAAAGATCCGTTATGACGTCATCCGGATTTTTTGGATTTGTCAGAGATGACGTCACCCATTTTTACATGGCGGGTCATGAAGATTTATTGCAGATCAGATCCTCATGAAGAATGCCAGACTCGCCAACCAGAAGACTTGAAGATTGACATGAACCGGTTCAAATCAATCTGGGGCCTAATGTTGGGGATATAACCCCATGGTGAGACCCGCCCAGGAGGGGCCGGGTCATGAGGTTGGCGGCTTAGCAGTAAGGCCTGGAAGTGACTTGCCCGATGGGCCTGAAGGAGGCTCAGAGCCGGAAGATAACGTGTAACCCGGTGATGTCAGTCGTCGGTGGCAGCTTGTAAGACAAGGCAAGGGTAGTTAGAGATAAGGTCGGTTATTAAGTGTAACCCGGCCCGGACTCTTGTAAGCGTAGGGCCTCGACCTATGTATATAAAGGCGAGTTCCCTAGGCGGCTTAGGCCACGAAATCTTTGATCGAGTACTAGGTCAAGGGAATCCGCCCCCTTGTAATCGTTACCCAATCAATACAACTCAAAGCAGGACGTGGCTATTACCTCCTTCGAGAGGGGCCGAACCTGGGTAAACCTGTGTCTCTCGTCCCGATCAACCCCTTCGAGTTAACCGCCGTAGCGATGGCTTCACCCCTAAGTCCTTACACCAGGACATCTGCCATGACGAAACCACGACATATGGTATTAAGTTGATAACAAACAGATAATACTTGGAGCAAGGTGACATGATGTAGACAAAATAAGACAAGCAATATGCGCAGATCCCGTTGTTTTATCCTGAATAGCAACAATACAAATACGTGTCTTGTCGCCTTCTATCACTGGGATATAGAGCACCACAAGATTGAACCCATTACAACGCACCACTCCCGGTGAAGATAAATCAATCTAGTTGGCCAAACCAATCCGATAGATCGGAGAGAAATATGAAGCTATAACAATCATGCATAATAGAATTCAGAAAATACTCAATTACTTTCAATGAATAATCTGATCATAAACCCACAATTCATCGGATCCCATCAAACACACCACAAAAGCAGATTACATCAGATAGATCACCGCGAGGATCACGGTGAACATGGTATTGAAGATCATAGAGAGAGAAGAAGCAATCTAGGTACTAGGTATGGACCCGTAGGTCTGTGGTGGACTGCTCACGCATCATCATGGAGGCAACAAGGTTGATGTAGATGGCCTCCGTGGTTGATTCCCCCTCCGACAGAGTACCGAAAAAGGTCTCTAGATGGTCTCTCATCGGAACAGAGGCTTGCGGCGGCAAAACAAATGTTTCGGGTAGCTTCCTATTGGTTTCCCGCTTTTAGAGAATTTATGGAGGTGGAATTAGGTCAGATGGAGCCACGAGGGGCCCACAAGGCATCAGGGCATGCCTACCCCCTGGGCGCGCCCTGTTGCCTTGCCGTCTCCTCATATCGCTTCCTGACTCCTCTCGAAGCT
The DNA here is from genome assembly GCA_039707655.1 of Elymus sibiricus. NCBI lineage: Eukaryota > Viridiplantae > Streptophyta > Magnoliopsida > Poales > Poaceae > Elymus > Elymus sibiricus. Next base: position 278,022,318 of record CM077665.1, read on the forward strand.
TCGAGGGTCTCTTATCTTCAAAAAAAATCATCAAAATTTTTTGTAGTGTTTTGACTTCGTTTGGTACCGATTTCCTGGAAACCAGAAAGAGGCAAAAAACAGCAACTGGCACTAGGCACTGGGTTAATAGGTAACTTCCCAAAAATGATATAAAATAACATATTATTGCATATATAGTATCCTAGATTGATAATATAGTAGAGTGGAACAATAAAAAATTATAGATACGTTGGAGACATATCACGCATCAAGCAAACGATGCACAAGGAAATATCGTGTGTGGATGTAACACCTAATATGCAGTTCTATCCTCGTGGAAACTTAGAAGTATCAACGAGGATATAAGCGCATATCGGAGATGCTTTAACAAGGTGCATATCGTCACAAATACATCTACAGAAGAGAAGAGCATACAAGATATGGCCTACAGTCGCCACAGGCTACAACATGAATATCTCAATACATCCATACATAGCAATCATCATACAGAAGAGCAGGATCCGACAATGGATGAAGTCAAACTAATAAGAAGATGACATCCACCCTCCTATTCCCAGGATGCACACCTGGAACCCATCCTATGATCGTCGAAGACGAACTCCAAATAGAACAATCATCGCTCTCACGTCAAGCATCGCATTACGTGTACCTGCACCTGTTTTTGTAGTAATCTATGAGCCATGGGGACTCAACAATCTCATTACCAAGGGTATCAAGACTTGCAAAGCTTAATGGGTGAGGAATGGTTAAGTGGTGAGGTTGCGGCAACACTAAGCATTTTATCTAGCTAACTTATGAGTACAAGAATAAGAAGAGTGATCTACGCATAAACGGACGTGAACTAGTAATGATCAAGAAGTGAACCTGAACACCTACTTATGAGTCAATCATAACCCCACCGTGTTATCTTCTTGGTTCAAATCTCACAAGAAGAGACTGTCACGGTTATGCATACAGTCGGTGTATTTTAATTAGATTTAGTTTCAAGTTCTCAACAACCGAGTATTATAAATTTCCAAGTCGCCACATAACCGCGGGCACAACTTTCCAAAATATTTAACCCTGCAGGGGTGATCCAAGTAGTCCATCAGAAATTCCACATGCATGCTATGTGAAAACCTCATACCATGATAACATGATGCTTACGATAAGAAATCCCCGTGGACAAGCCGCTCGTCAAAGGTAAAACTAAACCAGCAAGACCTCCCGGCGTGTCGGCGAACCTGATAGGAGCCGCGTATCTTGATCTCAGGATACGACCGGATTGACTAAGTTTTCGGCTGGCATACCCGTTGGTGGCCCCGGCTACCGCCATCTGGACCAACACTCATGAGGAGCACTGGCCTGGGTGTTTAATTTATTAGCCAATGGGTTGATCATTCCCTATGGAAGTTTTATTAGTTAAGCAAATGTAGTACATAAGTTGGTCCTTCCTGGAAGAGTTTTATCCTAAAACGAATGATCAGGGGGCCCACTAATACCCCACATGTGTTAGAAGCGCTCATCAAGGAACATAACACCAGTAAACGGAAACTAGGACGGCAATAGTGGAACCAAACAACAAGAAAAAGACCGAGCCTTCCACCCTTTACAAAGTGTATAGATGCATTAATTAAATAATCAAGGTAGTGTGATATCCCATGACATCCATGTCCCAACATGGAACAAACTGCACCTACAACTAGCAACGCTATAAGAGGGGTTGAGCAAGCGGTAACATAGCCAAACAACGGTTTGCTTGGACGATGGATGGTTAGAGGTTTTTCATGGCATTTTGGGAAGCTTGATAATTAAGTGGTATGTAGCGAGACATAGCGATAGCAACGAGACAACTAGCATAGCAAAGATAGTAGTGATATCCAAGGTAATGATCATCTTGCCTGGAATACCGCTTGGAAGAAGATCAAATCCCTGAACTATACGAACGGACATTGCATAACTATTGACTTTCGTGCATGCATAGGGAATCACAAACCTTAACACAAATATTCCTACTAAGCATAATTACTCGCTAACATGACTCACATATTACTATCATCATGTTTCAAAACTATTACAAGGAATCAAGTTTAATTTGTCCAATGATCTTCATGAAAGTTTTTATTATATCCTCCTTGGATATCTATCACTTTGGGACTAGTTTCATATATTGCCATTGCTTTTTGGCAAGCTCAAACAAATTTAAGTGAAGCACATGAGCATAAAGATTTCATCTCTCAAAAAGGTATAAGTGAAGCATGAGAGGATTTCTTCAAAATTTACTAACTCTCAAATTAATCTAAGTGAAGCATGAGAGCATTTCTACAAAAATTTCCAAGCACACCGTGCTCAAAAAGATATAAGTGAAGCACTAGAGCAATTCTATAGCTCAAAAAGTTTAAGTGAAGCACATAGAGCAATTCTATCAAATCATAGCATGATTTTGGCTTTCTCAAATAGGTGTGTACAGAAAAGATATAAAGGAAAAACTAACAAACAAAGCAAGCAAAGATACAAGATGCTCCAAGCAAAACTCATGATATGTGACGAATAAAAATATAGCTCCAAGTAAAATACCGATGGTCATTAGAAGAAAGAGCGGATGCCACTCGGGGGCATCCCCAAGATTAGTTGCTTGTTAATCTCTGGATATATCTTGGGGGTGCGGTAGCATCCCCAAGCTTAGGCTTTTATCACTCCTTATTCCTTCATCCATCGTGATCTCACCCAAAACTTGAAAACTTCAATCACACAAAACTCAACAAAATCTTCGTGAGATCCGTTAGTATAAGAAAGCAAATCACTACTTTAGGTACTGTTGCAAACCCATTCATATTTTATTATTGCATTATAACTACTGTATTTTAACTTTACCATGTCTCATACCCTTCAATATAACCCATAGATTCATCAAAACAAGCACACAATGCAACGAAAACAGAATCTGTCTTAAACAGAATAGTCTATAGTAGTCTGTACTCTACCCATACTTATGTAACTCTAAAAATTCTGAAAAATTAGTAAAACGTAAGGAATTTGTATAGAAACACTGTGTTAAAATTTCATCTCAATATCACGTTCCAGCAAAAGATGTAAATTCATATACTGGACGCACAGTTTCTTTTTCAGATTCAGCATCACTTCTACTCATCCTATGAACCATCCTAAAGGCTTTACTTGGCACAAAAACTAAATAAACATAAAAACACAATCATAACATAGGCATAATTGTGTCAACACACAAAAACACAAAGGAAAAAAGCAAAAAATTATTTATTCATTGGGTTGCCTCCCAACAAGCGCTGTCGTTTTACGGCCCTAGCTAGGCATAATGGATAGATTCAAGTATTGTCATCTTTGGTTTTGGATCCATAGGATGCCCTCATGATTGATTCATATGGTGGCTTAATTATTGTTCTAGGGAAGTGTTCCATACCCTTTCTCAAGGGAAATTGAAAATGAATATTGCCTTCTTTCATATCAATCACGGCACCTATAGTGCGTAAAAACGGTCTACCAAGTATAATGGGACAAGACGGATTGCAATCAATATCAAGCACAATAAAATCAATAGGCACGTAGTTCCTATTTGCAATAATAAGAACATCATTAATTCTTCCCAAAGGCTTTTTAATAGTAGAATCCGCCAAGTGCAAATTAAGAGAGCATTCTTGAATATTGGTAAGACCAAGCACATCACATAAAGATTTCGGAATCGTGGAAACACTAGCACCCAAATCACACAACGCAAAGCATTCATAATTTTTAATCTTGACCTTAATGGTAGGTTCCCACTCATCATGTAAATTTTCTAGGAATAGAAATCTCCAATTCCAACTTTTCTTCAAAAGATTTCATCATGGCATCAACGATATGTTTAGTAAAAGCTTTATTTTGCTCATAAGCATCGGGTGAATTCAAAATGGATTGCAACAAATAAATACACTCAATCAAATAGCAACTATCATAATTAAAGTCTTTGCAATCCAAGATAGTGGGCACATCACTAGTTAAAGTTTTGACCTCTTCAAACCCACTTTTATCAAAAATTTCATCAAGATTTTCACCCTCCAAGTTATTGGGACGCCTTCTAGCTAAAGTTGACTCTAATTCAGTCCCTTCATTATCAATTTTAATATTACTAAACAAGGAATCAATAGAAGAAACACCAATCACTTTAAGATCTTCATCTTTTTTATGAAGGCAATCACTAGAAAACGATTTTTCTAAGATTTCTCTTTTAGCTGTAAGCATAGCGGTTCTTTTCCTACTTTCATCCATAGAGACATATAAAGCTTTAATAGATTCATAAATCTTAGGCACAAAGCTTTCAACTTGAGATTTTCAACATCATGAGAAATTCTATCAATGCTTCTAGACATATCATCAATCTTATTCAACTTTTCTTCTATCGTAGTATTGAAAGCCTTTTGCGCATTGATAAATTCTTTAATATTACTCTCAAGACCAGAGGTGTTCCTATTATTATTGTAAGAAGAATTACCATAGGAATTACCATGATTATTAGAGGAATTTCTAGGAAAAGGCCTAGGATTAAAATTACCTCTATAAGCATTGTTATTGAAATTGTTTCGAGAGACAAAATTCACATCTACGGAATCGTTATTTTGCTCAATCAAGGTAGACAAAGGCACATCATTAAGATCAATAGGAGCATTTTTACTAGCAACCAATTTCATCAAAGCATCAACTTTATCACTCAAAGTACTAATTTCCTCTACCGAATTAACTTTTTTACTAGTAGGTGCTCTTTCGGTATGCTATTGAGAATAATTAGCCATGATATTATCTAGGAATTTAGTAGCTTCACCCAAAGTAATCTCCATAAAATTACCACCCGCGGCGGAATCTAAAAGATTTCTAGAGACAAAATTCAATCCCGCATAAAAAATTTGTATGATCATCCAAAAATTTAAACCATGAGTAGGACAATTTCTTAGCATCAACTTCATTCTTTCCCAAGATTGTGCAACATGTTCATGCTCAAGTTGCTTAAAATTCATGATTTGCGTCCTAAGGGAAATAATTTTCACAGGCGGAAAATACTTAGTGATAAAAGCATCCTTGCACTTATTCCAAGAATCGATACTATTGCGAGGCAAAGAGGAAAACCAAATTTTAGCATGATCTCGCAAGGAAAAAGGAAATAGTTTCAACTTAACAATATCATTGTCCACATATTTTTTCTTTTGCATATCACACAATTCTACGAACGTGTTTAGATGGGACGCGGCATCCTCATTAGGAGTACCGGCAAATTGATCTTTCATGACAAGATTCAACAAAGCGACATTAATATCACAAGACTCCGCACTTGTGGTGGGAGGAGCAATAGGCGTACTAATAAAATCATTGTTATTAGTATTGGAAAAATCACACAACTTGGTGTTCTCTTGAGTCATCGTGACTACGCAAACAAGATTGCAAGCAAGGAAGAGATCCAGCAAGAAAAAGGGCGAATGAAAAAGAGGGCGGATAAAACGCCAAATTGGTGGAAGTGGGGGAGAGGAAAACGAGAGGCAAATGGCAAATAATGTAATTGCAATGAGATGAGATTTGTGATTAGGAACCTGGTAGATGATGGTGGAGTCCCCTCGGTGCCTACGATAGGCACGTAGAAGAGACCTCTTAGTCCCTGGCAACGGCGCCAGAAATTCCTTTGACGTGGCTTAAGACTGCGTCGGTATTTCCCTAAAGAGGAAGGGATGATGCAGCACAGCGACGGTAAGTATTTCCCTCATTTATGAAACCAAGGTTATCGAACCAGTAGGAGGATCACCAACACATAATAAGCAGCACCTGCACACAAACAACAAATACTTGCAACCCGACGCGAAAGAGAGGTTGTCAATCTCTCTACGGTAATAAGATAGATTAGGTAGTGATAGATAGGAGAGATAGATCTCTCAAGAACACAAATAAAAAAAGTAAATATGCAGCAATATATTTTTGGGTTTTTGGTTTTGTAGATCTAAAAACAAAGAGTGCAAAAACGTAGATCGGAAAGCAATATGATGGAAACGTAGACCCGGGGGCCGTAGGTTTCACTAGTGGCTTCTCTCATGAGTATAGCGCACGGTGGGTGAACAAATTACTGTTGGGCAATTGATAGAAAATCGAATAGCCATGACGATATCCAAGGCGATGATCATTATATAGGCATCACGTCCAAGATAGGTAGACCGACTCCTACCTGCATCTACCTCTATTACTCCACACATCGACCGCTATCCTACATGCATCTAGTGTATTAAGTTCATGGAAAAATGGAGTAATGCAATAAGAACGATGACATGATGTAGACAAGATCTATTCATGTAGGAATAGACCCCATCTTGTTATCCTTAATAGCAACGATACATGCGTGTCTTGCTGCCCCTTCTGTCACTGGGAAAGAACACCGCAAGATCGAACCCATCACAAAGCACCTCTTCCCATGGCAAGAAAAATCAATCTAGTCGGCCTAACTAAACCAAAGATTCGGAGAAGAAATACGAGGCTATAAGTAATCATGCATATAAGAGATCAAAGAAGACTCAAATAATATTCATGGATAGAAACTGATCATGAACTCAAAATTCATCGAATCCCAACAAACACACCGCAAAAGTTTACATCAAATAGATCTCCAAGAGACCATTGTATTGAGAATCATAAGAGAGAGAGAAGAAGCCATCTAGCTACTGCCTACGGACCCGTAGGTCTATGGTGGACTACACACGCATCATCGGAGAGGCACCTATGAGGAAGATGAAACCCTCCGTGATGGTGTTTAGATTGGATCTCGCGGTTCTGGAACTTGCGGCGGTTGGAATTGTGTTTCGTCGACTCCCCTAGGGTTTTTGGAATATTTAGGAATTTATAGGCATCACAGGCGGTGCGGAAGGGGGCCGAGGAGGGAACAACCCATCAAGGCGCGCCGGGGCCCCCCTGGCGTGCCCTGGTGGGTTGTGTTCTCCACAGCCCACCTCTCCGGCAGTTGTTTGGCCCACTGGGTGTCTTCTGGTCCAGAAAAAATCTCCAAAAAGTTTCGTCGCGATTGGACTCCGTTTGGTATTGATTTTCTGCGAAGTAAAAAACAAGCAAAAATAGCAACTAGCACTTTGGCACTATGTCAATAGGTTAGTCCCAAAAAATGATATAAAGTTGTTATAAAATGATTGTAAAACATCCAAGAATGATAATATAACAGCATGGAACAAGCAAAAATTATAGATACGTTGGAGACGTATCAAGAGGCGACCGCTCCGGTCCAAGTTCGCGACAAGGTCGCCAACGTTAAGCTTCGGAGAATCCACTCCCTGGCAATGGATTGCAAGATCGCCTACGAGAGCGCGACCGACGTCTTCAACAAGAGCAAGAACAAGAACGTCAACGCCATGAAGAAGAACAACGTCGTCGCCACGAACAAGCGTTTCAAGCACAACATGCTCTACATGAACCTACACGCGCTTTGGAAGAACGCAACCGCCAAGCACCGCGAAGAACAAGAAGCCCTCCGGCGAGAACGACAAGAAGAAGCCGCTAGCCAAGAAGAGCAACAAGAAAGAAGAAACCGAGTGTGAGGACTTCGTCAACGGCCTCAAGCACATCACGTCCAGCCCAATGATGATGAAGCCCCAAGGCAACAACAACGTCAACTCGACAACAACAATGATGTACCTCCTCCAAGACAAGGGCATCGCCAAAACAATCACAATGAATAACAACGCTTCGGCAAGCTCAAGTTCACCATGCCTAAGTTCTCCGGAAGCAGTGATCCCAAAGACTATCTCTCATGGGCACTCAAGGTTGACAAGATATTCCGTTTTCACAACTTTGAGGAAGAGAAGAAGATCACCATGGCTTCCCTTGAGTTCCAAGACTATGTTCTCATTTGGTGGGAACAACTAATTTAGCGAAGAAGAGAAAGAGGTGAACCTCCTATCACCACTTCGGCCCAAATGAAGGACCTCATGAGAGCTCGCTTCGTGCTGACCCACTACAACTGTGATCTCTTCAAGAAGCTACAACTACTCAAGCAAGGCACCAAGTCAGTAGAAGAATATTATCAAGAAATGGGAATTGCTATGATCCGAGCCAATGTCAAGGAAGATGAGGAGCAAACAATGGCGCGTTTCTTGAATGGCCTAAAGTACCAAGTCAAGAAAATCACGGACTTCCAACCATACTCTAACTTACTCGAGCTAGTGCATCAAGCGACCAAGGCGGAACGCCAAGTGCAAGATGACTACAAATACTCCAAGTTCCCTTCCAAGACATATGGCTCAAGTGCTCAAGCTTCTTCGACCACGACGCCTTCGACTACGAAACCTCCAACTACTACTGGCGACTAGTCAAGTTAAAAAGATAAGACGACTTCATCAAGCCGCCCTCCTACTAGCAACTACAAGCCGAGAGCTTCATCCTCTACACCGACACCAGATGCTATTGCTAAATCAAGCTCCACCAAGTGTTTCACGTGCCAAGGCTGAGGCCACAAGACTTACGAGTGTCCAATAAGACGCACCATGATCCTTCAAGATGATGGCACCTATGACTCTATGAGTGAAGACGGGATGGAAGCATTGGAGCACGTGGTCATACGCCAGCAAGTCAATGAAGATGAAGATTCGCAAATCTTTTGCGACAACGATCTGAGCCCCGCCCTCGTTGTTTCTAAGGTTTTGACTCTTCAACAACAACAAGATGAGGACCAACGTTGTCACATCTTCCACACAAAAGTGGGCATCCAAGGAAAATCCGTCAAGGTCATCATCGACGGCAGAAGTTGCCACAATTTGGCAAGTGAGGACCTTTGTTCCAAGCTACAATTGGTCAAGAAGAAGCATCCTCGCCCCTACAAGGTCCAATGGCTTAGTGATTCCGGCACCCTCCAAGTTGACCACCCGTGCAAGTTTCCTTCAAGATAGGTGCTTATGAAGACACCTTGGAATGTGATGTGGTTCCCATGTCCGTTTGCCATCTACTCCTTGGTAGACCTTGGCAATTCGACCGTGGAGTCATCCACAATGGTCGGACCAATCACTATAGCTTCAAGATGAAGGGCAAGCAATATGTGCTTCGACCAATGACTTCGAGTCAAGTGACCACCGACAAGCAAGCTTCATCCCATAGTGGAGATAAAAGTGGGAGAACGAACCACTTAAAAGAGAGTGAGAGCCACAAGCCAAACTTGAGTGACTCCACGATGAGGGATAAGAAAGATCTAGTTCTTTTAGCCACCAAAAGAGACTTGAGGGATGTGAGTGAGAGCCCATCAAGTGTACTTCACTTTGTGCTTGTGTGCAAAGATGAGGTCGTGAGGACTAATGCTTCACAACATCTTCCTCTTGTTTTGTCTCGTTTGATGCAGGAATTCCAAGATGTGTTTCCCGATGAGCTACCTCTGGGACTACCACCAAAACGAGGGATCGAACACCGCATCGACCTCATACCCGGAGCACCACTTCCTAACAAGGCACCCTGCTGCGTCAATCCCGAAGAGACTAAGGAGATACAAAGGCAAGTCCAAAAACTCCTAGATAAAGGGCATGTACATGAGGGCTTGAGTCCTTATGCGGTTCCGGTAATGCTAGTGCCTAAGAAAGATGGTAGTATGCGCATGTGTTCGGATTGCCGCCCAATCAATGCTATAAACATTAGATATCGCTATCCTATTCCTCGCTTTGATGACATGCTTGATGAACTTAGTGGTGCCACTATATTCTTTAAAACTGATTTGAAAAGTGGTTACTATCAAATACGCATGCAAGAGGGCGATGAGTGGAAAACGGCTTTCAAGACTAAATTTGGCCTATATGAATGGGTATGCCAAATGGGTCTATCACAAGCACCGGGTACATTTATGCGTGTTATGCATTATGTCTTACGTCATCTCATTGGATATTGTGTTGTGGTATACTTTGATGATATTCTTGTTTTTAGTGAATCTCTAGAGGAGCATGCTAAACATGTTAGGGAAGTATTGCAAGTTCTTAGGAATGAACAGTTATATGCAAACATGGAAAAATGCACCTTTCGTGTTGACCGGGTTGTTTTCCTAGGATTTGTGGTTTCTTCTAAGGGTGTTCAAGTTGATGAAACTAAAATTGATGCTATTACAACTTGGTCCACACCCACTGCTACTTCTCGAGCATGCGTTGGTTTCCGTGAAGAGGAACGGATGATGCAGCAAAGTAGATAAGTATTTCCCTCAGTTGTTGAGAACCAAGGTATCAATCCAGTAGGAGATACAAGCAAGTCCCCAATAGATGTACCTACACAAAGAATCAAACACTTGCACCCAACGCTATAAAGGGGTTGTCAATCCCTTCATGGTTACTTGCAAGGATGAGATCTGATAGAGATGGATAGAATAGATTGCTTGAACGGAAAGTAAAACAAAAGTAAAAATAATGCAGCAAGATATTTTTGGTATTTATGGTTTTAGATCTGAAAGTATAAGATGGAAAATAGACCCGGGGGCCATAGGTTTCACTAGAGGCTTCTCTCATGATGGCAAGTATTACGGTGGGTGAACAAATTACTATCGAGCAATTGATAGAAAAGCGAATAATTATGAAGATATCCAAGGCAATGATTATGCATATAGGCATCACGTCCATGTCAAGTAGACCGAAATGATTCTGCATCTACTACTATTACTCCACACATTGACCGACTCCTGCTTGCATCTAGAGTATTAAGTTCATGAAGAACAGAGTAACGCATTAGGTAAGATGACATGATGTAGAGGGATAAACTCAAGCAATATGATGAAAACCCCATCTTTTTATCCTCGATGGCAACAATACAATACGTGCCTCGCTACCCCTACTATGTCACTGGGTGAGGACACCGCAAGATTGAACCCAAAACTAAGCACTTCTCCCATTGCAAGAATTACCAATCTAGTTGGCCAAACCAAACCAATAACTCGAAGAGACTTGCAAAGATATGAAATCATGCATATAAGAATTCAGAAAAGACTCAAATAATATTCATAGATAATCTGAACATAAACCCACAATTCATCGGATCTTGACAAACACACCGCAAAAGAGTATTACATAGGATAGATCTCCATGAAGATCATGAAGAACATGGTATTGAAGAGCAAAGAGAGAAGAAGCCATCTAGCTACTAGCTATGGACCCGAAGGTCTGTGGTGAACTACTCACGCATCATCGGAGGGGCAATGGAGTTGATGTAGATGCCCTCCGTGATCGAATCCCCCTCCGGCAGATTACCGGAAAAGGCTTCAAGATTGGATCTCACGGGAACCGAGGCTCCTGGCGGCGGAAAAGTGTTTTCGTGGCTCTCTTTGGTATCCAGGGAATATTTCTGAATTTATAGGCCGAAGAATAGGGTTGGAGGAGTTGCCGTGGGGCCACAAGCCAGGGGGCGCCCCCCCCCCCTAGGGCGCCCCTGTGGCTTGTCGCCACACGGTGGCTCCCCTGCCTTGGTCTCCAAGTCCTCTGGGTTGCTTCTGGTCCAAGAAAAAGTATTCCGAAGATTTTATTCCGTTTGGACTCCGTTTAATATTCCTTATCTGCAATACTCAAAAACAAGGAAAAAACAGAAACTGGCACTAGGCTCTAGATTAATAGGTTAATCCCAAAAATAATATAAAATAGCATATTAATGCATATAAAACATCCAAAACAGATAATATAATAGCATGGAACAATCAAAAATTATAGATACATTGGAGACGTATCAAGCATCCCCAAGCTTAATTCTTGCTCATCCTCGAGTAGGTAAATGATAAAAACAGAATTTTTGATGTGGAATGCTACCTAACATATTTATCCATGTAATATTCTTTATTGTGGCATGAATATTCAGATCCGTAAGATTCAAAACAATAGTCTAATATTAACATAAAAACAGTAATACTTCAAGCACACCAACAAGGCAATTGTGTCCTTTCGAAATAACATGGCCTTAGAAAGTTATCCCTACAAAATCATATAGTCTGGCTATGCTCCATCTTCCCCACACAAAGTATCTAAATCATGCACAACCCCGATGAACAAGTCAAGCAATTGTTTCACACTTTTGGTGTTCTCAAACCTTTTCAACTCTCACGCAATACATGAGCGTGAGCCATGGATATAGCACTATAGGTGGAATAGAATATGATGGAGGTTGCAAGGAAAAAGGGAGAAGATAGTCTCACATCAACTAACCGTATCAACGGGCTATGGAGATGCCCATCGATAGATATCAATGTGAGTGAGTAGGGATTGCCATGCAACAAATGCACTTAGAGCTATAAGTGTATGAAAGCTCAAAAAGAAAACTAAGTGGTCATGCAATATGAAACTCCACTAGTTATATGAAAGTGACAAAATAGGAGACTCTCTATCATGAAGATCATGGTGCTACTTTGAAACACATGGGTGGAAAAATATTGTAGCAATTGTCCCTTCTATCTTTCTCTCATTTTTTTTTGGTGGACATCTTTGGCCTCTTTTTTTTTATTTGGGCTTCGCTGGCCTCTTTTATTTTTTTGTAAAGTCCGGATACTCATCCCAACTTGTGAGGGAGTCAAGGATTCCATCATCCTTTTCTCACACGGGACAATGCTCTAATAATGAAAATTATTGCACTTTTATTTACTTACAACTCAAAAAGAAAATTACAACTCGATACCTATGACAAAATATGACTCTATATGCAAGATGAAAGTGATGGTGCATGTCATGAAAAGCAGAACGGTGGAAGTTGCATGGCAATATATCTCGGAATGGCTATGGAAATGCCATAATAGGTAGGTATGGTGGCTGTTTTGAGGAACATATATGGTGGCTGTTTTGAGGAAGGTGGGTTTGATGTACCGGCGAAAGTTGCGCGGTACTAGAGAGGCTAGCAAAGGTGGAAGGGTGAGAGTGCGTATAATCCATGGACTCAACATTAGTCATAAAGAACTCACATACTTATTGCAAAAGTCTATTAGTTATCAAATAAGGCATTAGACTCATGCCCCTAGGGGAAAGGTTGGTAGGAGTTAACCATCGCGCGCTCCCGACCCTCACACAAAGGTCGACAATCATTAAACAAATCATGCTCCGACTTCGTTACATAACGGTTCACCATACGTGCATGCTACGGGAATCACAAACTTCAACACAAGTATCTCTTCCAATTCACAACTACTCACTAGCATGACTCTCATATTACCATCTCCATTATCTCAAAACTATATGCAAGGAATCAAACTTCTCATAGTATCCAATGCACTTAATATGAAAGTTTTTATTATATCCCTCTTGGATGCCCATTATATTAGGACTAAAATCATAACCTAAACAAATTACCATGCTGTTTTAAGAAACTCTCAAAATAATATAAGTGAGGTACGAGAGTTCAATAATTTCTATAAAATATAACACCACCGTGCTCTAAAAAGATATAAGTGAAGCACTAGAGCAACATTGCTTAGCTCAAAAGATATAAGTGAAGCACATAGAGTATTCTAATAAATTCACGATTCAGCGTGTCTCTCTCAAAAAGAGTGTGTGCAGAAAGGATGATTGTGGAAAACTAAAAAGCAAAGACTCATATCATACAAGACGCTCCAAGCAAAACACATATCATGTGGTGAATAAAAATATAGCCTCAAGTAAATTTACCGATGGATTGAAGACGAAAGAGGGGATGCCTTCCGGGGCATCCCCAAGCTTAGGATTTTTGGTATCCTTGAATATGGCTTGGGGTGCCTTGGGAATCCCCAAGCTTAGGCTCTTGTCACTCCTTATTCCATAGTCCATCAAATCTTTACCCAAAACTTGAAAACTTCACAACACAAAACTCAACAGAAAACTCATGAGATCCGTTAGTATAAGAAAAATAAATCACCACCTTAGATACTGTTGTGAACTCATTCTTTATTTATATTGGTGTAATATCTACTGTATTGTAACTTCTCCATGGTTCATACCCCCCGATACAACCCATAGATTCATCAAAATAAGCAAACAACACAAAGAAAACAGAATCTGTTAAAAACAGAACAGTCTGTAGCAACCTATAGCCTTCGAATACTTCTGTAACTCCAAAAATTCTGAAAAATTAGGAAAATCAGGGAAATTTGTATATCAATCTTGTGTTAAAATTTCAGATCAAAATCACGTTCCAGTGAATTTACAAAATTCCTGGACTGAGAGCAAAAGTTTCTGTTTTTCAGCAAAATCAAATCAACAAACACCGTAGACCATCCCAAAGGTCTTACTTGGCTCAAACACTAATTTAAACAAGAAAACACAATTATTACAGAAGTAATAATGTGGAAAACACACCAAAACAGAAAGCAAAAATAAAATTGGGTTGCCTCCCAACAAGCGCTATTGTTTAACGCCCCTAGCTAGGCAAAACGCAATAGATCTAGGTATTGTCATCTTTGGTATGCAATCCATAAGCAGCTCTCATAATAGATTCATAAGGTAATTTTATTTTCTTTCTAGGAAAGTGCTCCATACCTTTCCTCAATGGAAATTGGAATCTAATATTTCCTTCCTTCATATCAATAATTGCACCAATCGTTCTAAGGAAAGGTCTACCAAGAATAATAGGACATGTAGGATTGCAATGTATATCAAGAACAATGAAATCTACGGGCACATAATTCCTATTTGCAACAATAAAAACATCACTAATTCATCCCATAGGTTTCTTTATAGTGGAATCCGCAAGATGCAAATTTAAGGAACAATCATCAAATTCACGGAAACCTAGCACATCACATAAAGTTTTTGGAATCGTGGAAACGCTAGCACCCAAATCACACAAAGCATGGCACTCATAATCTTTAATTTTAATCTTAATAGTAGGTTCCCACTCATCATAAAGCTTTCTAGGTATAGAAACTTCCAACTCAAGTTTTTCTTCAAAAGATTTCATCATAGCATCAACAATATGTTTAGTAAAAGCTTTGTTTTGATTATAAGCATGAGGAGAATTCAACATGGATTGCAACAAGGAAACACAATCAATCAAAGAGCAACTATAATAATTAAAGTCCTTGAAATCCAAAAGAGTGGGTTCATTGCTATTCAAAGTTTTGACCTCTTCAATCCCACTCTTATCAATCTTAGCATTAAGATCTATAAACTCCAAATCATTGGGACGCCTTTTAACTAAAGTTGACTCATCTCCAGTCCCATCTTTATCAAGATTTACATTAGAAAACAAAGATTCAATAGGAGTCACATCAATCACTTTAAGATCTTCATCAATATTTAAAGATTGTGGCTTCGCGGCCATTTTATTGACTAAGGTAGCTTGTTTATCAAAAATTTGGCCCACTAAGTTTTCAAGGTGAGCAAATTGAGATTTCAAACCATAGAACTCTTTGGACATATCATCAAGTTCCTTATTCATGTACTCCCACATAGTCTTTTGTTCTTTAAGCTCATTCCTAAAGAAGCTATTATGATCATATTGGAGCGACATGAAAATTTTAACGTTATCCTCAATATCTTCCAACTTTCTAAGATATGGACCAAAGCTTTTGGGTTGAGAGATAAAGACGACCAACCGATTAACACACAAGCAAGCAAAAAGCAACCGAAAAGACGAACGGAAGAAAGGCGAATGAAAAGGCAAATCTTTTTGGAAAATCGTTTTAGAAGTGGGGGAGAGGAAAACGAGAGGCAAATGGCAAATAAAGTAAATGCAAGAGATGAGTTTGTGATGGGTACTTGGTAGGCTTGATGTAGATCTCTCCGGCAACCACGTCAGAAATTGACAAGTTGACAGGAAAGTTCTTCTCTTGACTTGCTATGTATCTCCCCGGCAACAGCGCCAGAAATCCTTCTTGCTACTTCTCAAGCATGCGTTGGTTTCCGTGAAAAGGAACGGTTGATGCAGCAAAGTAGATAAGTATTTCCCTCAGTTGTTGAGAACCAAGGTATCAATCCAGTAGGAGATACAAGCAAGTCCCCAATAGATGTACCTACACAAAGAATCAAACACTTGCACGCAACGCTATAAAGGGGTTGTCAATCCCATCACGGTTACTTGCAAGGATGAGATCTGATAGAGATAGATAGAATAGTTTGCTTGAACGGAAAGTAAAACAAAAGTAAAAAATAATGCAGCAAGATATTTTTGGTATTTTTGGTTTTAGATCTGAAAGTATAAGATGGAAAATAGACCCGAGGGCCATAGGTTTCACTAGAGGCTTCTCTAATGATGGCAAGTATTACGGTGGGTGAATAAATTACTGTCGAGCAATTGATAGAAAAGCGAATAATTATGAAGATATCCAAGGCAATGATTATGCATATAGGCATCACGTCCGTGTCAAGTAGACCGAAACGATTCTGCATCTACTACTATTACTCCACACATCGACCGACTCCTGCCTGCATCTAGAGTATTAAGTTCATGAAGAACAGAGTAACGCATTAGGTAAGATGACATGATGTAGAGGGATAAACTCAAGCAATATGATGAAAACCCCATCTTTTTATCCTCGATGGCAACAATACAATACGTGCCTCGCTACCCCTACTATGTCACTGGGTGAGGACACCGCAAGATTGAACCAAAAACTAAGCACTTCTCCCATTGCAAAAATTACCAATCTAGTTGGCCAAACCAAACCAATAACTCGAAGAGACTTGCAAAGATATGAAATCATGCATATAAGAATTTAGAAAAGACTCAAATAATATTCATAGATAATCTGAACATAAACCCACAATTCATCGGATCTCGACAAACACACCGCAAAAGAGTATTACATCGGATAGATCTCCATGAAGATCATGAAGAACATGGTATTGAAGAGCAAAGAGAGAGAAGAAGCCATCTAGCTACTAGCTATGGACCCGAAGGTCTGTGGTGAACTACTCACGCATCATCGGAGGGGCAATGGAGTTGATGTAGATGCCCTCCGTGATCGAATCCCCCTCTGGCAGATTACCGGAAAAGGCTCCAAGATTGGATCTCACGGGAACCGAGGCTCCTGGCGACGGAAAAGTGTTTTCGTGGCTCTCTTTGGTATCCAGGGAATATTTATGAATTTATAGGCCGAAGAATAGGGTTGGAGGAGTTGTCGTGGGGCCACAAGCCAGGGGGCGCCCCCCCCCTAGGGCGCGCCCCTGTGGCTTGTCGCCACACGGTGGCTCCCCTGCCTTGGTATCCAAGTCCTCTGGGTTGCTTCTGGTCCAAGAAAAATTATTCCGAAGATTTTATTCCGTTTGGACTCCATTTAATATTCCTTATGTGCAATACTCAAAAACAAGGAAAAAATAGAAACTGGCACTAGGCTCTAGATTAATAGGTTAGTCCCAAAAATAATATAAAATAGCATATTAATGCATATAAAACATCCAAAACAGATAATATAATAGCATGGAACAATCAAAAATTATAGATACGTTGGAGACGTATCACCCACCAATTTGCAACAAGTGTGAAGCTTCCTAGGACTAGCCGGCTTTTACCGTCGCTTTGTTAAAGATTTTAGCACGATTGCATCTCCTCTACATGCTTTGAGCAAGAAGAATGCACCCTTTATTTGGGGACCATCGCAAGACACCGCATTCCATGAGATTAAAAATTTGCTTACTCATGCACCATTGCTTGCCTTACCCAATTTTGACAAAACCTTTGAAGTGCATTGTGACGCTAGTGGTAATGGTATAGATGGTGTGCTAATGCAAGAGAAGCGCCTAATTGCGTATTTTAGTGAAAAACTTTCTGACACTCAACTTAACTACCCCATATATGATAAGGAATTGTATGCTTTGGTGAGAGTCTTGCATTTTTAGGAGCATTATCTCCGCCCGCATGAATTTGTCATTCATACCGATCATGAAACTCTCAAGTATCTTAAGGGTCAAACTAAGTTTAACAAACGGCATGCTAAATGGAGTGAATTCATTAAGTCTTTTCCTTATATCATCAAATACATTAAGGGTAAAGAAAATGTTGTGGCGTATGCTCTTTCCCGCAAATGCATGCTAGTTACTCAACTTGAATTGAATGTCATTGGTTTTGAACATATCAAAGATTTGTATGAGCATGATGTTTCCTTTGCTACTCCATATGCTAAGTGCCAAGTGAAACCTTGTTGGGGCAACTACTACATGAAAGATGGCTATCTTATGCATGCTAACAAACTTTGTATACCCGAGTCTTCTCTTCGTTTGTTGGTTTTGCAAGAGGCTCACGGTGGAGGACTCATGGGTCACTTTGGACGTGACAAGACATATGCCACTCTATCCAACAAGTACTTTTGGCCAAAGATGTTTCGTGATGTTGCACGCTTCACCAACCGATGCTCTACATGTTGCAAAGCTAAGTCAAAAGCTCAATCTCATGGTCTTTACATGCCTCTTCCTATACCTTTCCAACCTTGGGAAGACATTAGCATGGACTTTGTGCTTGGTTTGCCACGAACGAAAAATGGCCATGATTCTGTTTTTGTCGTTGTGGGTTACTTTTCCAGGATGGCTCATTTCATTCCATGTCATAGGATCGACGATGCTTCACATGTTGCAAATCTCTTTTGTAGGGACATCTTATGACTACATGGAGTTCCCAAGACCATCGTGTCGGACCGCGACGTCAAGTTCCTTAGCTACTTTTGGAAGACTCTATGCGCCAAGCTCGGGATCAAGCTACTTTTCTCTTCGACCTATCATCCACAAACCGATGGCCTAACGGAGCTGACGAATCGAACACTCTCTACACTCCTACGAGCGTCGATCAAGAAAAACATCAAGGAATGGGATGATTGCCTCCCCATCGCCAAGTACGCCTACAACCGCGCATGTCACTTCACCACCGGCAAGTCCCCATTCGAAGTGGTCTATGGCTTCAACCCTTTGTCTCCATTGGACATACTTCCACTACCACTCCAAGAGTGCGTCAACATGGATGCAAGTGCAAGGGCAAGCTATATCAAGAAGCTGCATGAAGATACAAGGCACATGATCGAACGTCAAGTGGAACGCAACATCAACAAGCACCCCATGGTGTTCAAGACCGATGATCTTGTGTGGCTCCACCTACGCAAGGATCGCTTCCCCGTCGAGCGCAAGTCCAAGTTACTTTCTTGAGCCGACGGACCTTTCAAGCTGTTGGCATGCTACAACAACAATGCCTACAAGATCGACATTCCACGTGACAAGTACAATGTGAGCGACATATTCAACGTCAAGGACTTTTCCCCTTTCCATGGTGATGAAGATTTCGATCCGAGGACGGATCTTTCCGAAGGGGGGGAGATGATGCGGAGCATCCCATGGTCATCCCCATGGACACATCACCAACATCTCAAGCTTCAAGTGGCCCCATGACAAGAGCCCGTGCACGTGCCATTGAATCGGAGGTGACATCGCTCCTTAGTGAACCTCCATTTTATACTCTCGAAACGGGAATGCTACCTCAAGCGGAAACCCTTTGCATACTCAGGTACTCCGAAGAAGATCAGGGAGAGACCAGATGAACCATGAGGACGCCAAGCTCGGAAGGAGCAAGGAAGAGATGAAGACAAGCTACATCCTCCGGACATCCGGACCCTTTTGGACGACCGGACTCCTACGGACGTCCGAGCCCTAGAGATCAGCCAAGTCAGAGGACCAGTAGAGCGCTACAGTGGACGGACGACCGACCCCGCCCGAACGGCCGACACCTCCCAGCATCCGAACGTCCGAGCCCCTCTGGAAATCTGGTGCCACAATGCCCGCATCGAATCCATGGAAATCCGAAGACCCACGGACGACCGCGCCACGGACATCCGACGCCCGCCGGAAATCCGGTGTCAGCGCACCCATACCAAATCTTCGGAAGTCCGGCCTCCTTCGGACGTCCGTCCCACCATGAGCCTCCGAACGTCCGACAACCTCCGGACGTTCGGACCCTGTCTGCGCACAGCCACTCGGGCCTTGGCCCATGTACCCCTCCATTCTCCTAAGACTATAAATACTCTTCCCCCACCTCTAGCTAGGGTTAGCAATGTGTTGGCTCATAGTTAGTTGAGCATTGCTCCTTCCACATCATTCTCCCTTGGAGTTGACACCTCTACGCGAGAAGATCATATGGATGCCAAGGACCCTTCTTACGGAAGATCCCAAGTGGATTTCAAGGCCCCTCCTCCGGAGTGGAAAGACTCTCCGTTACGTGTATCCTTCCGTTGACATTGGATCTTGTATCTCATATGTGTTTATGGATCTAGTGGGTGTGTGATTTGGGAATCATTCTTGAGTGTTCTTGAATCTCTTTTTGATTTCTCTCCTTTTCCCCTCCATGTGTGAAAAGATCGGCCTCACTGGGTTTGCCCCGTATCACTTTTGATCTTCAATACAAAGTTCATCGCATATTCGAGATGATCTATTCGATGTAATTGTTTTTTGCGGTGTGTTTGTTGGGATCCGATGAATTGTGGGTTTATGATCACATTATTCATGAAAACTTATTGAGTCTCCTCTGAATTTCAATATGCATGATCTTATGGCTTCGTACTTCTCTTTGATCTATCGATTTAGTTTGGCCAAAGTTTATCTTTAGTGGGAGTCGTGCATTGTAGTGGGTTCAATCTTGCGGTGCTCTATCCTTGTGACAGAAGGGATCAATACACATATATGTATTGTTGCCACTAAGGATACAACGATGGGGTCTGAACATATTGCGTTTCTTACTTTGTCTACATCATGTCATCTTGCTCCAAGCATTACTTCGTTTCTTATGAACTTAATACCATAGATGCATGCTGGATAGCGGTCGATTGGTGAAGTAATAGTAGTAAATGCAGAATCGTTTCGGTCTATTTGTTTATGGACGTGATGCCTATATACATGATGATTGCCTTGAATAACATGTCATAACTATGCGCTTTTCTTTCAGTTGCCCAACAGTAATTTGTCTACCCACCGTATGCTACTTTCGAGAGATAAGCCTCTAGCGAACACTATGACCCCCGGGTCTACTTAAACATAAAAACAAAAACATCTAAATTACCTTGTTGAAATTTTATTACTTTTATTTTATTTTGCATTTACAATATCTATTATATCAAGATTTAATCCTTGCAAATGACGAGTTCAAGAGGCTTGACAACCCTCTTGCCCATGTTGGGTGCAACTATTTAGTTTTGTGTGTGTAGGTGTTGTTGAAAGGAATTTGCATTGGTCCTCCTATTGGTTCGATAACCTTTGTTCTCACTGAGGGAAATACTTATCTCTACTGTACCGCATCTCCCCTCCTCTTCGGGGAAAATCCCAACACAGCTCACAGGTAGTAGTGTTCTAGGTGGCGTGAGTTGTGAAACAATTCCACATTGTCTTAAATGCATACCAAACTTGTAACTCCGATATTCTCCACCATTATCAGATCGTAGAAACTTTATCTTCTTGTTACGATCATTCTCAACTTCACTCTGCAATGTCTTGAACTTTGCAAATGTTTCAGACTTGTGTTTCATTAAGTAAATATACCCATATCTACTCAAATCATCGGTGAAGGTAAGGAAATAGCGATATCCACGGCACACTTCAACACTCATTGGACCGCACACATCAATATGTATGATTTCCAACAAGTCACTTGCCCGCTCCATTGTTCAGGACAACACGGTTTTCGTCATCTTGCCCATGAGGCATGGTTCACATGTTTCAAATGATTCATAATCAAGTGATTCCAAAAGTCCATCAACATGGAGATTCTTCATGTGCTTTACACCAATATGGTCTAAGCGGTTGTGCCAAAAATATGTGGTACTATCATCATTAACTTTGTATCTTTTGGCATCAACATTATGAATGTGTGTATCACTTCGATCGAGATTCAATAAGAATAAACCATTCACATTGGGTGCATGACCATAAAAGATATTACTCATGTAAATAGAACAACCATTATTCTCTGATTAAATGAATAACCATCTCGCAATAAACGAGATCCAGGTATGATGTCCATGCTCAACGCAGGCACCAAATAACAATTATTTAGGTTTAAAACTAATCCTGAAGGTAATCGAAGAGCGAGCGTGCCGACGGCGATCGCATCAACCTTTGAACCATTTCTCACGCACATCGTGACCTCGTCCTTAGCGAGTCTTCATTTATTCTGCAGCTCCTTTGTTGATGTTGCCATCCTTCTTATCTGCCAAGTACTTGGGGTAGTTCCGCTTCCAGTGACCGTTCCCCTTATAATACGGGTTTGGGTCAAGCCTTGGGTTTCTTCATTGTAGTGGCAACTGGCTTGCCATTCTTGAAGTTTTCGCCCTTCTTGAAACTAGTGGTCTTGTTAACCATCAACAATTGATGCTCCTTCTTGATTTCTACCTCCACGGCCTTAAGCATCGCGAATAGATCAGGGATCATCTTCTCCATCCCCTGCATGTTATAGTTCATCACAAAGCTCTAGTAGCTTGGTTACAGTGAATGGAGAACTATGTCAAGCACTATCTTATTTGGAAGATTAACTCCCACTTCATTCAAACGATTATAGCACCCATACATTCTGAGCACATTCTCACTGACTGAGCTATTCTCATCCATCTTGCAGGAAAAGAAATTGTTAGAGGTCTCATATCTCAACACGAGCATGAGCCCGAAATACCAATTTTGGCTCTTGGAACATCTCATATGCTCTATGGCATTCAAAACATCTTTGGAGCCCCGATTCTAAGCCGTAAAGCATGGCGCACTGAACTATCGAGTAGTCATCCGAACGTGTCTGCAAGATGATGACGCTGGAGGGGTTGGCACACTGAGCAGTGCATCAAGGACATAAGCCTTCTGTGCAGCACTGAGGACAATCCTTGGATTACGGACCCAGTCTACATAATTGCTTACACTATCTATCAACTTAGTCTTTCTCTAGGAATGTATTAAAAATCAGGGGAGCTACAGCGCGAGCTATTGATCAACAACATAATTTGCAAAGACCTTAGAATATGTTCATGATAATTAGTTCAATTAATCAAATTACTAATGAACTCCCACTTAAATCAACATCCCTCAAGTTTTCTAAGTTATACGTGATCCAAATTCACCAACCCAAGTCCGATCATCACGTGATATGAGGTGGTTTCAATGGGGAACATCTCCATGTTGATCATATCTACTATATACACTACTGCGGGATGGTCCAAAGACGACACATAAATCATACACCCTTTGACGAAACTATGTGTGATGCATGAATCGCAAACGGTATAGTTATAGGTCCGTCGCCAATAACGAAAACTGTGTGCGATGGCGAATCGAGCAAATACGATTCGGAAAAAAGTTGCATATGCGATCTGTGGCAAACAGTTCACCAAGATAAATTGTTTGCGATGGGATAAAATAACGCAAACGGTTAACAAAATACAAGTGTTTGCGATGTACGACATACACTTAACCCTGATAATTTGTTTGCGCCGATCCAACAAAACACAAACGACTGGCCAGATGATTATGTGTGCGATAGACGGCATACAGGTCAGCCGGATGAACTATTTACGATGACATAAAATAACACAAACGATTACCTAGATCAAGATGTGTGAGATAGATGGAAAACGCATTGGCCGTATGAACTATTTGTGATGAGACAAAATAACACAAACGGTTGGTCAGATCAAGATGTGTGTGATGTACAGCGTACAGGTCAATCTCGGATGTGTTGTGGGCAAACGGTTGCTGGTAAACAAGTATCAGCGACTGATAAAATCATCACCGACGGATTCGGTAGTTTAATCCGTATGTGGTGTGATTTGCTCAGTCCTCAGTCCGCGCACAAACATCTATGCTCTGTGTAGAAGAACATGATTGCATAACCAAATTAAACATCCAAATACATAAGTGACTACACATATAACATTGGCACACTTCAATAAACAATTACACATATAACAACATGATTGCATAACCTAATTAAGCATCCAAATACATAAGTGACTACACACATAACATTGGCGCACACCTCAATAAACTATTACATGCATAATAAACTTAGCCTACTAAAACTATAAATATTTCGGCACAGAGTGAGTATGGGAAACGATCATCAAATCATCTACTTCCTGTGACGCTTTCCACCACCGCTCTGCTTGTGGCTCGATCCCTCGACGTCTTCAGGTAGGAGGCACTTCCTCATGTCAACGATCCGCCTGAACATCTCATAGCATGTGTATGCTTCCTTGGCCGCGGTCTGGAGGTGATGTTCATCCAGTCTCTTCACCTAGGCCTTGTGCCAGGTAGGCTTGTTCATGTCGCACTCGGCCTTCATGTCTCCGTAGTAGGGGTCGATGATGGCCTTGGCCAGGTCAACATGGGAGTCCATGTCCTTCTTGCTTCCCCAGACCATGTAGTGGTCGCGGATGTCGACAAGCTTCTGGCAGGCCAAGCCCGAAGTCTTGAGCACCTTTGGATCGTTGGTGGTGTCCACCATAGCGAACCTATAGTTGGGGCTATTGACAAACCTGGTGAAATGCTCGCAAGGCACTGTGGCCAAACAGTAGTGGTAGAGGATGACGTGATGGCGCACACATAACTAGGCAAACAGCAACCTTCTAATCATGCCCGGCACGACCGCCGGTGTAAGCGAGGTCGAAGCCGACCACTTTCTACTTGTCATCCGCAGCAAGCAACCACTCCATAGTGTTGATGGACTCCTCTACCATGACCGGGTTGTTGGTGTACACCACCGTGACCATGAGGTCCGTCTTCCACATGTGGGTCTCCACATGATGCATGCCGAACTCCATTGGAGCGCCACTGGATATCCTCTCTGTATGCGTCGTCGAGGGTGTGCTTATTGTGTTGAGGGGCGCGATTGAAAGCGTGAAGAGACTATGGTTAATGGTCGCAGGTATAAATGTGGGCCGGACGTCCTCGAAAACCGGCACGTCCGGATGGCAGTTTTTGTAGCGCGTGATTCGGTCGTGGAGCACATAACTGCATGGGGCGACGCGCGTTGTGCAACCGCATGCATATAGCGCCCCGAACATGATCGTGGGTCGGCCCCAACCACTAGAGAGCGCGTGGGGGCGCGAGAGCAGAGCACGCGGAGGGACGCGAGAGTAGAGCGAACCTATAATAGGGGTTGTTGACAAACCTGGTGAAACGTTCGCAAGGCATTGTGGCCAGGCAGTAGTGGTAGAGGAGGACGTGATGGCGCACGCACAACTAGGAAAACAACAACCTTCTAACCACTTTGTACTTGTCATCCGCAGCAAGCAACCGCTCCATAGTGTTGATGGAGTCCTCTACCATGACCGGGTTGTTGGTGTACACCACCGTGACCGTGAGGTCCGTCTTCCACATGTGGGTCTCCACATGATGCATGCCGAACTCCATTGGAGCGCCACTGGATATCCTCTCTGTATGCGTCGTCGAGGGTGTGCTTACTGTGTTGAGGGGCGCGATCGAAAGTGTGAAGATACTATGGTTAATGGCTGCGGGTATAAATGTGGGCCGGACATCCTCGACGATCCACCATAGCGAACCTATAGTCCGGGCTATTGACAAACCTGGTGAAACGCTCGCAAGGCACTGTGGCCACACAGTAGTGGTAGAGGAGGACGTGATGGTGCACGCACAACTGGGCAAACAACAACCTTCTAATCATGCCTGGCACGACCGCCGGTGTAAGCGAGATTGAAGCCGACCACTTTCAACTTGTCATCCGCAGCAAGCAACCGCTCCATAGTGTTGATGGAGTCCTCTACCATGACCGGGTTGTTGGTGTACACCACCGTGAGGTCCGTCTTCCACATGTGGGTCTCCACATGATGCACGCCGAACTCCATTGGAGCGCCGCTGGATATCCTCTCTGTATGCGTCGTCAAGGGTGTGCTTATTGTGTTGAGGGGCGCGATCGAAAGCGTGAAGAGACTATGGTTAATGGACATGGGTATAAATGTGGCCGGACGTCCTCGAAAACCGGCACGTCCAGATGGCAGTTTTTGTAGCGCGTGATTCGGTCGTGGAGCACATAACTACATGGGGCGACGCGCGTTGCGCAACCGCATGCATATAGCGCCCCGAACATGATCGTGGGTCGGCCCCAACCATTGGAGAGCACGTGGGGGCGCGAGAGCAGAGCACACAGAGGGACGCGAGAGTAGAGCACCCGGAGGAACGCGAGGTCGAAACTGACCACTTTGTATTTGTCCGCATCAAGCAACATGTCCATAACGTTGATGGAGTTCTCCACTCGGATCGGATGGTTGGCGTACACCACCGAGAGCTCTGTGAACCTTTTGTTCATGTCCACTGCGGCATGCATGGTGAACTAGAGCTCGTGGTTGGCAGCCGCTGGAGCGCCATTGGAGCCGCGCAGGACACCCTTAGTCGTGGTTGTGCTTCTTAAGGTCCAGATATTAATAGTCAATTGCATATTAAGGTCTGGATACTAATCGTCCATAGCATATTGAGGAAAAAATAGTACTACCAAAATACAAGTCTCATACGATCATATTTGAATGATTGTATCACAAATGATAGAGATATTACAAATGTTCAAATTCCAGCATTACAAGGCTCAAATTCAAAGATTACAAGGTTCGAACCGATATTATAAATGAAATTCAGCTTATGTAGAAACTTGTCATGCAGCTCTAGACGCCCGCACTGGTCGGCTAAACATGAACATATGAGAGGTTCATACTGATATTACAAGTAGTTTTGCAACTTCAATATTTCTGCAAAGGGAACCGCCACTGACAAGTCATGTATGGGCTTGACATAAGGACTTCCGAATAGTCTGTCAACTGAAGTTACAAAATGAAATTGAGCTTCTACAGAGCCTTTTCCATTTTGTCCTAGTCGCCGGTGCTGATCAGCAAACCATTCTTTTTTGCGCAATAAATGTAAGGAAAATCTCATTATCTTTAGCACACTTGCTCTCACAACAAAGAACCTCGCAAATATAATCTCCAATAAGGTCCCTCGGTAGGAGTTCAAAGTAATTTCTGAGACATGGAGATCAAGCCATTCGATGGGATTGTTATATTGTATCACATTATCCACTACCGGGCCTAATCGTATCTACAAAAGAAGAGAATGTATTAGTGCTTGTACAAACAAGTGATCAATTTTGATTTGCATGGTTTCAAATATTGAACTCCCTTGTGGTTAGCATTTAACATGAAAGGAGCATCACCTCGATATGTAGCTTCTCCAGGCACGGAAAAATCTTAGCAATCTGACAACTTGGTCTAGGTCGGGGCCGATGGATTTTAGTGCCAAGACCTTCACTGTGTGCAGATACGGGGTCGAGCTTGTCAGAATCATTTTCTAGATGATAGACGAACATACATCTTGTATAGAGAAAAAAATGTTAATTTCAATAAGGAGAAGAAGGCGACTGTTGTACCTGGACGGTTATGGATCCCATAACAAGTTCACATAAGTTGAACGGCGAGTAGCCAAACACTGTCAACTTCGGCGCATAATGACCCTGATTCTTGTTGGACCTTGTCGATCAACTACAAGTAATCTCTCAAATAAAGGCACGACCTCAATAACCAGTTGGTGATTCACCTTGTGTGATCTCCTGATGCAGCACCAACAATACACACAAATTGTCCGGAGACTCATGGAGGCGATGTGGAGGCTACTCAACCCATTGATCGCCTGAAGATGAAGGTACTCGAGCGCAGTACATCCACGGAGCAGGCGCTCCATGTCGTCATTGGGGATGCAGACGGCGACAAGCTCGAGGTGCTTCAGCCGAGGTAGCAAAAGAGCGGGCTCGGTGTTAATCTGGGGGAAATGGCAGTTCATGAACCTAGCGGTGCGCAGCATTGGCGCGAAGCGCAGCACGGAGGGTGGCGGCGAGCGCATATTTCCATCATTAAAAGTGAGCTCCTCGAGCTGATCTAGGGTGGTCGATAAGAACCACTCGTCAAGCTTGGCTTGGTCCTTGCTGTTGGAATGGAACTTGCCCATCGTATGGCCACTGATTGGGCCACAATGCGTGCCGAGGATCTAGGACAATGCATCCAAGCGTTTGCGATAGCCATTGCAGAGCACGTGCTCGTTGATGAGGCTGGGAGGGGCGCAGCGCCATAGGGGGCGCCACCGCCGGGAGAGGATGGTTGTCCGCATGCCATCTTCGATTGGGAGGAGGGAGATGATGACTGTCAACATATAGTCAGGGAGGCTGCTGATGAAGTCTAGGCCTGCTGGAGGCGCTTGCGGTTCTGGATTGGCCCGCTCCGCTTATTGGCAACCTCATCCTCCACCTCGGGAGTATCAGCGGCGGTGACACTTTCTAACATGAGTAGAACAGTGGGAGGATAGTGATTATGTGGTTAGATCAGGCTAGAAGAGTAGTGCATTGGTAATTAGAAGTTGCTAGGTACGAACAAATTTAACAAATTCAGAAAATGAAATTCCAATTGGTTGCTGAAAGAACAATTACTTCCAACAAAGTCTGGACGGATGATGTCGTCGGGGAAGTTAGCATTTATCATATGACCAGGCTCTTTTAGGTGCAGTGTAATTTTAGTGCCAACTTTCAGTACATAAAACTTAGAAATTTTTGCCCAAAGGATCGTTTCAAAATAGGAGTGACAGTCTTCATAAAGTTTTACAGAAACAACGATTGTGAATCCATGGTTTATGCTCAATATGACAGCCCTGGAATCTTCAGTTACGTAAAGGCGAAGATTTAGCACTACAGTTGTTCTTGCAAAGCAAGGGATGTACTGCAAGAATTGATAAGATTGTTAAAGAACAGGTTAACATGCTAATATGGGAGTAGTTAAAAGGATAGCACATCAATTGATATGAAAGGGAAAAAATATAAACAAATAATGTAACCATGATGCCAGGGCTTCGTCAAGCAGTGCCGCGATAGGAGGGAGAAGAACTACGAGAGGGAGGGGAGAGCTGCGCCATGGCTTGGGCTCGGCTGCCCTCCCTACCCTCAAGTATATATAGGGGCAAGGGGGAGGGGCCGGCCGCCCTAGGGTTTCCCTAGGGTTTGGTGTGGAGGCCTGGGGGGGCTGCCTTGGCCCCCAACGCAGGGGGGCCACGGCCACCCCAGGGCCAGCCCTTGCCTTCGGCTGCATGGGCCCTTGGGAGGCGGGGCGCCCAGCCCACCAGGGGCTTGTGCGCCTCCCTCTCAGCCCATGGGGCCCTCCGGGGCAGGTGACCCTCCCCAATGGATCCCTGGAACCCTTTCCGGCACTCCCGATGGAATCCGGCAAACCCCGAAACTATTCCAGTGCCCGAATACCAACTTCCCATATATGAATCTTAACCTCCGGACCATTCTGGAACTCCTCGTGACGTCCGGGATCTCATCCGAGACTCCGAACAACCTTCGGTCACCAACATATATAACTCAACAATATCGAATCATCACCGAACGTTAAGTGTGCGGACCCTGCGGGTTCGAGAACTATGCAGACATGACCGAGATACTCTCCGGTCAATAACCAATAGCGGGACCTGGATGCCCATATTGGTTCCTACATATTCTACGAAGATCTCTATCGGTCGAACCACAGTGTCAAGGATTCAATCAATCTCGTATGCAGTTCCCTTTGTCCATCAGTATGTTACTTGCCCAAGATTCGATCCTCGGTATCTCCATACCTATTTCAATCTCGTTACCAGCAAGTCTCTTTACTTGTTCTGAAATACAAGATCCCGTGACTAACTCCTTAGTCACATTGCTTGCAAGCTTCTTGTGATGCTGTATTACCGAGTCGGCCCAGAGATACCTCTCCGTCATACGGAGTGACAAATCCCAGTATTGATTCACGCCAACCCAACAGACACCCTCGGAGATACCTGTAGAGCACCTTTGGATAAAGTAGTAGCAATAAACTAGAACGATCACATGCTATGCTTACGGTTGGGTCTTTGTCCATCACATCATTCTTCTAATGATGTGATCCCGTTATCAAATGACAACTCATGTCCATGGTCAGGAAACCTTAACCATCTTTGATCAACGAGCTAGTCTATTAGAGGCTCACTAGGGACACAGTTTTGTCTATGTATCCACACATGTATTTGAGTTTCCAATCAATACAATTATAGCATGGATAATAAACGATTATCATGAACAAAGAAATATGATAATAACTATTTTATTATTGCCTCTTGGGCATATTTCCAATAGTCTCCCACTTGCACTAGAGTCAATAATCTAGTTCACATTGCTATGTGATTTACATTGTAATGAATCTAACACCCATACAGTTCTGGTGCTGATCATGTTTTGCTCGTGGAAGAGGCTTAGTCAACGGGTCTGCAACATTCAGATCCGTATGTACTTTGCAAATGTTTATGTCATCCTCCTTGATATAATCGCGGATGGAATTGGAACGGTGCTTTATGTGTCCGGTCCTTTGGTGAAACCTGGGCTCCTTGGCTAGAGCAATGGCGCCAGTGTTGTCACAGAAGAGGGTCATTGGGTCCAGTGCACTAGGCACAACTCCAAGATCCATCATGAATTGCTTCATCCAGACACCTTCTTTCGCTGCTTCCGAAGCAGCTATGTATTCCCCTTCACATGTAGAATCTACTACCATGCTTTGCTTGGAACTGCACCAGCTTACCGCTCCACCGTTCAGAATAAATACGTATCCGGTTTGACACTTAGAGTCATCCAGATCTGTGTGAAAGCTAGCATCGACATAACCCTTTACGACGAGCTCTTGATCACCTCCATAAACGAGAAATGTTTCCTTAGTCCTGTTCAGGTACTTAAGGATTTTCTTGACCAATGTCCAGTGCTCCATTCCAAGATCACTTTGAAACCTTTCGGCCATACTTATGGCAAGGATGACATCTGGTCTTGTGCACATCATCGCATACATTATAGAGCCTATGGCTGAAGCATAGGGGATGACACTCATCTTTTCTCTATCCTCTGTAGTCGCTGGGCATTGAGTCTTACTCAACTTCACACCTTGTAAGACAGGCAAGAACCCTTTCTTGGACTGATCCATTTTGAACTTCTTCAAAACCTTATCAAGATATGTGCTTTGTGAAAGTCCTATTAAGCGTCTTGATCTATCTCTATAGATCTTGATGCCTAATATGTAAGCAGCTTCTCTGAGGTCTTTCATTGAAAAACTATTATTCAAATATATCTTCACGCTTTCTAAAAGTTCTATATTGTTTCCAATCAGCAATATGTCATCCGCATATAATATTAGAAACGCTATAGAGCTCCCACTCACTTTCTTGTAAATACAAGCTTCTTCATAAACTTGTATGAACCCAAACGCTTTGATCGCCTCATCAAAGGGAAGATTCCAACTCCGAGATGTCTGCACTAGTCCATAAATGGATCGCTGGAGCTTGCACACTTTGTCAGCATTTCCAGGATCAACAAAACCTTTTGGTTGCATCATATACAACTCTTCCTTAAGGAAACCATTAAGGAACGCTGTTTTGACATCCATCTGCCAGATCTCGTAATCCAAAAATGCATCGATTGCTAACATGATTCTGACGAACTTAAGCATCGCTACGGGAGAGAAAGTATCATCATAGTCAACTCCTTGAACTTGTGAAAACCCTTTTGCAACAAGTCGAGCTTTATAGACGGTGACATTACCGTCCGCGTCCATCTTTTTCTTAAAGATCCATTTATTCTGTATGGCCTTACGATCATATGGTAAGTCCTCCAAAGTCCACACTTTGTTCTCATACATGGATCCTATCTCGGATTTCATGGCCTCTAGCCATTTGTTGGAATCCGGGTCCACCATTGCTTCTTCATAGCTCGTAGGTTCACTGTTGTCCAACAACATGACCTCCAAGACAGGATTGCCGTACCACTCAGGGGTGGTACGATTCCTTGTCGACCTACGAGGCTCAGTAGTAACTTGATCTGAAGCTTCATGATCATCATCATTAGCTTCCTCTTCACTTGGTGTAGGCGCCACAGAAACACTTTTCTGTGTCGTGCTACCATCCAACTGAAGTGACGGTTCAATAACCTCATCAAGTTCTACCTTCCTCCCACTCAATTCTTTCGAGTGAAACTCTTTCTCGAGAAAGGACCCGTTCTTAGAAACAAACACTTTGCCCTCGGATTGAGATAGAAGGTATATCCAACTGTTTCCTTAGGGTAACTTATGAAGACGCATTTGTCCGCTTTGGATTCGAGCTTATCAGGTTGAAGCCTTTTCACATAAGCATCACAGCCCCAAACTTTAAGAAACGACAGCTTAGGTTTCTTGCCAAACCATAATTCATACAGTGTCGTCTCAACGGACTTTGATGGTGCCCTATTTAAAGTGAATGCGGCTGTCTCTAATGCATAACCCCAAAATGATAGTGGCAGATCAGTGAGAGACATCATAGATCGCACCATATCCAATAGAGTACAATTACGACGCTCGGACACACCATTATGCTGTGGCGTTCTAGGTGGCGTAAGTTGTGAAACAATTCCACACTGTCTCAAATGCATACCAAACTCATAACTCAGATATTCTCCACCACGATCAGATCGTAGAAACTTTATCTTCTTGTTACGATGATTTTCTACTTCACTCTGAAATTCCTTGAACTTTTCAAATGTCTCAGACTTGTGTTTCATTAAGTAACTATACCCATATCTACTTAAATCATCAGTGAAGGTAAGAAAATAACAATATCCACCGCACGCCTCAACACTCATCGGACCACACACATCAGTATGTATGATTTCCAACAAGTCACTTGTCCGTTCCATCGTACCGGAGAACGGGGTTTTCGTCATCTTGCCCATGAGGCATGGTTCGCATGTATCAAGCGATTCAAAATCGAGTGATTCCAAAAGTCCATCAGCATGGAGCTTCTTCATGCGTTTTACACCAATATGACCTAAGCGGAAGTGCCACGATAAAGTGGTACTATTATTATTAACTTTTCATCTTTTGGAATCAATGTTATGAATGTGTGTATCACTACTATCGAGATTCAACAAGAATAAACCATTCACATTGGGTGCATGACCATAAAAGATGTTACTCATATAAATAGAACAACAATTATTCTCTGATTTAAATGAATAATTGTCTCGCAATAAACAAGATCCAGATGTAGTGTTCATGCTCAACGCAGGCACCAAATAACAATTATTTAGGTTTCCTACTAATCCCGATGGTAATTGAAGAGTGAGCGTGTCGACGGCGATCACATCCACCTTGGAACCATTTCCGACGCGCATCGTCACTTCATCCTTTGCCAGCCTCCGTTTATTCCGTAGTTCCTGTTTCGAGTTACAAATATGAGCAACTGAACCGGTATCAAATACCCAGGCACTACTACAAGAGCTAGTGAGGTACACATCAATAACATGTATATCAAATATACCTTTGTTGACGTTGCCAGCCTTCTTATCAGCCAGGTACTTGGGGAAATTCTACTTCTAGTGGTCAGTCCCCTTGCAATAGAAGCACTCAGTCTTAGGCTTGGGTCCAGCCTTGGGTTTCTTCACGGGAGCGGAAACTTGCTTGCCACCCTTCTTGAAGTTTCCCTTCTTTCCCTTGCCTTTCTTGAAACTGGTGGTTTTATTCACCATCAACACTTGATGCTCCTTTTTGATTTCTACCTCCGTGACTTTCAGCATCGCGAACAGCTCGGAGACAGACTTTTCCATCCCTTGCATATTATAGTTCATCACGAAGCCTTTGAAGCTAGGTGGCAGTGACTGGAGAATTCTGTCAGTGACCGTTTCAGGAGGAGGCTGGACTCCCAAATCATTCAAACAGTTGTAGTACCCAGACATTCTGAGTAGGTGTTCATTGACAGAACTATTCTCCTCCATCTTGCAGGCGAAGAACTTATCGGAGGTCTCATACCTCTCGATCCGGGCATTTGCTTGAAATATTAACTTCAACTCCTGGAACATCTCATATGCTCCATGGCGTTCAAAACGCTTTTGAAGTCCCAATTCTAAGCCGTACAGCATGGCGCACTGACCTATAGAGTAGTCATCAAAACGTGCCTGCCAGGCGTTCACAACGTCCACAGACGACGCTGGAGGGGGTGGCACACCAAGCGGCGCATCAAGGACATAAGCCTTTGCCGAAGCCGTGAGGATAATCCTCAGATTATGGACCCAGTCCGCATAGTTACTTTCATCATCTTTCAACTTAGCTTTCTCTAGGAACGCATTAAAATTCAGGGGAGCTACTGCGCAAGCCATTGATCTACAACATAATTTTGCAAAGACAACTTTAGACTATGTTCATGATAATGAGTTCAATTAATCATATTACTAAAGAACTCCCACTCAAATCAACATCCCTCAGGTTGTCTAAGTGTAACATGATCCAAATCCACCAACCCAAGTCCGATCATCACATGAGATGAGGTAGTTTAAATGGAGAACATCTCCATGTTGATCATATCAACTATATGACTCATGTTCGACCTTTCGGTCTCCTGTGTTCTGAGGCCATGTCTGTACATGCTAGGCTCGTCAAGTTAAACCCAAGTATTCCTCGTGTGTAAATCTGGCTTACACCTGTTGTATGCGAACGTAGAGTATATCACACCCGATCAACATGAGGTGCTTCGAAACGACGAACCTTCGCAACGGTGCATACTCGGGGAGAACACAATTTATCTTAAAATTTTAGTGAGGGGTCATCTTATAATGCTACCGCCGTTCTAAGCAAAATAAGATGCATAAATAGGATAAACATCACATGCAAATCATATAAGTGACATGATATGGCCATCATCATCTTATGCTTTTGATCTCCATCTCCAAATCACAGGCATGATCTCCATCGTCACCGGCATGACACCATGATCTCCATCATCATGATCTCCATCATCGTGTCATCATGTGGTTGTCATGCCAACTATTGCTTCTACAACTATTGCTAACTCATAGCGATAAAATAAAGCAAAAAAAGGCGGAAAAAAATTAAAGACAACCCTATGGCTCCTACCGATTGCCATACTCATCGACATGCAAGTCATGATAATCTATACAAAACATGATCATCTCATACATCACATATATCATATCATGTCTTTGGCCATATCACATCACAACATGCCCTGCAAAAACAAGTTAGACGTCCTCTACTTTGTTGTTGCAAGTTTTACGTGGCTGCTATGGGCAACTAGTAAGAACCGTTCTTACCTATGCAAAGCCAAAACGGTGATATTCAAGTTGCTATTTAACCTTCTATAAGAACCGCCTTGTCGAATCCGATTCAAGTAAAGTGGGAAAGACAGACACCCGCTAGCCATCTTTATGCAACAAGTGTATGTCAGTCGATGGAACCGGTCTCTCGTACATGGACGAGTAAGGTTGGTCCGAGCCGCTTCATCCCACAATACCGCCGAATCAAGATAAGACTAAGGAAGTGAGCGATCTGAACATCAACGCCCACAAACTCTTTTGTGTTCTACTCGTGCATGTTATCTATGCATAGACCTAGCTCTGATACCACTATTGGGGAACGTTGCAAGGGAAACAAAAAAATTCCTACGAACACCCAAGATCTATCCACGGAGATCAACAGCTACGGGAGGGGGAGTGCATCTACATACCCATGTAGATCGCTAAGCGAGAAGCGTTAAGAAACGCGGTTGGTGTAGTCGGACGTCTTCGCGATCCAATCATGATCCGTCCCGCGATCCAATTTTGTTCCGTTTCGATCTAGCGTCGAACGAACAGCACCTCCCCGTTTAGCACACGTACAGCTCGATGACGTCTCCGCCTTCTTGATCCAGCAAACAAGGGCGGAGAGGTAGATGAGTTCTCTGGCAACACGACGGCGTGGTGGCGGTGGTGGTGGAGCCGTCCCGGTAGGGCTTTACCAAGCGGTGCCGCGACAGGAGGGAGAAGAACTACGAGAGGGAGAGGAGGGTTGTGCCGTGGCTTGGGCTCGGCAGCCCTCCCTCCCCTTAAGTATATATAGGGGCAAGGGGGAGGGGCCGGCCGCCCTAGGGTTTCACTAGGGTTGGGCGCGGCGGCCTGGGCGGCTGCCTTGGCCCCCAAGGCAGGGGGGCGGCGGCCACCCCAGGGCCAGCCCTTGCCTTCGGACACACGAGCCCTTGGGAGGCGGGGAGCCCAGCCCACTAGGGGCTGGTGCGCCTCCCTCTCGGCCCATAGGGCCCTCCGGGGCAGGTGGCCCTCCCCGGTGGACCCCCGGAACCCTTTCCGGCACTCCCGATGGAATCCGGCAAACCCCTAAACTATTCTGGTGCCCGAATACCAACTTCCCATATATGAATCTTTACCTCCGGACCATTCCGGAACTCCTCGTGACGTCCGGGATCTCATCCGGGACTCCGAACAACCTTCGGTCACCAACATATACAACTCAACAATACTGAATCGTCTTCGAACGTTAAGTTTGCAGACCCTGCGGGTTTGAGAACTATGCAGACATGACCAAGACACTCTCCGGTCAATAACCAATAGCGGGACCTGGATGCCCATATTGGTTCCTACATATTCTACGAAGATCTCTATCGGTCGAACCACGATGTCAAGGATTCAATCAATCTCGTATGCAGTTCCCTTTGTCCATCGGTATGTTACTTGCCCGAGATTCGATCGTCGGTATCTCCATACCTAGTTCAATCTCGTTACCGGCAAGTCTCTTTACTCGTTCCGTAATACAAGATCTTGTGACTAACTCCTTAGTCACATTTCTTGCAAGCTTCTTGTGATGTTGTATTACCTAGTGGGCCCAGAGATACCTCTCCGTCATACAGAGTGACAAATCCCAGTCTTGATTCACGCCAACCCAACAGACACCCTCGAAGATACCTGTAGAGCACCTTTATAGTCACCCAGTTACGTTGTGACGTTTGATACACACAAGGCATTCCTCTGGTGTCCGGGAGTTGCATGATCTCATGGTCTAGGAACAGATACTTGACATGGATAAAGCAGTAGCAATAAACTAGAACAATCACATGCTATGCTTACGGTTGGGTCTTTGTCCATCACGTCATTCTTCTAATGATGTGATCCCGTTATCAAATGACAACTCATGTCCATGGTCAGGAAACCTTAACCATCTTTGATCAACGAGCTAGTCTAGTAGAGGCTCACTAGGGACACAGTTTTGTCTATATATCCACACATGTATCTGAGTTTCCAATCAATAC
This sequence comes from Elymus sibiricus, assembly GCA_039707655.1. Classification (NCBI taxonomy): domain Eukaryota; kingdom Viridiplantae; phylum Streptophyta; class Magnoliopsida; order Poales; family Poaceae; genus Elymus; species Elymus sibiricus. Next base: position 278,059,352 of record CM077665.1, read on the forward strand.
AATTATAGCATGGATAATAAACGATTATCATGAACAAGGAAATATGATAATAACTATTTTATTATTGCCTCTAGGGCATATTTCCAACAGTGTCCCGCCGCTTCGAGGAGGCGCGTCAGGAGTGGCGGAGGGCGGCAACGGCAGACGACGAATTCGACTCCTCCAGCTCGCCAGTAGGCTAATCCTCTTCTGCCTCTTACTGAACGCGCTCGGCAGAGGAGAAGGCTACTGGCACTAGCACAAAGCCCCTCCGGAGTAGTATTTAGGGGCTATTTTGTTCAGTTCATCTAACTATAGATATCGTTGAACTTTCCCACCTACTTTAAATTAGCTAGTATATATAGTTGAACTAGCTATTTCAGTACGTAGTTGGCAACAAATGGGGAAAAGTTTGGTCGATTCAGCTGTCGAGTTGAACTATTTTGTACAAATACCAATGCTTAATCTATGAATGAAATCTATGTTTATTGAATTTCAGTTGCAAAATTGCATGGTAATAGTGATTTTGTTCCTGCAAAATTTGACAAATGTCAATGTTTCCAATTTAACAAATGAAAATTTACCCAATATGACAGATTCAAATTTTACTTGGCTACTACTGCCAATGCATCGATTGGTGCTTAGATGGGGTGCTTAGTGTATTAAATGTCTTAGCAACTCAAGCCCACAATGCAATGCTGCTAAGGTCCCTTCATTTAATGATTTAGCAACTTAACTCTTGCATGCATTGGTGAGTTTCCTTCATTTAAGTGTTTTGCCAAGGTTCACGCGCTTGGCATTGTTTCTTCATGTGGTCACCAAACTCATATCTCTCCTCTTAATTACCTTCCCACATCAGATTTTTTTGCATACATGGCAACCTTAGCAGTTAGCACCAGTACAAGGTGTAGCATTGGGAAGGGCACACGGGTCATCATTCACAACCGTTTGCAATAACGCACTGAAAAAATTCCTTCGCGCCAGATTTTCGCTTGGCTTAGTAGGTAAGGAACCATTGCCCTCGGTCTGCATACTCGTATTCAGTCTGAAACGTCTTAGATGACTGGCAAAGGACATGCCTCCCCGATGAGAGTGCGAAGGACACTGCTCGCACGCCACCCGTCTACTCAAACACCTGTACGCACGCTACCTCCTTGCCAATACAGAGAGTGACACATGGCAGCATGTAAATGGTCTATAGAACGTCCACGAATTATAAATAATACGCCTGTTTGCGATGGTAACGTGACAGATTTTTGTTCCAAAATGCCTTTGTTGGCTATTAATAATGCTTGCTCTTTCTCTCAAAGTTGACACTAAAAAATACCACGGCATATTTGTTCTTTATATGATGAGGCCCTGCCCAACATAGACCTTGTGACTGTAGCTCATATTTGAATTATGTACATTAAATGCACATAAAACACAATTGGTGTATAAAAAAGCCATACGAACCCTTAATAATTTCATATTTTTGCAGCACACACCTATTGCTTTATGTTGTTTCTAGAAAAATATCAAGGAGAGAAGAGGCATCGGATGTCGTTTCACCCGCAGATGTGGCATGCATATGTTCCCTATCAGAACCGCGTAGCTTATTGTGTGAGAAGCTCCAGTTTGTCAGAGGCTTGTGACAAAACATGTCCAAGTTGGTATTATTTTTTACCATGGCATATGTGTGCCTTGTCATGACACCATTCCAAGTTTCATGAATTTTTGACGGTGTTTTGGATTTACGAGAATTTAAAAACCAAGTTTCTCGATGTTTGTGGTCGAGCCAACATGCTGAGATGTTTGAAATTGGTTCTCATTTCTTGCATGTGACCTAACACATGCATCTAGGGACACATATATGATTTTTCAACCCATTTTGCTGCCCCGGACCTTGTGATTGTAGATCAAATTTAAATTATGCACATTAAATAATGCACCGAAAACTCAATTAATTTATTTAAAAGTCAGATGATCCCTTAATTTATTCATATTTTTGCACTTCGCACATACATGTCTGTGTTGTTTCTATAAAAAACCAAGGAGAGAAGAGGCATCGGATGTCTTTTCGCCCGCATATGTGACATGCATATATAATGTTCCCTATCGAAACCACAAAGTTTCTTGTGAGGAGCTCCGATTTGTAAGGGGGTTGTGCAAGAACATGTCCAATTTGGACAATTTTTTACCACGGCATATGTGTGCCCTTGTCACGACACCATGCCAAGTTTCATGAATTTCTGATGAGTTTTGGATTTACGGGAATTTGAAAACCAAGTATCTCAATGTTTGCGGCCGAGCCAACAAGCAATGAGATGTTACAAATCCATTCCCATTTCTTGCGTAGGACCTAAACATGCATCCAGGGAAAGGCATATGATTTTTTCAACCTATTTTTCATGCGCTGGACCTTGTGATTGTAGTTCAAATTTGAATTATGCACATTAAATGGCTAGAAAACTCACTTAATGTATTAAATAGGTCTCACGAACCCTGGAAAAATCCATAGTTTAGCATGACTGTCATGTTGCTGTATGGTGACTCTAGAAATAAATTCAAGGCGAGAAGAGACATCGGATGTTGTTTCGCACATAAAAGGTGAACTTTCCCAATCGGAATACACGACTTTCTTGTGAGAATCTCCGGTTTGTAAGAGGCTTTGTGCCAAAACCTGTCCAAAATAGGGCAATTTTGTTACCACAACACACACAATAGGGCAATTGATGACACCATGCCCAAATGTCATGAATTTCTATCGAGGTTTGCACTTACATGAATTTAAAAACTAAGTTTCCCAATGTTTGCGTTCAAGCCAAGACAATGATATGTTTGAAATTCATTCCCATTTCTTGCGTGGGACCTAAACATGTAGCCAGGAAACGTGTATTATTTTTTGACCTATTTTCATGCGCTGGACCGTGTGATTGTAGTTCAAATTTGAATTATGCACATTACATGCCTAAGAAACTCAATTAATGTACTAAAAAGGCCAAACGAACTCTGTAATATTCCATTGTTTAGAACGACACATTCATGTTTCTCTATGGAGACTCTAGAAAGAAATTCACGGCAAGAAGAGACATCGGATGTTGTTTCGCACGTAAAATGTGAACTTTCCCTATCGGAACCACATGACTTCTTGTGAGAATCTTTGGTTTGTAAGAGGTTTGTGCCAAAACTTGTCTCGAACTGGGCATTTTTCTTGCCACAACACACATGAGCCATGACATGACACCATGCAAAGTTTCATGAATTTCTGATGATATTTGGATTTACTGGAATTTGAAAAGACGGCTTCTCAAAGTCTACGGTCGAGCCAAAATACCGAGAGGTTTGGAATTCGTTTAATTTCCATTTCTTGCATTGGACCAAAACATGTATCCAGTGACACATAGATGATTTTCAACCCATTCAGGTGCACTCTAGTATGTGCTTAACTGCAGTTCAAATTTGAACTATGCACATGAAATGTCTAAAAAACTCTTTAAATGTTTAAAAGGGCCTAAACAACCCTGAATAATTCCATATTTAATAGACACTCCTATAGTTGCACGTTCACTGCAGATAAATGTTATTGCCATCCAAACACCTTCAATTGCCAATGTAACTTCATTTTTCGTTTCAAAGCAATATGAAAATCAAATATATCACAAACAGTTATTGATCATGAAACATGTGTGATTTGGTATAAAAATATCTTGGTCCAATTCTCATATATGGCTTAGGCCGGAAGCTTCAATCCATCGCCGGCGTGTCAACCACACAGTCACACTTGTTCCCCAAGACCACTGTATTGTTCAAGCGTCGCCGGTGAAAGATGGGAACGTGGATCCGCGTCGTGAGGGCAACTTCAGCGACCCACTCCGGCCCGAGCGCGGCTGCATCAGCCATGAACGCGCTCACAACATCCTTCAGCACGGCCGTAATCTCCAACAGGGCGGCTGCAGCTGCTGAATGGGCAGTTGTTGCATTTGAGATGGGAGCAGCAACATCCGCGACTGGGATAGCAACTGGCGAGAACGGCACAGCAGCTGTCCATTCCTCGACGGCCGCCGTAGCCCTGATGGCGGCTGACCACACCTATGCCGAGGATGCCCACGCCCAGCTCGTGTCGGTCACCGCACAAATAGCAGCGGCCTTCTCCGACAACGATCGGCAACCTACGTCCGAAGAGTTGGCAATCACCAAGAGCGCTCGGGTAGTCGTCCATTCAACGACAGCTTCCCTTGCCGATATGGAGGCCGTCAATGCACATACCGCGGCCGCCCACACCAGACTTGTGGCGGCCTTTTCCAAAGAGATGGCGGACATGGACTGCGAGATGCTTGCAAAGTATGTGCGATGGATGCCATGGGGCCCCTTCCCCTGGAGGTCGTCGAGCGCGAGCTGGTCATGGAGGATGCGGCGGAGATCGACGAGCGTCAGGCGGAACATTAGTCTTTGTTTAGAGCGCTGGTCTTTTGTTAGAGTAATGTTTAGGTCAACCAGCTCTGTTTAATTGCTCGATTAAGTAAGTGCTGGCTATGGTGTAGGCTCTTTTGTGTAGTACCCAAATTAGCAATTGATGTTAAATTATGTGACAATGTGGATGACCACTGTAACCAGGGAAATTCGGACCAAAACTTTGCCGCCATATCCCCATTCCATCTTCCAATTGAAAATGAAATTGAAGTTCATCACACACAATTTTTTGCCACGAACCGTGTGCTATGTAGTACCCAATCTTACGTCGGAAGCTTGGAGACAAACATTTGCACGTCCAAGTTCATCACACATGGGGTATAGCACAGGCTTCGTTTGTGATGTGTTGATATCGAGAACTATTCTGAAAAAATTGCACGTTCAAGTTCATCACACACGGGGTATAACACAGGCTTCGTTTGTGATGTTTTGATATCACACACGGTTCTGAATAAGGGACCGTGTCCGATGGTGCTTTCCGCGCCAGTTTTTCGCTGGACCGAATGAAAAATTTCGGCTGTCGCGGAAATATCTACGTCCCTCGCCCCCGGTACCAATCAAAAGCCTCATTTCCCCCCTTTTCCTCTACCTTTCCTAGTTCAAACCTTCACTGCTTGCTTGTAGCGCCGCCTCCTCGCCAGCGACGCTCCTTTCTGCTGCTCGGCCTCGTCCATCTAGTCAGGTAATTGACACCTCCCCAATACCCCCTCACCCCCTCCTCCTCCATCCCACATGGCCCAACCGCCGGCGTGACACCTTCCACCCAAATCACCACCCCATCCTCCAAATAATCATCACCGAAAGCCATGGTGCAAGCAGTATAGCCAGGATCTCAAAGAACATTTGGCAGCGGAGAAGCAAATCATGGTTGCACGCGTAGATGAGGCAGCGATGGATTCCATGTGTGCCGACCCCCAGATCTTGGAGGAGCACCTCGCCGTTGAGGCCACCGTCAACGCCTTGCACGCTGACGCAGCCACGCGGTTGGCTGCTATAAATGACAGCTCGTGGTCTTTTCTCGGGGACACCGTTGGTGCGTTCGACGAAGACTTCGATGTGTTTTCTCAGCGTGCCCGTGCTTACCTCAACTCCGGAGCCGGCATGTTGGTGCCGGGGCAGGATCAGGCCACTCACCACTACGAAGGGTGCACCCACGGTGTGGAGGCCTGGCCCTCTTCCAAGTTGAAGGATCCCATCATCATCGATATCTCCGACGATGAGGAATAACTTGTTTTTCTTAGCTTATCACTAAGGACCTATGTTCACCTAGCTATGCCGGTTAAGCATGTTTCCTTTACCTGTTGCGTGCGCCGCTACTGCCTTTCATTTAGAAATTCTAGTGAAATGTCCAATGTAATGCTATTGCAACCTGACCTTCTAGTATGTTCTATTGTGCAATGTGGTGCTTAGTTAACTGTTTCGTTCATTTGTTGTGGTGATCATTTAACTATTTAGTTCAATTCTGCAATCTGATGTTCGATTGTTGTTGGTACAATTTTGTATTTTTATGCATGTGATGAATAAATCGAATTTAGATGTACTAAATACATGTGAAACATACAGAATTGCTATATTTCCTAGTTCTTAGCACGCTTGGTTTAGATAACTGGCTTTTCCATGTGGCTCAAATTAATCTGTTGGATCCGCAATGTGTTTATTTTCCATTAACAGATTTCGTTGATAGTATGCCAAATATCACTTATAACCTGATCAATATTTGTCTTAAATATGTTGCAGGGGGGAACAATGGGGGACACTGAAGTTTACCATCGAGGTTTGCGCATCCATGGTCGTTTGGGTAATAGCACATTATTGTGCAATTGCAGGAACCATTGTAATATTAATTTTTTTAACAATTTGTTCTTGTGCGCTTTCAGTACTACTAGGCACGAGGAGGAGGAGGATGTTAGCCTTGATGGGCAAGTGGTGCCTCAGAAGGACACCTTTCAATATTTGGGGTCAATGTTGCAGAAGGATGGTGATTTCGATGAAGACGTGAACCATCGAATTAAAGACGGATGGATGAAGTGGCGCCAAGCTTCTGGCATTCTCTGTGACAAGAGGGTGCCACAAAACCTAAAAGGCAAGTTCTATAGGACGACAGTTCGACCTGCAATGTTGTATGGCGCCTAGTGTTGGCCGACTAAAAGGCAACATGTGCAACAGTTATGTGTGGCGGAGATGCGCATGTTGAGATGGATGTGTGGCCACACAAGGAAGGACTGAATCCGGAATGATGATATACGAGATAGAGTTGGGGTAGCGCCAATTGAAGAGAAGCTTGTCCAACATCGTCTGAGATGGTTTGGGCATATTCAGCGCAGGCCTCTAGAAGCCCCAGTGCATAGCGAACGGCTAAAGCATGCTGATAATGTCAAAAGAGGCCGGGGTAGACCGAACTTGACATGGGAAGAGTCCGTAAGAGAGATCTGAAGGATTGGAGCATCACCAAAGAACTAGCCATGGACAGGGGTGCGTGGAAGCTTGCTATCCAGTGCCAGAACCATGAGTTGGTCACGCGATCTTATGGGTTTCACCTCTAGCCTACCCCAACTTGTTTGGGACTAAAGGCTTTGTTGTTGTTGTTGTTGTTCTTACACATGTAGGTCCTGCTGTAAGAGATTTAGACCCACTGTTCGACCCTTTTTGCATGTGGGGAAATGAGGTGTCCTTGAATATCAATGAAATCAAGAAGCTCGGAAAGATGTTAAGATAAAGAAACTAGCTATGAAAAACAACAATATGTTTGTCTGGACAATGAAGAAGACATCAGTCAACTATAGGATGGTACCATCTCTTTCACCTTGTCCTTTTCCCTTTGTGCCATTTCAAATTTTAGAAAAGATATTTATGCGTATGTTTGTTTTTAGTCCTTCTCAAGGCAGTTCATCGATGATTACGTCTCAACCCACCTGTATGATCAAGAGGCAAGGAAGGTATTAATACAGCACCCACGGTATAATCTTGAAGTCTTCCTCGAGAGGACGAAGGATGGGCGGGCAATCATCCACAGGCAGTAGCCTAAAGTTGCGAGGACCTTCAACATCATTGAAGGCTCAATATTCGCCTTCCGCTTTAACAGTTTTCTAGATGAGACTCGTCTTTCTATTTACCGTCTATGATGATCCTTAATTTCCAAAGGTTTTAGATGTTGCATTTGAAACTTTGTCCTGTTGTGCAATTGGGTAGCTAGGCAGTATATGCCTATATGATGTTGTACCCTGATGTAATTCAATTATGAAATCCTGGTTGCCGTACTACGAATAAGAAATATATTTTGTGCTTGATATGAAATGTTAATTTTATTACTAAATGGATTATAAATAATAGAGCAATCAGGCAAATTATTGGGGTTCCCATTGCATACGGTTTCTAAGACTACACCGTGGGCGATGACCTCAACAAACCACACGGTTTCTAGAAAGTTGGCTTGTTGGATCGGTGAGCAATCACACACGAATTCTGGTCGACAACTGTGTGCGTTAGGACACCCAATCACAAACGTTTTCACATAACAAGTTTGTGTGATGGGCATCCCAATGCCAAACAGTTTCTTCTAGACACCGTGAGTGATGTTTTGAATAACGCAAACGACAGAATTATAACTATCGTGTGTGATGACCAGCCCTATCACAAACGATGTTATGCAGAAAATTGTGTGTGATCTACAATACGAACGGAGACATACCCTTGGGATTCCCTTTGTGGGATGATAAGCTCATCTCACACGTCTTCCCCAATATGTCTGTTTGTAATGGCCCTTCCAATCGCAAATGATATATTTTTGCCCATCGTGTGTGACCGGGTGCAGGCATCGCCGACGGGTTTTCCCTATCGTGTGGGATAGCCCCCCCCCCTATAGCCCACACATGCAAGGCGATGGGTTAAGACTACGTCACGGAAAGGGGTTAAAAACCGTTTGTATAGCACGCGGCTGCACTAGTGAGCTCTAGTGCATCCGTTGCATAGCAATCCCTACTCCTCGCATTGATATCAATTGATGGGCATCTCCATAGCCCGTTGATACGCCTAGTTGATGCGAGATTTTCTTCTCCACTTTTACCCCTTTGAAACCTACCACCATATTCTATTCCACCTTTATGCTATATCCCTGGTTCACGCTCATATATTGCGTGAGTAATAAAAAGTTGAAGCGCGTTAAAAAGTACGATCCAATTGCCTGACTCAACTCCGTGGTGCTTGACATTTGTATTTATGTGGTGAAGACGGAGCCATGCCATGCTAATATGATAAAATGAATAGGGGTGAACATTATTTAAGGATCGTATATTTTGAAACTTGATGATTATGTTACTTATGTTTATGAATATTACTATGTTGATGTTTATTAAGTCATCGTTTCTCAATGATCATACCTGCAATAGATTACATGTTGGGTAGCATGTCACATCAAAAATTCTGTTTTAATCATTTACCTACTCGAGGACGAGCAGGAATTAAGCTTGGGGATGCTGATACGTCTCCAACGTATCTATAATTTTTGATTGTTCCAAGCTATAATATTATCATTCTAGGATGCTTTTTGGGTATTTATTTATCAATTCGTATTATTTTTAGCACTAACCTATTAACCCAGTGCCTAGTGCCAGTTCCTGTTTTCTGCATGTTTTTGGCTTTTCAGGTTTACCGTACCAAACGAAGTCCAATTGCCACGAAACTTTTTTATGATTTTTTTCTGGACCAAAAGAAGACTTGGAAGCTTCGGGAGGAGACCGAAGGCTGCACGAGGGAGGCAACACACATCAGGGCGCGCCCAGGGGGTGGTCGTGCCCTGTTGTGTGTTGGCTCCCCCTGGCGTCTCCCGACGCCCCTCTCTGGCCTATAAATTCTAATATTTCCCCAAAACCCTAGAGAGCCTCCCGAAACACTTTTTCTGCCGCCGCAAGTCTCTGTTCCACCATGTGCCCATCTGGAGCCCTGTTCCGGTGCCCATCCGGAGGGGGGATTGATCACGGAGGGCCTCTGCATCAACCTTGCTGCTCCCATGATGATGTGTGAGTAGTTCCTCACAGACCTATATGTTCGTAGTTAGTACCTAGATGGCTCTCTCTCTCTCTCTTGATCTTCAATACAAAGTTCACTGCATCTTCGCGGTGATCTATTCGATGTAATCATTTTGTGCGGTGCGTTTGTTGGGATCCGGTGAGTTGTGGGTTTATGTTCAGATTATTCATGAAAAAGATTTGAGTCTTCTATGAATTCTATTATGATTCTTATTTGCATGATTATTCTAGCTTCAAAAATCTCTTCGATCTATTGAAATAGTTTGGCCAACTAGATTGATATTTCTTTAGTGAGAGGGGTGTGTTGTAGTGGGTTCAATCTGGCGGTGCTCTATATCCCAGTGACAGAAAGGGACAAGAGAGTCTTTGTATTTTTCCATTAAGGACAAAACGATGGGGTTAATTCATATTGATTGAGTTTTCTTTATCTACATCATGCCATCGCTCTCCAAGCATTACTCTGTTTATCATGAACTTAATACTTAGAGAGGCAAGCATAGAAGCGCTCTCGGCGTGGAGTAATAGTAATAGGTGTAGAAAGGAGTCAGCCTATTTGCTTATGTACGTGATGCCTATATGCACATGATCATTGCCGTGAATAAATATTTCATAACTATGCGCTTCTCTATCAATTGCCCAATAGTAATTTGTTTACCCATTGTATGCCTACTACATGAGAGATGCCACTAGGGAACACTATGGCCCCCGGGTCTATTCACCTATATATTTACAAAAGCTTCCATTACCTTGCGGCCATTTATTTTTTTTCTATTTATTTTGCAATTTGCAATTATCAACTATCATCTACACACTTCATTTTCTTGCAAATAACGAATCTGAGGGGATTGACAACCCTCTTGCCCGCGTTGGGTGCAAGTGTTTGCTTCTCTGTGTGCAGTCGCTGAAGACGGGGGTTGCGTGCTACTCCTATTGGTTCGATAACATTGGTTCTTACTGAGGGAAATACTTATCTATATTGTGTTGCATCACCCGCTCCTCTTCGCAGAAAACGCAACGCAAATCACAAGTATCATCGAGCTAAGTGGTTGCCGCGGGGATAGGTGGTGACATGCAGAGCCCCGAAGGAGTACTGTAGGTGCTACTGGGGATAGGGAGGAGGAGGGCCGGGGGAGGGGGTGGGTGAGGGTTTTGTGACGTGTGCGTGTTGAGGGTTTTCTATCCTAGAATAATGTGCTTCCGAGGCAAAGGTTCGTACACCTAACTGTGTGCGATAAAGCTTTGATATCACCCCAGAATAATGCGCTTCAGAGGCAACAGTTTACTAGACCCAACAGTGTGTGATAAATCAAAAATATCACTCTCAAAAAAACTAGCACTCCGGTGTGATGGAGATATGGACAGTCGTTCGATCTACATCCTGCGGTTTAGACGTGCAATCCGTGAGGATGCGTTCTGGCCAATCATAACACAAGTGATGCGGCAAAATGAAAGTCATCGCACATAGTTCCAATCTGGGCAAAATTACCAATGCTAAACATTCACCCTTATATGCACCGTACGTTTTAGATTTTTTTTGCCAACTTCAACCCGAAGTTGTGCGTGTGTTGGGCAAACGGTTTCTATTATAAAACTGTGTGGAAATACTGAAAGTAACACAGACGATTCACGCTAATAAGCTATGTGTGTTGTGGTCAATCATAGGTTGGTCTAAGAGAAGCATAATATCAAATAAACCAGACTGATTGCAGAAAATGAAATTAGTTCATTACTCATAGTCTCACCAACATGTAGTTCAACCGATAAACATATATAGTCAAGCATAGATATAATACACACAAACTAGATAGATTCAATCCAACATCTCATCATCATGCTTGATCGTTAAGATTCTCTAGGAACTCGGCGTACGTGGCATGCGCCATCCCGCGAGAATACTTATGCCTGAAGGAGCCAACAGCTCATCCTCTTGCATCCGCCGGAACAAGAGAATACGTGTTGTTAATCCTATGGTTGCAGAACGGGCATCCATAGCCCCCATTCTTCCAGACACGCCTCTTATGCTTTCCAGCCTTAACCTCCCTAAGGGTTTGTCTCTTGAACCTCTCCTGGACGTCTTCATCCCGGCTGTCGACATCGTCAAATAGCACCTATACATATAGTAAAAATGTGACGTTGGTGTATTTTATAATGTGAATTCAGCAAGACAGAGTTTATGAAACATAATATATCATGTGACAACATGAACCCTAAATCCTCAAGTGATATTGATGAAAGAAATGCATAAATTGAGATATGGCTACGAATGGGTTGTAAGATCTGGCTACACGAATGGATTGCAAATACTAGTACATCTCAGAAAAATGGCAGTCATCTATGTAGGACATTCAAATTGATTGTAAGATCTGGCTATGAATTATTAGCACAATCACTTACCCTAGTCGATCGGATTATTAGCAAAATCATTTGTACAGACAATCTGTAACCAGAGAAAACCTAGCTACGACGTATTTACCAAAAATGGGTATAGATGACCAACCGGTTCTCCGTCGGAGTCGTTATCGTCACCGGAGTGGTCGTCGGGGTCGTTGTGGACCACCGGCTCCGGCTGGGGAAGCACGACGGCGGTGACGATGTCAAGGCCGCGCTACTGCCCGCGCGACACATCATCTGCGGCGACGGCAGTCTCTGTGCCCAACTTCACTTTGTGCTCGGGTACTTCGCCAGCCCCAACGTGGTCACTCCCTCCCATGGTGCACTTAGGGGAGGCTGCTGATGATGACTGAGAACGGCGGTGAGGATGCAGGGGCAGAGGATTGTGTGTCTGTGTGTGTAGCGAGAATGGGGAGTGCGGCCGCCTGTAAAAACCGGCGGCTCGGGCGCCTTTAATATAGCAGTTGGGAGGGAGGCGGGCGGTGGTTTCAAGGGGCGGCTCACCTCCCGGTGAGCCTGCGCAACGGACTGCTGGCATGCATACGTACCATCAGTTCACAGGCTTGACAACACGTCTCCCTATGAGACTGCGCAGCGAACACGCCTCCCATCAATTCACACACCTGCTCGCACGCCTCCCGGTCAACCTGCGCGGCGGCCTTCTAGCATGCGTCCTGTCAAATCAGATTTGCTCGCACGGGTCGCGGGGCGTGTATTGTTTTTCTTTTTTGAGGATTAATTCTACCGCTTTATTATTGCTTAACCAAAGCTACGACACGTACATTGTTGTTGTAGCACCAACGGGTTGGATTATTAAATCGTTTGCAATGTTAACGTGACAGTTCTATGTTGCATCTATTAATAAGCCCCCATTTGCAAGAAGCTTAGATGAAAACTTGTCTCGAATTGGACAATTTATTTACCACGACCTATTTGTTCCATATCATGAAATCATGTCAATGTTTCAAGAATTCTAGCTTAGCTGGTGATTTGCTGGAATTTGAGAACCAAGACTCTCAATGTTTGCGGCCGAGCCACGATGCCGAGATGTTTGAAATTCATTGACTTTCCTTGCATGGGGACTAAACATGCACCCAAGGCACACAAAATTGGTTTTCTAATCCATTTTGGCGCACAACCGCGTGTGCTTATATTTCAAATTTGAAATTTACAAATTAAATCCCTAAGGAATCGATTTAATGTATAAAAATTTATTAATGTTCTCTAAAAAATGAAATTTTACCATGGCACTCCTATTGTCACATGCTCACTACAGAAAAAGTTTGACATGCATGCCTCGAAGTGGCGACGGGTTGGGGTGGGGGGTCCGACACACACTATGCGTCGTGAGCCACCGTGTGGGGTTGTCCAGTTTGTGAGCCACATCAAAAGCCGTGCATTGGGTATTTAAAGCATCTCATGCCCTTTTTCATGCATATATTTGTGTCACATGCATCCGGTGGTTGTCCTCGTACACCCCCTCATGCAGTTACCAGCGACACACCCATTCGTTGCCCCCGCGCGGTCTATTACTTTGAATGGAAGGGTGAGGGGGGTTTGATCAAAGGTAGATTTGTCTTGGTCTGTGTTTCGGTGTAGATCTTGGTGAGATTCCAGACGAAAGTTTGAGCGCATGTGTACACGTGCTCCCACAGGCTACAAGTAAGTGTACATGTCGTGAACTTTCGTCGGGGGGGGTCCGGTTTGCGAAGGTGCATGCATGCCACATCAAAGGCATGCATTGGGTATTCAAAACATCACACAACACCTCCGTATATGTTAGGATAGCATGGAGGTGGTGGTTGTCCTTGGACATCGGCCCCCTCGCGCAGTTATCAGCGTCGCTCCCATCTGTGGCCTCGTGCGTGGTCCATCACTTTGACCGCAACGAGAGAGGTTAATTACCGTGGATTCTTTTTTGGTTTGTGTTTGCGGTAGGTCATGGTGTGAGATTACATGCATGGTATGATTTGAGCACATGTGCACACATGAATGCCTCCCACAGGCTCGAATTGGGGGGGGCGCCATACATATACTACGTGTCATGAACCTCGCTCCGCGTGGGGACTTTACGATTAGCGAGGAAGGTGCCACATCAAAGTTTATGTGTTGGGTATTTAAACATCACACAACATTTCCATACATATGTTTGATCCATGCTTAGACGGTGGTTGTCTTAGGACACTCCTTCATGAGGTTGTCAATGGGAAGCCCATTCATGGGCCCGCGTGGATGTCAATATCATTGACTGACAACGAGAGAGAGGTTACCACGGTGGATTCTTCTTGGTTTGTTTTATGATATATATATTATAGGTCAATGAGTTTCCCTACCAAAGTCTGACCGCACGGCTATGTACGCATGAATCGTTCCCATTGGCGCTCGACACACTAGCTATGCGCGCCATGAACTCTCGCTCTTGCGGGGGGGGGGGGGGCTTTTTGGTTCCAAAGGCATGTGCCACATCAAAGTTGCGTATATCAGGTATATTAATTAATTCAAACGCAACACAACACTTTCTTACATATGTTAGTGCCACATGCAGGTGATGACTGTCTGCGGACACTCCACTGTGTGGTTATCGGCGTCACACCCATTCATCGACCTCGGTGGACGTCCATCACTTCGACCGACAGCGAGAGAGGTTTGACCAAGGTTGATTCTTTGGTCTGTGTTAGAGTATGTCTTGGTGAGATGCCCTCCAACCGACTCGAAGTGTGTGTGTGTGTGTGTGTGTGTGTGTGTGTGTGTGTGTGTGTGTGTGTGCGTGTGTGTGTGAGGGGGGTTATAATGCGTACGCCATGAACCTCGGTGGGATCGGGGATGTCCATGTTGCGAGGCGCATGTGCCACCGTCCACCTTCGACCAGAAGCGAGACAGGGGTGGTTTGACCATGCTAGATTCATGTAGGTTTCATTTTCAAGTTACGGCAGGGTGAGACGTGAGACCTAGTTGGGGGCATGTATTCATAGCTTGGATTCCCTCCCGCTGACACGAAGTGGCGGCAGATGATCATGTGCCACATCAAAGTTGCGCACTGGGTATTTGAACATACCAAACCACCCTTTGCATACATATTTTTGTTCCACATGCAGGTGTGTTTGTGTTCTGACCCGTTTCCCTCATATTTTTGGCGAAATGCTCCTATATATTATTATAGGAGTAAATAGCAGACAATGCGAACGAAACAACCATTTGCGATTGCACACTCGACAGACACCATTCCCTCCGACTACCCATGTGCCACGGTCGTGCCCTGTCACATTAGCACGGTCACGCGGTTGGGCTCCACGAGACCTCCCTCACAATCTCAAATATATCTACCACCTTGAGCGATTTGAAAATGGCGGTTTCGTGGGTTTTTCTATTTGATAGCACACACTTATTATGTTTGGGCAGTGTGCGATGTTTGATGCTCCCGCACGGGCTGTGCCGCTTCAATCCTGTAATCTCTTTTCAGTAGCCCCGGCATCCCGGCATTATACTCACGCCTAGTAAAAATTTCAATAGCCGGGGCATTTCCTCACACACCACATGCCCCATGCCCCCTCCCCCCCCCCCCCCCGCACCACAAAACCTTTGCTCATATTACATCAAAAAAGAAGAAGAGGAAAACCTCCGATCACACACACACCACTCCTCCCTTGCTCGAACCCTAGATAGCTCGCCGCCGCTGCCGCCCCTGACTCCATCGTCAACCTCGGCCAAACTACAATGAGTATCTGGAAGTCCTCATGAAGATCCATCTCATGGGGTTGGACTAGAGTCGTGTGTGCATTCGATAGTAGTGCTCCTCCATGTCGAATGCACGGACTGTTGGGGAACGTTGCATGGGAAACAAAAAATTTCCTACGCACACGCAAGATCTATCCATGGTGATGAGCATCTATGAGAGGGAGAGTGGATCTACATACCCTTGTAGATCGCTAAGCGGGAAGCATTAAGAAACGCGGTTGATGTAGTCGAACGTCTTCGCGATCCAAATCGCCGAGCGTCCCGCGATCCCATCACGATCCATCTCGCGATCCAATCTCGATCCGTCCCGCGATCCCATCACGATCCGTCCCGCGATCAAATCACGAATCGTCTCGTGATCCTGATCACGGTCCTTCCGATCTAGCGCCGAACGGACGGCACCTCCGCGTTCAGCACACGTACAGCTCGATGACGATCTCCGCCTTCTTGAACCAGCAAGAGGGAGCGGAGAGGTAGAAGAGTTCTCCGGCGGCGCGACGGCGCGGTGGCGATGGTGGTGGAACAATTCCGGCAGGGCTTCGCCTAACCACTGCTGAAACTAGACTAGAGGAGAAACCGATCTAGATGAAGTAGAGGGAGCACGTGGCAATTAGGGTTAGCTCTTCCCTCTAAATCCTCTAGTATATATAGGAGGGAGGAAGGGGAGGAGGCAGCCTCAAACCCTCAAGGTTTGGCCGAAATTGGAGGTGGAGGAGTCCTACTCCAATCCTATTAGGAGTAGGATTCCTCCTCTCCACTTGGAAACCCTTTCCACCTTTCCTCCTTTGGATTTTTTCCACCCAAAGCCACATGGGCCTTAGTGGGGGGGTTAGGCCAGCCCACTAGGGGCTGGTTTGACTCCTCCCACAGCCCATGAGGTCCTTTGGGTCGAGACACCACTCCCGATGGTCCCCGGTACCCCTCCCGGCACTCCCGGTACACTACTGAAATACCCGAAACTTTTCCGGTGACCAAAACAGGACTTCCTATATATCAATCTTTACCTCCGGACCATTCCGGAGCTCCTCATGACGTCCAGGATCTCATCCGGGACTCCGAACAACCTTCGGTCACCACCATACATAACTCTACTATACCGAAACGTCACCGAACCTTAAGTGTGCAGACCCTGCGGGTTCGAGAACTATGTAGACATGACCAAGACACCTCTACGGTCAACAACCAATAGCGGGACCTAGATGCCCATATTGGTTCCTACATATTCTACAAAGATCTTTATCGGTTGAACCTCTATGTCAAGGATTCAGTTAATCCCGTACGTTGTTCCCTTTGTTCTTCGGTATGTTACTTGCCCGAGATTCGATCGTTGGTATCTCTATACCTAGTTCAATCTCGTTACCGGCAAGTCTCTTTACTCGTTATGTAATACAAGATCCCGTGGCTAACACTTAGTCACATTGCTTGCAAGGTTTATTGTGATGTTGTATTACCGAGTGGGCCCTGAGATACCTCTCCGTCACACGGAATAACAAATCCCAGTCTTGATCCATGCCCACTCAACAGACACCCTCGGAGATACCTGTAGAGCATCTTTATAGTCACCCAGTTACGTTGTGACGTTTGATACACACAAGGTATTCCTCCGGTGTCAGTGAGTTGCATGATCTCATGGTCATAGGAACAGATACTTGACATGCAGAAAACTATAGCAATAAACTGACACGATCATATGCTATGTTCATAGTTTGGGTCTTGTCCATCACATCATTCTCCTAATGATGTGATCCCGTTATCAAATGACATCTCATGTCTATGGCTAGGAAACCTTGACCATCTTTGATCAACGAGCTAGTCTATTAGAGGCATACTAGGGACACAGTGTTGTCTATGTACCCACACATGTATTTGAGTTTCCAATCAATACAATTATAGCATGGATAATAAACGATTATCATGAACAAGGAAATATGATAATAACTAAATTATTATTGCCTCTAGGGCATATTTCCAACAGTCTCCCACTTGCACTAGAGTCAATAATCTAGTTCACATCACCATGTGATTTACATTGTTATGAATCTGACACCCAATGAGTTCTGGGGTTCGATCATGCTTTGCATGTGAGAGAGGTCTTTAGTCAACGGTCTGCAACATTCAGATCCGTGTGTTCTTTGCAAATCTATATGTCATACTACAGATGCTACTATGCTCCACTTGGAGCTATTCCAAATGGTTGCTCCACTATACGTATCCTGACTGCTACTCAGAGTCGTCCGGATAGGTGTCAAAGCTTGCATCGACGTAACCCTTTACGATGAACTCTTTATCACCTCCATAATCGAGAAATATTTCCTTAGTCCTCTAGTTACTAAGGATAATCTTGACCGTTGCCCAGTGGTCCACTCCTGGATCACTCTTGTACCCCTTGACAGACTCATGGCAAGGCACGCACAGGTGCGGTACACAGCATGGCATACTATACAGAGCCTATGGATAAGGCATAGGGGACGACCTTCGTCCTTTCTCTTTCTTCTGCCGTGGTCGAGCTTTGAGTCTCACTCAACTCCACACCTTACAAATCAGGCAAGAACTCTTTCTTTGACTGGTCCATTTTGAACTCTTTCAAAATCTTGTCAAGGTATGTACTCATTGAAAGTTTTATCAGACGTCTTGATCTACCTCTATAGATCAAGATACCCAATATTTAAGTAGCTTCATTCCAGGTTTTCCTTTGAAAAACTCCTTTTCAAACAACCCTTTATGCTTTCCAGAAATTCTACATCATTTCCGATCAACAATATGTCATCCACATATACTTATCAGAAATTCTATAGTGCTCCCACTCACTTTATTGTAAATACAAGTTTCTCATAAACTTTGTATAGACTCAAAAACTTTGATCACCTCATCAAAGCGTATATTCCAACTCCGAGATGCTTGCTCCAGTCCATAGAAGGATCGCTGGAGCTTGCATATATTTTAGCATCCTCAGAACTGACAAAACCTTCCGGTTGTATCACATACAACCTTTCCTCACGGATACCGTTAAGGAAATGATGTTTTGACATCCATCTGCCAGATTTCATAATCGAAAAATGCAGCAACTGCTAACATAATTCCAACAGACTTTAGCATCGCTACGGGTGAGAAAGTCTTATCGTAGTCAACTCCTTGAACTTGTGAAAAACCCTTTGCCACAAGTCGAGCTTTATAGACGGTGACATTACCGTCCGCGTCTGTCTTCCTTTTAAAGATCCATTTGTTCTGAATGGCCTTTCACCCTTCAGGTCATACTTCCAAAGCCCATACTTTGTTTTCTTACATGGATCCCATCTCGGATTGCATGGCCTCTAACCATTTCTCGGAATCCGGGCCCATCATCGCTTCTCCATAGCTCGTAGGTTCATCGTTGTCCAACAACATGACCTCTAAGACAGGGTTGTCGTACCACTTAGGAGCAGTACGCGTCCTTGTCGACCTACGAGGTTCGATAGTAACTTGATCCGAAGCTTTATGATCATCATCATTAACTTCCTCTTCAACTAATGTAGGCTCCATAGAAACAACTTTCTGCGCTGCGCTACTCTCTGGTTGAAACAAAGGTTCAACAACCTCATCAAGTTCTATCTTCCTCCCACTCAATTCTTTCGAGAGAAACTCTTTCTCGAGAAAGGACCCGTTTTAGCAACAAACACTTTGTGCTTGGATCTGAGATAGAAGGTTTACCCAACTGTTATGTTAGGGTATTCTATGAAGATGCATTTGTCCGCTTTGGGTTCGAGCTCATTAGGTGAAAAACCTTTTTCACATAAGCGTCGCAGCCCCAAACATTAATAAATGACAGCTTAGGTTTCTGCCAAACCAAAATTCATACGGTGTCATCTCAACGGACTTAGATGGTGCCCCTTTTTAAAGTGAATGTAGTTGTCTCTAATGCATAACCCCAAAACGATAGTGGCAAATCGATAAGAGACATCATAGTACGCACCATATCCAATAGAGCACGACTACGACGTTCGGACACACCATCACACTATGGTGTTCCAGGTGGCGTGAGTTGTGAAACAACTTCCACATTGTTTTAAGTTGTATACCAAACTCGTAACTCAGATATTTACCTCTACGATCATATCGTAGATATTTTATCTTCTTGTCACAATGATCTCAAACTTCACTCTGAATTTGTTTGAACTTTTCAAATGTTTCAAACTTGTGTTTCATTAAGTAAATATCCCCATATCTACTCAAATCATTAGTGAAGGTAGGAAAATAATGATATCCACCGCACGCTACAACACTCATTGGACCGAATACATCAACATGTATCATTTCCAATAAGTCACTTGCCCGCTCCATCATACCGGAAAACGGGGTCTTAGTCATCTTGCCCATGAGGCATGGTCCGCATGTCTCAACCGATTCGAAATCGAATGAGTCCAAAGATCCATCAGCATGGAGTTTCTTCATGCAATTTACACCAATATGACATTTAGCGGCAGTGCCACAAGTATGTGGTACTATCATTATTAACTTTGTATCTTTTGGCATCAATATTATGAACATGTGTATCACTACGATCAAGATTCAATAAACCATTCTCATTGGGTGCATGACCATTGAAGGTATTATTCATGTAAACAGAATAACCATTATTCTCTAACTTGAATGAATAACCGTATTGCAATAAACATGATCTAATCACGTTCATGCTCAACGCAAACACCAAAGAACATTTATTTAGGTTCATCACTAATCCCGAAGGTAGAGAGAGCGTGCGATGGTGATCACATCAACCTTGGAAACACTTCCAACACTCATCGTCACCTCACCCTTAGCTAGCCTCCGTTTATTCCGTAGCTTTTATTTTGAGTTACTAACATTTAGCAACCGGACCGGTATCCAATACCCAGGTGCTACTAGGAGTACTAGCAAGGTACACACGTATATCAAATATACTTCTATCGACGTTGCCAGCCTTCTTATCTACCAAGTATCTAGGGTTGTTCCGCTTCAGCGACCGTTCTCCTCATAATAGAAGCACTTAGTCTTGGGTTTGGGTTCAACCTTGGGTTTCTTCACTGGAGCAGCAACTGACTTGCCATCCATGAAGTTTCCCTCCTAGCCCTTGCCCTTCTCGAAACTAGTGGTTTCACTAACCATCAACACTTGATGCTCCTTCTTGATTTCTACCTTCGCGGTGTTAAACATCGCGAATAGCTCAGGGATCATTATTTCTATCCCTGGCATTTTATAGTTCATCACGAGGCTCTAGTAGCTTAGTGACAGTGACTTGGAGAACTATATCAATCATTATCTTACCTGGAAGATCAACTCCCACTCGATTCAAGCGATTGTAGCACCCAGACAATCTGAGCACATGCTCACCGATTGAGCTATTCTCCTTCATCTTGCAGGCAAAGAATCTTGTTGGAGGTCTCATACCTCTCAACACGGGCACGAGCCTGAGATCCCAATTTCAGCTCTTAGAACATCTCATATGTTCTGTGACGTTCAAAATGTTTTGGAGCCTCAATTCTAAGCCGTAATGCATGACGCACTGAACTATCAAGTAGTCATCAGAACGTGCCTGTCAGATGTTCACAACATCTACACACGACGCTTGAGGGGGTGGCGCACCGAGCGGTGCATTAAGGACATAAGCCTTCTGTGCAGCAATGAGGACAATCCTCAGATCACGGACCAGTCAGCATTATTGCTACCATCATCTTTCAACTCTATTTCTCTAGGAACATATAAAAATTCAAGGGAGCTACAGCGCGAGCTAGTAATCTACAACATAATTTGCAAAGACATTTTGACTATGTTCATGATAATGAGTTTAGTTAATCATATTACTTAAAAACTCCCACTCAAATTGACATCCCTCCGGTCATTTGAGTGACACATGATCCAAATCCACCAACTCAAGTCCGATCATCACGTGAGTTGAGGTGGTTTCAATGGTGAACATCTTCATGTTGATCATATCTACTATATGACTCATGTTCGACCTTTCGGTCTCTTGTGTTCTGAGGCCATGTCTGTACATGCTAGGCTCGTCAAGTTTAACCCGAGTGTTCCGCACGTGCAACACTGGCTTGCACCCGTTGTATGCGAACGTAGAGTCTATCACACCCGATCATCACGTGGTGTCTCGAAACGACGAACTTTCGCAACGGTGCACACTCGGGGAGAACACAGTTTTATCTTGAAATTTAAGTGAGGGATCACCTTATAATGCTACCGTCGTCCTAAGCAAAATAAGATGCATAAAAGGATTAACATCACATGCAAATCATAAGTGACATGATATGGCCATGAACTTGTGCTTTTGATCTCCATCTTCAAAGCACCGGCATGATCTCCATCGTCACCGGCATAACACCATGATCTCCATCATCTTGATCTCCATCAATGTGTCGCCATGAGGTTGTCGCGCCGACTGTTGCTTCCACGACTATTGCTAACTCATAGCGATAAAGTAAAGCAAAAACGGCGAAAATAATTAAAGACAACCCTATGGCTCCTGCCGGTTGCCGTACTCATCGACATGCAAGTCATGATATTCTATACAATACATGATCATCTCATACATCACATATATCTCATCATGTAATTGGCCATATCACATCACAACATACCCTGCAAAAACAAGTTAGACGTCCTCTAATTGTTGTTGCAAGTTTTACGTGGCTGCTACGGGTATCTAGCAAGAACAATTCTTACCTACGCAAAAACCACAACGGTGATACAAAAATTGCTATTCAACCTTCTCAAGGACCGCCTTTGTCAAATCCGATCTGACTAAAGTGGGAGAAACAGACACCCGCCAGCCATCTTTATGCAACGAAGTTACATATCAGTTGATGGAACCGGTCTCTCGTAAGCGTACGAGTAATATTGGTCCGGGCCGCTTCATCCCACAATACCGTCGAATCAAGAAAAGACCAAGGGAGGAAGCAATCTGAATATCAACGTCCACAAACTCCTTTATGTTCTACTCGAAATCTCATCTACACATAGACCTAGCTCATGATGCCACTATTGGGGAACGTTGCATGGGAAACAAAAAATTTCCTACGCACACGCAAGATCTATCCATGGTGATGAGCATCTATGAGAGGGAGAGTGGATCTACATACCCTTGTAGATCGCTAAGCGGGAAGCGTTAAGAAACGCGGTTGTTGTAGTCGAACGTCTTCGCGATCCAAATCGCCGAGCGTCCCGCGATCCCATCACGATCCATCTCGCAATCCAATCTCGATCCGTCCCGTGATCCCATCACGATCCGTCCCGCGATCAAATCACAAATCGTCTCGCGATCCTGATCACGGTCCTTCCGATCTAGCGCCGAACGGACGGCACCTCCGTGTTCAGCACACGTACAGCTCGATGACGATCTCCGCCTTCTTGATCCAGCAAGAGGGAGCGGAGAGCTAGAAGAATTCTCCGGCGGCGCGACGGCGCGGCGGCGATGGTGGTGGAACAATTCCGGCAGGGCTTCGCCTAAGCACCGCTGAAACTAGACTAGAGGAGAAACCGATCTAGATGAAGTAGAGGGAGCACGTGGCAATTAGGGTTAGCTCTTCCCTCTAAATCCTCTAGTATATATAGGAGGGAGGGAGGGGAGGAGGCAGCCTCAAACCCTCAAGGTTTGGCCGAAATTGGAGGTGGAGGAGTCCTACTCCAATCCTATTAGGAGTAGGATTCCTCCTCTCCACTTGGAAACCCTTTCCACCTTTCCTCCTTTGGATTTTTTCCACCCAAAGCCACATGGGCCTTAGTGGGGGGGGTTAGGCCAGCCCACTAGGGGCTGGTTTGACTCCTCCCACAGCCCATGAGGTCCTTTGGGTCGAGACACCCCTCCCGATGGCCCCGGTACCCCTCCCGGCACTCCCGGTACACTACCGAAATACCCGAAACTTTTCCGGTGACCAAACCAGGACTTCCTATATATCAATCTTTACCTCCGGACCATTCCGGAGCTCCTCGTGACGTCCAGGATCTCATCCGGGACTCCGAACAACCTTCGGTCACCACCATACATAACTCTACTATACGGAAACGTCACCGAACCTTAAGTGTGCAGACCCTGCGGGTTCGAGAACTATGTAGACATGACCAAGACACCTCTACGGTCAATAACCAATAGCGGGACCTGGATGCCCATATTGGTTCCTACATATTGTACGAAGATCTTTATCGGTTGAACCTCTATGTCAAGGATTCAGTTAATCCCGTACGCTGTTCCCTTTGTTCTTCGGTATGTTACTTGCCCGAGATTCGATCATCGGTATCTCTATACCTAGTTCAATCTCGTTACCGACAAGTCTCTTTACTCGTTCTGTAATACAAGATCCCGTGGCTAACACTTAGTCACATTGCTTGCAAGGCTTATAGTGATGTTGTATTACCGAGTGGGCCCTGAGATACCTCTCCGTCACACGGAGTAACAAATCCCAGTCTTGATCCATGCCCACTCAACAGACACCCTCGGAGATACCTATAGAGCATCTTTATAGTCACCCAGTTACGTTGTGACGTTTGATACACACAAGGTATTCCTCCGGTGTCAGTGAGTTGCATGATCTCATGGTCATAGGAACAGATACTTGACATGCAGAAAACTATAGCAATAAACTGACACGATCATATGCTATGTTCATAGTTTGGGTCTTATCCATCACATCATTCTCCTAATGATGTGATCCCGTTATCAAATGACATATCATGTCTATGGCTAGGAAACCTTGACCATCTTTGATCAACGAGCTAGTCTATTAGAGGCATACTAGGGACACAGTGTTGTCTATGTACCCACACATGTATTTGAGTTTCCAATCAATACAATTATAGCATGGATAATAAACGATTATCATGAACAAGGAAATATGATAATAACTAAATTATTATTGCCTCTAGGGCATATTTCCAACACAGACAACTTGAGTCCTTGTGCCAGCGTGCGAAACACCCCCTTTCCCATAGATCCCCGTCCCCATCCCCACCCCCACTCCAGAGCGTTGCGGCCGGCTACGACATCGAGCTCGTCGACGGCGACGGTTTGACGCGGGCTATGCCATAGGTTAAGTGGTGTACCCCCCACCCCCACCCCTCGGGTTCAACCCCCGTGGATCTCCTCCATGGCCCCGCCGTTGATCTACTCTGCTTCGTTGTCAGGAATTTGCCTTCACCGCCATTGAGACCATTTTGTCATTTCTGAAGGTCACATTCCATGGCGGAGTCTCGACATCGTCAGCTGCCAAGCCAGGCCTCATTAACGACAACAAGGGCGCCATATCCGTCTCTTCCAATGGGAAATAGCCCATCCACGACATCAGGGAGGGCACCCTGTAGCCGTGCTCTTCCAAAGGGAAGGAGCCAAGCTGTGTTCAGCTCAATTTCACAAATGTCGTGTTCAGTTCAATTTCATGAATGCCGATGTTTGGTTATCTGTAGTGAGCATATACATTGTTTAGATGTTTTTGGTTGTTTGTAGTGAACATATGTCCAGTTTCAATTGCTAGATTTGGTTGTTCAATCATACAATTGGTTCGTGTTAAAGCTGGTGTAGTTAACAGCCCCTGTTTATTTCAGTTTTCTCACAATGTGATGTTCAATCATACAATTTGATGTTTAAGCACATGGGACATTCTATGCAATTTCAACAATACCGATATGAATGACTATTTGGTTGCTGTTAAGTCTGTTGTAGTGAGCATATGCCTGCTTTAAAGGTTTTTGGTTGTTTGTGGTAAGCATTTGTCCTGTTTCAATTGCTATATTTGGTTGTTTGAAGTATGTCTTGTTTATTTAGTTATTTACAATGTGTAGTAGAATTTGATCAATACCAGTTCAATGGCCATATTTGTTTCCTGTTAAGCCTGGTATAGGTAATACACCCCCTGTTTTTTTCACTCTGTGATGTTTAATTATACAATTTGATGTTTAAGTACAAGCTTTGTTCTATGCAATTTCAACAATAGCATTATGAATGACTTTATTTGGTTGTTGTTAAGCCTGTTGTAGTGAGCATACGCCTATTTTAATGGTTTTTTGTTCCCATGGTTATATTTGTTTCCCATGTTATACTCCCTCTGCCCCATAATATAAGATGTTAATGCATCCAATATGTTAGTATATTTGATGTAATTAGATCTTATATAGTGGGACGGAGAGAGTATTATACTACATCATTGTGCAATTGCAGTTTCGCTTCTAATATCACTTGTTGCTTGTAGGTACATATTTCACTGGTAAATATCCGCGCTTAGACCCTTTTTGCGTATGGGGCAATGAGATATTCATGAACCATCGTTGTGTGAGGTAACTAATAAGGATTGTTAGTACAATGGGTCAAAATGTGGCAATTAAACTATTTATTTATAGTTCGTCCAAGATAACAGTGATATGCACTTCTGCATTATATTAACTTAGAACTATGTAGCCTTTTTACTGCAGATAATGAGTTGTTAGATGACAATCTCTGTATCTTTTTCCTTTTTGTGGTTCCCAATGTAGTTTACTCAAGATCACCTCTCAAACTACATGATTGTTGGACATGCAAATGTACATGTATTTGTACCGGACTACAATGACTATCTTGACTATCTCTAAGTCCTCATGAAGATATTGAAGGATGGGCGGTCGACCATCACAAGGGGTTGGACTAGAGTCGTGTGTGCATTCGACAGTAGTGCTCTGATACGTCTCCAACGTATCTATAATTTTTGATTGTTCCATGCTGTTATATTATCGTTCTTGGATGTTTTATAATCATTTTATAGCAACTTTATATCATTTTTTAGGACTAACCTATTGACATAGTGCCTAGTGCTAGTTGCTGTTTTTTGCTTGTTTTTTACCTCGCAGAATATAAGTACCAAACGGAGTCCAATTGCCACGAAAATTTTTGGAGATTTTTTTTGGACCAGAAGACAACTTGGGAGCCAAGGAAGCACCTGGGGGGAGGCCCATGGGGCCCACGATACACCAGGGCGCGCCAGAGGCCCCTGGCGCGCCCTGATGTATTGTGGGGCCCACGAAGGTCTTTTCCACCGTCTCTCAGCTCTATAAATCCTTAGAAATTCCAGAAATCCTAGAGGAGTCAACGAAACACAATTCTAGCCGCCACAAGTTCCAGAACCACGAGATCCAATCTAACACCATCACAGAGGGGTTCATCATCCTCATGGGTGCCTCTCCGATGATGCGTGAGTAGTCCACCATAGACCTACGGGTCCGTAGGTAGTAGCTAGATGGCTTTCTTTCTCTCTTTTGATTTTCAATACAATGGTCTCTTGGAGATATATTTGATGTAATGACTTTTTGCGGTGTGTTTGTTGGGATCCGATGAAGTTTGAGTTCATGATCAGTTTCTATCCATGAATATTATTTGAGTCTTCTTTGATCTCTTATATGCATGATTATTTATAGCCTCGTATTTCTTCTTCGAATCTTTGGTTTAGTTGGGCCAACTAGATCGATTTTTCTTGCCATGGGAAGAGGTGCTTTGTGATGGGTCGATCTTGCGGTGTCCTCTCCCAGTGACAGAAGGGGCAGCGAGGCACGCATGTATCGTTGCTATTAAGGATAACAAGATGGGCTCTATTCCTACATTAATAGATCTTGTCTACATCATGTCACCGTTCTTATTGCATTACGTCGTTTCTCCATGAACTTAATACACTAGATGCATGCTGGATAGCTATCGATGTGTGGAGTAATAGTAGTAGATGCAGAATCGTTTTGGTCTACTAATCTTGGACGTGATGCCTATATATATTATCATTGCCTTGGATATCGTTGATGTCTACTACGCAACTTTATTCTTGTAGACTTTGTTGGGCCTCCAAGCGCAGAGTTTTGTAGGACAGTAGCAATTTTCCCTCAAGTGGATGACCTAAGGTTTATCAATCCGTGGGAGGTGTAGGATGAAGATGGTCTCTCTCAAACAACCCTGCAATCAAATACAAGAAATCTCTTGTGTCCCCAACACACCCAATACAATGGCAAATTGTATAGGTGCACTAGTTCGGTGAAGAGATGGTGATACAAGTGCAATATGGATGGTAGATATAGCTTTTTGTAATCTGAAAATATAAAAACAGCAAGGTATCAAGTAACAAAAGTGAGCATAAACGGTATTGCAATGCTTGAAAACAAGGCCTAGGGCCCGTACTTTCGCTAGTGCAATCTCTCAACAATGCTAATATAATTGGATCACATAACCATCCCTCAATGTGCAACGAAGAATCACTCCAAAGTTCTTATCTAGCGAAGAACATAAGAAGAAATTGTTTGTAGGGTACGAAACCACCTTAAAGTTATCCTTCCGATCGATCTATCCAAGAGTTCATACTAAAATAACACCAAGTTATCCTTTCCGATCGATCTATCTAAGAGTTCGTACTAGAATAACACCATATGATACGCATCAACCAACTCTAATGTCACCTAGATACTCCAATGTCACCACAAGTATCCATGAGTTAATTATACGATACGCATCAAACAATTTCAGATTCATAATACTCAATCCAACACAAAGAACCTCAAAGAGTGCCCCAAGATTTCTATCGGAGAACAAGGCATGAAAACGTGCAATCAACCCCTATGCGTAGATCCCCAAGGTCACCGGAATCCACAAGTTGACGCCATAACAAATATCAAGTGAATCACTTGAATACCCCAATGTCACTACGGGTATCCGCATGCAAGACATACATCAAGTGCTCTCAAATCCATAAAAGTATTCAATCCGATAATAACAAAATCTCGAAGGTAAAACTCAATTCATCACAAGAAGATAGAGAGGGGAAAACACCATATGATCCAACTATATTAACAAAGCCCGTGATACATCAAGATCGTGCCATCTCAAGAACACGAGAGAGAGAGAGAGAGAGAGAGATTAAACACATAGCTACTAGTACAAACCCTCAGCCCCAAGGTGGACTACTCATACATTATCATGGTGAGAAAGAGAGAGTTGTTGATGGAGAGGTGCAGCCCCAAAGAGATGAAGGCGATGGCGGCCACGGCGCCGGCGATGGGCGGCGGCGGTGGCGACGGGCGACAGCCCCTTGCCCCCCCCCCCCCCCTTATTCCTTAGTCTTGGTGCCGCAATGGAGGAGCCTCTCCCCTTCTTGGCGGCTGCCAAGGGGGAGGCAAATTCGTGGCTTTTGGTGGCTCTCCCGAAATTAGGGTTTTTCTCTCCTTATATGTGTCTTTGTGGTGCTCTATGACCCTCCGATGGATGGACCCTTGATCCAATGGCTCTTGGGCACCTCTAGAACCTTCCTAGGGACTCCTCACAGCTCTCATGAGTCCTCAAAGTCGTGGCTTGGCCGAATACATCAGATATGGTAAGAGTTGGACTCAATCACGTCATCAATTCTCGTAATCCCGTAATCAGATATTTTCCTCCAGTAAAACGGGTCTACAGATCGTACCCGAACTCCGTTTTGGACGAATTTGGAGTCCAGAATCAATGCCATAAAATTCTCCACACTTTCCTAGTTTTAGATTTTTCCATTTGACGCCGTCTTCGGGGGTCAAACTGACGATCTCTAAAAACTGTTCGTGGACAGATTTCAGGAAAGTCAGAGTCCTCCTCCAACAAGACTCCTTTTGCGTTTTTTCGACAATTTCCAATTAATTCCTGCACATAAAAGTGTGAAACAAGAACTTGTGCACTTTTGCAACCATTAATAGGTTAGTCCCAATAAATCATAAAACCATAGTAAAAACATAGGCAAATATAACATGAATACTTCATAAATTATCGATACGTTGGAGACGTATCAATCGTCATGATTATTTGATCTTCTATCAATTGCCCAACAGTAATTTGTTTACCCACCGTGTGCTATTTTCTTGAGAGAAGCCACTAGTGAAATCTACGGCCCCCGGGTCTATTCTTTTAATATTTTGCTTTCCGATCTATCTTTTTCCGCATTTGTTTTCAGATCTGTTATTCCAAAAACCCAAAAATACCTTGCTACACTTTTTATTTGCATCTTTTATTTTGTGTTCTTGTGCAATCTATTTACCCAATCTCATACAAACCAATCTATCTTTTTACCGTGGAGAGATTGACAACCTCTCTTACGCGTCGGGTTGCAAGTATTTGTTCTTTGTGTGCAGGTACCGTTTACATAGTGTTGCTTGGTTCTCCTACTGATTCGATAACCTTGGTTTCATAATTGAGGGAAATACTTACCGTAGTTGTGTTGCATCATCCATTCCTCTTTGGGGAAATACCGACGCAGTCTCAAGCCACGTCAAAGGAATTTCTGGCGCCGTTGCCGGGGAGACATCATCAACATCTATCAGGTTCCTAATCACAAATCTCATCTCCTTACAATTTACATTATTTTCCATTTGCCTCTCATTTTCCTCTCCCCCACTTC
Source organism: Elymus sibiricus (assembly GCA_039707655.1). NCBI lineage: Eukaryota > Viridiplantae > Streptophyta > Magnoliopsida > Poales > Poaceae > Elymus > Elymus sibiricus. Next base: position 278,089,308 of record CM077665.1, read on the forward strand.
TAAAAAGGTTTTACAAAAATACAAAAATATTTTCCATTTGCCTTTTTGCTTGTTTGCTATCTTTGCTTGTGTTGCCATGTGCCTCCTATTTGCTTGCATCTTCGCTTGCTAAAAATCTATTGATATGGATGCTCATCCACTTGCTAATCTTTTCAAAAGGCCAACTTATGATGAACCAATTGCTAGTGAGTTGAGTGCACTTGATTATCTCTATGAAGTTTTGTTTGAAAATCATGAATCTGAAAATTTTGATGAAGTGTTGAAAGAAGAAATTTATAAGGTGATTCATGATAGCTCCTTGATTGAAAAGCATGATTGCAATGATGTTGCTATAAATTCTATTAATGTCAGTTATGTTAATGATATGCAAGACTACAAGCTTGGGGATGATAATTTTGTCATGTCCACTTCTTATTGCAATGATCATGATTGGGGTGATAATGCTTCTTATGATCTTGAAAATTTATTTAAGCCTCATGTTGAATATGTTATTGATAATAATGTTTGCAATAGTATCGAAAGTGGGTTTGGAAGAGCGTCAACTTTAGGTAAAAAGAATCCCACATATTTGGAGAGTGTTCAATCTTATGAATTTTTTGATAAAAGTGGGTTGGAGAGGTCATAACTTTAGTTGATGATAATCCCACTACTTTGGAAGATGATAAAAACTTTATGCATCTTGATCATAAAGAGAGTATTGTTTATGATAGATATATTGTTGAATTTGATTATGATCCTACATGTAATTATTATGAGACAGGAAATTATGGTTGTAGAAATTTTCATGATACTAAACTACCTCTCTTCATGTTGAGATTGCTATTGTCTCTTTCTTCTTCCTTCCATATGCTAGTTTTTGCTTGCCTTGATAATTTGTTTGCTTATAAAATGCATATGCATAGGAAGTCTGTTAGACTTAAGTGTGTTTTCCTTATGCTTCATGATGCTCTCTTTGTGTTTCTATTATTATTTTTCATGAGGGCATCATTGAAATTTCAAGCCTCTCTTAATGGCTATAAAGAAAGAGCTTGTTGGGAGGCAACCGAATGAATAAAATTTATTTTTGCCTTTTTATTTCTGTTCTTGAGTGTTTTCACAATTATGCTACTGTTATGATTGTGTTTTTTATGTTTTAATTAGTGTTTTTGCCAAGTAAAGCCTTTGGGATCATGTTGGGTGATAGTTGATTTGATCTTGTTAAAAAACAGAAACTTTTGCGTCCAGTACCAGAATTTTTAAAAATCACAGAAGTGACGAAAACTTCTGAAGTTTTTACACAAGATTGATATACAAATTGCATACGTTGTCCTAATTTTTCAGAATTTTTGGAGTTACAGCAGTATGGTTAGAGTACAGATTACTACAGACTGTTCTGTTTTGACAAATTCTGTTTTCGTTGCATTGTGTGCTTATTTTGATGAATCTATGGTTTGTATTGGAGGGTATAAGCCATGGTAAAGTTAGAATACAGTAGATATAATGCAATAATAAAATATGAATGGGTTTGCAACAGTACTTAGAGTGGTGATTTGCTTTATTATACTAACGGATCTCACGAAGGTTTTGTTAAGTTTTGTGTGATTGAAGTTTTCAAGTTTTGGGTGAGATCACGATGGATGAAGGAATAAGGAGTGAAAAGAGCCTAAGCTTGGGGATTCTATGGCACCCCAAGATAATATCTAAGGAGAAACAAGGAACTAAGCTTGGGGATGCCCCGAGTGGAATCCCCTCTTTCTTCTAACGACCATCGGTATTTTACTTGGAGCTATATTTTTATTCGTCACATATCATGAGTTTTGCTTGGAGCGTCTTGTATTATATGAGTCTTTGCTTGATTTGCTTTTTAGTTTGTCACAAGTATCCTTTCTGGACACACCTATTTGAGAGAGCCAAAATTATGCTATGATTTGTTAGAATTGCTCTACATGCTTCACTTAAATTTTTTGAGCTATGGAATTGCTCTAGTGCTTCACTTATATCTTTTTGAGCATGGTGTGCTTTAAATTTTTTAAGAAATACTCTCATGCTTTACTTAGATTAATTTGAGAGTTAGTAAATTTTGAAGAAATTCTCTCATGCTTCACTTATATTATTTTGAAAAATGAAATTTGTATGCTCATGTTCTTCACTTAAATTTATTTAAGCTTGTCAAAAGCAATGGCAATATATGAAACTAGTCCCAAAGTGATAGATATTCAAGAGGGATATAATAAAAAACTTTCATGAAGATCATTGGACAAATTAAACTTGATTCCTTGTAATAGTTTTGAGACATGATGATAGTAATATGTGAGTCATGTTGGTGAGTAATTATGCTTTAGTAAGAATATTGGTATTAAGGTTTGTGATTCCCTATGCAAGCACAAAAGTCAATAGTTATGCAATGAAACTACATCCTACTTGTGGTGCATTATTCGGTGTTAGTTATGCTTAATGCCCGTTTATGTGAATTTTCGTTTCTTGGTTGGTTGCTTCTCAATCTATTTGCTAGCCTCCACTTGTACTAAGTAGAAATACTACTTGTGCATCCAAAATCCTTAAACCCAGTTTTGCCATATGAGTCCACCATACCTACCTATATGCGGTATTTCTGTGCCGTTCTAAGCAAATTTGTACATGCCATCTCTAATTTTCAAAATGAATTTCCTTTTTGTGTGCACGTACCGCTCATGAAGCGGCAGGGGGTGGCCAATATTTTTCCATGCTAGATGTGTTATTCTCAAGATGAGTGTTTATTCACTTGTCATTACATGAGAGTACGGCGGTAATAGGGATGCCCAGTCCCAAAATAAAAAATAAATTTACTTTATGTTGTGAAATAATAATTCCTTGGAAAGTGTTGGTATGGAAGGTAACCGTGGATACGGCTAGCCATGGATTGTGAAAGAATGGTGGAAAAGGGAATAAACTTTATTTTCTGTTTGGGAACCGCCTATGATATATCTAGCATGGAAAGTATTGATAACTACTTGGTCGTTTTCGTTGACAGGAAAGGCATGCCACCCAAAATATTTTCTCTCTCTCAATTTAATCTTTGAGCTCTGGCACCTCTACAAATCCCTACTTCCCTCTGCGAAGGGCCTATCTATTTATATTATGCAATTTTTACTTTTATTTGAGTCTCCATCTTCTCTTATAAAGCACCAACTAGGGGGCACTATGATCATACTTGTGCATTGGGTGTAGCTAATATTCGACTGTGTTCAATGAATGAATCAATGATTGAGCATGATGGGCTAGGGATAACTTTCTTTAGTGTTGATATTTTGAAAGACATGGTTGCTTGTGGGTATGCTTCAGTATTAAAGTCTTCATGTCAAAACTAGACTATTGCTTTGAACCATCCAAAAGTCCAAATGTCCATGCTACAAAAGAAAAGAATATGTGATGAACATATTAGGCAACATTCCACATCAAAAAATCTGTTTTTTATCATTTACCTACTCGAGGACGAGCAGGAATTAAGCTTGGGGATGCTGGTACGTCTCCAACGTATCTATAATTTTTAATTGTTCCATGTTGTTATATTATCAATCTTGGATGTTTTATAATCATTTTATAGCAACTTTATATCATTTTTTGGGACTAACCTATTGACATAGTGCCCAGTGCCAGTTGTTGTTTTTTGCTTGTTTCTTACTTCACAGAATATCAGTACCAAACGGAGTCCAATTGCCACGAAAATTTTTGGAGATTTTTTTTGGACCAGAAGACAACTTGCGAGCCAAGGAAGCACCTGGGGGGAGGCCCGTGGGGCCCACGATACACCAAGGCGTGCCAGAGGCCCCTGGCGCGCCCTAATGTATCATGGGGCCCACAGAGGTATTTTCCACCGCCTCTCATCTCTATAAATCCTCAGAAATTCCAGAAACCCTAGAGGAGTCGACGAAACACAATTCCAGCCGCCGCAAGTTCCAGAACCACGTGATCCAATCTAACACCATCACAGAGGGGTTCATCATCCTCATGGGTGCCTCTCCGATGATGCGTGAGTAGTCCACCATAGACCTATGGGTCCGTAGGCAATAGCTAGATGGCTTTCTCTCTCTATCTTTTGATTCTCAATACAATGGTCTCTTCGAGATCTATTTGATGTAATGACTTTTTGCGGTGTGTTTGTTGGGATCCGATGAAGTTTGAGTTCATGATCAATTTCTATCCATGAATATTATTTGAGTCTTCTTTGATCTCTTATATGCATGATTATTTATAGCCTCATATTTCTTCTTCGAATCTTTGGTTTAGTTAGGCCAACTAGATCGATTTTTCTTGCCATGGGAAGAGGTGCTTTGTGATGGGTTCGATCTTGCGGTGTCCTCTCCCAGTGACAGAAGGGGCAACGAGGCACGCATGTATCGTTGCTATTAAGGATAACAAGATGGGGTCTATTCCTACATTAATAGATCTTGTCTACAGCATGTCACCTTTCTTATTGCATTACTCCGTTTCTCCATGAACTTAATACACTAGATGCATGCTAGATAGCGATCGATGTGTGGAGTAATAGTAGTAGATGCAGAATTGTTTCGGTCTACTAATCTTGGACGTGATGCCTATATGTTGATCATTGCCTTGGATATCGTCATGATTATTTGATCTTCTATCAATTGCCCAACAGTAATTTGTTTACCCACCGTGTGCTATTTTCTTGAGAGAAGCCACTAGTGAAATCTACGGCCCCCGGGTCTATTCTTTTAATATTTTGCTTTCCGATCTATCTTTTTCCGCATTTGTTTTCAGATCTGTTATTCCAAAAACCCAAAAATACCTTGCTACACTTTTTATTTGCATCTTTTTTTTGTGTTCTTGTGCGATCTATTTACCCAATCTCATACAAACCAATCTATCTTTTTACCGTGGAGAGATTGACAACCTCTCTTACGCGTCGGGTTGCAAGTATTTGTTCTTTGTGTGCAGGTACCGTTTACATAGTGTTGCTTGGTTCTCCTACTGGTTCGATAACCTTGGTTTCATAATTGAGGGAAATACTTACCGTAGTTGTGTTGCATCATCCATTCCTCTTTGGGGAAATACCGACGCAGTCTCAAGCCACGTCATGCTCCTTCATGTCGAATGCACACACGACTCTAGTCCAACCCCTTGTGCCGGCCTGCGAAACACCCCCTTTCCCATAGATCCCCTTCCCCATCCCCACCCCCACTCCAGAGCGTTGCAGCCTAAGCCTGGCTACGCTTCCCGGGGAGCTCAAGGAGCGAATGATAAAAAAAGAGGTATATTGAGGCATATTCGCTGGACGACGGGGAAAGTATTGTACTACATCGTTGTGCAATTGCAGTTTAGCTTCTAATATTACTTATTTCTTGTAGGTACATATTTCACTGGTAAATATCCGCGCTTAGACCCTTTTTGCGTATGTGGCAATGAGATATTCATGAACCAGCATCGTGCGAGGTAAGTAATAAAGATTGTTAGTACAATGAGTCAAAATGTGGCAATTAAACAATTTATCTACAGTTTGTCCAAGACAACAGTGATCTGTAGTATATGAACTCAGAACTGTGTAGCATTTTTACTGCCCACAATGAGTTATTAGATGACAATGTCTGTATCTTTTTCCTTTGCAGTGGTTCCCAACGCAGTTTACTCAAGATCACCTCTCAAACTACATGATTGTTGGACATGCAAATGTACATGTATTTCTACCAGATTACAATGAATATCTGGAAGTCCTCATGAAGATATTGAAGGATGGGCGGTCGGCCATCACAAGGGGTTTGACAAGTCATGTGTGCATTCAACATGGAGGGCACACTAAGGGCATTCCGCTTCACCTTTCACAGCAACCAAAATATATTTTTCCTCTTTCTTTACCGTCTTTAATGCAAGTATTCAACCATCGTTCATCATTCTTTATTTGGTGCTTATGTAATTCATTTGTTGACGTAATTCTAGAACGTCTGTACCTGTGAATCAAATAATGCATTGGTTGTTGAACCTATCTATCTGTGTATATGATAGATATGTAAAAATCTATTCCCTATTTTCAAATTCAATTTATGTACAATTTTAAATTGTAGCAATTAAAATAGAAAAAAGATGCTCTGTGGGTCATTACGCCGCACACGGTTTGTAAATGTCAAAGTTTGTGAAGTACCTCATGATCCGACACGTTTCACAGATAGAAAACGTGTGCGACATGCACACAATTGCCGTTTCCAAACCGTGTGTGATGTCAGACAATATTGCAAACGGTTCAACCGAATACAGCGTTGGTGATAGAACCTCTGTCGCACAGAGTTCCAAATGATAAACTATTTGTGATGTAGTACGCATCGTAAACGTTGCACCATAGAATTGCATGTGTGATAGTTATCCTATCCGACACGAGTACGACATTCAGATGTTTCTTAAACTTATCTGACACGTGCACGATGGTTAAATTATCTTCTTATTTATAAATCGCAAACGGGTCGGAAAATGTACGTGTTTGTGATATACTCCTTATCCTACACAATTTACAATCATGAACTGTTTGTGATGTAGCACGCATCGTAAACGTAACACCACATAATAGCGCGTGCGATGCTAATGTGATCTCATATGAGTAGCAAAGATGGGCCGTATGTGAAGTTTGACATATCTCAAATGGTTGACCGATGACTCTCGTTTGTGATAGATGCAGACATTCCATATGCTTAGTTTTGTCAAACGTTTGCCTTCGTTTATGTAACATCCCAATTTTCCTAAATTAGGATTTTAATAGATCATTCATATGCATCTCATATTTTCTATGCATTATTTGCTTCTCTGAATATTCTATTCATTATGCAACTCATGCCAATTTATTGGAGTGGAGATAACATGACTTGTCTCCTATCAAATAAAAAGTTCATAATGTCCAGAAAAATATTTTGAGTTCACCTGATATATTTTTGCAAATTTTATAAACTCCAAATTATTTTCTGTTTAGTATTTCAGTGCTCTTTGTGTGGCCTATTGCATAAAAAGTAATTTCCAAAATTGCATTAGGTTTGGAACTAGTGTTCCTGTAGTATATATTTATAGTAGTATTTTACTCTATGCTATTAATATTTTTTTGGAATTATTCTGGTATTTATTATAGCCATAATATATTTATTTTCCTTTGGCACAGCTTTTTATTTTATTAAAAAGACGAATCGCACTGTGCAGTTGGGCTGCATAGTAGCCCAGCCGGGGCTTCGCCCCCACGCGCGCAGTGTAGCAGCAGCAGACCGACCCACCACCACTCCACCCCTTCACTTTGTTTTTTTCCTCCTTTGACTCTATGATGGGTGGACCCCGCTCACTTTCTTCCACCTTCCCCCGAGTCGGACGAACACACCGTGCACACGCACGCACCAGAGAGATCGCGTCCGAGTCGAACTCGAGGCCCTGGTGGACCTCGTGCAACCCTGGGACACCTCACGTGAGGAAAAGCCCTTGCGGGACCCCAGACCCCTTCTCCCGATCCCTCCCGTCGATGCACGCTACTGCCTCGACGAAACAGATCTCGCCGTGGAGCTCGGGTCGCCGTAGTCTTCGCCGCAAGGATTCGTTGTCGTAAGACCACCATCGGTCGTACTATTTGCTCCCTTCGATCCCCCTCTCAACTATGCACCTACCTGACGTAAATCTATGGCTGAAAACGTAGCGGAGCGAGCTTCTCGAGCGAACCCGACGCCGCTGGGGCATCTGCATTTCCCGTCGTTGCCGCTGGCCACAAAGGACACCCGCATCGCCGTTTTTGCCACCAGCGTGACCTCCATCGTCCGCCACATCCGCCCATCACGTCGCCTTCGCCGGAGGACCACCGCAGCAGCGCTGCTGCCCACGCCCGAGATCGCCCCGTTTTTCTCTGTTTCCGGTGAGCACGCGCGCACAGACACACCTTCGGCCAATCCTAAAGCGACACACTACATTTGCCGCATTTTCAGCTCAAAACGGAGTTTCTTTTATAGATTTTTAACCCATATTTATTTAGCTATAGCTTCTAATCTGTATACCCAAATTAAGTAATTCTTTTTTTATCTTTTCACTATGACCAGTACAATACATCAAAATCAAATTTTCGCACGTTGGCACTGTTCAAATTTGAATTTGATCAAATTTAAATTGAGTCTTCTGGAGGCCATAACTTTCAAACCATTCGTCCAAGTTGATCGTTTCTTTTTGTGTTGTGTTCCTATTGATTTCTAGATGATTTGTACCTACTATTATGCTACTGTTTTTGTGATCTTAAAAATGATTTCTTGCTGTTGGTTTTATTTGGTGTTATTTGAGTGTGGTGATTTATTTATTGTGTTGTTTGAAACATGTAGATTGTCCGGAGTGCGACGCAAACTATTGTCGGGAGTGTGATCTTTTGAACCAGAATCAAGGCAAGTTACATGTTGATCATCCTTCACCTATTGTTTTTCTATGCATGTAGTCTATATCACACTATGAATTTATGCATGTATAGGAATATTATTATTATGCTATGCTATTGAGTTATCTCCTCGTCGATGAAGATGGCGGTAGTGTAGTTTTTCTATGCTATGTAGACGGGATTGGTTCGTGTATTCATTGAGATTATGTGAGGATTGTAAAATTAATTGAGTAGTAACTAAGGATATAATTCACCTCTGGGCGGAATTAGTTTTGTTGGGTGGTTTCAAGAACATCATGGTTTCGCCCCTCTGAATGTAAGTGGAATGCCGCCGAGGTTCAAAAAGATTAGACAGACTTAGTGACTAGTAGCTTCCATGCGCAACCACTAGCTATATGGACTCTAGCTTAGTTGAGTAGGTTATGGGAGCCTCGCCTGGGCAAAGCTAGCAGATGTAGATATGAGTAGGTGTACCGGCTACCGTTGGGTGGAGGTGACTGCTTCTGAAAGGCTTCGTCTCAATCTTAGGGTTGAGTCTAGTGGGTAAAGTGTGCAAACCTCTACAGAGTGTAAAAATTGATCATGATTAGTTGTGTCCCCGGTTACGAACAAATTTGAGCAGCTAGACCATTACACTTGTTGGATGATCTTGACTGATGTTACCTTAATAAAAATTGAGTGGGAAACTTAATAATGGGGATAGGTTGGAATTGGAGTGACCAATTCAACCATATGTGTTAACTGTAGCAAGACACCACATAATAGCGCCTGCGATGCTAATGTGATCTCACACGAGTAGCAAAGATGGGCCATATGTGAAGTTTGACATATCTCAAACGGTTGACTGATGACTCTCGTTTGTGATAGATGCGGACATTCCATACGCTTAGTTTTGTCAAACATTTGCCTTCGTTTATCACCATCACCGACATTTTTTCCGTGTCATGTGGGATGGACCCCCCTATCGCCCACACAGACAAGGCGACAATTTAAACATACGTCGCGAAAAGGGGTTAAAAACCGTTTGCATAGCACATCGCTGCACCAGTGATAACTCATGTTCGACCTTTCGGTCTTCCCTATTCTGAGGCCATGTCTGTACATGCTAGGCTTGTCAAGTTCAACCCAAGTATTATGCATGTGCAAAACTAGCTTACACCCGTTGTATGTGAACGAAGAGTCTATCACACCCGATCATCACGAGGTGCTTCGAAACGACGAACTTTCCCAACGATGCATACTTGGGGAGAACACATTTTTATCTTGAAATTTAGTGAAGGGATCATCTTATAATGATACCGTCATCCTAAGCAAAATAAGATGTATAAAAGGATAAACATCACGTGCAAATCAACAAGTGAGACGATATGGCCATCTTATGCTTTTGATCTCCATCTCCAAAGCACCAGCATGATCTCCATCATCACCGACATGACACCATCATCTCCATCATCATGATCTCCATCATTGTATCATCACGTCGTTGTCTCGCCAACTATTGCTTCTACAACTATGGCTAATGCATAGCGATAAAGTAAAGCAATTACATGGTGTTTAATTGACACGCGGGTCATATAATAAATTAAAGATAACCCTATGTCTCATGTCGGTTGCCGTTCTCAGCGACATGCAAGTCGTCATAACTATTACAAAACAGGATCATCTCATACCTCAACAAATATGAAATCACGTCTTGGCCATATCACATCACAACATGCCCTGCAAAAGCAAGTTAAACGTCCTCTACTTTGTTGTTGCAAGTTTTGTGTGGCTACTATGGGCAACTATCAAGAACCATTCTTACCTACGCAAAGCCACAACGGTGATAATCAAATTGCCTTTTAACCTTCTACAAGGACCGCCTATGTCAAATCCGATTCAACTAAAGTGGGAGAGACAGACACCCGCCAGCCACCTTATGCAAAACAAGTTGCATGTCAGTCGGTGGAACTGGTCTCTTGTGCGAGGACAAGTAAAGTTGGTCTGGGCCGCTTCATCCCACAATACCGCCAAACCAAAATAAGACAAGGGAGCTAAGCAATCTGAACATCAACGCTCACAACTTCTTTGTGTTCTACTCGTGCAAATCATCTACGCATAGACCTAGCTCATGATGCCACTATTAAGGAACGTTGCATGGGAAACAAAAAAATTCCTACGAAATACCCAAGATCTATTCAATGTAGATGATAGCAACAAGAAGGAGAGGTGTCTACATAACCTTGTAGACTGAAAACGTTAACGATCTAGAGATCATGGTTGGCGTAGTCGTACTCGCGTCGCGGTCCAATCCGATCCAAACACCGCACGTGCGGCACCTCCGAGTTTAGCACACGTATGGCTTGGTGACGTCTCCTCCTCCTTGATCCAGCAAGATAGGGAGAAGAGGTAAATGAGATCTGACCCAACACAGCGTGGTGGTGGTGGTGGTGGTGGTGGCAGCGGAATTTTGGCAGGACTTCGCCAAGCGCGTACCGGAGAAACGCGGGAGGAGTTGGGAGAGCCAATGAGAAAGGGTGAAACGCGGAGACAAGGGAGAAATCCCTTTAAACATGAAGATAACATCTTATCTCTAGATTCAACCCTTTAAATTTAGAGATAAGATCTTATCTCTAGCTTTAAACTACAAGTGCCTTGGGGAATGGTGCACCCAGCCCACGTGGGTTGTATCCCCACCCCTTGGTCCATGTGGGCCCTTCCTGGGTCGTTGGGCCCCACGGTGGAACCCCCGAAACCTTCTAGAACCTTCTCGGCACTCTACCGAAAAATTGTCGAACTTTTTCGGAAACTTGAATATGACTTCCCATATATAAATCTTTACCTCCAGACCATTCCGGAGCTCCTCGTGATGTCCCGGATCCTATCCGGGACTCCGGACTACTTTCGGACTTTCCACTATTAATATCTCAACATTACCCTAGCGCTACCGAACGTTAAGCGTGCGACCCTACGGGTTCGAGAATCATGTAGACATGGTCGAGACACCTCTTCGATCAATAACCAATAGCAGGACCTGGATGCCCATATCGGTTCCTACATATTCCACGAAGATCTTTATCGGTTGAACCACGATGTCGAGGATTCAATTAATCCCATATGCAATTCTCTTTGTCCGGCGATAGGTTACTTGCCCGAGATTCGATCGTCGGTATCTCCATACCTAGTTCAATTTCGTTATCGACAAGTCTATTTACTCGTTCTGTAATACAAGATCACGTGACTGATCCATTAGCCACATTTCTTGCAAGCTTCTTGTGATGTTGTATTACCGAGAGGGCCTAGAGATACCTCTCCGTCATACGGAGTGACAAATCCCATTCTCGATTCACGTCAACCCAATAGACACCCTCTGAGATACCTCTAGAGCACCTTTATGATCACCCAGTTACGAAGTGATGTTTGATAGAACACAAGGTATTCCTCCGGTGTCAGGGAGTTGCATGATCTCATGGTCTTAGGAACATATACTTGACATGTAGAAAGCAGTAGCAATAAACTTAAGTGATACGATCATATGCTAAGCTTACGGTTGGGTCTTGTCCATCACATCATTCTCCTAATGATGTGATCCCGTTATCAAATGACAACTCATGTCTATGGTTTGAAAATCTTAACCATCTTTGATCAACGAGCTAGTCTAGTAGATGCTCACTAGGGACACGGTGTTGTTTATGTATCCACACATACATCCGAGTTTCCGGTCAATACAATTCTAGCATGCATAATAAACGATTATCGGAAATATGATAATAACCAATTTATTATTGCCTCTAGGGCATACTTAGGGGTTTGTCCAAAGTGGACCCTCAAACCGCCTGCATCCGTCCGGACCGTGCGGTCCAGACGTGTTTTGCCATCCAACGCATGCCTATATCGGTTCGGCGACCGGTCCGATTGCACTTTTCCCGCAAATTATAACCAAAGTGGGGGTGGATTTGCGGGAGTCCCGACAACACACACGTAGGACTCCGACACCCCGGCCCGCTCAAATCCCCCTCCCGGTCCCATTCTCTTCCACTCCGCCCATGCTCCCCCATACTTTGCATCCGCGCCCTCCTCCTCCGACATTGTCGTTGTACCCCTCTGGCCGCCACCCAGGCATTGTCGTACGTCCGCACCCACCACCCACAAACCCGCTCACCTTGTACTAGGATGTTGTCCACCCAGGATCCATCCACAGCGAGGTACCTCCGCCCACTGTCGACGACATCCATGGCGGTCACCACGCCCAACAGATGTTCGATCAAATTCCATTGAGGTTATTTTCGAACTTCATGTCATTTTTTGAAGTACGGAGATGACGGGGTACTCGGGCAAGGATGATCAGTTGTTGTGCAATGCATGGTTGGCCGTATGTGCGGATTTCATAGGCAGGAGCGGAAGGGGGCTCTTCTGGCAGCGCTTGCATGATTTGTTTCACGCATGAAAGCACATTGCGTCCTACGACATGCACATCATCCATGAACACAATGTGAAGTCGTTAGCATATCAATGGTACACCATCCAGACCACCGTCGCCAAATTTTGTGGCTCAATTGATATGCTGGAGGCAAGGTGGGTATTGCACACGACAGCCAAGGAGATCGTAAATTTTGCTTCTTCTTGCTCAACTTGTTGATTGATTGATTGATCCACTCAATGTTGCTACACATTGTTTAGCCTCTACGCGTACGCCGTGATGTAACATAGGATAGAGGACATACCATTTACGCGCATACACTGTTTACGCACATACACTGTTGGACGAAGCTCAAGTGGCAATGCGTGTGGGAAGACATGATTCGTTCATGAAAAACTTGTAAAACATCCGGTTAATCTCGTTGAATTTGAACTATTTCTCATTTAATTTAAACTATTTCTCGTTGAATTTGAATATTGTTGTACTAGACTTATTCACATGTTATGTATGGATGATTTGTGTTGTTGTTCTATTTGAACTTTGATGAATTCCATCGTATTTGATGAATTTCGCCTGATTAGTTCAAATGCGGTTTAAAATGTATGGGGATAACGTTGGATGGTCGTCTTCCGCATCTCTATCTACGGACTAGTCCCTTGTTCGTGGGCGTGCGGTGTCGGTTTGCGGGTCACTCCGTGAACGAATGTGGTGTCGCCGTGTCGGTTTGCGGAGTCAGGGTTGGAGATGCAGAAGAGGTAAAAGTGTAAAAAAGGCAAGCAAGATTGAAGACTTACGTGCAGGGAAGAGAGGCAGTGCAGCGTGAGCCTATGTGTGCTAGCGTTTCTTTCTTTTTTTGTACTTTCACAATAATTATGCACGCAACCCAGGCTGGCACTGCTGCTGCGAGAGAAAAAAGAAAAGGAAAAGTGACTGACGAGGAATTGCCCCGCGAATCGCGCGGGACTTCTGCGCGAGCTGCAGTCTCCGGTCGTGTCGTTGCCGGCCGTGCCGGGCCCACACCCAGGTGAGCCAACTCGCGTATTGTTTAGATTCTGTTTTCCTGATGCACTTGCGTGCATGCAGCGTTGCAGTCTGATCTCTTCGCCTTCCCGCCCCAAGTAGGATACGCGCTTGCGTCCGCTGCTTGGATCCTTGATTGTGCACTTGACTCCCTACCTTTACCTGCAAACTAGGAAATTGACCGTGCGTTGCAACGGAACAAATGTTGTCATCTTCAGTGATAACGATGGTAGAGATTAAACATATCAAATTATTTAACAGTAATGACAAATATACAAATTTAAACTTGGTTCATACCAATGTTGGGGATATCGCTTATTGGAAACTTATCGGTCAACCCAGGATAAGGGGTAAATCGGCCTGTTTATCGACATATCGGCTGATTTATCGGTCGATTTATCTTATCGGTCAGGCACCGGTAAGCGATAAATCAGACGATTTATCGACATATCGGGGGTATCTTGAAAGTGGTTCATACATAAGATGTCTTACATAAATGAAAATGAAAACATAAGTCGCTTCTACAAATTATGTTAATTGTCTTCTTTCAGTGTATAACACAACTTTTATGCGAGTATATCTTTTTATACAATATCCTTAGGAATTTCCCAACAATTTTTTTTGTGTTTGGCCAGACAAAGAGGCTTGCCGTGTGACAAACACCCCCATCCATTTATAAATGGGAAGTGAAATAACCAAAGTATATGATCCTTCAAGTTTAAAAACCCCATCATTTACAAAAGATAGGATGATAAGTCAACTGACAATGATAATACTTAGAACACGTTGAGAGTCCGTGCAACATAGTAACTGACCAAGATTAGCCTCGCAAATAGTAACTCAATATTTAAAACGACAAAAAACATGAATGCCCAGAAGGTGCAAACTTGCGACCAAAATTATCCATTAAATTTTTGCAGGACCTAACATTGAACCGAGCGCAAATTTGGGGTACGAAATTTCCCATGATTGTAATGTACATTCGAGTGGCTGTATACTTCAGAAAAAAGTGAATGAACTACAAACTACTCTCTTTTGGGGGTCCCAATCTATTTATTTAGATAAGTAAAAAAGATTCATTAAGACTTTAAAATTAAACAATAGTGGACAAAGCCAATGGTCAATTAAGCAATTCAACTCGTTGAGCAAAGTGAACAAAAGTAAAATGATTAGATGGACATTAGTGAACCGGAAGTTCTTACAATACCTACATTAATTAGAAAATTAAACCATACATGCATTTCTCATAGCCATACACTTACAAAACTTTTATCATATTGGAATCAATCTTGTACAACTGTTCACACCAATTGTTGATTTTAACGCCCTCCCCTGTCTTTGGATGAATCAAGAAAGGACAGTTGCTTAACCATGTCCAGCAGCCTTTTTATTAACGTGAACCCCTTGTATCATCACCACAAGGATTTCTTATATTTCGATCATGAGAAGGAAGATTAATAGAATCCCTCTTCTGCCTTCTTGTACAACTGAAATATTGCAAGGTTCAGAGTTATGACGCTGGGTACTGTTGTACCCTTCAATAAGCAACAACTGAACGTGTAGTAGGCTCTGAACTGAAATTCAATTTCATGGACCAGCTTTTGCCTTTTCCTATGCTTCCTTTACCTCTCCAAATTTAAAGAAGGAAAGAACTGAAAAAAATATTACCTCATAAGATTCCTTAACCAAGTGTTCATCCACCCAAAAGCATACATCTGAAGCAAAATTCAGTCCTACTTTACACGGAATACATAACTCTCTGTAAACTTTACTTGGAATGTTTTCGAGCGCTATGCCTAATCCAATTAACTAAACTGAAATGAACTGGTGATATATTCAAGTAAAGCACAACGTTGGCACATTGAGTACTGGAGAATGACGCAAGCTGAATTACCAAGCTAACAAACTAATAAAGTAGAGCATACTGGATGCCTCTGATCTTCACATAACAAGGAGGAAAAGCTTACCTTTATTCATTGAGTGTGGGATCTGAGAACTTCACTACTTAAGAAGACACTTATCCATTCTTGATCACGCTGCTTCATTTACCTTGCACCAAACCATGTCATGTAAAAAAATCCGGCACAGATCACAACGAAAAAACAGTCTAGATATTCACATAGCAAATCTGGTAACAAGCCAAGGGGATGGAGTACAAGGAATTTCACCAAGGATGAAGTACAGGTTTCTGCAAATAGTCAATTATAAAGGCTAAATATAATCCACGGTTCAATAATCTGCAGATTCACAGGTGACTCGTTTATAAACATTTCACAAACTCACATGTTAAGGAGATACTATGATCTCAATCACACAAATGTACGAATCTCATGCACATCTCTGCTCTGAAAAAATGACCAATTTCTTAGATCTGACAACAGAAACTTGTACAGCGTTTCAAGAATCTTCAGACAGCTCAAGCATTGCAATCTGCAGCAATGGCCAGTGCAGCACAGGTAGACATGCCCACCAGAAAAGTGGAACCTGTTCCATCCCCGGAAGGCAAAGATATTGCTTGGCCCTATAAACCATCTTTGTCGAACCATAAAGAAATTTACCACAGGGAAACCCAAAAGCATCTAGAAATCTTGATTCTTGCACATCATTCAATTTCAGGCAGACGCTGCGTCACTGAAATCGAGCGTCGCACCAATCCGAGCCGACCCCACCATTAATTCCCAGAGACATCTAGCAAGTATAGTGGTATAACTGGGCATGTTTTCTGAAGAGGGGGAGGACAAGCGGCACTTACTGGTCTCGGAGACGAAGAGGAGCAGCATGACGATGGTGGAGACGAGCATGCCGCCGCCGCCGGAGAGCGTGCGCTTGTAGAAGTACTCGTTGAGTTCGGGTAGGCGCCGAGCCCCTTGAGCTTTTGCAGGAGGCCCTCCATCTCTCTTTTCCTTCTCCACTGCCGCGGAGACCGCCGGTAGGCAGCAACAACTTGCGAGAACCCCAATCCTTCCGATCCGAGAGCGGACGGGGCGGCTGGGGCGCGCGCTTGTGCGATAGGGTTTGACCGGCGCGAGATTCCGACGGTGAGAAATTTGGGAGGGGTTCTCGAAGACCCGGTTACTTTCGCGAGAGGAGACTACTCGCGCGGCGTGATGTTTCTATCTCAGCCTTATATTCCATATCGAACGGCGGGGATGGCACTAAGGCAGACACACCATCATCACCAACTCGCTTTTTTATAGGAGTAGATTGTGATATAATGTTGGTCAGTAAGAAGCAAGGCCTGCCTTTCCTTGATTGTGATTTTGTTTCACCGAAACTATAGTGTTCACGACCAAATTTCAATTACCTGACGTTTGAAATGAACTAGTGGTTGGGGCCCGCCATTGCGGGCCTCCTGAGAGGTAGCTGGGCGGTGCCAGGTGGGAATGCGCCCCTTCTAATTAGTTTTATGTCATATGTGTCGTATAGTTGCATACAAGCAATGATATGCTTCAGATCAGAGCCAAAATACAGACTATGGAAGCAATGGCAAATGCAAATATAACAATAAGATAGAGCAGTACAAATGCAATGCACATTATCACGCTTTGGACGAAAGAGATACAAATTCTGGTAGAAATGTCGCAGCATAAAAATGATTCACGATGTAAATTTACAAGCATGCAGATATCAACATTTAGGCAGTACAGAAGTAATTTCATGTGTATACTATTGAGATCTGTATCAGTATGAGTTAAAATAGAAGTAAAGACAGCTAGTTGATGGATGGTTTTATTTTCATAATAATTCGTGAGCACAGCCCATGAAAACATAACTGAAGATATACTAAAAACCTATGAAGTTCCTAGTTCACTCATCAAATGGCTAATATAGACATTCTAGAATCGGAATCATGCTGAACAGTATGCCATAACAAATCATCCGTAGGTAAGACAAGACTATCTTGGTTTATTTTCTGTACCAGCTCAGATCTCACATTTTTGTGCAGAAGGGGCACATACCCTGAATATATCAACTATCCATGATTTCCCAGTGCCTTGCTTAAGGACCATTTTTAAAAGAATTCGTGGAAAACCTCAAGATTGGTCCAGCCCAGTTTGGTTACACATGCATTCCACTTCCCACAAATCTGACTTAAAAAATTGTCGAGCCAGCACTAACGTTTTGGACAGGATATTAGAGTCAATTATATGAGTAGAAGTTATCTAGAGTAGGAAACTGAGGATAGATACCCTTCTCTGCTGAGTGTACGCAAGGGCGGCCAATGACAAAACTGAACGGTGTTGAGAAATTCAACAGCTTGGCCACCAGTCTGACACAGTTCTTGGTCTCAGCAGCTTAATCAGAGGTGACGACCGTCCAGTTCGCTTCAAACAGCTCTCGCATGTCAACAGGAGCAGACCAATCCTAGTGGATATCAGTTTTCATGAACTCGTGCTTCTAAAGTCATGAGATGCTCAGTAGATTAGTCCAATTCATCTGCAAACACAACAGAGAGCAAAGGAAGTATAAAGTAAGAAAAAGGATCCAAAGTAGAGCAATGCATACTGCAGGCAACAGTACTCAGTTATTAATGCACTTAGATAATAAAGAAGAGACTGAACCTCTTTTATGAATTGTTTGTACTGATGAAGGCAGAGTTGAATCGCTCAATTCAAATCCTTTGTAACCTAAAGAGCACTGTTGGTGAATCAGAATCTAACATTGACATTGTTGCGAAATATCATTTAAATCTTGCTTTTTTGACCTGCAAAAAAATGACTTCCTAAATCTTGCTAATTCAATAGGGAATAACATTAAGAATGATGCAGACATGTACAAAATTGAAATTAATTCATATATCGAACAAATTTGCATAGCACATTGACCAATCAGAGAGAGAAAGAAATAAGTACAGGAAGAAGGGAAGATGTAGTAGAATTTATGACAGACCAACTTAACGATCAATTCCCTGACCGCTAATCGCACTTGCCGCCGGCCTCCATCTTTTCTGAGTACATCATCTCGCTGTGAATCGAACAAGATGCACCCCCTTCTCCTACTGGAGACGGAGTTGCGCTGGTGGAGGACGAAACCACCCATGCAGACCGAGCCCAGGGCAAACCCAAGGAGGCGCTCCTGTGCACAGATCACCGGGAACCCACAAGAAACCGAGCCGAGTGAATCAATCGTTCATAGAAAAAAGCATTGTATGTAGAGAATGTTGTACCTCACTGATGAAAAGTTAATATGTCACTTAACTGATGATAAGTCTGTTTGTCCTTCAGTTAAAATGCTATATATTTCTTTAGTTATATTCTTCTGGTCTTACCATCCATTTGTTAGTTGACTGCAATTTTTTGCAAGATGAAGCCAATTGCTATAAGTTTAGTAGCTTTATGATCCATCGTAGTTCAGACTATTTAAAGTTATAACGAACACATGAAATTGTTGTGTTGCCTCATCACCGTTCACACCCAAATCCATCATCCCAGATCCTTTTGATTCCTAGTACTGCACAAAGGCATCATCCATCTCCTATGACTGTTAAACCCATCACCCCAGATCTATTCCCTATGCTAGAGTTCATACTGCCAAATACTCGTAAATCGCAGCACACATCAAGCCCTGAAATCATCCAAACAAAGCAACTAACCAAGAGATGGGACATCACATTTGAGAGATAAAAGCTCACCTGAGAGGATCCTCCCTCCCTCGATTTGGGGCGCTGCTGCTAGTTGTCTCCTTTGTGGACGGAGGCGAGCTGTGGTCGAGCGGACGGCGGCGCGGCGAGGAGAAGTCAGGACAGGGTAGAGCCGCACGGAAGAGAGGGAAGGACGGCTTGCGCGTCGTCTGCTGCTTGACGTCGGCTGGCGTCCCTGGTAGAAGATTTGGTCGATGGTTGCCGCGCCGGCGACTGGGAACACGAGGAGGAGGGAGATCGGCGCCCTTGCCCTTGTCCGGCCGGCGAACCTCATCGGCGACCTCCTGGCTTGCTCCTCTCCCCTACCCAGCCTCGCCGTCCACGACCTCACGGAGCAGGCGGGTCGTCCACGATCTCAACGAGCCCGTGCCGCCCAGCCCCTATCACCTGGATGCGCCGCATCGCCCCGCCACCGCCGAGAAATTTGGGCGAGGATCATCCGTGGATAAGAGAAAGACGAGTGGAAGGGGAGGGGACAAGGGGTGGGGGCAAGGGTGGTCGCGTGGGGAGATCACCCATGGAGATTGTGACAGCGGCTGGTGCCTCACGTTTCCTCGCATTAATGGCTGCGTTTTACTCTGCCTTCCTTTTTCTCGCTCCGCCACAGTAAAAATCAACGTGTACACAACGAGAGAGCGCCCCTGATGCGCCGCATCGCCCTGTTAGAAATTAATTAGTACTAGTACTACCTCTGTTCGTTTTTATATGACGTTTTAGGCATTCAGACACAGCTAAAACAGTACAAAGCTGGCTGTCTGAACGTCTTATAAAAACGAACGGAGGGAGTAGATTAATTAGCACGTGTCTGTTTTTTTAGGAAACTTTATAACCTTTATTTAGTTAAAGACAGGAATCTCTGCCTCTATTACATTCATGATACAATTAGGCGCTACAGAACACCACACAACACCGAAAATCCAAGTCTGCTCCCAGGCTCATCTGCTCTCGGTCAGAAAAAAAATCAAAACAAATACTAGAAAAATTCAAAAAAATCCATTTTTTTTGCGTGGTAGATATTTTGTTGCGTGAGGTTCGCTCCAAATTTCCACTTATTTGGACATCTGAGCAGCTCTTGACAAAAAAGACAAATCGGGTCAAAACAGTGCGTGAACAGTAAACCTTTTTTACAGACCCGATTTGTCTTTTTTGCTGAGAGCTGCTCAGATGCCCAAATGAGTTCAAATTTTGAACGGACCTTACGCATCAAATTATCTATCACACAAAAAAAATTGGAATTTTTTGAATTTTTCTAGTATTTTTTTTAATTTTTTTCGTCGGCGCGGGTGCAGCTGAGCTCGGGAGCCAAATCGCCGCTTCCACACAACACACACTTCATCCCCTACAGCTAACTTAGCTAAAATATGAGTAACTCTGTTTGTTGATCTTCTTCTCCAAGTGATCTTACATCCCTGCCAGCCCTGCATAAGTCTTTTAATTTCTTCCACCAACGGTCCCGCCATAGATAGGTTTTTATTAGCATCATTGATCATACATACAGCCTGACGACAGTCAAGTTCAACATGAATTTTCTGAATTCCCAATTCTTGTCCAAGTAGCAAAGCCTTCTGACATGCCAATAGTTCTGCCTTCTCCAGATTAGAAATGTTTGGAAAGAAGTGAGCCCCGACACCCCTAAAGGCTCCATTGTGATCTCGAAGGACCACCCCACCTCCTCCATTACCTGTTATTTTAGAAATAGCACCATCCGAATTTGCCTAAACCCAACCATTTTCCGGTGGATTCCATCTCTCAAAACACACCAAGTTCGACATACTCGATTTCTTCTGGACAGTCTCATTCCATTCGTCCATAAATCTAGATACAGAGATTGATATTTCATGTGGTTGTTTAATTTTAATACCATCCCGGGCCTCATTTCTTGCCATCCATAATCCATATAAACCTTGCATGAGCATCTCCCTCTCCTCATCTCTCGATGTACCATCCAATTCATAATCCAACGTCCAAGTTCATGATTAGTCTCCAACCTCTCAGATATGACTATACTCTGAATTTCCCTCAACTCTGAAAGATGTCTCCAAAACAGTTGAGAGTGAGGACAATTCCAAAATCTATGATTTAGTGTTTCTTCTCTACCACATGCAACACAAAAGATACCAGGCTTGATTCTTCTCCTATATAATTCTGACACAGTGGCCAGCCCATTGAGAATCACTCTCCAAGAGTGAACCTTAATCTTATTTGGGATATGAGTACCCCATAATGCCAACCAATTCTTGTGAGAATTCACATTCGAAGATGACTCCTGTCGCCCAGATTTAGCTCTTTTCATGCCGATTAATAAATGATATGTTGAACGGACAGCGAACACCCCATCCTTAGTATAATTCCATGCTAAATAGTCTTTTGTTCCTACCCCACCAACTGAAATATGTTTGATATCTTTAGCATCATCAGGAATGAACATCTCATCAACTTTAGCATTATTCCAGTCCGAACCATCCTCATTCAGCAAATCACTCACACGAGTGGTACCTTGCAAATAAATTTGGCCCAAAGGTTGTAAAGAACCCTTTCTAGGAATCCATTTATCATGATGAATTAGAACCTTAGATCCATCACCTATACGCCAAATTGTACCTTCCCTAAGAAGATCACGCCCAAATAGAATACTTCGAAAAGTGAAAGATCTATTAGCAGGGCAAGTAGCTTTCATAATAGAAGAGTCTTTGAAATATCTGGCCTTAAGGACTCGTGCACATAAAGAATTTGGAGACTGAAGAATCCTCCATGCTTGTTTAGCAAGAAGTGCTTGATTAAAAGCCTCATAATTACGGAAACCCATCCCTCCTTCTTTTTTTGTCATACACATCTTGTCCCAAGCTACCCAATGCACCTTCCTTTCACCATTGGCTGATCCCCACCAGAAGTTTGAAGAGATAGATGTCAGATTCCGGCACATTTTCTTTGAGAGTTAAAAACAGCTCATAGTGAAAGTAGGTGTTGCTTGTAATCCCGATTTTACACATGTCTATTGTTAAATAGCACATGCTAATTAACGAACAGTCATTAGCAAAGGGGTGTGTCCAATCCCGAACAGTCATGTCTCTTCTCTCTCTATTGTCAACAGGCATCTGTTCTGGAGGGATGCCTCCGAACAGACACCTCTTGTTGCCACCTCTTCCAGATGTATATAAGAATCAATAGAAATCAGGACTAATCGTCCATTCACTTTCATTTAATCTCGTTTTACTCTAACACGTTATCAGAACATAGACTCTGCCGTGAGACTAATCGCATGTGGCAAAAGACAATGGAATCCGGCCGGCGGGCAATACGTGGAGACGGGCCTTGCATGTACTGCAGACTTCGGCCATGAAACCGGCAGGTGTGAGGCGCTACGGCGCTGCTCCCAACGGCACATCGTACCATTTACATCGCGAAATATCATTTGAAGCCTTATGTCTTCATATATTACATAAAATGTAAATTATTAAATTTTGCATCTATATGTATTACCACAGTGATACTAATGCAAAAGAATGTTTTGTGTACATTTATTCCTTCGGAATTTAAGACATTATATGTCTTTACGACAAACATTTCTTATGATATGTGTTTTTAGGACAGCAACTATAACTTTGAAATGGAAATTAAATTTTCTTGCAAACATTGCTATAAATTCAAAATAAGAATTATAAAGGTCATACTTAATATGACAAACCTAAAATTTATTTGTGAATCACAAGGTATTGGTGGTATCTACTGCACAATTTGTAGATTATCCATCAATGTTGTGAGGTCTATGTCTTGTCATTTTGATAAGATGACTACCTTCAAAGTGCTCTTTCAAATATTAATATGTGACTACCTCAAGATATCATAAGGTAATAATGGCATCTACTGCAAAATTTTGCAGACTATCCACTATTACTGCAAGGTCTACATCATGTTATCCTGACATATGACTATCTTCAAAGTGATTTTCTTAAATATAGCATAACATAAGGTAATAGAATTATGAACATCTACTGACAAAAGTCAGACTATGTTTTCTATTACTGCGAGATCTACATCACATCCGGTGATTATCTCAAAGTGTTATCCTATATAAATTGAGGTCTACACATGTGGTTATTAAAGCATCAGCTATTCTAAAATTTGCTCCTCTTAAGCAATTATTGTGGTTCACTAAAATGATTTACTCTCATAGTAAATACACACTCGCTATATGTCAAAATGGTAGTTTGTGATAATATCAACTATTCAAGCCTCATTTTGCTTGAATATGTCATAGGAAACTATGCAAATATTTGCATTTACTTGCAATTACTTTCTATTACATTGGTAACATACATGGCAGTCGAGCCTATATTAATATTTCTAATTATAGTGTCGTCCGTCCATCAAGATGGATACTATAATTTATAGCAAGTGTCTCAAACACTTTTGCAATGTCCACATCACATTGTGATGATACTTTCATAGTGACTAGCCAATGTTAAACATGTAAAGTCTATACGTTTTGGCAGTGACTCTAAAGTCACACACTTCCTCAAGAATGACATCCAAAACATTAGCAATAATTTCATCACATGTGTTGTATTGAAGG
Source organism: Elymus sibiricus (assembly GCA_039707655.1). Taxonomy (NCBI): domain Eukaryota; kingdom Viridiplantae; phylum Streptophyta; class Magnoliopsida; order Poales; family Poaceae; genus Elymus; species Elymus sibiricus. The sequence continues at coordinate 278,113,291 of CM077665.1, forward strand.
ATACACCAAGGTTCACCAACGATCACCTTGGCCATGATTGTTCTCAAACAAATCATTTTACCCATAGATATTTATTACTCCTAGAAGTAAATTAAATAAATGCATGAGCATTTTCATGTAACACATGAATGGCATTTCCAAATGCACTAAATTCATGTTAGGTGAGATTATTTATTTAAGATGATTCATGACATCAGTCATTGTATCCATCCATAGTATTATTGCTACTATAACTCCACCTACAGGAAAATGTGTTATGGATATTCTCTTAATAGCTAAGTAAGTACATATTGCATTTTATATGTCACGAACTTCACTTAGTTCTCGAGCTAAGTACATAATGGATGAATATTTATTCACCTTGAAAATATCGTTTTCAAATGATCACAAAGACAACTCTCCAGCTTGTCAAATGTGTGGTTATATAAATATCATACCTACGATTACCAAACCCTCAAACATATAGTCAAACCACACCACAAAATTATTAAAAGGGAAATCATTGGGATATTTGAAAATTTTCAAACATACAACCAAAAATATTCTGGTAGTTGATTGTTCTCAAGATCTTCATCAAAAGAAGAATCAAAATCTAGTGCAGTAAATGGTGGATGAACTCATTTGCACTCAATAATATCGGAGACCTCGGGTAATCTCCTATTTATCCCAACATATTATTACCTATACGTGTACTACTACATGTAGTAAAATGTCCAATATCATATCCCTCGGATACAATATTTGATAAATTTGAATGTATGTTTCAATTCATACTCAATATTGTTGCGTACACAATGATTTTATAAGTATTAATAAATTAAATATTAGGCTTGATAGCCTTAACCATCCTGGTTTGGGGAGGATTAGAAAATTATTGACAGTTCTGCTGGTCACAACTTAACAAGTTGTAAAATATCCCAAATCATCAGATCTTATGTGCACCGCATGTGCCATAGGGGAAATCAGTTTTAAGGCACTCTCATCCTTAACATTCTAAATGAGTCACTCATTCTTCCTTGAACACATTCAGAAGATACGTGGATTACTCAACCATTATGGGGTATTATATAGATACTTCATGGTACTCATGGAAACATTTATAAAATGATTTCAAGTGTCTCTTGTCACACACAACCATGAATGATCTTACTAAATTAATTGCTCAACTTATCAAAGTAAGAGCAAATTATCCTAAACACAGAATAAACCCATTCGAATGGACAATGTTGTTGAGCTCATTTCATGAGCAATAGTACCTTATGTACATTCCCATAATGGTTTAGTTAAATATCATAACAAAGATAGTGAAATCAATTACATGATCAACCTTAAAGAATTGTAATTTACTAGCCTCTGCTAGACACATACAACCTTACACACCGTAAGTATGATCTAAATCATACCAACTGCATAGCATACTACTTTCCCCTTGTAGTAGTTACGTCGAAATCAACAAAGTATTTCCCATCTGCGAGAAATTCGGTTACATGCCGATATCACCACTCCAGCATACATCAATGGGCCCCCACAGAAAATTAGGGATCTATGTGAGGAATAAAAATTTCTCCGTCAATCAAAATTATTCATAGCCCGTATGCTGATTGCATCAGCAGTAAGGACATTTCCGGCATTAGGGGAAGACAAGTACCACAAAGAATGCCGAGAAATAAATTAGAAATGCTATTGGCATTCAGTCCTTATATCCACGTACTCAAATAATCTGAACTAGAAGTTTAGAATCACATATTTGCAACACATTGCAAATCTGCCACATACATTTATTGATGACAAAGGTGTCAGTCAATTTTATATTCCTGCAGAAAGAGTGGAGGTACCTGATAAACCACTCTTCTCCCGAAATGAGAGCAATAGGGGGAGAAATCTGATCACACGAGATGTAATCTCGCATATGCTTCCGCGGAAACAGAGGAAATCAAATCCTCAACCAATAAATGTAATTCAACATCAAGTTGAAAGACACCTCACCGGATGCCCATCATCCAAAGCCTGGCATAAATGTGCACAAATGTTTTGGTGCCGGGACATCGAAACACCTTGACTCCATTGTTGTAGGAAATCACAAGGAGTTAAAAGGAATAAATACATTTTCACAAATTTCATCGATTCCCCCAGAATCATATAACAGAAGTCTACATTTGTCGACATATATTTCTTCTCAAAATTGCTAAAACCTTTTGGGCCCTGAACCAAAATCCATGGTAGAGTGCCTCTTGCACTCATATTGGTTCACATAAAAGGAAGCAAGTAATGAAGAATATCACTCGCTCAACAAAGAGTGGAAGCAAGTAATGAAGAATAGCACTCGCTCAACAAAGAGTGGTATTTACCGCAGTAATACCTACTACTCATAAGTATCTCCCATATGGAATACTAAAAACTTCTCATTCATAGACAAAGTCAATGAGGTGGTGAGAAAGCGAGGCTTGTAGCAAAAGGGTTCACGCAGAGACCCGACATCAAATTATGATGTAACATACCCTCTTGGTATAAGTGGAATTATGTTTCGATAATAAATATCATTGGCAGTACAAATAATATTATCCGTGCAGTTATTGGATGAAGTGACTACATACTCATATGGCTCACTTGTTTCGGAAATTTATAACGATGTCCCTGAAGGGCTTACAATTCCGAATCCAAAATAAATCGCAACATATTTGTGTAAAACTTCAGAAGTCACTCTATCGCTTGAAATAGTCGAAAATCATATGGTAGTACCGACTAAATGAGTTTCTTATTCAAAAGAATAACTCTAATAAAGATGATTGTTTATGTGTTTTAATAAAGAAATCACAAACTTGATTTCCTTACATCACCTCGGTGTATATCGATGATTTCGTCATCAATGTCTTTACAAGACGTAAACATACACAAAATCATCTCAAGACGGAAAATTTGGATTCAATCAAATTTAGCTTAAGTTTACAACTTGAGCATTCTATCAAGAATACGTATCAGTCTACATATATCCAAAACATATACGAGAAGTTTAGTGTGGATATATCATAACTACAAATAACATGTATGGTCATACTATCTTTGATAAGGTATAAATCCATTCATACCTAGGGGTGATGATGAAGTGATACTAGGACCTGAAGTTCTATATCTCACGAATGTCAAAGCACTCATATAATTGCAAACTACGTCAGGCCTGACACTATATCTGCTATGTTTATTCAGAGTGCAAATACCAACAAAAGGTATATGGTTGATATAAGGAAAATCATCTTATATCTGAAGCTTTCAACAAATCTTGGATATTTCCATCAGGAAATACAATATATGACCATGATATGATGTAATGATATTGGCTCTTTATTTGATCCCAACAACGCCATATCAATGACTGAATTTGCTGGAATATAATAGCCTTTATATGGAAGTCATCTAAATGGACTTTAATGGTTATTTCCACTTATCATTCTGACATAATTGATTTATCTAAAAGCATTGCAAATATGCATAGCTTAGCAGAATGATTAACCACACTCAAAATCATGTGGTTGAGATTCATCATAATCACACAGCTTGATTTATCAAGATGCTTCCACTTGTGTTACTCAATACCTACAGGTTATATGAAGAGCAATATCAAAAAAGCACATTGCTCGAAAATTACTTATTCTCACGGATTATAGAAAAGTGAAGAAATAATTTGCAAACCAAATACTGTGAAAATCCAATAGATTATTCACAATGTCATGTTCATGTCAATGAAATTGGTATGAGACATCCTCCATATCTGCAAAGTTCAGGGGGAGTAATCTCCGAAATTATAACCTCTAACAATCATTAGATTACATATATTGTACTGTTTTTTCCTTCATGAGTTTTTCCCTAATGGTTTCTCATAAAAGGTTTTTAACGAGACAATATAAACACAAGTTTCCATATATGCCATATAATTTTCTCCTTATATTTTTCCCACTTGGTTTTTAAAGGAGTTTTCAATGGCATATCACATTGCACCCTTTCCCTTATGAGTTTTCTCTGAAAGTTTCTCATGACGGTTTAATGAGGCAATATCTTCTCAAAGATCATATGTCATACTTTCTATTTTTCCCATCGGGGTTTTTAAGGGAGTACTCAAGACATACTTATTGTTTCTAAACTCAATAATGAGTTTTCTCCTTCTTCAAAGGTTTTCTCATTTGAGTTATCAAGGAGACAATAATCATCATATGTTGCACTTTTTCTCCTTATTCTTTTTCCCATTGGTTTTAAAGGAGTTTTAGCAACATATCTACTCTATTCTCCTCATATTTTTCCCACAGGGTTTTTGGGGGAGACTCTCAAGATTATATTGAAGATTTCTCAAGATAGAAGATCTATATACAAAAAGCTTTCAACGATGAAACATTCAAGGAGCGGTGTTGTACAAGGGGGAGTGTTAGAAATTAATTAGTATATTAATTAGCACATGTCTGTTGTTAAATAGCACATGCTAATTAATGAACAGTCATTAGCAAAGGGGTCTGTCCAACCCCGAACAGTCATGTCTCTTCTCTCTTTCTATTGCCAACAAGTACCTGTTCTGGAGGGATGCCTCCGAACAGACACCTCTCGTTGCCACCTCTTCCAGATGTATATATACTTGAGAATCAATAGAAATCAGGACTAATCGTCCATTCACTTTCATTCAATCTCGTTTTACTCTAACAGCCCCGCCACCGCCGAGAAATTTGGGCGAGGATCATCCATGGATAAGAGAAAGACGAGTGGAAGGGGACAAGGGGTGGGGGCAAGAGTGGTCGCGTGGGGAGATCACCCATGGAGATTGTGACGGCGGCTCGTGCCTCACGTTTCCTCGCATTAATGGCTGCGTTTTACTCTACCTTCCTTTTTCTCGCTCGGCCACAGTAAAAATCGGCATGTACACAACGAGAGAGCGCCCTTCACACGTACGTTAATGTGTTTGATTACTGCTCCCTCCAATCTTGTTGCATAGGGCGTGCGTGCAGTTCTATGTCCTCGATTTGACTACGTAAAACTGTGTTATATGTCATCAAAAGCATATCGTTCGATTCATACGCAAATATAGTTTCTAAATATATTTTTTATTACATATAATATAGTTAAATTGAAGACCAAGAACTAAGCGCATATCTTATGCACTGAGCCAGATGGAGAATTATAGTTTTGCCGTCATGCAACTTTTTTTTCAGCTCCCGGCGCCACCACACCAAAAAAAAAAATCAATACAAAACAATGATGATTTTTCAAAAATAGTTTGAATTGCTTAGCACATATGGCATGTGGTAAAACAATGAAGATTAGAACATACTTTTCGACTAAAACGGATGTATAGTCTATCTCAATCCATTCAAGCCCAAACCCTGAACTAGTTCAGTACTACGTGCATTTTCTTTCTATCTTTTAGATTTAGAGCATTTTTTTATTTCTGAAAAAATAGATTCATTAACATGTTTAAAATTCATAACTAAACTTTTTTATATTTTCGAACATTTTTAATTATTTTTAATCTATTGATATTTTTGGAATTTTTGATTGATTTATTCCTGATGTTTTTTGAAATCTTGAACATTTTGGCAATTCATGAATAGTTTTTTGAAATCTTGAACATTTTGGCAATTCATGAATAGTTTTTTGAATCGTTAAAATTTTCATTAAAAATCAAATTCATGAATATTTTTTCAAACATGTAATTTTGAAGAATCAAACACTTTTTAAGATTTATGAACATTTTCTTGAGTCATATTTTTTCTTCAAAGTCCAGGGGGCTTTTTTAATTCACGAATAAATAATTATGAAGATTATTAATACATGGTGAGCATATTTTATATACTCATTGAGTATTTCTTAATCTCATTTTCTAAATTTCCATCAAAAAGTTTTCGAATAATGTCTGAACATTTATTAATACAGGATGGATATTTTATATATACATGGTTTTTTTTAGAAAAAAATAGGCTTAAAAGAAACTATTATATTCACCACAAAGAATATATGTGAAAGAAATAGAATAAATAGTAAAATAAGAGTAAAAAGAAAAAAGATTAAACATAAAACAAAAAAGGAAAAAGAAAAATATATATTTCGCAAATGAAACCAAAATCCAATGCACTCTAATGGCAGTTACGTGTTAGGGGTAGCACAAATAAAAAATATAACCATGAATGGGAAAGAAAAACTGAACTAACCATAAACTAACAAAATCACAACAAAATGGGAAAAATAATAACTCGGTCAGCTCTGTCTACTCAGCAGGAAGAACCATGAAGAAGAAACAAAACCTGACCACAAGGAAAACCAAATAGCATTAAGAAATAACATTCGTCATGGGCTACCGTGGGGCCACTGCATGAAAAGAAGAAGACACAGGTGCGATCGACGTGACCAACACAACTACACTGCTCGTGTCAAGTCATATATGTGAGCGCCTACATCGGAAGCTATATCTCGTGTATACCGTGAAGTCTGCTTCTCTCGCTTGAAGCATTTCCCGGTCACTACAGTATTGGGCTGGCCTACTAATATAGTAGGTTTTTTAACCGCGTACACTGGTTTATATCGTCCTTTTGGGTTATTCAGTATTTCTTTCTTTCTTTTTTGGTTTTATTGATTTCTTGTTTTTCACATTGTTACCCTGATTTGTATCTGTATCTTCAAAATATTTCCCTTTGTCTCTGTCCTTTTCTCTTTTGCTTCGGTTTTACTTATTTTTTTGGTTTACATTGTTTTTATATTTATCAGCACTCGAATATTAACAATTGTCGTGCATGGATTCCTTTTTTTTGTTTCCTTTTTCTATTTTTTTCTCTTCGGTTTCTTTGTTTCATTCTGGTTTCTTACCTTTTACACATTGTACATTGTTCGTATAGAGCAGGAACATTGTTTTTACACATGTTTATTATTCTTAAAACACACACTCACATTATTTTTAAATTTATGTTTAGGAACATTGCTTATACTCTTTTTTTGGGGGATATATTTTTTCATGGAGATCGTACATTTTCGAATACATTTTTCTTATAAACGTTTAACATTTTAAATACATGACTAACCTTTTTCACACAGATTTTACATTTTCCTATACATAGAAAAAAAGTTTTGTACAGGTTATACATTTTTTAAATACACGATCTGCATTTTTTTTAAACTGAAAAAGTAGGAGAGACGATCTGCATTTTTCTTTTGGATACATGGTAACAATTTTTAAAATATATGTTCAAGAAGGTCAAATACACATTGACCATCGTTTTAATGGCAATAATTATTTTTAAGAACATGAACATTTTTTATCATTGTATAACAATTCTTAAAATTTTCACGGAAATTTTTGGGAGACACTTGAATATTTCTTTAAATTGTCAGATATATTTTATAATGGAAATAAACATTTTTAACATACGAAATCATTTTCTCACTTTCTATAAACAATTTTAAATGCCACAAACTTTTTTTTGAAACACGGCAATATTTTTTGAAAAATGTCACGTAAAGTTTTCTAATGGTATGAAACATCTTTTGTTATGTTACGCAAATAGTTTTCTGCATTGTATACCCACTTTTTAAATATTACACATATTTTTTTAAAATGCGAGAACATTTTTTTGTTGTCGGATTTTTAAGAAGTTATCAAAGTTTTTGAAAATTCCGTTAAATTTTATTTATACTACATTAACATTTTTAAGTTCATGAGTATTTAAAATAAATAAGAAAATTTATGATTTTAAATATATTTTAAATTTATTATTTTCAAATACACTTGAAGGAAAAAGATATTGGTGTGATGTCCACATGACATCATCGTGACGAAAAACTTCTTTATTTGCTACCACCTCACATTAAGCGAGGCATAGGCGCGCCCGTCACTCATACCGCTTACGAGTGGTCATTCAAAAAGCTGTTATCTACAATAATGGTTATGGGCCAGCCCTTTTGTGGCCATTAGTACACTTACTTTTGTTTATTAATTGAAACTAGTACAAAATGGTTTTTAGTAATTTAAAAAATAATAAATATTCATCTCTCCCATTCATCTTAACTATCACTGATTTAGTACAATTTTGTACCAAATGAGTGACATTAATATGGATCTTAATTGTCGGTTATTTAGTACAATTTTGTAATAAATATTTTCTTTGTAATAAAATGAAAATTTATAAAATCCAAAGATGTTTGTATGCGTAAAAAAAATCATGTGTTCAGAAAACGTTCCTCTCATATCTGAAAAAATATTAATCTCATATTTGAATATTATGCAACACGTATGAGAAAATATTGCCATAAAAGCTTCATGCGTCTAAGAAAAATGTTAGAAAATATGTTGTGTAATTCTAAAAAATGTTCACATATATGTTTCCCAAAAAAGCAATAATGAAAACTATGTCCGTAAGAACAGAAAGAAAATAGAAACGAAAAAGAACAAGAACTAGAAAACAAAAAATATATCAAATTGAGAATACGTGGGGTGGGACAGGGCAATAAAATCAAGAAGGACTGAAAAAGTGAAACATGAAAACACCAATTGGGTCGTTTTTTAAGAGAAACAATTGAAGTAAGGAAACAATGAGGTGCTTCAGGAGCTTCGTTAAACTTCGCTATGAGTGGTACACATGGCTAACATTAAAGCGCCTAATGGAAAAAAGGTCTGAATGCTGTGTAACTATCGACTCTAGTCTTAAAAAAAGTGATCAACTTAATGAACCAGACTACGTTACGACACCACACGTTGGAGTTACCATGCGGTGGCAGCTACGTACCATGCAAAAGATAGTGCAAGAAGCATTTTACTCTGCATGGTTACAAAAGCAAAAGAGGCAAGCATGAAGGGAAGCTCCTATTCCGCGCGTTCACCACTGCAAAAGCCAACTGGCACCCACCACAGTGACTAGTCAATCGGCCCATGAACACGCACCACACTGAATTGTCTTATAGCGTAAAAAAACCCTAGCAAAAACTGCTAGTGGGAGGAATCGAACCCGTGCAAAAAGTGATCAACTTAATGAACCAGACTACGTTACGGCACCACACGTTGGAGTTACCATGCGGTGGCAGCTACGTACCATGCAAAAGATAGTGCAAGAAGCATTTTACTCTGCATGGTTACAAAAGCAAAAGAGGCAAACATGAAGGGAAGCTCCTATTCCGCGCGTTCACCACCGCAAAAGCCAACTGGCACCCACCGCAGTGGCTAGTCAGCCGGTGCATGAACAGGCACCACACTGAACTGTCTTATAGCATGAAAAACCCTAGCAAAAACTGCTAGTGGGAGGAATCGAACCCGCGCCACTACATCTCAGGGATTGCTTACCTAACCACTAGAACTTCTGAATGCAAGTGATTGATGAAAGCGCGAATTGGTAAGACCAATTTTAGCCGCGTTTTTATACGCTTAGATTTTTGATTTGAAAACAATTTGGGAAAGTCGATTCTTTTAAGAAAAAAATTCATTGAATTTTGAAAAAGCTCACGAATTAAAAAAAAGTCACAAATAAAAAAAGTTCATCGGTTTTTAGAAAACATCATCTTAAAAAAAGTTCGTCAATTTTGAAAAAATGATCAGCAAATTAGAAAACAAGTTCATCAATTCTGAAAAAGTTCATTGAATTTGTAACAAAACTTCATCAATTTTCAAAAAAGTTCATTGAATTTTAAAAATGTTCATCAATTTTTAAAAAAGCCCATAAATATGAAAGAAAACATAGAAATTGATAAACAAATTTATTCTTTTGAATAAAAATTCCATTGAATTTGAAAAAAGTTTATCGATTTTGAAGAAAATCATCAATTTTTCAAAAATATCATCGAAATTGATAAAAAGTTTATTGTTTCGAAAAAAACTTTATCAATTGGAAACAAGTTGAACGAATTTGAAAAAAGTTCATCAAATTCAAACAAAATCATCATTTTTGAAAAAAATAAACACATCGAAGAAAAAGTTAAAAAGAAAAAGTATATAAAAAGGATAAAGAAAATTTAAAAATCGACGAAGTGAAGAGAATAAAAGGAAAAAAGAAGTAAATTTGTGCAAATAGTCGAGATGTTCTAGTGGTTATTTTGGAATGCTCTGAACAGAGAAGTCACCAGCTTGAAAACAGCAGCACACCCTTTTTTAGAATTTTAACAAAAAATAGAAAAAAGTTAATTGGGTAGGCCCATCGTAGTGGGGGTTTGTGCGTCCTGTGACAATTATATGCTAGTAAAGGGCGACACAGGCGCAAATAGGAAATGCTGGCATGAAGTGGCAACGTGGGTATATAGAATCGAAGTTAAGCCACGGGACTTGTTTACTAGTCCAAGTGCTTCCGAGCGTTAAATATCACAATTGTTTGAAAAGCTCTTCCTTCATTTCTTTATTTTCATTATTTTTATTTTATTTATCATTTACCAAATTAGTCTATCACGTCTTTTTTTCATTTCCTTTCTCGCTTCTTTCTTTAGGTAATTTAATATTTTTTAGTATTGTTATTGTTCACTTTTATTTTTATATTTACATTCTCTTTTTCTTAAAAATACATAAACTTTTGTCCAATCTAAAACTATTTCTCTTGGCATTCATGCACATTATTATTTTTACATAAACACTTAATAATAGTAACATTACATATAAATTTTATGTTATTAAATTCTTCTTTAATTATTTTTCTAATTTTATTATTTTTAGTTTTCAGTTTTAGCATTTAAGTTGTCATTCTTTTTATATTTTCCTATTTTATATTTTCTGATACAGTCTACATTTGTTAGCATGCCTCGATTTTTCCAAATTAATGTTGAACATTAATTACATACACATTCAACATTTTTAACTACGGGTTCAAAACTTGTCACATGCGCACTCAACATTTTTTAAATACAAGGTTACATTTTCAAACAACAGGTCAAACATTTTCATAAAACATGCAAATACTTTTTTAGGGTTATGTTTTTTTTATGTAATGAACATTGTTTAAAATTATGCAAACAAAATTTAAATTTCATGGGCATATTTTAGTATGTCATTAATATATTTGTTATATGTGTGACCATTTTTTTAAATGTCATCAATAATTTTGAATTGTACAATCATTTTTGCAAATTATGTGAACAAACTATTTTACATTTTTATAATTTTTAAATACATGGACATATTGTTTGGACATGTAGATCTTTTTAATGTCACGAACCTTGCTTCTATTGCATGGATTTTTTTAAAGCCGTGAGATCAAATTTCTACATTCCTCGAATATGTATATAGGTAAAATACATACTCTCAGTCACCCGGTGATAGTTACCCTCATGTGTCATATACTACCAAGTGGTAGCGTATATTTACTGCATTAATCTAAATACGTTTATACACTATATCTATAAAAATTCAAAGTGGGCTATATGGAAAAGATTAGATGTGAGTCCGTTGTTTTAGAATATTTTGAAAAGACATTCTCATTTGCATGTATAAAACAATATACTAAAATGATAGTACATACTACTGAAAAAGGGATGTATATACACTACCAAAACATTCATATATATTGCATACTAGGCATACATACTCTCCGACCTGAAAACAACAACAACAACAACAACAACAACAACAACAATAACAAAGCCTTTAGTCCCAAACAAGTTGGGGTGGGCTAGAGGTGAAACCCATAAGATATCGCGACCAACTCATGGTTCCGGCACATCGATAGCAAGCTTCCACGCACCCCTGTCCACGGTTAGTTCTTTGGTAATGCTCCAATCCTTCAGATCTCTCTTTACGAACTCTTCCCATGTCAAGTTCGGTCTACCCCGACCTCTTTTGACATTATCAGCACGCTTTAGCCGTCCGCTATGCACTGGGGCTTCTGGGGGTCTGCGCTGAATATGCCCAAACCATCTCAGACGATATTGGACAAGCTTCTCTTCAATCGGCGCTACCCCAACTCTATCTCGTATGTCATCATTTCGGATTCGGTCCTTCCTTGTGTGGCCACACATCCATCTTAACATGTGCATCTCCGCCACACCTAACTGTTGCACATGTCGCCTTTTAGTTGGACAACACTCAGTGTCATACAACATCACGGGTCGAACTGTCGTCCTATAGAACTTGCCTTTTAGCTTTTGTGGCACTCTCTTGTCACAGAGAATGCCAGAAGCTTGACGCCACTTCATCTATCCGACTTTAATTCGATGGTTCACATCTTCATCGATATCCCCATCCTTCTGCAACATTGACCCCAAATATCGAAAGAGGTCTTTCAGAGGCACCACCTGCCCATCAAGGCTAACATCCTCTTCCTCCTCGTGCCTATTAGTACTGAAAGCGGCACCTCATATACTCGGTTTTAGTCCTACTAAGTCTAAAACCTTTCGATTCCAAAGTTTGTCTCCATAACTCCAACTTCCGGTTCACCCCCGTCCGACTATCATCGACTAGCACCACATCGTCTGCAAAGAGCATACACCATGGGATATCTCCTTGTATATCCTTTGTGACCTCATCTATCACCAAGGCAAAAAGATAAGGGCTCAAAGTTAACCCCTGATGCAGTCCTATCTTAATCGGGAAGTCATCAGTGTCTCCATCACTTGTTCAAACACTTGTCATAATATTATCGTACATGTCCTTGATGAGAGTAATGTACTTCGCTGGGACTCTGTGTTTCTCCAAGGCCCACCACATAACATTCTGCGGTATCTTATCATAAGCCTTCTCCAAGTCAACGAACACCATATGCAGGTCCTTCTTTTGCTCCCTATATCTCTCCATAAGTTGTCTTACCAAGAAAATGGCTTCCATGGTTGACCTCCCAGGCATGAAACCAAACTGATTTTTGGTCACGCTTGTCATTCTTCTTAAGCGGTGCTCAATGACTCTGTCCCATAGCTTCATCGTATGGCCCATCAGTTTAATTCCACGGTAATTAGTACAACTCTGAACACCCCCTTGTTCTTGAAGATTGGTACTAATATACACCGTCTCCATTCTTCTGGCATCTTGTTTGCCCCAAAATGAGGTTGAAAAGTTTGGTTAGCCATACTATCGCTATGTCCCGAGGCCTCTCCACACCTCAATGGGGATACAATCAGGGCCGATCGCCTTTCCTCCTTTCATCCTCTTTAAAGCCTCCTTGTGGGATAACTAGAAGAGGCGTCTAGAGGGGGGGGGGGTGAATAGACTACTTGACAAAAATTAAAACCTAACATTTTCCCAAATTAATTGGTTGACAGATTTTAGCAATTCTAACAAGTCTAATGCACCCTAAACATGCTAGTCAATAAGTATGGGAAAGTAAAGACAAGCATATGTAAGAGAGTAGAGATAGGAAGATCAAACGCAATAGATGACACGAAGATTTTTCCCGTGGTTCCGATAGGCGGTGCTATCGTACGTCCACGCTGATGGAGACTTCAACCCACGGAGGGTAGCGGTCGCGAGAGTCCACGGAGGGTTCCACCCGTTAGGGTCCACAAAGTAGCAACCTCGTCTATTCCATCACGGCTTCCGTCCACGAAGGACTAGCCTCACTATGGGTAGATCTTCACGAAGTAGGCGATCTCTTTGCCCTTACAAACTTCTTGGTTCAACTCCACAATCATGAAGAAGGAGTCTCCCAAGCGACACCTAACCAATCTAGGAGGCATGATACGTCTCCAATGTATCTATAATTTTTGATTGTTACATGCTATTATATTATCATTCTAGGATACTTTTTGAGTAATTATTTACCAATTTATATTATTTTTGAGCACTAACCTATTGACCCAGTGCCCAGTGCCAGTTCCTGTTTTTTGTGTGTTTTTTGTTTTGCAGAAATTCCATATCAAACGAAGTCCGAACACGATAAAAATTTACGGAGATTTTTTTTGGAATATATGCAAATTTTTGGAGTCGGAATCAACACAAGACGATGCCCGAGGGTCCCACAAGCCAACAGGGCGCGGCCTGGAGGGCGCCCTGATGGCTTGTGGCTAGCCATTAAGTCGGTTGGGGCCCTCCTTCTTCCACAAGAAAGATATTTTCACGATAAAAATCCCCTCAAAATTTCAGCCCGATCGGATTTACGGATATCCGGATATTTAAGAAACGGTGAAGGGGTCCGAAAATAGTCGCGAAAACAGAAGAGAAACAGAGAGATAGATCCAATCTCGGAGGGGCTCCTGCCCTCCGGGAGCGATGGCGGCCATGGAACAGAGGGGAAACCCTCCTCCCACCTAGGGAGGGGGGCAAGGAAGAAGAAGAAGGAGGGGGGCTCTCTCCCGGTGGCGTCGGAGCGCCGCCGGGGCATCCATCGTGACAGCGATCTACACCAACAACTTCGCCGCCGTCACCACCAACTCTCTCCCCCTCTATGCAGCGGTGTAAAACCTCTCTTCCCTGCTGTAATATCTACTTAAATATGGTGCTTAATGCTATATATTATTATCCAATGGTGTGTGGCTATCCTATGATGTTTGAGTAGATCTCTTTTGTCCTACGGGTTAATTGTGGTATGATGTTATTGATATGAGTTGTATGTTGATATGGTGCTGTCCTAAGGTGCCTTCCATGAGGCGCACACGTGAAGGAATCCCGACGAAGGGTTTGCAATATGTTCATGATTCGCTTATAGTGGGTGGCTAGAGTGACAGAAGCTTACACTCGAGTAAGGGGATTGTTTGCGTATGGGAGTAAAGAGGACTTGATGTTTAATGCTATGGTTGGGTTTACCTTAATGATTTCTAGAAGTTGCGGATGCTTGCTAGAGGTCCAATCATAAGTGCATATGATCCAAGTACGGAAAGTGTGTTAGCGTATGCCTCTCCCTCATTGCATATGATGAGTATCTATCATGCTATATTCAATTGCCTATGGACAAACTTTCTCTTGCGTTACACAAAAAGCTTTCTACTAAACAATTTACTTTATTGTTCTTTATCTAAACAGCCCCTAACTTTTATTTACTTGTTCTTTATTATCTTGCAAAATTATCTATTACACCTACTAAGCACTTCTAGTTTCTTTCCCGCAAAGTAGTTTCATACTTATTCTAGGTAAAGTAAGCGTTAGCGTGCGTAGAGTTGTATCGGTGGTCGATAGAACTTGAGAGAGTATTAATTCTACCTTTATCTCCTCGTTGGCTTTGACACTCTTATTTATCGAAAAAGGCTACAAACGATCCCCTACACTTGTGGGTTATCAAGACCTTTTTCTGGCGTCATTGCCGGGGAGCAATAGCGTAGCGGTTGATATTCTCGTGTGTGCTTGTTTGCTTTATCACTAAGTAATTTTATTTTTTGTTATAAGTTGTTTTATATCTTTAGTTATGGATATGGAACACGAAACACCAAAAAAAAAGTTGTACTTGCTACTCATGGAGGTGGGGAACCTCCTAAAACCCTCGATGCTGGTTATGTGAAACACATTAATTACTACTTTGATAATCCTGAGAAATCCCCATTGAACTTGATAATGGAAGACACGTTGGATCAACATGAGTACTTTAGGGATTATCGCTTGTCTCAAAAAGGGAAACACTTATGGGATCAAATTAAAATGTTGCGTTGGTATGCTTGGGATTTATGTGTGAGAAGTGATTATACATGTTGCTCTAAGAGTAAGGGTCTACACCTTCCCTTTCAATGTGAATTTAATGATAATAAAACCTTGGCTTCTTATGCTAATGGTATATATGATTACTATGATGTGGAACAAATAGAATAATTTGTTGCTTTTAAGGGTGCATATGAAATTGCTTATTTGATTGAAAAGTATGATGATATTCCTTACAAATCTGAAAATTTTGCCATACTTAAATATTGCTATGATAATTATGAATATAATGCCGATATTAATGAATTTATTGAAAGAATGACCGCTGCCTTGGAAGAGACTAATATTTTGCAGGAATCTATGGAAGAAGAAATTGTTGAAACTGTGAGCTCATTAGATGAAAAAGATGAGGAGGAGAGTGAAGAACGAAAGGAGGAAGAGCATATTAGCTACCCGTGCCCACCTTCTAATGAGAGTAACTCTTCAACTCATACATTTTTTAATTTCCCTTCGCACATACCGAAGGATGAATGCTATGATGATGGCTATGATACCTTGGATTCATTTGACATATCCCTTTTTGATGAACTTGATGCTTGCTATGCTTGTGGCCATGATGCCAATATGAATTATGCTTATGGAGATGAACTTGCTATAGTTCCTTATGTTAAGCATGAAATTGTTGCTAGTGCACCCACACATGATAGTCCTATTATCTTTTTGAATTCTCCCAACTACACTATATCGGAGAAGTTTGCACTTATTAAGGATTATATTGATGGGTTGCGTTTTACTATCACACATGATGATTTTGATGAATATAATATGCATGTGCTTGCTGCTCCTACTTGCAATTATTATGAGAGAGGAACCAAATCTTCACCTCTCTATGTTTCCAATACGATAAAATTGCAAGAAACTACTTATGCTATGTATTGGCCTTTACTTGATGTGCATGAATTGTTCTTGTATGACATGCCAATGCATAGGAAGAGAGTTAGACTTCGTTGTTATATGCTACATATTACTTTGTGCTCACTACTAAAATACAAATCATTGTTAATTAAAATTGGCTTGATATACCTTGGGATCCGGGTGGATCAATTACTTGAGCACTATATGCCAAGCTTAATGGCTTTAAATAAAGCGCTGCCAGGGAGACAACCCAGAAGTTTTAGAGAGTCATTTATTTCTGTTGTGTGATTTTAAAATAATTAAAAACAAAAAAATAAAGTGGGGAACTTAAAACCTTTTCAAATAGAGAATTGAAAGTGAGAAAGACGAGCATCGTTGAAGTGGGGGCTAGCCTTGAACTTTGTTCATGCCCATGGAAACTTTGTGAATCTTTATTACGGAAACTTTTCAACCAAAATAATTATACCATTGTAAAAATCCATTGTATTATAAAAATAATGTGCCAAGAATTACCTTTAGGATGTTTGAATTGCTTGTTTGATATGTGCTGTGTAAAAACAGAAACTTTTGCTGTATTGTTTGAATTTTCATATTTTACTGGAGCGTGCAAAAATTCTGAAATTTTTACACAAAACTTTTATACAAATTCTTTATTACTTCCTAATGTTTCAGAATGGTTTGAGTTACATAAGTATACGTTCCATCTGCATCTTTACAAACTGTCCTATTTTTCACAGATTGCTGTTATAGTTGCTTTGCGTGCTTATGTTTGAATTCTTGTTGAGCCCCAATGACTTGGGAGCCATAGAATTGTGATAGATTATAATTATGCAATAATGTTATGGCAGGACATGACGAGAATTGATGATTATGTACTAACGTTTCTAATGAAAGTTCTATCAAGTTTTGTGTGGATTTAGTGTTCGAAGATCGAGGAGGTATTGATATGAGAAGAATAAGGAGAGGCAAGAGTTCAAGCTTGGGGATTCCCAAGGCACCCCAAGTAAATATTCAAGTAGACTCAAGCATCTAAGCTTGGGGATGCCCCGGAAGGCATCCCATCTTTCTTCTTCAACAACTATCGGTATGTTTCGTTTTTTGTTTTGTTCACATGATATGCGTAAATTCTTGGAGCGTCGTGTGCCTTTTATTTTCGTTTTGGCAATGCACCATGCTGGTTTGGGAAAGTCCATGGTTGATTTATAGAATGCTCTTTGCACTTCACTTATATCTTTTGAGTATGGCTTTATAGAATGCTTCATGTGCTTCACTTATATCGTTTGAAGTTGGTTGCTTGTTTCTCTACATATAGAAAACTGTTATTTGTAGAATGCTCTTTTGCTTCACTTATATTTATTAGAGCATGGCCAGGTCTTTTGTAGAAAGAATTAAACTCTCGTTCTGCACTTATATTTGTTTGAGAGTTAATAAACAGTGACGGTAATTTGCATGGGTTATAAGACTAGTCCAAAAATAATAGGTATTCAAGGAGTGATAATCAAAACCTTCATGTAGCATATTAAAGAGAAATTGTGGGTTAATGATATTGATGTGGTAATGTGAAAGGGTGTGAGTGCATCATTGTTGATTCATAGAAGTGTCGGTATTAAGAGGTGTTAACTTCTTGTTTGTCTAAAAATTAAAAAGGCATGGTGAGGATGTGTGAGCATTTCTATTCCTCGTTAAAATCCTAGTGTTGTTTCGGGTCGGAGGCGCGCGATGGTTACTCCTCCCAACCTCCTCCCTCGGGGCATGCGAGTAGTACTTTGATTTGTGATAAAACTAATAAAACTTTGCAATAAGTATATGAGTTCTTTATGACTAATGTGAAACCATGGACATACGCAATCTCACCTATTCATATTTTGCTAGCCTCTTCGGTACCGTGCATTGCCCATTCTCATGTCGAGGACCGGTGCAACTTTTGCCGGTGCATCCAAACCCCGTGACGTTATAAGCTCTGTTGCACATAAGCCTCATTATATCTTCCTCAAAACAGGCACCATACCTACCTATCATGGCATTTCCATAGCCATTCTGAGATATATTGCCATGCAATTTCCACCGTCACTTCATATGACTTGTATTTCCATTGTCATATTGCTTTGCATGATCGTAAGATAGCTAGCATGATATTTATATGCTTGTCCGTTTTTTGATATCTTTTGCTATGCTAGATCATTGCACATCCTGGTACACTGCCAGAGGCATTCATATAGAGTCATATCATCCTATCAGTTTTTCATATCGGGTTGTAAGTAAATAAAAGTGTGATGATCATCATTATTAGAGCATTGTCCCAGTGAGGAAAGAATGATGCAGACTATGATTTCCCCACAAGTCGGGATGTGACTCCGGACGAAAAAATAAAAATGGGGGAGGCCAAATGAGCCCACCACAAAAAAAATGGGGGAGGCGAAAAAAAACAGAAGAAAACAAACCCCACCATGAAAAATAATAATAATAAAAACAAATAAATGAGAGAAAAAGAGAGAAGGGACTTTGCTACTATCCTTTACCACACTTGTGCCTCAAAGTGGCACCATGTTCTTCATATAGAGAGTCTCATGTTATGTCATTTTCATATGCTAGTGGGAATTTTTCATTATAGAACTTGGCTTGTATATTCCGATGACGGGCGTACTCAAATGCCCGAGGTCTTCATGAGCGATGCACACCCACTTAGCTTCAGTCGAGCTTTCATACACTTATAGATCTAGTGCATCCGTTGCATGGCAATCCCCACTCCTCGCATTGATATCTATTGATGGGCATCTCCACAGCCCGTTGATACGCCGAGTTGATGCGAGACTTTCTTCTCCAATTTTACCCCTTTGAAACCTACCACCACATTTTATTCCACCTATATGCTATGTTCATGGTTCACGCTCATGTATTGCCTGAAGTATAAAAAGTTGATGCATATTGAAAAAGTACGATCCAAATGCCTGACTTGGGCACCGTGGTGCTTGACATTTGTATTAATGTGGTGAAGACGGAGCCATGCCTTGCTAATATAATAAGATGAATGGGGATAAACATTCTTTGAGGATCGTATACTTTGAAAGATTGATGATTTTGCTGCTTGTGCTTATAAGTATTACTATGTTAATGTTTGTTAATTCATCGTTTCTCAATGAGCATACATGCAAAAGATTACATATTGGGTAGCATGTCACATCAAAAATTCTATTTTTATCATTTACCTGCTCGAGGACAAGCAGGAATTAAGCTTGGGGATGCTTGATACGTCTCCAATGTGTCTATAATTTTTGTTGTTACATGCTATTATATTATCATTCTAGGATACTTTTTGAGTAATTATTTACCAATTTATATTATTTTTGAGCACTAACCTATTGACCCAGTGCCCAGTGCCACTTCCTGTTTTTTGTGTGTTTTTTGTTTCGCAGAAATTCCATATCAAACGAAGTCCAAACGCGATAACAATTTACAGAGACTTTCTTTGGAATATATGTGAATTGTGGGAGTCGGAATCAACGCAAGACGATGCCCGAGGGCCACACAAGCCCACATGGCGTGGCCTGGGGGGCGCCCTGATGTCTTGTGGCCAGCCCTTAAGTTGGTTGGGGCCCTCCTTCCGTAAAAAGAAAAATATTTTCACGGTAAAAATCCCCTCAAAATTTCAGCCCGATCGGAGTTACGGATCTCCAGATATTTAAGAAACGGTGAAGGGGTCCGAAAATAGTCACGAAAACAGAAGAGAAACAGAGAGATAGATCCAATCTCGGAGGGGCTCCTGCCCCCCGGAATCCATGGTGGCCATGGACCAGAGGGGAAACCCTCCTCCCACCTAGGGAGGAGGCCAAGGAATAAAAAGAAGGAGGGGGGCTCTCCCCCTCTCTCCCGGTGGCGCCGGAGCGCCGCCGGGGCATCCATCGTGACGGCAATCTACAGCAACAACTTCGCTGTCGTCACCACCAACTCTCTCCCCCTCTATGCAGCGGTATAAAACCTCTCTTCCCCGCTGTAATCTCTACTTAAACATGGTGCTTAATGCTATATATTATTATCCAATGATGTTGGGGATATAACCCCACGGTATGACCTGCCCAGAAGGGGCCGGGTTAGGAAGTTGGCGACGTAACAATAAAGCCTTAAAACAGGCCTGGAGGTAACTTACCAGACGGGCCTGGCGGAGGCCCAGAGCCGGAAGACGGTGCGTGACCCGGAGGCGTAAGCCGCCCGGAGATGGCTTGCCAGAGAAGGCAAGGCGACTTAGAGGCATGATCAGATATCTAGTGTAACCCGGTTTGGACTCTTGCAAGCCCAGGGCCTCGACCTATGTATATAAAGGCGAGTCCCTGTGGCGGCTTAGGGGAGGAAACACAACTGATCGAGAGCTAGGTCAAGCGAATCCGCTCCCTTGTAATCGATACCCAATCAATACAACACAAAGCAGGACGTAGGCTTTTACCTCCTTCGAGAGGGGCCGAACCTGGGTAAACTTGTGTCTTTCGTCCCGACCAACCCCTTCGAGTTAATCACCATAGCGATGGCCTCGACCCTAAGTCCTTTCACTAGGGCATCTGCCGTGACAAAACCACGACAGTTGGCGCCCACCGCGGGGCCGATGCGCGGTGGTTTGGAGTTCTCGAAGGGCTCTCTCCCAGGGATCGAGGAATACGCCGTTGGCAGGATGACTAAGAGTCGCCGCGGCAAGCTCTACATCGACGACGCCGGCTGGGGCCCCGATGCCGACTCAATTGGGTACAGGTACCGGGTCCCCTTTGGCGGAATTCATATTTTCATTGGGAAGATCGGCGGATATAAGCCCGGGCCGGACATCTGCACCAACCTCGTCGAGTCGGCCCGGCGCACGCAACCCGCCCGGATTCAACCCGGCCGGAAGCACGCTTTTGTTGGCTTTACACAAGGTGCAGAACTAGCAGAAGATTCCGTGTCAGGAGAAGAAACCCTCGTCTGCTCGCAAGACGGATCCTCGCGCGGAGAGACGGAGTCAATCTACCAGCTTCATGACGGCGGGCTTGGGGGCTATTTCGATGGCGACAGTATTCCTGAACCCTATGAGCCGCCGAGCCAAGCCGCCATCTTCATGGCAGGCACGGCGCCAGCTTCCAATAGCACGGCGGCTGGAGCAGCAGCTGCCGGCGCGACAGGGTCCGGGTCAGCCAGGCCGCCGGCTCAAGTTTTGCTGGACTTGATGAAGGAGCTTACAACTCTAATGGGAACCGAAGTCACAGCCGAAAATCAAGAAGATCACAACGCAGAGATTGCAAGGCTGAAAGAGCAGATGACCAAGGCCCAAGAGGATATCAACGCAATGCAGGTTCAGATGGATGCTGAGTCGAAGCGCCTGAGGGCGGAAGCTTTTCGTTTAAATTTGGATCAACACGCTTCAGAGGCAGTTCTTCGGATGAGGTATCAGACCCGCCTGCCTGCATAGTATGAGCCTAGGAATCTCTTCAACACCCCAGGGGCAGGACCAAATGCACCACTGGCCATGACCCGGGCTACGGAAGTGCCTGGGAATAGGGCGGCAAATCAGCCTCGACAGCCAGACCCGCCTCGTAGGAATCAGACCCCGCCGCAGCGTTTTCTGACACCACCTGGTCATTATTCTAACCCGGTGGAGAACATGATAGCAGCGGCTGCCAGGCTCAATGCGCTCCCTCTCGCCAATGGGATGCCCTTCGCTGCAGAAGCGCGGAACGCCATCGAGCTTTTGCAAACAACGGTGGCTCAACAGGAGAAGTATACCTACAGCCGGAGTCGTGTGCACTCGACCCCTCTTCCTAGCCACACTTACAGCCGACGCATGGAGTCGTCAGCAGTCTCCAGCAGTGAATGACGACGTAACCCGCCCCATGATGACCCGCCCGTTGTCAATGCTCAAGCGACTGTAGATAATGCCATGGCTCAACGTGAAGCGGCGGTGGCGATTTACCCGGAGCCGACGATCCCCTCAACCCCGCTGGGAGCTACTTCCCGGGCAGTTGGAGTGCCTTGTTTAATTCCGGCTCTGCGGAACGAGCGCCTGCCAAAGGATTTTAAGGGTCCGCGCAAGGTGCCTAATTACACGGTTGATCTACCCCTGGAAGCCTGGATTGAAAGTTATGAGTTAGCCATGGAGATGTTGGACGTCAGCGATGCAGTCTGTGCGAAATACTTCATCATGATGTTGGAAGGACCGGCTCGCACATGGTTAAAGGGTTTGCCCCCTAATACCATTAACTCCTGGGCAGAGTTGAAAGCACGATTCATCAAGAATTTTCAAGGAACGTGCAAACAGCCCATGACGATCGTTGATTTAGATCATTGTGTGCAGCGCGAGGATGATTCGGCCCACCATTGGGTCCGACGGGTCTCAACCATTATCCACTCGTCCGATAACATCACGGCAGCACAGGCGGTCTTGATTCTGGAGAATAATTGTCATTTTTTGCCCCTTAAGTAGAAGCTTGGACGGCTCAAGCGTTCTTGCCAGGACATGGGTGAGCTCATGGCGGCTCTCACTAAGTATGCAGATTCTGATAGCACGAAAGATCCTGGTTCTGATGATGAGAAATCTGCTAAGGGTAAGAAGAATAGCAACGGTAAGGGTCAGCAGCAGAATGTGACAGGAAATAACAACCTAGGCAATGGCGGTAAACGGAAGCACCCAGACGGCGGGTCAGATCTGGTGGCCAACACCAACACTGGGAACAACCGCGCCAAGGGCAACGGTAAACCTCCTTTTGGCAAGGGAAAGCCTTTCAACATGGAGGCAATGCTTAACGACCCCTGCCCAAAGCACAGCCTTCCCAACAAGCCGTCCACTCATGCTTGGAAGGATTGTTATATCATGCGGGAGTTCCGGAATTACAGCCTTAACTAGCATCATGGTAACGGCAATGGACCGCCTGGCGGATCAGGATCCGGCTCTCATGGGTCAGGTTTCGGTGCGGGCGGCTCAAACTCGGGTTATCAGGGTCAAGGTAACCATGGAGGTCATAATCAACAGCCCGACAATGGTGCTCAGCAGCAAAACAACCAGTCAGGGTATCAGAGTAACCCGAAACAGCTTAATGGAGGCCAGTATCACGTGTTCACTATGAGTCTTGACAAACGTGATCAGAAGGTGCACAAGAGGGCGGTTCATGCGGCAACACCGGCTATTCCACAGTATTTAAAGTGGTCTGAACATACGATATCATGGAGCAGGGAGGATCACCCGCCACGAGTTGATAACCCGGGGCACTTGGCTCTTGTGGTAGCCCCTCAGGTAGGAGGCTACAAATTCACCAAGGTGCTGATGGACGGTGGCAGCAGTATCAACATTTTGTACTGCGACACGTTCCGCCGGATGAACCTGACTGTCAAGGATCTCAAGCCGTCATCCACGGTTTTTCACGGTGTAGTACCCGGCAAGTCAGCGTATCCAGTAGGAAAAATTGCCCTTGAGGTGGCTTTTGGTGATGAGTACAACTACAGGGTAGAGACCTTGTGGTTTGAAGTGGTCAAGATCAAGAGTCCATATCATGCTCTGTTTGGACGACCGGCTTATGCCAAGTTCATGGCCCGACCCTGTTACGTTTACTTGCAGCTTAAGATGCCAGGGTTGAAAGGGACGATCACGGTGCATGGTGATCGGAAAATTGCTCTTGAGTGTGAGGAAGGTGATGTTGCGTATGCGGAGTCAAGCTGTGCTGACGCGGAGCTCAAGTTTTATAAAGATAATGTTGACCCGGCAGTTATGACCCCATTGAAGAAGCCCATCACAGAATCTGACCCGCCCCTGAAATTTGTAGCAGAGGATACAAAGTTGGTGGACTTTGTCCCTGGCGACTCATCGCAGTAGTTTACTATAGGGGCCAATATGGACCCCAAATAGGAAAGCGCGCTCATCGAATTCATCCGTGAGAATCGGGACATCTTCGCATGGAAACCTTCTGACATGCCGGGCGTACCGAGAGAATTCGCTGAGCACCATCTTAATGTGGATCCTAAATTTAAGCCGGTTAAACAGTTCCTCCGTAGTTTCAATGAGGAGCGACGTAAAGCTATTGGAGAAGAGGTAGCCCGGCTCTTGGCGGCTGGGTTTATTGTGGAGGTTTTTCACCCAGAGTGGTTGGCTAACCCTGTGCTCGTCCTTAAGAAGAACGGCACATGGCGTATGTGTGTGGACTACACAGACCTTAACAATGCTTGTCCGGTTGATCCATTTGCTCTCCCCTGTATCGACCAGATCATTGATGCGACGACGGGTTGTGAGAGCTTATGTTTCCTGGATGCTTATTCGGGTTATCATCAGATCAAGATGGCAGTTGAGGACCAGGAGAAGACATCTTTCGTAACGCGTTTTGGAGCTTTCTGTTATGTGTCTATGCCTTTTGGACTCAAAAGTGCCCAGGTGACTTACCAGCACTGTGTGCAGAATTGTCTTCATGGTCAGATCGGGCGCAACGTTCATGCTTATGCGGACGACATTGTGGTCAAATCAAGGAAGAAGGAGACTTTGCCTGATGATTTGAGGGAAACTTTTAATAACCTCCGGGTCTACAAGATGATGCTTAATCCGTCTAAGTGTGTTTTTGGTGTGCCTGCAAGCAAGCTCCTGGGATTTTTGGTCTCAGAGCGAGGCATTGAAGCTAACCCGGATAAAATAAAGGCCATCACCTCATTATCTAAACCGGTGTGTATCAATGATGTTCAGCGCGTGGCGGGTCGGATTGCCGCCTTAAGCCGATTTATAAGCCGCCTGGGAGAGAAGGCCATCCCTTTATATCAGATGATGAAGAAGACATATAATTTTGTCTGGAGCGATGCTGCCAATAATGCATTTGAGGCGCTCAAAAAACAGTTAGCTGAGCCGCCTGTCTTGGCTGCTCCCGTGGAAAAAGAGCCATTGCTCCTGTACGTGGCGGCTAATAATAAGTCCGTCAGCGCGGCAGTTGTTGTGGAGCGGAAAGAGGCAGGAAAAGAATACCCCGTCCAGCGGTCGGTTTATTACGTGAGTGAAGTTTTGACCGAGTCCAAGCAAAGATACCCGCATTGGCAGAAGCTGGTGTTTGGAGTATTCATGGCGAATCGCAAACTGAAGCATTATTTCCTTGGACATCCAATCACGGTGGTAAGCTCTGCTCCTTTGGGAGATATCATTCAAAACAGAGAGGCCACCGACAGGATTGCTAAGTGGGCAATTGAGCTTGGACCTCTTAATTTGAGGTATGTGCCTCGAACAACCGTTAAATCTCAAGCTCTGGTGGACTTTATCAATGATTGGACGGAGTGTCAAGCGCCTGAGGAAAAGCCGGACAATACATATTGGACAATTCACTTTGACGGATCCAGGCAGTTGGAAGGTTCAGGGGCTGGAGTTGTTTTAACTTCCCCACGAGGTGATAAATTTTGCTATGTTTTAAGGTTAATGTTTCCTTGTACCAACAATGCAGCTGAATATGAAGCCTTGCTTCATGGGCTTCGTGTGGCCAAGGAGATGAATTTGAGCCAGGTCAGATGTCTTGGCGACTCAGACCTGGTGGCTCAACAAGTTTCAGGCACATGGGATTCTAAAGACCCTCGTATGGCGGCTTATCGCCAGGCGGTTGATATCATCGCTGGCCACTTTAAAGGTTATCAGGTGGATCACATTGATCGTCGGAAGAACGAGGCGGCCGATGCACTGTCCCGGCTGGGGTCTCAGCGTAAGCCGGTGCCGCCTAATGTGTTTCTTGATGTGTTGCATCACCTGTCGGTCAAGTTACCTTCTGAGGAGGATCTCGCTATACCTGACCCGGAAGGACAGTTGGTGACGGCTCTTCGCGCTATTCCTGATTGGACGCTGCCTTATCTGGCATATCTGACTCGTGGCGAGTTACCTGAGGATGAGACCTTGGCGTGACAAATCACGAGGCGATCTAAGTCCATGACCATAGTCAATGGCGAGTTGCATAAATGCAGTGTAACTGGTGTTTTTCAACGCTGTGTTTCTCCTGAGGAGGGCCGTGAAATCTTGCAAGAGATACATGCCGGCGACTGCGGTCATCACGCCAGGTCAAAATCCTTGGTGGCCAAAGCTTTTCGGCATGGTTTTTACTGGCTAACAGCTCATGCAGATGCAGAGGATTTGGTTAGTAAATGTGACGGGTGTCAGAAATTTGGACGACGTTCCCATGTGCCGGCTCAAGAGTTGTGGATGATTCCAATCACCTTGCGGTTTGCGGTCTGGGGGCTTGATATGGTTGGACCGTTTAAGAGGTCTAAAGATAAGAAGACCCACCTTTTGGTGGCGGTTTATAAGTTTACCAAGTGGGTTGAGGCGGAGCCGGTCAGCAAATGTGACGCAGCAACGGCAGTTCAGTTCGTCAAAAAGTTAATTTTTCATTTTGGCTACCCCCACAGTATCATCACTGATAATGGAACCAATCTGTCCAAGGGGGCTATGAAAGAGTTTTGTCAAAGTGAACACATCCGCCTTGATGTCTCCTCAGTGGCTCATCCGCAGTCTAATGGTCAAGTAGAACGTGCTAACCAGGAAATTTTGAGAGGTATCAAACCCCGACTTATGGTTCCTTTGGAACGAACGCCAGGTTGTTGGGTTGAGGAGTTACCTTTAGTTCTTTGGAGCATCAAAACCACCCCCAACAGATCAACAGGCTACACGCCTTTCTTCATGGTTTATGGCGCAGAAGCCGTTCTCCCCAGTGATATTCATCATGACTCACCCAGGGTGGTGGCTTACGTAGAAACGGAGAATGAGGCGGCGCGTCAGGACGCGCTAGACTCTTTGGATGAAGAGCGGGATCTTGCAGCAGCATGATCGGCGATTTATCAGTAAGATCTGCATCGCTATCATAGCCGCAGAGCGAAAACCCGGACGTTCCAAGAAGGCGACTTAGTGCTACGTTTGATTCAAGATCAGACAGATATGCATAAGTTATCACCCCCTTGGGAAGGACCTTTTGTGGTTAGCAATAATCTCAACAATGGGTCATATTACCTCATTGATATGCGGGAGAACGACAAGTCACGCACTTCTGGAGAGGAAACTAGCAGGCCGTGGAATATTGCTCATCTTCTGCCTTACTACACTTGAGTCATTGGCTCTCATCAATGTACATATTTCTGTCATTGTATATACCTTTTTTCAATATAATAAAGCCGGCATCCCCATAATCTGGGGCCTCTGTCGTTTTCATCCAGCAATTTTTGTGCAAGAGTTGATTATTCATAAGGTCACTTGGGGGCTTCCAACTCAATGAGTTTAGCTTTCATACCCTCTTGACCGGCTTAAAAGCCATATTTGAGTTAAACCTGCCTATTTGCAACTTGCTACTCCGCCAGGTGACCCGCCGGATGCTTGACAGTCAATCTTTCAATAAGACCCTGAACTTGTCAAGGTTAAAACGGCGGCTTATGTCACGAGAGAGCCGGCTTATAGAGAGCTAGGATAAACTCACTTGTCCACTGTAGTCTCTCCGCTATGTGGCCCGCTCGTACTCTTAACAGTCAATCTTTTTTAAGACCGTGAACTTGTTAAGGTTAAAACGACGGATTTATGTCACGTGAGAGCCGGCTTACGGGATTGTAGGCGTTCATGCCTAGCTTCTTTGAAGCAAAAACCTTGAGTTTTCTCAAAAATATAAATAAGAGTTGATCTCTTTTGGTTGTGCCTTCAAAGCCGCCTTACAACAAAAATTGAAGATATATATGTATATATTTTCTGCTTGTTCTCTTACAGGGGTTTTCCATGAGGAGGTTCTAAGTCTTTGGATGACAACTGATCTGGCTTAGCATTTCTCATTGATCAAGCTTACAGCTATCATGACCTGCCAGCGGGTTTGTTTTCATATTTCAAGGCTCCAGAGTATTGAGTTATCAACTCGCCCCGGATTATGGCTACAAGTCGCCAGCCAAGGAGTTGATCAAAGTGTCTGGGAAATTAAGAGATATCATCACATCAAACATGCATATGTTTTGATAAAGGTTACCGCGGTTAAGCCGCCAGGATATAAGTTGGTAAGAACATGCACGAAGGCATGACAACATCACATCTGTTTTTTAGACTATGCTATTACAAGGCCAATAGCAGGGCCCTTTAAATTTCTGGCTAAGTGTTTTTGAGTTACATTACTCTAAGCCGGCTTCAGTGTCAGCCGGGTTACGATCAGTAGAATTAGTACCATCTTGGCGCTTGGCGGTGGAAGGCTCCGGGTCATCCTGTGCCGGTTCTTCGTCGTCGAGCATCTGGAGATCATCCGAAGTCCAGTCGATGTCGGTTAACGCCTCAAAAGTGGCCTCATCATTAAGAATTATGGAGGGGTCAAGGTCAGGGGCAAACATGTGCTTACGCCTTTGAGGAGTTAAGTTGACCACTGCATGCGAAGGCGCCTTGATGCGAGTATTGCTGCTGTCATAAGCCGGCTGGTACTTGTTTAAATCTAGCCCTTCTGCAAGTTGGCATGCCAGCGGCCTTATCTCTTTGACACAGAAGTCCGACTCGCCGAAGATAGTCCCATCGTCATTGTACTCTGGATACCCGCCAGCCATCTCAGCCGTGTCTAGATCTGATTGCCATGCCTTCGCCTGGCTTAAGGCAGAAATGGCTCTTGCGCGGGCGGCCGACATCTTCAGTTCTTCAATTTGAGAGGTCACAGATGATAGCTGATCCAACACTGTCTTGATGGGTGTTGGCGGTTTTTTTTCCCGCAGATACCGCTACAAGCGTCTGCAAGCTTCCAGCATATAGTTGCTCCGCCAATGAGTAGACAACCTTCAGTTTCAGCAAAATATTCTGGCCAAGGCTGGCACTCCTGGCGCCTGTCAGACAGTAATGAGTATAAAATCAGTTGAGCATTTTGTGACTACCCTAGATGATGAAGTGCTTCAACGAAGTATAAGTTTTTGGTACTTACCGAAGATGGCGGCTGTCATTCGACAGATCTGCTGCTTTAAGCCGGCAAACTCTTCAGCAACCGGCCTCAGTTGCTTTTCAGCATCTTCAGCGCGCTTTTGCAAGGCGGTCTTTTCCAACTCAAGGGTGGCGCGCTCAACAGCAAAATCGGATTTA
This sequence comes from Elymus sibiricus, assembly GCA_039707655.1. NCBI lineage: Eukaryota > Viridiplantae > Streptophyta > Magnoliopsida > Poales > Poaceae > Elymus > Elymus sibiricus. Next base: position 278,142,729 of record CM077665.1, read on the forward strand.
GATTTTTCTAAGTCTGCCAAGGCAAGTTTTAGCTTTGCCTCGGCCTCGCTGCTCTTGGTTTCCAGAGCCGCCACTCTCTTGTTTAAGTCGCCAAGATGCGACTCCGTCAGGCTTCATGCCTCCTGCATAAAGGATTTGAGAGTATATTAGCAAGTTCTTATTTAACAGGTTTGCTATGATTAAAATTTTCAAGTCCCAAGCACATTGCAAGCAATACACTTGGCACTTGGGGGCTAATGTAGGTCATTTCAAAAGTATCGCAAAGACCCAGCTCATCCTTTTCAGGGTAAGCCGGCCCTTGGGGGCTACAAGTGGATTTTTGCTTAAGTGACTACTGGAAGACCCGGCTCATCTTTTTCAAGATAAGCCGACCCTTGGGGGCTACGTTTGGATTCTTTCTAATCTATTATTGGAAGACCCAGCTTATCCTTTTAGGATAAGCCGGCCCTTGGGGGCTACATAAGTATATATCTGTGAAGTGGAAAGGGATTGAAATTCGTACCTCATGCTTCTCCTTCATCAAGTTTACTAAGCCGGCCTCCATATCACGACTTGTATGCAGGCGGTTTAGATAACCGGCGTGCAACTCGCTGACGTTGAAGTCTGCGTAATCCGGTAGGTCCAACTTGGCCTTGCCTTTCTCTAGCAAAGGAGTCTCTTCTTTATGCTTGGCCAACATGGTTGAGGCTCGTGGTGATTTATAACCCGCCCCGGTGATAACCACGTCAGCGTCATCCTTCTTAGAAGGGTTTTCTTCAATTGGATGGAGAGGAATCGGACTTGGCGGGTCACCAATGTTGGCCAGGTCAGCATTAGTGTCCATGGCCTCAGAAAAGACTTCCCCAGTTTGCGGAGGAGGGTCATCTTGATGAGAAACAGGGTCTTTAGAACTCTGGATTGGGGCTTCAGGGGGCTTCAGAATCTCTCTCTCCGGCTCAGAGGCTTTGGAGGTTTTGGAAGAGTCGCCCACCTTCTGCTTCTTACTTATCTTTGCCTTAGCCTTGAAACAGAAGTGAGCAAGTTTATGAGCATATGAATACAAGTTTTTGGATATCAACAAAGGAAAAAACCTTACCCAGGGTTGACAACGAAAGCAGGCAGCTGTGTGCTGGTTGAGTCGCCAGAGGACGGAGGTGTTTCCTGAAAAATCAAAGTTGAACAATATAAGCAGGTTGCTGCATGAGGCTAATGCATAGAAGAGATGAAAACAAAGCTATGAAATACCTCATTGCGGCATTTCCGAGGAACTGGTGTGTTGGATAAGCCAGCCACTAGATCTTCAGAGCCGCCGCTCCGGGTCTGACGCCTGGAGTCATGTTGCTGCTTCTTCAAAAGAAAGTTGGGATCCAAGTGAGCAAGAGGGTGTGAAAACTTTACTTTCCGGATGACCCGCCGTATTTTCTCTGTTGGCAAAGGTTCCGAGTCGGAGGAGATGGTAGTTACCTCTGCTGCACTGGCTTGGCTTGTTTCCGCTTCACCCTGAGAGGAGTCAGCATCAATAAGTTGCATGAAAAGAAGGCCAAGGGAGTCAAGTTCTACCTCCGAGTCATCCAGTTCGAGCAGTTCTTGGGCTGTTTGCTTCTTTGAACGACCCGCTCCACGGGTCTTAGTTGCTTTGGTTTTCTTCTTCTTCAAGGTGGAGGCTGCAGTTATTATCTTCTTCCAGAAGGGAGAGTTGGCCTACATACATAAATACATTTGCAGAAAGGTTAAAAGGTGTGAAGTGCAAAGTCTAAAAAGAAAAGGTGAAGATTAAAGTAAAGGGTCTTACTGCGGGAGCCGGGTTAAGAACATAGAAGGGGTTTAACCCCGTCTTGTTGCAAACCTCCTGAGGTTCTCCAAGCAGTGACTTGACAATTAAATTGAGGTCTTTTTCTGTCAGAGGCGTCTGGTTGAAACGCAGAGGGTCGTTCACATCACCAGTGTATTGACACATTAAGCCGCCGCGTCGACTCAGCGGCAAAATTCTCCAAGAAACCCAGCAGCGGGTCAAATCAACGCCAGTTAACCCATTGGCTAATAAAGCCCCGATCTTTGAAAATGTTTGAGCATATTGGGCGCGCTCTGTGGCGGATTACTGGTCTGGAAGCTCGGTGGTGGTGTAGAGCCGGTAGGGGCGATAACCTGGTAGTGGATTTTCTTCAGCCGGGGCAGTGTCTCTGCAGTAGAACCAAGTGCGATTCCAATCCTTGGGATGGCTGGGTAGAATGATAGAGGGAAAAGATACATCTCTCCGCCTCTGAATGGAAACACCTCCGAGTTCAAGCCTTGGTCCGTCTGCTATCTCAGTCTGGCGGTTGATGTAAAAGAAGTCTCTGAAGAGGTCAACAGTGGGCTCTTCTTGCAGATAGGCCTCGCAGAAAACTTGAAATTGGCACAAATTGGTGACGGAATTGGGGCCGATGACTTGAGGGTGAAGTTTATAAAAATGTCGGGCATCCCGGATTTTTTTTTGACCCGGGCGGTGAGAAGCCGCGGAGAAGATGATCTGTAAAGATAACCACCTCCCCCTCCTTGGCTTCGGGGATAGTTTCGGCACCAGGAACCCGCCAATGGATGATTTCTTGAGCCGGCAAAACCCCCATGGCTACATACTCATTGAGCATAAGGTCGGTAACCCCGGAGGCTACCCAATCGCAAGAAGAGGGGGCCTTAGCCATGACCGACCGGGTTAAAAGCTATGGAAAGGCATAGAATTACGGCGGGTTAAGAGTGCTACATGACAAAGCCAGTTATGATTCTAAGATGGCAAGGTTGTTTGGCGGGTCATTGATAAATTATGAGCCGCCGTCAACTACAGGTATGAGGCGGATTATATTTTGCCAGGATGAGCCGGCAGCATGATGGCGGGTCAATAAGATAGTGAATACTGAAAATGCTGCTAAGTGTGGACAAACAAATTTCACAAGTTACAACTACAATTATAGATCTACGGATGCAAATAAAAGGGGAAATATTTGATAATCCTAAAAATAGTGATGGAAGAACGGGCAGTCAATGAGCGGATTCTGGGGAAGAAGCGATCTACTCCGAATACAAAATATATGTTAAACAAAGCACCGCGCGATTTTGCTAGCGTTTCCGAGCCAAAAGATGATTCTTTTCCAAGCAATGGTATGAAACTCCGATGAATGGCGACGAACTCTAAAGAACTCCGGTGACCTAATGCGGATCTGAGAAGGCCAAGGAATGGAACCTAAGAAGACGCGGGGAACGCGGGCGCGTGCCGATGAATTCTGGTCACAACAGGTTGATGCAGCGGCCTTGTTGAGGTGAACGGCGCGGTCCGGCAGATGCGGCGGAGCTTCGGTCGCACAAAGCGTTTGGAGGAGGATGAAGAAGAGGGAACGACAGCGGGGGAGAGTGAAAGGAATGCCCCCCCTCGCCTATTTATAAGGAAAAAGTGGAACAATAACAGTCCAACGCGAGAATCGATTAGACATGATAATGATTGACCAGGACGACGCCTCGATTTTCGGGTTGACCAGTTAATGCAAAGATCCTTTGTGATGTCATGAAGATTTTCTGGATTTCCCAGAGATGACGTCATCCATTTTATATGGCTGGTCATGAAGATTTATTTTAGGTTAAGTGATTACGAGGAATACAAGACTCGCCAACCAGAAGACTTGAAGATTGACATGAACATGTTCAAATCAATCTGGGGCCTAATGTTGGGGATATAACCCCACGGTATGACCCGCCCAGAAGGGGTCGGGTTAGGAAGTTGGCGACTTAACAATAAAGCCTTAAAACAGGCCTGGAGGTAACTTACCAGACGGGCCTGGCGGAGGCCCAGAGCCGGAAGACGGTGCGTGACCCGGAGGCGTAAGCCGCCCGGAGATGGCTTGCCAGAGAAGGCAAGGCGACTTAGAGGCATGATCAGATATCTAGTGTAACCCGGTCTGGACTCTTGCAAGCCCAGGGCCTCGACCTGTGTATATAAAGGCAAGTCCCTGCGGTGGCTTAGGGGAGGAAACACAACTGATCGAGAGCTAGGTCAAGCGAATCCGCTCCCTTGTAATCGATACCCAATCAATACAACACAAAGCAGGACGTAGGCTTTTACCTCCTTCGAGAGGGGCTGAACCTGGGTAAACTTGTGTCTTTTGTCCCGACCAACCCCTTCGAGTTAATCACCGTAGCGATGGCCTCGACCCTAAGTCCTTTCACTAGGGCATCTGCCGTGACAAAACCACGACAAATGATGTGTGGCTATCCTATGATGTTTGAGTAGATCTCTTTTGTCCTACGGGTTAATTGTGGTATGATGTTATTGATATGAGTTGTATGTTGATATGGTGCTGTCCTAAGGTACCTTCCGTGAGGCACACACATGAAGGAATCCCGCCAAAGGGTTTGCAATATGTTCATGATTCACTTATAGTGGGTGGCTAGAGTGACAGAAGCTTACACCCGAGTAAGGGGATTGTTTGCGTATGGGAGTAAAGAGGACTTGATGTTTAATGCTATGGTTGGGTTTACCTTAAGGATTTCTAGTAGTTGTGGATGCTTGCTAGAGGTCCAATCATAAGTGCATATGATCCAAGTACGGAAAGTGTGTTAGCGTATGCCTCTCCCTCATTGCATATGATAAGTATCTATCATGTTATATTCAATTGCCTATGGACAATCTTTCTCTTGCGTTACACAAAAAGCTTTCTACTAAACAATTTACTTTATTGTTCTTTATCTAAACAGCCCCTAACTTTTATTTACTTGTTCTTTATTATCTTGTAAAATTATCTATTACACCTACTAAGTACTTCTATTTTCTTTCCCGCAAAGTAGTTTCGTACTTGTTCTAGGTAAAGTAATCGTTAGCGTGCGTAGAGTTGCATCGGTGGTCGATAGAACTTGAGAGAGTATTAATTCTACCTTTATCTCCTCGTTGGGTTCGATACTCATATTTATCGAAAAAGGCTACAAACAATCCCCTACACTTGTGGGTTATCAAGGCACCACCCTCCAAAAGGTAATAGATGTGGTAGTATGATGAAATCCTTGCTCTTGTGCTTCAAAAGATAGTCTCCTCAACACTCAATCACTCTCTCACAGGTTTGGCATGGGTAGAAGAGATTGATTGGATGGAAAGAAACTTGGGGAGGCTAGAAATCAAGATCCATATGGTTGGAGTGGATGATCTTGATCTCAACACATGAGTAGGTGGCTCTCTCTCAGAAAAATGAATGGGGCAAGTGTAGATCTGTTCTGAGTGCTTCCTCAAATCCAACCATTACAATATTATTGCCCAACTCGGTGAAACCGAAGTGAAAACTTGGTTGCACCGACTAGTGCAAAATGTGGCAACTTTGGCCTTTTCGGTGAGACCGATATATGAATCTCGGTGGTACCGATTCTTTAAATCAGCTAACTAGAGAGTTGGTCCAATAACTCGGTTGGACCGATTCTCATAACTCGGTGGTACCGATTCCTGAAAATGGATAACCAGAGAGTTGTCCAAAACTCGGTTGGTCCGATTCTCAAAACTTGGTGGTATCGAGATGTTAGGGTTTGGCATGGGAATCTGTCCAAGTGAAACTCGGTAGGGCCGAATGGAAATTGTTGGTGGCACCGAATTTGAAATTTAGGTTTTGGACAGAGTATTTTGTGGGAGAATGGATGAGTATTTTTGGTGGCTAATCTCTAAGCACTTGAGCAACCAGATCATCATAATTCCTCATCCCCTTTTAATAGTATTGGCTTTCCTATGGACTCAAAAGTGATTTCTCACAAAATATGAAATGTAGAGTCTTCAAGCTTTAATCATGGCCAATCCTATTCCTTCCCTTCTTCTTCTTGGGAATTCTCCTCACAATCCTTAGCCAATCCTCTCTGTGGACTTCATCTGAAATAAGCTAGGTAAAACTATTAGTCCAAGAGACAATGTATGTTGTCATGAATTATCAAAACCACCAAGGGAGCATTTGTGCTTTCACTCCTTGACCTCCGACTCCTGGATTCGCCGCACAAAATGCCTGCTAGTATCATCAAAGGAGTCATCCAGTTCAATGGTAGAGCTCTCACTCTCCCCATTGAATAGCTTGTCAAAGTACTCCCGCCATCTATGCTTAATCTCCCCGTTCTTCACGAGGAGTTGATCTGCTCTGTCCTTGATGCACTTGATTTGGTCAACATCCCTCGTCTTCCTCTCTCGGATCTTGGCCATCTTATAGATGTCCCTTTCGCCTCCCCTCGTGTCTAACCATGGTAGAGGTCCTCATACACTCGACCCCTTGCTTCACTCAGAGCTCTCTTTGCGGCCTTCTTGGCCATATTTTACTTCTCTATGTTGTGTGCACTCCTATCCAGATATAGACGCCTGAAACAATCTTTCTTCTCCTTAATTGCCTTATGGACATCATCGTTCCACCACCAGGTATCTTTAGCTTCTCTTCTACTTCCCGTGGACACTCCAAACTCCTCTAAGGCAACCTTATGAATGCAAGTCGCCATCTTCATCCACATGTTGTCTGCATCACCTCCTTCCTCCCAAGGGCCCTCCTTAATGATCCTCTCCTTGAACGCCTGAGCTAGCTCCCCGTTGATCTTCCACCACTCCGTTCTAGCGAATTTGGCACACTTGTCCCGCTGGACACGAATCCGAAAGCGAAATTCAGCAACCACAAGCTTATGCTGAGGGACAACACTCTCTCCAGGTATCACCTTACAGTCTAGGCACACACGCCTGTCTTCTCTTCTCGGGAGGATGACATCAATCTGGCTAGAGTGTTGACAGATACTACACACACCATACAAAAATTCACGTGAGTGTAACTAACTTCAGGTGGTAGGAAACATTTATAGTAAAGCTATTCATCACCTAGGGTACAAAATAAGTTATTTTGCACCGAGGTATTCTTACGACCACTAAAACAAATCGTTTGGTATACAAATAGTTTTTTAATAGAAATATTGTAAGAGCGTCCCTTACAGTATAATTGGTGCAACAACCCTAAATTGCAAGTACCATGCCTTGAACCTAGATGGGTGTGAAGGCACCAGCCTCTTTCCACCACTAGACTATGCCTTAGTGTGCTATACAAATAGTTGTTGGAAATTATAGTAGAAAGCAAAAAAAATCATCCTAGGTACAAAACTAAACCATGATCACTCTGAAGATGACCATACAAGGTTAGATCCAATCTTTACCAACAATGAGTTGCAATGGAAAGAAGAGTTGGTGAAGATCGTTCTTGAAGTCCTTCGAGCAGTCCCATGAACAATTCCCTCTAACTAGAGGGATAATACCTCTTTGGATTCCCCCCACTAGATCTTGAGGATGCCAGAGTAGATGAGGTGGGAGAAGCAGTGCATCATTCACAAATTATGTGGAGAACTAGAGGGAGAACGGGGCCCTCGAACTTGTGGCAGAACTTATAGGGGCGCCCATTGGTATACATAGGTGGGGTAAGGGCCTCCCTCCCTTGTGGCAGCGGCCGAGGAGGTGGGGCTCCTCCCAAAATCCTAGCTGCGCCCCCTAGCTTTGGGTGCATGGTTAAGGGGGGCGCCACTTATAAGGGCCTTAAGGCCCATGTGGTTGCCCCCTAATAGGTCTAGCTTATTTTGGGCAACCCATGTATCCTATAATATTTCCAGGGGGCTCCCAGTATATTCCGAAGCCTTCCTATATTATTGTTACATCCTTCGAAACTTTCGCCACCTATCTAGTTTACACGGTTTTATCTGAAATGCTTCCGGTTTCTTTGAAATACTTTGGGTTCTCTCTCTCAAAATGATTTATGTTATCTCTCACACTTTTTTGGTGATATTCTCCAATGCTCCTAGCTCATCAAATAATCAACAAAGCAAAGGTTCTTAAGCGGGCGACCTTTCTGATTCGGTGATATATATTGATCCCTATACTCATATGATTGATTATCGAGTGAACCTAAGACTAGAACTACCGTATGCTCATCCTTTTGCTTCATGATACTTTACAAAACACAAGGTGAGATATATCAGCATCCCCATGAGTCAAGCACATTGTCACTATGCCAGTATCCTCGTTATCGATTTTGTTCTCTTTTCTCGTTCTCGTGTTCAGGCATCCCTGTGATCGAGTGACACTTTGTCTGGCCATACGAGGATGGATATCGTCACATCGAGAGGGCCCTAAAAATATCTCTCCATCATTGAAGGAGCAAATAAGCTCTCAAGCTATCTAGCCACTCATCATACGTTTTTGATGAACCTCTAAGTTGCCGTTATGATCACCCTGTTATGGTTGATGTTATAACAACCCCAAAGTGCATCGTCCGGTATGGAGTGACTCAATACTCTGATGGTCTTAGGAATTGTGCATACGTTAATTTTCTCGTATTATGGGTTGTAGACTAGTGACAATTCATCTCTTAGTATAACATACAACCACTACTGCATGAATGCTCTCCAATGGCGGGCGTTAAAAGACAACAGTGGCGGGAGAGGCTCTGAGGGGCGCCCCCCATTGGCAACATGGTCACAGGGGCACTCATGTCGACCGCTACTCGTGGGTCTATTTCAGTGGCTGGTGTAGGCTAGTGCCCGCCACAACCACTGTAGTTAGAAGTTGCTTCCTTTCTCTCTACCCGTCACTGATCTACGTACCGCAGTGGCAAGCACTTATGGCACCCACCACTGGTAGTGATCTAGGCCTACAGAAGAATTACTGACGTGGACACTTTTCTTCCTGCCGTGACAACATTTTAATCACACGGTTGCAACATTTTGTACTTGATGACCACATTGCATTACATATATAGAATGTTGTGTGAGCATTCAAACAATCATCCACATGCATACAATACATTACAATGTCCATACAATAATTATGAGTATTAGTGAAGCAAACATAACATAAGAAGTGTAGGGAAACAATTACGTCTCAACACACAATTAACAGTTTCACATGTTGTTTTGAAGAATTATATCTACCGGCTTGGGTAGTCAGTGGCAATTAACGAGATCAATATGTTTTCGACCAAGGTAAGTCGTTCTTATTCTAGATCTGGCTTGTAGTGGAACTTCCCGTCCTCATTTATAACCTCCCTGCTGATGGCCCACACCTTTTGGAAGCGCTGATGCTCTCTTAATGATTACCCTATGTCCATGTCCCTTTCCTTCTCCTGAGGCCACTTGATGATCTTGCAATGATTTCGAAAAACTTGACTTTTCTACAAAAGTTGTCCATGATGGCCATTTGGTTCTTAGTAGCATAAAGTGTTGGTGATGAACTTGAATTTTGAATGTCATGTTATTGTTTTTTGGTAGTTCTTACACCTCCGTAGAGCATCATTTAGAACCTCCTTCAAATTGAACATGTATATCTTTTCGAATAAAGGGGTGAACATTAACGACTTCTCGCAGTATTTCACGTGAAAGGTGTACTTATGCCGATGATTTGTAATCATGCACGGGAACATGTAGTTTGAGATGAGGTTATGGCCAGTTGTGGATTCCATGTTGTGCCAGTGCATGTAAAAAGGATTAGGTAAGGCCACATTACTATGCCGGAGTTGGGGATCTTAAGCTCAACAAAGTGCCCAAAGCCTCATTAACTCTAGGGAGACTGTGTTGACATATAAGACATTTGCATACATGGTTCGCCTCATTAAAGGGCAGATCAATTTTAACGGCCATAAACTCCTCGACAAAATTATAACCTTCTATAACCTTGGTCGTGTAATGCTCCTGACCTTCTTTTAACTCATATAAGACTTCATCGTGTAGAACATGAAGTTCGATCGAGAGGGTTCTCAACGTAGAGTCCGATAGCATCGGTTGGCCAGGTTTATACATATCCCATTTGCGCTTTCGGGGACGACAATGGCTATAGGTGGCCTGTCTGCGAATGGTCCAAAATTGCCAGGTATATCCTTCTCCGTTGAAGGAGGAATATCTTGGACTATATGTGCATCTCCGACAAGGTTGAAAAGGGGGTCAAGGTCCACGAAGGCAGGATCATCGGCATTAGCAGACAATTTGCAAGGAATCTCCTCTATATCACTAAGTGGCCACTAAAGCACGTGGCCCTGGTTCACTTGTCCTAACGTAATGATGTCCTTTTCAGGGGGATTAGGCAATGACCATGATTCAAAGCTTGTCTTTATCTCCAGCACCTGCACCCTCGTCATGTCTAGTGGCAGGACAACACCATGCATCATTCTAGTACCATCGGTAAACAGGACAACTTGCCCCTTGGCAATCCATGTCATCATGTCATCCGCAAGGGCAAGCAGCCAACATGAACTAAATTTTGATGATCGTGGTTGCTGGCTGCTACTAGATATATGTTGCTGGGGAGGACTCGGTGTGCCGTGCGTAAACATTTGAGCTAACTTCTTTTGAACTACTGCATCTACCGCAGGTCCTAGTGGTGCTTGCATTTTGTCTTTGATCTTTTCATCAACCTTGTTTTCCCTTATGCCTTTTTAAGTTCTTTATTTGGGGATAGACATGGTACCACCTAGTCTTTCCTGTGCCCACCGCACGCCTAGTCTTTGGCTACACTACTACAGGAAGGTCCAAAGACGACACATCAATCTGAGACCTTTCGACCAAAATGTAAGCATGAATCGCAAACGATATAGTTCTAGCTCCGTCGCCAATAACATGAACTATGTGCGATGGCGGATCCATCAAATACGATTCAGAAAAGAGGTGCATGTGCGATACGTGGCAAACAGTTGATCCAGATGAACTGTTTGAGATGAGGCAACATAAAGCAAACAATTAACCAAATACAGATGTGTGTGATGTACGGCATATAGGTCACTCGGATGAACTGTTTGTGATCAGCCAAAACAACAGAAATGATTCGGCAGATCAAGGTGTGTGCGATAGACGATATACAGGTCACTGGGACGAATGGTTTGTGATCAGCCCAAACAATAGAAACGGTTAGCCAGATCAAGGTGTTTGAGATAGATGGCATACATGTCACTCGGATGAACTATTTGTTGTCATCCCTCTCAAAAGAAATGTTTAGCCAGATCAATCTATGTGCGATAGACATCATACAAGTCACTTGGATGAACTGTCTGCGATGAGCAAAAAATAAAACAAACGATTCATATTAACAAGTGATGACCCACAAGTATAGGGGGTCAATCATAGTCCTTTCGATAAGTAAGAGTGTCGAACCCAACGAGGAGCAGAAGGAAATGACAAGCGGTTTTCAGCAAGGCAATTTCTGCAAGCACTAAAATTGTAGGTGATAGATAGTTTGATAGCAAGATAATTGGTAACAAACAAGTAACAATAACGATAAATAAAGTGCAGCAAGGTAACCCAATCCTTTTGTGGCAAAGGACAGGCCAGAACAGTCTCTAATAATAGGCAAAGTGTTCTTGAGGGTACACGGGAATTTCATCTAGTCACTTTTATCATGTTGGTTTGATTTGTGTTCGCTACTTTGATAATTTGATATGTGGGTGGACCGGTGCTTGGGTGCTGTTCTTACTTGAACAACCTCCCACTTATGATTAACCCCCTCGCAAGCATCCGCAACTACGAGAAAAGTATTAAGATAAAATGTAACCATAGCATTAAACGTTTGGATCCAAACCAGCCCCTTACGAAGTAGCGCATAAACTAGGATTTAAGCTTCTGTCAGTCTAGCAACCCATCATCTAATAACTACTCCACAATGCATTCCCTTAGGCCCAAGGATGGTTAAGTGTCATGTAGTCGACGTTCACATGGCACCACTAAGGGAATCACAACATACATATCATCAAAATATCGAACACATATCAAATTCACATGATTACTTGCAACATGATTTCTCCCGTGACCTCAAGAACAAAGGTAACTACTCACAAATAATATTCATGCTCAAGATTAGAGGGGTATTAAATAGCATAATGGATCTGAACATATAATCTTCCACCAAATAAACCATATAGTAATCAACTACAAGATGTAATTAACACTACTAGTCACCCTCAGGTACCAATCTGAGGTTCCGGTTCAAAGATTGAACACAAGAGATGAACTAGGGCTTGAGAGGAGATGGTTCTGTTGAAGATGTTGATGAAGATTGGCCTCCCAAAGATAAGAGGGGTGTTGGTGATGACGATGGCTTCGATTTCCCCCTCCGGGAGGGAAGTTCCCCCGGCGGAATCGCTCCGCCGGAGAGCAAAAGTGCTCCCACCCAAGTTCCGCCTCGAGACGGCGGCGTTCCATCCCAAAAGTCCTGTCCTTATTTTTTCTAGGTCAAAAGACCTTATATACCAGAAGATGGGCACCGGAGGTGGGCCGAGGTGGGCACAACCCACCAGGGCGCGCCTGGGGGGCCTGGCGCGCCCTGGTGTCTTGTGCTCACCAGGGTGGCCCCTCCAGTAGTTATTTGCTCCAGTATTTTTAATATAATCCAAAAATATTCTCCGTAAAGTTTCAGCTTATTTGGAGATGTGCAGAATAGGTATCTCTGATGTGCTTTTTCAGGTCCAGAATTCCAGCTCCCGGTATTCTCCCTCCTTGTGTAAACCTTGCATATTATGAGAGAAAAGGCATTAGAATCACTCCCTAAAGCATTATTATTCAACAAAACAGAAAAAATAACAGTAGTAAATCATGATGCAAAATGGACGTATCAACTCCCCCAAGCTTAGACCTCGCTTGTCCTCAAGCGAAAGCCGATATTGAAAAGCATGTCCACATGGTTTGAGAGAGAGAGAGAGAGGTGTCGATAAAAACAAAATACGGACATAGTAGCATCATGCTTATTATTATAACAACAACAAACTTTATCATAAAGCTTATTCATATAACCTCATCATATAACTTCTCATGAACAAGTAACAATTCATCACAACATAGAAGTATAAAGCATAAACCTTATTGAAAACCAACAAACTATGTTCTCAGTCAACTTTGCAACTACAATTCATCATATTTTCAGGAAGGGTCTCGTGTCGGAGCCTTTTGGCAAGTCCACATACTCAACCATCATTTAGTCTTCTATGATTGCTAACACTCACGTCATACCCATGAGCAAAAAGTTTCAACCGGACACATAGAAATATAGGGGCTTATAGTTTCGCCTCCCAACGTATTCACCTCAAGGGTGATGACAACAATAATAACTCATGCTCACTCACATCCAACTGGATATGTGCCTAGATCTTTCCTCACCACATGATGCTTGCAAAAAGAAAAAGTAAAAAGGAATAGGGGAGAATACTTTGACTCTTGCATAAAAGTAAATACATAAAAGTAAAAGATAGGCCCTTCGCAGAGGGAAGAAGAGGTTGTCATGCGCTTTTTGGTTTGTATGCCCAATCCCTTAATGTAAAAGAACGTCACGTATATTGCCCCCTATGATAGCAACCTTTATTATGCAGTCTGTCGCTTTTATTACTTTGCCATCATAAGTTTGTATAGCGCTCAATTTTCTCTTACACTAATTGATCAAAACACATTTAGAAGCAATTTTTATTGCCTTATTGCACCGATGACAACTTACTTGAAGGATCTTACTCGATCCGTAGGTAGGTATAGTGGACTCTCAAAGCATGAATTTGGGTTTTGGGTTTTTGGATGCACAAGTAGTATCTCTACTTAGTGCGGAATTTTTGGCTAGCAAAGATATTGAGCAAGCACCACATGTTGAAGGATCTATGACAATATAACTTCTATGTGAATATGAACAAACATAAATCATTATGTTGTCTTCCTTGTCCAACGTCAACAATTTTGGCATATAATATTTAATGGGGGCTCACAATCATAAAAGATGTCCAAGATAGTGTATTTGCATGTGGATCTTCTCTTCCCTTATTAATTCTTTCATGAATTGCAACATTGACCAATGCTATGTTTGTCAATCTCCAATAAATTTTACCACTTATACTTTTCCTTATGTGATGTCATTACTTACCATAAGATTAGCATATGATTCTTTCCATTTATTTCTCCTTCCTTTTATTTTGATTGCAATAAGAAAATAAAGAAGCAAAAGCTCAAACTAAACTTTACTATAGAACTCTCACTCGATTACATAGATAGATAGATCACGAAACTAGCACACGAAAATAGATCATACTAAACTTTTATTCAACTAAATCAAGAAAAGGCTAAAGATCGAACTAAAATAGGTAAAGGTGAATAAAAGTGATGGTGATACGATACCGGGGCACCTCCCCCAAGCTTGGCTCAAGCCAAGGGGAGTGCCCATACCCGTGTGCTCAAGTCTCCTTTGGTGGTGGTGATGAAGTGGCCGTCTTCTTCAACTTATATTTGAGCATAAAATTTTCCTCCCTTAGATCATCATTCTCCAACTCGAGCTTTAATATCTTTTTGTAACACCCCAAAAATCGGGTTATCAATTTTTGTGCTGTTATTCCTTCCTAGCTTTTCTCTCCTGAATTTTTCCTCTGGAATTTGGTAAGTGACCAAATGAATTCAGTCAATCCTCAACCTCTCAGTTCCTTTCCCTTGCTCTTGTGCCAGCCAACCCTCTATCAGTAAATCCCGAATCTTTTTCAAACCCTAGTTCCGAAATATTGAAATAAAAAATCCTGCCTTTGTGATTACAAAGGAGCTATCAGTTCCCTTGCCCTGTTGATCCTCCCAAAATTTCTAGAGATCCTCCTTCATCCATAAACCCTAGATGTGCAAAAATATTGCTAAGTCATATGCAATATTTTCCCTCTAGAATTAATTCATTATTCTGCCCTTCTGAGGAATTAAATCCAGGAAAATATCTATCCATCTCCAGAGGTCATGAAAACTTGTGGAGATATTCTTTGTGGATATATTGAGCTCTCATAAAAATATTGGCCATAATTAAATAGGGAAAATTGCCTTTTCCTATTTAAAGCCAATATTCTAATTTGGGGCCTTTCCAAAGGAACTACCATTTTGGTAGCTAGGAAAAATCCCAAATAATTTGTGGAGCTTCTCATATCCATATCTTGTCCAATTCCATCAAGATATCAAGTTCCCCAATTCAAATTTTGAGCACCACTTCCATTTGCAAATTCTGTCCAGATTTCTTATTTGCAAAGGAAGTGCATGATTCCTTGATCTCCTTGGGCTAAAATTTTGCAGGGTAATTCAGTATGATAAAATAACCTTGTCCTCAAAAAATTAGCCCATTCCATCAAGGCCATCTTCCTCAGCAAATTATTCAAGTTCCCGTTCAGATTGGAGCATTGTGAAGGAAGTACCATTTCCACTTATGAAAATGGTATGAAATATTTACAGTGACTTCATATGCCTAAATCTTTGGTCTCCTCCAAGTTTGAGCCATTTTCATCTAGCGAATTCCTCAGAACCCTCTGATTTCTATTTCTGTCCAGTGTGGCACTTTGTGAAGGAAGTGCTTGTTATCTTGATTCAATTGAGCTGAAATTTGGCAAGTTAGTGCATATTGATATGTTACTACTGTAAACCAAAAACCAGCTCATCTCTCCAAGCCAATCTTTTTCTATCATTTTCTCAAGTTTCTGACCAGATTGCATCTCTGTGAAGGAAGTACCATCATAGAGGATCAATTTGATCTGAAACTTGTCCAGTGCATTCTTGTGTCCAAATCATAGCTATCCTCCAAAAATCATCCATATTCATCTAGCCATTTGACCCCAGCTCCATCATTTTCAAATCTGGTCAGACTGCCAAGTTACAAAGGAAGTGCTATTTAGAATGGTTTGTTTGAGCTGAGATTTTGCCAGGTTAGTGACCCTAGTAGATGATCCCCCCTGCCCAAGACCAGGCCAAGAGGAGCACTGTGGTGGCCACACCACAGCACAAACAGGTTGCTCTTGGCAACTGTTTGACCATGGTGCAGTCACCTCGGTTCTCTCTTGATTCATTCAACAGCATAGGTCAACTCGGCGATTGACGGTGAAAGCCCTAGACATGGTTTGGCATCGAGCGCATCGTGGCATCGCTGTGGCCACATGGTGACTAGGGGCAGAGCGCGCCAAAACCGCGCTCTGTACTCCGTACTCGTCGGGAGCGGACCTCCAGCTGGTTCCAGGCCGTCCGGGAGTGTCTAGGAGCTCCCCCTCGCGCGCGTGAACCCTCTGGAGCTCTCTCTCCCTTCGTCCCCTAGCCATGGCCGCCTCGGTCGCCCTCCCAAAGCTTCTGCCGCCGGCCCGAAGCTCCGGCCATCGTCCCCCTCCTTCCCGAGCTTTCCCCCGCGGCTATAAGTAGCGTGCCCGAGCCCCTCCCGACTGGCATCGAACACCAGCCCTCCCCTAGAGCTCCTAGAGCTCTCTGTCCTTGCAATGGCCGAGCCACCGCCGCCGGTTCCCGCGGCCGATTCCGGCGCCCCGGACCCTCCCCTCCTCTCCAACCTCGCCCTCAGCATCCTCCGGAGCTGGCGAAGCCGCCACCGCCCTCCATTTCTCCGGGAAAGCCCCGCCGCAGCGGCACCGCGCCCCGGCCAGTGGCGACAGCGCTGCGGCCGCCTCCGGCGACCCCGTGACTACCCTCAGAGGTGGCGAGGGACGGCGGAGCCCGTGCGCCCTCCGGCCGGCACTCTCGGACAGCGAGGTGACGGCCATGCCGGCGACCGGCGCCCTCCTCTGCGCCCCTGTCGCGAGGAAGAAGGAAACCAGGGAGGAGGAGAGAGAGAAACGACGGGCCCTGCTCGTCAGTGTCCCAGCGTTGACTGGCCCCGCCCGCTGACCAGTTTAAGTGAAGGCGCACTCCTGTAAATGCGCTTTCACTAAAGTGAAAGCGTAATTTGCATAATACGCCTTCGGGTCCAGCCGGCGGCCGAAAGGCTTATTTTGCGGACGTTCACTGGTTTAGGCCGAAAATGAATATGTTTTTATTTATTTTCTGCCTAAACAAGGAACGGCCGTAACTTTGCGACCGTAGCTCGGAATAAGGTAAAACCAGCGCCCACGCTTTCGTTTCGTCGAGCCCATTCCGATGGCATTATTTTCATAATGTGTTCACATTGTGAAAATAACCATTATTCCCTTGCCCTCCGATCGAGCCCTCCGAGAGAGAACCCTTTCCGGCAATTTCTTCCGCGAGGTGATCGCATTTCTTCCCGGAGTATTCGTCGACCCCCAGGCAAGCCAACTTCTTCCATGAGCTCCGGACTTGCGTGATGACTTTGCTTGCACTTGTGTGTTTATCTGTATCGCCTGTTAGGTTGCACTTGCATACACCGGTGGTGACATCGGTATTAGACACTAGCATTTCCAATCATCTAGTGCCATGTCTTATTTCCATATTGCCAATATCATTGCCATGTTAGTATTATGATTGATCTCATGCCATGATTATCAGTACTATGATCTTGCTATGATAGCACTTACTATGGTCAGTGGAATAGTACGATGATGGATATGTTGAGTGGGATGAATAAAGGATATTTAGTCGGTTGATCTTGAGTCACCTGTCCGGGCATACTCGTGCAACCACATTTGCCGGTATGGGACGGCCTTGACTTGGCCTGATTGCGTGATCTTTCACCAGTACCACCAAAGAGGGAAGGTTATGCACGCGCGCTGCCCTGGCCCGGTAGGCGGCGATAACCTTGTGAGCCCAGTTGTTGTTGAGTTTTGCGCGCGGTCCCCGTTTGGGACAGTAGGCCCCGTTTGGGTCTACATAGTTTGGCCACAACGGTGGCAGGTGTCATGAGGACACAGGGGCCACCCAAGGTTGACCTCCGGGGGAGGAAGAGTGCCGGTGGTACGATGAAAGAGTCACGGGTCAGGCAGGTTATGTTGAAGCAACACTGGTCCACCCGAGTGGGATCTCGAGGCCAGGGCCAGGTGCTTCATGGTGTGGGTAAAGTGCGCAACCTCTGCAGAGTGTCAAAATCTATTCGAATAGCCGAGTCCACAGTATTGGACAGCCCGTCCAGACCTCACTAGGTGGTCAACCGTAGCAGTGTTAGTAATGATGGAAGAACTCATCTTGGGTAGACATCAGATGATATCGGGTATATGATATGTTATCCAAGGGATGGCTATATGATGAGTGGTCGGATGACCACACGATTTGGATTGGACCTGGATCAGTTCAGGTTGGATCTTGAGGATGTCGAGGGTTATGTGACAACCCAGAAGAGAGTAAGTTGGTATTCGGTACAGTAGATACTCTAAGTACTTAACGTAATCATTGCTATGTTATGTAGATTATAGGTCTGATCCATGCTATGCTATGCTTGATGTGTGTTTTACTGCAATTCCATGCCATGCTTAGAATAGATTCTTATATAAGCATAGGGCTTGCTTTGTCATCTGCTTGTTTGGTTGCTATGTATTTGGTTGTCTTGCGAGTACATTCAAAGTACTCACCTGGCCTTGCACGTGGCCAGTTGCAGGAGAGGATCCGTCATGCTAGATCGTAACCTAGCCAGTCCTGTGTGTTATGGAGCCCAGCCAGAGACGTCGATGCCGCAGAACCAAGACCTCTGATACCCTTTAGTTAGCCTTGGAGCTATACATATTGTTGTAAGCAACAGTATTGTAATACTCCATTATAATTAATAAAGCCATTTTTGTGCCTGGAATTGCTGTATCATGTCTGTGACGTGCACCAGGTCTTATCCTGGGGCTGGCATGCATTGGCCCTCTATCGGGGTGCCACAAGACTTGGTATCAGAGCCAGACTGGCTATAGGTTACCCTAGCCCAGACCACCCCTAGGTTTAAACGGTAGTGAGCCCAATAGATTTGACCCGTCTCTGGCATCCGACATGGCCACTGTGGATCAATAGTTGGCGCAGTCAGAATGGACGTGACCCTACCCAGCTGTCCGCCCACCCAGCCATTTAGGATTAGACCATGACCCCACTTGGTTGTCGGCCGTACCGGTGTATCTTTTACCCGGCACAAGAAGGATCCACGCCATGCTGGTGTGTTCTCGCCGACTGCCTATTTAGGCCCCTCCCAGCTGCGAGCCATAGCTCTCCCCACCCAGTAAGCCAGACCCTGCAAGAGAACCCAGGCTAGTATCCCCAAACCAGCAGCCATGGCTAGTTCTTCCAAAGCACCCAGTACACCCACTTTCCATAGCCGAATCTTGGCTGATGGCTACCCCGGCTTTCCGAGCATCCTTTCGAGTATGATCACTCAAGCCCTTGGCTGTAGTACCCCTCTGGCGTATCTGGTGTTCCAGCCGGATCCCGCTCCCCACCTTTGCCGATTTTGTGCAAAGGTGTATATCAGCCCAGGTCCAACAGCGGATGGGAAGCCCATGAGTTTTCAGGGCAAACCCGTGCCCACCCCCGCGTTGGCTGTCCAGATGGCAGCCGCAGGAGCCCTCGCCCGTCTTCGTAGCCAGTTTCCGCAAGTAGCGGAGATGCAAGAGTTCTGCTATCTTCCATCATCGTCGGACATAGCTGGCAGGTTCTCCAGCATAGTGGGAGATGTTGACCCAACCATAGCTCGCCTAGTCCAGTATATTGATGCCCAGGGACTTCTGCTCTCTGGCATTCTAAGAGAGTTCCAAGCCATTGACCAAGACACCACACGGGTTGTTACGGAAGCATACCGTGCGGCTCGTGAAATTGCATCCCAGACCACCCGTTCCCTGTTGCCAAACCCAGTGCCACCTTCGCAGCTAGTACCACCCTCGCAATCAGTAAACCTATTTCGCCCAGTCAACCTCCACCCAAATTCCATTCAAGGAGCTATCCGGCGACTTCGTCGTCGGGATGTGTTCGGTCAAGTTCCCACTGCAGCTCCAGCAGTTGAGCCCCAGCCCATAGAGGTGTCCGACGATGAAGATGGAAGTTGGCTCAGCCTTCGTCCCCCAGGAGAGCCCCAGCAGAAGTAGGCCCATCTGTGGCTCCGGCAGTGATCGAAGCCAGAGGATGCCGCGAGTATGTGTGTGTTGCGGAGACTGTTTCTTCGCCTACGTCTAGGATTAGGACCCCGTAGTTCGGAGTGAGTTGTTGCTTTTAGCTGCCTAGTAAGACTGCGTGTTGTTGCATGCTTGTATTGCATGTACTGCTTGTATTGCTTGTGCTTGTGTGCTATTGTGATGCTGTGTATGCCTGTTTGCTCTATGTGCCTGGTTCATCTGTCACCCCGTTAAGCAGAAATGTTTAACAGAGCTGGCAGTGGACTTTTAACATGATTTTAGTCAGTAGAGCAGTTACACCTAATAACAACGGACTCGTCCGGAGTCCCTAAATAAAATGCGAGCTGGTATAGGTGTATGTATACCAGGAGTACATACACCCACTGGCATTAAAACGTTAGTGTAATCTGTTCGATATGCTTCTTTCTTCTGCCTGCATTTTGCTCCTATGTGCATTTTGCATTTACCTGCATATTAGTTTGCATAGATTGTGTGTGTATCGTGTGAGCAATGTCTACACGCCGGTTGCAATCTCGGAGTAATTATAGGAAATTTTATTACAATATAGACCGGTGCAACCCTTCTAGTCCAAGACCTAAACCCCGATTTGACCCTAGCCCCTACCCATTGTGGATGCCGTTCAGCAAGGAGCAACTAGCAGCGTGACCACCACACTGGTAGAAGCTCCGCTGACCGCACCACACTAACCATAGACCTAGCGGCGCCTCTGTCACCGTCTTGTGTGATGTTGACAGACCGCCCCTTCGCCGCCGCAGCCTGCATCTATCCCGCCGGCCTGAGACGACGTAGTTGCCCCCTAGCCGCCTCTCTGGCAGCAGCATCCTAGCGATCGTCGAGGATCATCGCGCACAGCAGCAGCGAGCCGCCAACCAATGCCACCAGCATGCCAGCCAGGAGGATCGTGATCAGCTCCGAGCCCACGTCCGCCATTAGCACCTTGCCTCGCGCCCCTGCAACTAGAAGGAGAAGGAGAAGAAGAAGTGAGGTAGAGTGCGAGGTGATAGGAAGAGAGTAGAGAACCCGCGGTCATTTTTTTTATAGCCCGAGTCCGGTGTACGGTGAGCGAGGCCTAGGAGACCGCGCGCCACTCGATCACCGGCGTCCAGGAGGCGAATCCGCGAGTAGTGCCGACCGGCGCTGACCCGCGATGGGAGTGCTCTCTGAGTGCCCTCATGCGCGCCGCGCACTATCGTCGTAGGGTACTCCGTGCCCTAGGAGCTAGGCGTGCGCAGTGCCTAGCCGCACTCGGGGCAGCGAGAGCGCGCGCGAGAGAGCCGTTGGCTGGAGATAGAAGAAGAAAGCTGCCAGTGGGCCCTGGTCCCACCTGTCAACGAGAGAGGCCACTGTTCATTGCGGTACCCCGAGCATTTTTGGAAAAAGGAAATTCTGCTTCCTTTAAAAATGTCAGGGCTACCCAGCGGCCCCTACCCGTGGAGTAGATTCCGCGATATCCGTATCTCGATCTGGGTGTACCAATTTTTGGTACTTTTAACTCGGTGGTTTTCAACCGCAGGGTTAAGACCAAGCCCAGGAGTTTTTCTAGGAGGCGCAGTAGTTTTGTTCTAAGCTAACCCTAGGAATCTCGAGGACGAGATTCTTCTAAGGGGGGAAGGTTTGTAACACCCCAAAACTCGGGTTATCGATTTTTGTGCTGTTATTCCTTCCTAGCTTTTCTCTCCTGAATTTTTCCTCTGGAATTTGGTAAGTGACCAGATGAATTCAGTCAATCCTCAACCTCTCAGTTTCTTTCCCTTGCTCTTGTGCCAGCCAACCCTCTGTCAGTAAATCCCGAATCTTTTTCAAACCCTAGTTCCGAAATATTGAAATCGAAAATCCTGCCTTTGTGATTACAAAGGAGCTATCAGTTACCTTGCCCTGTTGATCCTCCCAAAATTTCTAGAGATCCTCCTTCATCCATAAACCCTAGACGTGCAAAAAATATTGCTAAGTCATATGCAATATTTTCCCTCTAGAATTAATTCCTTATTCTGCCCTTCTGAGGAATTAAATCCAGGAAAATATCTATCCATCTCCAGAGGTCATGAAAACTTGTGGAGATATTCTTTGTGGATATATTGAGCTCTCATAAAAATATTGGCCATAATTAAATAGGGAAAATTGCCTTTTCCTATTTAAAGCCAATATTCCAATTTGGGGCCTTTCCAAAGGAACTACCATTTTGGTAGCTAGTAAAAATCCCAAATAATTTGTGGAACTTCTCATATCCATATCTTGTCCAATTCCATCAAGATATCAAGTTCCCCAATTCAAATTTTGAGCACCACTTCTGACGGGGATATTACCCCACGATATAACCCGGCAGACATGCTGACCCGGCAAACAGTACTGACCCGGAGAACAGTACTGACCCGGCAGACATGCTAACCCGGCAGCTACAGTGTCAGGGGTGTAACCCGGCAGCTACAGTGTCAGGGTGTAACCCGGCAGCTACAGTGTCAGGATGGTAACCCGGCTACAGTGTCAGGAGGCTAACCCGGCTACAGTGTCAGGAGGCTAACCCGGATGCTACAGTGCCAGGAGGTGAACAGTGTTATCAGACAGTCACGGAGACGAGTCTCTGAAGATAAGCCCTGGTTGTAACCCGCCCGGTGTAAGCCGCCCGGGACGGGTTACAAGCCCAGGACTCGGAAGCCCATGAAGAGAAGCCCACGATAGGAAGTAATCAATCCGACTTAGACTCTACATGTAAACCGCCCCTTCAGCCTTTATAAGGAGGGGCGGGTCACCCCAAGAGGGTCAGGTTAGACGTCTCATAGACAGGTCTCATAGACAGGTCTCGTAGACAGGTCAGGAAAGATAGTCAGAAAGAGGGTCTCGAGACTAGAGGTGCAGACTCCGCACCCTTGTAACCGAGATCGTCATCGTCATCAATATAAGACACAAAGCAGGACGTAGGTTTTTACCTCCATCGGAGGGGCCGAACCTGGGTAAAAACTCCGCGTCTCTCGTCCCGCTCAACCCCTCTCAAGCTACCAGTTACGTGCGCCGGACCTCACGACTAAGTCCTTACACTAGGACATCTGCCGTGACAAATCCACGACAGTTGGCGCCCACCGTGGGGCTACGCGCTTTGGTGTTGGGTTCTTGAAGGGATCTCTCTCAGGGATCGAGGAGTTAGCAATTTTTCCCGGATGAAGAAGAGCCGGTTTTGGAGGATCGGTGTCAGTTCCGAGGTCATCGGTCCAGATTACAATCTGAGAGGATTAAAAGAAATTAGGGTTGCGGTTGATTCCGCCCCCGCTATCTCACAAGTCGCCGAGGCGGACAGTTTTTTCGTCTACTACGGGCATATGGGTCACACAGCCGCAGGCTAACTACGCGGCGTTTTTGTTTTTCGCCGAAGTCAATTATGACCCGGGCGTGGATCATCCAAGACCACTATGACCCGGACTCACCACGTCAAGTCGCCACAGATCCAGGAGATTGTGTGTGTACACGCTGCAATTACAATAGTTAAAAAAAAAAAAAAAAAAAAGGGGAAGACCCGGTTGATGGCTGCTTGTTGAAAGGGGAAGATACTAGAGAAGCTACAGAGGATTAAAAGATTGGCCAAGCCGGGTGTTGACCCAGAAGCGGATACTGCAAGTCGCCGCCAGTTTCGGTAGAGCCGCCAACGCTCCCCGGCCTGAGCTGCCTCCATCGCCACTCCGCCCGTCTCCGAACCCGTCTCTGCCGTTGTGCTACTAACACCTCACATCTCCACCAAGCCGCCAGGAGCCGCCGGTGGCCTTATCCCCGCCGAGAGCCGTCGTCGCTCCCGCCGCAGAGCCGGCCCGCGCTGCCGTGCCTGCCGGCTGGGTCGCCCCCGTACCGCCCGGCCAAAGCCGCCGCGCGAGCCATCCCGCCTCACCGGCCGCCGCTGTAGCCTGCTGGCGAGCGCCCCGCGCAAAGCCGCCTCCGCTTCTCCTGCCCTGCGCCGTGAGTCGCCCGCCTCTGCCGCTGCTAAGGCCATGGCCGCGCCGGACCGCGCGTCCGCCTCACCAGCGCCCACGGGCCGCCGTCTCCCCCGCGCCTGCCGCGCCTGAGCCGCCGGGAGCTGGTCCCGCCGTCGCGGCCGCGCCGGACCGCGCCTCCGCCTCCCTTCCACTAGCTTCACCGCGCCTCTGAGCCGCCCGCCTCTGCGCGTCCGAGCCGCCGCCGGCTCTGTCTCCGCCCTGCTCGCACCACGCCCCGTCAGTCGCCGCTATCCGAGAGCCGCCACTGGTTCGCTCCCCTGCTTCGGGCCGCCACCGTCAGAGGCCCGCCGCCGGCTCGTCCCTTCAGCCGCCGCGCTCCGAGCCGGCCACGCCACCTCCGAGCCGCCCCCGCGGCCTCACCTCGCCGCTGCCGCCGGCCACAACCGCGCCCCACCCACCGACTCTTCCGCAGCCGACTCGCCACACCCGTCGCGCCGTGGTCGCCTCCCCCGCGCGCTTGTTTTCGCTCGGCCGCGCCGCACCGGCCCCGCGCGTCCGCTCCTCCGCCTCCTCTACGGCGGGTCAGCGCCAAGCCGCGCCTGGCCTCGCCTCTTCAGTGGCCAAGCCGCCGCCACCCATCGCCGCCTCGCCGGGGACCTCGCCAAGCCGCCGCTGCTGCACTCCCTGCCTCCGCGAGCCGCAGCGCCCGCGTCCACTCCGGCTGTGCTCCAGTCGCCGCTCCCCCGCGCTCCAGCCGGGTTACACCATGTGAGTCCCCGCAAAGCACCCGGCCGGAGTTGGGAGCTCCTAAGCCGGCCCTGCGTTGGCTGCCTCCCCTCCCCCGATCTGCTTTGTCTGATGCAGAGGACCGAAAAAGAGAAGTGGCCGGATGCCCATGTGAAAGTCAAGGGCGGGTAAAAAAAAAAGGGGAGGACCCGCCTGGTCAATTTGCCGCCACACGTTCATCGAGAGCCGCCCCGGCCCGGCGCTGTCTCCGAGCCGCCGTGGCTAAGTCGCCGCTTTCGTCCGCATGGTCGCAACCACGCGCTGAGCCGCACCCATTCGGCCTAATTCTGAGCCGTCGCGCGTCCGCTGCGAGTCGCCTCTACCTTATCATCTGCGGTCTCGCATCGAGCCGTTTTCGCCGTTACGGCCCGCCACCTCCGCCGCGGCCTCGAAAGAGTGACTACATCGCCGTTGAAGTTACTGGAGGTGATCCACGGACGCTGTATACAATTGTCGTCCGAACAAATCAGGTGATATCCGTCTAAAGACTATTTTATTACCACATATTGTTTTTGTCAAAGAACAATTACGTTGGTCTGTATATTTTTATATGCAGGACAGTTATTCTCTGCAAACGTGGTCTATACCACGGGTACGGAGCACGCGTTGGCAATATCTCATACCAGCGTTCGACCGTGCCACATGACCCGGTGAATGGACGCGCGCAAGCCGCCACCCTTGCGGCCCGGTTAACATCAACTTGCCGGGATCACGCTTGCTCGCTGTTCAATGGGCGTGTGCAAGCCGCCGACCCCTTGGTCTCGACTACATCAACAAAACGCCGCGGTTGTCTCTTGCGGCCGCACCGGCTTAACAACGCCGCGGCTGACTTCTACGTCTACATCAACACGTCAGGAGCTGTGTACATCAGTACAAGTCGCCTGACGGGCGGTTCTGAGATGCCGCCCAATGGACGCACGCAAGACGCCGCCCACAGTCTGATTCACATCAGCATATCGGTGCAGTTCATCTATACGAGCCACCCAAATGGACAGGCGCACAAGTCGCCGCCACTGCAGTTTGGTTAACTTCAAACAACCAGCCGGGACGAACCATCGACCGGATTATTGAAACAATTCATGCGGGATCATCTATAACCCGCCACGGCCAACCTCAACCTTCAGTAGAGATTCTCAAGTTACCTCTTAGAATCGACTCAAGACTCGGGGGCTATAGACATGGCTCGACACACTTGGTCGTTTTCAATGAGAGCCACAGATAATGGCAAGAAAGTTAACCCGATCTCGGGGGATACTACATTATTGGTGGAAGGATTAAAAGTTACTCAAGAAGACGAGTCGCCATGATGCACCGTTTAACTTGGGGGCTTCTGCTATTTCTTCATACAGGATGGCAGCTTACAAGATGCTGCCACAATGTTGATACTTCAACAAGGTCATTTGGGGGCTTCCAACCCACCGGGTTTAGCTCGCTCACCCTCTTGATCGGCTCTTCAACCACAAAGTAAACAACACGGCGGCTTACAAGTTGCCGGCCTAACTGACGGCGGCTTACAAGATAGCGCGCCAGTTGATATCATCGACAAGGCCGTTTGGGGGTTTTCAACCCACCGGGTTAAGCTTCAACCCTCTCGGTCAGGCTCTTCAGCCACTACAAGACGGGCCATTGACCCAAAACGTTGACTCCGTCAACAAAGATCACTAGGGGTGCAGCGAGTTCTAAAACTTACCTCCTTTTCGATCTGCAAGGCCGGGTTATACCTGCCTGTAAGTAGATGCGCTTTGTCAGGGGTGCAGCGAGTTCTAAAACTCACCCTCTGCAAAGGCCTCTTACAGCGGCGAGGCAAACCCTTACATCCGCAAATCCGAGTTATACCTGCCTGTAAGTTGATGCCGCTTTGTCAGGGGTGCAGCGAGTTCTAAAACTTACCCCCTGCAAGGGCCTCTTACAGCGGCGAGGTAAACTCTCCCATCTGCTGTGTCTCTCTCTGGTTCGTTGCGCTCTTATCAGTCAATCTCGATAGAGACCCTGCACTGGTATGAGTTCAAGCATCGAGTCCACCCAGAAGAACCATCATATGAATTTTTTGGAAGGCAAAGCAAGAAACATCATACATTGCATCATACATTGCATTGCATCATACATTACATCGTGCATTGCATCATATTTACATATCATGCCGGTTTGCCAAACCGGGTCAGAGCAAGATTGTGAAAGAGGAAGCAAGGCTATACGAGATTTTAACATCTCCGGGTTGTGCTTTTTCAAGCCACCCTTACAACAATGCAGAATATACTCTGTTTTGTTTATTTTTGCAGGTCTTGTCTTATAAGATAAGCCGCCAGAACAAATAGATCTTTAATAGCCAACATGGCTGGATCTTCATCATGGATTTCTCACATACTCGCCGGGTTGCACCGCAACTACGAGCAGGGATTTCATATCAAAGACAAAGGAATTATTCCAGGATATTCATTCCGGGTTATATTACAACCACGGCCAAGGATTCATCCAACAAATTATGATGAGTCATATTATAGTCCCGAGTCGCCGCAGGCAGACGACCCGGCACTTGGGGGCTACATTATTCAAGTCAAGTTTATATCAAGTATGCAAAGTCCCATGTTGCTGCAAGCATGCACCACGGCACTTGGGGGCTAATGCAAACTGGTTTTCAAAGCATTACATTGTCAACAAGACCCTGTTATCTCAAGAAGACGAGCAAGCCTTTCAATATTTTTCTAAGTCCCAGCCCAGTACTTCTTACTGACCTGGCACTTGGGGGCTACACCGCTCAGATCAAATTTTCTAAAGTCCCAAGTCGCCGCAGGCGTGCGACCTGGCACTTGGGGGCTACAGTATTCAGTTGTTCAAAACAAGATTATAAGGTACAAATTGAAGACCCGGCACATCACATATTGGTGAGCCGGCCCTTGGGGGCTACACCAGCTGAAGCTTCATAAAGTATAAGACAGTTATAAGTCCCAGGCTGCTGCAAGCAAGACAACCTGGTACTTGGGGGCTACACAATCAAAGATATTGTTGCAAAGCGCCAAGTCATCATGGATCAACTTGGAGCTTGGGGGCTACAGGTAATATAAATATATCAAAAAATTGGAGAAGTTTTCAAGATGTCAATTTCAGCGGGAGTTCAGTTATTTGACCCGGCGTCACCAACAATCATAACCCGGCACCATCAATGATTACAACCCGACGGAGGAGACCCGCCAAGAGCGTTGAAGGCTGATTCAATGGCATATGGGTATTGTATTCCCAATATTTTATTTCAAAGGGCATACACCTGCAAGACGATAGAGCTTACCATGAATAAATTCAAGCTAACCTGGGGGCTAATGACGGGGATATTACCCCACGATATAACCCGGCAGACATGCTGACCCGGCAAACAGTACTGACCCGGAGAACAGTACTGACCCGACAGACATGCTAACCCGGCAGCTACAGTGTCAGGGGTGTAACCCGGCAGCTACAGTGTCAGGGTGTAACCCGGCAGCTACAGTGTCAGGATGGTAACCCGGCTACAGTGTCAGGAGGCTAACCCGGCTACAGTGTCAGGAGGCTAACCCGGATGCTACAGTGCCAGGAGGTGAACAGTGTTATCAGACAGTCACGGAGACGAGTCTCTGAAGATAAGCCCTGGTTGTAACCCGCCCGGTGTAAGCCGCCCGGGACGGGTTACAAGCCCAGGACTCGGAAGCCCATGAAGAGAAGCCCACGATAGGAAGTAATCAATCCGACTTAGACTCTACATGTAAACCGCCCCTTCAGCCTTTATAAGGAGGGGCGGGTCACCCCAAGAGGGTCAGGTTAGACGTCTCATAGACAGGTCTCATAGACAGGTCTCGTAGACAGGTCAGGAAAGATAGTCAGAAAGAGGGTCTCGAGACTAGAGGTGCAGACTCCGCACCCTTGTAACCGAGATCGTCATCGTCATCAATATAAGACACAAAGCAGGACGTAGGTTTTTACCTCCATCGGAGGGGCCGAACCTGGGTAAAAACTCCGCGTCTCTCGTCCCGCTCAACCCCTCTCAAGCTACCAGTTACGTGCGCCGGACCTCACGACTAAGTCCTTACACTAGGACATCTGCCATGACAAATCCACGACAACTTCCATCTGCAAATTCTGTCCAGATTTCCCATTTGCAAAGGAAGTGCATGATTCCTTGATCTCCTTGGGCTAAAGTTTTGCAGGGTAATTCCGTATGATAAATTAGCCTTTTCCTCCAAAAATTAGCCCATTCCATCCAGGCCATCTTCCTCAGGAAATTATTCAAGTTCTCGTTTAGATTGGAGCATTGTGAAGGAAGTACCATTTCCACTTATGAAAATGGTATGAAATCTTTACAGTGACTTCATATGCCTAAATCTTTGGTCTCCTCCAAGTTTGAGCCATTTTCATCTAGCCAATTCCTCAGAACCCTCTGATTTCTATTTCTGTCCAGTCTGGCACTTTGTGAAGGAAGTGCTTGTTATCTTGATTCAATTGAGCTGAAATTTGGCAAGGTAGTGCATATTGATATGTTACTACTGTAAACCAAAAACCAGCTCATCTCTCCAAGCCAATCTTTTTCTATCATTTTCTCAAGTTTCTGACCAGATTGCATCTCTGTGAAGGAAGTACCATCATAGAGGATCAATTTGATCTGAAACTTGTCCAGTGCATTCTTGTGTCCAAATCATAGCTATCCTCCAAAAATCATCCATATTCATCTAGCCATTTGACCCCAGCTCCATCATTTTCAAATCTGGTCAGACTGCCAAGTTACAAAGGAAGTGCTATTTCGAATGGTTTGTTTGAGCTGAGATTTTGCCAGGTTAGTGACCCTAGTAGATGATCCCCCCCTGCCCAAGACCAGGCCAAGAGGAGCACTGTGGTGGCCACACCACAGCACAAACATGTTGCTGTTAGCAACTGTTTGACCATGGTGCAGTCACCTCGGTTCTCTCTTGAGTCATTAACCATCATAGGTCAACTCGGCGATTGACGGTGAAAGCCCTAGACATGGTTTGGCATCGAGCGCATCGTGGCATCGCCGTGGCCACATGGTGACCAGGGGCAGAGCGCGCCAAAACCGCGCTCTGTACTCCGTACTCGTCGGGAGCGGACCTCCAGCTGGTTCCAGGCCGTCCGGGAGTGTCTAGGAGCTCCCCCTCGCGCGCGTGAACCCTCTGGAGCTCTCTCTCCCTTCGTCCCCTAGCCATGGCCGCCTCGGTCGCCCTCCCGAAGCTTCTGCCGCCGGCTCGAAGCTCCGGCCATCGTCCCCCTCCTTCCCGAGCTTTCCCCCGTGGCTATAAGTAGCGTGCCCGAGCCCCTCCCGACCGGCATCGAACCCCAGCCCTCCCCTAGAGCTCCTAGAGCTCTCTGTCCTTGCAATGGCCGAGCCACCGCCGCCGGTTCCCGCGGCCGATTCTGGCGCCCAGGACCCTCCCCTCCTCTTCAACCTCGCCCTCAGCATCCTCCAGAGCTGGCGAAGCCGCCGCCGCCCTCCATTTCTCCGGGAAAGCCCCGCCGCAGCGGCACCGCGAGCGCCCGCCGGCCACCGCACCCCGGCCAGTGGCGACGACGCTGCGGCCGCCGCCGGCGACCCCGTGACTACCCTCAGAGGCGGCGAGGGACGGCGGAGCCCGTGCGCCCTCCGGCCGGCCCTCTCGGACGGCAAGGTGACGGCCATGCCGGCGACCGGCGCCCTCCTCTGCGCGCCTGTCGCGGGGAAGAAGGAAACCAGGGAGGAGGAGGAGAGAGAAATGGCGGGCCCCGCTCGTCAGCGTCCCAGCGTTGACCGGCCCCGCCCGCTGACCAGTTTAAGTGAAGGCGCACTCCTGTAAATGCGCTTTCACTAAAGTGAAAGCGTAATTTGCATAATACGCCTTCGGGTCCAGCCGGCGGCCGAAAGGCTTATTTTGCGGACGTTCACTGGTTTAGGCCGAAAATGAATATGTTTTTATTTATTTTCTGCCTAAACAACGAACGGCCGTAACTTTGCGACCGTAGCTCGGAATAAGGTAAAACCAGCGCCCACGCTTTCGTTTCGTCGAGCCCATTCCGATGGAATTATTTTCATAATGTGTTCACATTGTGAAAATAACCATTTTGCCCTTGCCCTCCGATCGAGCCCTCCGAGAGAGAACCCTTTCCGGCGATTTCTTCCGCGAGGTGATCGCATTTCTTCCCGGAGTATTCGTCGACCCCCAGGCAAGCCAACCTCTTCCATGAGCTCTGGACTTGCGTGATGACTTTGCTTGCACCTGTGTGTTTATCTGTATCGCCTGTTAGGTTGCACTTGCATACACCGGTGGTGACATCGGTATTAGACACTAGCATTTCCATTCATCTAGTGCCATGTCTTATTTCCAGATTGCCAATATCATTGCCATGTTAGTATTATGATTGATCTCATGCCATGATTATCAGTACTATGATCTTGCTATGATAGTACTTACTATGGTCAGTGGAATAGTACGATGATGGATATGTTGAGTGGGATGAATAAAGGATATTTAGTCGGTTGATCTTGAGTCACCTGTCCGGGCATACTCGTGCAACCACATTTGCCGGTATGGGATGGCCTAGACTTGGCCTGATTGCGTGATCTTTCACCAGTACCACCAAAGAGGGAAGATTATGTGCGCGCGCTGCCCTGGCCCGGTAGGCGGCGATAACCTTGTGAGCCCAGTTGTTGTTGAGTTTTGCGCGCGGTCCCCGTTTGGGACAGTAGGCCCCGTTTGGGTCTACAGAGTTTGGCCACGATGGTGGCAGGTGTCATGAGGACACAGGGGTCACCCAAGGTTGATCTCCGGGGGAGGAAGAGTGCCGGTGGTACGATGAAAGAGTCACGGGTTAGGCAGGTTATGTTGAAGCAACACTGGTCCACCCGAGTGGGATCTCGAGGCCAGGGCCAGGTGCTTCATGGTGTGGGTAAAGTGCGCAACCTCTGCAGAGTGTCAAAATCTATTCGAATAGCCGAGTCCACGGTATTGGATAGCCCGTCCAGACCTCACTAGGTGGTCAACCGTAGCAGTGTTTGTAATGATGGAAGAACTCATCTTGGGTAGACATCAGATGATATCGGGTATATGATATGTTAGCCAAGGGATGGCTATATGATGAGTGGTCGGATGACCACACGATTTGGATTGGGCCTGGATCAGTTCAGGTTGGATCTTGAGGATGTCGAGGGTTGTGTGACAACCCAGAAGAGAGTAAGTTGGTATTCGGTACAGTAGATACTCTAAGTACTTAACGTAATCATTGCTATGTTATGTAGATTATAGGTCTGATCCATGCTATGCTATGCTTGATGTGTGTTTTACTGCAATTCCATGCCATGCTTAGAATAGATTCTTATATAAGCATAGGGCTTGCTTTGTCATCTGCTTGTTTGGTTGCTATGTATTTGGTTGTCTTGCGAGTACATTCAAAGTACTCACCTGGCCTTGCACGTGGCCAGTTGCAGGAGAGGATCCGTCATGCTAGATCGTAACCTAGCCGGTCCTGTGCGTTATGGAGCCCAGCCAGAGACGTCGATGCCGCAAAACCAAGACCTCTGATACCCTTTAGTTAGCCTTGGAGCTATACATATTGTTGTAAGCAACAGTATTGTAATACTCCATTATAATTAATAAAGCCATTTTTGTGCCTGGAATTGCTGTATCATGTCTGTGACGTGCGCCAGGTCTTATCCTGGGGCCAGCATGCGTCGGCCCTCTATCGGGGTGCCACACTTTTTGCATAATGCCGCCTTGCTCTCCTACAGAAAACGAGATGGAATAAATTGAACCTCAGGTTTGTATCCTCTAGGGAGGCTTGACTTCTTGAATTCCACATGCATGTCTCCGGGTTGAGGTAGGAGGTCATCCTCATCCTCAGAGCTATCATCCTTTGTTTCCTTCATGGCAGCGTCTTCCTCCTCGTACGAGGTCCATCCATAAAGCTCCACTTCTCCATAGATCTTGGGGTTTGCAATATAGTCACGAACATAGCTCTCCCCCTCTGAATCTTGAGACGACATATTTTCAGATCTGCCAGGAAAACAACACGAAACAAGAACAGAGGATTTTTCGGCGATGCGGTGGTCAAAACAGTCGGGGGTATATATAGAGAATTTTTATTCTTGGGAAACAAGCATATGGAAGGAAAACGGAGTCGGGAAGGTGTCCGAGGTGGGCACAACCCACCAGGGCGCGCCTGGTAGGGCTGGCGCGCCCTGGTGTATTGTGCTCACCTCGGTTGCCTTCCGGTTTATTTTTTATTTACCTAATTTTTCTAATATTCCAAAACTGACAGAAAATATTTTTGCGGATTTTTCGAGGTCCGTTTACTTACCGTATCACGTACCTCCTATTTTTCAGAATTCTGGAGTGTTCCGGAAGGTTTCTTTTATGTGTTCCTCCAGTGTCATGGTTTGGATAACATTGCTTTCAACATTAATAGGCATACCTGAGATATAGTATTTAATTCTTTGTCCATTGACAACCTTCGGGTTAGTACCTTCGGCATTATTAATCTTGATGGCTCCAGATCGATAAACCTCTTCGATAATATATGGTCCTTCCCATTTGGAGAGAAGCTTACCTGCAAAGAATCTTAAACAAGAGTTGAACAAAAGAACACAGTCTCCTATTTTGAATTCACGCTTTTGGATTCTCTTATCATACCATCTTTTTACTTTTTCTTTGAATAGTTTGGCATTTTCATAGGCTTGGGTTCTCCATTCATCTAGTGAGCTAATATAAAATAGCCTCTTCTCACCGGCAAGTTTGAAATCATAATTGAGTTCTTTAATTGCCCAAAATGCTTTATGTTCTAACTCTAGAGGCAAATGGCAAGCTTTTCCATATACCATTTTGTATGGAGACATACCCATAGGATTTTTATAAGCTGTTCTATAGGCCCAAAGTGCATCATCTAGTTTCTTAGACCAATTCTTTCAAGACCTATTAATAGTTTTTTGTAATATTAATTTTATTTCTCTATTGCTAAGTTCAACTTGACCACTAGATTGAGGATGATAGGGTGATGCAATTCTATGGTTAACATCATATTTAGCAAGCATCTTACGGAAAGCACCATGAATAAAATGTGAACCACCATCAATTATTAAATATCTAGGGACTCCAAACCTCAGGAAGATGAATTCTGTAAGCATTTTAATGGAGGTGTTATGATCAGCACTACTAGTTGGAATAGCTTCTACCCACTTAGTGACATAATCAACAACAACTAAAATATGAGTGTACCTGTTAGAGGAAGGAAAAGGTCCCATGTAATCAAAACCCCAAACATCAAATGGTTCAACAACAAGTGAATAATTCATAGGCATTTCCTGACGCTTATCGATATTACCAATTATTTGACATTCATCGCAAGACAAGACAAACTTATGGGCATCCTTGAAGAGAGTAGGCCAATAAAAACCAGATTGCAATACCTTGTGAGCAGTTCTATCTCCCGCATGATGTCCTCCATAAGCTTCGGAATGACATTTTCGTAGGATTTGTTCTTGTTCATGCTCAGGTACACAACGTCTAATAATACCGTCTACTCCTTCTTTATAAAGATGTGGGTCATCCCAAAAGTAATGTCCTAAATCATAGAAGAATTTTTTTCTTTTGTTGGTATGTGAAGCTAGGTGATATATATTTAGCGACAATGTAATTAGCATAATCAGCATACCAATGAGTGTTTTGAGAAACATTTATTGCAGCTAACTGCTCATCTGGAAAACTATCATCAATAGGTAGTGGGTCATCAAGAATATTTTCTAACCTAGACAAGTTGTCAGCTACGGGGTTCTCAGCTCCCTTCCTATCAGTGACATGTAAGTCAAATTCTTGAAGCAAGAGAACCCACCTAATGAGTCTAGGTTTAGCATCTTTCTTTTCCATAACATATTTTATAGCAACATGATCGGTATGAACAATAACTTTGGAATCAACAATGTAGGATCTAAATTTATCACAAGCAAACACAACTGCTAAAAATTGTTTTTCACTAGTAGCATAATTTCGTTGGGCACTGTCTAGAGTTTTGCTAGCATAATGGATAATATTCAATGTCTTATCAACTCTTTGTCCTAGAACAACACTAACAGCATAATCACTAGCATCACACATAATTTCAAAAGGCAAGTTCCAATCAGGTGGTTGGACGATAGGTGCAGAAGTTAAGGCTTTCTTGAGTGTTTCAAGGTTTCTACACAATCATCATAAAAAACAAAAGGGATATCCTTTTGCAAAAGATTAGTAAGAGGCCTAGAAATTTTAGAGAAGTCTTTAATGAACCTCCTATAGAAACCAGCATGACCAAGGAAACTTCGAATACCTTTAATATCCTTAGGACATGGCATTTTCTCAGTTGCATCAACTTTAGCTTTATCCACCTCAATACCTTGTTCAGATATTTTATGCCCCAAGACAATACCTTCATTAACCATAAAGTGGCACTTCTCCCAATTCAAGACAAGATTAGTTTGTTCACATCTCTGCAAAACTCGATCAAGGTTGCTTAAGCAGTCATCAAAAGAAGTTCCGTAAACGGAAAAATCATCCATGAAAACCTCCACAATCTTTTCACAAAAGTCAGAGAATATAGCAGTCATACATCTTTGAAAGGTAGCAGGTGCATTGCATAAACCAAAAGGCATACGTCTATAAGCATAGGTTCCAAAAGGACAAGTAAAGGTGGTTTTCTCTTGATCAGATTGTGATACAGGTATTTGAGAGAAACCAGAATATCCGCCCAGAAAACAAAAGTGTGTGTGCTTAGATAATCTTTCTAACATTTGATCAATGAAAGGCAAAGGGTAATGATCTTTTCTAGTAGCTTTATTTAATTTTCTAAAATCGATTACCATTCTATAGCCAGTAACAATTCTTTATGGAATGAGTTCATTTTTATCATTAGGAACAACGGTAATACCTCCCTTCTTAGGGACACAATGAACGGGACTTACCCATCTACTATCAGCTATGGGATAGATTATACCTGCTTCCAGAAGCTTTAATATTTCGGTTCTTACCACTTCTTTCATCTTAGGATTCAATCTCCGTTGGTGATCAACAACAG
This sequence comes from Elymus sibiricus, assembly GCA_039707655.1. Taxonomy (NCBI): domain Eukaryota; kingdom Viridiplantae; phylum Streptophyta; class Magnoliopsida; order Poales; family Poaceae; genus Elymus; species Elymus sibiricus. The sequence continues at coordinate 278,178,262 of CM077665.1, forward strand.
GTTTAGCATCAGGTTCCATATTAATCTAGTGCTGACATAGAGTGGGACTAATGCCCTTAAGATCATCAAGAGTATATCCAATAGCAGCCCGGTGCTTCCTCAGAATTTTCAATAATCTTTCTTCTTCATGTTCTGAAAGGTTAGCACTAATAATAACATGATATATCCTTTTCTCATCAAGATAAGCATACTTCAAAGTATCAGGCAATTGCTTTAATTCAAACACAGGATCACCTTTAGGTGGAGGAGGACCTCCAAGAGTTTCAATAGGAAAATTGTGTTTCAGGAGAGGTTGTTGTTCAAAGAAAATTTTATATATTTCATTTCTTTCACGCAAGTGCATATCATTTTCATGGTCAAGCAAATATTGTTCTAGTGGATCAGTAAGAGGCACGGCAATGGAAGCAAGACCAATTATTTCATCCTTATTAGATAAATCTCTATCACGAGGTTGTCTACTAAACTTGGAGAAATTAAACTCATGAGACACATCACCAAAACTGACATCGGCAGTTTGTTTTTCACAATCTATCTTAGCATTGACGGTGCTCAAGAAAGGTCTATCAAAGATAATGGGACAAAAGTCATCTTGTGGGGAACAAAGAACTAGAAAATCAGTAGAATATTTTACTTTCCCACACAAGACTTCAACATCTCTAACAATCCCAAGTGGTGTGATGGTGTCTCTATTAGCAAGTTTAATAGTAACATCAATATCTTCTATTTCAGCGGGTGCTATATCATTCATAATTTCTTGGTATAAGGTAAAAGGGATAGAACTCATACTAGCACCCAAATCACATAAACCATGATAGCAATGATCTCCTATTTTGACTGAGACAACAGGCATGCCCACTACAGGTCTATGTTTATCTTTCTCATCAGGTTTGGCAATTCTAGAAGCTTCATCACTGAAGTAGATAACATGCCCATCAATATTTTCTACCAAGAGATCTTTAACCATAGCAACACTAGGTTCTTCTTTAATTTGCTCATAGGGCTTAGGTGCTCTTATTACTCTTGCGAACCACAGTTGATACCTTAGCATGTTCCTTTATCCTAACAGGGAAAGGTGGTTTTTCAATATAAGCGGTAGGCACAACTGGATCAACATTGTAAACGATGGTTTCATCTTTAGCTATGACCGGTTCTTTAATTTCTTCTTTAATAGGGGGATGATATTTAAACCACTTCTCCTTAGGGAGATCAACATGAGTAGCAAATGCTTCACAGAAAGAGGCTACTATCTCAGAGTCAAGTCCATATTTAGTGCTAAACTTGTGAAAAACATCGGTATTCATAAAAGATTTAACACAATCAAACTCAAGCTTTATACCTGACTCATTACCTTCGTCGAGTTCCCAATCTTCAGAGTTGCGTTTAATTCTTTCTAAGAGATCGCACTTGAAATCAATAGTCTTCTTCATAAAAGAACCAGTACAAGAAGTATCAAGCATGGATTGATCATTATGAGAAAACCAAGCATAATTTTTTTGAATAATAACTTCTCTCGGAATATCATGGTTGGGGCATGAATATAACATTGACTTAAGCCTCCCCAAGCTAGAGCGATGCTTTCTCCTTCACGAGGCCAAAAATTATATATATAATTCCGATCACGATGAACTAGATGCATGGGATAAAACTTTTGATGGAATTCCAATTGCAATCGATTCCAGTTCCATGATCCAATATCATCACATAGCCTATACCATGTCAATGCTTTTCCCTTCAAAGATAAAGGGAACACCTTCTTCTTAGCTTCATCTCCGGGTAAACCTGCAAGCTTAAATAATCCACAAATTTCGTTCACATATAAGAGGTGCATATCAGGATGTTCAGTTCCATCTCCTGCATAAGGTTTAGCAAGCAGTTGTTCTACCAAACCCGAAGGAATTTCATAGCCAATATTTTCAGTAGGTGCAGTAGGTTGAGGGGCAACTAATTGTGGTTCCGGTCGAGGTGAAGATACCCCGAACAAACACCTCAAAGGATTGTTTTCCATAGTAGCAAGTAACAATAAATTTCAGCACATAGTATAAGTTTTTCCTTACCGATTTCCACTTACCAAGAGCGCTTCACTCCCCGGCAACGGTGCCAGAAAAGAGTCTTGATGACCCACAAGTATAGGGGGTCAATCGTAGTCCTTTTGATAAGTAAGAGTGTCGAACCAAACGAGGAGCAGAAGGAAATGACAAGCGTTTTTCAGCAAGGTAATTTTTGCAAGCACTGAAATTGTAGGTGATAGATAGTTTGATAGCAAGATAATTGGTAACAAGCAAGTAACAGTAACGGTAAATAAAGTGCAGCAAGGTAGCCCAATCCTTTTGTGGCAAAGGATAGGCCATAACAATCTCTAACAATAGGCAAAGTGTTCTTGAGGGTACACGGGAATTTCATCTAGTCATTTTTATCATGTTGGTTTGATTCGTGTTCGCTACTTTGATAATTTGATATGTGGGTGGACCGGTGCTTGGGTACTGTTCTTACTTGAACAACCTCCCACTTATGATTAACCCCCTCGCAAGCATCCGCAACTACGAGAAAAGTATTAAGATAAGATCTAACCATAGCATTAAATGTTTGGATCCAAATCAGCCACTTACGAAGTAGCGCATAAACTAGGGTTTAAGCTTCTGTCAGTCTAGCAACCCATCATCTAATAACTACTCCACAATGCATTCCCTTAGGCCCAAGGATGGTGAAGTGTCATGTAGTCGACGTTCACATGACACCACTAAGTGAATCACAACATACATATCATCAAAATATCGAACACATATCAAATTCACATGATTACTTGCAACATGACTTCTCCCGTGACCTCAACAACAAAGGTAACTACTCACAAATAATATTCATGCTCAAGATCAGAGGAGTATTAAATAGCATAATGGATCTGAACATATAATCTTCCACCAAATAAACCATATAGTAATCAACTACAAGATGTAATCAACACTACTAGTCACCCTCAGGTACCAATCTGAGGTTCCGGTACAAAGATTGAACACAAGAGATGAACTAGGGTTTGAGAGGAGATGGTGCTGTTGAAGATGTTGATGAAGATTAGCCTCCCAAAGATGAGAGGGGTGTTGGCGATGACGATGGCTTTGATTTCCGCCTCCGGGAGGGAAGTTCCCCCGGCGGAATCGCTCCGCCGGAGGGCAAAAGTGCTCCTGCCCAAGTTCCGCCTCGAGACGGCGGCGTTCCGTCCTGAAAGTCCTGTCCTTATTTTTTCTAGTTCAAAAGACCTTATATACGAGAAGATGGGCACCGGAGGTGGGCCGAGGTGGGCACAACCCACCCCACAGGCGCGCCCTAGTGTCTTGTACTCACCAGGGTGGCCCCCTCCGGTAGTTAGTTGCTCCAGTATTTTTAATATAATCCAAAAATATTCTCTGTAAAGTTTCAGCTTATTTGGAGATGTGCAGAATAGGTATCTCTGATGTGCTTTTTCAGGTCCAGAATTCCAACTGCCGGTATTCTCCCTCCTTGTGTAAACCTTGCATATTATGAGAGAAAAGGCATTCGAATCACTCCCTAAAGCATTATTACTCAACAAAACATAAAAAATAACAGTAGGAATTCATGATGCAAAATGGATGTATCAACAAGATGTGTGTGATACCCGGTAAACAAGTCAGCAATAAGAATAGTGTTTTAAGACAGATAATAACACAGACGATTCCTTCTATTAGGGTGTGTGTGTTGTGGGCAAACGGTTCTTGGTAAAGAATTGTTAGCGATTGATGAAATTATCACCGACGGGGTCGGAAGTTTAATCCGTATGCGATGTGATTTTCTCAGTCTGCACACACATCTATGCTCTGTGTATAGAATAACATGCTTGCATAAAACATCCAAATACATAAGGGCCTACAGAAATAACATTGGCACACCTTAATAAACTATTACACACATAACAACATGATTGCATAACCTAATTAAGCATCGAAATACATAAGTGACTACACACATAGCATTGCACACCTCAATAAACTATTACATGCATAATAAACTATGAGCAACGATCATCAACTCATCTACTTCCTGTGACACTTGCTGCCACCGCTCTGCTTGTGGCTCGAGGCCTCGTCGTCTTCAGGTAGGAGGCACTTCCTCATGTCAACGATCCGCCTGAACTTCTCGTAGCATGTGTACGCGTCCTTGGCCGTGGACTGGAGGTGATCTTCATCCAATTTCCTCACCTAGGCCTTGTGCCATTGAATCTTGTTCTGCTCCTACTTAGCCCTCATGTTTTTGTAGTTGGGGGCGATGATCGCCCCGGTCAGGTCAACCAGGGAGTCCTTGTCCTTCTTGCTACCCCAAAACCTGTAGTGGCACTGGATGTCGACAAGCTTCTGGCAGGCCAAGCCAGAAGTCTCGAACACATTTAGATCGTTGATGGTGTCCACTGTAGCGAACCTATAGTTGGGTCTGTTGACAAACCTGGTGAAACGACCACAATGCATTGTCGCCAGGCAGAAGTGGTAGACGAAAAGTGATGGTGTCGGTGTCAAAACCGGCGGATCTCGGGTAGGGGGTCCCGAACTGTGGATCTTGGATCGATGGGTAACAGGAGACAAGGGAGACAATGTTTACCCAGGTTCGGGCCCTCTCTATGGAGGTAATACCCTACGTCCTGCTTTGTTTGTATTGATGATGGTGTATCGAGTACAGAGTTGATCTACCTCGAGATCGTATATAGTGGTCTAAACCCTAGGAGTAATGATCTTCATCTATGATGATATGATTGTGCCTAATGACTAGCCTAGCCCCGGCTTATATAACACACCAGAGGCCTAGGATAACAAGAGTCCTAGTCGGCTACGTCGGTGGAGAGGAGTCCTTGTCTTGATCACCAAGTCTTGTGGAATCTTCCTCGTATGCATCATGGGCTGTCCGAACTGGCCCATTAATGAACCGCCCTGGGGGTCCTCGGCCCGACCCACTGGTCGGGAGACGACGTGGTGAGTACCCCCTAGTCCAGGACACCGTCAGTAGCCCCCTGAACCGGTCTTCAAGTTAGGGACGCTCCTCGGTTCTTCCGAACTGTTCTACATCTTCAGCCGTCGGTCTTGAAAACTGGTTCAACAAATCTTCCCATCTCCGATCTTGAGGATCGCCGAGGTGTATCTGAAGAGTTCACACGTCGGGCATCCGAGGAGCCCCTTTAAGTTCTAGGCCATTATCAATGCCTTGTTATTTTTTACGCCACACCTCGGGTTCAAGTGCTTCCCGTGCGGCGGTGTCCTCTTGCGTCCGAGCTCCAACGCTGAACTGCATCTGAGGTATCTTTTTGTAGCCAAGCTCCAACGCCGGTCTGCATCCGAGGTGTCATAAATTACCTCGGTCTCTGAAAATTTGAAGGACTTCATCCGAGCTTAATGCCGGTAATAGTATTTTATGGAGCCAGCCATTCGCATCCGAGCTTTATGCCGGACTGCTTTTGAGGTGTCTCCGATCTTGGGTTTTATGCCGGACTGCTTCCGAGCTCCAATAATGATCGGCGTCCAAGGTGTCATAAATTACCTCGGCCTTAAAAAATTGAAGGAATTGAGCCGAGCTTAATGCCGGAAATGCCCTCTATGGAGCCAGCCACTTGCGCCCGAGCTTTATGCCGGACTGCTTCCGAGGTGGTGCACCACCCCGACCGTAGGCTGATTTTTTGTGGATATTTTCGATTGGTGCAATTTATTCTCTGCCGAGATATATAGCCAGAAGCCCGCAAGGTGCATGTCGGTCTGAAACCCATGATGCACCTGAAGGAAAAAAGAAAAGCACTAATCCCAGTAGCCCCTGAGACTCAGGTCGATTCGCGAAATCGGCGTGAGGATCAATTCATTGCTCGGCAGCATACTTTAGGATTTAAAACGCGGCGTGCAATAGTTCCCGAGACTCAGGTTGGGTGCGGCTGACCAACCCGAGGATTGTAATCTCGTCGGGAACTATTTTGCACTTAAATTTTCTGCATTGAATCGTCAATACAGTAGCCCCCGAGCCTTAATTTGGGCACGGGTGGTCGAATTAAGGATCGATATTTGTTTGACATAATTTATCCGTAATGATTCTATGTATCCAAGTACTTAACATCATTAATGCTCGAATCCGCATTGCACACGACTTTGTTGACTGACCATCGGCTTCAACCTCCCCGGCTAGTAGCCGAGGAGTCTTTGTCCTACTTTATAAAGCCTTTGTAAGGGCAAAGATTTACGGCAAACAAGGCAATCCGGCCATACGGTTTTATAAACAAAGGTGCGCGGAGAGCTATGTTATATTACGATTTAACGTAAGAAACATCTTTTGGGAAAAATAGTTCCTTTATAAGTTCCTTTTCCCAGGCTATCATGTTGACCATGATCGTGAAACCTCAACTCCGATCAATGTGGGAGGAAAATATTGAGGATTTAGTTCGGGGAAAGTTTCCGAACTCTGTGTTCCTTAGTGAACCTAAATTTTCACTTCCGTCATTGCCGACCAATTATATTCTTAAGATGGCTAGCTTTCGGCTTCACCCAGTCTGAGGTACTAACATGGATGACCCGGAAGTAACAATCGTAGAGGTGCTCCCTTTACCCCCTAGCCGAACAATCGGGAACGTAGGGGATAAGCACAGGAGCCAGGCAACCCAGCTTGGCCAAAATCTTAAGTCAAATTGATGCATATTTATGGATTATAACGATGATTACAGAAGGCAGCACTCGTATATTGAATACAAATGCTTTTATGCTATATGCAATTTTGACTCCTTTGTGACCGTTTATCATTTGAGAGTGGCCCATCGTCGGCTTCTACCCCTTTGTAGATGCTACGCAGGGTGTTTCCGCAGTAACAAGACAACCCTTAGCCGACGTCTCGGTGCCCGGACGCGGTTGGTTAGCGGAAACGAAGCAATCAGATATATAGGCTTTATACCTTTCACTTGGTCATGGGAGCTTAAAGTTTGGGAAGCCAGTTACTAGCCCCCGGTTAGTGTTCGGCGTCACCCGAGGTCAAGCCGTTAACACTCCGGCCAATTTTATGAAAGGCCCGTTATTTAATACGGTCATCGGATCGCCGACTAGTTTATGCTTATTGTGACAGTCAGTTTTCAGCTTTCTCCACTGAGGTACTTGACCAGTTAACCCGGAAGTGCAATCGCAGTGGTTTTCCCTTTGCACTCCTAGCCGAACAAAGCAGAATGTAGGAGGCAAGCACAGGAGCCGGGCAACCCAACTATTGACCGAAGACACAATTCGAAACTGGTGCATATAAAGCAATATCCGAGAACATTTTGCCGAGGACTCCTCGGAGTGCCTTGGCTTTTGGTGGGTTCGGCTCTAGTCGCAGCCCCCCGTTGATACTGTCGATGCTTTAAAGGTGTTCTGCGAGAATTATGCTCGGAAAAAACAAAAGTTTATGCAAAAAAACTTTATGTTTAGATAAAAGAAAATTGTGCCAATCCGAAACTGGTCTTAAAATTAATATGTGCTTCGGTCGTGCTTTAACATGATACATCCGATCTCCGGCCTCCAAGCGGGCCAGCCTTTGGCTTCAACCTCCATATCCCGAAGGCGGAGTGTTTCTCCGAGACCTATTTAGCGAACTAAACTCGAGCGGCTTTAGAATGAAACCAGGCTATCCGGCTATTGACCACACACTAGTGTCGGAAAAAGGAGTAGTAGAAAAAGACTTTGCAATGACCAAGAAGAAAACACATTTATTATAAAACAGCTCATACAAATTTAAGAGCCCCCAAGTGACTTGGGTAAAAGAATTTTATGTATAATGATTGTATGTACCGAAGTACTTATATCATATATGTGTTCGCCCGAACTTTAAACGCGTCTTAACCGACCATCGGCTTCTCCCTCTTCGGCCAAGGGCCGAAAAGTGTTATCTACTACGTCATCCGAGTATATCTGAGGTGTTTCGAATAACCAGGCAATCGGGCCATTAGGCTATAATAGACAAAGCGCGCCCAGGGAACTTATGCTATATTACTATTTAACGTAAGAAGCATCTTCAAAGAAAATAGTTCCGCCAACGGTTCCTTTCTTTGGGTTCTCATGATTACCATGAGGGGTGTGCAATAGATTTATGTATGCTTGTCTTCCGTCGTGGCCGACCATAGTTGAAAACAGTAAGAGCGCTAGCTTTCGGCTTCACCCGTCTGAGGTACGAGTTCGGATGACCCGATCGTAACAATCGCAGAGGTGCTCCCTTTACTCCCTAGCCGAACAATCGGGAACGTAGGGGTAAGCACATGAGCAAGGCAACCCAGCTTTGCGAAACACTTAAGTCAACATGATGCATATATTGGCGTAAACACGAACAAGGAAGGGTGCGATACATTAATAATCATATGCAAGTGGAATGGCTTCATAAAGGAAGCCCCCAAGTAAACGGGGTATTTGAATTTGTTTGTAACAAACAAAGTTTTGACAAAGTAAGTTTTTCGCAAACAACTTTTTTGTCAAAAAAGTATAATGCTTGGTCGAACCGAACAAAATTTAAAACTGAAAGTGTTTGAGTATGAAAGCGACTTAGCTGGTTAATGTGCTCGGTGTCGATGACGCGATCCGGGCTTGTGGCGGGACGAGGACGCCCATCGAACTTTGACAGATCCGGTGTGTAGTCTTTGGCATGACCGAGGTCCCAACCCCCAAGCCCGTCCTGAGGTGACCGAACGAGGAGTTCGGCACTCCGAAGTAGTGTCACGTCTCGGCCGATGTGGCGAGGCGAAGCCCCTGGTCCAGCCGAGGTGGTGGAGTAGGTCGGCAAGGTGACACCGGGGTGACCGCGTGACGGCAGTCGAAGTCGATTTCCTGCACTCATAAAATAGTGCAAGCCAAAAGTAATAACAAAGAAAGATAATAATATATTTTTTAAAAAAAATTCTTCTACTTAGTTAATTTAAGTGAAGCAAATAAGTAAAGGAATATGGCCTGGGCGCCGAGGTGCCTGAACGAAGAGTTCGGCTTGATGAAGTGGCGACGCTGCACGGTCGATGTGGCGAGATGAAGTCCGCGGTCCAGTTAATATGGCGAAGCTGTGATCGGCGGACGCTGAAGTCTCATGCAGGTCGGCTGGTGACGCCGAAGTCTCATACCAGCCAAGGTGTTGAAGCAGGTCGGCTGGTGACGCCGAAGTCCCCGGAGCAGGTTGATGAAGGGATGCCAAAGCCCCGGTCTAGCCGAAGTGACGGAGGAGGTCGGCTAGTAACGCCGAAGTCTCAGGCCAGCCGAGGTGTCGAAGCAGGTCGGCTGGTGACGCCGAAGTCTCCGGAGCGGGTTGATGAGGAGATGACGAAGCCCTCAGTCTAGCCGAGGTGACGGAGTAGATCGGTAAGGTGAGGCTAGAGCCCCATGCCAGCCGACGTGTCAAAGCAGGTCGGCGTGGTGGACGTCATCTTGAAAAAGTAACGGCGCGACGATGCCGACGCAGGTCGGAATTTGTGACGAGGTCAATGCTGGCTTGATGAAGCAACGGAGCGCCCGACCCGTACAACCTGCGGATGACGAGGTTCGCTTGATGATTATTCGGCCCTCGCGATGCCGAACTCTTGGTCGGATGACCAAGATGATGAGAAAATTTCCTTCAGAAAGGACGTCCGACAACCCGTTCATGAAAAAGATGAACTCGGGTCGGATTCGTTTTCGCGCAGAAAATAGATCCAAAATGCGTTGTACTAATCGGATGTTTCCTGGAGTTTTGACGGTCGGATCGAGCTAAAAATTTGAGGGGTGATCGGTATAGGAATTCCGCAGCCGATGAACGGTGGGATTTGCCAACGGATGTCCGAGCTAGATACTGGACTCCTCGCCCTAAAATCATCCAGATTCCCGTCAAGATTCGACACGGCTCCGGTATATCGGAGATTGCCGGAGATTCCTCCATCGGAACGCGACGAAATTTGGCAGGATTGTTTTAGATACAATTCCGCACAATTCCACCGAAGCAATCTGGAGATGAGCCATCGATCCTTCTAGCGATCCCACAACGGAACTCTCAATGAAAGCACCAATGTCAGTGTCAAAACCGGCGGATCTCGGGTAGGGGGTCCCGAACTGTGGATCTTGGATCGATGGGTAACAGGAGACAAGGGAGACGATGTTTACACAGGTTCGGGCCCTCTCTATGGAGGTAATACCCTACGACCTGCTTTGTTTGTATTGATGATGATGTATCGAGTACAGAGTTGATCTACCTCGAGATCGTATATAGTGGTCTAAACCCTAGGAGTAATGATCTTCATCTATGATGATATGATTGTGCCTAATGACTAGCCTGGCCCCGGCTTATATAACACACCAGAGGCCTAGGATAACAAGAGTCCTAGTCGGCTACGTCGGTGGAGAGGAGTCCTTGTCTTGATCACCAAGTCTTGTGGAATCTTCCTCGTATGCATCATGGGCTGTCCGAACTGGCCCATTAATGAACCGCCCTGGGGGTCCTCGGCTCGACCCACTGGTCGGGAGACGACGTGGTGAGTACCCCCTAGTCCAGGACACCGTCAGATGGCGCACACACAACTGGGCAACGACAACCTTCTGAATATGCCCGACACGACCTCCGATGTACGCGAGGTCGAAGCCGACCACTTTGTACCTGTCTTCCTCAGCAAGCAAATCCTCCATAGTGTTGATGGAGTCCTCCACCACGGACGATTCGTTGGTGTTCACCACCATGAGGTCCGTCTTCTTGATGTTGGTGTCCATATGATGCACGCCGAACTCCATTGGAGCGACGCTGGATGTCCTCTCTGTATGTGTTGTCGTTGGTGTGCTTATTGTGTTGTGGGGCGCGATCGAAAGGTTGAATATACTATGGTTAATGGCCGCGGGTATAAATGGGGGCCGGAGATCCTGGAAAACTAGCATGCCCGGATGGCTCTTTTTGCAGTGCGTGATTCCATCGTGGCGCACGTAACTTCATCGTGGTGATGCGCGTGGCACAACCGCTTGCATATGGCGCCCCAAAGATGATCGTGGGCTGGCCCCAACAGCTGGCATATCACGCGCGGAGGGGCGCGAGAGCAGAGCATGCAGAGGGGCGCGGGTTCAGAGCGCCCGGAGGAATGTGAAACCAGAGCGCCCGGACGGACTCGAGGTCAAACTCGACCACTTTGTACTTGTCCGCGTCAAGCAACATCTCCATAATGTGGATGGAGTTCTCCACCCAGATCGGATGGTTGGTGTACACCATCCAGAGCTCTGTGAACCTTATGTGCGTGTCCACTACAGCATGCATGGTAAACTAGCGCTCGTTGTTAGCATGCCACTGGGAGCGCCATTGGAGCCGCGCAGGATACCCTATTTGTATTTTTTGTCATGGTTGTGCTTCTTAAGGTCCAGATATTAATCGTCCATTGTATTAAGGAAAAATTAGTACTACCAACATACGAGTCTTATACGATGCCATTTGCATGATTGTATCGCAAATGATTTTTTTTACAAAGGTTCAAATTCCAGCATTACAAGTCTCAAATTCTAAAATTACAAGGTTCAAACTGATATTAGAAATGAATTTCATCTTATGTAGAAACTTTGTCATGCTGCTCTAGACGCCCGCGCTGATTAGCGGAACATGAACATATGAGAGGCTCAAACTGATATTACAACTAGTTTCGCCACTTCAATATTTTTGCAAGGGATCTGCAAGTGAAATATCATGTATGGGCTTGACATCAGGACTTTCGATTAGTATGTCAACTAAAGTTCCAAACTGAAATTGAGCTTCTGCAGAGCCTATTCCATTCTGTCGTAGTCACCGGTGCTGATCAGCAAACCATTCTTTTTTGCGCGATAAATGTAGGGAAAATCTCATTACCTTTAGCACACTTGCTCTCACAACAAAGAACCTGGCATATATAATCTTCGGTAAGGTCCCTCGGTAGGAGTTCAAAGTAATTTCTAAGAGATGGAGATCAAGGCATTCGATGGGATTATTATATTGCATCACATTATCCACTACCGGGCCTAATCATATCTGCAAAAGAAGAGAATGTATTAGTGCTTGAACACAAAAGGACCTCTTTGATTTGCAGGGTTTCTAAAATACACGAATAGAGTGACATGCCATCTTCGATCCTGCATGATTAACATGGGCGTTTGATTACAGTCTAGGAAAACATAGGATTCTTCACAAGAGGTCGGAGTGGATGGAAATTTTCCTTTGAAAACTAGTACAGATCAATCCAAATGAGAAATACTTATGGATTATAAACACATGAATCAAGCAACCACTATAGGAAAACAACATCTATGTATTCAAATCCTCTACAATTCCTTCAGAAATTCTAGTACATTCGTCATTGTAAACTTGGGAAAAGGGGGCAAAAATGGAGCTCCCTTGTGGTTAACATTTAACAGGAAAGGAGCACCACATCGATATATAGCTTCTCTAGGCATGGAAGTCATCTCTGGAATCTGACAACTTGGTCCAGGTTGGGGCCGATAGATTCCAGTGCCAAGACCTTCACTGTGCGCAAATATGGGGTCGAGCTTGTTAGAATCATTTTCTGGATGGCAGACGAACATACATCTTGAAAATAGAAAAATGTTAATTTCAAGAAGGAGAAGAAGGTGACTATTGTACCTGGACGGTTGTGGTTCCAATAACAAGTTCAGAGAATTTAATAGGCGAGTAGCCAAACACTATCGACTTCGGCGCATAAATGACCCTGATTCTTGTTGGACCTTGTTGATCAACTACAAGTAATCTCTCAAGTAAAGGCACGCCCTAAATGGCCATTTGGTGATTCACCTTGTGTGATGTGTTGTAGCACCAGCAATACACACAATTTGTCCGGAGACTCATGGAGGCGATGTGGAGGCTGCTCAACCCATTGATCACATGAAGATGAAGGTACTCGAGCGCAGTACAGCCACGGAGCAGGCGCTCCATGTCGTCCTTGGGGATGTAGACGGCGATGAGCTCGATGTGCTTCGGTCGAGGGAGCAAAAGAGCGGGCTCGGATCTCAAGGAAATGGCAGTTCATGAACCTGCCAATAGGCAACGTTGGCGCGAGGCGCAACGCAGAGGGTGGGAGCGAGCGCTTATGTACATCATTAAAAGTGAGCTCCTTGAGCTGATTTAGGGCGGTCGATAAGAACCACTCGTCAATCTTGGCTTGGTCCTTGCCATTGGAACGGAACTTGCCCATGGTAAGGCCTCTTATTGAGCCACAGTGCATGCCGATGATATGGGACAATGCATCCAAGCATTTGCGATAGCCCTTGCGGAGCATGTGCTCGTCGATGAGGCCGAGAGGGGCGCAGCACCATAGGGGGCGCCATCGCCGGGAAAGGACGGTTTTCCGCATGCCATCTATGAGTGGGAGGTGGGACATGATGACTGTCAACATATCGTCAGGGAGGCTGCTGATGAAGTCTAGGCCTGTCGGAGGCGCTTGCGGTTCTGGCTCGACCCGCCTCCGGTTGATGGCAGCCTCGTCCTCCACCTCCGGAGTCTCGTCGGCGGCGGCATTTTCTGACATGAGTAGAGCAGTGGGAAGATGGGGATTATGTAGTTAGAACAACACAGAAGAATAGTGTATTGGTAATTATAAGTTACTAGGTAGGAACGAACTTAACAGATTCAGAAAATGAAACCCCAATTGGTTGCTTAAATAATACACAATTACTTACATATTTCTTCGTAAGTCAACATGCAGGTACTTGCAAGAACACTTACTTTGAAAAAAGTCTGGACGAATGATGTCGTCGGGAAAGTTAGCATTTATCATATGGCCAAGCTCTTTTATGTGTAGTGTAATTTTAGGGCCAGCTTTTAGTACATTAAACTTAGAAACTTCTGTCCAAAGGCCCGCGCCAAAATAGGAGTGACACTCTTCATCAAGTTTTATAGAAACAATGATTGTAAATCCATGGTTTGTGTTCAATATCTTCAGTTATGTAAAGAGCAAGATTTTGTACTGCAGCTATTGTTGCAAAGCAAGGGATTTACTGCAGGAAATGATAAGATTGTTAAAGAATAGGGTAACATGCTAATATGGGAGTAATTAAAAGAACAGTACACCAGTTGAAATCAAATGACAAAAAATATAAATAAACGGATAATGTAACCATGATATAATGCAAATATGAGATTGATCGAAAGAACAATACATCATTAATTTGCCTAATATAGAAGAAGAAGAAAAAACCGTTGACGTATATGTTGCATGGGGAACCTTTTATCCAAATGTATCAATATATAGTATAGGTTCAGAAAAGTAGGCCATGCCAACCGAGGTAGGGTGAGATTGAACATACCGTGCACTTCATGAAGTCATCTGGTATGGTGAGATAGAACTCCTTGGATGTCTGGCCGAGCCCTCATAGATCTGATGTGTCCTTGCACTGTACGCTCTATGAATGAAAACCCTCGAATCGGCTAGAAAAAAATGAATCCACGGCGTTTTCGGCCGGGTTATTAAAAGGGGCAGACGGACTGGTATAAGAGATGAGAAGATATTTCATTAAATTAGTTACCTGGTTCTCCATGAGCAATAAAAACCAGCATCAAAGATTCCCCAATCGGGTGGAGCTGGGTCGACGGCGAGCAGCGTAAAAAAAGTGAGTGCCGATAGGCCACGACAAGCGACAGCGGTGAAATGTGGTGAGGTTTGGCGGTAGCCTGCGCCGGCAGTAGGTGTTGAGCTAAGTGGTTGCCGCGGCGATAGGAAGTGACATGTAGAGTCGTGAAGGAGTACTATAGTGCAGGTGCTACTAGGGACGGGGATGGGGAGAGGAGGGGCGGGCGGGGGTGAGGATTTTGTGATGTGGCGGTGGTGAGGGCTTTCTGTCGTAGAATAATGTGCTTCCGAGGCAACGGTTTGGTAGACCCAACCATGTGTGATAAATCTTAAATATCACTCCAGGAAAATGTGCTTTGGAGGGAATGGTTTGGTAGACCCAACCATGTGTGATGAATCATAAATATTAGACTTTTTCAGGGCGATACAGACATCCGTTTGATCTGTGTACATCCTACGGTGCAGACGTGCGATCCGTGGTGATGCGTTCTGGCCAATCAGAACAAGTGATGCGGGACAATGAAATTCATCGCACACAGTTCCAATCTGGGAATAAAATTTACCCACGCTAAACATTCATCCTAATATACACCGTACATGTTTAATTTTTTTGCAAACTCCCACACGAAGTTGTGCATGTTTAGGGCAAACGGTTGCTAGTATAAAACTGTGTGGGAAGACAGAAAGTAACACAGACGATTCACGATAATAAGTTGTGTGTGATGTGGGCAATCATAGGTTCGTCTTATAGAAGCATAAAATCAAATCAACCAAACTGATTGCAGCTCAAGACTGCAATTACATTGCATAATTAGTTCATTACACATAGTCTCACAAACATATAGTTCAACCGATAAACATATATACTCAAGCATAGATATAATACGCACAAACTAGATAGCTTCAATCCAACATCTCATCTTCATGCTCGAAAGTTAAGATTCTCCAGGTACTCAGTGTACGCGGCGTGCGCCACCCTGCGAGAATACTTCTTCCTGAAGGAGCTAACGACTCATCCTCTTGCATGCGCCAGAATACTTGCATACGCATTGTTGATCCTTTGGTCGCATAACGGGCATCCATAGCCCCCATTCTTTCGGACACGTCTGATATACTATCCAGCCTTAAGCTCCCTGAGATTTTGCCTCTTGAACCTCTCCTGGACTTCTTCATCCTCGCCGTCGACATCGTCAGATAGCACCAATACATATAGGAAAAACCGTGGCATCAATACATTTTATAATGTGAAGACGATCAGAGTTTATGAAACATAATATATCCTATGACAGTGTGAACCCTAAATCCTCAAGTGATCTTGATGAAAGAAATGCATAAATTGAGAGCACACAACTTAGTGCAACAAAATTAACTCATGCATGCCTTAAATGCATGAACTTATAGTTTTCAAAAAACATAGGAACATTCAAGTGAATACTACATGTCAAAAAGTAGGATTAGGATTTCATGGAAATTTTCTGCAACATCCAAGATGCGATCCTATGCCTATTTAGGCGCGAGGGCCTCGATGCGGATAGAAGCGCATCACGTCGTTTCGCAAGTATAGAAATCCTTGCAATACATGTAAAGAGGAGATGAGTATATGAGTTGGCTTACACTCGCTACAAGCTAAGTTACAATTCCACACAATCATCCATACAATCATCAATAAATGCAGGGTCCGACTACGGACGAAAAACAAACAAAAAAAGCAATGAAATCTATCTCACTAAGCCCAGGAAGACGACCAAGTAACTCCCCTACTCGTCCGGGTAAGTCACGTACATACGCCCACGCTCCTCGTCGAACTCCCACTGGAGCTAGGAAGCATCAACTGGAACGAACTCATCAGTACCTATACCTGTATTGTTGTAGTAATCTATGAGCCACGGGGACTCATTAATCTCATTAACCCGGGTACCGAGACTATGTAAGATGGTGGGTAAGGTATGGTTAAGTGGTGAGGTTTGCGGCAGCACTAAGCATTTATTTGAGTGGCTAACTTACGAGTACAAGAGTAAGATGAGAACCTGCGCATTGCGGACGAGAACTAGTTATGATCAATAAGTGATCCTGAACATCTACCTACGAGTCAAACATAACCCCACTGTGTTCTCTTTACGACTCCCTCGAAAAGAGACGATCATGGTTACGCACACGGTTGGTGTACTTTATTTGAGTTTACTTCAAGTTTACTATAACCGGATGTTAAACAATTTCCAAGTTGCCACATAACCGCGGGCACGGCTTCTTGAAAAGATTTAACCCTGCAGGGGTGCTCCAACTCATCCATCACAAACTAACCACACGCTGCATGGATAACCTCAACCATGAGATAGCCCGTAGTATCCTTGGGAATCCGGTGGAAAACCTCAACCTCGAGATTGCCCGAAGTATCCTTGGAATCCCGTGCACAAAATATTTGAGAAAGGTAAAACAAGTCCAGCAAGATCGCCCGACGTGTCGACGAACCAGATAGGAGCCGCGTATCTCGTTCTCAGGACACGACCAGATGGGACTAGCTACAGGGAAAACCCATCCCCGAGTTTCCTTGAGGCGGCCCCGCAGGCAGCCCAGGTTGGACCAATACTCATGAGGAGCACTGGCCCGAGTGTTGATTAATTACCCACGGGGTAGATAATCCCTATGCATTTTATTAGGTTGTTTAGCAAATGTAGTACCAATGTTGGGTCTTGCCAGACAAGTTTTATCCCAAAACGAATAGTCAAGGGGGTCCCCATAACAATCCCAAGCATGTTAGGAGCGCTCAATATGGAACATAATACCGGTACTCGGAACTAGGGCGGCAAAAGTGGAACAAATCACCGGGCAAAAGGCCAAGCCTTCCACCTTCACCAACTATATATGTGCATTAAATTAAATAACAGCAATTAAGGTGATATCCCAAGATATCCATGTTGCCACATGGAGCAACTTGCACCTGCAACTAGCAACGCTATAAGAAGGGGCTGATCAAGCGGTAACTTAGCCAATCAATGTTTTGCTAGGCAGTGGAGGGGTTAGAGGCTTTCATGGCAATTTGGGAGGCTTGACATGTAAGTGGTAGGTAACGAGACATAACGGAAGAAGCAAGACATCTATTATAGCAAAAATAGTATCGGGATCCGGGTAACGATCATCTTGCCTGGAGGGTCTTCAGAGGGATAAAGAGCTGGGTCCTCGTAGTTGTTCTCGTCCGGATCCTCGTACTCAGTCTCGTCACTTGGGTCTACCCATAGAAGAAACTACACCAAATAAACATACAAGCAAGGTGCAATGCGCAACCAAGGATGATGCATGACCAATTTGATGTATTTAACATGGCAACCCTATGCTAGTCATCTTTCTCATGCATTTATTTAGTTCTTTAATATTCTGGACAGAACCTCAAAATTAGTTATTTGGACATGCATGAACATGGAAAAAATGAATGCTTCTCATGAGAACGATGCAAATGCATATGAAGAACGCCACAAACGGAGTAACGGAACTCACGGAGCACTCACGACAAGGTTCTAACGTTAACGGAGACAAACCAAAGATGAGGGAGGCCATGGGCAACTTCTTCATATCCCAAGCATGCCACTGGATTAGGAATGAAATTCTAGGTGAAATGGACCTCAAGATCATGCAAAACAATTGGGTAGAACTCTCACAAAGCACAAAACAATTATACAAGCAATCTGTCCAAAACAGCAACATGTCATATTGCACACAACAAAACTACCAGCTACAGCAAGCTATCATGCACAACCAAGACATGGAGATGAAGTCTACATGACGCTCAATATTTCATCTCACAACAGCAAGAGTAATATAAACATGGATCAATAGCAAATGAGCTCACAACATGGCATGTTGAATAACAATTAAAGACTTAGTGAAATATACCAGTTTTCACAATCTAAGTTATCAGGTTGGCATATTGACAGCAATAATTCTACATGCTACAGGGTCTTTCATGGCATGAAATTTAACAGCATGATAGAGGACACCATGCACTTCAAATAACTCCATTACAACAACATCTAAATATGCATAGATTCCTAGTTAGCATCCTCTCAACATGGCATATTGAACTAAACAGTTCCTCAGACTTAGAAAATTATCAAGTGGCAAGGCAGGGCAGTTTTCATAGGTTGACATGTTTGATAGCAAAATTAACTAAGATGCAACACCTCTACTTGCAAGCCATTGACACATCCTAACAGAGGGTAACATTCTCAACAATTCACTCCATTGGGCCAACCCCAAAGGAACAAAAGATTCATGGCAATCATCATGGAAACATGGCAACAAAATAACCAGATTCTAGGACTTAGAATTATTTGACCTTAGCAAACAACATTATTATCATAGCATGTTGACAACAAGAATTCCACACCTAAACATGGTTTTTCATGGCATGCAAAATTACCAGAGGCTAGTACACATATCATGGGACAAAGTTCATGTTGACAAGTTCATCAAAGAGTGCAAGGATTAATTCATGCACAAATAACAAAATGACATCTTGGCACAAAATAGCATCCACACCAACTTGCTCAAATGACAAAACCAACACCACAGATGGATTCATTGGATTTTTCTACCCCAAAACCATATATCACATCCCTATGTTACAGTAGAAAACAATGCCACAAACCTCAAGCAAAAATCAAACAACTAGGTATAACCTAGTATATGCCAGATTAGACATATGCTTCATTTGGAAACTAACTGAAATGGACGTGCCCGAATTGGAAACCTTCCTTAAAAGGAAATATGGATAAAATAGGTCTAATGATTAAATCAATAAAATAAAAAGAAAAAAGGGTGTCCACTGGCAGACACATCAGGACCCCAAGAGGGTGACAAGTGGGTCCCTCGGGCCCACTGTCAGCCACAGGCAATTAAATCACCGGAGAGGAAAAATGGGGCTCGGGGGGGGGGGGGGGATTCGAACCCGAGACCTCTCGGTCGCAACACTAGCGTGCTACCACTGGGCTACGGCTACAAGCTAGACTAACAAAGGCCTCGCCTTTCTTCTACCTGGCCACAGAGAAACAATCGAAGACGTCGGTGAGCTCTCCGGCGATCACCGGAGCTTGCGACCTGCGGTGGGGGTGCGGAATCCACCCAGGAACCCGTTCCCGGGGGAAGGGAGAGATACGAGGCGATCGGAGCTGGGCCTCGAGCTCGAGCAGGAGCTCGGCTCGGGTGCGCGCGCGACGAGGCGAAGGAAGCTACGAAGCTCGCGGGCGAGAGCTGCGGGGGGGAGGGGGTGCTAGGCGCTGACTACGCAGCGCTACGAGGGAAAACACTAGCATGCGAGGGCAAGACCATGATGCAGAGGGCGTGCGCTCTTCTCTGAAGAAGATCTTCAGAGTTATGCGCAGAGCGTGGAGGGCATGGCGACGACATGGCACGGGCGAGCACTACGGGCGACGAGCGACACAAGGAAGGCATGGAGGAGGAGAGGGATATACCTCCACTACCTCGGACACGACGCAGATGTCGGGGACGCAGTGCAACGACGGCGACGCGGCACGGATCTCCGGCGTGTTCCTGATCCGAAGCTGCAGGGGACGAAGACGACGACAACGAGCGCTCCGGGGTCGATGGCGATGCGGGCGTAGATGTAGGAGACCACGGAGACTCCCGGCCTTCGATCCACGTTGCCAGAGAAGGAGAAGACGGAGCGGAGGCTACTCCGAGCACGAGCTCGAGATCGACCGGGGCATGGTGAGCAGAGCGTCGGCTATGGCGTGACGTCTTACCTGAGCGGCGGCGGACAGAGGAGAGGGAAGGAATGGGTCGTGGGGAAAACCTAGGGCACCGGGGACACACTTTAAAGGGCGCCTGGAGCTTCTCCGACCGTCAAAATCGTCCGGACGCCGATGTGGCGCCCCTGGATGTCCTGCCATATAGAGGAGGACAATGAAGCGAACACGAGGGGCTCGACTGGGCTGCACAGAGCCGGGCCTGGCTGCTGCTGCACTGTGCTGCTGGGCCAGCGAGGAGGCAAAGGCCCAAGTGGGTTGCGTGACTCTCTCTCCCCCTGACTTAACCTTATTAATAAAACAAAACACATAAACTAAAAGAAATGCCCAGGGAGTTTAGAAAAAAATATGAGAGGAAGAAAAATAGTTTTGGAGAGCTGGAAATGTCTACAATTTTATAAAATTAGTTTGGATATTTATAGGAGAAAAAAAATGCCCTTTATAACTATCTGAACCTGTTTTGCCAAATAATAGGGGAGTGGAGTAGAACATGGCTCATAATGATTTTTAACATGAAAAACAGAATATCAGCCACCTTAGCAACATTTTATTAAATGCACTAGAGCAAGTAAAAACACCACATATCATGAATTTTGAAATAAGAAGGAGATGGAGATATGGTTCAAAGAAATGGTAGGGAGGTTTTTTACACAAGTAGTAGCACTTGGTTGCAATGCACACAAACACCACAATACCACTCCCTCAACATATCACATGATGCAACAATAAGGAATGGATGACATGATGCCATGATGCAAAATGAATGTCATGAAGCACATCTTTATTAACTCAAACCACATGAGGCACAACATGGAAGGTTCATACATGGAATTTGTTACATGACTTGGAGAGGTGCTCTTGGGCTGTTACATTTTCCTACACACATCCAAAGATTATGGTTCATTTTTTATCACAATCAGGTTTCTACATACCAATCTAGAAAAAATTGGCACAATCATCTATGTAGGACATTCAAATGGATCGTAAGATCTGGCTACAAATTATTAGCACAATCACTATCCCTAGATGGAGTTTTAGCAAAATCATTTGTACAGACCAACCAATTAATCATTAACTAGAGAAAACCCAGGATATATTTACCAAAAAATGGGGTATAGATAACTAACCGGTTCTTCATCGGAGTAGTTGTCGTCGCCTGAGTGGTCATCAGAGTCATTGTGGACCACCATCTCCAGCTGGGGAAGCACGACGGCGGCGACGACGATGTCAAGGCCACACTGTTGTCCGCGCGAGACCTCATCGGTGGTGACGGCAACCACTGTGCCCAGCTTCATGTTGGGATCATGTGCTTTGTCAGCCCCGACGTGGCCACTCCCTCCCATAGTGCGCTTCGGCGCCATCTAATGCACTTGAGATGGCTGGGACGACTGGGAACGGCGGCGAGGATGCAGGGGGGAGAGGAAGGATTGTGGGTGTAGCGAGAATGGGGAGTACGACTGCCTATAAAATCCAAGCGGCCCAGTCACTATTAATATGTAGCAGTTGGGAGGGAGGCGGGCGGCGGTCAAAGGGTCGGCTCACCTCCCGGAGCAGCCCGCATAACGGACTGCTCGCATGCCTACCGTTAATTCACACGCCTATCAGCACATCTCCTGGTGAGACTACACAAGGAACACGCCTCCTGTCAATTCATGCACCTGCTCACACGCCTCCCGGTCATCCTGCACGGCGACCTGCTATCATGCGTCCCGTCAAATCACACCTCCTCGCACGACACGTGGCACGTGTATTTTTTTCTGTTGTGAGGATTAATTCTGCCACTTTATTGTTACTTAACCGAAGCGTCGGCACGTACATTGTTGTTCTAACGCCCACGGTTTGGATTAATAAACCATTTGCGATGTTAACGTGCCAGTTCTGTGTTGCATCTATTAACAAGCTCCCGTTTGCAAGAAGCTTAGTTGAAAACTTGTCTCAAATTGGACACTTTTTTACCACGACTTATTGGTTTCATATCATGATAACATGTCAATGTTTGATGAATTCTAGCTTAACTAGGAATTTACTGGAATTTGAAAACCAAGGTTATCAATGTTTGCAGCGGAGCCACGATGCCGAGATGTTTGAAATTTATTGCCTTTTCTTGCATGGGTACTAAACATGCACCCAACGACACAATTTTGATTTTAAAATCTTTGATGCACTATGTTGTGGGCTTGTAGTTCAACTTTGAAACTTACAAAATAAATCCCTAGGGAATCAATTAATGTATGAAAATGTCTTAATGTTCTCTAAAAAAATTAAATTTTAAAACGACACTCCTATTGTCACATGTTCACTATAGAAAAAGTTTGACATGCCTCGAAGTGGCGGGTGGTGGGATGGGTGGGGGAAGGGGGTCTGTCACACTACGCATCATGTGCCTCCGTGTGGGATTGTCCAGTTTGTGAGGCATGTGCGGATGTGGCACATCAAAAGTCATGCATTGGGTATTTAAAACATCACATGCCCTTTTTCATGCATATGTTTGGGTCACATGCATGTAGTGGTGGTCCTCGAACACTCCCTCGTGCGGTTATCAACGACGCACCCGGTCATTGCCCCGCGTTGGTCTATCACTTTGAATGGCGGCGATATGGGTTTGATCAAGGTGGATTCATATTGGTCCGTGTTACGGTGTAGATCATGGTGATATACCAGACGAAAGTTTGAACGTGTGTGTACACGTGCTCCCAGCGGCTCGAAGTAAGTGGCATACACATTGTGAACCTCCGTGGGGGACTTTCCGATTTGCGAAGGTGACACATCAAAGGTGTGCATTGGGTATTCAAAAATCACACGACACTTCCATACATATGTTTGGGACACATGGAAGCGGTCATATGCTCGGACACCCCTTCGCGCGGTTATCTGTGTCGCGCTCATCCGTGGCCCCGCGTGGTCCATCACTTTTACCACAACGAGAGAGGTTAATTAATGTGGATTCTTTTTTGTTTGCGTTACAGTAGGTCATGGTGAGATTACATGGTATAATTTGAGCGCATGTGTACGTATAAATGCCACCCACCGGCTTGAATTAGGGAGGGGGGCATATATACTGCTTACGCGTCGCATGAACCTCGCTCCACGTGGGGACCTTGCGATTTCCGAGGCAGGTGCCACATCAAAGTTGCATCGGGTAATTAAACATCAAACAACACTTCCATACATATGTTTGGGCCACACGTAGACGGTGGTTGTCTTCGAACCCTCACGTGGTTATCGGTGGCAAGCCCATTCCTAGGCTCGCATGGACGCCCATCACATTGACTGACAACAAGAGAGGTTACCAAGGTGGATTCTTCTTGGTGTGTTATGCTATGTATTATAGGTCAGGGTGAGTTTCCTGACCAAAAGTTTGAGTGCACGCTTACGTGCGCATGATTCGTTCCCACCAGTGCTCAAAGTGGTGGTGGGGGGGACTAGCTAGTTGTACGCGTCATGAACCCCTCGATATGTGCGCGGGCTTTCCGGTTCAGAAGCAGGTGCCACATCAAAAGTGTGCACCTGGTATATACTCAAACACAACACAACACTTCTATACATATGTTTGAGCAACATGAAGGTGGTGGTTGTCTTCGAACAATCCATCGCATGGTTATCGGCAGCACGCCCATCCGTAGCCCCGAGAGGACGTCACTTTGACCGACAATGCGAGAGGTTTGACCAAGGTTGATTCTTCTTGGTCCATGTTACAAAAGGTCTTCGAGAGATGCCCTCCCACCAACTCAATGTGCATCTCTCTCTCTCTCTCTCTATGTGTGTGTGTGTGGCACTATAATGCGTACATCCGAACCTTCGTGGGGTCGGGGATGTCCGGCTGTGAGGCGCATGTGCCACATCAAAGTTGTGAATTGGGTATATTTAAATAGGGACATTTACTTTTTCCCTAACTTTGGCCCGACCTCATCTTTACCCCTAAAAAAATCAATGCTCAACTATACCCCTCTTTCGTTTGATGGCGTTATGAAAATACCCTTCCGTACCCTTTCCGTCCGGTTAAAGTGCTTTGACCGTCTATGGAAAGTTTCCTGGACAGTTTTGCCCCTATTTGCATATGTCGCTAACAGGTGGGCCTCCTCATCCCTGAAAAAAGAGAAGAAAAAACTCTCTCACCTCTCTCTATCACTTACATGTAGGACCAACCCTAGAAAAAAGAAAAAGGAAAAAAATTCTCTCTCACCTCTCTCTCTATCTCTCTCTCACACATCTCTGGCGGCACGCACGTGAACAGATGCAACCTCGCTGGGGTATGGTGCCACTCCCACCGGAGCCATCTGGTCGGCGTGCCACCGGAGCTCCGCGTCACCCCGCCGCCCCGCCGCCATCAGCCGCGCTTCCACAACCGCGCCATGGCTGCCGTTCCACTCCGCCATGGATGCCCTTCCACCACCGCGCCATCCAGTCGTCTCCTCACGCCGGAGGGTGCGCGCGCACAGATGGCCGAGCATCGCAGCTCGCTTGCCCTCCATCTCCAGGGCATGCCCTCCATCTCCATGGCCGAATCTTGGAGCTTCGAACGCCGCCGCCATGTGCCGCCACCGCAGCTCGCCTTCCCTGGATCTGCTCGCGCTGGACTGTATACGCTGCACACCACCGAGCTCAACCTGCGCCGCCGGCTACCTCCCTCATTCCTGTTGGCCGCTGCTTGGCGTCGCCGGCTGCAGCCGCCGTCAGCTACTGCCATCGCCGGCTGCCGAGTGAGAGAGAGGTAGGAAAGAGAGGGGTTTTTTAAGGGTAGGCCCCACATGTAATTGATAGAGACAAGGGTGAGTTTTTTCCCTTTAATTCCAAGGGTAGGTCCCACATGTCAGTGGCACAAGCACACAAGGGCAACTATGTCTAGGAAATGTCTAGATAACAGTCAAACCCCTTTGACCGGACGGAAACGGCACGGAGGGGTATTTCCATAACGCCATCTAACGGAACAGGGGCAAAGTTGAGCACTGTTTTTTTAGGGGTAAAGATGAGCTCGGGCCAAAGTTAGGGGGGTGGAATTGGCCCATTTAAATATCACACCGCCCTTTCATATACCTATAGTTGGGCCACCTGTAGGTGATCGTGGTCTCACCCATCTATGAGCCCGTAGAGTCCACCTTTGACCGGAAGCGCGATGGGGTGGTTCGACCGTGATGGATTTGTATAGGTTTAATTTCCGTGTTACGACAGGGTGAGATGCCTGACCTATTTGGGGGCATGCATTCGTAGCTTGGATTCCCTCTCATCGGCACAAAGTGGGGGTGGACGAGACGGGTGCCACATCAAAGTTGTGCATTGTGTATTTGAACATCAAGCCACCCTTTCCATACGTATTTTTGTTCCACATGCAAGTGTGTTTGTGTTATGACCCTTTCCCGCATTTTTTTGTGTGAAATGCTCA
Source organism: Elymus sibiricus (assembly GCA_039707655.1). Lineage (NCBI taxonomy): Eukaryota > Viridiplantae > Streptophyta > Magnoliopsida > Poales > Poaceae > Elymus > Elymus sibiricus. The sequence continues at coordinate 278,203,928 of CM077665.1, forward strand.
TATATATTATCATTATAGGAGTAAATAGCAGACGATTTGAATGAAACAACCGTCTGTGATTGTATACTCAACAGACACGGTTCCTTCAGACTACCCGTGAGCCACGCCCATGCCCTGTCACATCAATACAGTGTACTGGTGGCCGCGGGATACGAATGGGCTCCATGAGAATTCCCTCGAATCTCAAAAATATCTACCCGCCTTGAGCAATTTGAAAAATGCCAGTTCCATGGGTTTTTGTATTTGATAGCACACAATTATTATGTTTGGGCTGCGTGCTATATTTGTTGCTCCCGCGCCGCTTCAATCCCTTCATCTAAATTTTCAGTAGCCCCGGCATTTCACTCCCGCCTAGTAAAATTTTCAGTAGCCGCCCACAAACACCACCTTGGCCCCCTCCACACCCCCACCCACCCACACCACTCCTCCCTTGCTCGTACCCTAGCTAGCTCGCCGCCGGCGTCGCCCCCGCCTCCACCGTCAACCTCTGTCGGTCTGCCCATGCATGTTACCCACCGATCTCCATACCCTCGCTACACTGAGTTTCTTAGATGACGCCTATGAAATGCCCCCTTTCCCACAGATCCACATCCCCATCACCATCACCCACTCCAGAGCGTTGCAGCCTGAGCCCGGCGACACTTCCCGGGGAGTTCGAGGAGCGAATGGACAAAAAGAGGTATATCGAGGCCTGTCCGCTAACCGATGTTGAGGTGGCCGCCGAGGCCCCAGGGGAAGTTGACTACGATGACTGGACGACGACATTAAATAAGCCGGCTCACGCATTTCTGCATGTCGCGGCAGCCGGATACGACATCGAGCTCATCGATAGCGGCGGCTTAACGCGGGCTATGTCACAGGTTAAGTGACGCACCCGCCCCTTGGGTTTAGCCGCTGTCGATATCCTCCATGGCCCCACCGCTGAGCTCCTTTGCTTCACCGTCAGGCATTTACCTTCCTTCATCGACATCGATCCCCTTTTGTCATTTCTGAAGAACACATTCTATGGGGTGGCTCGTCATTGTCAGCTGCCAAGTCGGACCTCATCGACGAAGACAACGATGACGACAAGGGCACCCTCTCTTCCAAGAGGAAAAAACCAATCCGCGACATCAGGGAGGGCACCCTGTAGCCGTGCTCTTCCAAGGGGAAGGATCCCATCCGTGACAAGTGAGGAAACCCATGATTTGTTTTGTCGTGCCACTTCAAAGGGGGAAAACTGCATATGATCGTGCTAGTAGCTTTTGCCACGCTAGGTTTTAACCATGCCGTGTTTAATTATTTCAGTCATGCAAAATGTAATGCTGAAAAGTGGAATGTGATATACCGGAGTATGAATTGTTCAATTCAATTTCACGAATGCCTATGTTTGGTTGTTTGAAGTGAGCATATGCCTTGTTTAATTGTTTTTGGTTGTTTGTAGTGAATGTATGTCCAGTTTCAATTGCTATATTTGTTTTTTTGTATTATGCCATGTTTATTTCATTTATTCACAATAGAAATAATTTGCTACCCATGGTGGTAGCTATGCACGACCCAATTTGTATCTCTAATTATTTTGATAGGGAATTTACCAAAACAGAAATAATTTGCTACCCATGATGGTAGCTATGCATGACCCAATTTTTATCTCTAATTATTTTGATAAATTGTTTGTGACTATGAAAACAACTCTATAACAAAAATATCGTGACTTTGGACCGGCCACGCAAGCAAATAGGGAATTTACCAAAAAGGCAAGCAAAAAGACTGAGAGAAGTGAGAAAAGACCCTTTCTACACAACGAAAAGGCCCTTGTGTAAAAAAGGTAATAAAAAGACAAAGAAAAATGAGAAAAGTCATTTCTATACAACAAAAAGTCACTTGTGCCAATGCCATAAGAAACCCGACACCTCATATATCAAGAAAAGGCACTTATGCCAAAGGGTGTGTAGCTACCACCATGCATACGAAATCGCCTCTCTTATTCACAATGTGATGTTCTATATGTGCAACAATGTACTGTGCAGTTCACTTTCATCAGTACCAGTTTCAATGGCAAAATAGGTTCCCGTTAAAGCCGGTGTAACTAACACGCCCTTGTTTATTTCAGTTTTCACACAATGTGATGTTCAATCATACAATTTGATGTTTAAGCACAAGCTAGGTTCTATGCAATTTCAACAATACCACTATGAATGACTATATTTGGATGATGTTAAGCCTGTTGTAGTGAGCATATGCCTCCTTTAACGAGTTTTTGGTTGTTCAGTTGCTTGTGGTTAGCATTTGTCCAGTTTCAATTGCTCTATTTGGTTGTTTCTAGTATGCCTTTGTTTATTTAGTTATTCACAATGTGCAGTACAATTTGATCAATACCAGTTCAATGGCCATATTTGTTTCCTGTTAAGCCTGGTGTAGGTAATATGTCCCCTATTTATCACCCAGTGATTTTCAATTACACAATTGGATGCTTAAGCACAAGCTGTGTTCTATGCAATTTCAACAATACCATTGTGAATGACTATATTTGGTTGATGTTAAGCCTATTGTAGTGAGCATATGGCTCTTTTAATAGTTTTTGGTTCCCATGGCAATAGTTGTTTCCCATGTCTTATATATACTTCCTCCGCCTCATAATATAAGATGTTAATACATCCAATATGTTAGTATATTGGATATAATAAGATCTTATATAATGGGATGGAGATAGTATAGTACTACATCATTGTGCAGTTGCAGTTTAGCTTCCAATATTAACTTGTTGCTTGTAGGTACATATGTCATTGCTAAAGATTCGTGCTTCAACCCTTTTAGCATATGGGGCGATGAGATATTCACGAACCAGCATGAAGTGAGGAAACAAATAAAGTTTTTTAGTACAATGAGTCAAAAGATGACAATTAAAAAATTTGTTTACAATTTGTCCAAGACAACAGTGATCTGCAGGATTGTAACTATGAACTCTATAGCCTTTTTACTGCCCATAATGAGTTGTTAGATGACAATCTCTGAATCTTTTCGTTTGTGTTTGTTCCCAACACAGTTTAATCAAAGATCACCTCTCAAACTACCTGATTGTTGGACATGCAAAGGTATATGTATTTCTACCAAACTACAATGACTATATAGAAGTCCTTATGAAGACAGTGAAGGATAGGCGGTCGGCCATCACAAGGGGTGGACTAGAGTCGTGCGTGCATTCAGCATGGAGAGAGCACAATATGGGCATTCCGCTTCACCTTTTACAACAACCAGAATATATTTTGCCTCTTTTTTTACCTTCTTTAATACAAGTATTCAACAGTCGTTCATCATTATTTATTTGGTGCTTATGTATTTTTTATGTATTTCTTGAGCATAGACCTGTGAATCGAATAATGCATTGGTTGTTGAACCTATATTTGTATATGACGGATATGGAAAAAGATATTCCTGAATTTTTCAAAATCAAATTTTGTACAATTCTAAATTGCAGCAATTAAATTAGGGAAAAAAATATGCTCAGGGGGTCATTACGCCACACACGGTTTGTAAATCTCAATGTTTGTGATATACCTGATGATTCGACATGTTTGATAGATAGAAAACGTGTGCGATCATGCACACAATTGCCGTTTCCAAACCGTGTGTGATTTCAGACAATATCGCAAATGGTGAACCAAATTAAATGTCAGTGATAGTGTCTTTATCGCACACGCTTCACAATCATACACTGTTTGTGATGTCGTACGCATCGTAAACGTTGCACTACAGAATAGCGCGTCCGATAGTTATCCCGTCCGACACGAGTACAATAGTCAGACGTTTCGTAAGATTGTGCGACACTTGTATGATGATTAAATTATCTTCTTAATTACATATAGCAAATGGTGTGGCAAATGTAATTAAGTGTAATATTCCCTATAACATACATGATGTACTATTGTCAATTGTTTATGATGTCGCGTGCATCTTAAATGTTTCACCACAGAATAGTGCGTGCGATGTTAATGCGATCCCACACGAGTCTCAAGTATGGACCGTTTGGGAAATATTACATATCTCAAACGGTTGGCCGATGACTCTCGTTTGTGATAGATTCGGACATCGCATACGCTTAGTTAGACCAAACGTTTGCATTCTTCTTCCACGCAGACGATGATTTTTCTGTATCGTGTGGGATGCCCTCCTATCGCACACAAAGGCAAGGCGACGGTTTAAAACTCTATCACGGAAAGGGGTTAAAAACCATTTGTATAGCACATTGATCCATCAGTGCTGCTTGTTGATACCGAAGCCCACGTTGATTGCCTGGGTAAGAGGGTCGTCATACCTATAGCCTTTGGGAGAATCTTGAGGATCGGGTCCTAATTTGTGCATTATATTTCTCTAGTAAAAAGCATATGTCGTGGTAAACAGTTAGGAAGGTACTAAACGTATTAGTTACAAAATTATTAGTCATGATTGGGGTTACCAGGTTCTCCTAAGCAAAGTTCTGGTGTCGGGAGGACCAATATCTTTCGGGAAGCTTTGTTTTTGCCACTCTAGTTTTTCCCCACTCTGCTAATGCCACTCTAGATTGACATTTCACTTTTACCACCCTTACCTTTCAACAATACATCACAATTGCCATTTTGTGGCCAAAACAGTAATTTTAGTGTGGCAATTGTGATATACATTGTCAAAAGCTAAGAGTGCAAAAGTGAAATGAAAAATTATTGCTTTTGCCACGGAATGACATTTGTGATGTATTGTCAAAAGCTAAGAGTGGCAAAAGTGAAATGTCAAATTCTAGAGTGGCATAAGCAAAGTGGGCAAAAACTAGAGTGGCAAACAAAGTTTTCTCATGCCTTTTTGGGTCCCACACTTCGGGCCCTGAGGAAACAGAAGTCAGGAGCACGATATCGATGTTTCAAGAACAAAAGCGGTTTACCGACAACTTCAAAGTCCGCGTCCTCCTTGGGTTATGCAGTTTTTTAACCACCAGGGACCAGGCGGTCGTTACCTCACAACTTTGACCATAAATTACGGAAATGGTTGTTGAATTGTTTGCTTGACACACTTTCAGAGGATTCAAAGAACGTCCTCCATTCTTTGGGATCCATAGTGGGATTGAGCCGCTTAATGGTCGCGAAGTCCTTAGCCTTTAGAGTGGAAGTGGACCTACTCTTCCATTGTCTCAACATATTTGGCCATTTTGAGAGAGCACACTATTCAGCTTTTTCTTTGTAGTCAGGCGGAAATTCATAACTACGTTGAAACGCATCCTGTAACTTCTTCCTTTCTCTGGAATCGTGATGATGTTTCTATTTCTGATGCTGAAACGCAGGATGGTGAAGAGCATGAACCTAGTGATAATGAAAATGCTAATGATAATAATAATATTGATAATGATGCTCCACGTAATGATGATAATGACCCTGAAAAGGAGATAGAAGTAGAACCTGAAGTTGAGTTTGATGACCCACCTCCTAAAAATTAAATATATGATAAAAGAGTCTTGGTAGGAAGCATGGTAGAGAAAGAGAACCATGGGTACAAAAACCCATGCCTTTTCCTAGTAATACTTGAAAGCCTAAGGACGAAGAAGCTTTTAATCACTTTGTTGAATTGCTTAGACCTTTATTTCTTCCTGTTTCTTTAACTGATGCTATCAGAATGCCTCCTTATGATAAGTACATGAAAGATATTGTTACTAATAAAGGAAAAAAATCTCTAGGCTGAAATTTCTACTATGTTTGCTAATAATTCTTTCAAAGGAAAAATTCCTGAAAAGCTAGGAGATTCAGGGATACCTACTATACCTTGCTCCATTAAGAATAACTATGTTAAAACTGCTTTGTGTTATTTGGGAGCTAGTGTTAGTGTTGTGCCCTTCTCTCTTTATAAAAGACTTGACTTGATTAAGTTGATACCTTTGAAATATCTTTGCAAATGGCTGATAAGTCTGCTGCCATTCCCGTTGGTGTTTGTTAGGATGTTCCTGTTGTGGTTGGTAATGTTGTGATCTTAACAGACTTTGTTATACTCGATATGATTGAGGATGATGATATGTATGTTATCCTTATAATAGCTTTGCTTAACACTGCAAGGGCTGATATTGATTGTAATAAAATAAAGGCAACTTTTCATGTTAATGGCAATGAGCATACAGTTTATTTCCCGAGGAAGCCAAACAAAGGAACCGGTCTTAGTTATGTTGAAAAAGTTATGGCTATTAGCACTAGTGACTTTGAATTTCCTATTCCGGTTCTACAAAAGAAATATCAAACTATTATGATTGGAACCATGCCTATTGAAGTTGAGGTAACCTAGCGCTTTACAAAAATTCTTTAGTTTTATGTTGCTCAAAAATAGTTTGTTTATAAGACTTGATCAACCTTATTAATGATTCGTTTTGAAAAGCATGCGATCGATGAATTCCATAAGCACAAATTTTGTAAATTTACTTTGCTCTCTTTTTCAATTAGTTTTATTAGTATTAGAATGTTTTAGAATAATTACTTTGGCCTGTTTTCTGAGTTTTCTACACAATACAAAAGGTGCAAAAGTAAAATTTCTTAGAATGCCATGAAAATTTAACATGTTTTTGCCCAATATTTAAGCATTTTTGGCATTGAAACACCTCGGGGGGGGGGGGGTACACCTGGCAGCTACATGGACAGGGGGCAAGCACCTCCCAGGCCGTGCCATGTGTCAATGTGGGGGGCCACATGCACCCACTCACTTAGTGCCCCTAATCCCTGCCTTCTTCTTCTTCTTCCCCAGAAACATTTCTCCTTGCTCCCAAACTCGTGTTCTTGCTATTCTACGAATAATCTTCGATCCCTTTGCTTGGAGCTCCGTTTCCGAAACTTGTTTGTATGTGACTTCTCCAATGGTCCAATTAGTTTTCCTATACTGGTTTATACTTTGCTTATTTTGCTACTATAGGTGACCATGAAAATGATCTTGCATGTCAATTTTTTTTTTCTAAGTAGTTTTGATGCATGGTTTAGGCCCTAGAATCTTGTGGGAGTAGTTGCTATCAATTATATTGAGTTTTCTTAACTTTTTATGAGTTGCTAAAAAATCAAAAAATGGAGAGGATGAAGAAATTATTTTCTAGGGGTCGCTCAAGCCACGGTACAACGAGGACTGTCTACCATGAACCGAGATACAACGTTCCTCGAGAAGCCGATATTCGACCATATCAACGGCCGTGTGATACCTTTATGAGAGGAGCATGTATTAAATTGGAGTTTGAACAATTTGTGGAAAACGCAGGTCTGACCACCTTCCTCATAGATAAGTGTCCCGAGTATCATCTCCTCACTAATACTTTTGTGGCAAATTTCAATTACATTACTGGTCGTTTTGGGAATTGAATGGATTTTCATTTATATGATCATTCCATTACCGTGTCTTTAGAAGATTTTTGCGATATGTGTAGAATTCCATTTTGGGGTTCACTTAAGCAGCCTCATCAAAGAGACACCGACGCATTTCTCTTGAGCCTTTGTAATGGTGAAACTAGGGAAGTTACTTAGGGTAGAATTGGTAGTATTCACTTACTTTATGTTCATTACTTAGCTTATTTCATAGGGATAGGGTGACTGGTAAGTAAGAACCTAGTTCTACTTGTGCCCATGATTTGAGTATTTTATGTAGTTCTGTCTATGGCAATATAACCTATAATATTGGAGCAACTATTGCATGCCGTTTCAGCAAGAATGTGACTAGTGGTGATATTTATGGTGGAATTTACGCTTCTCGTCTTGCTACTCATTTGAGATACCTACTAGATATGGCGAGGATTCTGAGATTCCCACTAGTTTTCTTGATTTTGAAGCTATGCAGCTCATGGATTCACTCATCATAGAGCAGAGCTTAATGACTACAAATATAATTTAATTTTTGGTATGTATCTCTCTATTATTATTACCTTGCCTTCCCCTACCTTGTTTGATTATGAGAGTAAGGAGCTATAATACGTTACTTCAGACGAAGATGAGGCTCATCGAGCGGCATTGGAGGTTGCTCGCCTTGCAATAATGAGAGAACAAGGAGCCATACGATGTTTCCATTAGTCTAAAATGAGGGGTTGTGAGTACCAACCCGAATTTGAAGTAGGACCGTCACATTATCCACATCATCAATGACAGTGAACTAAGATAGGCCAAAAGCCTAAGCTCGGGGGAGTATGTTTTCTTACTAACATTTCATCATGTTATCATACACATTCACTACACTTGTCGGTGCACTTCATTATCTTTGTATATCCATGTTTTGGTTTTTTTCCGTTCATTTCTTTTTGTGTTTGTCAAACTGGAAAACCTAAAAATATTTCTCATTTCTCTCGTCATTTCTTTTTGGCTTTTGTTCACATATTTTTGTCTTTCTTACTTTATTTTATTTGCTCGTTTGCTTTTGTAAAAAGAAACTCCCAAAATATTTCTCATATCTTCTTTTATCGTTTGTTTGAAGTTCTTCGGTGTAAATATTTTATCTCTTTTCTTTGTCCTTGAACTCTCTTTTATTTGTTCTATTAAGAAAAAACAAATTCTCTTAATTCTTTTTTCGTTGTTTAAATATTATTAAGAAAAGGAAAAAATATTTCTCTAGTTTCTCTTTTGTTTCTTCCACTTTGTTTCTTTTTGCTATTTTCTCTTCTTCGTTTCTTTTAATTTTCTTTTCTTCTTATTGAATCTTATTTCAAAAGGAGTTGACAATAACAAGAATTTCCAATTTTATCTTATGTGCTTTATCTTTGAACTAATGAAAAGACAAAAATTTCCATGTCTTCTCCTTTGTATATAGTGTTTGAAGATTTCAACTTAGTTCACAATGACACCTACACTATGTTATATTATCCTCATCATCCGATCATGCAACCGCAAGGAAATAATTATGATGATTTGATGAAGTGATCGTGGTGAAGAAAAGTTGGTATGAACTCTACTTGTTTTCATTTTTGCACACATGTTTATCCCAGTGATTTTGTTTTAGCGTATATGGATAAACATATGTATGATGATAATTAAAGTTCGTATTTTCTTATGCCATGCTTAATTAGCTAGGAGTGGATATATATGTCATCTTGGGTGTCAACATGTATTACATTGATTATGCTGCGGTATGTTAGGATGGCATCCTCCTTTGAGGAATTCAAGTGGCTTTACTTGGCACATGTTCACACATGTAATTGATACAAAACCAATCTTGCCTCTATGATATTTATGTTCAACGTGTTTATATCCTCCTCATGCTACTGCTCAATGCCAGTTATTCAAAATGCAAGATTATGACTGTTGTCGCTCTCTAGTTGGTCGCTTCCCCGTCTATTGCTAGCCTTCGGGTGTACTAAGCGGAAATGCTGCTTGTGCATCCGAATCCTTTAAACCAAAGTTATGCCATAAAGAGTCCACTATATCTTCCTATATACTATATTACTCTGCTATTCCAAGTAAATTTGCATGTTCCACCTCTAAACCTTCAAATGAATATCTCTTTTGTGCGCCCCTAAAGCTCATGGAGTGGTGGGGAAGAGTGTCATCTTCTATGATAATAATATGTTCCTCTCAATTAGTACGATTTCTACCTGTCTTAATATGGGAAAAAGAGCTGGTAAATGGGATGCCTAGTCTTGAATTAATTAGAAAACACTTGTCCCTGGGGTATGTAGGCACCCGTGAATTCGGCTAGCCATGGTTTGTGGAAAGACAAAGGTGGAGGGGGAGTGTTAAGCATGGGAATCGCTATCACACATGTCTATCATATAAGATGACTAGATTCTCTGTCATAAACTGTTGACTGAAAAGTACACCTCTCAAAATGAAATTATCTCTATTTTAAAGCAACAAGCTCTGGTACATAATCAAATCTCTGATTCCCTCTATGAAGGGCCTATCTTTTAATAATAATGCTGAGTCATCACCTTCTCATCCAAGAACCAATATAGAGAGCACTATTGTCATTCTTAGTGTAACATGCATTTGATATAATTAATGTTGGACGTTAGCATGACTGGATATTTTCTTTGCCGAATTTAAATGTTTAATTGCTAGTTGAACTCCAGAGGTGCTCTGCATTAATGTTTTGCAGTCGCAGAAAGGGATATCTAGATACTATTCTATCATAGCGTATCATAGTTATTTTCACAAAGTGTTGATGTTTGAGATATAGTATTGTTGCTTGCTAGTTGGTTATGTTATTGATATGAGTAAATGTGGCTGCTAAGTGTTATCATATATATGGTTACTACATGATCTTTGCTGAAATTTGATTACTAACTAAATTTATGTACATCTACAAAAGAAAATGAGTTTGAAAAGTTTTTATTTATCACTTTCAGTTTATCAACTGAATTGCTTGAGGACAAGCAATGGGTTAAGCTTGGGGGAGTTGATACCTCTCCAACATATCTACTTTTCCAGACACTTCTGCTCTTGTTTCGGCCTCTAATTTGCATGATTTGAGTAGAACTAACTCGGTCTCACGCTAGTTTTAGCAGAACTGACATGATGTAATTTTTGTGCAGAAATAACAAGTATTGGAATTGGATAAGAATTTTTGGAGATTTATTATGAAAAGTATAGAAAATACTAGAGCCAAAAAGTACCAGAGAGGGGACATGGGGTGGCCACAAGGACAAGTGGCATGACCACTCCCCAGGCCATGCCAAGTGCCCATGTGGGTCCCATGAGCGTCCTCTTGATCTGATTCCGACACTATAAATTCACATCCTCCTGGAAAAAAAAATCAAAGAAGAAGTTTCAACACGTTTTATGATACAAAGTCGCCGCCACCTCCTATTCTTTGTTGATAGCTCCAATTTGAAGTCCATTCATTGCTCCGGAGAGATGGAATCGCCACCGTCATCATGACCAACCCTTATCCATCGACAATTTCATGATGCTCACATCCATGTGTGAGTAATTCCCTTGTAGGCATACTGGAGGTAGATGGGATTGGATGATATTTCATATGTAATCACTGTCAATGTGTTAGGGCTTGATCCCTAGTACCCACTATGTTATGAGATTGATGTTGCTATGAATTTGCTATGATTAATGCTTGTCACCAGGTCCCGAGTGCCATGATTTCATATCTGAGCATATTATGTTTTCATGAATATATTGATTTTCTTGATCATACCTACAAGTTATATGCACATGTTATTGTTCTGAACCCTAGAGCCCAAGGTGATAACAATTGGGATACTCTACGGGGAAGACTTTAAGACTACCCATAGTGGGGAGTAAGTTAGACTAGTAACATGCATTACTAGTCTATGTTACTACCTCTATAGTGGGGACTAACATATGTGTGGTGTCATCCAACACTTCATTTATTAGGTTGTAGACTTATCTTGTCTTGGTATGTGTGATGTTACCCATAGTACGAGTAACTAGCTATGTTATTCAAATAATCTCTCTCCTCATTAAATCATTGCCATATAAGCGAATTAGCTGAGTTGGACCCTATGTTACTATTGAAGTTACTCCCACTATGGACAGTCTAATTTGAGGAGTTCATGTATTCACTTTGTGTAAATGCTTTGTTCCGGTTATTAAAAGGAGCACCTTAATTATCCATAGTGTACATTAGGACGCCACTGCCATGGGAGGGTAGGAATAAGGATGACAATGGGTAGGGTATGGTGCGGGTACAATAATCCCATACCCATACCCATGTTTCTCGTGGGCATAAAATCATATCCATACCCTATCCATCGGGTAAATATTCATGTACATGCCCATACCCTATGGGTATCCATGCCCGATGGGTACCCATTGGGAAGATCAACAAAACATCCAAGAGTGCTTGCCATACTTGCTAGTTCCATGTGTGGTGGAGGGTTTGGCCACTGATAGGTTTCTATGGTTGGAAGAATAGTTATTAGGAGGGGGATGGGGGTCGGGTACAAATATTACATACAAATGCTCGGTCGCTCAGTGTTTATAACATGTGTAAACCACCAACAAGATAATTGGGTAGGGTATGGGCATGCCCATGGGTAGAAAATCGTACCCGTGCCCTACCCACGGCTAGTCGGGTAGGGTTTGGGCATTGCCCGTGTGCATGAAATTGTGCCCATATCCTACCGATGTAGGTCGGGTACCCATGGGTACCCATGCCCATGTGTAAATTTGCCATCCTTAGGTAGGACAAAAGATGTTATGCAAGTTCTTATCGTAAGCATCTATGACTATATACAGAATACATGCCTACATATGATTGATGAATTGGAGCTAGTTTTGTATCGCTCTAGGTTGTGGCTGTTACAAGAATCTCATCTGAACAACTAATATCTACTCTATGCCTACGCTTTTTATGCAATTGCATTTGCTACAATTACTATTGCTCTACTTGTTACAAACTTGTTACTGTTGCTACTGCTACTGTTACTCTGCTATCACCACTAACATATTACTATCCTACTAATAAAATTCTGCAAGGAAGTTATTTCTCAGGTATGGTTGAATTGACAACTCAACTTCTAAAGATTATAAATATTGTTTGGCCCCCCTTGTGTCAAATCAACAAATTTGGGTGAAATACTACCCTCGAAGACTGTTGTGATCCCGTATACTTGTGGGTCACCAGTCTACTATTTTCAAGGCATTATCAGATTTTCTAGGCACTACAAAGGGCAAGATGCTCTTCAGTAAGAAATAGCGTGCAAACAAGTTCCGAAAGGATGAAACTTTGCATAGTCTCTTCATATGACCCATGTAAGGTGTGGTAATAATTTGAGAGCGTTACGGCACAAACTTGATGTAGCACAAACTTGATGTAGCTCGTGTACAAACCAGACACCCTCCCCCGAAGTGTGGGGGTTTCAAACAGAAAACCATCGCCTGCCACTCACAACTCCATTTTATTAATATTTTGATTAATAAACACTATCCAAATCCACAAGCTCACATTTGGACATTTTTCAAGTTATTCTTCTATTTTCGAGGCATTAGCTGATTTTTCCAGCCACTATAAAGGGCAAAACGCTCTTTAGTAAGAAATAGCATGCAAACGAGTTTCGAAAGGGATGCAACTTTGTATGGTATATTAATCTCATCCATGTAGGGTGTGGTAATATTAATAATTTGAGAGTATTACTACAAGAACTTGATGCACCTCGTGTACAAACCAGACACTCTCCCCCGAAGTGTTAGGGTTTCCAACAGAAAAGCATCGCCTGCCATACATAACTCCATTTTTAAATATTTTTAAATAAAAACTTTTTATATGATTAATGCAGTCCATCCAAAGCCAGATGCTCAAACTTGACCACTTTTCAAGTTGGTGTGCTATTTTTGAGGCATTAGCTGATTTTTCCAGCCACTTACAAGGGCAAAATGCTCCTTGGTAAGAAATAGCATGTAAATGATTTATGAAAGGGATGAAACTTTGCATGGTCTATTAATATCACCCATGTAGGGTGTGATAATAATTTTATAGAGTAACAATAAAAACTTGATGCACCTCGTGTAAAAACTATACACTATCCCCTGAAGTGTGAGAGTTTCAAACAGAAAACCGCCGCCAGCCACACACAACTACATTTTTTTAAATCTTCTGAACTTTAGAATTTTTATATGATTAATAATTACAAATACACATTCTAAAATTTGTCCACTTTTCATGTTGGACTGCTATTTTCGAGGCATTAGTTGATTTTCCAGCCACAAAAAGGGAAAACGCTCTTTGGTAAGGAATAACTATCAAACAAGTTCTGGAAGGGATGAAACTTTGCATGGTATCTTCATCTCACCCATGTAGGGTGTGGTAAAAATTTGTTAGCTTTATTGCAAAAACTGGATACACCTCGTGTACAAACCGGACACTCTCCCCCGATGTGTCAGGGTTTCGAACAGAAGGCTGCCACCTGCCACACACAACTCCATTTTTTTAATCTTTTGAAATTAAACTTCTTATATGATTAATACACACCTCCATATGCTTATTTTTTTTGCCACTTTTCAAGTTTGTGTCTCATTTTGGAGGCATTAGCATATTTTTCAGCCACTAAAAAGGGCGAAATGCTCTTCGGTAAGTAATGCCATGTAGATGAGTTCCGAAAGGGATGAATTTTGTAGGGTGTGGCAAAATTTGAGAGCATTGCGGCAAAACTTTGATGCACCTCATGTACAAACCACACACTCTCCCCCGAAGTGTTAGGGTACACTACTAGGAAAAACCTTATAGGTGGAGGCTTATCGGTAGCGCGGCTAACAGAAGCGCGCTACTACTCAATTACAGTAGCAAGGCCAAAAAATGTGCACTGATGCTATAGCATTAGCAGTAGCGCGGCCCGAAAATACGCGCTGCTGCTAGTGTGGTCCCCACCAAACCCACCACACTACGTGTAGTAGCAGCGCGTCTCCTGGACACGCGCTACTGCTAATGTGTTAGCAATTGCGCCAAAATTCACCACACGCTACTGCTAAAGTGGTCCCCACCGTACCCGCCGGCCCACCTATAGTAGCAGTGCTTCTTCCAGACACGCGCTACTGCTAAGTGGTTAGCAGTAGCGCTTGTTCTGGACACGGGTTGCTGCTACTGCGCAGCATCCACCTTTCCTATCCCCTCTTTCCCCACTCCTCTCTCCATCACTTTCTTCTTTCCCATTACTAGTAGATACCTTTGGTCTCTCTTCCTTCTCCTACCTCTCTTCTCTCTCCATTAATGCTCCCTACACAATCACCATAATTAATGCACCCCTTTGTCTCTTTTCCTCACTTTTCTCTCCTCCCTCCACGTGTTAGAGCCATTTTCTTCCCCAATTAGCTAGATCTACCCATTTAATGAAGTGACCTATCTACCTCCCCAACTAGATCTATCCATTTAATAAAGTAAATCCATCTTTGTTGTCCACTTTCAATCCCTAGGTTTCTAGCAACACCGACCTCATCACCGTCGTGCTCGATCTTCTCTCGAGATAGGTGATTAAAAAATTGTGCTTTGCATGAATGGAAATATGTGTGTGTGTGTGTGTGTGCACGCGATATGATGGAAATTGTGCATGTGGCATGAGTTGCCGCCTATATGCGTATTTGCTGAATTGTGCGTGACATGAGATGAGTTGCCTATGTTTTGCCTACAAGTCGATTTATTTCGGTTTCGGTGAATTTCGGGCAAACTCATTTTTAGGGAAGGTCATGCCAAATTTTTGTATGACTTTTATGCATATGCATGCATGCTTTTTTATAATCCTTTTGCTTATTATACCATGCAGGCGATCATGAAGGTTAGTGGAATGATGGTGGAAAGATGGTTGCGATCCGCGTTGCATGACATGTATGAAAATAACCGGAAGGAGATTTTATGTCCATGTCGAAGATGCAAAGGAGGAGTCTAGCTCGTCCCCTTTATGACAGGTTGTTTGAAGGCACCTGCTCATGACTGGTTTCATGGATGGCTATACTCGGTGGATAAGTGAAGATGATGATGATGAGGAGGACGTTGACGGGGCAGCCAATGATGACATGGGGCCAGACGACGAGATGACCGATAATGGTGGCGGAGAAGAGGCTGGACATGGCGGCGGAGAAGAGGTCGGACATGGGGGCAGAGAAGAGGCCGTACATCGGGGCGGAGAAGAGGCCGGACATGATGGAGAAGACGCGGACACCCCAGAGCCTTCGTTGCTACTATGTTCAATCGTGCGGGAACCTCATGTTCTATACCTACTTCGCAAGAAGACGGCTAGCGATAGAGCTGCTTCTAGAGAGGAGGCCAAGTTTAACAAACTAGAGGTAGACTCGAAGACTCCATTGTATGATGGTTGCGGTCCCGAGGTGACCCCCTTGAGTTTCATGCTCAAACTTCTAAAGACGAAGGCTAAAAACAAATGGATCGACAGAAGCCTCGATGAGCATCTCAAGTATCTAAAGAAGGTTCTTCCTGTGGGGAACCTCTGTCCTACTAGTGTCGATGAGGCCAAGAAGATCGTGTGCCCTCTTGATCTGCCGCACATTAGATACCATGCATGCATCAACATCATTTATTGGAACGAGCATGCAGAAAAAACTAGTTGTCCGGTGTGCAATGCTTCTTGATACAAGAAGGCCGGAAAGAAATCCCCCTAGAAAGTTATGTGGTACTTATCGATCACTCCCCGTCTGCAGTGTTATTTCGCAGATCCTAAGAAGCAAAACTCATGCGGTGGCACGCGGAGAGGGTGAAGCCCGACGATGGAAGGTGAGACACCTCACGGATGCAAGCCAGTGGAGAACATTCAACGCCGAATATGGATTTTGTTGGGGAACGTTGCATGGGAAACAAAAATTTTCCTACGCACACATAAGATCTATCCATGGTGATGAGCATCTACGAGAGGGAGAGTGAATCTACATACCCTTGTAGATCGCTAAGCGGAAGCGTTAATAAACGCGGTTGATGTAGTCGAACGTCTTTGCGATCCAAATCGCCGAGCGTCCCGCGATCCAATCACGGTCCTTCCGATCTAGTGCCGAACGGACGGCACCTCCGCGTTCAACACACGTACGGCTTGATGACGCCTTCACCTCCTCGATCCAGCGAGCGATGGTGAAGTAGTGGTTGAGTTCCAGCAGCACGACGGCGTGGTGATGGTGGTGAGGAACAATCTCTGCAGGGCTTCGCCAAGCGCTACGGAGATTATGACGGAGGAACTAGAGGGTTAGGGTTGCCGCACACGGCTTGGGGAAATCTTGATGTGTCCCGTGTGCTAGCCCTGCCCCTCTATTTATATGTTGAGCCTTGGGGTCTAAACTTGGAGTAAAAGCCTCCTCTAGGTCGGTTTTGCCCGCACAAGGTCGGTTTGGCCCGCAGGGAAAGAGTCCAACTCGGATCCCTGCCGAACCGTGCACAGCCGCACACAAGCGGTAGTACCGCTTCACACAAGCGGTAGTACCGCTTGGGCGGTAGTACCGCTTCACACAAGCGGTAGTACCGCTTGGGCGGTAGTACCGCTTCACACAAGCGGTAGTACCGCTTGGGCGGTAGTACCGCTTCACACAAGCGGTAGTACCGCTTACGCGGCAGCAAAACTACTTTTTGCACTTTCCAATACCTTGTGGGCTTTTATCCCTTAGCCCATATAAAGTGTTGCTGTACCCGAACACTTCGGCAAACATCCGGAACCCCTTCCGGTGAACTCTGGAACTCTTCCGGAGATCGAAACACTATTATCACATATATCAATCTTTACCTCCGGACTCTTCCGGAGATCCTCGTCATGTCCGGGATCTTATCCGGGACTCCGAACAACTTTCGGTCACCAACATAATAACTCAATTATACTAATCGTCACCAAACGTTAAGTGTGTAGACCCTGCGGGTTCGAGAACTATGTAGACATGACCGAGACACCTCTACGGCCAATAACCAATAGCGGGACCTGGATGCCCATATTGGCTCCTACATATTCTACGAAGATCTTTATCGGTCGAACCTCTATGTCAAGGATTCAGTTAATCCCGTATGCTGTTCCCTTTGTTCTTCGGTATGTTACTTGCCCGAGATTCGATCGTCGGTATCACTATACCTAGTTCAATCTCGTTACCGGCAAGTCTCTTTACTCGTTCCGTAATACAAGATCTCGTGGCTAACACTTTAGTCACATTGCTTGCAAGGCTCAATGTGATGTTGTATTACCGAGTGGGCCCTGAGATACCTCTCCGTCACACGGAGCAACAAATCCCAGTCTTGATCCATGCCAACCCAACAGACACCCTCGGAGATACCTGTAGAGCACCTTTATAGTCACCCAGTTACGTTGCGACGTTTGATACACACAAGGTATTCCTCCGGTGTCAGTGAGTTGCATGATCTCATGGTCAAAGGAACAGATACTTGACATGCAGAAAACAATAGCAATAAACTGACACGATCAAATGCTACGTTTACAGTTTGGGTCTTGTCCATCACATCATTCTCCTAATGATGTGATCCCGTTATCAAATGACATCTCATGTCCATGGCTAGGAAACCTTAACCATCTTTGATCAACAAGCTAGTCAACTAGAGGCTTACTAGGGACACAGTGTTGTCTATGTACCCACACATGTATTTGAGTTTCCAATCAATACAATTATAGCATGGATAATAAACGATTATCATGAACAAGGAAATATAATAATAACCAATTTATTATTGCCTCTAGGGCATATTTCCAACAGTCTCCCACTTGCACTAGAGTCAATAATCTAGTTCACATCACTATGTGATTTACATTGTAATGAATCGAACACCCATGCAGTTCTGGTGTTGTTCATGTTTAGCCCTTGGAAGAGGTTTAGTCATCGGATCTGCAACATTTAGATCCGTGTGTACTTTGCAAATATTTATGTCGTCCTCCTTGATGTAATCGCGGATGGAATTGAAACGTCGCTTTATGTGTCTGGTCCTCTTGTGAAATCTTGGTTCCTTGGCTAGAGCAATGGCACCAGTATTATCACAAAACAGAGTCATTGGGTTAAGCGCACTAGGCACTACTCCAAGATCTGTCATGAACTCCTTCATCCAGACACCTTCCTTCGCCGCCTCCGAGGCAGCGATGTACTCCGCTTCGCATGTAGAATCAGCTACCACGCTTTGCTTGGAACTGCACCAGCTAACCGCACCCCCATTAAGAATAAATACGTATCCGGTTTGCGACTTAGAGTCATCCGGATCAGTGTCAAAGCTTGCATCGACGTAACCCTTTACGACGAGCTCTTGATCACCTCCATAAACGAGAAACATGTCCTTAGTCCTTTTCAGGTACTTCAGGATATTCTTGACCGCCGTCCAGTGTTCCATTCCTGGATCACTTTGAAACCTTCCGACCATACTTATGGCAAGGCTGACATCGGGTCTTGTGCACAGCATTGCATACATGATAGAGCCTATGGCCGAAGCATAGGGG
The DNA here is from genome assembly GCA_039707655.1 of Elymus sibiricus. Lineage (NCBI taxonomy): Eukaryota > Viridiplantae > Streptophyta > Magnoliopsida > Poales > Poaceae > Elymus > Elymus sibiricus. The sequence goes on from CM077665.1 coordinate 278,222,760, forward strand.
ATGACACTCATCTTTTCTCTATCTTCTGCAGTCACTGGGCATTGAGTCTTACTCAACTTCACACCTTGCAAAACAGGCAAGAACCCCTTCTTGGACTGATCCATTTTGAACTTCTTCAAAATCTTATCAAGGTATGTGCTTTGTGAAAGTCCTATTAAGCGTCTTGATCTATCTCTATAGATCTTGATGCCTAATATGAAAGCAGCTTCTCCTAGGTCCTTCATTGAAAAACTCTTGTTCAAATATTCCTTTACGCTTTCTAGCATTTCTATATTGTTTCCAATCAGCAATATGTCATCCACATATAATATTAGAAACGCTATAGAGCTCCCACTCACTTTCTTGTAAATACAAGCTTCTCCGTAAACTTGTATAAACTCGAACGCTTTGATCACCTCATCAAAACGAAGATTCCAACTCCGAGATGCTTGCACCAGTCCATAAATGGATCGCTGGAGTTTGCAAACTTTGTCAGCATTCTCTGGATCGACAAAACCTTCTGGTTGCATCATATACAACTCTTCCTTAAGGTAACCGTTAAGGAACGCTGTTTTGACATCCATCTGCCAAATTTCATAATCGAAAAAGGCAGCTATTGCTAACATGATTCTGACGGACTTAAGCATCGCTACGGGTGAGAAGGTCTCATCGTAGTCAACTCCTTGAACTTGTGAAAAACCCTTTGCCACAAGTCGAGCTTTATAGACGGTGACATTACCGTCCGCGTCCGTCTTCCTCTTAAAGATCCATTTGTTCTGAATGGCCTTACGCCCTTCAGGTAATACTTCCAAAGTCCATACTTTGTTTTCATACATGGATCCCATCTCGGATTTCATGGCCTCTAACCACTTCTCGGAATCCGGGCTCATCATCGCTTCTCCATAGCTCGTAGGTTCATCGTTGTCTAACAACATGACTTCTAAGACAGGGTTGCCGTACCACTCAGGAGCAGTACGCGTCCTTGTCGACCTACGAGGTTCGATAGCAACTTGATCCAAAGCTTCATGATCATCATCATTAACTTCCTCTTCAGCTAATGTAGGCTCCACAGAAACAACTTTCTGCGCTGCGCTACTCTCAGGTTGAAGTAAAGGTTCAACAACCTCATCAAGTTCTATCTTCCTCCCACTCAATTCTTTCGAGAGAAACTCTTTCTCAAGAAATGTTCCGTTTTTAGCGACAAACACTTTGCCTTCGGATCTGAGATAGAAGGTATACCCAACTGTCTCTTTTGGGTATCCTATGAAGACGCATTTCTCCGCTTTGGGTTCCAGCTTTTCAGGCTGAAGCTTTTTGACATAAGCATCACATCCCCAAACTTTAAGAAACGACAGCTTTGGCTTCTTGCCAAACCAAAGTTCATATGGCGTCGTCTCAACGGATTTCGATGGTGCCCTATTTCAGGTGAATGCAGCTGTCTCTAATGCATAACCCCAAAACGATAGTGGCAAATCGGCAAGAGACATCATAGATCGCACCATATCCAATAAGGTTCGATTACGACGTTCGGACACACCATTACGCTGTGGTGTTCCAGGCGGTGTCAATTGTGAAACAATTCCACACTGTCTTAAGTGACTGCCAAATTCATAACTCAGATATTCTCCTCCTCGATCAGATCGTAGGAATTTAATCTTCTTGTTACGATGATTCTCAACTTCACTCTGAAATTGTTTGAACTTTTCAAATGTTTCAGACTTGTGTTTCATTAAGTAAATATACCCATATCTACTTAAGTCATCAGTGAAGGTGAGAAAGTAACGATAACCACCGCGCGCCTCAATGCTCATCGGACCGCACACATCAGTATGTATGATTTCCAATAAGTCACTTGCCCGTTCCATTGTTCCAGAGAACGGCGTTTTAGTCATCTTGCCCATGAGGCATGGCTCACATGTGTCAAGTGATTCAAAATCAAGTGACTCCAAAAGTCCATCAGCATGGAGCTTCTTCATGCGTTTTACGCCAATATGACCTAAACGGCAGTGCCACAAGAAAGTGGTATTATCATTATCAATTCTACATCTTTTGGCATCAATGTTATGAACATGTGTATCATTACTATCGAGATTCAATAAGAATAAACCCCTCACATCGGGTGCATGACCATAAAAGATATTACTCATATAAATAGAACAACCATTATTCTCTGATTTAAATGAGTAACCGTCTCGCAATAAACAAGATCCAGATATAATGTTCATGCTTAACGCAGGCACCAAATAACACTTATTTAGGTTCATCACTAATCCCGACGGTAATCGAAGAGCGAGCGTGCCGACGGCGATCACATCAACCTTGGAACCATTTCCCACGCGCATCGTCACTTCGTCCTTTGCCAGCCTCCGTCTATTCCGCAGTTCCTGTTTTGAGTTGCAAATATGAGCAACCGCACCGGTATCAAATACCCAGGCACTACAACGAGAGTTGGTAAGGTACACATCAATAACATGTATATCATATATACCTTGTTTGTTGTTGGCCGCCTTCTTGTCAGCCAAATACTTGGGGCAATTCCGCTTCCAGTGTCCAGTTCCCTTGCAATGAAAACACACAGTTTCTGGTTTGGGTCCAGCCTTGGGTTTCTTCACGAGAGGAGCAACTGCTTTGCCACTCTGCTTGGAGTTACCCTACTTACCCTTGCCATATTTCTTGAAACTAGTGGTTTTATTGACCATCAACACTTGATGCTCCTTCTGAATTTCAGACTCAGCGGCTTTCAGCATCGCAAACAGCTCGGCGACTGACTTGTTCATCCCGTGCATGTTATAGTTCAACACGAAGCTCTTGTAGCTAGGTGGCAATGATTGAAGAACTCTGTCAGTGATAGCCTCTGGCGGAAGGGGCATCCCTAACTCAGCCAGACGGGTGGAGTACCCAGACATTCTGAGCACGTGATCACTGATAGACCCGTTCTCCTCCATCTTGCAAGCATAGAACTTATCGGAGATCTCATATCTCTCGATCCGGGCATTTCTTCTGAAAGATAAACTTCAACTCCTGGAACATCTCATATGCTCCATGACGTTCAAAACGTCTTTGAAGTCCCGGTTCTAAGCCATACAACATTGCACATTGAACTATTGAGTAATCATCAGAACGAGCCTGCCAGGCGTTCACAACGTCTAGAGACTCAACTGGAGCGGGTGGATCACCAAGCGGTGCATCAAGGACATAAGCCTTCTGGGAAGCCGTAAGGATAATCCTTAGATTACGGGCCCAGTCCACAAAGTTACTTCCATCATCTTTCAACTTAGCTTTCTCTAGGAACGCATTAAAATTCAGGGGTGCTACTGCGCGAGCCATGATCTACAACATAAATATAGCAAAGACAACTTAGACTATTGTTCTAGATAATTAGTTTAGTTAATCATATTACTTTAAAAACTCCCACTCAAATTGACATCCCTCCGGTCATTCGAGTGTAACATGATCCAAATCCACCAACTCAAGTCCGATCATCACGTGAGTTGAGGTGGTTTCAATGGTGAACATCTTCATGTTGATCATATCTACTATATGACTCATGTTCGACCTTTCGGTCTCTTGTGTTCCGAGGCCATGTCTGTACATGCTAGGCTCATCAAGTTTAACCCGAGTGTTCCGCACGTGTAACATGGCTTACACCCGTTGTATGCGAACGTAGAGTCTATCACACCCGATCGTCACGGCGTGTCTCGAAACGACGAACTTTCGCAACGGTGCACACTTGGGGAGAACACAATTTTATCTTGAAATTTAAGTGAGGGATCACCTTATAATGCTACCGTCGTCCTAAGCAAAATAAGATGCATAAAAGGATTAACATCACATGCAAATCATAAGTGACATGATATGGCCATGAACTTGTGCTTTTGATCTCCATCTCCAAAGCACCGGCATGATCTCCATCGTCACCGGCATGACACCATGATCTCCATCATCTTGATCTCCATCAACGTGTCGCCATAAGGTTGTCGCGCCGACTGTTGCTTCCACGACTATTGCTAACGTTTAGCGATAAAGTAAAGCATTACATAGCGCTTAATGATTGACACGCAGGTCATACAATAATTAAAGACAACTCTATGGCTCCTGCCAGTTGCCGTATTCATCGACATGCAAGTCGTGATATTCTATACAACACATGATCATCTCATACATCACATATATCTCATCATGTAATTGGCCATATCACATCACAACATACCCTGCAAAAACAAGTTAGACGTCCTCTAATTGTTGTTGCAAATTTTACGTGGCTGCTATGGGTTTGCAAGAACCGTTCTTACCTACGCAAAACCACAACGTGGTGTAGTGATTGCTTTTTGATCTTCTAAAAGAACCCTCTTCATTGAACCGATTCAACTAAAGTGAGAGAGACAGACACCCGCTAGCCATCTTTATGCAACGAAGTTACATGTTAGTTGAAGGAACCTGTCTCGCGTAAGTGTACGCGTAATGTCGGTCCGGGCCGCTTCATCTCACAGTACCGCCGAATCAAATATCAACTAGTAACGGCAAGCAATATGTATACACCCACGCCCACAACTCGTTTGTGTTCTACTCGAGATCTCATCTACGCATAGACCTGGCTCTGATACCACTGTTGGGGAACGTTGCATGGGAAACAAAAATTTTCCTACGCACACATAAGATCTATCCATGGTGATGAGCATCTACGAGAGGGAGAGTGAATCTACATACCCTTGTAGATCGCTAAGCGGAAGCGTTAATAAACGCGGTTGATGTAGTCGAACGTCTTTGCGATCCAAATCGCCGAGCGTCCCGCGATCCAATCACGGTCCTTCCGATCTAGTGCCGAACGGACGGCACCTCCGCGTTCAACACACGTACGGCTTGATGACGCCTTCACCTCCTCGATCCAGCGAGCGATGGTGAAGTAGTGGTTGAGTTCCAGCAGCACGACGGCGTGGTGATGGTGGTGAGGAACAATCTCTGCAGGGCTTCGCCAAGCGCTACGGAGATTATGACGGAGGAACTAGAGGGTTAGGGTTGCCGCACACGGCTTGGGGAAATCTTGATGTGTCCCGTGTGCTAGCCCTGCCCCTCTATTTATATGTTGAGCCTTGGGGTCTAAACTTGGAGTAAAAGCCTCCTCTAGGTCGGTTTTGCCCGCACAAGGTCGGTTTGGCCCGCAGGGAAAGAGTCCAACTCGGATCCCTGCCGAACCGTGCACAGCCGCACACAAGCGGTAGTACCGCTTCACACAAGCGGTAGTACCGCTTGGGCGGTAGTACCGCTTCACACAAGCGGTAGTACCGCTTGGGCGGTAGTACCGCTTCACACAAGCGGTAGTACCGCTTGGGCGGTAGTACCGCTTCACACAAGCGGTAGTACCGCTTACGCGGCAGCAAAACTACTTTTTGCACTTTCCAATACCTTGTGGGCTTTTATCCCTTAGCCCATATAAAGTGTTGCTGTACCCGAACACTTCGGCAAACATCCGGAACCCCTTCCGGTGAACTCTGGAACTCTTCCGGAGATCGAAACACTATTATCACATATATCAATCTTTACCTCCGGACTCTTCCGGAGATCCTCGTCATGTCCGGGATCTTATCCGGGACTCCGAACAACTTTCGGTCACCAACATAATAACTCAATTATACTAATCGTCACCAAACGTTAAGTGTGTAGACCCTGCGGGTTCGAGAACTATGTAGACATGACCGAGACACCTCTACGGCCAATAACCAATAGCGGGACCTGGATGCCCATATTGGCTCCTACATATTCTACGAAGATCTTTATCGGTCGAACCTCTATGTCAAGGATTCAGTTAATCCCGTATGCTGTTCCCTTTGTTCTTCGGTATGTTACTTGCCCGAGATTCGATCGTCGGTATCACTATACCTAGTTCAATCTCGTTACCGGCAAGTCTCTTTACTCGTTCCGTAATACAAGATCTCGTGGCTAACACTTTAGTCACATTGCTTGCAAGGCTCAATGTGATGTTGTATTACCGAGTGGGCCCTGAGATACCTCTCCGTCACACGGAGCAACAAATCCCAGTCTTGATCCATGCCAACCCAACAGACACCCTCGGAGATACCTGTAGAGCACCTTTATAGTCACCCAGTTACGTTGCGACGTTTGATACACACAAGGTATTCCTCCGGTGTCAGTGAGTTGCATGATCTCATGGTCAAAGGAACAGATACTTGACATGCAGAAAACAATAGCAATAAACTGACACGATCAAATGCTACGTTTACAGTTTGGGTCTTGTCCATCACATCATTCTCCTAATGATGTGATCCCGTTATCAAATGACATCTCATGTCCATGGCTAGGAAACCTTAACCATCTTTGATCAACAAGCTAGTCAACTAGAGGCTTACTAGGGACACAGTGTTGTCTATGTACCCACACATGTATTTGAGTTTCCAATCAATACAATTATAGCATGGATAATAAACGATTATCATGAACAAGGAAATATAATAATAACCAATTTATTATTGCCTCTAGGGCATATTTCCAACAGATTTTTCATAGGTGATCCAAGGAACATCGTGCTTGGCGCGAGTACCGATAGCATGAATCCATTTGGCAACCAGAACACCAACTAGAGCACATGGGTCGTGTTTGTATGGATGTAAAACCTTCTCCCTGGAAGTGCATGAAGACAAAGTACATACACATGAGCATGTTGATTCAAGGGAAGAAACAACCATGAAATAATATTAATCTGTATCACGGGCTATTGAAAGAGGAGCTAGACACATTATGGACATCACCGGTCAAGATATGGGACACCAGCAAAGGAGAGTGTTTTTATATGAGAGCCGCACTGATGACAACAGTTCACGACTATCTCGGTTACAGATATGTATCAGGCCAGGTGTGCCATGGATATTGCGGATGCACTAGGGGCATGGATGATACGAAGTCTCAGATGCTAACATGAATGAAAGATGGCGGGTCTAGGAAAATCGTGTACATGGGGCATCGAAGATGGCTCGAGAAGGATGACCCGTGGAGATCTATTCAATGGTGAGGCCGAACATCGAGGACCTCCATGTAAGAGGAGCGACGCTGAAATTTATAAGTTGTTGAAAAACTGGGAAGAGTGCCCCGCGCCGGGAAAGATGAAAAAAGCATTTGATCCGCTGCTGAAGGTATGGAAAACGAGCTCTGTTTTCTGGGACTTGGAGTACTAGCCCAAACTTGAGATGCCTCATTGCCTTGATCAAATGCATATCAAGAAGAATGTCCTCGAGAGCTTGCTTGGCACACTAATGGACATGCCGGAGAAGACCAAGGATGGGCCGAAGGCAAGAAGAGACTTGGAAGATTTGGAAATCAGGACAGATCTCTGATACTTGCGATCCGCGTTGGGTTTTCCGTGAAGTGGAACGGGTGATTGCAGCACAAAGTGGGTAAGTATTTCCCTCAGTTATGAAACCAAGTTTATTGAACCAATAGGAATATCAATCCTCAATCGTCTTCAGCGGCTGCACACAAAAGAACAAACAACTTGCACCCAACGCGGGCAAGAGGGTTGTCAATCCCCTTGATCTCGTTATTTGCAAGCAAATGAGTTGTGTAGATAATTGTAAATTGCAAAATAAAATAAAATGTAAATAAAGGCAGCAAGGTAATGGTAGTGTTTGTAAATATATAAGTGAATAGACCCGGGGGCCATAGTTTTCCCTAGCGGCATCTCTCATGTAGGCAGCATACGGTGGGTAACAAATTACTGTTGGGCAATTGATAGAAAAGCAGATAGTTATGCGATTTTCACGGCAATGATCATGTGTATATAGGAATCACGTCCATAAACAAATAGGCCGACTCCTGCCCGCACCTATTACTATTACTCCACTTCAAGAGCGCTTCTATGCTTGCCTCTCTGCGTATTAAGTTCATGACAAACAGAGTAATGCATGGAGAACGATGACATGATGTAGACAAAGTAAACTCAAGCAATATGAATAAACCCCATCGTGTTATCCTTAGTAGCAAAAAGACAAAGATGCATCTTATCCACTACTTTGTCACTTGCATATAGAAAATCGTCAGGTTGAACCTACCACAACGCACCACTCCCACTGAAGATAGATCAATCTACTTGGCCAAAGCACATCAATAAATCGGAGAGCATTATGAAGCTATAATGATCATGAAAATAAGAATCTTAATATTCAGAGGTGACTCAAATAATTTTCATGAATAATCTGAACATAAACACACAATTCATCGGATCCCAACACACACACCGCACAATAGGATTACATCGGATAGATCAAAGCGAAGATGCGATGATCATTGTATTGAAGATCAAGAGATAGAGAGATTGCCATGTAGGTACTAGCTATGGACCCTTAGGTCTATGGTGAACTACTCACACATCATCATGAGGGCAGCAAGGTTGATGTAGAGGCCCTCCGTGATTGATCCCCCCTCCGGCAGGGTGCCGGAACGGAGCTCTAGATGGCCTCGCGACGGAACAGAGACTTGCGGCGGCCAAAAAAGGGTTTCGGGACTGCCTCCAGGGTTTTTGCGATATATTAGAATTTATAGGCCAGAGAACGAGGTCGGAGGAGCCACGAGGGGGCCACAAGCCATCAAGGCGCGGTCCCCCCAGGGCGCGCCCTGTTGGCTTGTGGGCCCCTCGTGTGGCTCTCGGCCTCCTTCCGAAGTTTCCAGGTCTTATTTTGGTCCAGAAAAAATCATCAATTTTTTGTGTCAATTGGACTTTGTTTGGTACTGTAAACCTGAAAAGTGAAAAACATGCAGAAAACAACAACTGGCACTGGGTCAATAGGTTAGTGCTCAAAAAGATTATAAATTTGTAAATAAAGACCCAACAAGTATCCTAGAATGATAATATATCAGCATGGAACAATAAAAAATTATAGATATGTTGGAGACGTATCAATCTCCACATGCCCCATAAAAAGTCGTCGGAGGAAACGGAGACGGAGACGGAGGCGAGGGACAGGGGCAAAAAATCCAACAAGAAGGAAGAGAAATATTGCCCCCCTTCTTGCTTCACCTTAAGTTCAAAGGAGATCGATCAATTTTACAAGTGCCTTACCGGAATCAAAGTTAGTTCCGGTTACTATGGGAAGATAAGAAGATTTCTAGACACCAAGAAGAAAAGGTTCAGCGGGATGAAGTCTCATGACTGTCACGTGATGATGACACAGATACTCCCAGTTGCCCTTGGAGGGATACGGGACAAGAATGTCCGTGACACGCTAACTGGTCTCTGCAACTTGTCGACATTATCTCTCGAAAGTCAATCAGTGTGAAGCAACTCCGAAGGCTACATGAAGAGATCATTGTCATAATAAATGAGGTTGAGATGTACTTCCAGCCTGTGTTCCTTGACGTCATGGTGCATCTGTGTGTCCACATTATGGACGACATCATTGACCTCAGACTGACATTCCTGCATAGGAAGATGCCGTTCGAGAGGATGAATGGGGTCGTCAAAGGATTCGTTCATAACATGTCTCGTCCGGATGGAAGCATCATCCAAGGATATCCGACCCAAGAGTGCATCTCCTTCCGCAAGAATTATTTATACGACAAAGACCTTGTTGTTGGTTTGCCCCTTAACAAGCACCATGGGAGGTTCAGAGGAGAAGGTCACACCAATGGCCGGAGAGAACTACATGTTGACCACTCGGATCGACGCAATGACTTTGACACAGCGAACTTAGTAGTGCTACAGCACTTAGAAGTGGTAGATCCTTTCGTGACACTACACAAAGAAACCATCGCAAAGAAGTACCGTGATTGGGGGCTAAGCAAGACAGAGGCCGAAGTTATTTGAGAGCACAACTCCACTTTCTTGCCTTGGTTCAAAGAGCATGTTCTTGCTAATCCCCCGAGAGAGAGAGTTCTACAAACGGATTGCTCATATACGCCTTAGCACATGGCCCCGCTACCAACCTCACGACCTATCAGGCATACTATATAAACGGATACACGTTCTACACAAAGCCCAAAGATATAAACAGTGATTTCCAAAACTCGGGGGTGATGATCGAATGCATGACCGACGACAACGACGCAACTGAAACATTCTACGGAAGGGTCGAAGAGATCTGGGAGCTTAACTACTCAGGACTGCACAATGCAATGATGTTCCGTGTCAGATGGGCTAAAAACGTCGAAAGAGAAAACCGGTATTTCACTACCATGTCTATACCCGACGCCAAGAGTGCTACCATGAACGTCATCGCCGAAAATGAGACATGGGTACACGCTAAGCACATGACACAATGCTTCTTCATAACCGACCGAAACAATTGGAGCCGTGTTATCGTGACGAGAGGCAAAAGGAACATCGTCGGAATGGATGGAGTTGCCAACGAGGAAGACTACGACCAGTATGACAACCTGATGAGAGAAGATGACGATGACGATGAAGCATAAGTCAAAAGAAGAATCAAGACTACATTATGTAAGAAAGATCGTACTCCATGGAAAAGCAAAATCCACAACGAGGGGCTCAATTATCTGACAATGAACAAGAAAGGAAAGAAGCTCACTCAAAAACGTTGAAAACACTGAGAAACCATCATATATATATATATATATGTGTGTGTGTGTGTGTGTGTGTGTGTGTGTGTGTGTGTGTGTGTGTTTCTGTCTGTGTGTGTGTCTATTTTGTGTATGCACTTAACCGTTATAGGTCAAATGATGTAACATATATCGCCTGAGTTATATACATTCTATCCCCTTCTTCCCACCATGCACATGGTTCTGGCTCGGTCATCTTTCGGAAAAGAAAAGAAAATGAAAATAAAAAGCAAAAGGAGAAAGGAAAAAATATAATGAGACGAAAATGAAAAGAAAAAGGAAAAGGAGAAAGGGGAAAATAAAATGAAAAGAAAAATGAAAGAAATAACAGATAATGAAAAGAAAAAGGAAATGAAAAGAAAAGGAAATGAAAAGAAAAAATAATAGCAAAAAAATGAAAAGAGAAAGAAAATGAAAAGAGAAAGGAATAGCAGTAGTGCGGGCTAGGACCCGCGCTATAGCTGACTTAGCAGTAGCGTTGTTTTAACCAAGATGCGCTACAGCTAAGTTAGCTATAGCACGGGTCCTGGCCCGCGCTACTGCTATTTTAAACTTAACCTGGCCGATTCCCCATTCCCTTCCACTCCCCTCTCTCCACTCCCCCGATTCCCCACACTCTCTCTTCTCGCCGACCCCCATCGCCGCCGTCGCCGGACCCCGTGTGCCGAAGCCATCGCCGCCTGCACTGCCTCACCATCTTCCCCCTTTGTCTCTCTTCCAATGCCGACGAGCCCCTCCTCGACGCTGACGCCGCGCCTGCCTCCGAACCATCGCCTCTGCCTCCTCGTCTCTGCCGCCTCCCTCCGCAAATATTCGCCCCGTTACCTTGCGGACCCCGGTAACAGCGCAGGCGCCCTTGTGGTTAGAAATTCTAGGGTTAAATACTAGTTCCAGGGTTCTACGGTTAAATTCTTGGGTTCTAGGGTTCTAGGGTTTAGAAATTCTAGGGTTAGATACTAGTTCTAGGGTTCCTGTAGTTAAATGTAGTTATATTAATTTGTAGTAAATGGATTTTTAGAGTTTTGAAAAACCCTCTGTGATGATGATGAAATCCTAGGTGAAATGATTAATGTGTGATGATCATGTGTTGATGGAATAGCTAGGTTTAATTTACAATTGCAAGACTGTAGACACTAGGAATTGTAGTATGATTTTTTTTGAGGGTTCGTTAGTGATTGGGGGATTTTCCTAGGGTTTCCCTCCCCCTGACCACCTCAAATTCTAGGTGAATATATGAATTTGGTACTGTGAATGTATGAATCTGATCACCATCACTAGGTGTTCATATATGAAAACTTAGATATTTAAAAACACTTAGTTAAAGCAATTATTGATATTAAAAAACAGAATTGTTTTTATTTAAAAACTTAGTTAAAGCAATAGATGCCCTACTTTAGATGCATTTGGTACTGTGAATGTACGAATTTAGTTAAATTAATTTTCTAGAATTTGTGAAAGTTATATCGTGGCTTATATATTTATTGAAATTCAAAGAAGATGAAGGCCAGTGAGAGCTTGATCATTTTCTAGAATTTGTCAAAGCTATATCTTGGCTTATATTGTTTGCAGGGATCCGAGTGTCCTATGGTTTTCCAGAATGTTCATTCATTTCCGTTACGGGAAATTTCAGGCGCTCGATATGTCCAATTTTTAGCAAAGGTCATGCTGAAATTTCCCGTGAACTTCGACATGACTTGTGCTAGAAAGTATGGCATATCGAGTGCCCGGGATTTGTCGGGACGAGAATGAAACAACATTCCGGCAAACCATGGGCCTTTTTATGTCATTATTCATTTTATTATAGTTTGAGAATTAAACCAGCAGACTTAATCGTAGGAAACATGTCGAGCAACGACGAAGCCGGGGCTTCTCAAGATGCCTTACAGAATGAACACGATTACCTCGACTTTCTATCTTGTCAACAAGGACATGGTTTGTAGACCCCCCTTGTTATAGCGGACAGTGGTACTATCGCGGACGACGACACCGCGACCAGCACCAGCACCGATAGCACCGCTATTGTGGGCGAAGAGTCTTCTTCGTGTGGAGGCGGCTGGTAGGACACCAACGACAACACATCAGCAAGGTATGGACACCACCCCGCCTACGCAATTATCAGCGCCTCTCATGCAGGGTGAGAGCGGCGGACGACGCGAGGAAGGGGGTCCAATAGTGGATCATGAAGTCGCCCCCATGGAACAAGCAACAGATGATGAGATGGCGGACGAGGACCCTCTCCGGTTCCTCAATACCAGCGGCTATGACGACGGAGGATCGGTGAGTCAGCCATATTATTCAGTCTATAAGCATGCAGATGAGGACATGACTGATGTGTCGGAGCAGGAACATCCTAGGGTTGATTGCAAGAAGTCTCTCTTCATGCAATCCTCGCAGGACACGCCTCCAGATGCCGCCTCAACCCAGGGTCAACTACCCGAGGGTCGTGCAGTGTTTAGCCCTACAACGCTGGATGCGGTGGTCAGGGAGGGTCTGGAAGCCTCACAACCTCAACCCAAGAAGAAGCATAGGAAGAGACCGATGAACAAAGGCTCTACCGCCGCCAAAGCTTCTAGCAGCAAGTCGGCTCCGCCGACCAATTTTGAAGACCGTGTACCGGTCAAAGGTGCGGCGTTTATCCATGTTGCATGCAAGCCGATCCTACCAGAGAAATCGCTAGAGGGCATATCAGGGGATCTCAGGAGACTGCACGACCATGTGCTGTCGACAGAGAAAGGCCTTCTCGCCTCAAAGTATCCATGATACCAACTTTATGCGGTTCGTGTGCCTCAGGCCAATGGCTACGTCGATAGACCCCCCGCGGATGCGTTCTTCGTGCAGTTTGATCACATTGTTGAGATGTTTCTCATGAGGCGGCTCGATTTTCCGATCGTTCGCCTTTTTGCGCTACATATGAACTTCATCATCAGGAGAGACCAAATCTCGCATATCTCGGTGTCGGATCCATAATACATGCATGAGTCCTTGTTGAGTCTCGGCGACTTCGAACGCGCTACTACTAGGGATTACATCGAAGAGTTCATGGTAATGAATAAGGACAAGGAAATGGTGCTCTTGCCTTATCATCCAAAGTAAGTCATTGCCTGATAGTCCTTTTGTACATTTCAATCATTCCTCGCTCATATGGAGGCTAATTTGAGGTGTATTTATTTTGCGCAACGATGACAACGCCGTCCTTATCGTTCTTTTCTCGCGAGTCTCCCACGCTCTATATTTCGACTCGTCTAGAAACTTCAAGAAGAAGGACTACACAGACATAATGGTAATTCTGAATAGTGCTCTACAAGGCTTCAACATGAAGGGTGGCCACATCGAGATCAGAAAAACAAGGAACGGTGCACTGAGTTTCGGGCATAAAACAAACTTCTGATGTGTCCATCAACCAATTGCAAGTAAGAACTATGGATTCTACATCATCTACCTCATGATGGAGTTCAGAAGGGATTGCCAACAACTTCGCATGACAAGAAGAAACGATGACCATATCCGCAAATGGGCAGAAACATTAGGAGCCGAACCGGATTATAAACTCAGATATGACTTCTTTCACATCCAAAGGGACATTTCAGCGATCATAATGAAAGATGTCGTCAAAGAGAACGGGATGTTCCACCACGGCCCTATATCATGAGTTGATGTCCGAACTCATATAGTCATGCAACGTCTGGATATGACGCCATTCACGAAGCTAGGTTGCGTCCTCCCCGATCTGGATGGATGGAACATGCAGTGATTGATGATGTCGATGATGATGTGTGGGTTGAATTTGTAGTTTCTGTATAGATAAAACTCTGTGATGTAAACGGTCCTGTTGAACTTGCATAACGCTAGCTAGTTAATTAGTTTGCGTACGATGAAACCGCGTAGATTATATATGTTTACTATATGTTGCATCTATTCGCTAACTCTTTCTCTTCGTGTTGCTCAAGTATATTATGTTGTATATTATTGTTTAATTCACTTGAGGTAGATGCATCTTTAACAGGTACATAGGTCTTTGATGGAGAAGAAGTGTTATGCCGTGTACATAGGGAGGGTTCCGGGAGTGTAGACGAGTGGCCAAGTGTCAGGCCCAAGTGTACCAATTCCCGGGTGGCAGCCAGAGAGGGTTCGATACCAGAGGGGAAGTGCTACTTCTTGAGCTTGCGTTGGTTTTCCCTTGAAGAGGAAAGGGTGATGCAGCAAAGTAGATAAGTATTTCCCTTAGTTTTGAGAACCAAGGTATCAATCTAGTAGGAGGTACAAGCAAGGCCCCAATCTATGCACCTGCACAAACAATCAAACACTTGCACCCAACGCTATAAAGGGGTTGTCAATCCCTTCACGGTCACTTGCAAGGATGAGATCCGATAGAGATAGATATAAAAGATTACTAAAACGACAATTAAAATAAAAGTAAATAAATTGCAGCAAAGTATTTTTGTGTTTTTTAGTTTATAGATCTGAAAATATAATATGGAAAATAGACCCGGGGGCCATAGGTTTCACTAGAGGCCTCTCTCTTGAAGGAAAATAATACGGTGGGTGAACAAATTACTGTCGAGCAATTGGTAGAAAAGTGCATAGTTATGACGATATCCAAGGCAATGATTATGCATATAGGCATCACGTCCGTATCAAGTAGACCGAAACGATTCTGCATCTACTATTATTACTCCACACATCGACCGACTCCTGCCTGCATCTAGAGTATTAAGTTCATGAAGAACATAGTAACGCATTAAGTAAGATGACATGATGTAGAGGGATAAACTCAAGCAATATGATGAAAACCCCATCTTTTTATCCTTGATGGCAACAATACAAATACGTGCCTCGCTACCCCTACTTTTGTCACTGGGTGAGGACACCGCAAGATTGAACCCAAAACTAATCACTTCTCCCATTGCAAGAATTACCAATCTAGTTGGCCAAACCAAACCAATAACTCGAAGAGACTACAAAGATATGAAATCATGCATATAAGAATTCAGAGAAGATTCAAATAATATTCATAGATAATCTGATCATAAACCCACAATTCATCAGATCTCGACAAACACACCGCAAAAGAGTATTACATCGGATAGATCTCCATGAAAATCATGGAGAACATGGTATTGAAGAACATAGAGAGAGAAGAAGCCATCTAGCTACTAGCTATGGACCCGAAGGTCTGAGGTAAACTACTCACGCATCATCGGAAGGGCAATGGAGTTGATGTAGAAGCCCTCCGTGATCGAATCCCCCTCCAGCAGATCGCCGGAAAAGGCCCCAAGATGGGATCTCACGGGAACAGTGGCTTGCGGCGGCGGAAAAGTATTTTCGTGGCTCCCTCTGGTATTGGGGGAATATTTCTGAATTTATGGGCGAAGAGTTAGGGTTGGAGGAGCTAAGGGGGGCCCACAAGCCAGGGGCGCCCCGCCAGGGGCGTGCCCTGGTGGCTTGTGGTCCACCCGTAGGTCTTCTGGCCTCTTCTCGAAGCCTCCTAGGTTCCTTCTGGTCCAAGAAATATCAGCGTAGAATTTTATTCCGTTTGGACTCCGTTTGATATTCCTTTTCTGCAATACTCAAAAACAAGGAAAAACAGAAACTAGCACTGGGCACTAGGTTAATAGGTTAGTCCCAAAAATAATATAAAATAGCATATTAATGCATATAAAACATCCAAAACAGATAATATAATAGCATGGAACAATAAAAAATTATAGATACGTTGGAGACGTATCAGCATCCCCAAGCTTAATTCCTGCTCGTCCTCGAGTAGGTAAATGATAAAATCAGAATTTTTGATGTGGAATGCTACCTAACATATTTATCCATGTAATATTCTTTATTGTGGCATGAATGTTCAGATCCATAAGATTCAAAACAAAAGTTTAATGTTGACATAAAAACATTAGTACTTCAAGCATACTAACAAAGCAATCGTGTCCTTTCAAAATAACATGGCCAAAGAAAGTTATCCCTACAAAATCATAAGGTCTGGTTATGCTCCATCTTCCCCACACAAAGTATTTAAATCATGCACAACCCCGATGACAAGTCAAGCAATTGTTTCACACTTTTTATGTTCTCAAACTTTTTCAACTTTCACGCAATACATGAGCATGAGCCATGGATATAGCACTATAGGTGGAATAGAATATGGAGTAGGTTGTGAGGAAAAGGAGAAGATAGTCTCACATCAACTAGGCGTATCAACGGGCTATGGAGATGCCCATCAATAGATATCAATGTGAGTGAGTAGGGATTGCCATGCAACGGATGCACTAGAGCTATAAGTGTATGAAAGCTCAAAAAGAAACTAAGTGGGTGTGCATCCAACTCGCTTGCTCACGAAGACCTAGGGCAATTTGAGGAAGCCCATCATTGGAATATACAAGCCAAGTTATATAATGAAAAATTCCCACTAGTGTATGAAAGTGACAAAATAGGAGACTCTCTATCATGAAGATCATGGTGCTACTTTGAAGCACAAGTGTGGAAAAAAAGATAGTAGCATTGTCCCTTCTCTCTTTTCTCTCATTTTTTTGGTGGGCATCTTTGGCCTTTTTTTTATTTGGGCTTCATTGGCCTCTTTTATTATTTTTAAAGTCTGGAGTCTCATCCCAACTTGTGAGGGAATCATAGCTTCCGTCCTTTCCTCACATGGGACAATGCTCTAATAATGATGATCATCACACTTTTATTTACTTACAACTCAAGAATTACAACTCGAAACTAGAACAAGATATGACTCTATATGAATGCCTCCGGCGGTGTTCCGGGATGTGCAACGATCTAGCATAGCAAATGACATTAATGAAAACATCACGCTAGCTGTCTTACGATCATGCAAAGCAATATGACAATGATGGTGCGTGTCATAATAAATGGAACGGTGGAAGTTGCATGGCAATATATCTCGGAATGGCTATGGAAATGCCATAATAGGTAGGTATGGTGGCTGTTTTGAGGAAGGGTATATGGTGGGTTTAATGCACCGGCGAAAGTTGCGCGGTACTAGAGAGGCTAGCAAAGGTGGAAGGGTGAGAGTGTGTGTAATCCATGGACTCACATTAGTCATAAAGAACTCACATACTTATTGCAAAAGTCTATTAGTTATCGAAGCAAAGTATTAGACGCATGCTCCCAGGGGAGAGGTTGGTAGGAGTTAACCATCGCGCGCTCCCGACCCTCACACAAAGGATGACAATCAATAAACAAATCATGCTCCGACTTCGTTACATAACGGTTCACCATACGTGCATGCTACGGGAATCACAAACTTTTAACACAAGTATTTCTACCAATCTACAATTACTCACTAGCATGACTCTAATATCACCCTCTTTATATCTCAAAACTATATGCAAGGAATCAAACTTCTCATAGTATTCAATGCACTTTATATGAAAGTTTTTATTATATCCCTCTTGGATGCCCATTATATTAGGACTAAATTCATAACCTAGACCAATTACCATGCTGTTTAAAGACTCTCAAAATAATATAAGTGAGGTACGAGAGTTCAATTATTTCTATAAAATAAAACACCACCGTGCTCTAAAAAGATATAAGTGAAGCACTAGAGCAAAATTGCCTAGCTCAAAAGATATAAGTGAAGCACATAGAGTATTCTAATAAATTCACGATTCAAGCGTGTCTCTCTCAAAAGATGTGTGAATCAAGGATGATTGTGGCAAACTAAAAATCAAAGACTCATATCATACAAGACGCTCCAAGCAAAACACATATCATGTGGTGAATAAAAATATAGCCTCAAGTAAATTTACCGATGGATTGAAGACAAAAGAGGGGATGCCTTCCGGGGCATCCCCAAGCTTAGGCTCTTTGGTATCCTTGAATATTCCTTGGGGTGCCTTGGGAATCCCCAAGCTTAGGCTCTTGCCACTCCTTATTCCATAGTCCATCAAATCTTTACCCAAAACTTGAAAACTTCACAACAGAAAACTCAACAGAAAACTCGTGAGATCCGTTAGTATAAGAAAAATAAATCACCACTTTAGGTACTGTTGTGAACTCATTCTTTATTTATATTGGTGTAATATCTACTGTATTCCAACTTCTCCATGGTTCATACCCCCCGATACAACCCATAGATATATCAAAATAAGCAAACAACACAAAGAAAACAGAATCTGTCAAAAACAGAACAGTCCGTAGCAATCTGGAAACTTCGAATACTTCTGTAACTCAAAAAATTCTGAAAACTTAGGAAAATATGGGAAATTTGTATATCAATCTTGTGTAAAAATTTCAGACTCATTCGATGCTCTGGTGAATTTATAAAATTCCTGGACTGAGCGCAAAAGTTTCTGTTTTTCAGCAAGATCAAATCAACAATCACCGTAAACCATCCCAAAGGTTTTACTTGGATCAAACACTAATTAAAACACTAAAATATAATTACTACATAGGTAATAATGTGTAAATCACTCAAGAACAGAAACAAAACAAAAAACATAAAAATAAAATTGGGTTGCCTCCCAACAAGCGCTATTGTTTAACGCCCCTAGCTAGGCATAACGCAATAGATCTAGGTATTGTCATCTTTGGTACGCAATCCATTCTTAACCATATCTTCCAAAACCCTTTTTGGCAAATCCTTTATTTATTTTCTTTCCTTTCTAATAGGAGAACTTAGTTCATGAAAAGGACTTTGATTAGTAACTTTGACATTCATAAACTCATAATCTGGATCATCACCATAAATATCATCATATAAAACGCGTATCTCATTTTTAATGGGTTCCCTGATTTTTTCTTCTAACCAGTCATCATTGAATCCTACATAAATTCCCCTAGTGATCCAATCAAATTCATCATAGGTTTCAAGGTAAATAGTTTGGGAAATTTCTGAATAGGGAACTCTTCTTCTAAGATTGTCACGGTAAGATTGATGATCCCTAAACTCAAAGCTACGCAATGTTTCTTTATCGTGTAGGATTTCTTCAATCGGAGGGTGTTCAATATCCTTTTTATAGAAAGCAAAAATTTCCCTAGCTTCTTGTATGATAAAATCAAATTCACGCATAAGGATGACAGTGGCAATCTTTTTTGCCTTAGGATGATTAATTTTGGGAAGTTCATATAACACCTTTTGCAAAGCGGGATGAACGTGCACAAATTTTCTCTCCAATTTTTCAACGAGCATGATAATTGCATCCGCATAACAATTTGTGCTAAGAATAATAGATCTCTTATTCATAGGTATTACTCCCATACAATCAAAGAACTCTTGAATAACACTATTCCCAATAATATTACCGTCTCCCACTTGAAAAGTTTTAGCTTTATAATTAGGAGGAGGTTCAGTTTCATGATCTAGAGAGCAAGATCCAAATTTTTCCTCAAGATTTGTACTAGCAATAGTGGAAGAACTAGCCATGAAAACGAATTAAGTAAACTAGAACACGAGGAAACAAAAAGCAAACGGAAAGACGAACGGAAGAAGGGCGAATAAAAAGGCAAATCTTTTTGGTTTTTTCTGAAATTCGTTTTAGAAGTGGGGGAGAGGAAAACGAGAGGCAAATGGCAAGTAATGTAAATGCAAGAGATGAGTTTGTGATGGGTACTTGGTAGGCTTGATGTAGACCTCCCCGGCAACAACGCCAGAATATGGCAAGTTGACGGGAGAGTTCTTGTCTTGACTTGCTATGTATCCTCCCCGGCAACGGCGCCAGAAATCCTTCTTGCTACTTCTTGAGCTTGCGTTGGTTTCCCCTTGAAGAGGAAAGGGTGATGCAGCAAAGTAGATAAGTATTTCCCTCAGTTTTGAGAACCAAGGTATCAATCCAGTAGGAGGTACAAGCAAGGCCCCAATCTATGCACCTGCACAAACAATCAAACACTTGCACCCAACGCTATAAAGGGGTTGTCAATCCCTTCACGGTCACTTGCAAGGATGAGATCCGATAGAGATAGATATAAAAGATTACTAAAACGACAATTAAAATAAAAGTAAATAAATTGCAGCAAAGTATTTTTGTGTTTTTTAGTTTATAGATCTGAAAATATAATATGGAAAATAGACCCGGGGGCCATAGGTTTCACTAGAGGCTTCTCTCTTGATGGAAAATAATACGGTGGGTGAGCAAATTACTGTCGAGCAATTGATAAAAAGCGCATAGTTATGACGATATCCAAGGCAATGATTATGCATATAGGCATCACGTCCATATCAAGTAGACCGAAACGATTCTGCATCTACTACTATTACTCCACACATCGACCGACTCCTGCCTGCATCTAGAGTATTAAGTTCATGAAGAACAGAGTAACGCATTAAGTAAGATGACATGATGTAGAGGGATAAACTCAAGCAATATGATGAAAACCCCATCTTTTTATCCTTGATGGCAACAATACAAATACGTGCCTCGCTACCCCTACTTTGTCACTGGGTGAGGACACCGCAAGATTGAACCCAAAACTAAGCACTTCTCCCATTGCAATAATTAACAATCTAGTTGGCCAAACCAAACCAATAACTCGAAGAGACTTACAAAGATATGAAATCATGCATATAAGAATTCAGAGAAGATTCAAATAATATTCATAGATAATCTGATCATAAACCCACAATTCATCGGATCTCGACAAACACACCGCAAAAGAGTATTACATCGGATAGATCTCCATGAAGATCATGGAGAACATGGTATTGAAGAACATAGAGAGAGAAGAAGCCATCTAGCTACTATTTATGGACCCGAAGGTCTAAGGTAAACTACTCACGCATCATCGGAAGGGCAATGTAGTTGATGTAGAAGCCCTCCGTGATCGAACCCCCCTCTGGCAGATCTCCGGAAAAGGCCCCAAGATGGGATCTCATGGGAACAGAGGCTTGCGGCGGCGGAAAAGTATTTTCGTGGCTCCCTCTGGTATTGGGGGAATATTTCTGAATTTATAGGCGAAGAGTTAGGGTTAGAGGAGCTACGGGGGGCCCACAAGCCAGGGGCGCCCCCCCCCCCAGGGGCGCGCCCTGGTGGCTTGTGGCCCACCCGTAGGTCTTCTGGCCTCTTCTCGAAGCCTCCTGGGTTCCTTCCGGTCCAAGAAAAATCAGCGTAGAATTTTATTCCGTTTGGACTCCGTTTGATATTCCTTTTCTGCAATACTCAAAAACAAGGAAAAAACAGAAACTGGCACTGGGCACTAGGTTAATAGGTTAGTCCCAAAAATAATATAAAATAGCATATTAATGCATATAAAACATCCAAAATAGATAATATAATAGCATGGAACAATCAAAAATTATAGATACGTTGGAGACGTATCAGGAAGCAGAAGCTAGTTACTTGAGGTTCACGCTAGCGCGAGAGAGGAATCAGAACTGGTGCCTCATCTACTGCATAATTCCGCTCTTGCTCATAGTGATGGCTCTTCTCTTCTATATCATATTTTAGATGGATGATGAAACATGTGTATGGGATGACCATGTAGTTGCATGCATTCGAGACATGTTATAACTTGTACCAATATATATTTCGAGATGACGACGAGAGACATTGATCATTTGTGTTGGATGATGATGATGAGAGACTATTGTATGTGTGTGCATGATATGATGAGATTTGTATGTGCATGACATGATGATACTATTGTGTGAATGACATGATAGAGAATATTGTATAAACCTATAGAATACAGAGTAAATACGTAGCAGAAAAAGAAAATACAGAAAATGGTAACAGTAGCGCGGGGTATGAGTGTAGAAGCAGTGTTGGTTTATCAGTAGCGCGTGATAGATAGGCGTGCTGCAGCTTTTAGCAGTAGCGCGGTGCGGAGACGTGCTACTACTCTATGTAGGTAGAAGTAGCATGGGGTAGGACCAGCGATACTGCTAAAAGTTAGCTGTAGCGCTGTATCAGTAGCGCGGGGGGGGGGGGGGGGGGGCGCTACTGCTACGCCTTTAACCCGCGCTACTGCTAGGGTTTTCCCCAGTAGTGGTACCGAACGAAAACTGCAGCCTGCCACACACAACTCCATTTTTAAATCTTTTGAAGTTCAATTTTTTTTATGATTAATATACACCGTCCAAAGCCACATGCTCAAATTTTGCCACTTTTCAAGTTGGTCTTCTATTTTCGAGGCATTAGTTGGTTTTTCTGTCAACTAAAAAGGGCACACCATTCCATGGTTTTTCCATGATTAATAAACACACTTGGAAGGCCCATGCTCCAATTTGAGAACATTCTGGTTTTAGAAAATTTGATTTTAAAGGATTTTCCAGACTTAAAATATGTGTAGTGGGCTTCTTAGATCACCCGCCACATCAAACTATTCGAAAAATTTCAAAATTTTGGCATGGGTCGCACAAAAAATGTTGTGGCGGGCACATTTGTTACCCCCACTTCTTTGTTACGTAAAAGTGGCAGGCCCTTCAATCGTGCCCACCACTGGTGGTTTTAGCCCGTGACCAAATTTGGAAGAGTTTTTTACTAGCGGGTGCTAATTTCCGCGTGCCACTGGTGTGTACCAGTGGCGGGCCTTTAAATCTACCTGCCAACGAAAGGTTTTCAAATAGTTGTGGCAGGTTCCTGGCCACGACCGCCACTAATTGAGGACACATATACGCCTTTTCCCAGTAGTGAACTTGGGTCAATTCAACACGAATGTTCTTCTACCATTGTGCCCTCATTGTTGTCGGCATCATCGTTACACTTACTATGCCCATGATCAGCTAAACAGAACCAT
The DNA here is from genome assembly GCA_039707655.1 of Elymus sibiricus. Lineage (NCBI taxonomy): Eukaryota > Viridiplantae > Streptophyta > Magnoliopsida > Poales > Poaceae > Elymus > Elymus sibiricus. Next base: position 278,246,001 of record CM077665.1, read on the forward strand.
CTTGCAACACTTGAGATAGTCCTAGAGGCAAGACTAGGAATTTTATTTTACCATATATATGTCATCACGTGCATATATGTTTTCGTCTACCTCTTGGTTTCCACAGGTTAGAGCGCAATAACAGTGATAACATAGAACATAAACATTAATTATAAGCTTGGAAATAAATAACAACACAATTATTATTGCCCGTAAGGCACATTTCCAACAGTCTCCCACTTACACTAGAGTCAATAATCTCGTTTACATAACTACTTTTACACCAATGGCAATCCGATGTTGTTCTTGCTTTGCTCATGGTAGAGGATTCGTCATCGGGTCTCTGACACATTCAGATCCGTGTGAATCTTGAGTACTTTCACACAACCTTTATCTACATGATGTCAGATAATGTGATACTTACATTTAATATGTCTGGACTTCTGGTAGGACCTTGGCTCCTTTTCCTGAGTCATCATGCCGCTATTATCTAAATAGAGATTCATGTGGTTCAATGCGCTTGGAACCACACCTAGTTCTTCAAGAAATTTCTTTAACCAAATCGCCTCCTTTCAAGCTTCTGAAGCTGCGATATACTCCGCACCCATTGTAGAATCCACATTAGTGTTGTACTTAGAACTCTTCCAGCAGACTCTACCACTATTGAGTGTGAAAATGTAGCCCAATTGATATTTGTAGTCATCTGTAACACTCAAGCTAGCATTAGTGTAACAACTTACAATGTGCTCTTCATCACCTCCATAGACAAGGACCACATCCTTAGTCTGAGGTACTTCAAAGTATTTTTAACGAGCTACTACCCAGTGAGCCAATCAAGGGTAAAAAGGAAAACCCATTTCTCTCTTGTGCTGTTCTAGATCGAGACTTGATGAGTGTTATTTTTACACTCCTCTAAACCGAGTTTAAACCGATTTTTTTCATTAGAACCGAGATATTCGCGTCGATATTGTCACTAATGACTAATGAATGCATAGGATTCCAAATATACGATCTTTATTTTGTTTCCATAGGAAATGGGATATTTATGGACGAAATCAAGCCAGCACATGGAAAGGAGTAAAGAGGAGATAGAAGAGACCAAGTGGGAGGCGCACACGAGGAAGCAGACCAAAAGACGACGTTCCATGCGACTGCACCCGCTCGTATGATCGGTCGTATGGTGTGGAGGCTCCTCGTCCATCTGAACAACCTTTGTAAAGGGGTCGATGATAAATGGATAAAAGAACATCGCAGAAAGCCGCCGCAGAAATCAGTCACCACATTTCCCATCTCCATCACACCTAGCAGCTGCCATCTCCTTCTCCATAGCCACAACCTCCATCTATACCATAGTTCGCAGCCATCTAGTCATACTTATAATCGTGTATCACACATGACATCTATTGTAAGACATATCATGTTCTATGATGTGTTATTTGTGTGATCTGATCTCCATGTGTGAGTAGTCATGTACGGTATGGGTTGAGGCTAGAGCCTTGCAACATGATGTATTTGTTGTGGGGATCAATGGAAGTGCTTTGAATTAACGTCCCATATGCGTGAAATAAAATTGTTTCGTGCATGTCAATTGTCTCGTTCGCTTTCTTCATCCTTGTAGGTAACCAGGATCGTGGAGAGCAAGTCACGAAGAGGCTAAGGGCAGGGAGACCGTGAAGTGTTATTCTGAACACTAGTGACAGAAAGGTTTAGTATGGTAACATGGAACCTATCCCTAGGGATTCAAGAGGTGTAGGCATTAAACACCCAATGCTTTTGTGTGGTTATAGCAATCTTAATTATCGAGGCAACCCCATGCGACGGATAGGGCCTTGGGTTTGACAATTGACTCTTGAAGCAGGACCATGTCGGTCAAGAAGTAATTTGGACACATACCCAGGTTTGTAACAAGCACATCTCGATGGGTGACTTCCAACGTACAAATTAAGATCATAGTTGGTCCCTGCACAAATATAGGGTTGTAAGCATTAAGACCTCATACACATGCCTATTTTTATTAAGTTTTTTTTCCGATGTCAGCTTGATTTACGATCTGGTCAAAAGCTGGAATTAATCCTTTAGCTAAAGCTTGTTCGAGACCCTCGATTAAAGGGCACCGTCCTCCCGTGGGTTTGATAACTCATGGTCACCTTTGGGGAAAACGGAGAGAATCCTTTCTGCTCCATTTCCGGATCACCAAAGGAAGCAATCAAACTTTTTTTTCTCGCAACGTTGGTGGGGAGGCTTTGTGTGCCTAGTCTTTGTGTTTAGAGTTTTGGACTTTTTGTTAAAGTTTTGTTTGACTTTTTAGTTTTCCTTTTTGTTGCAAGTCTTGTCGGTTGAAACCCCAAAAAGATCACCATGACTCATAATCTTGGAAGCTTTGCTACTCCTAGCAATAGTTTCATACATGAACATATAGCACAACCTGATGTTGCTACCGCTGAGTATGAGATAACCAATCTTACTATCTATGGTTCAACATGAACAATTTGGAGGATCTACATCAGAGGATGCCGGTATGCACTTGCATATTTTTTCAAAATTGTGCAACATGACACACATTAGAATTATGATCCCGGCGTTTTGAAGTTGCATTTATTTTCTTTCTCCTTCAGAGGAAAAGCAAAGGAATGGCTTACCTAGAGGTAATATAACTTCTTGGGAGGATTTTGCAGTAAGTTTTTATCTAAGTTTTTCCCACCTGCAAAAATTATGCAACTTCGTTCATAGATAACAAGTTTTAAGCAGGAAGATCATGAGCCAATAGCGCTTGCGTAGGATCGCAGGAAGGAAGTCATAAGAAATTGTCCTAACCATGGAATGGAAGAATGGTTAATCCTTCATATGTTTTATAATGCTTGAAATCCTATGTCAAAAATTATGCTTGATACTGCTGCAGGAGGAACTATTATGGGTAAGCCCATAGATGATGTTAAAAATTTGCTTGATGAGATGCAAGAAAACCATGCCCAATGGCATATTGAAAGAACTACCACCAAGAGAGTCAATGCAATTGAAGAAAAGAATACAAATTTGACCACTAAGCTGGATGAACTCATCTCCATCATGAAAGGTAAAGAAGAGGTAAGTGTGAATGCTACTACTTATGAAGAAGTTAATGATGTAAATTTCATTACTCATAATGGGTATAATCCCAATTGAAAAAATAGTGGGTATCCTCCTAGATGACCTTATTCTAATAATAATGGAGCACCTAATTTTATTATGGAGCTAGCAATAGCAATACAAATACTTGAAGAAACTTTGTATTTTTTATTGCTAGTCAAAGTGAGCAGAATGACGCTTTTAAAAGTATCTTGAAGAATCATGATAACTTACTTGGTCAATTGACCTGTAATATTGTTGGACTCACTAATGACATGTAATTTTTTATGGAAGAACCAAGTGTGGTAGCAGAAGTGGCTAAAATTACAAAGAGATAAACTTTGATCTTGGCCAAGTCTATAGGTAAACCGGAACCTAAACCGGTTGAAGATGTCAAGATGATGAGGAGTAACAAAGAAAATATAGAAGAGCTTGATAAAAGCCATGTGCCAGAATATATGTATACAGTTGCAAACTTCATGAAGATGATAACAATGAAACACTCACTATTTGATGTATCAAATGATAAGACATATAATATGTTTGTTAATCATGTTGCAGCCAAGGTCCGTAAATTAGATGATGAAAGAAAAAAGTTATAAAGTAAGTTACTTGCTAAGCAAGAAGATGCTTTTGAGCCTACTATTGTGATTGAGATTGATTTAAATAAATTAAATGCTTTATGTGATCTAAGTGCGAGTGTTTCCACTATCCCTAAATCGGTTTATGAAAGTCTCAATCTTGGTCCTTATGGTACTACTGAGTTGAGATTGAATATGGCTAATTCTACTTCTACGGAAGCAGTAGGTATGAAGCATGGTGTTATTTTTCAAATAAATGATTGCCCTATCATGATTGATCTTGTGATAGTGGATATGCCTGAAGATCCCATTGCTCCTATAATTCTCGCTAGACCTTTTCTTAGGACCATAAAAGTTGTGATAAATGTGTTTGAGCAAAAAGTAAGATTTATATTACCTGTAGAAGATACTTCTATAAGACATTTCCCTAGAAAAATAAGATGAAGATATGCATCGTAGATGACATTGTTGTTAAATTACAAAGCTATGGTCTCGGTGTAATTGTAGCTAAATGATCAGCACTACGGTCGAGCTAGCCGACCGAAAACAAATGCTTCATGGGAGGCCACCCACGCAAATAAGGCAGAGAAGTAAGTTTTTGTTTCTGTTTCAATAAAGAGTGATGAACTTTTTATCAAGGAGGTTAAGTCAAGAAGAGTTGTTCTAATGAAGGCCTTGTTTTATGCAAAATTATTATGTGTTACATTGATGTTTGAATGCCTAGAAAAATGCCTATATATTATGTTGGAACTAACCCCACATGAATTAAAGGAAAAAAAAAGTTTCGGAAGAAACATATCAAAAGATGGCCCAATGTGTGACCATGGAGGTCGTGGCTGGTCGAATGACATCCTGGTAGTTCCACCAGAAAACAATCAGAGGCAACAGATTGTTTGATGATGTTCCATGTGAGCAAACGAGCCCGTATGAGCGGACATATGAACGTTTAGCAGAAACAGAAAAGAAGTCCACAATGTTTGCAGGTGTTCTATGTGAGCAACCACACTCGTATGAGCGGTTGTATGAGACCCTCGACCAGAAGACAAAATAAACAGATTCAAAGATGGTGTAGCGTACTACCGGAGCCCCTTGTATGCCTGGTCGTATGAGGTAAGTGTTGCAAATATGCCCTAGAGGCCATAATAAAGTGGTTATTATTATATTTCCTTAATCATGATAAATGTTTATTATTCATGCTAGAATTGTATTGACCGTAAACTTAAATACATGTGTGGATACATAGACAATACTATGTCCTAGTGAGCCTCTACAAGACTAGCTCGTTGATCAAAGATGGTCAAGGTTTTCTAACCATAGACATGAGTTGTCATTCGATAACGGGATCACATCATTAGGAGAATGATGTGATGGACAAGACCCATCCGTTAGCATAGCATATGATCGTTCAGTTTATTGCTACTGCTTTCTTATTTGTCAAATACATGTTTCTTCAACCATGAGATCGTGCAACTCCCGGACTCCGAAGGAATGCCTTGTGTGTATCAAACGTCACAATGTAACTGGGTGATCATAAAGGTACTCTATAGGCATCTCCGAAGGTGTCTGTTGAGTTGACATGGATCGAGATTTGGATTTGTCACTTCGTATGACGGAGAGGTATCTCTGGGCCCTCTCGGTAATACAGCATCACAAGAAGCTTGCAAGCAAAGTGACTAAGGAGTTAGTTACGGGATGATGTATTACGGAACGAGTAAAGAGACTTGTCGATAACGAGATTGAACTAGGTATTGAGATATCGACGATCGAACCTTGGGCAAGTAACATATCGACAGACAAAGGGAACTACGTATGCTGTCATAAAGGTTCGACAGATAAAGATCTTCGTAGAATATGTAGGAACCAATATGGACATCCAGGTCCTGCTATTGGTTATTGACCGGAGAGGCATCTCGGTCATGTCTACATCATTCTCGAACCCATAGGGTCCGCACGCTTAACGTTCGTTGATGATATAGTATTATATGAGTTATGTATGTTGGTGACCGAATGTTGTTCGGAGTCCCAGATGAGATCATGGACATAACGAGGAGCTCCGGAATGGTTCGGAGGTAAAGATTGATATATTGGATGATAATATTTGGTCTCCAGAAGGGTTCCAGAATTCACTGGAAGAGTTTCGGATGTTTCCAGAAATGTTCTAGTGCGAGGAACCTTTGGTTGGGCCAAGTGGTAAGGCCCACGGGGCTTTAGGTCGGTGCAAAAGGAACTTTTGCGGAGGTCGGGGACCAGACGTGAGGGACCCTGGCGTCTGGCCCTGGGCGCCGTGGACCGTGGCGTCTGGTGCAGGAATCTAGGAAGGACTCTTCCTTGCATTCCAAACCGACTTTGGGGAGGCCCTCACCCCAAGTTACGACCCTAGGGCTCAACATATAAATAGAGGAGCAGGGCTAGCCCCTAGAACACAAGTTTTAGAGCCTCCTCTAGTTGATCTAGTTCTAGTTCTAGTTGGTCCTAGTTGACTAATTAGAGCTAGCCCTAGCTACCTCTCAACCTCATAATTAGAAGTCCAGTGTGGTTCTAATCTCCTTCCTCTAGTTCATCCTCCGCTCTAAATCCGTTGTGCATGGCGAAGCCCTACGGAAATAGTTTCACCACCACCGACACCACACCGTCATGCTGCCGTAACTCATCTACTACTTCGCCCGTCTTGCTGGATCAAGAAGGCGAGGACGTCATCGAGTTGAACGTGTGCTGAATGCGGAGGTGCCGCGCATTCGGTGCTTGATCGAAACGGGTCGTGAAGGTGTAAGACTACATCAACCGCATTGATAAACGCTTCCGCTTAGTGATCTACAAGGGTATGTAGAAGCTCTCTCCCTCTCGTAGCTATGCATCTCCATGGATAGATCTTGCATGTGCGTAGAATTTTTTGTTTTTCATGCAACGTTACCCAATAGTGGCATCATGAGCCAGGTCTATGCGTAGATGATATGCACGAGTAGAACACAAAGGAGTTGTGGGCGGTGACGTTCATATTGCTTACCACCAATGTCTTATTTTGATTCGGCGGTATTGTGGGATGAAGCGGCCCGGACCAACCTTACATGTCCACTTACATGAGACCGGTTCCACCAACAGACACGCAACTTGTTTTGCATATAGGTGGCTGGCGGGTGTCAGTTTCTCTCACTTTAGTTGAATCGAATTTGACTACGGCGGTCCTTGCAGAAGGTTAAAAGGCAACTTGATAATCATCGTTGTGGTTTTGCGTAGGTAAGAATGGTTCTTGCTAGTTGCCCATAGCAGCCACGTAAAAATTGCAACAACAAAGTAGAGGACGTCTAACTTGTTTTTGCAGGGTATGTTGTGATGTGATATGGTCAAGACATGATGTGATATATGTGGATGTATGAGTTGATCATGTTTCGTAATAAGTTCACGACTTGCATGTCGATGAGTACGGCAACTGGCAAGAGCCATAGGGTTGTCTTTAATTTATTAAATCGTCATATAATTTCTTTACTTTATCGCTATGAGTTAGCAATAGTTGTAGAAGCAATGGTTGGCGAAACGACCACGTGACGACATGATGATGAAGATCAAGATGATGGAGATCATGGTGTCATGCCGGTGACGATGGAGATCATGTCGTTGCTTTGGAGATGGAGATCAAAAGCACAAGATGATAATGGCCATATCATGTCACATATTTTGATTGCATGTGATGTTTATCCTTTATGCATATTATTTTGCTTAGAACGACGGTAGCATTATAAGATGATCCCTTCAACTAAATTTCAAGATAAAAGTGTTCTCCCCGAGTATGCACCGTTGCTAAAGATCGTCGTTTCAAAGCACCTCGTGATGATCGGGTGTGATAGACTCTACGTTCACATACAACGGGTGTAAGCCAGCTTTGCACATGCAGGATACTTGGGTTAAACTTGACAAGCCTAGCATGTACAGACATGGTCTCGGAACATTGGAGACCGAAAGGTCGAACATGAGTCATATAGTAGATATGATCAACATGGAGATGTTCACCATTGATGACTACGCCATCTCATGTGATGATCGGACATGGGTTAGTTGATTTGGATCATGTATCACTTAGACAACTTGAGGGATGTTGATTTAAGTGGGAGTTCATTAGTAATTTAATTATATGAACTAAAATTTATCATGAACCTAGTCTTATAGTCTTTGCAAAATCTATGTTGTAGATCAATGTCCCGTGCTACTGTTCCCCTAAATTTTAATGTGTTCCTAGAGAAAGCTAAGTTGACAGATGATGGTAGCAACTACACGGACTGGGTTTGTAACTTGAGGATTATCCTCATTGCCGCACAAAAGAATTATGTCCTTGATGCACCGCTAGGTGACAGACCTGCTGTAGGAGCTAATGCAGATGTTATGAACGCCTGGCAGGCTCGATCTGATGACTACTTGATAGTTCAGTGTGCCATGCTTTACGGCTTGGAACCGGGGCTTCAAAAGCGTTGTAAACACCACAGAGCATATGAGATGTTCTAAGAGCTGAAATTGATATTTCAAGCTAATGCCCAGGTTGAGAGATATGAAGTCTCCAACAAGTTCTTTAGCTGAAAGATGGAGGAGAACAGTTTTGTCAGTGAACACATACTCAGAATGCCTGGGTACCACAACCACTTGACTCAGCTGGGAATTGATCTTCTAGTTGAGAGTGTTATTGACAGAGTTCTTCAGTCACTACCACCAAGCTATAAAGGCTTCATGATGAACTATAATATGCAAGGGATGGAGAAAACAATTCCCGAGCTCTTCGCGATGCTGAAATCGGGGGAGGTAGAAATCAAGAAAGAGCATCAAGTGTTGATGGTTAACAAGACCATCAGTTTCAAGAAGAAGGGCAAAGGAAAGAAAGGGAACTTCAAGAAGAACGGCAAGCAAGTTGCCGCTCCTGTGAAGAAGCCCAAATCTGGACCTAAGCCTGAAACTGAGTGCTTCTACTGCAAAGGGAATGGTCACTGGAAGCGGAACTGCCCCAAGTTTTTGGCGGATAAGAAGGATGGCAAAGTGAACAAAGGTATATTTGATATACACGTTATTGATGTGTTCCTTACTAATGCTCGTAGTAGCGCCTGGGTATTTGATACGGGTTCGGTTGCTCATATTTGTAACTCGAAATAGGAGCTACGAAATAAAAGAAGATTGGCTAAGGACGAGGTGACAATGCGCGTCGGGAATGGTTCCAAGGTTGATGTGATCTCCGTCGGCACGCTACCTCTACATCTACCTTCGGGATTAGTTATAGACCTCAATAATTGTTATTTGGTGCCAACGTTGAGCATGACCATTATATCTGGATCTTGTTTATTTCAAGACGGTCATTCATTTAAGTCAGAGAATAAAGGTTGTTCTATTTATATGAGTAACATATTTTATGGTCATGCACCTTTAGTGAATGGTCTATTCTTGTTGAATCTCGATCGTAGTCATACACATATTCATAATATTGATGCCAATACATGCAAAGTTGATAATGATAGTGCAACATACTTGTGGCACTGCCATTTGGGTCATATTGGTGTAAAGTGCATGAAGAAACTCCATGCGGATGGACTTTTGGAATCACTTGATTATGAATCATTTGATACTTGCGAACCATGCCTCGTGGGTAAGATGACTAAAACTCCGTTCTCCGGAACAATGGAGCGAGCTAATGACTTATTGGAAATAATACATATCTATGTATGCGGTCCGATGAGTGTTGAAGCACGCGGCGGGTATCGTTATTTTCTAACCTTCACAGATGATTTGAGTAGGTATGGGTATATCTACTTGATGAAACACAAGTCTGAAACATTTGAAAAGTTCAAAGAATTTCAGAGTGAAGTGGAGAATCATCATAACAAGAAAATAAATTTTCTACGATCTGATCGCGGAGGTGAATATTTGAGTTACGAGTTTGGCCTTCATTTAAGACAATGTGGAATTGTTTCACAACTCACGCCACCTGGAACACCACAGCGTAATGGTGTGTACGAACGTCGTAACCGTACTTTAATAGATATGGTGCGTTCTATGATGTATCTTACTGATTTACAACTATGTCACACCCTGTGTTTTGCCTCTCCTGACTAAGTTAACATAGCTAAAAAATCAAGACCAATTAAAACTTTCCGTGTGCTTGTGATGCTTGACTTGATTGTTTGCTTGTGCTCTAATTCATAAAACCCCTCCTACTCTCAGAACTGATCTCCTTGACTCAAATATTTGCCCAATGACCATGCCATGTGTATAGTACCTAAAACTATTTTTATCAAATATTATTTTGGCCAAAAAGCATTTATTCAATTTAGGTTTTCCAAAACCCCTCAATTGAGGTTTGTACTACAAATCCTTAAATTGGGTGGATTCTTTTTCCCCAAAGGATTTATTTGGAACCTACTATATATATAACTCCCCAAAACCACAAAATATTACTTTTAAAGATTATTTTATTATTTTATTTAAAGACTTTTTCTTAAGGCCAGAAATGGTATTTTATAGGGAAAAATTATTTTTATGCTTTCAAAATATTTGAGAAAATTTAGGGAAAATCAGTGGAAATATATTTTCCATATATAATAGTTTCAACAAATGCTCATGTTCAAAATATTGGACAAAACCTTCCAAAACCATTTCTGCTTAAATCAAGCATTTGAAATATTTCTATAAGAAATATTCTCAAATAAATTCAAGAAAATTCTAGCATGTCACATATGACATGTGTGATCATCTTGCCAAATTTCATCTCAATCCCAATTGATTTTGTTCATCAAAATATCCCCAAACCCTCTCTGCCCAGAATCAAATTTGAACAACTTTACATGGTGAAGTTTCTCCTATTGGTCTCAAACTTGGTGTACATGATCTAATTCTCTAATAATGCATCCACACCAAGTGCTGCATCAAGGAGAATAGATCCACTTGCCCAAATTCCCCCAAACCCTTTTCTGCTGATTTTAAGAATTGGAAATTTTTGCATTGTCAAGTTTCCCTATTTGGTCCCAAACTTTTTGGGCATGCTCTAATCCCCAAATTATGCCACCACACTAAGTGGTGCATAAAGGAGAATAGTTTTTCTTAGCTAGATCTAAGCAACTCCATTTCTGCCCATTTCTAGGGTTTGAAAGTTTTACATTGGACACTTTCTCTAAATGAGCTCAAAACTTGTGATCAAGCTCATTTAGTCCTATTTCTCAATCCTGTTCAATCTCATGTCAAGTAGATCATCTTTGCTAGCTCAAACACTCATCAAACACCTTCTGCAACAATTTTGTGATCAATGATTGGAGCCGCCCGGCCGTGCAGATGGGCCAACCCACTTCCTAACCAGCGCCCTGTGCGCATTATTGCCCATCTGGTATAACCCCTTTTTCTTTTCTTTTATTATTTCTCATAGACTAAATAATTCATAGAAAAATCATTTGAACTCCAAATTAATTGATTCAAATTCCTACAGATTCCTAAAATTATTTCCTAACCAAATATGTGCATTGCACATTTTTCCAGAAAACTTTTCTGCTAAGTTCAAATTCAAATTTGAACCATGTAGAACCCCACTTTGCAGATTCCTAGGGAATTCTTTTGAACTCCAAATGGAGTGATTCAAAATTCCAGAGGCTCTAAAAATCATGCCCTATTTATCTAAGTCAGGGTCAACATTTTTACCATTCACCAATTCTCTTGGACCAAATAAATAGCCCCTTTTACCATTATTCCACCTTCGGAAAATCATAGGAGATTCATCCAAACTTCAAATCCAGTGAAACCAATTCCTAAATGTTTCTAAGATCATGCCCTATTTGCTGGGTCCATCCACTCATTTTGACAAAAATATTTTCTATGGACACCTTATAGGATCATCATTTCCTTCATTTCCACCATTCAAAACTCCCCCTTGACCCACATCCAATAAAACCTCCTTGGTTATTTTTCTCATGACCAGAGGTGTCCAAGAAAAATAAAACTCCTATTTATAGACCACTTTTATTTCTCTGCTTGTTGTGTTGCTTATTGCGGTTGTTTCCGGCAATAGTTGACGAAGTAGACAAAGTGCTCGGAGTGGACGAGAAGCGTGTGAAGACCTCAAAGACTTGGATAAGCCAGGAAAGCAGCCCTTTGACCATGTCTAAGAAACCATTTTATTTGCATGGCATATAGCACTTATTTTCGATATGATGATCATGATGCTATGGTGACCACCTTTATGGGTTGTCTCCGATACTTTTACCATTGATACTTGCACTGATCATGACCCTAGCTTCCTATGAGGGTTGTGCGGGTGGGAAGTAGTTAGGATGATATGTAGTTGCTATGCAAATGGGATGGGAATATGCGTGGTGCCGGAAAGGAAATGTTTCGAAGACTTTTCGAAAAAAACTGCCGGGTGCCACTAGTACCCGAGGGAGATGATGTTGAGCTAGGTAACTACTTGATAAAGAAGTGGTGTACCGAGGCAAGTTGAGTGTGTGTGTTTTTGAAAAAGGATTAGATTTAAGATTTGTCGACCGTCCCAACCTTACATGTACAACCACTCTACCCCTACATGGGAAGGGGCTTTGTTGACTACTTTGGTCGGTGCTGACAGAGAGCCCACATTACTAGTGGCGGGAGTGATGTGGTCACTCTTGATACGGGGGCGTGCCTGGTAGGGCCACCATGCACCGTCTTTACAGGCACCGGGCACACCTTTGTGTTCCTTCATGGATGGTACTATGTTGAGCGATGCTCGTGTTTTGTACATCATGCAGACATGGACCAACGAGTGGACTCTTTGTTTAGTGTCGCCAGGGGAAAGGCATTGTTCGGGTGCTTACCTCGGGTATGTAATATACCGCGAGTCGTGGATGACACGGAAGTTCCCCGAGTCTTGTGGGTAAAGTGTGCAACCTCTGCATAGTGTAAAACTATTCCAATAGCCATGTCCACGGTCAAGGACAGTTGGGTGGTGCTTCTTAGACTATGTCCAGATGTTTTCACAGACTTGTTGTGCGTGTGTGTGGAAGAAAGATGGTACTTGAGCTAAGTTAGATGACTTGGCATGATGATTGAACATGAGATGTTCACCCCTGCTTATATTGATATCTGTAACTTTTTCATATGGATATCTGTGACCTGTTGATGCATGCTTTTACAAGTTAACTGATCTTGTCATTGCACTCAAAATTAGCTTTCTGCAAACTTACCTACTTAGTGCTATATCATGCATGGTTATACCTTGTTCCAATACATGGGTTGCTTGCGAGTACATTCAAAGTACTCATTGGCTTGCCACTGGTTATTTTATTGGCCAGGCATGAAAGAACAGGATAAGATGAAGAATACCTTGGTGATGAACATGCGAGCTAGGACGATTCCCAGTCAGAATGCCTGTAGGGTTGAGGCAGATGGCATGGGTTCACGCTATCGTTGAAGATTGCCGCTGCAAGTTTATGAAGACTTGGCCATAAAGGCCATATTTGAGTAAAACGGTACGTAATGGATGCAAGACTCTTGTTATTCAGTTTCTGTATGTTCAGTGAGCATTGATCTCTGGGATCACTGTGGACGTACATTCGGTGATCACGACTCATGAGTCGGGGTCCCCACAGAGCTGGTATCAGAGCCATCCTGACTGTATGAAGCCCTTAGTAGCATGGACGTTAGTTAGGACAAAACTGTTTTCCCAGACCGTTTAAAATCACTTGCAAAACCTTTATATTTCTCACCTCTCCTAAATTTTCAAAGGAAGCAAAGGTTTTTGCCTTAGCACTTCCACCCTTATTCTCTTTGACTCTCCTCGTCCGCCTTTTCAAAACTTTGCAATCGGTCGCTACTACCCTTATGCCCCTGACCACTGGATTCCTTGTAATCCTCGTGGGTGACCTGGAAGGAAGCCACCTTGCCAGACATTCACACAAGTTTGATGACACCATGACAAGACGATACCAATGGAAAATACCTTCTCGAGGGATGAAGACATCAAGACTAGGAAAATGGTGACACCCTCGACACTGCCCCAGGATGATGCAACTTCGGCCTACGATGACCAGGGCATAAGATATGCAAGATCATTATATGCATCGCTAATAGAGCAATCCTGTCATACCGATGTCGTGTCGGCAACCACCGGTGGATGAGAACCTCGTCATTTGGTCCATCTCACTATAGTGAGCAGGAAAACGGTTCTCTTCATCCCCCGCTCTCGGTGTCGATGTTGTCATCAACATGATCGACAAGTTGGAACTCTATCATGCCTTATTGATGTCATTGCATAAAGGATTGCGCACTTGGAACTCTCAATGTCTTAGAGGACAAGAAGGCATTGACACAATTGCGAAGGCAACAGAAGACCCGTCAACGACAGCCACGAGGAATCACCTTCATCGTCAACTCACCAGACCCGAAGTCATCAAGGACTCTTTGGGCACAACCAGGATCGTTCCTTCGAACAACAACCAGAGACATAGCGACACCTGAAGGAGACCCAGAAGACTGAGCGAACTCCTCTCCGAGACATGAAGCAAGCACGACTGCTAAGCCCGAGAACCCCTAGGGTAGGATGAGTCGTGTATCCCCCATGCGAAGTCGAGTCCGTGTGATGGTTCAGATAGAACCATGATTGTGTGTTGCTTGTTTTATTTGTTTATGTTTTGGTATGAGTCGCACTTTGCCTAGGCAACAGGTATGCGACCATATCACTTGCCCTATCTTAATGTTTGTGTTTGGCCTTTTTGGCACTTATTACACTTGCACTATATCATCCCCTTTAGGCACCTCCCCTCTATGCTACTTTACCCTCTCGCCTTTCTCATCAACTGAAGACCAGCAAGACAAGATGCACCAAGGATCCACCTCGACGGACGACTAGCACTAAAGACTCGTGACGACAACCTACTCAACCAAGTGCAACCCTGTAAGGGTTATGTTTTCCCCTCAAGGATTGGAAGCCTTTCCCTAGATGGACCCATACCTCACTAGATACCCCTAGCTCAAACCCTTAACCATGTGCTTGACATACGGGTTTGCGTGAGAGCACTGGTTAAGCTTCGAATAACCTTGGTTTAACACTGGGTTTCGTCATGGGAGTGATCGTAGCGAGCAGACACATTACATCCCTAAGTGAGCACTTAATCTCACGATGCCATAGGGAAGATCGTTTTGAGGATATATGATTAGTAGCCTAATGATTTGATAGATATCTTAAGGATATGGCTAAGACCTTTGGTGGACCACGAGACTTTCATGTTCGTACAGGAACTTGGTGGATCAAATTAATAGAGTTGCATAATATCTCCCTTGAGTAAATTGGATTTGGTAGGACAATATGATCACAAGCTGAGATTCTTGGAGGAACGAGTAGGAATTCTCATAGGACATGAGATTGGATTAAATAGGTGATCCTAGTGGGGTATTGATGATTAGTAAGTCTACATGGTTCGTAGTAATTTGGATTTAGTCCGATGATCTTGATCTTGATACCATGTTTCTCGGTGGAAGACAAACCAGGAATATTGGATGGTTGTCGGAATTGATTCCAAGATCCATATGCACCTAACATTGGAGTTTGCTTGATCATCATGGTGGGAGTTGATGGTAATACTGCGATGAGTTAGTTCTTTCTGAGATTTGTGGATTTAGGAAATCTGGAGATATGTGGAACATCACCGGTATTGGATTTGTAGCAGTAATAGATCATGTTATAATAAATGGTATTTGTGGATCGATTAACTGGATTCGTAGGAAGGAAACGAGATCTTGGATTGGTATATTACGTGTTTCCTTAGCATATAAATGCAACACCTTAGATCTTGGATATATTAGCTGAATACTTGGATTTGTAGTATCACGATCAAGCTTAGCAGCTTGTATGCTTCCCGAGGATTTTTACATAGGGATATAAATATATAAGTTAGCTATAGTGCATATGAGATTTTGGTTTAGTCCTTCTCTCAAGACCTTGGAGTGGAATAGCATGAGCGATGTTGGAGTTGACTTATGTGAGATGATACTTTTGATGATATAGGGTGATTTGTTTGGAGTAATAGGTAGGACTATTGGCATCTAAGAACTGTGCTCAGGGATAAGATGATAGGCATTCACTCACATCCTAAGCTCCTTGAAACCCCGAACACGGTCGGAATATGACCATAGGGTCTAGCTCTAAGTCAAAAGACTATGGTCGATACTCCACCTCGACCACCACCAATCATGTCCATAAGGAAGGTGGACACGAAGGAATAGATTACGGTGGACCACAAACCCTGGACAAGTGACCATCCGGAGCAAATGCCCGCTTCTCTCACTTATCCCATGAGCAATGTGTTTATGTGATATTTGGAGAAATATATTGTTGTCCTCACGGATGACATACTTATCTACCCAATGAGAGGAAGAAACACCTTAGTCCTATTTGGATAAACCCCAGAAACACCAACTACCTTGCCCCTCAAAGAGTAAGGTTATACCTTAGAAAAGTTGGACTCCTTGAAGCACCCTCCCTACAGAGGAATACATTCTTACCCAAGTAAGATGAAGAGCCAAAGTGGTTGGAAGCCACGACGATGATGAAAAAGAAGTGAGAGAAGGCAACCACCACCACTCCTCTGCCAGCTACATCAACTAGACTATATCAAGAAGCATCGACGTTCACGCACGATGAAGCCCTAGGACATCAAGAGGATTAAGGATCCCCCTTATTTTGAGTAGTCACCTATCAGTTCCTGACTAGGATGGATTTGAGAAGTTGATAGCACCCTCACTCCACCACAAATAGTGTACGATGAGCATGACGTCCCTACTCTCTTCAGAAGCCTGGAACGGAGAGGAACGACTGTCATGGCTTTGTGACTAGCCTCCTTGGGTCCAACCAAGGACGTGATCCTGACTGGGCCATGGTAAACCACCTGCCCCAAATAGTCCTCCCCCCTTGTCCGCACCTCAACCTTGGGAGCTAAATGGTTGTTCTATACTACTGGATAGTCAGCCTATTTGGAACCCCTCAGAAACCTTCCCAGATGATGGAACCCATTTTGGCACCAAGTCTCTAAGCTTAGGCTTAGGGACGAGACTTAGCCCAACCTTGCCACAAATGACCATGGGGAAACACTTAGACCAAACACTCGACGGCCCGCCAAAAACGTGCATCCGTGACAATAAAGTCTAATGGCCAAAGATGGATGAAGAACGTACCTAAGCAACTCTCTCAAGCAGAAGACCTCGATGAGAAGCCTACACCGACAAACTTCGACGTCCTTATTTTGAAGACCACGAGCACCGGAAGATCAATTGCTCCAACGAAGTCGACGATCCCCCATCAACAGAAGCTACACCAAGACCTTGAACTTTCTCGTCTAGAGCGAGACATCCAGATGTCACTAACCAATGTGAGCAACCCCATGACCAGCACGCAGACACACTACTTTGCCCCGTATTCCGACTTTGGGAAACACGCGCAAGCCAGACTTTGCCCAAACCCTATTCGTCAGGCCCTTAACTCCTAGTCAGACCTAGCATACCATATGAACCCAATTCACCTCTCAGGCGAAGTCAAATGATGCACTCGAGGCCGTATCATCAGTCACTTCAAGGGATAGTGGAGCAACCACACCAGAGCAGAAGCAACATAGAACGTGAAGACTACCTCACCTCTAAATTTCCGCACCTTGTCTACACCTAGCCTTGGAATCTCGGGAACGAGATTCTTGGAAGGGGGTAGGTCTGTCACACCCTATGTTTTGCTTCTCCTGACTAAGTTAACATAGCTCAAAAATCAGGACCAATTAAAACTTTTCGTGTGCTTGTGATGCTTGACTTGATTTTTGATTCACTGGTGCAGCGACGTGCTATACAAACGGTTTTTAACCCCTTTCCGCGACGTAGTTCCAAACCGTCGCCTTGCATGTGTGGGCGATAGGGGGGGTCCATCCCACACGACACCACAAAACCGTTGGCGATGGTGGCCAACGAACGCAAACGATCTCCAAATATAATCATGTGCGGTGCAGGAACAGATCACACACATAATCTTTTGGGCGCACGTGTGGGATTTGGGTTCAATCACACACGACCAAGACGAGTGAAACGCGTCTAATTGCTCATGGAAAACAAACGGAGGTTGACCTTTGACCGTTTGCGAAACATTAAGTAATCCACACGGGCCATTGTAGACACCGTGTGTGATATCTTCATCATCGCACACGAGATTTCTCTGGGAACCGTGTACCATATATAACATCATCGGACACATTTCCCGAAAAATGTACGCGTGGGATCATCTTTGCATCAGGCACGGTTTCTGTTGGCTCACGTGTGAGATACGGTGCTATCGCAAATGATTGAGTAGCTCCTACACACACGTGCAAGTGTTGCAAACAGTTTGCGATTTCTTATGTATCACCAACATTTTAGATTATATCTCGTGTGCTTTTCCTGTGTATCACAGGCGGTTGCACTACGAGTTGCGTGTGCTTTCCGTTCTGGACCGCACACGCTTAGTTGCTTGAACCGTGTGCGCTGAAATTGCCAGGTTATTGTAAAATATCGCATTTAATTCACCCTGCAAATAGCAAATTCACCACAATATGCAATCGACAAATAGTGTCCACATGAAGAACATTCATCATAATTCGCCACAATATGCAATTGAACGAATAGTGTCCACAAGTAGAGGATTCATCATAATTCATGACAATATGCAATTGAGAAAAAGATAGCTAAATTCCACAGCTGTTAAACCGACATATCCAGTACATAATCATAGTGTACGAAATACGAAGACATGATCACATGGAAAATAATGCATCCATGTGTATATGTTTAGCTGATAACACTATATGAATGCGTACTTATTTTTAGGAGATTTGATTCCGGAAATCTGCGTCGTCTTTAGAGGGCTTGATGTAGTGTTTCACAAAGAAGGTGCTGAAAAATTTCCTAACAGACAACAATTTATCGGCGACGAGCGGTTCAGAAGTCATCGGTATGAAGATCAGCCGCATGACTTTCATATCAGAATGTGACATACGTGTGGAGTAGAAGATAGTAATTAAGAAGCAGACTTACTGGTTTTATCCTGTCAGCATCAGCACCACATTCAGCATGTCTGCATAGGTTGATCATGTGTGCACAAACGTAGTATCCACATAGGCTGGTACCTTGTTGTTGCCGAGGACACTGAATTTTTTTGTACAGTATTAGTCATGTATTTGCCATGTTAGGAACAACCTAACCGGTGTAAGTTGTTTTTTTTTCTATGGAGAGAAATAGAAAGAGGTTTACTTAGAAACTTGAACATCTGACTAGCATTTTCTGAAAATAATGGATTTGGTTGTCTTACCGGAGAAACGGTCATGTGCTGCAGAGGTAGTTGGCGGTCAAACCTATTCCCCCCTAAAGTTATGTTCTTTGACAATACACTGCAAATGAAGATGAATTTTCACACACTCAATTCTGGAACCAGATATGAACACAACGCATTAACATCAAAGAATTCAATACCTATCCATGAAATCCTGAAGACGACTCAGATCCTGCGGCGCATTTGACTCTCTGAGAGAATCCATGTAGTAAACCGTGTTGCATTTTGGAACAATGACCACCAAGATCCAGTGACCTCTACAGTTTAAGAAAACCATGAACGTACGAACTATGTCTAAAACTGAAAGACAATCAATGTATGCGTGGTTGTATATTTACACTTACTGTTCATGATATGGCCACATGAAGAATTCTCCTATCGATAAGTCGAGCAAGATCTTGGAGACATGAGCAATGGAAGCCATGTGTGAGTCATTATTTTTTAACAAAACGCTGTTTGCTAAATCAGGATCTATGAAATATGCATGCACCCTTGATTTTCTCTGCATCGTCAATCCCCTGAGAGGAATACAGTACAGTTAGCTTTTTTGTCATTTACAGCCTTGTATGGAGAAGTTGATCAGAGTTTGTGAAGTACTTACAACATCAAGTATTTGACAAGAGTGGCAGCAAGCTCACCGAAGTTGAAGAAGACATGAAAGTCCTCGAATTCCACACTGATGGTACCTGGAACGAGAGAAATGCCATTTGTCGTAGTGCAATTCCACAATGTTAGTATCTTCTCCTTCCGACATTCTGGCCATGCAATATTTATGTAACTTGCGAGCACTAGAACTGCACTCCTAGAAAACGCCAACAAGGAATGGCTGGCCATGTTTGTACTCGCGTTTCTCATATGTGTCTACTTCCTTACTAGCAAGATGCTTTTGAAGGTCTGCTTCAGCCATGTGGTCAGAACCGGGATTATCCAGCCCTTCGAAAACCTTATTGTTAATTTGGGTACGGCCGATGATTCCTTGTAGAATGAGGCTCTTGGTCCTATCCCTCCTTGCACTTTGGAGGCCCAACTTCCTATGTGCAACCCTACCCGCTTGTGTCTTCTTAGCTGAAGCACTTCTTGTTTGACGTCTAGTTTCATCAATGACATGCTGCTGAGAAGCGTGTGAAGGTACGATGGACTGCTGAATAGATGATGCCGCTATGGCGGACTGCTGAGCTGTAGTGCCAGAGTCGATGGACTGATGAGCACCCGTTGAAGCTGGTGCCAACGTGTCGGTGTGTTGATGCGGCTGTGACAGCGTGTTGGTTTGCTGAGCAGGCAGTGCCGACACATCGGTATGCTTATCAGGCTGCTGCGAACCACTGGACTGATGAGCAGGTGGTTCCTGACTTTCGGAGTGCTTAGCAGGCGGTCCCGGACTTTCGGCATTCTTAGCAGGCGGTTCCAGACATTCAGACTCCTTAGCACGCGGTTCAGTCGGGTTTATCTGGTGGGCATGCAGTGCCGATGTGTCTGCACTTTCTGCTTCAGTGGCCGGCATCTGAACCGATGATGCGTCTTCAGCAATTGTAGGCCTTGCCACAGGCTGCTCAGGATGGGACGGTGACCTAGCATCTATGGCAGGAAGTCGGCCGGGCTGATCATAGGTTGATGCCTCGGGCATCTGATTCCCAAGAGTATGTTCATCGGGGGAATCACACAAGATCTGCTGTGGCGAGATGACAGTCACCGGTTCGAGGGCAACATTGGTCGCTTTGGGGGGGGGGGGCTGGAGGGGGCTCATCCAGGAAGTATATTTCTTTCTGTGGCCACTGGATATGATTTAATCGTGTTTCTTGCATGGTCCTCTGCTCATCAGGGTCCTGAAGGACATTCTTCAGGGGAAATTCACTGAATCCAGGCTTTATTTCAGTCACGTAGCACTTCACACAACCCTCCTTCAATGGCACATTGTACAACAAGAGACCCCCGTCAAAGTCAGGGTTGTAAACCCACGCTGTTGCACATTTTAAAGAACCATCATAATGTGTAAGCACGGCCCTCACTCTCTCCACCTGTCCATATAGATCAGATATAGCACCATCATGTCCAGCTGCAACATCATTGTCGCTGGGGTCAGCTGATGCACAGCTACTCTTGTGCGGTGTTGCCATATAATAGGTGGCATCATCCATGCCGACACCCCCTTGCGTCTTCCAGCTATCTCTCAGCATTAGTGTCTTCTCCTGTATATATGACTCCTCAACTTCCTTTCGAACTACATGATACATGTCCCTCTTGATCTTTTCGCACAAGTCTCTCTGCCTATAATCATTCCTAGCTTTTTTCATGCTGAGCCTCTCTTCTTTGCTTAGTGAGAAAGCCCTCTTGTGTGGGACATTGACACCATTACCCCTAGCACGGCCAGGAGCCTCTTTGGTAGTCAGAGCCTCGGACAGAATGTCACATGGCCCTGAATTCCTGTACACCCTTCCAGTGTTTTTGGAAGCCTTTGCCATCACATCATACAGTTCTTGCTCTGCTGAGTTTTCAAAGTAATAAGAACCGTCTCCATGCCTCTTTGCACGTGCCCGCAAGTAGTCCCTAGCACGAGTGCCCGTAATTTCACTAAAGGCCGGTTTTCCACACGCAGCTACTGCTTCTTTGTCCTCCTGCTCTCATATCGGTTTCATGCCGTAGTATCCTGCCACACCCATACGGTGGGGGTGTGTTCTTCTTCTTCTGAAGTTCCGATTGCATGGCACTCCTCTTAATAAACTCTTCAGCTTCTCCAAGCATCCCTAGCCTTCTTCAGTGCAGCATGTACCAGCCTTCCGAAACCCTGGCAGATTAATGTTGAGCCTTGCCCTGCCGACAAATCCACACACAGTCCTGAACCTCGTGCGTGCTTTATCAGGTTTAGTTGGAGCCCAAGACTTCAAATCGATGCCAGTTACTTCGTATACACCTTTAGGCTGGTGTGTGGGCTTTCTTGGAGCGCTCTTCCGTCTCTTGACCGGATGGGTGATTGTGACAGCTCTATCCCGTTCATCATTTCTTGGTACACGATCATCTGTTGCAGACATGTCGGCTTCGGACTCAGATGAAGATACATCGCTAGAAGTATGACCGTCGTCGCTGCTAATAGACATCTACAAAGTACACATGCAAAATTCAGAAAAGGGTGATAATCATAAAAAATGTAACAGCTTGGAAGCTAGCTGTCTAAACATGGCATGTGCTCATTTGGAAATGTACGGCTAATCTGTTCATTTAGTGTGACTCGTGCGCACATGATATGTAATTCGACAATAACTAATTGGAAGAAATACGGCTTATATGTTAGAAGGTAGATGATGAACATAAATATGCTCTCCATTATTTTATAATCATTTTGGGGACAAACCGAACCAAATAGGAAAAGGGATCGCAAGATAATAGACCTCACCGCGATGAAGGGCAGTAACTGACCGTTTTTTTCTGTGCAAATCCGGCAGGAGAGGCGAGGGTACAGGATCGATATGCTCGACGGCGGCTGGCAAGCAAATGAAGATGACGAGGCATAGAAAGCAGGACTCACGTTGCGCGCACTAGGTTTCATAGGCCGCGGTTTAGAAAGCACACGGTTCTAGTTAACGAACCGTGTGCTATTTGTCCATGCAGAACACTCTCATTTTCATTTCAAATGAATTTGGGACACCATCATTTCGCCTCGAATTATTTTCATCCACAGACAATCAACTATTAGCCCATGTATTGATTTCCGACCGCATTTCATAACTTGTTTGCTAATTTGAAGACATTTTTTCCACCAACATGGGGCTTGCTAGTAATTTAATTGGAGGAAATGCAGATGTATTACGAATATTACAAAAATGGGTGTGTCACCGTGGCATGATGTGAAGACCCCGTGCGAGAAAATTGGTAATGTCTGGCGGAAGTTGTGATGGCCTGCCCTTTGAAAATGAATGCATCTCGCACAAAGGATCATGGTTTACGAAAAGTAGAGTTGGCATTTCGGACTCCAATCGGTGTCAATCTCATCCTTTCGCCTTGGTTTGTTCCATGGTATGCAAACATCGTTGGACTCCTAATATTGATCTTCTGGTGGATTACATGTCTCGTTTGCAATATCTAAGTCATATTTTTGCAGTTACCAAGTTAATTAGTTCTTATAAATAACACATCACAACATGAATTACGTGTGGATGGTGGCAAAGAATCTCTTTACAAATCATTTGTGTGCCACTTTGCGTGGTTTTCGTCATTGTGCAACGAATGAGAAGAATTTTCAAGCATTTCGGACGGGACATGTGTCCACCTAAATAAATGTCAGTAATTTAATTACAGGAAATGCAGACGGACTCAGAAAATCACGAAAATCGGTGTGTCATCGTGGCGTGATCTCGAGACACGTGGAAAAAATTTGGTAAAATTTGGCACAAGCTACAATGATCGCTAATTGGAAACCATGGCATCTGAGTAGACGGATCATAGTTCCCACGGGAGAAGTGGCAAATCGAACTCCAATCAACGGTGTCTTCATCGCCTCTCCTCCAAATTTTATCCCACGGTAGTCAATGATAATTATACGCCAGTGTTGATTTTCAGGCGCATTTTTGGGCTCGTTCAATATTTTTCAGCATTTTTTATCATTTACGGGGCATTTATTGCATACAAACCAAATCCCAACGACAACAGCGATTGTTGACGAGAGGTATAAGGACCTCCGTTCGATCTGGGTGAATCCTACAGTGCAGACACACGATCCGTATGGTTTGGGTTTTGTCCAATCAGAAAGCAGGACTCACGTTGCGCGCACTAGGTTTCATAGGCCGCGGTTTAGAAAGCACATGGTTCTAGTTAACGAACCGTGTGCTATTTGTCCATGCAGAACAGTCAAATTTTCATTTCATATGAATTTGGGACACCATCATTTCGCCTCGAATTATTTTCATCCACAGACAATCAACTATTAGCCCATGTATTGATTTCTGGCCGCATTTCATGACTTGTTTGCTAATTTGAAGACATTTTTTCCACCAACATGGGGCTTGTTAGTAATTTGATTGGAGGAAATGCAGATGTATTACGAATATTACAAAAATGGGTGTGTCAACGTGGCATGATGTGAAGACCCCGTGCGAGAAAATTGGTAATGTCTGGCGAAAGTTGTGATGGCCTGCCCTTTGAAAACGAATGCATCTCGCACAAAGGATCATGGTTTACGAAAAGTAGAGTTGGCATTTCGGACTCCAATCGGTGTCAATCTCATCCTTTCGCCTTGGTTTTTCCATGGTATGCAGACATCATTGTACTCCTAATATTGATCTTCTGGTGGATTACATGTCTCGTTTGCTATATCTAAGTCATATTTTTGAAGTTACCATGTTAAATAGTTCTTATAAATAAAACATCACAATATGAATTACGTGTGGATGGTGGCAAAGAATCTCTTTACAAATCATTTGTGCACCACTTTGCGTGGTTTTCATCATTGTGCAATGAATGATAAGAATTGTCAAGCATTTCGGACGGGACATGTGTCCACCTAAATAAATGTCAGTAATTTAATTACAGGAAATGCAGACGGACTCCGAAAATCACGAAAATCGGTGTGTCATCGTGGCATGATCTCGAGACACCGTGGAAAAAATATGGTAGAATTTGGTACAAGCTACAATGATCGCTAATTGGAAACCATCGCATCTGAGTAGAAGGATCATAGTTCCTAGGGAAGAAGTGGCAAATCGAACTTCAATCGACGGTGTCTTCATCGCCTCTCCTCCAAATTTTATCCCACGGTAGTCAATCATAATTATACGCCAGGGTTGATTTTCTGGCACATTTTTGGGCTCGTTCGATATTTTTCAGCATTTTTTATCATTTACGGGGCATTTATTGCATACAAACCAAATCCCAACTACAACAGCGATTGTTGACGAGAGGTATAGGGACCTCCGTTCGATCTGGGTGAATCCTACGGTGCAGACGCACGATCCGTGTGGTTTGGGTTTTGTCCAATCAGAAAGCAGGACTCACGTTGTGCGCACTAGGTTTCATAGGCCGCGGTTTAGAAAGCACACGGTTCTAGTTAGCGAACCGTGTGCTATTTGTCCATGCAGAACAGTCAAATTTTCATTTCAAATGAATTTGGGACACCATCATTTCGCCTCGAATTATTTTCATCCACAGACAATCAACTAATAGCCCATGTATTGATTTCCGGCCGCATTTCATGACTTGTTTGCTAATTTGAAGACATTTTTTCCACCAACATGGGGCTTGTTAGTAATTTAATTGGAGGAAATGCAGATGTATTACGAATATTACAAAAATGGGTGTGTCACCGTGGCATGATGTGAAGACCCCTTGCGAGAAAATTGGTAATGTCTGGCGGAAGTTGTGATGGCCTACCCTTTGAAAACGAATGCATCTCGCACAAAGGATCAGGGTTTACGAAAAGTAGAGTTGGCATTTCGGACTCCAATCGCTGTCAATCTCATCCTTTCGCCTTGGTTTTTTCCATGGTATGCAGACATCATTGTACTCCTAATATTAATCTTCTGGTGGATTACATGTCTCGTTTGCTATATCTAAGTCATATTTTTGCAGTTACCATGTTAATTAGTTCTTATAAATAAAACATCACAACATGAATTACGTGTGGATGGTGGCAAAGAATCTCTTTACAAATCATTTGTGTGCCACTTTGCGTGGTTTTCGTCATTGTGCAATGAATGATAAGAATTGTCAAGCATTTCGAATGGGACATGTGTCCACCTAAATAAATGTCAGTAATTTAATTACAGGAAATGCAGACAGATTCAGAAAATCATGAAAATTGGTGTGTCATTGTGGCGTGATCTCGAGACACCGTGGAAAAAATTTGGTAAAATTTGGCACAAGCTACAATGATCGCTAATTGGAAACCATGGCATCTGAGTAGAAGGATCATAGTTCCCAGGGGAAAGTGGCAAATCGAACTCCAATCGACGGTGTCTTCATCCCCTCTCCTCCAAATTTTATCCCACGGTAGTTAATCATAATTATACGCCAGGGTTGATTTTCTGGTGCATTTTTGGGCTCGTTCGATATTTTTTAGCATTTTTTATCATTTACGGGGCATTTATTGCATACAAACCAAATCCCAACTACAACAACGATTGTTGACGTGAGGTATAAGGACCTCCGTTCGATCTGGGTGAATCCTACGGTGCAGATGCACGATCTGTGTGGTTTGGGGTTTGTCCAATCAGAAAGCAGAACTCACGTTGTGCGCACTAGGTTTCATAGGCCGCGGTTTAGAAAGCACACGGTTCTAGTTAACGAACCATGTGCCATTTGTCCATGCAGAATAGTCAAATTTTCATTTCAAATGAATTTGGGACACCATCATTTCACCTCGAATTATTTTCATCCGCAGACAATCAACTATTAGCCCATGTATTGATTTCCGGCCGCATTTCATGACTTGTTTACTAATTTGAAGACATTTTTTCCACCAACATGGAGCTTGTTAGTAATTTAATTGGAGGAAATGCAGATGTATTACGAATATTACAAACATGGGTGTGTCACCGTGGCATGATGTGAAGACCCCGTGCGAGAAAATTGGTAATGTCTGGCGGAAGTTGTGACGGCCTGCCCTTTGAAAACGAATGCATCTCGCACAAAGGATCATGGTTTACGAAAAGTAGAGTTGGCATTTCGGACTCCAATCGCTGTCAATCTCATCCTTTCGCCTTGGTTTGTTCCATGGTATGCAAACATCATTGTACTCCTAATATTGATCTTCTGGTGGATTACATGTCTCGTTTGCTATATCTAAGTCATATTTTTGCAGTTACCATGTTAATTAGTTCTTATAAATAAAACATCACAACATGAATTACGTGTGGATGGTGGCAAAGAATCTCTTTACAAATCATTTGTGTGCCACTTTGAGTGGTTTTCGTCATTGTGCAACGAATGAGAAGAATTGTCAAGCATTTTGGATGGGACATGTGTCCACCTAAATAAATGTCAGTAATTTAATTACAGGTAATGCAGACGGACTCGGAAAATCACGAAAATCGGTGTGTCATCGTGGCATGATCTCGAGACACCGTGGAAAAAAATTGGTAAAATTTGGCACAAGCTACAATGATCGCTAATTGGAAACCATGGCATCTGAGTAGAAGGATCATAGTTCCAAGGGGAGAAGTGGCAAATCGAACTCCAATCGACGGTGTCTTCACCGCCTCTCCTCCAAATTTTATCCCATGGTAGTCAATCATAATTGTATGCCAGGGTTGATTTTCTGGCGCATTTTTGGGCTCGTTCGATATTTTTAGCATTTTTTATCATTTACGGGGCATTTATTGCAAACAAATCAAATCCCAACTTCAACAGCGATTGTTGACGAGAGGTATAAGGACCGCCGTTCGATCTGGGTAAATCCTACGGTGCAGCCGCACGATCCGTGTGTTTTGGGGTTTGTCCAATCAGAAAGCAGGACTCACGTTGCGCGCACTAGGTTTCATAGGCCGCAGTTTAGAAAGCACACGGTTCTAGTTAAAGAACCGTGTGCTATGTGTAAACCAAACTGCGCATGTTCAGTTCATACGTACCGGAGTGAGATGAACTGAGCGTTCTACCTATAAAGTAAATTATCATGAACATTTCAAATTCATTGCTACAGGTGACAACATATTAATCTAGATGAACATAAGGCTGTGCATACCTCGCAATACAGTACATGCAAAACTTATAACAGAACGAACTCAGTACACATCCCTCACAATTCAGTACATGAAACAATTCAGTACAGTTGACATAATGACTAGTTTTTTAAATCAATTCCCATGTACATGTTGTGATCGCGATCATTAGGTTGACCCCTAATGAACTTAGGATTTCTGATGATTTTATGCTTCTCCTCTGTTATTTCGCATGGCCCCTGAGGTGGCAACTCACCATATTGATTGTACTCCTCCTCATCACCAACATTCTCGACGCCTAGTACCCTCCTCTTCCCATACATCACTACATGGCAGTGCGTATGCAGGAGGTCTAGCACAAAGAAAATCTGGGTAGCATCGCTGGCAAGAATAAATGGGTCCTTGTGATATGCCATAACTCTACGGTCAACATATGTCTTCCTGCTGTAAGCATCAACCTTTACGCTACTAAGATGGACCCATCTGCACTTGAATAATGCCACCTTCATTTCCACATAGTAAAGCTCCCAAATCTCTTCAATGGTTCCATAGTACACATGTTTATGATCTTCCTCTACAGTTAGGCATTCTATTCGAACAGAGCTGTTCTGATACAAGGTCTTAGCATCACGTTCCTCAATGTAGAACATGTTGCCATTTATGTCGTACGCTTGGTACTTCATAATCGTCATTGATGGCTTTTGTGCCAACCACGTTGCAAGGTCTTCTTGGGGTCCGTTTGCCAAACGATCCTTTAGCCATCTTATATAGTCCCTATTGTGTGCATTTGTCTCGGAAGCTGGTGACAGCACATTGGGTAAGTTGCTTTGTCGTATCTCCTCCATGTGTTCTCCAGCATAAATGTTGAGTACCGGGCTGTTAAGCAGTACCGTCAAATGGGCTTGATCGTACATATCTCTAGGTGCAAGAGTCTTATTGCCAGCAAGGACCGGCTTACCAGCCATCCTTCCCTCATGGCGAGAGAGGGGCACACCTATAGTTCTAAGTTTCATGTATTCGGAGCAAAACTCAACCACCTCCTCCGCGGTATAACCTTGTAGGATGCTTGCCTCTGGATGACATCGGTTCCGACAATAGCGCTTCAATATTCCCATGTACTGCTTGAAGGGATACATGTTGCGAAGAAACACAAGACCACAATACTTTATCTCATCCACAAGGTGCACGGTGAGATGGACCATGACATCAAAGAATGACGGTGGGAAGAACATCTCTAAGTTTGACAATATCCTTGCAATATCAGCTTGCATATTATCCAGCACTTGAACATCTACCACCTTCTACCATAGTTTGTTGAAGAAATCACAGAGATTAATCAATGTGTTTCTTATGTCTGTGTCCATCATATTTCTTATGGTCACCGGGAGGATTTGTGTCAACATTACATGGCAATCATGTGACTTCATGTGAGACAACTTCTTTTTACCCAAGCTGTCATCCACGAGACTTCTAATGTTTGTGGAGTAGGAAGAGGGTGTCTTAATTGACAACAAAAATGTGAAGAACTCTTTTACTTCTGCTTCAGTTAAATTGTAACTCTGGTGTTGGTGGAGCAATTTGTCATCATCTTCTGCTTCATCCATGCGTTGTGATTGATCACCAAGCATATCGAGTCCTGCACCGTCACCATCCTTTCTTTTGCCTTTAATCTTGAGTAGAGTACCAAGGATGCTTTCACAGACATTCTTCTCTACGTGCATGACATCAATGCAATGACGTACACTTAGGAACTCCCAGTAAGGTAATTCCCAGAACACTGATTTCTTAAACACTTGGTCCCTGGGTGTTATTTTTGACGTCGAACCGGATCCCTTGCCAAGCACAACATTAATTCCTTTAACCATGTTGTGGACTTCTTTCCCATCATAGGGTCTTGGGCCCGTTCCTTTCTCTACCGTACCATCAAATTCAACAGTCATTTTTCGGTAAGGGTGATTTCTCCTTAAGAACCTACGATGACGCAAATACACGGTTTTGCGCGAGTTGGAAAGAAATCTACTCTCGGTCCTATCCATGCATGTGACACATCCTACTGGTCCCTTTGTTTTCTGCCCCGAACTATTGCCTAATGCCGGCAAATCTTGAATGGTGTGCAGCAGCAACGCATGTAGCCGGAAAAACTCCTTTGCGTTGGCATCATAACAGTTCACACCAGACGTCCACAATGTCTTCAGTTCTTCTACCAGTAGCTCAAAGTAAATGTCGATATCATTTCCAGGTTGCTTCAGGCCTTGGATAATCATCGACATCATGATGTATTTTTTCTTCATACACAACCAAGGAGGAAGGTTATATATGCACAGAAGCACCGGCCAAGTGCTGTGTTTGGTGTTCATATCGCCAAATGGATTAAATCCATCAGTACACTCCCCTAGCCATATATTTCTAGGATCCTTTGCAAAATCTTTAAACCTTTCAGCGATTTCTTCCCACTGAGCCCCATCTTTCGGGTGCCTCATATACTTATCCACAGTTCGCTCATCATGGTGCCACCGCAACCTCTTTGCCTCTCTAGGGTTTGCAAACAAACGCCTCAACCTTGGAATTATAGGCAAGTACCAAACAACCTTGAACGGGATTCCTGTCTCGATCTCTTCATCCAATTTGAACTTGTCCTGTGCTCTCCTGCGCTTGTATCGTGCGTGCTTGCATATGCGGCATGAACGCAAATCTTTGTAATCATCGCTGTACAACATACAATCATTCACACAAGCGTGTATCTTCTGGACTTCAAGTTCCAATGGACAAACAATTTTCTTCTCTTCGTTCGTGCTTTTGGGGAGCACATTATCTTCTGGAAGAATGTCTTTGAAAAGACTCAACAACTGTGTGAAGGCCTTGTTTGATAGACCGCTTTCTGCTTTAAATCTGAGAAGCGCCAGTGTGACACTCAATTTGGAATGTTTCTTTTTGCAAACTGGATACAAATCTTTCTTGGAGGCCACAGCAATGCTTCGCAGCTCCTTGTACCCGGCTAAATCTATCGCTGGGCCCTGGAAATCTGCAATCATAGCAGCAAAATCTGGCATATCATCAAGGTCGGTGTTGTCTGCTTCACACTCTTGGTTTTTCTTTGGGTTTTTTGGCATGCCAGTCTTCTGTCTGTAGCTTGACGTCTGAGCCCCGAGGTTAAATTCATCACCCATGCGACTCTGATCGGGGTTTGGCACCTCGCCGACAGGCAGGTTATTACATTCATCCATAACTGGCTCTTCACCATGTTTAGTCCATCTTGTGTATCCACCCATGAATCCCCTTTTGTATAAGTGTAACTCGACGTCATCAATTGGAAATGACACCGTATTGCCACAATCCTTGCATGGACAGAGGATGTAATATTGTTTGCAAATTCTCTTCTTTGTCCGTTCAGCCAAAGCCATGAACTCCTTCACACCATCCCTATACCTTGAGCTTGTCCGATCCCCCATCCATTCAGATCGTTCCATCTGGACACGTTGCATCCATTAGATGGGTGACTAAATCACAAGATTTTATTTTCATAATTTATGGAGGGCGCTGCATAATGTTACCCAGCCATGCAATGACACTAATCAACCAGTCAATTTACACGCATCGTTAGTACTGCCATTATATGAATTTAATACCTTAATTAGGTCACTCAAGGAAAATAATACCTTAATTAATTAGCAGCGGCACGGCGAGACAGCAGTGTTGAGGAGCAGAGCTTAGCGGGGCACTTGCCTGTAGTCCGGGCTCCACTATCCCACCTACGACCGCGAGGGACGTGCTCCAGTCACGCCGGCGCCAACCACGAGGATTGAGCTCCTCCTATATCTCCCGCCGCCGACCGAGGATTGACCCCCTGTCATGCCGCCACCGCCGACCGAGGATTGACCTCCTGTAACGCCGCCACCGCCGACCGACCATGGATGGACTCCCTATAACGCCGACACCGGATTGACGTCCTATCCGTCAGCCGCTGCCTTTGTCGCCGCCGACATCTCTATGAGCATAACGTTTTTTTTTGGGGGGGGGGGGTTCCGGAGAGCGGCTGTTTACCGCACCCATATGTACCGGGAAGCACATCACAAACAGTCATGTTACGGAAACCGTGTATCACACACGTTCTATCTCACACGATTTGATTTGGGAAACCGTGTGCCGTATACAATAGAATGGGATAAATAGTTCACCCGACCATTATCATCAGATCCCCATAGTTTCCCCGTCTTCCCCAAATCCCTAAATAGCTTCAAAATCCCTAGCGCCCAAATTCCCTAGCATGGATCTGACATTGGGGAAATGCGGACGAGTGGTGCTAATGGTTTCAGTGCGGCTGCACCGGTTCGTACAGTCACTCTTGGCAGCGCCATTGGCGGCGCAACCATGACGGCGGTCACCGCCGAGCACTTGCCTAAGGTCACCAGGAGGCTGGTGTACTATGGATCCGAATTGTCTTGTCAGGTCCCAATCATTCCTCATCTTTTTAGCATGACACACACACAGGAAATCGATCAAATGCCGGATCGAGAGTTTGACTCCAGGAGACTCCCGCAACATGAGTTCGATTCCAAGTTTTGCGCCACTGAGAAGTACCAAAAGCTGAGTTGTGTGAACGGACACACTCCCGCTCGACGTGTATGCATGGAGGGATTCGACATTGGCAGAAGGTTTCTCGGTTGCCCCTTAGAGGTTAGTGATAAGTTCATCCCTTAAGTTCAGTTAATGCCCCCACTCATCCTGATTATTTAACATTCGCAGGGATATGAGGCTTGTGCCTTTGTTAACTGGCTGGATGATGAATGGCAGGGCAGGGCTCGGAGTGTTCTCACCAAGCTTGCAGAAGATAACGTAAAGCTGAAGAAGAAACTGACTAATCTGTAGTGTACAATCACTACGATGAAGCAAGAAAGATTCAATCACAGGCAACAGATGAAAGCAAGAGACAAGAAGGAACTAGCATGTGTAGTTGTAGTTGCAGCATTAGCCATCTTCTATGCGCTGTTTGCAATGATCATTAGGGGTTTTGTTTGATTATTAATGGCTACATCAATAAGCAGAGCTCATCTATTACTTACCAACTGTCCTATGTTAAATGCTTACTATTTCACACCCATTGTGTTTCATATAAACGTGTGTGTAGTTAAACAATGCATTTAGCGAACCGTGTGAACTCCTAAAATGTACACATGTGAAACATTTGGCATATTGAGAACTGCACAATAGCGGAAATTTAGAGCGACGGACGGGTGCACACAATTGTGGTTGATTATATAGGAATTCTAACCGCCTGCCAAGGCGCCAGTATAATCCGTCACCCACTTCAATAGCCATTCCTCTTGTCTTCACACCACGCTTCAGTTGCCACCATCTTCATCGTCTCGGCCGGCCACTCTACACTTCCACGCACTCTGCAATCTCGCTTTATCGCCGGTAGTTTAATTACGTAGCGCAGCAATGTCGAGCGACAGCGAGGACGACAGCTCCGCCAGTCTGGGGTCAACCACAAAATCATCGCGCTCGTCTTCCTTGAGTCCGGCATGAAGCCCTAACCTCCATTTTATTCGGCTCATGGAAGGGACGCCGCCGCCGGAGTCATCAGACGACGACCAGACGGACGAGGAGCCGCCGAAGGACGAAGAAGACGACAACGATGAGGAGGAGGAATGTTCGTACAAGGAGGAGGACGCTGAGAAGCCTCCGAAGGATGAAGAAGACGACGACGATGATGAGGAGGAGGAATGGTCGAACAAGGAGAACGACGACAAGGACATCAACGACGATGGCGATGAAAATCCAGCGGTCAGCGGCAAGAAACGTCCACGTCAAGACGATGGCGCGGGGCCATCTAACAACAAGAAGAAGAAGTAAAACAGACCGTAATCCTTAAACCTGTTGTCGTTTGCTCATATTTATTCCTTAACTCTGTCTACCTTCTTGATCTCATCGCAAACGGTTAAGAATACAGATTCGTCAGTGATCATTCACAATATCGCACACACTTGGTTTCTTGAATTGTGTGCCATGTCGAGCACACAATTCAGAATAACAAATCATATGCGTTGTCCAGAATTATAGCACACAGTTCTGATTATCGAACTGTTTGCAGCCTATCACACACACCTTGTTACGCCGCACCGTTTGTGTTCTTACGTATCATCGCAAACAGTTCATATGAGGGACCTGTATGCCGTACATCACACACATCTATATTTGATTAACCGTTTGAGCCATTGCGCCTCATCACAAACAGTTCTTAAAAGTCAACTGTCTGCCGTAGATCGCACACACAAATATTTTCTGAATCGTATTTGATGGATCCTACATCGCACACAGTTCGTGTCATTAGCGACGGAGCTTGAACTATACCGTTTGTGATTCATGGATCGCACACAGTTTCGTCGAAGGGTCTCTGATTGCAGTGTCGCGTTAGCAGCATCCCGCAGTAGTGATTGCTTGTTTGTTTGCTTGTGCTCTAATTCATAAAACCCCTCCTACTCTCAGAACTCATCCCCTTGACTCAAATATTTGCCCAATGACCATGCCATGTGTATAGTACCTAAAACTATTTTTATCAAATATTATTTTGGCCAAAAAGCATTTATTCAATTTAGGTTTTCCAAAACCTCTGAATTGAGGTTTATACTACAAATCCTCAAATTGGGTGGATTGTTTTGCCCCAAAGGATTTATTTGGAACCTACTATATATATAACTCCCCAAAACCACAAAATATTATTTTTAAAGATTATTCTATTATTTTATTTAAAGACTTTTTCTTAAGGCCAGAAATGGTCTTTTATAGGGAAAAATTATTTTTTTGCTTTCAAAATATTTGAGAAAAAATAGGGAAACTCAGTGGAAATATATTTTCCATATATAAGAGTTTCAACACATGGTCATGTTCAAAATATTGGACAAAACCTTCCAAAACCATTTCTGCTTAAATCAAGCATTTGAAATATTTCTATAAGAAATATTCTCAAATAAATCCAAGAAAATTCTAGCATGTCACATATGACATATGTGATCATCTTGCCAAATTTCATCTCAATCCCAATTGATTTTGTTCATCAAAATATCCCAAAACCCTCTCTGTCCAGAATCAAATTTGAACAACTTTACATGGTGAAGTTTCTCCTATTGGTCTCAAACTTGGTGTACATGATCTAATTCTCTAATAATGCATCCACACCAAGTGCTGCATCAAGGAGAATAGATCCACTTGCCCAAATTCCCCCAAACACTTTTCTGCTGATTTTAAGAATTGGAAATTCTTGCATTGTCAAGTTTCCCTATTTGGTGCCAAACTTTTTGGGCATGCTCTAATCCCCAAATTATGCCTGTCGGATTTTGGGCTCCGCAAAACCCAAAGAGGTTCGAACTCAGGGGCGTGTGCAAAAATCCCAACCAGCTTCGTCCCCAATCGAAACTCACTCAATCTCGAGGAAGGAGACTAACACGCGAGGATTTACCCAGGTTCGGGCCGCTGCGAAGCGTAAAACCCTACTCCTGCCTTTTGGTGGATTGCCTCACGAGGAGGTTTGTGGACGAACTGGTATAGTGGTGAGCTACCTCGCGAGGGCTCTTGGGTGGTTTCGGATCCCTCCTCTCCTACGGTGCAGCCTAGCCTCTACTTATAATGGCACGGGTCCTCTTCCCTTATCGCACTGGCGGGAAGGGATCCCACAACGGCCAAATTCAAAAGGGGACAGGAGGTACATCTTATCCTGACGAAAGGTGGTCTTCGCCTGCAAAGTAGCTGGCGGTGACGCGGAGGTGGGCTCGGCGGTGACATCCGCCCTGCCGTGCCCGTTGGCCTGGTCTTGTTACACCAGAATGGAAATCTTTGGCGGGACGCCTCAGGAACCTGTGTACGTCCTTGCCTCCTTTGCACCAAAGAGGAAACTATCTTCTCTGTGCGCGATGGTGCTCGCCAGGCTTGACTTGCGTCACTCCCGACCTCGCAAGGCCGGGTGCTGCATAGGGATCTCCGCTCCTCGGGAGGCAGCCTGGGGTGGCCTCCTCTCTTCAGGGGTCTTGGCGCCGTCCTCCTCGCAAGGGCGGGGCTCTCGCGAGGGCCTTACCTTGAGTGAAGCCGCGCCGGACCGTGCTAGTGGTCGAAGTGGGCCATGCCCTGGGCCGCAGGCAGGCAAGTCTGGGTACCCCCGTTCCCAGGACGCCGACAGTAGCCCCCGGGCCCAAGGTGCGCTCAAGTTGGCTTCGGGGCGAAGCCAGAGAAGAAGGCCCGAAGCACCGTGGGCCCCAATCGCCTGCGGGCCAGGCCTGACGAGTGGTGTGCGCTCGGGTGCGGTCGTCTCCGCTCCCGTGTCTCCTCTGCAACTGCCTGAACCAACAAAAAGCCTGACGCCCGGTGCCAAGCCATTATTGCCTTCCTTCTCTGTGCTCTTGCTTCTTCGTCCAGATCCCCATATTCTGCGAGAACTCCTCCAGATCTCAGCGCCGCTCCTTTCTTCCCCTTGCTTTCTTGTTCTCTAGGACCTCTCGATGGCGCCCGCCGGCAAGTCGAAAACCGAAGCTCAAGGCTCTGCCTCTGCTTCCGCCTCGCCGGCGCTTTCGGAGTCCGCCATAGGCAAGGACGGAGACCTCGCCCCGGTGCTTCCGTTGACGGTGGACGGCACCAATGAGTGTGGGCGAACCTTGATATGGTGCGGCATAGCCTGGCTAAGTCAGCCTACCCCTTCTTCCTCCACAGCATCTTCTCCGGGCTCGTTCCGCCCTTCTCAGAGTTCTTCACCGCCATCCTCGAGCACTATGGGATCCAGGCCCTCCATCTCCAACCCAACTCCATCCTGCTCTTGTCCGTCTTCGCCTTTTACTGCGAGGCCTTCGTGGGCGTGAAGCCTTTAGTGGCCCTCTTCCGCCATTTCTTCAGCCTGCGGCTTCATGACGGCGCTCAGTGGTCTGCATGCGTCTCCTTCGTCGCGGTCCAGAGCGGGAACACGCTCCTGAAGGCCGGGAAGAAGGTGGAGAACTTCAGGCATCACTGGGTCTTCTTGGAAGTTAACGGTCTCAACTTCCGCCTGGAGCTTCTGAGTGGGCTGCCGGAGAAGACTCCTGCGTGGGCCTGCGCGAAGCTCACCGACCCCCGGGCCAAGCCCGTCCTGTAGCGGATCTCCCGAGACATCAGCGCCAGGAAGCTGACCGAGGGGATGATAGTGAAGGAGTTCCTAGGCGCAATGCCTCGCGCCGCTCCAGGCTCACTCGAAGCCCATGTGGGACTACCAGGGCAGTGGAGATGGCATTAGGCTTCGATCCGCACGCCTGACCACCGGGGAGCTGAACAGGGCTATGGCGACCCTGCTCAACGGCGACCCCAGGGACCTCCCCGAGGCCTACGCCCCGTTGTACTGCCGCGACGACAAGGCCGACTTGGTCGCCGCCATGCCATCCTTCGACGAGCTGGGGCTCTCCCCGGCCGAGTGCCCTGGCTCCCCAGTGACGGTGTCCTCCGACCACACTGCGGGTGAGGAAGACTCGGAGGAGACCGCGGGTGACGATCTAGAGGAGGTGTCCCCTCCCTCACGGAGCGCGCTCCTCCGCGGCTTTTAAGACGACGACGACGCTGGCAACCCCCTGGATGCAAGTCCTCCGCGATTCGCCAGAGTCCTCAGGGGACCGGGACCCACGCCTCGGGCCGCGCGGACCACTGGCCGGGAGACCTCGAGGAAGCGCGAGGCTGGGCCTCCTCCGGAGCGCCCCCTTCGCGCCAGTGAGACGACTGAGGCGTCCGGCTCGCCCCTGCCCGAACCGCAGCCTGTGGGCGAGGTGGCCACGTCCGGGGCGGGTATGGCTTCCCCGGCCGCGGCCCTTGCGGGCGACGCCTCTGCTTCCCCGCACGGTGGCGCCTCCCTGGAGAAGGGAGAGGGCATTCCCACCTTTGCCGAGGTGGAGAAGAAGAGGAAGTAGGTCGACGTCGAAGAGGAAGCAGCCCTGCTTGGTTTTGGGCCGCTCGCTGGTGGCTCGCGTGCTCATGGTCCCTTTTTTGCTTGGTAACCAGGAGCGCCGCCGTGCTGAAGGTGAAGAAGAAGAAGGCGAGCGTCAAGCCGAAGGTGCCTTCCGACGTGATGCCCGTTCCTGGTGCCCTGCCGACGCCTGATGAGGAGCCAGATGTCGTGGGCGAGGAGGCTCACGGGGTGACTCTCCTTGTCGCGGCCGCGTAGCCCCCGACGCCCGTTGGAGAGGCTGCTTCTGCCCCTGGGGGTGCATCTACGCTACTGCCTAAGAGGCTAGCCCCCGAGGGCCGGTTGGCCGAGGGGCCGTCCATCCTTGCCTTGTCTGAAGTGGTGCCGCAGCCTTTGTTGCCCTCAATCCGCAACGCTCCTGCCTCCCTGGAGGCGGCGCCCGCCGCTGTGCAGATGCCACCTCAGGGCCAGGCCCTGGCGCCTCCGAGTTGTGGTCTTCTTGTTGAGTCAGGCATCCTGGAGGGGGCCTATGCTGCTCTGGATCAGGTCCGGGACGATCTCCGGAGCACCGACGGTCGCCTCATGAAGGAGCGCTTGGGGCTCCTTTCTGGGTGGCTCCAGGCCGACGCCGCTGCCATGGCAGCTTGGAGCCAGGCCGAGGCCGCCGCTGCTGAGAGCAGGAAGGCAACCGCGTCAGCCAAGGCGGCTCGTGACGGGGAGTTGGTCGATGCAGCGTCTACTGTGAAGCACTGCGGTGAAGTGGAGGTTAGCTTGAAGGCT
Source organism: Elymus sibiricus (assembly GCA_039707655.1). Classification (NCBI taxonomy): domain Eukaryota; kingdom Viridiplantae; phylum Streptophyta; class Magnoliopsida; order Poales; family Poaceae; genus Elymus; species Elymus sibiricus. The sequence continues at coordinate 278,284,320 of CM077665.1, forward strand.
CTTCAGGAGGAGAAGACTGCGCTCGCGGAACAGCTCCGCTAGCGGGAGGAAGACCTCAAGATCTGCGAGGCCAAGCTTGCCGACTGCGACTCCGCGCTGTCCAAGGCGATGGCCGACCAAGCCACGGAGCGCGGGCACCTAGATAAGATGAAGGATGAAGTAGCTGCTGAGAAGGCTCAGCTCGACGACAGGGAGAAGGCCCTTGGGGCGGCTGACGAGAGAAAGGCTATGGAGCGCGATGCCCTTCCCTCCGTCGAGCTCAGGCTCTGCCAGGCGCTGCACTCCATCTGCCGGGGGGGATTCGCGGAACCCCTGGTAGCTCCTGAGAGCGGCTTCGCGGGGCTCTCTTCAAAGCTCGCCGAGGTGCTCGAGGGTGCCGTTGCCAGGGTGGAGACCGTCTTGGAGAGTGAGTGCCGCGACCTCTTCTCCGCGGCCGCGACCCACGTCTTCAGCCACCTCCACCTTCGCGATCCGGATTTCGACTTTGGCTCCATGATCCGCCCGGTTGATCCTGGGGTTCGCGCCGCTACGGCGACGGCCGTGAAGGGCGCCGTGGAGGCGCTGATGAAGAAGTTCGCCTGCGTCGCTGTTCCTTCGCCTCCTGTGACTGCGAAGGTCAACGACGATGACGACAGCGGCAGCGATGTTGATGACGAGCTCCCCGTGGTCGGGGCATGCAGCGGTGTCAGCTCCCCCTCCTAGATCCTTTCCTGCAACATTTATCGTGCCTCGCGGAGGCGTTAGATTTGTTTACATTTTCAGAGACATTCAATAATTTGTAATGACTGTTTAAATTGTGTAGTTTCCTTCCTCGCCTAGTTTCCTTCTTGTTTGCTATAGTGCTCTGCGTCGGCAGGGCCCGATCCCGCGCATACCTCAGCCACCATTGGGGCGTCTGGATCACCAGGACGAGACCAAGGGGTGAGGGGCTACGTGACCAGTGAGGCTCCTGAGACGTGATGCTCAGGAGTGCCCCTTGACATACGAGCAGCCCTCATGAAGGGAACATGGCAACGACGGGGTTGATTTGTAGACTTGGAGTGCCTTGATCTCTGCGTCGGCAGGGCCCGATCCCACCCATACCTCCACCGCCGTTGGGGCGTCCGGATCACCAGGACGGGACCAAGGGGTGAGGGGCTACGTGACCAGTGAGGCCCCTGAGTCGCGATGCTCAGGGCCCCCCCTTGACGTACGAGTGGCTCACATACCTTTCCTCGCCAGCTTTCGCCTGAGAGGGACGCGTGAAGACCAGGTATCAGGGACCTGGGGAGGTGGCGCGCGCCAGGCCCAGCCTGAGCGTAGCCCCCGTGCATCCCCATCGCACGGGCATCCTAGGGGAATGCTGCGAGACGGGGCCGTGAGGGGCCGTCCTGAGGTTGGATGCCACCGCTAGGGCGCCTTCAGTTGTTTATCCACCAGCGCGGAGCATAGGGCTTCCACGTTGCGTGGGCATAGCCGCTGAGCGACAGTGTCGTCCGCCAGCGCGGAGCATGGGGCTTCCACTTGGACGTGGGAAGGGGGGGGCTCTGCTCCTGATCCCCCCGGGCGTGTACATCCCATTAAGTTCACATGCGTGGCCTGCACGGTAGAACTGGGAGGTGTATTTGGGCACCCGTGAGCCAGCTCGGGTCTCATGGGGCCCTACCTCAAAGATGGGTTGCGCCTGAATCTTCTGGTGGGAGGCGCCATTGCAATCCCTGTACATTTTTTGGAGAAACCTGCGCCGAATGAATTTCCGGGGGCTATCGCATGAGAAGGCCAAACACCAATGACCCCTAGAGGTGACATGAGCGGGGCCGGCCCGCCAGACAGAGCTCAGCCATTGGATTTGTCGACGCTATAGGGACGGACCCGAGCACAGACGACGTGCCCAGTCTTCTCATGCGACAAACCTGAGGAGGAAACACCCGGCACGCGGCTCCCATGCCGGCAAAACGCTGGCTGTGATGGCATCAGCCGTGCCACGCGCCCTGACTCACCCAATTCCGATTAGCTCATGCAAGGACGAAGCACCAAGGGCCACGGGAGGTGACGTGCACGGGGCTGGCCCGCGAGACAGAGCTCGACCGCTTGGGTTTATCAACGCTGCAGGGACGAACCTGAGCACAGACACCGTGCCAGCCGTTAATCACGAGGCATTCGAAAGCAGGATTGTTAGGGCGCGGCGACATTCATGGTGGCGAGGCACTGAGCATGCAGGTTGGAATACTTAGGAAATTTATCAAATGCATGTGATGTTCTGATACATGCGCAAACGACGCGTCTGCAGGGACGGGCCCTAACTGCCTGAGGATAATGCAGCCCAATGGGCGCCCTCAATCTGAACAAACCAAAAAATTACCTGGTACGAACCAAAAGGTCACTTGGCAGTGGTACCGCTGAAGCGTCGAGGTAGTCGTTGGATCCTGGCCCTCATGCGCCCGACGCCTCCGGAGGCTCGGGGTCCTCGCTAGGACCTGGCACCTCCTCCAGGACCGCGCGGCGACGGGGCACGTTGGGCGCGAGCATGGCCTGGGCGAGGCGCTGGAACGTGACTCCCGCATTCGCCAGGCCGAAGGGCATGCGGATGTAGTTGCACGGATAGACCCCACCGTGGGTGACGCGCAACGGCCAGAAGAGATCCTGGGACGCGGCCCCGTTGATGCCCGGTACGTCGATGCAGACGCACAACATGCTGCCCGGGCCAAGGACGGCGGCCAGCCAGGTGACGCAGGGCGACTCCCGCCTCGCATGGCCTGCGCCTCCTGAAGCTCCCCAATTGCATTGGCGATGAACTCCCGCGAACTTGGCGCCTCGCGCCGTGCTCCTTGCTTGAGCGGGCGCGCGTCAAAGCACGCCTCCATGTTGTGCTCGAGCACCTCCCTCGTCTCACTTGTCAGGTCGGAGGCCTTCCAGACGGAAGCCCCCGAGCCCGACCCGAGGGGGGCGCCGAGCGCGCCTTCCTAGGCGAGAGGGGAAGGGGCCTTGGCTCCGGACAGGGAGCCTGAGGCACCATCCTTGGAGGCCTCCGCCCCCTGACACCCCTTGGAGAGGAGCTGCTTCTTTTTCCTGTGAACATCCTCAGGAGGCAAGATGCCGCCTTCGTCGTCAGAGTTCTCCGCCGCTGCGGCCCGGTAGGCGCGCTCGAGGGAGCAAACGGCGTCCTTCTCATTGCAGGCGACAGTGATGACGCCACCACTCCCCGGCATCTTGAGGATGTTGTAGCCATGGTGAGTCACCACCATGAACTTGGCGAGGGCAGGGTACCCGAGGATCGCATTGTACAGGAGGTGGATGTGGGCGACGTCGAAGTCAATGAGCTCGGTGTGGTAGTTACTTCGCCCGCCAAAGGTGACCGGCAGGCGCACTTGCCCGATGGGGACGGTGGAGCCATCAGTGACCCCTGAGAAAGGCTTGGTTGGCATGAGCTGGTCATAGGGCACTTGGAGCGTCTTGAACGTCTCGATGGAGAGGACATTGAGCCCAGCGCCACTGTCGATGAGGGTCTTGGTGACAAGGACGTTGCTGATGGTTGGCGTGCACAGCATGGGAAGAGTGCCTGCCGCGACCGAGCACCTGAGTTGATCCTTGGAATCGAAGGTGATGGCGCACTGTGACCACTTGAGGGGACGCACGGCCTCAAGCTTGGGAAGAGCCGCATTCACCTCCTGCGAGAATTGCTTGAAGATCCTGTTCGATGCAGGGGCCTGAGCGCCGCCCAGGATGCAAGCGATCGCCCTGGCTTCCTGGAAGACCCCAGCCCCGTCATTCTGCATGTCTTCCTCCTTCCTCCTGGGTGGTGGCGGCAGCGGGGGAAGGCTGGCCTCACGAGGGCAAGCCTCACGAGGTTGGTCGCGACAGGGTCCCTTGCGAGACTCATCGCGCCAGCGGTCCTCCCGAGGCTGGTCGCGCCACTCCTGACGCGGGTCGCGACCGTCCCAGCGGCCTCCACCACGACCATAGCCACGGTCGCCGCGCCCAGGACGATGATCGAAATGCTCTTTGCGGAGCACCCTGAGCTCCTGGCAGTCGTTGGTGTTGTGGCTGTTGGAGCAGTGGAAAATGCAGAATGGTCGTCCACCCCTAGGGGGTTCCTCATCTCGACTGCGCTTCGCCTCAGGTTCCGCCGCCAGCACCGCGGGGGCCTTGCGCTTTGTTTCCTTGGCCTTGGTCTTCTTGTCTTCGGGGTCCGCCTCCGGAAGCTCGAGGAGGGAGAGGCGGTCCTCTTCGGCCTTTGCGCACTTGTTCGCCAGGTTGAACATCTCCAGAGCAGAGCACAGGTTGTCGTGGATGGCGAGCTCTTCCCTCATCCTGAGGTCCCTGACGCCGTCGGTGAACGCCGAGATGATGGCATCATCCGACGCCCTCGGGATCTTGAGGCGGACAGTCGTGAAACGATGTATGTACTTGTGCAAGGTCTCGCCCAGCTGTTGCTTCATGCGGCGCAGGTCAGCCACAGTGAGAGCGCGGTCACGGGTGCCTTGGAAGTTGGCAATGAAGCGCTCGCGAAGCACGTCCCAGGAGGTGATTGACCCCTCCGGGAGGTTGAGGAGCCAGGAGAGCGCACCACCTTTGAGGGCCATAGGGAACCAGCTCGCCATGACCTTGTTGTCTCCACCGGCCGCCTGGATGCTCAGCGAGTAGAGCTGTAGGAACTCGGTGGGATCTGGGGTGCCATCGTAGCGAGGAGGTAGGTCGGGCTTGAACTTGCCGGGCCATGCGACCGGATGCAGCTCCGGGACGATGGCGTGGCAACCCACTGGACCCGCGGGTGCCGCGCACACGGGAGGGGCCCGGTCTTGGTGTTCTTGCGCAGCTGCCTCCAGGGGCGCCCGATCGTGACGCTGGTGCAGCGGTGCAGGGAGCGTGCGCGCGTCTGTGCGTGGCCGGGGCACCACCTGGCAGCTTACTTCATCCCTCGCCCTCGCCGGGGGCCCGCGCGGCGGGTCGCGCGGGTGTGCTTCATGCCTGGGGTCTGGGTCGGCGCCGCGCTGGGGAGGAGGAGGTGGAGCACCATGGGCCACGTCGCCCGCCAGAGAGGGCGGGGGACGGAGCGACTAGGAGAATGCCGGGGCATCGTCGGAAGCGCTGACGAGCTCCACGATGCGGCCGAGCCAGTCATTGTAGCGGTTGGGTGGAGGGCGGTAGCGCAGCAACTTGCGTGCCATGAGCAGTCCGGCCGACCCGCGTGCCTGCCCGGGGCGAGCGTGAGAGGACGACCCAGTAGCTGGAAGGATGGACGGGGTGGCAGTGCGGCCATCGTGCCGTGCGGTGACCGGCTGCGACAAGTCTTGCTGCTCGTGGGCGCCTGAGCACGTGGCGGCGTCGGCTGCGGGAGAGGCGGATCGACATGCGGCGGTGTGGCCCACTGGCTCTGGCTGGGCGACACGAGCAGCCCGGCGCTCAGCGCGGGCTCGGCGAGCGTCAGCCATCGACGGTGAGCAGAGAGGAAGCAGAGCTGGAAGAGAGACTTCGACACGCCCCCTACCTGGCGCGCCAAATGTCGGATTTCGGGCTCCGCAAAACCCAAAGAGGATCGAACTCAGGGGCGTGTGCGAAGATCCCAACCATCTTCGGCCCCAATCAAAACTCACTCAATCTCGAGGAAGGAGACTAACACGCGAGGATTTACCCAGGTTCGGGCCGCTGCGAAGAGTAAAACCCTACTCCTACCTTTTTGTGGATTGCCTCACGAGGAGGTTTGTGGACGAACTGGTACAGTGGTGAGCTACCTCACGAGGGCTCTCGGGTGGTTTCGGATCCCTCCTATCCTACGGTGCAGCCTAGCCTCTATTTATAATGGCATGGGTCCTCTTCCCTTATCGCACTGGCGGGAAGGGATCCCACAACGGCCAAATTCGAAAGGGGACAGGAGGTACATCTTATCCCGACGAAAGGTGGTCTTCGTCTGCAAAGTAGCTGGCGGTGACGCGGAGGTGGGCTCGGCGGTGACATCCACCCTGCCGTGCCTGTTGGCCTAGTATTGTTACACCAGAATGGAAACCTTTGGTGGGACGCCTCGGGAACCTGCGTACGTCCTTGCCTCCTTTGCACCAAAGAGGAAACTGTCTTCTCTGTGCGCGCTGGTGCTCGCCAGGCTTAACTTGCGTCACTCCCGACCTCGCGAGGCCGGGTGCTGCATGGGGATCTCCGCTCCTCGGGAGGCAGCCTGGGGTGGCCTCCTCTCTTCCGGGGTCTTGGCGCCATCCTCCTCGCGAGGGCGGGGCTCTCGCGAGGGCCTTGCCTTGAGTGAAGCCGCGCCGGGCCGTGCTAGTGGTCGAAGTGGGCCATGCCCTGGGCTGCAGGCAGGCAAGTCTGGGTACCCCCGTTCCCAGGACGCCGACAATGCCACCACACTAACTGGTGCATCAAGGAGAATAGTTTTGCTTCGCTAGATCTAAGCAACTCCATTTCTGCCCATTTCTAGGGTTTGAAACTTTTACATTGGACACTTTCTCTAAATGAGGTCAAAATTGTGATCAAGCTCATTTAGTCCTATTTCTCAATCCTGTTAAATCTCATGTCAATACATCATCTTAGCTAGCTCAAACACCTACTGCAACAATTTTGTGATTAATGATTGGAGCACCATATGAGCTCTCCTTGGGCCTAAAATTTTACCACAGCTTCACCTAGACACCTTCTACCTCCAGCAAGAAATCCATGGCGTCAGATTAATTATTGATGGGGTAAAAACCCCATTTTCACCTCTGGACAGCACTGGCAGGAGCTTTCTCTCCACTCTTCTCTTATTCTTAGTGGAACCTCAGGACATCCAAGGCCAGTAGGACTTTGTTTATACTCTCCTAGATACCCTAGACACCAATGGCCGCGCCCTACATGCCAAATGCGTGCATGGGCATGCAAAGTTCGCGCTCTGGAGCACGCTACAGTGCTCCCCCGCACTGTAGCTTGCCCAATCCGAGCCTCCCGACAGCCTTGGGCCTCGGGGTGGTGTCTCCCGAGGTCTCCTCGACGTCCTCAACACGTCGAGTGGTCGGCCCTCTCCTCCCTCACTCTCCTCTCTCCTCTGTAGAGCTCATCGAGCGCGGCCATGGACTTGGTCTATGGTGCGCCTCGGCCAGGCTATATAAGCCGGCCCCGAGCGCCCCTCATAGCTCTCTTCACCCCCTCTGCCTCCGTTGAAGCCCCTGGACCGGCTCCTCGACCCCCCTGTGCCCCTCCCACCATTTCCATGGCCGAAGCCCGCCAGTGGCCTCCGCCCCAATTCGGGCGGCCCGGAGCTTCTCTTCTCTCCTTGGCTAACCCAGCGCCTTCCCCAACCACATTGAAGCCCCCCTCGCCTCCGTCCTCCCTCAGGACGACGGGTGCCCGAAGCCAGCAACGCCCGACGGCCCCCCTCCGCGGCCATCATAGCTGGCACTGCTGTGGCCCTCCCTCGCGGGCGCACAGAGCCGGGATAGGCACGGCACGGCCGCCTGAGCTCGCCGGCGAGCGCGGCATCACCGGGAGTGGCTGGAGGAGCGGGTGCCAGCGCGGGATCGACCTCTCCTGCCCATATGATCGAGCGGGAGAAGGCAGAAGGACTTGCCAGCGGGTCCCGCTGGTCGGCTAGCCAATGGGGGCTGGGCCACTGGCAGGTGGCGGCCGGCTCCTGTTAAGTGGAGGCGCCCTCGGGCAAGTCGTCTCCCTGCGATGGAGGCGCACCAACCAAAATACGCCTTCGGCGTCGCCCCTGAGCCACCCGGCCATGCAGATGGGCGAGCCCACTTCCTATCTAGCGCCCTGCGCGCATTATAGCCCATCTGGTATAACCCCTTTTTCTTTTCTTTTATTATTTCTCACAAACTAAATAATTCATAGAAAAATCATTTGAACTCCAAATCAATTGATTCAAATTCCTACAGATTCCTAAAATTATTTCCTAACCAAATATGTGCATTGCACATTTTTCCAGAAAACTTTTCTGTTAAGTTCAAATTCAAATTTGAACCATGTAGAACCCCACTTTGCAGATTCCTAGGGAATTCTTCTGCACTCCAAATGGAGTGATTCAAAATTCCAGAGGCTCTAAAAATCATGCCCTATTTATCTAAGTCAGGTTCAACATTTTTACCATGCACCAATTCTCTTGGACCAAATAAATAGCCCCTTTTTCCATTATTCCACCTTCGGAAAATCATAGGAAATTCATCCAAACTTCAAATCTAGTGAAACCAATTCCTAAATGTTTCTAAGATCATGCCCTATTTGTTGGGTCCATCCACTCATTTTTACAAAAATGTTTTCTGTGGACACCTTATAGGATCTTCATTTCCACCATTCAAAACTCCCCCTTGACCCACATCCAATAAAACCTCCTTGGTTATTTTCTCATGACCAGAGGTGTCCAAGAAAAATAAAACTCCTATTTATAGAGCACTTTTATTTCTCTGCTTGTTGTGTTCCTTATTGCGGTTGTTTCCGACAATAGTTGACGAAGTAGACGAAGTGCTCGGAGTGAACAAGAAGCGTGTGAAGACCTCAAAGACTTGGATAAGCTAGGCAAGCAGCCCTTTGACCATGTCTAAGAAACCATTTTATTTGCATGGCATATAGCACTTATTTTCGATATGATGATCATGATGCTATGGTGACCACCTTTATGGGTTGTCTCCGATACTTTTACCGTTGATACTTGCACTGATCATGACCCTACCTTCCTATGAGGGTTGTGCGTGTGGGAAGTAGTTAGGATGCTATGTAGTTGCTACGCAAATGGGATGGGAATATGCATGGTGGCGGAAAGGAAATATTTCAAAGACTTTTCGGAAAACCCCGTCGGGTGCCACTAATGCCCGAGGGAGATGATGTTGAGCTAGGTAACTACTTGATAAAGAAGTGGTGTACCGAGGCAAGTTGAGTGTGTGTGTGTTTTCGAAAACGGATTAGATATAAGATTTGTCGACCGTCCCAACCTTACATGTACAACCACTCTACCCCTATATGTGAAGGGGCTTTGTTGACTACTTTGGTCAGAGCTGACAGAGAGCCCGCATTACTAGTGGCGGGAGTGACGTGGTCACTCTCGATACGGGGTCGTGCCTGGTAGGGCGACCATGCATTGTCTTTACAAGCACCGGGCACACCGTTGTTTTCCTTCATGGATGGTACTATGTTGAGCGATGCTCGTGTTTTGTACATCATGCAGACATGGACCAACGAGTGGACTCTTTGTTTAGTGTCGCTAGGGGAAAGGCATTGTTCGGGTGCTTACCTCGGGTATGTAATATACCGCGAGTCGTGGATGAGACAGAAGTTCCCCGAGTCTTGTGGTTAAAGTGTGCAACCTCTGCAGAGTGTAAAACTATTCGAACAGTCGTGTCCACTGTCAAGGACAGTTGGGTGGTGCTTCTTAGACTATGTCCAGATAATTTCACAGACTTGGTGTGCGTGTGTGTGGAAGAAAGATGGTACTCTAGCTAAGTCAGATGACTTGGCATGATGATTGAACATGAGATGTTCACCCCTGCTTATATTGATATTTGTAACTTTTTCATATGGATATCTGTGACCTATTGATGCATGCTTTTACAAGTTAACTGATCATGTCATTGCACTCAAAATTAGCTTTTTGCAAATTTACCTATTTAGTGCTATATCATGCATGGTTATACCTTGTTCCAATACATGGGTTGCTTGCGAGTACATTCAAAGTACTCATTGGCTTGCCACTGATTATTTTATTAGCCAGGCATGAAAGAACAGGATAAGATGAAGAATACCTTGGTGACGAACATGCGAGCTAGGACGTTTCCCACTCAGAATGCCTGTAGGGTTGAGGCAGATGGCATGGGTTCACGCTATCGTTGAAGATTTCCGCTGCAAGTTTATGAAGACTTGGCCATAAAGGCCATATTTGAGTAAAACAGTACGTAATGGATGTAAGACTCTTGTTATTCAGTTTCTGTGTGTTCAGTGAGCATTGATCTCTGGGATCACTATGCATGTACATTCGGTGATCACGACTCATGAGTCGGGGTCCCCACACGCTATCGTTTTGGATATATGCATTAGAGATAGCCGCATTCACATTAAATAGGGCACCATCTAAATCCATTGAGACGACACCGTATGAACTTTGGTTTGGCAAGAAACCTAAGCCGTCGTTTCTTAAAGTTTGGGGATGCGAGGCTTATGTCAAAAGGCTTCAGCCTGATAAGCTCGAACCCAAAGTGGAGAAGTGCATCTTCATAGGATACCCTAAAGAAACAATTGGGTATACCTTCTACCACAGATCCGAAGGCAAGATCTTTGTTGCCAAGAATGGATCCCTTCTAGAGGAGTTTCTCTCGAAAGAAGTGAGTGGGAGGAAAGTAGAACTTGATGAGGTAATTGTACCATCTCTCGAATTGGAAAGTAGCACGTCAGAGAAAACCGTTCCCGTGATGCCTACACCAACAAGAGAGGAAGCAAATGATAAAGATCATGAAACTTCAGATCAAGTTACTACTGAACCACCTAGGTCAACCAGGGCATGTTCCGCACCAGAGTGGTTCGAAAATCCTGTCCTGAAAGTCATGTTGTTAGACAACGGCGAACCTGCAACCTATGAAGAAGCTATGATGAGCCCAGATTCCGACAAATAGCTTGAGGCCATGAAATCTGAGATAGGATCCATGTATGAGAACAAAGTGTGGACTTTGGTGGACTTGCCCGGTGATCGGCAAGCCATTGAGAATAAATGGATCTTCAAGAGGAAGCCGGACGCTGATGGTAATATCACTGTCTACAAAGCTCAACTTGTCACAAAAGGTTTTCGACAAGTTCAAGGGGTTGACTACGATGAGACTTTCTCACCCAAGCGATGCTTAAGTCTGTGAGAATCATGTTAGCAATTGCCGCATTTAATGATTATGAAATCCGGCAAATGGACGTCAAAACAGCATTCCTTAACGGATTCCTTAAAGAAGAGTTGTATATGATGCAACCAGAAGGTTTTGTCGATCCTAAGGGTGCTAACAAAGTGTGCAAGATCCAACGATCCATCTATGGACTATGCAAGCATCTCGGAGTTGGAATATACGCTTTGATGAGGTGATCAAAGCATTTGGTTTTACATAGACTAACGGAGAAGCCTGTATTTACAAGAAAGTGAGTTGGAGCTCTGTAGAATTTCTAATATTATATGTGGATGATATATTGTTGATTGGAAATGATATAGAATTTCTGGATAGCATAAAAGGATACTTGAATAAGAATTTTTTAATGAAAGACCTCGGTGAAGCTGCTTATATATTAGGCATCAAGATCTACAGGGATAGATCGAGACGCTTAATAGGACTTTCACAAAGCACATACCTTGACAAAGTCCTGAAGAAGTTCAAAATGGACCAGTCAAAGAAAGGGTTCTTGCCTGTGTTGCAAGGTGTGAAATTGAGTCAGACTCAAAGCCCGACCACGGCAGAAGATAGAGAGAGAATGAAAGTCATTCCCTATGCCTCGGCCATAGGTTCTACCATGTTGTGTACCAGACCTGATGTGTGCCTTGCCATAAGTTTGGCAAGGGGGTACAAGAGTGATCCAGGAGTGGATCACTGGACAGCGGGAAAAATTATCCTTAGTAACTGGAGGACTAAGGAAATGTTTCTCGATTATGGAGGTGATAAAGAGTTTGTTGTAAAGGGTTACGTCGATGCAAGCTTTCACACCGATCCGGATGACTCTGAGTAGCAAACCGGATACGTATAGTGGAGTAGACATTTCGAATAGCTCCAAGTGGGGCCTAGTAGCAGCATCTACAATATGACATAGAGATTTGCAAAGTATACACGGATCTGAATGTTGCAGACCCGTTGACTAAAACCTCTCTCACAAGCAAAACATGATCAAAACCCAGAACTCATTGGGTGTTAATCACATGGTGATGTGAACTAGATTATTGACTCTAGTGCAAGTGGGAGACTGTTGGAAATATGACCTAGAGGCAATAATAAAGTGGTTATTATTATATTTCCTTAATCATGATAAAGGTTTATTATTCATGCTAGAATTGTATTGACCAGAAACTTAAATACATGTGTGGATACATAGACAACACTATGTCCCTAGTGAGCCTCTACAAGACTAGCTCGTTGATCAAAGATGGTCAAGGTTTCCTAACCATAGACATGAGTTGTCATTTGATAACTGGATCACATCATTAGGAGAATGATGTGATGGACAAGACCCATCCGTTAGCATAGCATATGATCGTTCAGTTTATTGCTACTGCTTTCTTATTTGTCAAATACATGTTTCTTCGACCATGAGATGGTGCAACTCCCGGACTCCGGAGGAATGCCTTGTGTGTATCAAACGTCACAACGTAACTGGGTGATCATAAAGGTACTCTACAGGTATCTCCAAAGGTGTCTGTTGAGTTGACATGGATCGAGATTGGGATTTCTCACTCCGTATGACGGAGAGGTATCTCTGGGCCCTCTCGGTAATACAGCATCACAAGAACCTTGCAAGCAAAGTGACTAAGGAGTTAGTTACGGGATGATGTATTGCAGACCAAGTAAAGAGACTTGTCAGTAACGAGATTGAACTAGGTATTGAGATACCGATGATCGAACCTCGGGCAAGTAACATACCGATAGACAAAGGGAACTACGTATGTTGTCATAAAGGTTCGACCGATAAAGATCTTCGTAGAATATGTATGAACAAATAAGTACATCCATGTCCCTCTATTGGTTATTGACCGGAGAGGCGTCTCGGTCATGTCTGCATCATTCTCGAACCCGTAGGGTCCGCATGCTTAACGTTCGTTGACGATATAGTATTATATGAGTTATGTATGTTGGCGACCAAATGTTGTTCGGAGTACCATATGAGATCATGGGAATAACGAGGAGCTCCGGAATGGTTCGAAGGTAAAGATTGATATATTGGATGATAATATTTGGTCTCCAGAAGGGTTCCGGAATTCACCGGAAGAGTTTCGGATGTTTCCAGAAATGTTCTGGTGCGAGGAGACTTTGGTTGGGCCAAGGGGTAAGGCCCACGAGGCTTTAGGTCGGTGCAAAAGGAAGTTTTGCGGAGGTCGGGGACCAAACGCCAGGGACCCTGGCGTCTGGCCCTGGGCACCGAGGACCGTGGCGTCTGGTGCGGGAATCCGGGAAGGACTCTTCCTTGCATTCCAAACCGACTTTGGGGAGGCCCTCTCCCCAAGTTACGACCCCAAGGCTCAACATATAAATAGAGGAGCAGGGCTAGCCCCTAGAACACAAGTTTTAGAGCCTCCTCTAGTTGATCTAGTTCTAGTTCTAGTTGGTCCTAGTTGACTAATTAGAGCTAGCCCTAGCTACCTCTAAACCTCATAATTAGAAGCCCGGTGTGGTTCTAATCTCCTTCCTCTAGTTCATCCTCCGCTCCAAATCCGTTGTGCTTGGCGAAGCCCTGTGAAAATAGTTTCACCACCACCGACACCATGCCGTCGTGCTGCCAGAACTCATCTACTACTTCGCCCGTCTTGCTGGATCAAGAAGGCGAGGACGTTATCGAGCTGAATGTGTGTTGAACGCGGAGGTGTCATGCGTTTGGTGCTTGATCGGAACGGATCGTGGAGGTGTATGACTACATCAATCGCGTTGATAAACGCTTCCGCTTAGCGATCTACAAGGGTATGTAGAAGCTCTCTCCCTCTCGTAGCTATGCATTTCCATGGATAGATCTTGCATGTGCGTAGAAATTTTTTGTTTTTCATGCAACGTTACCGAACAGTATGCACAGAAAACAACGCCCCCCAGAGTAAATGACGACATTCCATAGGGTAGTCCCACTCATATGGGCGGTCGTATGGATCTATGGCGGCCATAAGCTGCCCGAGCGAAGAGGTATTTTTCTCCCATCTCTTTTCTTCTCCGAATCCTACCACAACTTTGCCCGATCTCCATACTCACTCGATTTCAGTTCAAATCCTTCCATGTGGACAATCTACGATAAATTTCTCATTCGATCCCCTACTTATTTTTTGAGAATCCGTGTTCTACGTGCCTAGCATTACCATGTATAGGGTATGCGTATTTTTGATTCAAATCTTGAGTTTGACTTGGATTTGTTGATGTTTTAGAGGAGTATGATGTTGTGATTGCTATAGGATCAATATTGTATCATTGTATTGGACTGAAAAGGTATTTTGTAGATGTTCACGAGGAGGTTCACACGTGTTGCTCACGGTGATGCACCAGGTTCATCCGCGAGTGCCACACAACAACAATAATTTTTCATGCAGGGGATCGTCTTCACCAACCGTGAAGCAATGAGGAAATACAAGAAGCTTCATGCAAGGAAGATGAAGACCAAGAAATGGGCTTGCGAAACAAACTAGGTTTCGATAACGATTTCAATTTGCTTTGTGATAATTCCGGGTTGCATCATTTTGTTTATCAGGGATGTGATATATATGAAATCATGACACTTGAGTTTCTTAGCACTCTCTTGCATAATGTTGGTTTGGTGCCAAATGCATATGAGGAAGAACGGATCACTTTCCGTATGATGGACCAAGACTTTCCACATCACTCTAGATGAGTGGTGTAATCACTTTGGCTTCACCAACAATGATGATGACATCCGATATGTTTATGATTTTTTGGACTTGCATCGGAGGCACTCCTTCTATAAGATGAGTTACCATGGTTCCAAACAAAGGGCCAATTGAAAGTCCTGCTATTCAATATTTCTATTATGTTATTACTAACTCATTGCACGCATGAGGAGAAGTTTCTAAGGTGAATGATGAGAATATGCTAATTCTTAGGAAAACAACTAACCTTAACAATTGTTATTCGCCCAAATTAGGGGCAATACTTTTGCTACACCTCGTGCACCAAGCAAATCATGGAGAAGGAGACATCACATGTGGAGGAGTTATAACCATGTTGCCCAACTCCCTTGGCCTCAATTACAACCATCTCTGCCCCATTGTTAGTAACAACCTTGTTAATATTTGAGTTCTTCTAGCACTGGAATGGTAGTAGTTCGCCATGGTCGTCACTGCATTCAAATTCCTGGAGTTGGGTACTTGCTGCCTAGTCCTATGCCTAACTATTTCTCCATATAAAATGGGCAATTGCATTAGGTTGCACATGAAGGAGATGCAACTTTTGACCAAGACGGCCCATAACCCGAACAAAATTATGAAGAAGAACTAGCCCCCGACAGAGAAGAAGAGCAGCCCCAAGAGGAGCAGCAGCAACATGAAGCCTACACCACCTACTTGAACCTCTACAATCTTCAGGGCTCCATCAATGATATGAACAACCTTGCTAAGCCCCTTTGAGACACGTTCGCCTACATGAACACAAGTTTCTCCAGCTGGAGCCAAGGATGGGCTCCTGAACAACCCGCCACAATGATCTTGCTGACTCTAGCTTGCAAAAGCCTAAGCTTGGGGGAGGTCACTAACACATCTACATCAAGATGTGGTGGTCTTATTTGAATAAATTGTAACGAGGTTGTACTTCAGTTCGTTTAGATTCAAACACTCATGTTGGTTTGTTCCAACACTTTGCTTTTTATTTGCTTTTGTTCTTCTTTTTGCCGTTGTGATTTTTTCATTTGCAAGTTAGTTTTCAAAAACCCCAAAAACCAAAAATATAATAAGTTTTGTTGTGTTCTATTGTTTTGCCCATTGGAGTTCATTTGCATTCTTGTTTTTATTTCAGAGGAGTTGATCTATGCTGGACAACGGGGAATGCAAGCTTAAGGAAGAGAAGTGTGTACATTCATGACCGTGAAGGTATGTCCTACGGTTCCCGTCTTTTGTACTTGAAATGCTTAGAATAGATGTAGTAGTAGTATGTGTGATGTGTGGAAGAGGGGGTAAGTCTTCATAATTAAAACAAAGGTTTTGTTCTAGTAGCTGAAATAGTTTTGTAGACTTTGTTCTATTTAATTTAGAAAATATAACCAAGACTTGAGATGGAACAATTTTAAAAGAAAGTGATCTTAACCAAGAATAACCATGCACAAGAGAAAGTCTTCGGGACTTGGGTGTTGAAAGTTTTTGTAGAGAAGATGATGCTAGAGATACTCAACCCCATATTGATAATTTTAGTAGACTCGATATCACTTGTCTAAAGGAACGTAGTGTAAGGGTGAATGGCATTATGCCAAAAATCTATGTTGTATCTCCTACATGACGCTCCGGCTTCTCACTGGTGTCATGGACCTGCTACTATATGCACGTGTACATGTGTAAATGTGGCTTCGTCTCCTTTCTTGATGTTATGCTGAGAACTCAGCTAGCCAATGAACGATCCACCAGAGTTTCAGCTTAGATTTTGGATATGAGTTTGTTACCGTACGCAATGGCAACACTATCGAATATTATTCAGCTTTCTATTGAGTGTGTGTTTATCTGGTAAATACCAGGAACCAATCACCAGGGCTCGAAAGAGATAAACATAGTGGTCCATAGTTCCCCAAAATTTAGCCACTGCAAAACCTTATGCATGATCAATTTTTCGTCATAATCCTATCACGTGACAACGAAAGTTTCAACAAAGATTGAAACAAAGTTCTTGAGAGATAATCATAGGTGTGTTTACAAGGTTACTCTAGAGTCATGTTGTCTTTACATACCTTTCACTCCTTAATTTATGTTTTCATGGCTCAATCAAAGCAAAACTCGTCCATGCATTCCCGAGAAGCAAGTGTTAACCAGAGGAAATAGAATTAAGTGTTGCAAAGTTGTTTTATCTAGTTGAATAAAAACTTTGAGTTGATTATCTCTTCTTCACTAACACTTGCATAATAACCATGCCACTGCTACAACTACTCCAAGTTTTCAGGTCAAGAAGCGGAGGGCTATCTAGGTGTACTAATCGTAAGTGAACCAAAACCCTCTCATTAATTCGGTTTATAGAACTGAGTTCCTAATGATTTGGATTTCTCTCTATGTTGCTCGAGGATGGTCAAGTTTAAGCTTGGGGGAGTTGATGAGTGTTATTTTTACACTCCCCTAACCCAAGTTTAAACTGATTTTTTTCATTAAACCCGAGATATTCGCTCCGGAATTGCCATTGATGACTAAAGAATACATAGGATTCCAAATATCATATTGTTATTTTGTTTCCACAGGAAAAGGGCTATTTATGGACGAAATCAGGAAAAAATGAGTAAAGAGGCGATAGAAGAGATCAAATGGGAGGCACACTAGAGGAAGCAGATCAAAAGACGACATTCCATGCGACCCCATCCACTCGTATGAGCGGTCATATGGCGTTGAAACCGGGGCTCCTCGTCCACCTGAACAACCTTTATAAAGGGGTCGACCCCAAATGGATAACAGAACATCGCAGAAAGCGACCGCAAAAAACAGTCACCACATTTCCCATCTTCATCAACCCTAGTCGGCGTCATCTCCATCTCCATAGAGACAACCTCCATCTCCACCATAGTTCTCAGCCATCTAGTCATACTTGTAATCTTGTAGCACACACAACATCTATTGTAAGATATATTATCCATCAATCTAGCTTCATGATGTGTTCTATGATGTATTGTTCTTATGATTTGATCTCCATGTGTGACTACTCCGGTAAGGTATGAGTTGAGGCAAGAGCCTTGCAACCTCATGTATTTGTTGTGGCGATCAACGGAAGTGCTTTTAATTAACGTCTTCTGTGTGTGAAATAAAATTCTTCGGTAGATGTCTCTTGTCTTGTTCGCGTTCTTCATCCATGTAGGTACCCAGCATCATGGAGAGCGAGCCACGAGGAGGCTAAGGGAAGGGAGATTATGAAGCTTTATTATGAACACCAGTGATAGAAAAGTTTAGTACGATAACACAAATCAAATCCATGGGGATTTTAGGAGGTGTAGTCATTAAACTCCTAATGCTTTTGTCTGATTAGAGCAATCTTAATTATCAAGGCAACCCCGCACGACGGATTAGGCCCTTGGTTGGACAACTGACTCTTGTTGCAGGAAGTGCGCTGGTCAAGATGTAATTTGGACACATCCCCCACTTTGGTTCTTTACAAGCACATCCCGGTGAGTGACTTCCAATGCACAAATTAAGATCATATTTGGTCCCTGTACAAATATATGGTTGTAAGCATTAAGACCTCATACCCATGCCTATATTTCTTATAAGTGTTTTTTGTGTGTCAGTTTGATTTACAATCCGTTCAAAAGATGGAATTAATCCTTTAGCAAAAGCTTGTTTGATACCCTAGCTTAAATGGCACGGTCCTCCCGTGGGCGACAACTCAAGGTCACCTTTGGGGGAAAAAGCGAGAATCCTTTCTGCTCCATTTTGATCACCAAAAGAAGTAATTAAGAGTCAATACCGAGCCAGTGGGAATGACCTTGTTGTGATATTTGGGAAGTACCCAAATTATGTCACGATGTTTGCACAAGCCTAGCTATCACCCGTATGCAAAACACTCCGTTTATTAAATGAATGGAGATATTTTATAAGTATATGCCAAACGAAACGGTTATCTTGGGCTGAATTCTATGGTCTCAAATTGTCTAGTGAGTTTGTTTGCTACCCGAACCTTTAAATATGCAAGGAGTAGTAGCCGGTCTAAATAATAAATGTTTGCAAATAAAAACTTGTTGGGCCAAAGCCACCTAGTGCACAATCATGGCCTACATTTGCTCCACCGCCCTTACTCTCAGATCAGAGCCATCAGATCACCATCCAACAGATCGGTGCAAACCACCCAAAGCCACCTCTAGAATATATAGATCCTCTATTTGTAAGCAATCTCTCACTCTTCTAGGTTTTGCCCCTCTCATTTTGCAGTCACACCCCTCCTCTAGCCTCCACATCCTTTCCAAATCCCGAAACCATAGCCAACCCACATTTTTGGCCATCGAATCATGATCAGATGGCCCAGATCACACTCACCATCCCACTCGAACATGTCCACCACCGCTCTCAGCTGTCTACGCCCACACCAGCACCCTCCTTGCATCATAGAACCAGCGGCCGAGCACCCAAGAGCTACCATGCCTTTGGCCTCCACTGCCAGAACCCGAGGTTGCCACACATGTGCTTGCCGCAATGGCCTAGACGGTCAGTGTGTCAGCATGTGAGCCTTGTGCCTCATCGTGGACGTTTGTTATCGGGTGATGTGTCGCGGGTGTTGGTTTTGGTTGCACCTTTGCACGAGCCGGGCCCGCCTCTCAGCGTCATTTTGCCCCGAACTGGTTGAATCAATCATGTCGGTAGGGCACAGATGTCTTTTCAGCATCGCTAGACTGATGGGAGACGTGAGTGAGTCAACGAGACCAGGGGAAAACGATAGTCCTGTCGCTCACTTGACAGTTTTCCCGAGGGATTTCTATTTGCTCGGCTGTTTGTTTGCACCGGTTATGGTTGCGTCGCTTGCGCGAGCCAGGCTATGCCATGGGTGGGTTCATTCGCACCAGTCGATCGCATCGGTCAGGTCTTGCTGGTCAGCTTTTGCCGCTCAGACCATGCCGGGCAAGTTCATGCTCACACAAGTGTTTGTTCCAGGATTGGACGTGCAACATCGGTTCGCATGCGCTTCTTAAAAGCTCTTTCTTTTCGTCATCCTCTTTCACTTTTCTACTTCCATCCATATCAGCTCTTTCTTACTTCTCTCCCATTGAATGCTGGGAGTTCACCAGTTCTTTTTTTGCTTGTCCTTCGTGTAGCTTGAGTGCAGCGTTCATTTTTGTGCGCACAACCCTCATCATCCATTCGAGGTAGCTGAGGCCTTACAAAGTGTTCTTGGCTTCACCGAGAAAGGCCCAGTATGGCGATGTGGTACCTATGGCCTGCTGAGGCATGCGGAGGTCCCATCGTACTTTTTCTTGTGCTTTATCTCTATAGGTATTGTGATGTCCTTTGCTTGCAGTGGGTTCTGGATCACTGTATTTCAAGGTGTGTTTTGTTTCTTGGGTCATTTTCGTGTGCTCTATTTCCTGAGGCTGGTGTGGACTAATCCTTGGTTCTTCAGTAGGTTTTATTTCCTCATCTCGCTTAGAGGTATTGGTATTTTTTGGCATTTGGTTGGACACGCCATCCATACGTCCTCCTTGTTCGCTGTGTCGAAGTTTGCTTGGTTGATTTTCATGTGTAGTGTAGTTGGACCTGTTGGTGTTGTCTGATGGAATTATTGTGCCCGGATTGGAGATCGAGGTTGATGTCGTACAACGTTGCCTATTAGGCATAGACGTGTGGTTGGTTTTGGCGTTGATTGTTAGTGGGGAAAGGATAGGATGGGTATTTAGTTCTACATGCGATTAGGGAATCCGGGGTAAGGGTTAGGAAAGCAGTGTCAATCACTGCCATGTCAATCATTTTTTATGCCATCGCAGCGTGTGCTACTACATGCTATGAACATTCAACCCTTCGTGCCTCGTTGGCGGGAGGAACGCAGATGCAACACAAATGATGACTTCTCTGGGCAGCAGATGGACCCATCCTCTTAACATCGAGAAACCTGGATGGATGGCTCTCGTGGTTGGCTTGCATCTCAACATGGACAGGATAAGCACCTGCACATTTGCGTAAATCAGGCTCTGAATTTTCTATTTTCTGGTGCCTGACCGGAATCTGTGCGGCATCGTGTGTGTGGTTGAGCTATTGCACTAGAATTAATATACCCACGATGTGCGTTATGTATAACTCCATGCGCCTTCACACTGTGGACATTGCAAATTGCGTGACAGATACAAGAGTGAGCTGAAGCGAGCTGAGCAAGGCGGCCATTGGACTTCTTATTTCATGTCTACCCATGGCATGCCACATCGCCTAAGTAGAGCATGGGGGCGTTCCCGGCATGACATGTTGTCTGGGCAGACCATTGCTCTGCTCGTGGCCAGGTACACTCTTGGACTAAAATACAATGGTGATGATGATGACGAGCAACTGAATGAAGAACGCTAGGCACATCAGTTAAGCATAGGCTTAAAAAATCTGACCAATGTTTGGTTGTATGATGTGTGCTGGCCAGGTACGGAGAGAGGAGTGCAGTGTCCTTTGTTGATCAGGCGGCGTCGAGAGAGATGGTTTCTTATGTGCATCGATGGGTAGGCTCCGCTCAACTTGAAATGGCGCGAGGCTCCTTTCAGCTTGCATTGCAGTGCGTGATGATCAAGCCATAAAGCTCTTATCAATGTTCAGGTTGCTCCACAAAGCCGTTGTTATTTATGTAAAACCTAATAATTAGGCTTGCTTTCCAATGCTTGATTGAGATTTATGATGGGGGTGTATTGGTTGTTCTTAATTTTTTGTATTTGGTCTCAGACCATGTACCCATACATGTATTTCTTCGCAGAAATAAAATCCTTTCTTATATGCCTTTTAGTTGGACTATGTATTTTATTTCCGCATCCATTTTTATTGATCAGTTCCTCCGACCGTACTCGATTGCACTTGTCTGTGCTTGCAACCAAAATATTCCATTTACAGCTTGTCTAAAATAGACCCTATCAACATCTATAAATAGGAAAGTGAACCTTGACATGCATTAAATAAGTTTGAAGACTATCAAGAAAACTTGAACAAAGGCGATCAGACGAGTCTTGCCCAACCACCCACATCCGATCAGGCGGGTGGCACAACATACAGATCTAGGGGATTGCGCTGCCAATCTAAACCTAACACGATCCAAAGAACACAACCTAACCCTACAGCGATTGGACAAAGAATCACAAGATAGACAGTCCAATCAGACCGCGATGCTAAAAGTGCCTCTTAAATCCCAAAACATGCCAGACTTGGCATGCACATTGATAATATCCTGTGAGGCTATCTCGTCGATAGTGTACGGTTCTGATAGGTAGGTTCTTCCGTTTAGCTCACTCCAAGAGTGTTCTCTTCGGTATCATGTGCGGATGGTTGTTTGCTGGTTTGCCGGTGTGTTTGTGTCGGACATTTGTTTTGGGAGTACGGGAAACCTCTCCAGAACCCGGTTTGAACACTGGGGAGCTCTGCGCAATCTATGGCCTAGTCACGACGACGGTGGAGCTATGCATGTAGGGTATGAGAAGGACACAGGGGTTTAGCCAGGTTCGGGCCACCGTGCGGTCTAAAACCCAACTCATGCTTGCTGGATTGCTTTCTCTCTTATGTTGCACAAGTGTTACAAGCTGCGAGGAAGAAGAAGGCACTTCTGGGCGAAAATGAGAGCTCACTCATTCGACCCTCTCTATGGTGACCGTCTGTCCCTCTTATCCTTGCCATGGGCCTCTCTTCCCAAAATGTTGGCGGGAAAAGGGCGACCACAGGGCGACAATTTGAAGGGCGACAAACGCCTAGTCTTTCCTGACAAAGTTTGTCTTCACGCTACCAAAGGCGTGATACGTCCATTTTGCATCATAATTTCTAAATGATATTTATGTTATTCTTGTCCATTATTCCCTATTATCGTACAATTCTTATGCCTTTTGTCTCTGAATATGCAAGGTACATCACAAAGAGGGAAATATCTGGAAACTGGAATTCTGGACCGGGAAACCAAGAAAAAGGCTGAAAATCACTAGACTCCAAATGACCTGAAACTTCACGACGAATTTTTATGGATTATTTAAGAATTATTGGGCCAAAAATATACTAGAGGGGGCCACCTGCTGGCCACAAGCCAACAGGGCGCGCCTTGATGGCTTGTGGGGCCCCATCAGGCCTCCCGACCCTCCCTCTTCTCCTATATGGTGTGTTTTACCCTAGAAAAAAATCATAACAAACCTTTCGGGACGAAGCACCGCCTTCTCGAGGCGGAAACCTGGACAGAGGCCCTTTTGCACTCCGGCAGGCTAATTCTATCGGGGAAACTTCTCTCCGGGAGGGGGAGATCGAAGCCATCGTCATCACCAATGCTTCCTCCTTCCTGGGAGGACCAATCTTCATCAACATCTTCACCAGCACCATCTCATCTCAAACCCTAGTTCATCTCCTGTATTCAATCTTTGTCTCAAAGCCTCAGATTGGTACCTGTGGGTTACTAGTAGTGTTGATTACATCTTGTAGTTGATGCTTATTGGTTTACTTGGTGAAAGTTATTATGTTTAGATCCTTAATCTCCATTATTACACCTTTGGTCTTGAACATGTTGATGAGGTGTAAGTAGTTACTATTGTTCCTGAGGACATGGAAGAAGTCTTGTTATAAGTAATCATGTGAAGTTACTATTCGTTCGATATTTTGATGATATGTATGTTGATACTTCTCTTAGTGGTGTCATGTGAACGTTGACTACATGACACTTCACCATGTTATGGGCCTAAGGGAAGTCATTGTGGAGTAACAAGTAGATGATGGGTTGCTAGAGTGACAGAAGCTTAAACCCTAGTTTATGAGTTGCTTCATAAGGGGCTGATATGGATCCACACGTTTCATGCTATGGTTAGATTTATCTTAATTCTTCTTTCGTAGTTGCGGATGCTTGTGAGAGGGGGTAATCGTAAGTGTGTTGTTTGTTCAAGTAAGAACAACACCTTAGCACCGGTACACCCACATATCAAATTATCAAAGTAGCAAACGTGAATCAACTTAACATGATGAACATGACTAGACAGAAATTCCCGTGTGTCCTTGGGAGCGCTTGCTTAATATAAGAGTACCTTCAGGCATGTACTTTGCTATAAATAGGATTGGGCTACCTTGCTGCACTTTGTTACTATTGCCATGTGTCACTTGTTACGAACTATCTTGCTGCAAAACTATCTATCACTGTTACTCACGGCACTTGCAGAGAATACCTTGCTGAAAACTGCTTATCATTTCCTTCTTCTCCTCGTTGGGTTCGACACTCTTACTTATCGAAAGGACTACGATTGATCCCCTATACTTGTGGTTCATCAAGACTCTTTTCTAGAGACGTTGCAGGGGAGTGAAGCGCCTTTGGTAAGTGGAAATTGGTAAGGAAACATTTTCGATACGTGCTGAAATTTACTTTTGCTTGTCACTATGAATGGTCACCCTTTGAGTGGCTTGGTCGGGGCATCTTCGCCTCGAACGTAAGTTGAAGAGGTTGCTCCTCAACCTACTGAACCTACTGAAAATATTTATTATGAGATTCCTTCGGGTATGTTAGAAAAACCGCTAGCTAATCCTTATGATGGTATGACTCATCCTGATTACCATTTGATATTTGTCGATGAGGTTTGTGGATTATTTCAGCTTGCAGGTTTGTCTGGAGACAAAGTTAAGAAGAAGGTTTTCCCTTTATCTTTGGAGGGAAAGGCACTAATGTGGTATAGGCTATTGGATGATATTGGATCATGGGACTGGAATCGCTTGAAGCTGGAATTTCATCATAAGTTTTATCCTATGCATCTAGTCCATCATGATCGGAACTTTATTTATAATTGCTAGCCTCGTGAAGGAGAAAGTATCGCTCAAGCTTGGGGGAGGCTTAAATCTATGATGCACACTTGCCCCAATCATGATCTCTCAAGAGAAATGATTATACAAAAAAATTATGCTCGACTTTCTCATGATGATCAAGTATTACTCGATTCTTGTGCTACTGGTTCCTATATGAAGAGGACTATTGAATTCAAATGGGATCCTCTGGAAAAAATTAAATGCAACTCTGAAGATTGGGAACTCGACAAAGGTAAAGAGTCAGCTATTGTCGGTGTACTAAAGAACGGGGCCCTTAGTACCCTGACTTGTGCACCACACGACCGCGGCCTCCGGACCAGCAAGACCTTGTCGGGCTGGATATGTACACCAAGCCTCTTCATACGAGGACCCAAGCGAAAAGGCAAGCCCTCCTTGCCGGAGGGCTCGACTGCTAAGGGACCCGCCAAGGCCTCCACCGCCAAGCCATCGCTCCACATCGCCAGGCTGGTTGTCTACATCGCCTAGGTGTCGAGCGGGCAGGCGGGTAGGTGGAGCTGGTCAGGGTGCATGGCAACTTACCAGGATTACAGCAAAGCTTTAATGACACCCATCCTACGGCGTGGCAAAAGAATAAGAGGTAGCTGGGAGAATGACACAGAAGGAGAAGCAACACTTGCCGGAAGACGTCGCCAGCGCACCACCTCACGGCGCATTTAATGCGCCTGTCCTTGTCCGTCAGAGTTAGGTATTTCCCACTATCGCTGTTGCCAGCAGTTTTAGCACAGGGATATGCGTTCTTTACTCTGCGTAAAGACCATTTTAGCCTCTGTGGTATCCCCTTTAATTATAAAAGGAGGTCCATGGCTACCTTTAGAAAGGTCGACACTCCGTTCATTTACACGCGTACGACTCTCTCCGAGCATCCTTGCCGGGTTGCGACGTTCCTGTACTGTGAACGCGAATAATCCACAACCACACAGGACGTAGAGTATTACACTCCAGCGGCCCGAACCTGTCTAATCCCTCATGCGTGCATGGTCTCGTGATGCTCTTTGCGTTATAGGATCTCCCTTGCCGAACCACCAAAGGGGCCTGGCCAGCCCCATAGATAGTCGTACCCCGACATCTTTGGCACGCCGGGTAGGGGGTAACCCCTTACCTGAACCTTCACCGACTCCTGCGCGTCGTCGTCGACAGCTTCTTCGACGACAATGCGCCTCCCAAGAAGACCAAGGGCGCAGCGACGCCCGCTCCGTCCGCGTCCAAGATGCCCTCGCAAGTGGTCGCCAACGACACCGACGGAGGCGGTCCCCGTACTCACCGCGCTGGTGAACGCAGCTACAACACCGCGCGGAGCTCCACGAGCCACGATCCAGACCCCATCATCATAGAGACGCGGAACGCGCCTGCGGCGACCGGGGTCGACACCACGGGAGCGGCGGCCGCGGCTGTAGCAGCAGCAATAGCGGTGGCGACAACACCTCCACCGCGACCCTCGCAAGATAACCGTGACCAACGCCCCCAGGGTGGCGACCCTGGGCGGCGCGTGGACAATACCCTTGCACCTCCCTCTCAAGACATGCAGGGCCGAGCTCGACAGCAACCTCCTGGAGGGAATGAGCAGCGCGCGACGGCATAGGGAAACGCTTCTCCTCGCACTGCCAGGAGTAAGAGCGCCACCCACGCCTCGCACCTCTCCATGCCCAGGACTCCAGAGGAAGCTCTCGCGCAGGCCCAGATGTTGCTGAACTTCCCGCCCGCGCCAGAGAAGATGGAAGACTGGAGAGCAACTATCCAGAGCCTGCTGAGTTTCACAAATCGCGACAGGCCGGAGGGAGCAGGACCGTCGTGCGCCCGCCAAGCAGCTCCGGGGACTCCCACCACCGGGCGCAGCGCTGGCGGGGCACCTATGGTCTAGTCTCCCCCACAACAGCAGCAACCTACCTGCCGGACCGACGTACAGGAGGAGGTGTCGTACGCGTCGACAGATCCGCGAATGAGTCAAGATCAACGCCAAGTCTTGAAGGACAGGCGCAAGGAGGACGCCCACACCACCATCGAGAGGTGCCGACAGACACGCCACCAATCCGATGGTCGTGCGGACCCAGCTGTTGACGGGCCCACGCCGGGGGCGCCCGGCAGCCTGCCCTATGAGATAGGCTGCCTGGCATTCACCCACGAGCTGCAGCAAGTCCGCTGGCCCTCCAGCAGACTCTTCAAGCCTGAGCTGCCCGACAAGTATGACGGTAAGATCAGTCCTTCTGAGTTCCTCGGCATCTACACCATCGTCGTGCAAGCTGCCGGGGGGCGCGATGAAAAAGTATTCTTCAACTACTTCCCGTTGGCACTCAAGCCCAATGTGAGGAGTTGGTTGATGAATTTGCCAGAAGGATCCATCTCTTCTTGGGTGGACATGTGCAACCAGTTCGTTGGTGCATACCATTGAGGCCACAAGCTTCCAGGGTAGCCCAGCGATTTGCATGTGATCCCTCAGAGAGACGGCGAAACCCTCTGCAAGTACATCCATAGGTTTAGCCGCGTGCATCACAACATCCCAGACGTCCACTTAGCCGCGATGATCGCTGCATTCCACACGAACGTACGCAATCGCCGGATGCGCGAGGAGATGAGCATCAACAAGTTGCGGGATGTTGCCGAGCTCTACGCTCTGGCTGACAAGTGTGCACGGGCCGAGGAAGGAAGGAGGCTCCCTGGGGAGGACGCTGGAGCAGAGGTCGACTCAGATGATGACAGGGCGCCCGCCTCCACGAAAAAGGGACGGAAGCGTAACCGGAAGCGCAAGGGAAAAGAAGTTATGGTTGTCGAAGGGAACGACAACACCAACTCCGACAAGAAGGCCAAGTCCGAGGGGTCCGGCAAGGATACCGCGGCATGTTCCGGACACGACGAGGCCACAGCCGGAGAGAAGACCAACAGGCCGTACTGCAAGATCCACCTCACCAAGAGCCACGACATCACTTAATGCCGCCAAGTAGAACAACTTGCTGAGAAGCAGAAGCAAGAATACGAAAGGCGTGACAAGGAGAAGGGCGAAGATGGTGTGGGTGGTTCCGGCAAGAAAAACGACAGTGGCCGCGGTGGCCGCCGCGGCAAGGCCAAGCAGCGCAAGGAGAAACCTGCTAGAGGCCGAGACAAAAAGTGTGACGATGAAGACGATGATGATGACGGAGATGAACAAGAATATGAAGGCCAGGAATTCCAGTAGGCTGCCGATGCCATGTGCGTTGACGTAGGCGCATCTTTGCACTCCTCTCATCGGCAGCTCAAGCAATGGACCCATGAGATCAGCGAGGCAGAGCCAGCGGCAGAGGTGAGGAAATCCCTCAAGTGGTCCAACACTCCCATCATGTTCGACGCCGAGGACCACCCTGTCTGCATCACTGCCGTCGGGTGTGTGTCGTTGTTGGTTTCGCCAACGATACGCAACCTCAAGGTCACGAAGATGTTGGTCGACAATGGGGCTAGGTTGAACTTGATCTCACCTGACGTGATCAAGCTGCTGCAGATTCCTGACACGGATCTCAAGCCGACGGTATCCTTCCAAGGGGTCAGCCCGGGAAGATCTCGGCCTAAGGCGAAGATCACTCTGTCATTGACGTTCGGCAGCAAGATCAACTTCAGGACAGAGAGAGTAGTCTTCGACATCGCGAAGATGTCGTTGCCGTACAATGGGATTCTGAGCCGACCGACGCTGGCGAAGTTCATGGCGGCAACAAACCACGCCTACAACACTCTCAAGATGCCAGGACCGATGAGCGTCATCACCATCCGCGCTGACAACAAGGATGCGGTCCTCTGCATCGACAAGCTCTTCCGGGAGGCAGTGGCAGCGTCTGCCGATGAGGCACTCGCTCCTGCCGTCAAAAGCTCCCGGGAGGAAGAACAAGAACTGTAGCGAATCTCGTAAGGACTCTGGGAAGCGCGCTAAAAAGTTCAGTAGGCCCGTCGAGGACTTACCTGAGACCTCTGCAGCCAGGAGCAAGAAAGACAAGGTGACCATCCCTAATACGAAGCAAGTGGCCGCGCGGGAGAACGGTGAGGACGGCACTTTCACCATAAGTGCCACCCTCGACAGCAAATAGGAAAGTGCGGGCGAATGTCAATGTGTTTACCTGGTGATACGTCTCCGTTATATCTATAATTTTTTATTGTTTCATGCCATCATTATACAACTTTCACATATTTTTGGCAACATTTTATATGATTTATTGGACTAACCTATTGATCCAGTGCCCAGTGCCAGTTCCTGTTTGTTGCATGTTTTTTGTTTCGCAGAATATCCATATCAAACGTAGTCCAAACGCGATAAAAATTTACGGAGATTTTTTTGGAATATTTGTGAATTTTGAGAAGTGGAATCAATGCAAACGGAGGTCCACAGCCCCCAAGAGACACCAGGGCGCGCCCAGAATGCCCAGGCGCGGCGTGGTGGGTTGTGCCCACCTCGTACGTCAGTTGGAGCTCTCCTTCGGGCACAAGGAAGCTAATTTTCGGATAAAAATCCCCTCAGAATTTCAGCCCGATCGAAGTTACGGATCTCCGGAAATATAAGAAACTATTTTTGGCCAGAAAACAGGAACGCGAAACAAAAGAAAACAGAGAGGGAGATCCAATCTAGGAGGGGCTCCTGCCCCTCCGCCGCCATGGAGTCAATGGACCAGAGGGGGAACTCTCCTCCCATCTAGGGGGGAGGCCAAGGAAGAAGAAGGAGGAGGGGGGCTCTCTCCCCCTCTCTCCCGGTGGCGCCGGAACGCCGTCGGGGCAATCATCGTGATGGCGATCTACACCAACAACTTCGCCGTCGTCAACACCAACTCTCTCCCCCTCTATGCAGCGGTGTAACACCTCTCTTCCCCGCTGTAATCTCTACTAAAACATGGTGCTCAACTCCATATATTATTTCCCAATGATATTTGGCTATCCTATGATGTTTGAGTAGATCTCTTTTGTCCTACAGGTTAATTGTGGTATGGTGTTATGGATGTGAGTTGTATGTTGATATGGTGCTATCCCTCTGGTGCCCTCTGTGTCGCGCAAACATGAGGGATTCCCGCTGTAGGGTGTTGCAATATGTTCATGATTTGCCTATGGTGGGTTGCGTGAGTGACAGAAGCACAAACCCGAGTAGGTGGGTTGTTGCCTATGGGAGTAAAGGGGACTTGATACTTAATGCTATGGTTGGGTTTTACCTCAATGTGTCGGATTTCGGGCTCCGCAAAACCCAAAGAGGTTTGAACTCAGGGGCGTGTGCGAAGATCCCCACTGGCATCGACCTCAAGCTCACAGCTTCACGGCCAAGTCAGATCGAACTCACTCAACCGTGGGGAAGAAGACGAACACACAAATTTACCCAGGTTCGGGCCGCTGCGAAGCGTAAAACCCTACTCCTGCTCTTGGTGGATTGCCTCACGAGGAGGTTTTTGGATGAACTAGTACAATGATGAGCCACCTCGCGAGGGCGCTAGAGAGGTGTCGGATCCCCCACTCTACGGTGCAGCCTAGCCTCAATTTATAGTGACCGAGGTCCTCTTCCCTTATCGCAATAGCGGGAAGGGATCCCACAACGGCCAAATTCAAAGGGGGGCAAGGAGTACATCTTATCCTGACGAAAGTTGGTCTTGGTCTGCAAAGTAGTTGGTAGTGATGCAGAGGTGGGCTCAGCGATGACGTCCGTCCTGCGGGGCTCGTGGTCTTGGTCTCGTTGCGCCGGAATGGAAACCTTTGGGGGGATGCCTTGGGAACCTGCGTACGCCCTTGCCTCCTTTGCACCAAAGAGGAAACTGTCTTCTCTGCACGCACTGGTGCCCGCCTGGCTTGGCCCGCGTCACTCCCGACCTCGCGAGGCCGGATGCTGCAAAGAGATCTCCGCCCCTCGGGAGGCAGCCTGGGGTGGCCTCCTCTCACCAGGGGTCTTGGTGCCGTCCCCCTCGCGAGGATGGGGTTCTCGCGAGGGCCTTGCCTTGAGTGAAACCGCGCCGGGCCGTGCTGGTTGTTGAAATGGGCCACGCCTTGGGCCGCAGGCAGGCAAGTCTGGGTACCCCCGTTCCCAGGACGCCGACAGTAGCCCCCGGGCCCAAGGTGCGCTCGAGTTGGCTTCGGGGCGAAGCCAGAGAAGATGGCCCGAAGCGCCGTGGGCCCCAATCACCTGCGGGCCAGGCTTGACATGAGGCGCCCCCCCGAGACGCTGACGCCTACACCTCTTCGCGCTGCCTCGGCAACTGCCCTGGCTGACAAACAGCCTGGCGCACGCCACCGAGCCATCATTGTTCCCCATCAAACCTGCCGTCCGCTCTCCCTTCTCCCCCGGCTAGCGCCTTCTCAGCCAAATCTTGTGTCCGCCCCGACCTTGCCGTCCGCCATGGCCCCCAAAAAGAGAGGGGGCGAGGCTCCGAAGGCACCGGGGCCTTTGTCTTCGCCGGAGCCCGCATTAGGTCGATCGTCGGTAGTCAATCTTGGGGCGCTGGAGAAGGTCCGTCTGGCAGTCGCTGCCGGTTCCAACGAGTGGTGGGCGACCAAGATCTGGCTGGGCTCGCGACCTCAGACTGACCTGGAGGCCACCAGTGTCCCCCTCCATCTCCATGCCCTCTTCTCGGGCTTGCTACCGCCATTCTTAGATTTCTTCTCCGCCGTGCTTGCGCATTATCAGGTCCATGCGCTGCATCTTGACCTTGGCTCCATTGTCCTCCTTTCTGCTTTCGCGTTCCTGTGCGAGGCCTTTGTCGGTGTATCCCATTCTGTGGCCCTGCTTCGTCACTTGTTCTCGCTCCAGTTGCACCCGGGGGGCATTGTTCGGGGTGCGTGTCCTTGAAGGCAGTCGACGCGACGGCCAACGGGCCCCCGACACCTGGCTTTGCCCGGACGCGGAGGGCTTCCGGAGGCAGTGGGTGTATGTTGATGTCGCTGAGCCCAGCCCCCTGCTCCAAACCCCGTCGGTCCTCGCAGAGCCGAGTCCTGGGTGGGAGCACGAGGAGCTTGATGACCCGCGGCTTGTGCGGGTTTCGGCCAGGCTGGCAGAACTGAAGAAGGCGGGGGTGGCAATGGCGATGGTGGTGCGGGAGTTCACCCGCCGACGGATTGCTCCTCTTCAGCGCCATTCCCGTCCGATGTGGACCTTCACAGGCCCTTACGACGCCATGAGGCTCCAGGTTCCCCCTCTTCCTTCCAGCGCGCTACACGAACTGCTCCGCCGCCTGACTGGCGGGGTGCCGGGAGAGCTTCCCCAGGATGGGCTCCCCCTGTAAAACCTCAGGGACGGGGAAGCCTTCGCCCGGCAGATGCCACGCTTCGACGAGTGGGGGCTTCTCCCCTTGGAGGGAGCGGGGCCTCGGACCGATCCCCTCATGTGGGCCTCGGGCCCCGAGGGGCCCGAGGCCGAGGCTTCCCTCCCTGCCGCGGGGGGGGGCACCCTGCGCCGCCCGTCTCTCAGGATCTTGCCACGGCCTTGCCTGGAGCGAGGACGGCACCACGTTGGTGAAGACGGCCACCGCTTCTGCTACATGGTGACTGGCGTCAGACGTCAACGAACAGTCTCGAGGCCCCCGCGTTTGTCGGATGAGGAAGGGGCCCGGGGGCAGCCGCAGCCCAGCGCTGTGGGTGCCGACGAAGAGGAAGGGGATCGCCGTGGATGAGTAAGTGTCTGAATCCCCCCAGTCTCCTCCTGATGTGCACCTTTTGAATCTCTGCTTCGCAGGTCTCCTCCTGACGAAGAGAGAGATGCGCCGCCAGCGCCGCCTCCTGAGGTCGCCGGACCCATGGCGGCCTTGCATTCCGTGGGTCACAGGATCCTGCACGGAACGGCGCCTGTGCCCGAGCTCGTGCGGCCCTTGGGGGGCCTCGAGCGCGAGCTTCCCGCGATCTTCTCCATGCGCGGCCTTCAACTTGCGGGGGCAGGGCTGTGTCCTCTGCTGAGGGTCTTTTCTGAGAACTAGTCGCCCCGTGCCTTGAGGCCTTCCTCGAGCGAAGACGCGAGCTCCCACGAGGCGCCTCTCCCACCCGGGGAGAAAGGGGAGGAGCCCCCAGCCCCCGGGTTCGCACCGCCGGCGTGCAGTCCTTCGCATGTCTTCCCTACTGATTCAGGGGAAGGCTCCGTCTTGGGGTCGCCGTCAACCTCGGCCGTCTGCAACGCGAGCACGCCCATGCAGATGCCGAGGGGTCCCTTGCCACGGCGATGGAGGCCCGCGATCGTGCCCTTGCAGAGGCCCAAGCCACTGACGGGCGACGCAAGGCCTTGGAGGAGCTTCGAGCTTCCAATGCCGCCCTTGAAAGGCAAATCCAGGTGCGCAGGGCCGCACTTGACGACCTGACGATCGAGCCGCCCACTGGCAGTGCGGGGCCCCGCATACCCGAAGACGCGCTGACGATGGAGGTGCTGGAGTAGAGCCTGGAGCGCGAGAGGCTGGAGGTGAGGGAGCACCAGGTGTCCCTCGTCGAGGACTCCCTCGCCATCCGCGAGGCGAAGGTTCAGGGGGAGATCAGCGACAAGGTGGCAGAGGTTCGGTGCACCCTCCTCCAGGATTATCGCGCGAAGTTGAAGCTCCAGGAGTCCCGTTTCTGCAGGCGACGCGACAACCTAAAAAACGAGGCCGGCGACCTCAGGAGAAGGTTAGTTCTGTCGGAGCGACGCTGGAAGGCCGCGTTGGATGCCCAGGCCGCTGCCGAGGCCGAGCTGTGTTTCCTTTATAAGCAGGTAAAGGGCGTCACTTCCCTCGCGGAGAAGGCTTCGGATGAGGCGGACCGTGCTCGTGGCCTTCAGCACACGCGCTCCAAGATGTTTCAGTCCCTCTAGAAGAGGGCCCACCGATCCTTGAGCAGCATCTGCGGCAAAAGCGTCTCGAGCCCACTTGTCCTTGATGATGCAGGGTACCTGGGCTTCTTCTCCAAGGTCATGGAGCGCCTTGAGGGGGGTGCGAAGAAGATCCGCGATCTTGTGGAGGAGAAACGCCGCGACCTCCTGGCGCGGGCGGCTTCACGCGTCTTCAGCCACCTCCTTCGCCTCGACCCACACTTCGACTACGGAGTTGTGCTTGCCCCCGTGCCGAGTGGGTGGAGGACCATGTGGAGGACTTGATCGTGGAGTTTTCTTCCACTGACTGGGAGGGCCAGCTTGAGGTCGAGGGGCGTGAGTTTGGCGATGGTGATGATGATGAGGGCGATGATGGCGGCATGTCTCCATAGGTAGTCTTCGTGTTTACCTGTCAAGGTTATGAACACGACCCTGCGGCGACGTGAATTTATTTTGGAAAAACTTTTTGGAGATGCTTTCGCATGACGTGATATGTAGCATTGTGCTCCTTTGTGCCAAGAGTCTCTGCCGGTTCGGCTGATCGCGTTCTGCGAGTGTTCGAACGCCGAGGCCTTGGCGGGGTGTGCACAGGAACGCGCCCACCGTGCCAAGCCCCCGCTTATGGGACACGCGTGGGAGGAAAAAGGGGGCCGGCAACTGCCGAACTTTTCAAAGAAAAC
Source organism: Elymus sibiricus (assembly GCA_039707655.1). Taxonomy (NCBI): domain Eukaryota; kingdom Viridiplantae; phylum Streptophyta; class Magnoliopsida; order Poales; family Poaceae; genus Elymus; species Elymus sibiricus. The sequence continues at coordinate 278,318,047 of CM077665.1, forward strand.
GAGACGCATAACGGAGATCGTTACCAAAAAGAATGTCCCTCCCCCTTTCCTGAAGAAAATCACAAGAACTCCAAATTTCATTTCAAAAGATGGCAAATTCGAATACAAAAAGGGGCAAGGAACAGCCGTGTCCGGCGCCTAGTCTAGTCTTCGCCTTCGTCTTCTCCCCAGCGCGGAGCGTAGGGCTTCCACTAGGCACGGGCATAGTCATTGGAGGACAGTGTTGTCCGCCAACGCGGAGCATGGGGCTTCCACTTGGACGTGGGCGGGAACCCCTCCGCGTCCTCGGGGGGCTCCGGGCGTATACAACCCACTCATTATTATGTGACAGTGTCACAGGTTGAGCCCGGGGGTGCGTAGGGAGCTCCATGCCTCCTGGGCATGGAGCCCACTTCCTGCCCCCAAGCATGATGCGGCGAAGCAAGGTCGGCTCTGAACGGGCCCTTGAGCACGGGGGGAGCCCCCAACGCTCTTCGCAGGAAGGGCCCGGTGCGGAACAGGGCCTCGGGCCTCCCGAGGCCCAGGGGCGAATGTCGTTGTCGTAGCGGCACCGTAGCCCCCCGCGCTGCGGGTGAGGCTCGGCGCGGGGTCCTTCCGTCGAGCGCGAGGCTAGCGCCCGAGGCGGTGCCCTAGTGCGCCTCACTGGGCTGCCCGGAAGCCTCGGGCGGGTAGTCAACCTCCCGTCCCCAGGCAGGCCGGGCCGGATCCGGAGACATGGGCGAGTACGTGGTCTTCTGCCGCCAGACGGGTGAAGCCTGGCCCAGAGACATGGGCGTATGTTCTACCCTCCGTCTCTGGGCAGGCGACGCCCGTCCTGGAGACATGGGCGTGTGTTCCACCCTCCGTCTCCAGGCAGGGAGCACCTGGCCTGGGGACATGGGCATGTGTTCCACCCTCCGTCTCCAGGCATGGAGCGCCTGGCCTGGGGACATGGGCGTGTGCTCCACCCTCCGTCCCCAGGCAGGTGGCGCCTGGTCCGGGGACTCAGGCGCCTGCTCAGGGTAGCTCCCCACCAGCGGGCGGGCCTTGCGAAGTTGCCAACGCCACGCACCTTCGCAAGACCGACCCCACCAGCTGCCCTCGCGAGGCCGCCCATGCCAGCCCCGGCGAGAGCCGCTCGTGAGGTCGTGAATGCTCCTCTTGTCGTTGTAGTGGTTGTCGCCGCACCCTTCGCGGCTTGGGCGCCCATCGGTATGGTCGTTGTGGAGGTGCTCGAGTCCCCGGGCGCGGGTGTAAACAAGTCGTCGGCTGCCCACTTCAGGGGCGGCGTGCACGCTGGGAGGCGCAAGGCTGCGTTCACTCCACACGGCCAGCACCTCCCACAGATCTTCGTCTGCGCCGGGGGTGAACTCATGCATGCCTGATGCCCTGGGTCGCACCCCTGGCGGGCGCGTGTCGTAACGCGCTCCCCAGGGGCACCCGCGTGTCCTCGGCACTGCGTCGGCTGGCCGAGGGGCTCCACGAATGCGGGCCCCCAGGCCCGTTCCGTAAGGGAGCGTCTGGTTCACGCCGGCTGCGCCGGCGCGCCTCGCCGTGCGACGCAGCCAGTCGTTATAGCAGTTGCGGGCGGTGTGGTAGCGCTGCAGTTCGCGGGCCACGAGGAGCGTGACTCGCTCGCGCGTCAGGTCGCGGTGAACTCGGAAGGATGACGCCGTGACGTGGACTCGGGTGGGGGTCGGGGCGGCGATGTTGTGCTGCGTGGTGGATGAAGGCGGCATGCCCCGACGCATGTCGAAAGCCGGGGCGGCGATGGCGTCCGCCAACGGGGGCAAGGCGACGCGGGGCGTCGTGGCCTGCAGGCGCTGCCCGTGTGACGCGACCGGCCCGGCGTTCAGCGCGGGCTCAGTGCCCTTTGGCCATGGGAGCGGCGAGCGGAGGCGAGGCGAAGCTCGCGGAAGGATCCCGACACGCCCCCTACCTGGCGCGCCAAATGTCGGATTTCGGGCTCCGCAAAACCCAAAGAGGTTCGAACTCAGGGGCGTGTGCGAAGATCCCCACCGGCTTCGACCTCAAGCTCACAGCTTCACGGCCAAGTCAGATCGAACTCACTCAACCGTGGGGAAGAAGACGAACACACAGATTTACCCAGGTTCGGGCCGCTGCAAAGCGTAAAACCCTACTCCTGCTCTTGGTGGATTGCCTCACGAGGAGGTTTTTGGATGAACTAGTACAAAGATGAGCCACCTCGCGAGGGCGCTATAGTGGTGTCGGATCCCCCGCTCTACGGTGCAGCCTAGCCTCAATATATAGTGACCCAGGTGCTCTTCCTTTATCGCAATGGCGGGAAGGGATCCCACAACGGCCAAATTCAAAGGGGGACAAGGAGTACATCTTATCCTGACGAAAGTTGGTCTTCGCCTGCAAAGTAGCTGGTAGTGATGCGGAGCTGGGCTCGACGATGACGTCCGTCCTGCGGGGCTCGTGGTCTTGGTCTCGTTGCTCCGGAATGGAAACCTTTGGGGGATGCCTTGGGAACCTGCGTACGCCCTTGCCTCCTTTGCACCAAAGAGGAAACTGTCTTCTCTGCACGCACTCGTGCCCGCCTGGCTTGGCCTGCGTCACTCCCGACCTCGCGAGGCCAGACGCTGCATAGAGATCTCCGCGCCTCCGGAGGCAGCCTGGGGTGGCCTCCTCTCACCAGGGGTCTTGGCGCCGCCCCCGTCGCGAGGGTGGGGTTCTTGCGAGGGCCTTGCCTTGAGTGAAACCGCGTCGGGCCATGCTGGTTGTCGAAGTGGGCCGCGCCCTGGGCCGCAGGCAGGTAAGTTTGGGTACCCCCGTTCCCAGGACGCCGACATAATGAACTTTGGTAGTTGCGGATGCTTGCTAGAGTTCCAATCATGAGTGCATATGATCCATGTACGGAAAGTATGTTAGCGTATGCCTCTCCCTCATTGCATATAACAAGTATCTATCATATTATATTCAATTGCCTAGGGACAATCTTTCTCTTGCGTTACACAAAAAGCTTTCTACTAAGTTATTTACTTTTATTGTTCTTTTATTAAAACAGCACCTAACTTTTATTTCCACGTTCTTTATTATCTTGCAAAGTACTTCTAGTTTTATTCCCGCAAAGTAGTTTCATACTTGTTCTAGGTAAAGCAAGCATTAGCGTGCGTAGAGTTGTATAGGTGGTTGATAGAACTTGAGGGAATATTTGTTCTACTTTTAGCTCCTCGTTGGGTTTGACACTCTTACTTATCGAAAAAGGCTACAAACGACCCCCTACACTTGTGGGTTATCAAGACCTTTTTCTGGCGCCGTTGCTGGGGAGCAATAGCGTGGGGTGAATATTCTCGTGTGTTCTTGTTTGCTTTATCACTAAGTAGTTTTTATTTTGTGCTCTTGTTTTCTATCTTTAGATATGTGTAGGAAATGCAAAATACCAAAAAAATTAGATGTACTTGCTGCTCCAAAAGTTCAGGAACCACTAGTGTTCCGTACTACCGAAGAATATTACTTGGATCATGTTCGATCCATTTGTGCTCATGCTGAAAACCCAACTAGCTTAGTTGAGGGAAAATCATTAAATGAGCATGCTTATTATGTGCGACACGGCATATCTCAAAAAGGGAAACTCTTGTGGCATCAAATTAATACTTTGTGTTGCTATGCTTGGAATTTATGCGAAATACATGATTTTACTTGTTGTTCTGAAGAAACTAAAAAACACCTTCCCTACCAATGTGTGTTTAATGATAATGAAATACTATATTCTTATGCCAAGGAAGCCTATTTTTATTTTGATGTTGAACAAATTGAAGAATTTGGTGCTTTTAAGGATGCATATGAAATTGCTTCTTTGATTGAAAAGTATGATGCTACTCTTTACAAATCTGAAAAATTTGCCATACTTAAATATTGATATGAAAACTATGCTTCTAATGCTTATGTTAAAGAATTTATTGAAGGAATGACCGCTGCCTTGGAAGAGATTAATAATTTGCAGGAATCTATGGAAGAAGAAATTGCTGAAATTGTGAGCTCATTGGATGAAAAAGATGAGGAGGAGAGCGAAGAACAAAAGGAGGAAGAGCGGATTGATCACCCATGCCCACCTTCTAATGAGAATAACTCTTCAACTCATACATTGTTTAATTACCCTTCATGCTTACCAAAGGATGAATGCTATGATAATTGCTATGATCCTGTGGATTCATTTGAAATATCCCTTTTTGATGAACTTGGTGCTTGCTATGCTTGTGGCCATGATGCCAATATGAATTATGCTTATAAAGATGAAATTGCTATAGTTCCTTATGTTAAGCATGAAATTGTTGCTATTGCACCCACACATGATAGTCCTATTATCTTTTTGAATTCTCCCAACTACACTATATCAGAGAAGTTTGCTCTTATTAAGGATTACATTGATGGGTTGCGTTTTGCTACTACACATGATGATTTTCATGAATATAATATGCATGTGCTTGCTGCTCCTACTAGCAGTTATTATGAGAGAGGAACCAAATCTTCACCTCTCTATGTTTCCAATACTATGAAATTGCAAGAAACTGTTTATACTATGCATTGACCTTTACTTAATGTGCATGAATTGTTCTTGTATGACATGCCGATGCATAGGAAGAGAGTTAGATTTCGTTGTCACATGATATATATCACTTTGTGCTCACTACTAAAATACAAATCATTGTTAATTAAAATTGGCTTTGATATACCTTGGGATCCGGGTGGATCCATTACTTGAGCACTTTATGCCTAGCTTAATGGCTTTAAAGAAAGCGCTACCAGGGAGACAACTCGGAAGTTTTAGAGAGTCATTTTATTCTATTGAGTGCTTTTATAAAGTTTAAAAAAAAGAGGGGAACCTAAAACTTCACAAAAGGAAAGGTGAAAGTGAGAGAGATGATGAGCATCGTTGAAGTGGGGGATATCCTTGAACTTTGTTCATGCCCATGGAAACTTTGTGAGTCTTGAATCACGGAAACTTTTCCAACAAAAATAATTATCCCATTGTACAAATCCATTGTATTATAAAAATAATGTGCCAAGATTTGCCTTTAGGATGATTAGATTGCTTGTTGGTATGTGCGGTGTAAAAACAGAAACTTTGGCTGTAGTGCATGAATTTTCATTTTTTACTGCAACGTCAGAAGTTTCTGAAACTTTTACACAGTATTTATATACAAAATTTTTATTTCTTCCTAATTTTTCAGAATTTTTGGAGTTACATAAGTATGGTCAAAGTTCAGATTACTACAGACTGTCCTGTTTAAGACAGATTCTGTTTTTGATGCATTGTTTTGCTTGTTTTGATGAAACTATCGATTTTATCGGTGGTATAATCCATAGAAAAGTTATAATACAGCAGGGATAATGCAAATATAAATAATGAATGGGTTTGCAACAGTACTTAAAGTAGAAATTTGCTTTATTATACTAACGAATCTCACCAGTCTTCTGTTAAGTTTTGTGTGGATGAAGTGTTCGAACATCGAGGAGGTCTCTATATTAGGAGAAGGAGGAGAGGCAAGAGTTCAAGCTTGGGGATGCCCAAGGCACCCCAAGTAAATATCCAAGGATACTCAAGCGTCTAAGCTTGGGGATGCCCCGGAAGGCATCCCATCTTTCTTCAACAAGTATCGGTATGTCTTCGTTTTCGTTTCGTTCATGTGATATGTGTAAATCTTGGAGCGTCTTTTGTGTTTAGTTTTCACTTTTCTTTTATGCACTATGCTGGTATGAGATAGTCCATGGTTGATTTATAGAATGCTCATTGCACTTCACTTATATCTTTTGAGTATGGCTTTATAGAATGCTTCATGTGCTTCATTTAGATCATTTGAAGTTTGGATTGCCTGTTTCTCTTCACATAGAAAACCGTTATTCGTAGAATGCTCTTTTGCTTCACTTATATTTATTAGAGCATGGTCTTTTGTAGAAAGAATTAAACTCTCTTGCTTCACTTATATCTATTTAGAGAGTCAACGGGAATTGGTCATTCACATGGTTAGTCATAAAATCCTACATAAAACTTAGGGATCACTGAATATGATATGTTTGATTTCTTGAAATAGTTTTGCGATATAGAGATGATAATATGTGGGAGGTACTAGTGGATGATCATGTTTAGTAAGATATTGGTGTTAAGGTTTGTGATTCCCGAAGCATGCACGTATAGTCTCCCGTTATGCTAGGAAGTTGGAGCACAATTTATTCTTGATTGTCTATCTTTGTGTGAAGGTCGGGGGCGCACGATGGTTAACTCCTACCAACCTCCCCCCTAGGAGCATGCGTAGTAATACTTTGCTTTGAGAGAGCTAATAAACTTTTGCAATAAGTATATGAGTTCTTTATGACTAATGTGAGTCCGTGGATTATACGCACTCTTACCTTTCCACAATTTGCTAGCCTGTACGGTACCGTGCATTGCCCTGTCTCACCTCGAGAGTCGGTGCAAACTTCACCGGTGCATCCAAACCCCATGATATGATACGCTCTATCACACATAAGCCTTATTATATCTTCCTCAAAACAGCCACCATACCTACCTATTATGGCATTTCCATAGCCATTCCGAGATATATTGCCATGCAACTTCCACCGCTTCCGTTTTGATGACTTGAGCATTCATTGTCATATTGCATTACATGATCGTAAGATAGCTAGCATGATGTTTCCATGGCTTGTCCATTTTTTGGTATCTTTGCTATGCTAGATCATTGCATTCATATAGAGTCATACTGTGTTCTACTATCGTTGTAATATTGAGTTGTAAGTAAATAGAAGTGTGATGATCATCATTATTCATTATTAGAGCATGCCCCAGTGATGAAAGGATGATGGAAACTATGATTCCCCCACAAGTCGGGATGAGGCTCCGGACAAAGAAAAAAAAAGGACAAAAAAATAAAAAAAGAAGAAGAAGGGGCATGCTAATTCCACACTTGTGCTTCAAAGTAGCACCATGTTTTTCATATAGAGAGTCTCCTATGTTGCGATAATTCACTCCCGAACCCGGGCTCAGATGAGCCCGGTGAACAGTACCGCGATTTGAAAGTTCAAAAATGTTTCAAAAATTCCAAATTTTTTTATGGTGCAAGATGCTTCTGTGCGTGAGCTCCATGCAAAATTTTGTAAAGTTTGAACATTCGAGGAGCTCGTGGCAAAAAAGACAAAATTAGACGTAAACAGTGCAATTTTCAAAAGTTTCTCAGACATCTGAAATTTATCTTTTTTACCACGAGCTCCTCGAAAGTTCAAACTTCACAAAATTTTGCACGGAGCTCACGCACAGAAGCATCTTGCACCACAAAAAAAAATTGGATTTTTTTGAACATTTTTGAACTTTCAAATCGCGGTACTGTTCACGCCCGGGCTCATCTGAGCCCGGGCACCAAAACGCCGCTCTCCCTATGTTGTCACTTTCATATACTTGTGGGAATATTTCATTATAGAGTTAGATGCACACCCACTTAGTTTTCATATTGAGCTTCCATACACTTATAGCTCTTAGTGCATCCGTTGCATGGCAATCCCTAGTTCCCCTACTCCTCGCATTGATATCTATTGATGGGCATCTCCATAGCTCGTTGATACGCTGAGTTGATGCGAGACTTTCTTCTCCACTTTTATCCCTTTGAAACCTACCACCATATTCTATTCCACCCATAGTGCTATATCCATGGCTTGCGCTCATGTATTGCGTGAGAGTTGAAAATGCTGAAGCGCGTTAAAAAGTATGAACCAATTGCTTGGCTGACACCGGGGTAGTACATGATTTATACTTTGTGTTCAGAAGACAGATCATGACAAGGCTATATGATTTTGTAGGGATAGCGTTCTTTAGCCTTGATATTCTGAACGACAATATTGTTTGTTGGGATGCCTGAGTATTAATGTCTTTATGTCAAAACTAGACTATTGCTTTGAATCACTTGTGTCTTAATATTCATGCCATGATTAGATATATGATCAAGATTATGCTAGGTAGCATTCCACATAAAAAATTATCTTTTTTATCATTTACTTGCTCGAGGACGAGCAGGAATTAAGCTTGGGGATGATGATACGTCTCCATCGTATCTATAATTTTTGATTGTTTCATGCCAATATTATACAACTTTCACATATTTTTGGCAACATTTTATATGATTTATTGGACTAACCTATTGATCCAGTGCCCAGTGCCAGTTCCTGTTTGTTGCATGTTTTTTGTTTCGCAGAATATTCATATCAAACAAAGTCCAAACACGATAAAAATTTATGGAGCTTTTTTTGGAATATTTGTGAATTTTGAGAAGTGGAATCAACGCAAACGGAGGCCCATAGCCCCCAAGAGACACCAGGGCGCGCCCAGAAGGCCCAGGCGCGGCGTGGTGGGTTGTGCCCACCTCGTACGTCAGTTGGAGCTCTCCTTCGGGCACAAGGAAGCTAATTTTCGGATAAAAATCCCCTCAGAATTTCAGCCCGATCGAAGTTACGGATCTCCGGAAATATAAGAAACTATTTTTGGCCAGAAAACAGGAACGCGAAACAAAAGAGAACAGAGAGGGAGATCCAATCTAGGAGGGGCTCCTGCCCCTCCGCCGCCATGGAGTCAATGGACCAGAGGGGGAACTCTCCTCCCATCTAGGAGGGAGGCCAAGGAATAAGAAGAAGGAGGGGGCTCTCTCCCCCTCTTTCCCGGTGGCGCCGGAACGCCGCCGGGGCAATCATCGTGACGGCGATCTACACCAACAACTTCGCCGCCGTCAACACCAACTCTCTCCCCCTCTATGCAGCGGTGTAACACCTCTCTTCCCTGCTGTAATCTCTACTTAAACATGGTTCTCAACTCCATATATTATTTCCCAATGATATTTGGCTATCCTATGATGTTTGAGTAGATCTCTTTTGTCCTATGGGTTAATTGTGGTACGGTGTTATGGATGTGAGTTGTATGTTGATATGGTGTTGTCCTATGGTGCCCTCTGTGTCAAGCAAACGTGAGGGATTTCCGCTGTAGGGTGTTGCAATATGTTCATGATTTGCCTATGGTGGGTTGCATGAGTGACAGAAGCACAAACCCGAGTAGGTGGGTTGTTGCGTATGGGAGTAAAGGGGACTTGATACTTAATGCTATGGTTGGGTTTTACCTTAATGAACTTTGGTAGTTGCGGATGCTTGCTAGAGTTCCAATCATGAGTGCATATGATCCAAGTATGGAAAGTGTGTTAGCGTATGCCTCTCCCTCATTGCATATAACAAGTATCTATCATATTATATTCAATTGCCTAGGGACAATCTTTCTCTTGCGTTACACAAAAAGCTTTCTACTAAGTATTTACTTTTATTGTTCTTTTATTAAAACAGCACCTAACTTTTATTTCCACGTTCTTTATTATCTGCAAAGTACTTCTAGTTTTATTCCCGCAAAGTAGTTTCATAGTTGTTCTAGGTAAAGCAAGGATTAGCGTGCGTAGAGTTGTATCGGTGGTCGATAGAACTTGAGGGAATATTTGTTCTACTTTTAACTCCTCGTTGGGTTCGACACTCTTACTTATCGAAAAAGGCTACAAACGATCCCCTACACTTGTGGGTTATCACCTGGCAACCATCCGACATCCCCGGTGTTCCCAGGGAGGTGATTGAGCACCACCTTGCCGTTTCTCCCCATGCGCGCCCCGTCAAGCAGAAGGTCCAAAAGCAAGCCCTGGAACGGCAAGAGTTTATTGCCAAACAAATCAAGAAGCTAGAAGCAACAGGTCTGATCAGAGGCATGATCCACCCAACTTGGCAGGCAAATCCTGTGGTAGTGCGCAAGGCAAACTGGAAATAGAGACTTTGCATCGACTTCACTGATGTCAATAAGGCTTGCACGAAGGACCCATTTCCCTTGCCGCGCATTGATCAAATAGTGGACTCAAGCGCTGGCTGCGATCTCTTATCTTTCCTTGATGCCTACTCTGGTTACCACCAGATCTTCATGGATGAGGAAGATGAAGAGAAAATGGCGTTCATTACCCCCTGCGGCGCGTACTGTTTCAGACGCATGTCGTTTGGGTTGAAGAGTGTCGGTTCAACATTCGAAAGAGCAGTTCAGATTGGTTTGGGGCTGCAACTTCACAGGAATGTGGAAGCCTACATGGATGATATAGTAGTCAAGACCAAGAACAAGGACACGCTGATCCAAGACATGGAAGAAATCTTTGCAAACCTGCAAAAGATCAATTTGAAGCTTAACCCCGAGAAGTGCTTGTTTGGAGTCCCATCCGGCAAGCTCCTCGGGTTCTTTGTATCACAGCGCGGGATCGAAGCCAACCCCAACAAGACTGAAGCAATTGAACAGCTGGAGGCGCCGAAGCGCATCAAGGATGTGTGTCGTCTGGCGGCCTGCATCGCCGCCCTCAGCAGATTCATTTCCAAGTCTGCAGAGCGAGCCTTGCCGTTTTTCAAGATCCTGAAGAAGGCGGGCCCAATGACATGGACCCCGTAAGCAGAGGCAGCGCTGCAAGATTTGAAGAGATATTTGTCCTCAACTCCAGTCCTAGTCACGCCCAAACCAGAAGATCCGTTGTTGCTATACTTGGCAGCAATAAATCAAGAGCTCAGTGTGGCGCTGGTGGCGGAAAGGGAAGCTAAAGAGGATGGGGCGAAAATGCCATAATCTGCGGCCGGCGAGTCAGAGCCAGCCGCGGCAAGCCAAGGAGCAGAACAACAAATTGTGCAGATGAAGAAAATGGTGCAGCGGCTAGTGTATTTTGTTAGCTCCCTCCTGCAAGGGGCTAGGTCGAGATACTCTGGGATGCAGAAGATGCTTTTAGGCCTCCTCATGGCCTCCCGGAAGTTGCGCCACTACTTCCAAGCACATCACATCACCGTCGTCACTCGGCTCCCGCTGCAGCGCATCTTGGGAAATTCAGAGGCAAACTGCAAGATCATCAAGTGGGCGTTGGAACTGGCCAGCTTTGACTTGATCTTTGAGAGCATGACAAAAATCCAGAGCAGAGCCTTGGCAAAATTCATAGCAGAATGGACGCCAACGCCAGACAAAGAGATTCCAGAAACAACCCTTCATGGCAAGGAAGCACCTCAACAATGGATAATGTACTTTGACGTAGCTTTCTCGCTACAAGGCGCCGGTGCCGGAGTGCTGCTAGTAGCACCCACTGATGTCTACTACGCAACTTTATTCTTGTAGACTCGTGTTGGGCCTCCAAGCGCAGAGTTTTGTAGGACAGTAGCAATTTTCCCTCAAGTGGATGACCTAAGGTTTATCAATCCGTGGGAGGTGTAGGATGAAGATGGTCTCTCTCAAACAACCCTTCAATCAAATACAAGAAATCTCTTGTGTCCCCAACTCACTCAATACAATGGCAAATTGTATAGGTGCACTAGTTCGGCGAAGAGATGGTGATACAAGTGCAATATAGATGATAGATATAGCTTTTTGTAATCTGAAAATATAAAAACAGCAAGGTAGCAAGTGTAAAATAGCAAGCAATACGGTGTATAAATGCTTTGAAATAAGGCCTAGGGTTCATACTTTCGCTAGTGCAATCTCCCAACAATGCTAACATAGTTGAATCATATGATCATCCCTCAACGTGCAACAAAGAATCACTCCAAAGTTCCTATCAAGCGGAGAACAATAAGATGAAATTGGTGTAGGTAGTAGAACCACCTCAAAGTTATTCTTTCCGATCAATCTATTGGGCTATTCCTATAAGTGTCACAAACAGCCCTAGTTCCTACTAGAATAACTCCAATGATACATATCAATCAACCCTAATGTCACCTAGATACTCCAATGTCACCTCAAGTATCCGTGGGTAAATTATGCGACATGCATCAAACAATTTCAGATCTATCATATTCAATCCAACACAATGAACTTCAAGGAGCACCCCGAGATTTCTATCGAAGAACGTGGTATGAAAACGTGCAATCAACCCCTATGCATAGATCCTCTAGGTCACCGGAATCCGCAAGTTGATGCCTCAACATATATCAAGTGAATCAATAGAATACCCCAATGTCACTACGTGTATCCCACGCAAGACGTACGTCAAGTGTTCTCAAACCATAATATTCAATCCAACATAATGAGATCTCAAAGGTAAAGATTCAATTCATCACAACAAGGTAGCAAGGGAATAACATCATATGATCTGACTATATTAACAAAGCCCGTGATACATCAAGATCGTGCCATCTCAAGAACACAGGAGAGAGATTGAACACATAGCTACTGGTACAAACCTCAGCCCCGAAGGTGGACTACTCCCTCCTCGTCATGGCCTTCGCCGGGTTGATGAAGATGGCCACCGGAGATGATCTACCCTCTTCGGCAGGGTACTGGAACGCCTCCAGATTGGTTTTTCGTCGATACAGAGAGTTGCAGCGGCGGAATGAGGGGTCTCTCTTTATTTTGCGGGTTTCTGGTATTCATGGGATATTTCAGCGTTGGAATCACGCCAAACGGAGCTACGAGGGCCCCACAAGCCATCTTGTCGCGCCCCTAGGGGGCACGGCCGGTTGCGTGGTGGCCTTCTGGCACACCCCCTCCGGCAGGTCTTTGCTCCAATGTTTCTTATTTCCTCTAGAAAAATCACAAAAAAGTGTCGGGCGATTCCGAGAACTTTCATTTTCTGCACAAAAACAACACCACAGTAATTCTGCTGAAAACAGCGTCAGTCCGGGTTAGTTCTAAATAAATCATATAAAGTTCATCAAAACCATATAAAAGTATTGTAAACATAGGTGAATATGGCATGAATACTTCATAAATTATCGATACGTTGGAGACGTATCAGCATCCCCAAGCTTAATTCCTGCTCGTCCTCGAGTAGGTAAATGATAAAAGAAATAATTTTATGAAGTTTGAATGCTAGCTTAATGAATAGTTTTGATCATTGATAATTTCAGTCACTTTTCTAGCATCATAACCAGCAACTTTTTCTCATAAAAATAATCATGATAGAGTAGCAATCAATTCACATGTCATGGTTCAAACAATGCATTCTATTGAAACTTAACAATCTATGTTCTTGGTCACCAAACAATTTCAATACATCATCAAGTCTAAGTAAGAGCTCCACATACTCAATTATCATATAGTCTTTTATGATTGCTAATACTCAAGGCATATTTTTAGAACAAACAACATCCATCGAACACAAAGAAAGATAGGGGATTAATGTTTCGCCTCCCAACATACTTATCATAAAGATAATTGTCAACAATAATGAATCATGATCAAATATATTTGAGTGGATATATATGTTTGGGTCTTTCCCCACCACATGGTGCCTGCCAACTAATAGATTGAGGTTGGAATAAGAAGTTGACTCAACATGAAAGTAAGTAACATGAAAGTAAATAGATTGTCCCTTCGCAGAGGGAAGCAGGGATTTACATACATGCCAGAGCTCATTGTTTAAAACAGAGATGAATATGTAATTTTGAGTGGTGTGCCTTTCCTGTCAACGTCACAACAGAGTATTCAATATCTTCCATGCTAATCACATTATTGGCGGTTCCCAAACAGAATTTAAATTTTTACTCCCCCTCCACCATTCAAACACATTCCATGGCTGGCCGAATCCACGGTTGCCCTCCAAACAATCAACATTCTAGGGGTAGTTTTGTTTATTTATTTTTCTGTTTTGCAGGATTGGGAATCCTTTTTACCAGCCTCTCTCATGCAATGACAAGTGAATACACACTCATCTTGAGAATAACTCGCTTAGCATGGAATATAATGACCGCCCTATCGCTCCATGAGCGGTACGAGCACACAAAACGGATGTTTATTTGAATGTTTAGAGGTGACACATGCAAATTTACTTGGAATGGCAGTGAAATACCATATATAGGTAGGTATGGTTGACTCTCATGGAAGAAACTTGGCTCAAGGATTTGGATGCACAAGTAGTATCTCTACTTAGTACGTTTTGGCTAGGAAAAGGTTCTAAACAAGCACCACATGTTGGAGGATCCATAACAATATAACTTCTATGCAAATATACCCAAGCAGAACCATTACGTTGTCTTCCTTGTTCAACTTCAACTATTTGGTCAAGTTTGAAAATAATTAATGGGTATTCACAATCATAAAAGATGTCCAAGATAATATATTTGTATGTGAAAGTTCTCTTTCTTATACTAATCATTCATGAATTGCTTGTATGGCCAATAAAGTGATTGTTAAACTTCAATAGATTTTACTATCTAAACCAAATGTGAACTTGGTACTAAGAATATAGTACATTGATAATTTCATATTTATGATATTTCATTGATTCACAATTTACTCATAGGATATAAGTGAAGCACAAGAGTAAACATCAAACTACTCTTCAAAAGATATAAGTGAAGATCAATGAGTAGTCAAAGAATAAAGTAGCTATGTGAGGACTCTCTCTCAATAAAGATTTTCATATCTGAGTATTTTATTTAAACAGCGAGCAAAATAAAAATAGTACTCCAAGAATAGCACATATCATGTGGACAAACAAAAATGTAGGCTCAACATAGGCTAACCGATATTTGTTGACGAAGAGAGGTGGGACGCGTAACATCCCCAAGCTTAGATGCTTGAGACTTCTTGAAATATTTACTTGGGGTGCCTCGGGCATCCCCAAGCTTGAGCTTTTGTACCTCGTTCAATCCTCTCATATCCCGGTTTCACCTAAGTCTCAAAAACTTCATCCACGCAAAACTCAAAAAGAACTCGTGAGATAGGTTAGTACACATAAGAACAAATCAACACTTCATGTACTGCCAAGACAAGTTGCACAATAATTTTCAAACATCATATACTGTTTACTATCATTTCCACAATTTATATCTACCAATATAGGCTATGGAAACTATAGGATAAGTAGATAACAAAACTATGACAGCAATCTGTCCAAACAGAACAGTCTGTAGCAATATATGAAAATAGTGTACTTCTGTAACTGAAAAATTATGAAAATTTAGGACGTGATAAATAATTTATATGAAAACACTGTGTAGAAATTTCAGAAACTTTCCATGTTCCAGTAAAATATGAAAATTCAAACACTACAGCAAACACTACAGCAAAAGTTTTTGTTTTTACACAGCACATATCAAACATGTAACTCAAGCATCCGAAGAGGCAATTCTTGGAACTTTTTATTGAAAAACAAGATTATAAATAACACCTAACAGAAAATAACAAAATATAATGACGATCCAAGCAAAGCACATATTATGTGATGAATAAAAATACAGCTCAAAGTAAGATATACCAATAATGTTGAAGACGAAAGAGGGGATGCCTTCCGGGGCATCCCCAAGCTTAGGCGCTTGAGTCTTCCTTGGATATTACCTTGGGGGTGCCTTGGGCATCCCCAAGCTTAGGGTCTTACCACTCCTTATTCTTCCTATATCGGTGTCTCACCCAAAACTTGAAAACTTCAATCACACAAAACTTAACGGAACTTCGTGAGATGGGTTAGTATAGTAAATATAGATCATTCACTTAGGTACTGTTAAGACAAGATTCATAATTTTTCTCATATAATACCTACTGTATTCCAACATTTCCATAATTTATATCACTCAATATAAGCTATAGAAACACTAGAAACAAGCAAACTATGCATGCAAAACAGAATCTGTCAAAAACAGAACAGTCTGTGAAGATCTGAGTGAACACCATACTTCCCTGACTCTAAAAAATCTGAAAAATTAGGAAAACGCATAATTTGCATAGCAATTTTTTGTTAAAATTTAAGAATTTTTTGACGCTCCAGTAAAATCAGATAATTCATATACTAGACGCAAAACTTTCTGTTTTTGCACAGAATAAAATAAACAAGTTTCCACACTGTCCCAAAGGTTTTACTTGGCACTTTATTGAAATAAAATACACAAAACATGATTGCTACAGTATCTTAATCATGTGAACACACAAAAACAGAAAGTAAAAGTGTTGGGTTGTCTCCCAACAAGCGTTTTTCTTTAATGCCTTTTACCTAGGCATGACGATTTCAATGATGCTCACATAGGAATAGTAATTGAAACATGCAAGAGAGCATCATGAATATCATGACAAGCACATTTAAGTCTAACCCACTTCCTATGCATAGGGATTTTTTGAGCAAACAATTTATGGGAACAAGAATCAACTAGCATAGGAAGGCAAAACAAGCATATCTTCAAGATTTTCAACACATAGAGAGGAAACTTGATATTATTGCAATTCCTACAAGCATATGTTCCTTGCTCGTAATAATTTTCAGTAGCATCATGAATAAATTCCACAATATAACTATCACATAAAGAATTATTTTCATGATGGATAAGCATATAATTTTTATTACTACCCACACAAGCAAAATTCTTCTCATTCAAAGTAGTGGGAGCAAACTCAACAAAATAACTATCATGAGATATTTGAGTGGCATATTACAATTGAAAACTAAAATCATGATGACAAGTTTCATTGTTATCACTATTCTTTATAGCATACATGTCATCACAATAATCATCATATATAGGAGGCATGCCATCATCATAAGAAATTTGCTCATCAAAACTTGGGGGACTAAAAATATCATATTCATCAAACATAGCATCCCCAAGCTTGTGGCTTTGCATAACATTAGCATCATGGATATTCAGAGAATTCATACTAGCAACAAGGCAATCATGCTCATCATTCAAGGAATTCTCATGAATCACTTTATAAATTTCACAATTTTTAGATTCATGATTTTCAAGCAAGACCTCATAAAGATAATCTAGTGAACTCTCACTAGCAATTGTTCCGACATAATCGGGTCTTTTGAAAAGATTAGCAAGTGGATGAGGACCCATTTATCTTTATTTTGTAGTTTTCTTTTATAAAACCAAACTAGTGAAAACCAAGAAACTAAAAGATTTAATTGCAAGATGTAAAGATATACCTTCAAGCACTCACCTCCCTGGCAACGGCGCCAGAAAAGAGCTTGATGTCTACTACGCAACTTTATTCTTGTAGACTCGTGTTGGGCCTCCAAGCGCAGAGTTTTGTAGGACAGTAGCAATTTTCCCTCAAGTGGATGACCTAAGGTTTATCAATCCGTGGGAGGTGTAGGATGAAGATGAAATCTCTCAAACAACCCTACAATCAAATACAAGAAATCTCTTGTGCACTAGTTCGGCAAAGAGATAGTGATACAAGTGCAATATGGATGATAGATATAGGTTTTTGTAATCTTAAAATATAAAAACAGCAAGGTAGCAAGTGTAAAACAGCGAGCAAAACGGTGTATAAATGCTTCGAAATAATGCCTAGGGTTCATACTTTCGCTAGTGCAATCTCCCAACAATGCTAACATAGTTGAATCATATGATCATCCCTCAACGTGCAACGAAGAATCACTCCAAAGTTCTTACCAAGCGGAGAACAATAAGATGAAATTGGTGTAGGTAGTAGAACCACCTCAAAGTTATTCTTTCCGATCAATCTATTGGGTTATTCCTATAAGTGTCACAAACAGCCCTAGTGTTCCTAATAGAATAACACCAATGATACATATCAATCAACCCTAATGTCACCTAGATACTCCAATGTCACCTCAAGTATCCGTGGGTAAATTATGCGACATGCATCAAACAATTTCAGATCTATCATATTCAATCCAACACAAAGAACTTCAAGGAGCACCCCAAGATTTCTATCGGAGAATGTGGTATGAAAACGTGCAATCAACCCCTATGCATAGATCCCCTAGGTCACCGGAATCCGCAAGTTGATGCCTCAACATATATCAAGTGAATCAATAGTATACCCCAATGTCACTATGGGTATCCCATGCAAGACATACATCAAGTGTTCTCAAACCATAATATCCAATCCAACATAACGAGATCTCAAAGGTAAAGATTCAATTCATCATAACAAGGTAGCAAGGGAATAACATCATATGATCCGACTATATTAACAAAGCCCGTGATACATCAAGATCGTGCCATCTCAAGAACACGAGAGAGAGAGAGAGAGAGAGAGAGAGAGAGAGAGAGATTGAACACATAGCTACTGTTACAAACCGTCAGCACCGAGGGTGGATGATGTCTACTTCGCAACTTTATTATTGTAGACTTTATTGGGCCTCCAAGCGCAGAGTTTTGTAGGACAGTAGCAATTTTGTAGGACAGTAGCGGAGAACATAAGAAGAAATTGTTTGTAGGGTACGAAACCACCTTAAAGTTATCCTTTCCGATCGATCTATCCAAGAGTTCATACTAAAATAACACCAAGTTATCCTTTCCGATCTATCTATCTAAGAGTTCGTACTAGAATAACAACATATGATACGCATCAACCAACTCTAATGTCACCTAGATACTCCAATGTCACCACAAGTATCCATGAGTTAATTATACGATACGCATCAATCAATTTCAGATTCATAATACTCAATCCAACACAAAGAACCTCAAAGAGTGCCCCAAGATTTCTATCGGAGAACAATGCATGAAAATATGCAATCAACCCCTATGCGTAGATCCCCAAGGTCACCGGAATCTGCAAGTTGACGCCATAACATATATCAAGTGAATCACTTGAATACCCCAATGTAACTACGGGTATCCGCATGCAAGACATACATCAAGTGCTCTCAAATCCATAAAATTATTCAATCTGATAGTAGCAAAATCTCAAAGGGAAAACTCAATTCATCACAACAAGATAGAGAGGGGAAAACACCATATGATCCAACTATATTAACAAAGCCCGTGATACATCAAGATCGTGACATCTCAAGAACACGAGAGAGAGAGAGATTAACATAGCTACCGGTACAAACCCTCAGCCCCAAGGTGGATTACTCACACATTATCATGGTGAGAAAGAGAGAGTTGTTGGTGGAGAGGTGCAACCCCAAAGAGATGGAGGCGATGGCGGCCACGGCGCCGGCGACGGGCGGCGACGGGAGGCGGCCCCTTGCCCCCCTTCTTCCTTGGTCTTGGTGCTGCAATGGAGGAGCCTCTCCCCTTCTTGGCGGCTGCCAAGGGAGAGGCAAATTGGTGGCTCTCCCGAAATTAGGGTTTTCTCTCCTTATATGTGCCTTTGTGGTGCTCTATGGCCCTCCGATGGATGGACCCTTGATCCAATGGCTCTTGGGCACCTCTAGAACCTTCCTAGGGACTCCTCACAGCCCTCATGAGTCCTCAATGTCGTGGCTTGGTCGAATACATTAGATATGATAAGAGTTGGACTCAATCACGTCATCAATTCTCATAATCCCGTAATCAGATATTTTCCTCCAGTAAAATGGGTCTACAGATCGCATCCGAACTTTGTTTTGGACGAATTTGGAGTCCAGAATCAATGTCTTAAAATTCCCCACACTTTCCAAGTTTTAGATTTTTCCATTTGACGCCGTCTTCGGGGGTCAAACTGACGATCTCTAAAAACTGTTCGTGGACAGATTTCAGGAAAGTCAGAGTCCTCCTCCAACAAGACTCCTTTTGCGTTTTTTCGACAATTTCCAATTAATTCCTGCACATCAAAGTGTGAAACAAGAACTTGTGCACTTTTGCAACCATTAATAGGTTAGTCCCAATAAATCGTAAAACCATAGTAAAAATATAGGCAAATATGACATGAATACTTCATAAATTATCGATACGTTAGAGACGTATCAGCATCCCCAAGCTTAATTCCTACTCGTCCTCGAGTAGGTAAATGATAAAAGAAATAATTTATGAAGTGTGAATGCTAGCGTAGTGCATAATTTTGATCAATGATAATTTCAACCACTTTTCCTAGCATCATAACATCAACTTTTTCTCATAAAATCATCATGATAAAGTAGCAACCAATTCACATGTTATGGTTCAAACAATGAATTCTCTTAAAACTTAACAACCTATGTTCTTAGTCACCAAACAATTGCAATTCAACTTATTCTCAACAAAGTCTAAGTAAGAGCCCCACATACTCAATCATCATATAGTCTTCTATGATTTCTAGTACTCAAAGCATATTTTTAGAACAAATGGCATCCATCGAACACAGAGAAAGATAGGGGCTTAATGTTTCGCCTCCCAACTCATTTATCATAGAGATAATTGTCAACAATAATAAGTCATGATCAAATATATTTGACTGGATATATATGTTTGGATCTTTCCCCACCACATGATGCTTTCCAACTAATAGACTGAGGTTGGAATAAGAAGTTGACTCAACATGAATAGTAAATAACATGAAAGTAAATAGATTGTACCTTCGCAGAGGGAAGCAGGGATTTGCAAAGGTGCCAGAGCTCAAAGCTTAAATCAGAGATAAATATAATTTTGGGAGGTGCACCCTTCCTGTCAACGTTACGACCAAGAGTTATCAATATCTTCCATGTTAAACACATTAGCGGCGGTTCCTAAGTGGTAAAAGTAAAGGTTTACTCCCCCTCCACCAACAAACACACTCCACGGCTAGCCGAATCCACGGGTACCGTCCATACCAACAACATTCCTGGGGGAGTTTTGTTTAATTATTTGCATTTTTTTGGTTTCGGGACTGGGAATCCCTATTACCGCCCCTCTCGTGCAAGGACGAGTGAATAAACACTCAACATGAGAATAACCCTCTTAACATGGAAGATACTGACCGCCCTGCATCGCTCCATGAGCGGTCCAGGCACACAAAATAGATGTTTATTTGAATGTTTAGAGGTGGCACATGCAAATTTACTTGGAATGGCAGTGAAATACCATATATAGGTAGGTATGGTGGACTCTTATGGAAGAAACTTGGCTCAAGGATTTGGATGCACAAGTAGTATCTCTACTTAGTACGAAGTGTTGGCTAGCAAAAAGTTCTAAACAAGCACCACATGTTGGAGAATCCACAACAATATAACTTCTACGCAAATATACACAACCATAACTCATTATGTTGTCTTTCTTGTCCAACTTCAACTAATTTGCTGAAGTTTGAAAATAATTAATGGGTATTCACAATCATAGAAGATGTCCAAGATAATAAATTTGTATGTGAAAGTTCTCTTCCTTATACTAATCATTCACGAATTGCTTGTATGACCAATATTGTGCTTGTCAAGCTTCAAAAAGATTTCACTTTCTAAACCCAATGTGAAGCTACTACTAGGCATGATATGAACATATAATTTCAACTTCATGGTATTCAATTCATTCAACAATTTACTCATAGGATATAAGTGAAGCACAAGAGTAAATGACAAGCTACTCTCAAAAGATATAAGTGAAGATCAATGAGTAGTCAAATAATTAAGTAGCTATGTGAGGTATCTCTCTCTTAATGAAGATTTTCAGATCTGAGTATTTTATTCAAACAGCAAACTAAACAAAAATAGAACTCCAAGAATAGCACGCATCATGTGAACGAATAAAAATTTAGGCTCAACATAGGCTAACGGATAGTTGACGAAGAGAGGTGGGATGCGTAGCATCCCGAAGCTTAGATGCTTGAGACTTCTTGAAATATTTACTTCACTACTGGAATCAGGGTCTTTGCCATCTGCCAGCTCTTTGCCGTCTGCCAGCTGATGGCAAAGAGGTTGTTTGCCGTCTGTCTTGCCAAAGCAGACGGCAAAGAACCAGCTGATGGCAAAGAGGGTCTTTGCCATCTGCCACTTCTTTGCCGTCTGCTGGCAGACGGCAAAGAGTTCTTTATCGTCTGCCAGCAGACGGCAAAGACCACAGTGGGCCCCACGGGGTACTGTACTGGCTAGGTCACACGGGCCACTTCTTTGCCGTCTGCTGGCAGACGGCAAAAATTTCTTTGCCATCTGCCAGCAGACGGCAAAGAGGGTAGAAATCTTTGCCGTCTGCCAGCATACGGCAGACGGCAAAGAATTTTCGCCCAACCGCGCCTCTCTCTCTCCTAGCCGCAGCCACCCCCCACTTCCCCCACTCTCTCCCCGATCCAACCCCCCGGTCTAGATCAGATCGAGCCGAGGGGCCGACGCCTGGCGCCCGGCGACCGCGCCGACTGGCCGCCCCCGCCACCACGGCGCCACCCCCGCTGCCTCCCCTACTGCCCCGCCTCCCCGACCTCCCTGCCTCGCCGAACGCCGCCTCTTCCCGGCCCCCTCGGTGAGCCGCTTTGCCGCCGCCAGCTTACCCCCCCCCACTCGCCCCCGTCCTCGTCGCGGTGACCGCGTGCCGAGCCGTGCCCCGGCCGCGCTCGCCCGACCCCGCTCGCCCCGCAGCCGTGCCCCGCTTGCCCGCGCCCTGGACCGCACGACCCCGCCGCCCAGGCCACTGGCCGCCTCCGGCCGCCTCTACCTGGCCGCCGCCCGCCCCCTCCATTGTCCGCGCCGCCGGCCGCCCCGGCCGCCGGCCCTAGCGCCACGGCCAGCCCGGCCACGCGCGCGTCCAGTGCCCCTCTCTGGCCGGACAATGTCCACCATCCCCCCCTTCTTTGTTTTTTTTCTGTTTTTTTCTGTTTTTATTATTACTGAACTATGTCAATCTGTTTTTTTAGTGTGAAGTGACGAATGGAACAAGGCGGAAGGACGACGTGTTTGTTCTTCAACCATTTCCCTCCGAAACCTAGGTTAGCATTGTCCCCTGTTAAGTATGTGGTTGTACCTTGTACCTGCTACTAAATTAGTCATGCACACATGTTCGATCTTCGAATGTTTCTTGCCTCTAAAACCCAAGTTTGTATTGTCCTTTGTTAAGTGTGTGCTTGTACCTGCTGCTAAATTAATCATGCACTTTCATTTAGTTGCAGAAAATTGGGGGAAATAATGGCTGGAGCATATGTGAACTTGGCCTCTGCTCATTTAGTCAGTTTCTGGTTTTGCTTGGGAGAGTAGCATGTGTTTCCCATTTGTTTATTTAAATAATTTGTATCTAATTCTTGTGAACCAAAGCATGCTTGGGAGAGTAGCATGTGTTTCCCAGCAAGCATGTTGCTTGCTGGTTTTAGATTATGATTTAGTTACATACATAGACTTTTTGGACAGTTGGCTTGGCTGTTTGGGTCTGCTTTTACGCAGGGAGACCGTATTCCAATCATAAAACTGATACTACGGGCACGCTAATATGACTGCTGTACTTTGAGATTGACCATTTGATTATTGAGGAGATATGTATCATAAGAAGAAAAAATGGTGTGAACCATTTGATCGGTGGTAGATGTGTGCCAAGGGAATAAAACAGACAACATGTCTGTTCCTTTCGATGTATGCTGCCAAACAGAAAATGCTTTTAATTTGTTGGGGCAAAAGAAATTTTTGTTTAAGTTATAAGTCTTGGCTACCTCTGCTCGCTTTCGATGTTCAGTTCACTAATTCCCTGCTCTTTCCTTAATTTCTTAATTCTAGATTATGCTTCGCTGTCAATTACCGTTGTAGAAGAACCAGAGCTGTACGGGATGAGGATGTGATCCTGGTAACTTGCTGATGACGACAACAAAGAAGATAGGTTGGCCAAGCTGCTAGGATAAATATGAGGACTAACTGGTGAGTACTGTAAGTGAACATCGTTTGCTGTTTTTCTTTCCGGCGTGGGTTTACTAAACTTTGTACATATGAATTTCACCTCATATTTTCTTCCTGGGTTGATAAGAACTGAACAATGTAATTTGATTTCTCGTGTCCAATATTTGCTTCAATCTAGGACGACTACATAGTCAAAGGATAGTTCTAACAACTGACTCTTATTTATCGAACTTTCTTTATGGTGACTGTGCTTGAATTTCAACAATGAAAACCTCTGTAGTTGAAGCATTCAAGAAAATGGGCACTGTTACCATGGTAGGTGCCAGTGGGAAATTCAAGGTCCACCATGCCCGAGCATAAGGCTTCCATGCCGAAGGTTGAGTCTTGAATGGACAAGTCTTGACTCCATGCTCGAGTTTGAGTCTGAGTCTTCAATGCCCGAGTTCGAGGTCTCCCTGCGCGAGTCTAAGTCCACCCTGCTTGAGTTCTGAGTCTGAGTCCTCTATGGCCAGGTATGATGTCTCCTCGCCTGGGTTTGGTCATACATACCAGCAGAAGATAAAAAACTAAACATCAGGCTGGAAGACCAGAGCTAACTATCTATATGATACATTATGGCTACCTATATATCTTGCTTTTCTATCATGAACTATGCTGGCAACTTTGTTTTATGCTATCATGCTACCATGCATTGTATCATGTTTATGGCTGACACGTCACAAATCTTACTTACATGGTTTGAATATTGTCCCTATATTGTGTTAAGGAGTCACCAGTATGGTACATAGGCATGTAGAACAAAGCCTTTGCTGCATCTAACCTAACTGCCATACCTATCTGACCACTGAAGAAAACACCTTTTGTTTCATCTGCTCCGTATTAGCCAAATCATTACGTAATGTTCCTTTCATTGGTAACTAATATGACTGACTTCTTTGCTGTTTGTCAAATGTCAAGTACCACTTCAGATTTGATACTATCATACTAATACTAGACTGTTGTTTGATATATTTTGCAAGTTGCAATGACATGGATGTGGTCTGGATCAATCAAGCACTTGAAATATGAGGCAACATACAGTCAGACAACAAATGGGGCAGTATCTCTTTCTTTTTTCTGTCTTTAACTGTATATTACATGTCATATTTATTTTTATTTTTATATATACTTGCCGTGTCCCCGATGGGCTGTTTTTAGAAAATGCAGTATCCCGTGTCCCCGTATGCGTGTCGCCGTGTCCGTGTCCCCATATCCATGCTTTTTAGCATATAACCATTCATGAAGAAGATAGGTATTGCCTTCTCAAAGTAAATTGAATAACAAGCTCTTGTTCTTTGCTTAATAATAATAACAACTTGTAAATAAAAAGTTCCAGTACAAAGATCTCAAAGTTTTGATATAAATTGTACAATAATTATAATCGTGGATTCTAGTTATAAGGCTAGCTAAGTCATGAGGCTAGTTGAGTACCTAGGTCTTTTCTCCTATATGTAATTCTTATGAACTGTTCTTTAATTTTCACTGGGTGCCTTTGATGAAATAAACTTTTTCGATTGTTTGTTCTGTGATCAGCGTGCATCTTCTGATAAGCATATCATGTTTATTCTGAAGCTTAGTCTTTTGTTATTGGGCAATACTTGACACAGAGTCGTTGGTCTGCCTGCCATAGAACCATTTATGAAGATGTCATGGTTTGCAAATAACAAGCTCCTGTACAAAGATGTTAAGGTTTTGATATGAATTGTACTAATAATTGTGGATTCTAATTGTCGTGAACTCCATAGGCGCTCACATGCTAGTGGCCATTGATGACATTTTAAGTTCTTGGCTGTTGTCTTTAATGCCAGTGTGTAGCAGCAAAAAAATTGTACTTGGAAGTGTCAAAATTTGTCATTTATAATCAGCCATAGTAATATTGCTATAGATATATACACACTGAAATTCTGAAAATTTTCTAGTAAATATACATGTCAGCTGCCATATCCGTTGCTTTGTCCCTTATTCAGTGTTTTTATCTTTTCTTGTTTTGATGTTACAATTTTGTTAGTTCATAGATGTTGATTTTGTTTTCTCTGCAGTTGAAAAAGTTCTGTATCAAGCTTCTATGTTTTGTCACAAGGATGAGATTTTTAGAATGCTACAAAACTTCGTACCTTAGTAATGTTTTAGAATTTTTAAAACAGAATACATTAGTTGACATCTATTTCGTTAGCTTTTATACTAATGTTTTACTTCTCCGAACTTAATTCTTGCAAATCAAAGTGATCTAATTACTTGGGGCCTGTTCGGCAACCCACCACAGCCACGACATCCTCAACTCATATTTAACTGTGTACAGAGAGCATACAGAAAACAAAAGCCTCACATTTAGCATAAGTTTGCAAATCAAAAAGGCACATACATGTCTTAGTGTGGTTAGCCATGCCTTGCCATCAGTGTGAGCATATTGCTTGCTATGATGATTTAGTGTAGCACATTTAGCAGATTTTTATTTATGCCGATGAGTTAAATTACAACACGTCAAAACCCTTAATGTGTCGATTTAAAATCTGAAACAAGAGCTCCATTTTGAGTTTCCGATCGGTTGATCGGTTGCAGGTTTCCCAAAGGTAAACAAGTTGATGGTGGTTTGGAAGATCTTCAAGCTGTTGAAGATTTGGAAGATCACTTCATGGAAGGGCAGAATGCTACTATTTAGTTGTTAGATGTTTGATGTATTGGATGTTTGTGAAACTATTGGATGTTTGTGAAACTATGTATATATATATGAATTGAATGTATGATGTTTGATGTTTGATGATGATGGTGAAACTATGTTTGATGTTTGATGTTTGAAACTATGTGATTCTGAATATATATATATGTTTGAATTTCTGTGAAAATGAATTGATATAACAAAAAACAGAAAAAACATGGGCTATATAGCCACTTTGCCGTCTGCTAGTAGACGGCAAAGAGGGCTACGTGGCAGCAGCCTGTGCAAGCTGGGCTGGCCTATTTGGCCTCTTTGCCGTCTGCTGGCAGATGGCAAACCTCTTTGTCGTCTGCTAGCAGATGGCAAAGAGCTTGCTTCTTTGCCGTCTGCCAGCAGACGGCAAAGAGCTTCCTTCTTTGCCGTCCGCCAGCAGACGGCAAAGCAGCCTTTACCGGCAGCTTCTTTGCCGGAGTGTTTGCCGTCTGCTAGCGGACGGCAAAGGCTTTGCCGTCCGCCAAACATGCCTTTGCCGTCTGCTATGGCAGATGGCAAAGCAGCTGATTCCAGTAGTGCTTGGGGTGCCTTGGGCATCTCCAAGCTTGAGCTTTTGTATCTCGTTCAATCCTCTCATATCATGGTTTCACCTATTCTCAAAAACTTCATCCACACAAAACTCGAAAAGAACTCGTGAGATAGGTTAGTACACATAAGAATAAATCAACACTTCATGTACTGCCAAGACAAGTTGCACAATAATTTTCAAACATCATCTACTGTTTACTATAGTTTCCACAATTTATATCTACCAATATAGGCCATGGAAACTATAGGATATGTAGATAACAGAACTATGACAGCAATCTGTCCAAACGGAACCGTCTGTAGCAATTTATTAAACCAGTGCACTTATGTAAATCAAAAAATTATGAAAATTTAGGACAGGCTAAATAATTTATATTTAAAATACTGTGTAAAAATTTCATAAATTTTCCACGCGCCAGTAAAATATGAAAATTCAAACACTACAGAAAAAGTTTCTGTTTTTACACAGCACACGTCAAACATGCAATTCAAGCATCCTAAAGGCAATTCTTGGAACTTTTTATTGAAAAACAAGATTATAAATAAAACCTAACAGAAAATAACAAAATAAAATGACGCTCCAATCAAAACTCATATTATGTGACGAATAAAAATATAGCTCTAAGTAAGATATACCGATAGTGATGAAGACGAAAGAGGGGATGCCTTCGGGTTTGCCTTCCGAGGCATCCCCAAGCTTAGGCGCTTGAGTCTTCCATGGATATTACCTTGCGGGTGCCTTGGTCATCCGCAATATTAGGTTCTTGTCACTCCTTATTCTCCTCATATCGGTGTCTCAACCAAAACTTGAAAACTTCAATCACACAAAACTTAACGGAACTTCGTGAGAAGGGTTAGTGTAATAAAAATAAATCATTCACTTAGGTACTGTCAAGACAAGATTCATAATTTTTAACACATGATACCTACTGTATTCTATCATTCCCATAGTTTATACCACTAAATATAAGCAATGGAAACACTAAAACAAGCACACTATGCATGCAAAACAGAATCTGTCAGAAACAGAACAGTCTGTGAAGATCTGTAGTATAGCCATAATTCCCTGTCTCTAAAAATTCTGAACAATTAGGACAACCTGAAGAATTTGTATATGAAGACTTTGTAAAACTTTCAGATCATTATCACGCTCCAGTAAAAAATGAAAATTCCTGTACTGGAGTCAAAAGTTTCTGTTTTGGTTCAGAATCAATTCTACTCATCTTGTGAGTCATCCCAAAGGCTTTACTTGGCACTTTATTGAAATAAAAGACACAAAACATGATTACTACAGTATCTTAATCATGTGAACATTCAAAAACATAAAGTAAAAGTGTTGGGTTGTCTCCCAACAAGCGCTTTTTTTAAAGCCTTTTAGCTAGGCATGATGATTTCAATGATGCTCACATAAAAAGTAGTAATTGAAATATGCAAGAGAGCATCATGAATCTCATGAAAAGCACATTTAAGTCTAACCCACTTCTTATGCATAGGGATTTTGTGAGCAAACAATTTATGGGAGCAAGAATCAACTAGTATAGGAAGGCAAAACAAGCATGTCTTCAACATTTTCATCACATAGAGAGGAAACTTGATATTATTAAAATTCCTACAAGCATATGTTACTCCCTCATAATAATTTTCTGTAGCATCATGAAGGAATTCAACAATATAAATATCACATAAAACATTCTTTTCATGATGCACAAGCATAAAAAAATTCATTACTCTCCTCATAAGCAATTTTCTTCTCATTCATTGTAGTGGGAGCAAACTCAACAAAATAACTATCATGGGATACATGATGGACATAACCACATTCAATATTAAAATCATGATGACAAGTTTCATGGTTACTATCACTCTTTATAGCATACATGTCATCATCATAATCATCATAGTTAGGAGGCATGTCATCTTCATAATAAATTTGCTCATCAAAACTTGGGGGACTAAAAATATCATCTTCATCAAACATAGCATCCCCAAGCTTGTGGCTTTGCATATCATTAGTATCATGGATATTCAGAGAATTCACACTAGCAACATTACAATCATGCTCATCATTCAAGGAATTCTCATTAAGTATTTTCATAATTTCTTCCTCTACCAATTGAGCACAATTTTCCGAATCCTTATTTTCACGAAAGACATTATAAAGACGAAACAAATGATGCAACCTAAACTCTATTTTTTTGTAGTTTTCTTTTATAAAACCAAACTAGTGAAAAACAAGAAACTAAAAGATTCAATTGCAAGATCTAAAGATATACCTTCAAGCACTCACCTCCCCGGCAACGGCGCCAGAAAACGGCTTGATGTCTACTACACAACTTTATTCTTGTAGACTTTGTTGGGCCTCCAAGCGCGGAGTTTTGTAGGACAGTAGCAGTTTTCCCTCAAGTGGATGACCTAAGGTTTATCAATCCGTGGGAGGTGTAGGATGAAGATGGTCTCTCTCAAACAACCCTGCAATCAAATACAAGAAATCTCTTGTGTCCCCAACACACCCAATACAATGGCAAATTGTAAAGGTGCACAAGTTCGGCGAAGAGATGGTGATACAAGTGCAATATGGATGGTAGATATAGGTTTTTGTAATCTGAAAATATAAAAACAGAAAGGTAGCAAGTAACAAAAGTAAGCACAAACGGTATTGCAATGCTTGAAAAAAAGGCCTAGGGTCCGTACTTTCGCTAGTGCAATCTCTCAACAATGCTAATATAATTGGATCACATAACCATCCCTCAATGTGCAATGAAGAATCACTCCAAAGTTCTTATCTAGCCGAGAACATAAGAAATTGTTTGTAGGGTACGAAACCACCTTAAAGTTATCCTTTCCGATCGATCTATCCAAGAGTTCGTACTAAAATAACACCAAGTTATCCTTTCCGATCGATCTATCTAAGAGTTCGTACTAGAATAACACCATATGATACGCATCAACCAACTCTAATGTCACCTAGATACTCCAATGTCACCACAAGTATCCATGAGTTAATTATACGATACGCATCAAATAATTTCAGATTCATAATACTCAATCCAACACAAAGAACCTCAAAGAGTGCCCCAAGATTTCTATCGGAGAACAAGGCATGAAAACGTGCAATCAAACCCTATGCGTAGATCCCCAAGGTCACCGGAATCCGCAAGTTGACGCCATAACATATATCAAGTGAATCACTTGAATACCCCAATGTAACTACGGGTATCCGCATGCAAGACATACATCAAGTGCTCTCAAATCCATAAAATTATTCAATCCGATAATAGCAAAATCTCAAAGAGAAAACTCAATTCATCACAACAAGATAGAGAGGGGAAATCACCATATGATCCAACTATATTAACAAAGCCCGTGATACATCAAGATCGTGCCATCTCAAGAACACGAGAAAGAGAGAGATTAAACATATAGCTACCGTTACAAACCCTCATCCCCAAGGTGGATTACTCACACATTATCATGGTGAGAAAGAGAGAGTTGTTGATGGAGAGGTGCACCCCAAAGAGATGGAGGCGATGGCGGCCACGGCGCCGGCGACGGGCGGCGACGGTGGCGACGGGCGGCCGACCCTTGCCCTCCTTCCTTGGTCTTGGTGCTGCAATGGAGGAGCCTCTCCCCTTCTTGGCGGCTGCCAAGGGAGAGGTAAATTCATGGCTTTTGGTGGCTCTCCCGAAATTAGGGTTTTTCTCTCCTTATATGTGCATCTGTGGTGCTCTATGACCCTCCGATGGATGGACCCTTGATCCAATGGCTCTTGGGCACCTCTAGAACCTTCCTAGGGACTCCTCACAGCCCTCATGAGTCCTCAAAGTCGTGGCTTGGCTGAATACATCAGATATGGTAAGAGTTGGACTCAATCACGTCATCAATTCTCGTAATCCCGTAATCAGATATTTTCCGAAAGTAAAACGGGCCTACAGATCGCATCCGAACTCTGTTTTGGACGAATTTGGAGTCCAGAATCAATGCCATAAAATTCCCCGCACTTTCCTAGTTTTAGATTTTTCCATTTGACGCCGTCTTCGGGGGTCACATCTCTAAAAACCGTTCGTGGACAGATTTCAGGAAAGTCAGTGTCCTCCTCCAACAAGACTCCTTTTGCGTTTTTTCGACAATTTCCAATTAATTTCTACACATTAAAGTGTGAAACAAGAACTTGTGCATTTTTGAAACCGTTAATAGTTTAGTCCCAATAAATCATAAAACCATAGGAAAAATAGGCAAATATGACATGAATACTTCATAAATTATCGATACGTTGGAGACGTATCAGTGGACTACTCCCTCCTCGTCATGGCCTCTGCCGAGATGATGAAGATGGCCACCGGATATGATCTACCCTCTCCGCAGGGTACTGGAACGCTTCCAGATTGCTTTTTGATCGATACAGAGAGTTGCGGCGGTGGAACGAGGAGTCTCTCTTTATTTCTGGGGTCTCTAGTATTTATGGGATTTTTCAGCGTTGGAATCACGCCAAACGGAGCTATGAGGGCCCCACAAGCCATCTAGCCGCGCCCCTTGGGGGGGCGCGGCCGGTTTCATGGTGGCCTTCTAGCACACCCCCTCCGGTAGCTCTTCGCTCCAATGTTGCTTATTTCCTCTAGAAAAAATCACAAAAAAGTTTCAGGCGATCCGAGAACTTTCATTTTCTGCACAAAAATAACTCCACGGTAATTCTGCTGAAAACAACGTCAGTCCGGGTTAGTTCTAAATAAATCATATAAAGTGCATCAAAACCATATAAAAGTATTGTAAACATAGGTGAATATGGCATGAATACTTCATAAATTATCGATACGTTGGAGACGTATCACCCACCGGAGAGCACCTCAAGTATGTGATCCAGATGCATTTCCCCAGGGAGGAATCAACAAACAACACGGCTGAATACGAAGGGTTGCTTGCCGGATTACGGATAGCGGCTGATCTCGGCATCAGGAAGTTGATAGTCCAAGGAGATTCCCAGCTTGTTGTGCGCCAAGTGAATAAAGACTACCAGAGTCCGAGGCGTATGTTGAGTGCAACACTTGGCCACTCGTCGTCCAAGATAAGTTCCTGGCATCATCATTGTGAAGTGGACGGTGGCATAACACTGAGCCACTGCCTCGCAGCAGAAGTCCTTGTTGAAGCTGATGATAGGAAATAGACCCCACTGTTGGCACAGAGCATGAGCTTCAGTGAAGTACTCAATGTTAGGACGGCTGCTCATGTACCCCGTGTCGATGGATTTGGCTTCAGGCACGTAGAGGTTAGTCTTGTTCTTTAGAATCCCAACATAAATGAGAGATTGCTCCTTGTTCCAGAAGGGACAACCAACAAATGCCTCGTCCTGGGAGCGACTATAGGGGTTGCGCTATTGGAATTCCATAAATTCTTTGCCAGTCATGTCGGGAGGAGGTTTAATCTTCTTTGTAGCAGTCTTCTTCACAGTTTGTCACTGGGGTTGAGCACTGGAACCAGACACATCCTCTTGTGAAGTCCTAAGCCGCTTGGAACCACCATTTGGCCTGGATTCGTGCGGTGAGCACGAGGAGGGGAATTACCATCACCTGGAACCCACAAAAAAAACAAGGGAAAAGGCAAGAGTAAAGCGATTGCAGAAGTCAAAGAGAACAAAAACAAGAGCAGAAGAAGATAACAGGAAGTCTGAAAAGCTGAGTTACCAGCGGTAGTACCCCTCCCCGTAGTGGTAGTTCCGCTGTAGGCAAAGCGGTAGTACCGCTGGTATATGGGCGGTAGTATCGCTGAAAGCGGTAGTACCGTCCAGGTGCCGGAGGTAGTACCACCCTGCCTTCCAGAAGAACTTCCGCGGCAAGGAACCGGTAGTTCCGGTGACGTAGACTTCCTAAAACAGTGACCCTCGACTACAATCCTATCTAGCATGCAAGACACCTCCAACTCATGCCTAAAAAGTCAAGGAAAAACAAAAACTACCACATGCATTGCCCTAAATCCAAAGATTCAAAATAAGAGACAAAAGAAAGACCTGATGAGGGCAATACCGGTGGCCAGGACACGAGGAAGATGTGGGGAACGATCCATCCAGACAGGAATGCGGGAGATGGCACAAGATCGGGGGATCGGAGCCGGCCCCCGGGGCAAAATTCGGTCGCCGGAGAGAGAGAGAGGGCACGAGGAGGGGAGAAGTAAAAGGGTATGGGGGAGTTAGAAATCCCCGTGCCCATCACTTAACTCGTCCTGGAAGACTCGAGGCGGTAGTACTATGGTCGGGCACGGTAGTACCGTTGGAGCGGTAGTACCGGCCAGCCCAGCGGAAGTACCGCTAGTGACCCAAAAAATATAGCCCAGCCAAAACAGACAAAGAAATATGACTTGCGCAATGAGAGAGAGGACACACCAAGGAAAAAATAGAGATATCATGACAAAGAAGAGAACTTTGAGAGATGTAAATCAAAGAATAAGCTTTTAAATAGCAGATACCTCATGAGTAGGAAGGGCGGTGGCCGAAGCCACCTATGTTTGAGTAATTTGGTATGGCACCACGAAGATTTTAACATTGGGCCCAAGACCAAGACTTGTCTTTGAATCACAAGCACCATCAAAAATGGCTAATGTGAAAGAGTTGATCAATTTATGCATAATAAGGAGAGGAATAGTTCATTGAGAGAACTACTCTCCCCCTATGTCCATGCCTACATCTAAACAAGACATAATGATGAGTGTGGTGGGGTGTGCAATACTTCAAACCACATTGCTAAAATCAATGATATTTAGCTCGTGCCTTAACTCGCGAAATCTTGCTTCATCCAATGGCTTCGTGAAAATATCTGCAAGTTGCTCATTGAAATGAGGTCGATAAGATCAATTTCTCCACGCTTGATGTGATCCCGAATGAAGTGATGAGTATCTCAATTTGCTTCGTCTTGCAATGTTGCACCGGGTTGTTGGAGATCTTGATAACACTCTCATTGTCATAGTAGAGGGGCACATTGTCACAAGTGACACTGTAATCCTTTAAAGTTTGCCTCATCGAGAGCAACTGTGCACAACAACTTGCTGCAGCTACATACTCGGCCTCGGTGGACGAGAGAGAAACACAGTTTTGTTTCTTCGAAGACCAACTTACCAAAGAGCGACCAAGGAATTGGCAACCTCCGGAAGTTGTCTTCCTTTCCACACGGTCTTCTGCACAATCCGAGTTCGAATATCCTATGAGATCAAATGAAGCACCTTTGGGGTACCATAAGCCAAAGTTTGGGGTATGAGCCAAATATCAAAAGATTCGCTTGACAGCCACATAGTGACTCTCCTTAAGTGTGGATTGAAATCGTGCACAAATTCCCACACTCAATATGATATCCAGCCTAGATGCACAAAGATAAAGCAGGGATCCAATCATGGAGCGATACACCTTTTGATCCACGGCTTTACCATTGGGATCACTGTCAAGTTGGCATTTGAGCGGCATGGGAGTGTTGGCCTTGGCCGGCTTGAGATCATCCAACTTGAACCTCTTGAGCATGTCTTGAGTATATTTTTCTTGGTTGATGAAGGTTGCTTGACTTCGTTGCTTGATTTTGAATCCAAGGAAGAACTTCAACTCTCCCATCATGGACATCTCAAACTCTTTGGTCATTAGTGCGGCAAACTCATCATTGAAAACTTTGTTAGAAGAACCAAAGATAATATCATCAACATATAGTTGGCATACGAACAAGTTCCCGTTAACCCTCTTTGTGAAAAGAGTGGTATCGATTTTCTCAATTTCAAACCCACGGTCTTGCAACATCTCGGTAAGGTGCTCATACCACGCACGTGGGGCTTGTTTAAGGCCATAGAGCGCCTTATCGAGAACGTATACATGATTGAGGAACTTAGGATCCTCGAACCCCGGGGATTGCTTGACATATACCAACTCCTTAAGTGGACCATTAAGAAAAGCACTTTTCACATCTATTTTATATAATTTGAAATCATGATGAGATGCATATGCAAGCAACATCCGAATAGATTCAAGGCGAGCGACAGGAGCAAAAGTTTCACCGTAGTCGATACCCTTGACTTGGGAGTAGCCTTGAGACACCAATCTTGCCTTGTTGCGAGTGACTACACCATTCACATCTTGCTTGTTCTTAAAGATCCATTTGGTTCCAATGACATTGTGATTCTCCTTTGGTCTTGGCACCAATCGCCACACTTTGTTGCGCTCGAAGTTGTTGAGTTCATCGTGCATGGCTTCAAGCCATTCCGTGTCCTCGAGCGCCTCTTGTACCTTGAGGGGTTTAATGCCAGAAACAAACGTGTGATGTGCACAAAAGTTTGTTAATTGACGACGAGTGGTTACCCCTCTATTCAAGCTTCCGTAGACGTTCTCTACAATGTGTTGCTTATTTCTAAGCTTGGAAGCAATCTTGGCAGCTCGTCTTTCTAAAATCTCTTCCATGGAAGGTTGCGGTGTATCGTCTTGACGAACTTGAGAGCCATCACTAGCTTGCTCTTGATCCTAAGCATGATCTTGATCTTGAGCTTGCTCGGCGTTGTGAACTTGATCTTGAGCATCTCGTGATGTATCATCATCACCATGAGGTTGATCTTGCCCTTGATCTTGTTCACGAGGTTGAGGGCCTTCACTTTGTTCTTCGGAAGCGTGTGGGTCTTGTGTCGGTGATGGTTCCAGTTGCGTGGAACATTGTCCTTCTCCTTCAGCCACAAGGGGTTCCTCAACAGATAGGAAGTGTCCCACACCCATTCTTCTTATGGCTTGGGGAGGAATTTCATCACTTACATCACAAAGACCACTTTGCTCCACTTGGGAGCCATTATTTTCATCAAACTCTACGTTACTCGTCTCCTCACTGAGTCCTGTGGACTTGTTGAGAACACGGTAAGCATGAGAGTTTGTAGCATAACCAACAAATATGCCCTCATGAGCTCTGGATTCAAATTTAGACAAACGAACGCCTTTCTTGAGAATGAAACACTTACAACCGAACACCCGAAAGTACTTGAGGTTGGGCTTGTTACCGGTAAGTATCTCATATGGAGTCTTGTTCAGGCCTTTGCGGAGATAGAGCCGATTGGATACATGACACACGGTGTTGATGGCTTTGGCCCAAAACTTCTACGGAGATTTAAACTCCGCCATCATGGTCCTCGCCGCATCCATCAACGTCCAGTTCTTCCTCTCTGCAACACCATTTTGTTGAGGGGTATATGGTGTGGAATATTGATGCTTTATCCCCTCATCACTAAGAAACTCATCCAAGGTGTAGTTCTTGAACTCAGTGTCGTTGTCACTTCTAATCATCAAAATCTTTGCTTCATGTTGGTGTTGAACTTCATTTGCAAAGTTGATGAAGGTCTGTTGGGTCTCACTCTTCTTCTTGAAGAAGTATACCCATGTGTATCTTGAGTAATCATCCACAATCACCAAGCAATACTTTCTTCCCCCAAGACTACCAAAAGATGGGGGACCGAAGAGATCCATGTGAAGGATCTCCAAGGTCCTCTTCGAGTAGATGGTAGTCGTGGGTCGATGAGCCTTCTCATGTAGGTTTCCTTGAATAGCATTGCAAGCACGATCTTTGGCAAAACTTACGTTTGTTAGTCCAAGAATGTGATCCCCTTTGAGGAGACTTTGCAAAGATCTCATATTGACATGGGCTAGCCGGCGATGCCATGGCCATCCCACGTCAACTTTAGCCATTAGGAAAGTCGCGGTCTTAGTAGGTCGCTCCGAGAAGTTAATCACATAGAGACCGTTTTCAACATGCCCAACAAAGGCTACTTTAAGAGGCTTGCTCCACAAAAGGATCACGGTATCAATGCCAAAGAAAGTACTAAAACCCATGAGTGCAAGTTGACGAACGGAAAGTAAATTGTATGCAAGGGTCTCAACAAGCATGACTCTCTCAATAGTTAAGCTCAGAGAGATAACCACCTTGCCAAGACCCAATACCTTTGAAATTGTGTCATCACCAAAGGAGACTTGAGTGGCCAAAGATGCATTGGGTCGAATGTCCACCAACAAGTCCTTGCTTCCGCTCATATGATTTGTTGCTCCACTATCGAGCAACCATGAGACTCCTCCGGAAGCAAACTCCTACAATTGATCAATGCTTGGATTTAAGTACCCATTATTTAATGGGTCCTTTCATGTTAGTAACAAGGGTCTTAGGAACCCAAATAAACCATTCAGTGTACTCATAAGAAAAACCAACATATTTGGAATAAACATGCCCATCACTAGCATGGCATAAATCATAAGAGGGGTTAAAATCGCCGGCCTTGTTGGAGGGAGTGGTCTTGCCCTTCTTGGCATTACCACCCACAACCTTGTCCTTCTTCTCATGAGTAATCTTCCCCGCTTTGACAAAGGTTTCCTTGAGCGGGGGAGCTTGCTTGGTCTTCAACTTCTTCTTCTTCTTAGAATTGGGTGCAAACCCAATTCCTTCCTTTGCTACAACTTCCTTTTGATTGCTCAAAAGGTCACTGAGATTCTTCTCACCTTGGATACATGTCACAAGGCCTTTCTCAAGTTGCTCTTTCAACTTAGAATTTTCCTCCACGAGGTGTGCATGCTCACAACAAGGGTTAGTAGCAATGGCATTATTAATTAACACAAAAGGAGGACATGTGGCTATTTCCTTAGTAAGTTTTACGTGGAGTTGATCATGAGACTCCTTGAGAGAAGCATGAGCACTCTTCAATGCCTTGTGAGCATTGTCAAGTGCGTCAAACTCTTCCTTCAGTCTATCATGGTCAACCCCAAGTGCAACCTTATCAGATTTGAGCACACGATTAAGAACAATAGCATGATCATGATCTTACGTAATTTAGCAAGGTCAACATTTTGTGACTCCTCAAGAGCCAAACGAAGACCTCGCTCTTTCTCAAGAGAAATGGAAAGATCTGCTATCTCATTGGCATAATCACGACTATGCCCCTTCAAATACTCGAGGGATTCCTCTTGAGACTCAATGATATCATTAGCCTCACCAAGTTGTTCCAGAAGAGGAACAAAGTGCCTCTTGGATTCGCCTTTGAGTTTACACAAGAATTTGTCAAACTCATTCTCATCCTCCTTCGCCTCCTCATGTTTATCCACACAATCCAACAAAGAAGGAGTGGTAGAAATGGAAGTTTTAATGTTCGAGTTTTTGACGTTGGGGGTTACCTTGGTGATACCTTTGGCCATAAGGCACCTAGCAGTGTGGTTCTCGTTGGGGGCATCGAAGAGAGACACCTTGGTTGGGGTAGAGGATGCAATTGCCACTGTAGCTATTACCATCCCTTCACCACTTGTGTCTTCGTCATCAACATCATCATCAGAGGGATACTATTCTTGAGCCACCAACACCTTGTGAGGCGCCTTCTTGGTGAAGTTGTTCTTGTTGGGGAAGGACTTGGCCTTATCTTTGTGGATGAGTTTGCCACCATTGTCTTCCCTCTTCTCATATGGGCAATCCACCATGAAGTGACTCACATTACCACAGTTGTAGCAAGTCCTCACACGTTGCTTGCCTTTTGACCCACTTGATTTGTTCTTGGAGAAGTTTGGCCTTGTGTTTCTCTTGTTGCCCCAAAATTGTCTAGATGCGAGAGCCATGTGCTCATGGTAAGCATATTTGGTGTCTTCGGGGCAACCCTCCTCTTCCTCCTCTTCTTATTCTTCTTGAATGGCATTGGACTTCAAAGCAAGGTTGCGTGATGATTTCTTTGACCGTTATACACGAGCTAGAGCGTTGTCGGCGGTCTTGTTCAAGATGTTCATTGCAATAAACTCATCCAACATGTCACTTGATGATAGGGAATGAAAGTCTGGTCTTTGACAGATAACGGAGGACATGGCCTTGTTGAATGGCGTGATGGCCTTGAGAAACTTACGTTTGGTCCAGTTGTCATCCGTATCCTTGCTCCCATGATCTTGAAGAGCAATGGCAAGAGTTGTCACTCTCCGGTAAAGCTCACGAGGGTCCTCATCTTCAATCATCACAAACTCATCAGCTTCATCAAGCATGTAACAACCCGAGACCGACGCTTCAGATGCCTTCCTCTTATTTTCATTATCACAATATGATTTATTTGTTAATTGCATTCATCATGTCATCATGCCATCATGTCATTAAATTTTGCAACTCAAATAAATAAATTGCATAGATCTTTTGATCTATTTAAATTGAGGGAATTCTTATGATGATTTCTCTTTAAAACATATCCTCCCAATATTTAGGGAGCTATTATAAAACATTCCATTAATTTGGAATTAACCAAAACACACTTGCAATTTAAATT
Source organism: Elymus sibiricus (assembly GCA_039707655.1). NCBI lineage: Eukaryota > Viridiplantae > Streptophyta > Magnoliopsida > Poales > Poaceae > Elymus > Elymus sibiricus. The sequence continues at coordinate 278,356,990 of CM077665.1, forward strand.
CCTTTTCACACCTATAATATATTTCAAGTCCAAGTTCTTTTCTCCGTTGACTCCATTCCATGTTGTGACACTTCGAAATATGTCAAAGTGGTCATATGTCTTTTAGCTCTTTCAAAAATTATTTACCCCTTCAAACAATTTCCTCCCTTTCTCTCATTTTTGCCTTCTTCTATTTTCTGTTTTGGAAAATGGTATAAGAACTCCTTTTTTTCTCTTTAAAACCGGCCAACCCATCTCGCCTAGCCAGCCCAAGAGGCCCAGCCGCCCCTCCAAATCCTAAGCCTAGCCAGCCTCTCTCCCTCGATCCCATCTTCCTCCTCCCGACAGCGCCGCCAACACACGCACTCCCACGCGACGCACACATGCAGACAGAAGCATCGCGTCCCCCCTCTCTCGCGCTTGACCCATGCGCCGCCCGGTGACCCTCCTGTCCGCCGGACCTCTCCCGCAACCTCTCTTCTTCCTTTGCTTGACCTCCTCCAGCAAGCGTCGCACCTGCGCCTCCTGACCTGTGGCCTCGTTCCTCGTGCCGTCATCCAACCGCACCCCAGCCTCGCTCCTCCACCTTCGCGCGTTGCTGGAGATGAGCAGCAGCTCGCCGGAGCACCCAAGCTCGCCGCGCCCCCTTGTCTTGCTCTCTGTCTTCCTCGCCTCCTCGCCATGCCCCTCTCGCATCTCTCCCTCACCTCGCTTGCGCGCCGCCAGGGGAGGAGTCCCTCGTGCCCAACACCCGCGCCGGCGACCTCTGCCTCCAGCAGCTCCGCCTATTGCCGGCGAGCAAGCTGCCGTCGGACTCGACCATCTCCGCCCCTCCCAACTCCGGCCAGGGAGCCCCGCCGCTCACCTAACCACTGACCCCGCACTCTGCTCCCTCCTTCCGCTGCATGCTATCCTCGCTGCGGTCGCTAGCCACGCACCACGGCGCCCACACCCGTGGCTGAGCCGGCCTCAGGTCGCTCCTTTGCTGCTCATCGCCCGCCCCCTTCCAAAGGTGTTGCCATCGCTGCTTGTTGCGGCTACCTATGCTGCTCGCCTCCCTTGCTTCATTGCTTCTGCGGTGGCTATCGCGCCCAAGCACTTGCCCTCACCACCATGACCACCTTCCTCTTGCCACTCCCGAGCTCCCTCATGTGAGCAGCAGTTCCAACTGGCCCTTGCATCCTTTGGCCATGCCTTCCCATGGCCATGAACAACAACGGCTGTTGCGAGCATCATGTCCGCAAACGCCGCTGCCGTCCGATGCGACTAGTTCATTTTGTCCTTTTGATGATCCGGTCGGCCTGAAGCATTTTGTCTTGTTCTGATTTGGATTCGCCAAGACTGTTGCGTTCGTCTACACAAATGTCAAGACTCGCAAGACCCGAACCTCGACGACTCGCCAAGAACGACTACAACACGTGTACCACTACCCCGTCGTGTAATTCTACCGCCGACTCCCGAAGATCTCAGATTCGTTAAGATCCTCTTCTACAAGTGTACCACTAACTGTCGCCTAAGGCCCGTGTACCACGACTTCCACGACGACCAAATGAACATCCACATCGCATCGAACCGTTTCACCTCGCCCGCATGCTTCGAAGGTATAAGATCTCCACCAGCATTGAACCCAAGCTCGCAGCTCGATAGCCTAGCTCGATGAACATGCTCGATGGCGAGGAAGAAGATAGCACATGAGGATTTACCCAGGTTTGGGCCGCTGCGAAGCGTAAAACCCTACTCCTCCTTTTGGTGGATTGCTTCACGAATAGGTTTGTGGATGAACTAGTACAGAGGTGAGCTATCTCGCGAGGGCGCTCGGGTGGTGTCTCCTCTCTCTCACTACGGAGCAGCCTCGCCTCTATTTATAGTGGCATGGTTCCTCTTCCCTTATCGCAAGGGTGGGAAGGTGTGACGCCCCCATTCTCGTCCGTACGCTAATCATACACACAATGGGTACGACCAAGATTAGGGACTCACTGATTGATATCACAACACAACAAAAGACACAAATAAAGTCATACAGCTTCATATTACAAGCCAGGGGCCTCGAGGGCTCGAATACAAAGCTCGACAAAGCACGAGTCAGCGGAAGCAAATAATATCTGAGTACAGACATAAGTTAGACAATTTTTGCCTTAAGAAGGCTAGCACAAACATAAGCAGCGGATCGAAAGAGGCGAGGCCTCCTGCCTGGGAACCTCCTAACTACTCCTGAGCGTCGGGGGCAGCCTCCACGTAGTAGTAGGCTCCAGCGGTGGTGTAGTAGTCGTCTCCGGCGTACTCCATCTCCTGGGCTCCATCGTTTGAACACGGCAATCGTATCGAGGGGGAAAAAGAATGCAAAGTAGCGGTAAGTACTCATCCAAAGTACTCGCAAGACTGACATCAGAACTATACTAAGTATGCATCATTATCAAGGGGAGGGGTTATATCTGGACTGACTGCAGAAAGCAAGAATAGGGAGAAGACCTAGTCCTATCGAAGACTAGCATCTTCGGCATCTTGCAGCATTAGAAGAGAGTAGACCTGTAACTCATATATAGTCATATTGTTGTAGCAATTTTATTAAGTAACCACGCCCAGAGATTCTTCCTCGACTCCCTGCGAGGAAGCAATCCCGGAGCCACAATTCATTTCAAATTAAATCACAATTATAGTGGTATAAGGTCAAGGTACAACTCCAAGTCGTCCTGTTACCGTGGACACGGCTATTCGAATAGATTAATCATCCCTGCAGGGGTGCACCGCATCTCCAACACGCCTGATCACCTCCGGCCGGACACACTTTCATGGGTCATGCCCGGCCTCAGGATAGCAGCACGTCATCGCCCCACCTAGGCTCAACGAAGAGGCCAGCCCGCCGGTCTAAATCCTAAGCACGCAGGTTCATGGGCCCACTTGCTCCTGCGCTCCTGCACGATGCGTACGCGGCCGGAAACAGACCTACTACACTCCAGTCCAAGAGCTGCACCGTCCAGTGCAATCCGTCGCGCGCCGCTCCATTGCTGACGTCCGAAGAGCTTCGGCTGATACAACGACGCTGAGTGCCCATAACTTTCCCACGTGATGGTTTGGTGCGCAATAAGTCCAACGACCAACTCAGATCAAATACCCAACCCATTAGCATTTTATTAATGCGGGGAAAGCGCGACCCATAAAGTGCGGTCCGTCGCCCCGTCTCGAGGATGTGTGGCAAAGGCCTCTCTCGCCAGTCAACGCCTCATCATCATCAAACCGTGGGTACCCCTCAGGGCCGACCCATCACCAACATGTTTCAGTAACCCGGTCATAGTAACTGTGTGTATAAAACATCAAGACGGGACCTGAGGAATCACCCTCAAGGGGCCCCGCTCGATGAAACTGTCAAGGTGGACTTAGAGGAATCACCCTCGAGGGTCCCACACTTGAGGGGTTGCACGACAGAGTCATCGTCGGGAGTGGTAAAAGAGGAATCACCCTTGATAACCACGACCGACTAGCTGCACTACAGAGCTATCATCATGAGTACTTCACGAGGTGTCACCCTCGGTACTCGATAGTAGCGCTGCAGAGTCGTACAACTAAGGGGAGTGCGGTGATATGAGGGGCCTGGCTTGTCGGTCGGTTGACCGAGTCTTCGAGTCGTCGAGTCGTCGATGAATAAGCAGGGGCAACTGGGACTAAGGGACCACTGGGGACTCACTGATCAACCTATACTAAGCTGTTGGTATGATTGCAGGTAAAGTAACAGTTTATCAAAAACAGGCTATGCATCAGAATAGGAGCTAACTAATACAGTAGCAAAATCTAATGCAAGAATAAGAGGGAAGGAATAGGCGATAGCGGAATGCTCAAGGGGGGTTTGCTTGCCTTGCTGCTCTGCGGCAAAAGGCTGATCGTCAACAGTGTAGTCGTACCCGGTAGCAGCGTCAGTCTCGGTGTCTACCGGAGAGAAGAGGGGGGAAGAAACAATAAATACAAGCAAACAGATGCAACACGATGCATGACATGGCATTATGCAGGGCTAGGCATGCACTAACGCAGTACTACGCGTTGCAGACGAAGCGGGAGAATATCTGACGATATTTCCTGGGTCTTTGGATTTATCGGACAGGCGATCCGGAGGGGAAAGTTCCATGTTCATCATGCTAGGAGCATGTGACAGATGAATGGATGGCATATTTGGATTCGTGGGATTTTTCTGATCAACTTTCATGTATAAAGTTTTTTCATCTGAACTACAGATTATTTTCTATGATTTTTCAAAGATTTAAACATTTTATGGAATTATTCTAATTATTTAAATCAACATTATCCAGAACAGTGCAGGGGTGACGTCAGCATGACGAAATGGCGACGTCAGCAGTCAACAGGACGGCTGGCCAGGTCAAACCTGACCAGTGGGTCCCACATGTCATAGACTCATTATTAAATCAGAGTTAAATTAAACTAACAGGGATTAATTAGTGAGTGGGGCCCATCTGTCATAGACATATTAGGCTAAATTAATTATTTTAATTAACCTAATTACTAAATTAATTAACTGACAGGGCTGGCCCACTGTCATAGACACAGGGGCTTGGGACCCCGTATGTCAGTGACTGGACTAGGTCCAGTCAGCACGTTTGACCAGGTCAACGGGTCAACGGTGACCGCGGGGCCCGCGGGTCAGTGAACCTGGCAGTGGTCCCGACCGGGCCACGTCGGCGGCGGCGCCGTCCGGCCGCCGGAGAAGCTCCGGCGAGCTCCCGAATCGGTGGAGGGGCTCGGGTTTGCAGCTCCGGGCACCAAATCGAGCGCCGTTTCGTGTGTTCGCAAGCTGGAGCAGCCGCCATTCCATTCCGGCCATCGGCGCGGGCTACGGTGGTCTGTGGCGTCGGCTATGTCGACGGCGGCGGAAGCAAGTTTCGGGCGAGCTCCGGCACGTCCAAACAGCTAGCAAAACGGGCAGCTTTTGCGCGGGATGGGCTCTACGCGTGCGCAGGAGGCGAATGGCGGCGTCGGTTGGGCCAAATGGTCACTGGAGTGACGCCGGCGACGAGCACAGGCGGCAGCGCATACGGGCTCTAGTGGAAACAGCGGCTAGGGCACTAATTCGAGCTGGCTATCGCGCGGGATCGACGCTACGGTTGCTCTGGAGCACGTTCGTGGCACGCACGCGAGCTCAAGTGCAGGCAGAGCTCGAGCTCGACGGCAATGGCGGCGAGCGGAGCTCGGTTACGATGGCGACCAGCTAGGGGGGGCTACGGGAGCGCACGGAGGGAGAGGAGCGGCGAGAGGACCTCACCAGCGTTGATGGGAGGGCCCGAGGGAGCAGCTGGTGCAGCGGAGAGGGTGAATCGACGGCGGCGATCTTGCGGGTCCAGAGGAAGAAGACGGCGGCGTGGAGACGATGCAGGGCTCCAGGGGCTCGGGCTTGTGGTCGAGGAGGACGGGCTCGTCGCGGCGGGGCCCGTGGGTGCGTTGGCAGGGCGCGGGAGGTCGTGTGGCCGCGCTACCCGGCGGCCATGGCGACGGTGCGGCGGATCTGGAGGAGGGAGAGAGGGAGGAGAGCGAGCGAGGCGAGGGGGGAATGGCGAGGGCGTCCAGGGGGAGTGGATGGCCTCAGCCTTATCCTCCCCGGAGCCCTGTGGCGGCAGGTGGCGAGGAGCGGCGGCGAGGCCGAGCTCCGGCCATGGCGAAGGCGACAGCGGGGCGGGAGCAGGTAGGAGGAGGCCCCGGTGGGCTGGGCCGCACTGTGCCTACGGCCCAGAGGCCAGGTAAGTGGGCTTCTGCCCTTTTTCTTTTGTTTCTTTTCTGTTTTTCTTTTTATTATTTCTGTTTTAATTCTTTTTTGCCACAATTCCTTTTAGCAAAAATGTGCCACTGGGTCCAAATAATATCTTGCAATATTTAGTGTGGCCATAAACACTTTGGGCATATTTTGGGATCTGTTCCAATTATCAATGGAATTAAAAAGTGCTTTTAAATTGCATTTGGGCTCTGCTTTGCAAGGTGGGGTCCACACCAGTAGGTTGGTGATGTTGTTTTCCTTAACAACATTAGTTTTGAGATTTTTAACAATTGTGCAACATTTTTCATATGCTGTTTGCCACTTTATTTTATCACCTTAAAATTCAATGCCCTTTTCAGGTGAAATTTAAAATGAGACATGAATTTCAACTTGATCACATTCTACTTAGCAAAATGATTAGGCACTGTTCATGGTCATCACTGTGCTTAATTACAATGATCGCTGTAGCACAAAACCAGGGTGTCACAGAAGGGATCCCACAATGTCCAAATTCGAAAGGGGATAGGAGGTACATCTTATCCTGACGAAAGGTGGTCTTCGCCTGCAAAGTGGCTGGTGGTGATGCAGTGGTGGGCTCGCTGGTGACACCCGTCCTGCCGTGCCCGCTGGCCTGGCCTCGTTGCACCGAAATGGAAGCCTTTGGTGGGACGCCTCGAGAACCCACGTACGCCTTTGCCTCCTTTACACTAAAGAGGAAACTGTCTCCTCTGGCACTCTGGTGCCCGCCTGGCCCGCCTTGCGTCATCCTTGACCTCCCGAGGCCGAGCATTGCATAGAGATCTCCGCCGCTCAGGAGGGGGCCTGGGGAGGCCTCTTCCCTCCGAGGGCCTTGACGTCGTCTCCCTCGCGAGCTCGGGGCTCTGCTGAGGGCCTTGTCTTGAGCCGGGCCGCGTAGGGCCATACCTGGTCTCCGTAGTGGGCCACACCCTGGACCGCAGGCTGGCAGTTCTGGGTACCCCCGTTCCTAGGACGCCAACAGTAGCCCCCGGGCCCAAGGCGCGCTCGGGCTGGTTTCGGGGCGAAGCCGGAGAAGATGGCCCGAAGCGCCACGGGCCCCAAAGGCCTGCCAGCCGAGGCTATCGCACGGTAAACAATGAAGCACGGACGCCTCCGCTTCCCCATGGCACCTCGGCAACCGCTCCATCTGACCACCAACCGGCGCACGTCGCAGGGCCATCCTTGCTCGGGATGAGGGAAGGTGCCGGTTGGCCTTCACTCGGCTATAAATGGGCGGGGGGAACGGAGCCCCCAGCCCATTCCTACTCCTTGCTTCCCCGCCTTCATCCTTCACCTCCTCTATCATGACGCCGGTGAGGAGGTTTCCGCCGCCGAGAAGGGGAAAGCCTGCCAGGGGGTGCCGGACCAACAGCCTCCCAAGAGGAGCAGGGGTCGTCCTTGCAGGTATACTGAGGCGTCGGCGGCGGCGCCCCGTGGGCTTGGGTGTCCCTCCGCGAGGACTGGTGCTTCTGCTGGCGCAGCCGGAGGTGGCGGGTGCGGCGGCCGTGGCCGGGGAGGGAGACCCGCAGTTGGTGCTCAGCCACCGCGCCCGCATGCCCGACGCGGGCCTGGAGTTCCTGGTGCCGGTGGAGAGGCCTGCGAGCACCTAGTTGCAGCTCCCGTGCTCCTTCGCGGAGACGTTGTGGGTTACCGAGCCTGTAGGTCTGTGGCTGCAGGCCGATGGTTGTTGCAGCGGCGCGTTGTGGGTGGAGGTTGAGGTTACCCCCGCAAGCAACGCCTTTTTGAGCCGCGAGTGGCAGACCTTCGCCCGCGCCCACGGCCTGGAGGGGAGGCCCATGCTCCACTTCAAGCACGACGGCGCCGCTGCGCTTTTCGTCAAGATCTTCGGGGAGGACGGTAGGCGCTTGGGGTGCTTCCCGGAGGGCGGTGGCAGCGGCGATCTTGGAGGTGAGCTTGCCCTTAGCGACGGCCGCCATGCTTCCAGCAGCAGCGACACCTCCTCTGAGGAGAGCCCAAGAGACGACAGCTACGACGCCCCGCCACGTCGGCACGCCCGGACTTCGGTGGGAGGCCAGCCGCGACGGCGCCGTGATACGTCTCCGTCGTATCTATAATTTTTGATTGTTTCATGCCAATATTCTACAACTTTCATATACTTTTGGCAACTTTTTATACTATTTTTTGGGACTAACATATTGATCCAGTGCCCAGTGCCAGTTCCTGTTTGTTGCATGTTTTTTGTTTCGTAGAATATCCATACCAAACGAAGTCCAAACGCGATAAAAACTTACGGAGATTTTTTTGGAATATATGTGATTTTGGGGAAAAAGAATCAACGCGAGACGATGCCCGAGGGGCCCACAAGCCATAGGGCGCGCCCCAGGGGGTAGGGCGCGCCCTGGACCCTTGTGGTCACCCCATAAGGCGGTTGGTGCCCTTCTTTCGCCGCAAGAAAGCTAATATCCGGATAAAAATCGTGTTAAAATTTCAGCCCAATCGGAGTTACGGATCTCCGAGAATTTAAGAAACGGTGAAAGGCCAGAATCTAAGAAGGCAGAAACAGAAGGAAACAGAGAGAGAGATCCAATCTCGGAGGGGCTCCCGCCCCTCTGCCGCCATGGAGGCCAAGGACCAGAAGGGAAACCCTCCTCCCATCTAGGGGGAGGTCAAGGAAGAAGAAGAAGGAGGGGGGGCTCTCTCCCCCTCTCTCCCGGTGGCACCGGAACGCCGCCGGGGCCATCATCGTGACGGCAATCTACACCAACAACTTCGCCGCTGTCATCACCAACTCTCTCCCCCTCTATGCAGCGGTGTAACACCCCTTCTCCCTTCTGTAATCTCTACTTAATCATGGTGCTCAACGCTATATATTATTTCCCAATGATGTATGGCCATCCTATGATGTTTGAGTAGATCCGTTTTGTCCTATGGGTTGATTGATGATCATGATTGGTTTGAGTTGCATGTTTTATTATTGGTGCTGTCCTATGGTGCTCTCCGTGTCGCGCAAGCGTGAGGGATCCCCGCTGTAGGGTTTGCAATGTGTTTATGATTCGCTTATGGTGGGTGGCGTGAGTGACGGAAGCACAGACCCGAGTAAGTAGGTTGTTTACGTATGGGAGTAAAGAGGACTTGATACCTTATAATGCTATGGTTGGGTTTTACCTTAATGATCTTTAGTAGTTGCGGATGCTTGCTAGAGTTCCAATCATAAGTGCATATGATCCAAGTAGAGAAAGTATGTTAGCTTATGCCTCTCCCTCGTATAAAATTGCAATAATGATTACCGGTCTAGTTATCGATTGCCTAGGGACAAATAACTTTCTTGTGACAAAAAGCTCTCTGCTAAGACTAACTTAGTTGTTTCTTCATCTAAACAGCCCCTAGATTTTATTTACGTGTTCTTTATTATCTTGCAAACCTATCCTATCACACCTACAAAGTACTTCTAGTTTCATACTTGTTCTAGGTAAAGCGAACGTTAAGCGTGTGTAGAGTTGTATCGGTGGTCGATAGAACTTGAGGGAATATTTGTTCTACCTTTAGCTCCTCGTTGGGTTCGACACTCTTACTTATCGAAAGAGGCTACACCTGATCCCCTATACTTGTGGGTTATCACGCCGCTCCCCCGCCCGGGGAGCGGCCACGCCGGCGTGCCACCACGGCCCCGTCAAGGAGGAGGAGGACTCCGACTGAGCGCCGGTGCGCCGAGGTCGGGGCCTCAGGAGCGGTAGCCCCGGGGGGGCTCCTTCGCCTTCTTTTCTTTTCCTCTTCCTGTAACCAAAAAATCATGGGGGCCCTTCTGGGCGCGTAATGAACTTTTGCGCTTGCACCCTTTTATTAGCATTCTCATCACGTATTGTGGTCCCTGCGTTACTGTTAATCGAGACTTCCTGTTGATCGTGGTTAGGGTACTTAGCTCGATGCGTCTGCGGCGGGCTTCTGCGTCATGAGGTTTAGCAGTGGCACCTGGGGAGCTTGGGGAGGTTCCTCCTTCCTACGAGTGAGGCGGTTTGGGGGGGCCCTTTCGGCACTCTACGTCTGCCGGGCCCGATCCCGTGCATGCCCCGACCACCGTTGGGGCGTCCGGATCACCAGGACGAGACCAAGGGGCGAGGCCTCGACCACCGTTGGGGCGTCCGGATCACCAGGACGAGACCAAGGGGCGAGGAGCCACGCGATCGGTGAGGCTCCTGAGGCGCGATGCTCAGGAGCCCCCCTTGACGCTCAAGCGGTGCTCTACGTCTGCGGGGCCCGATCCCGCGCATGCCCCGACCACCGTTGGGACATTCGGATCACCAGGACGAGACCAAGGGGCGAGGCCTCGACCGCCGTTTGGGCGTCCGGATCACCAGGACGAGACCAAGGGGCGAGGACCCACGCGATCGGTGAGGCTCCGGAGGCACGATGCTCAGGACCCCCCCCCCTTTGACGTTCAAGCGGTGACCATTCCTTTACGCCGGTTCCTGCCCCAGGAGGCTTGAGCCTCCAGAGGCTCTAAGACAGCGCGCCGGGCCGCGGTGGAGCCCCCGAGCGAGGGTGAGGCGACACACGCCTGCTAGCTCATTCGAGAGCGCCACGCGAGGATCAGGATGCCAAGGCCACGTGGGGACCAGGACGCCAAGGCCTTGGCGAGGTGTGCACACCGTGCCCCGCAGCCCCCGCTCGCGGGGCGCGAGAGGGAGAGGCTGGCAGGCGTTAACCCGGAGAAAGAGACTTCAAGATAAAAACTGCAAGGAGAAAAAATTCCCGCCACTTTTCTTTAAAGAGAGTTGAAAATCCTCGAGTTTCATTCCAGGAAAATGGCAAATTCGAATACAAGAAAAGCAAAGAATAGCCGCGTCCGGCACCTAGGCTAGTATTCGTCTTCCCCCGGCGTGGAGCATAGGTGCTACTTCTTGAGCTTGCGTTGGTTTTCCCTTGAAGAGGAAAGGGTGATGCAGCAAAGTAGATAAGTATTTCCCTCAGTTTTGAGAACCAAGGTATCAATCCAGTAGGAGGTACAAGCAAGGCTCCAATCTATGCACCTGCACAAACAATCAAACACTTGCACCCAATGCTATAAAGGGGTTGTCAATCCCTTCACGGTCACTTGCAAGGATGAGATCCGATAGAGATAGATATAAAAGATTACTAAAACGATAATTAAAATAAAAGTAAATAAATTGCAGCAAAGTATTTTTGTGTTTTTTAGTTTATAGATCTGAAAATATAATATGGAAAATAGACCCGGGGGCCATAGGTTTCACTAGAGGCTTCTCTCTTGAAGGAAAATAATACGGTGGGTGAACAAATTACTGTCGAGCAATTGATAGAAAAGCGCATAGTTATGACGATATCCAAGGCAATGATTATGCATATATGCATCACGTCCGTATCAAGTAGACCAAAACGATTCTGCATCTACTACTATTACTCCACACATCGACCGACTCCTGCCTGCATCTAGAGTATTAAGTTCATGAAGAACAGAGTAACACATTAAGTAAGATGACATGATGTACAGGGATAAACTCAAGAAATATTACGAAAACCCCATCTTTTTATCCTTGATGGCAACAATACAAATATGTGCCTCGCTACCCCTACTTTGTCACTGGGTGAGGACACCGCAAGATTGAACCCAAAACTAAGCACTTCTCCCATTGCAAGAATTACCAATCTAGTTGGCCAAACCAAACCAATAACTCGAAGAGACTTACAAAGATATGAAATCATGCATATAAGAATTCAGAGAAGATTCAAATAATATTCATAGATAATCTGATCATAAACCCACAATTCATCGGATCTCAACAAACACACCGCAAAAGAGTATTACATCGGATAGATCTCCATGAAGATCATGGAGAACATGGTATTGAAGAACATAGAGAGAGAGGAAGCCATCTAGCTACTAGCTATGGACCCGAAGGTCTGAGGTAAACTACTCACGCATCATCGGAAGGGCAATGGAGTTGATGTAGAAGCCCTCCGTGATCGAATCCCCCTCCGGCAGATCGCCGGAAAAGGCCCCAAGATGGGATCTCACGGGAACAGAGGCTTGTGGCGGCGGAAAAGTATTTTCATGGCTCCCTTTGGTATTGGGGGAATATTTCTGAATTTATAGGCGAAGAGTTAGGGCTGGAGGAGCTACGGGGGGCCCACAAGCCAGTGGGTGCCCCCCCCAGGGGCGCCCTGGTGGCTTGTGGCCCACCCGTAGGTCTTCTGGCCTCTTCTCGAAGCCTCGTGGGTTCCTTCTGGTCCAAGAAAAATCAGCGTAGAATTTTATTCCGTTTGGACTCCGTTTGATATTCCTTTTCTGCAATACTCAAAAACAAGGAAAAAACAGAAACTGGCACTGGGCACTAGGTTAATAGGTTAGTCCCAAAAATAATATAAAATAGCATATTAATGCATATAAAATATCCCAAAACAGATAATATAATAGCATGGAACAATCAAAAATTATAGATACGTTGGAGACGTATCAGCATCCCAAGCTTAATTCCTGCTCGTCCTCGAGTAGGTAAATGATAAAAATAGAATTTTTGATGTGGAATGCTACCTAACATATTTATCCATGTAATATTCTTTATTGTGGCATGAATGTTCAGATCCATAAGATTCAAAACAAAAGTTTATTTTTGACATAAAAACAATAATACTTCAATCATACTAACAAAGCAATCGTGTCTTTTCAAAATAACATGGCCAAAGAAAGTTATCCCTACAAAATCATAAGGTCTGGCTATGCTCCATCTTCCCCACACAAAGTATTTAAATCATGCACAACCCCGATGACAAGTCAAGCAATTGTTTCACACTTTTTATGTTCTCTAACTTTTTCAACTTTCAGGCAATACATGAGCGTGAGCCATGGATATAGCATTATAGGTGGAATAGAATATGGAGGTTGTGAGGAAAAGGAGAAGATAGTCTCACATCAACTAGGCGTATCAACGGGCTATGGAGATGCCCATCAATATATATCAATGTGAGTGAGTAGGGATTGCCATGCAATGGATGCACTAGAGCTATAAGTGTATGAAACCTAAAAAAGAAACTAAGTGGGTGTGCATCCAAATCGCTTGCTCACGAAGACCTAGGGCAATTTGAGGAAGCCAATCATTGGAATATACAAGCCAAGTTATATAATGAAAAATTCCCACTAGTGTATGAAAGTGACAAAATAGGAGACTCTCTATCATGAAGATCATGGTGCTACTTTGAAGCACAAGTGTGGAAAAAAAAGATAGTAGCATTGTCCCTTCTCTCTTTTCTCTCATTTTTTTGGTAGGCATCTTTGGCCTCTCTTTTTTATTTGGGCTTCATTGGCCTCTTTTATTATTTTTAAAGTCTGGAGTCTCATCCCAACTTGTGAGGGAATCATAGCTTCCGTCCTTTCCTCACATGGGACAATGCTCTAATAATGATGATCATCCCACTTTTATTTACTTACAACTCAAGAATTACAACTCGAAACTAGAACAAGATATAACTCTATATGAATGCCTCCGGCGGTGTACCGGGATGTGCAACGATCTAGCATAGCAAATGACATTAATGAAAACATCACGCTAGCTGTCTTACGATCATGCAAAGCAATATGACAATGATGGTGCGTGTTATAATAAACGGAATGGTGGAAGTTGCATGGCAATATATCTCGGAATGGCTATGGAAATGCCATAAGAGGTAGGTATGGTGGCTGTTTTGAGGAAGGGTATATGGTGGGTTTAATGCACCGGCGAAAGTTGCGCGGTACTAGAGAGGCTAGCAAAGGTGGAAGGGTGAGAGTGCGTGTAATCCATGGACTCACATTAGTCATAAAGAACTCACATACTTATTGCAAAAGTCTATTAGTTATCGAAGCAAAGTATTAGACGCATGCTCCTAGGGGAGAGGTTGGTAGGAGTTAACCATCGCGCGCTCCCGACCCTCACACAAAGGATGACAATCAATAAACAAATCATGCTCCGACTTCGTTACATAACGGTTCACCATACGTGCATGCTACGGGAATCACAAACTTTTAACACAAGTATTTCTACTAATCCACAATTACTCACTAGCATGACTCTAATATCACCCTCTTTATATCTCAAAACTATATGCAAGGAATCAAACTTCTCATAGTATTCAATGCACTTTATATGAAAGTTTTTATTATATCCCTCTTGGATGCCCATTATATTAGGACTAAATTCATAACCTAGACCAATTACCATGCTGTTTAAAGACTCTCAAAATAATATAAGTGAGGTACAAGAGTTCAATTATTTCTATAAAATAAAACACCACCGTGCTCTAAAAAGATATAAGCGAAGCACTAGAGCAAAATTGCCTAGCTCAAAATATATAAGTGAAGCACATAGAGTATTCTAATAAATTCACGATTCAAGCGTGTCTCTCTCAAAAGATGCGTGCAGCAAGGATGATTGTGGCAAACTAAAAAGCAAATACTCATATCATACAAGACGCTCCAAGCAAAACACATATCATGTGGTGAATAAAAATATAGCCTCAAGTAAATTTACCGATGGATTGAAGACGAAAGAGGGGATGCCTTCCGGGGCATCCCCAAGCTTAGGCTCTTTGGTATCCTTGAATATTCCTTGGGGTACCTTGGGCAACCCCAAGCTTAGGCTCTTGCCACTCCTTATTCCATAGTCCATCAAATCATTACCCAAAACTTGAAAACTTCACAACACAAAACTTAACAAAAAAACTCGTGAGATCCGTTAGTATAAGAAAAATAAATCACCACTTTAGGTACTGTTGTGAACTAATTCTTTATTTATATTGGTGTAATATCTACTGTATTCCAACTTCTCCATGGTTCATACCCCCCGATACAACCCATAGATACATCAAAATAAGCAAACAACATAAAGAAAACAGAATCTGTCAAAAACAGAACAGTCTGTAGCAATCTGGAAACTTCGAATAATTCTGTAACTCCAAAAATTCTGAAAAATTAGGAAAATCTGGGAAATTTGTATATCAATCTTGTGTAAAAACTTCAGACTCATTCGACGCTCTGGTGAATTTATACAATTCCTGGACTGAGCGCAAAAGTTTCTATTTTTCAGCAAGATCAAATCAACAATCACCGTAAACCATCCCAAAGGTCTTACTTGGCTCAAACACTAATTAAAACACTAAAACACAATTACCACAGAGGTAATGATGTGTAAATCACTCAATAACAGAAACAAAACAAAAAACATAAAAATAAAATTGGGTTGCCTCCCAACAAGCGCTATTGTTTAACGCCCCTAGCTAGGCATAACGCAATAGATCTAGGTATTGTCATCTTTGGTACGCAACTCCTCAATTGCACACCTATAAACCCTAGGAGGTTCTTTGCTCTTATCAATAATAATGCTCCTAGGCAAGAAGTCAAGAGATTCACTTGTGGCAATTGGTTCCCTAACAATATTGATAAAGCTAGGGTGAACACTTATCATCTTAAGATCTTCGTCCCCTTTACTAGAGGATTCACCCTTATTTTTAGGAACATAAACAAACTTGGCAGTCTTAGAAGGAGGAAAATTTGGAGTGGTTCGAACAGAGGCAAAAGCGGAACCTAAGTTGGTAATAATGTCCTCTAGCTTGCCAATTCTAGAGCAATCTTGATCCAATTTTTCATTAACTATGGGTTCTTTTTCCCTTAGATTTTTTAAAGTAACTCCTACCTTAGATCCATATTGAGTAATATGATTATGAATCTTTTTATCCAAGTTTTCAATGAGCTCTACAGTAGCAACTTTATTTTTAATAATATCAAGCCTTCGCATCACATGTTCCAAAGTTAAGATTGTTTCATTAACCATGAGTGGGGGTGAACCTACCAAATTTATCATAGCACTATAAGAATCAACGGTATGGCTTCCCAAGAAATTTCCTCCCGTAATGGTATCCAGAACATATCTATTCCAATGAGAAACACCAACATAAAAATTGCGAAGGAGAACGGTAGTAGATTGCTTACGAGTAGATCTATTTTGAGCATTGCAAATTCTATACCAAGCATCTTTTAAGTTTTCTCCCTCCCTTTGCTTAAAATTAAGAACTTCACTCTCGGGAGTACTAGCGATAGTAGTAAGGCTAGCCATGAGTTTAAGCGATCTAACACACAAGCAAACAAAAAGCAAACGGAAAGACGAACGGAAGAAGGGCGGATAAAAAGGCAAATCTTTTTGGTTTTTTCTGAAATTCGTTTTAGAAGTGGGGGAGAGGAAAACGAGAGGCAAATGGCAAATAATGTAAATGCAAGAGATGAGTTTGTGATGGATACTTGGTAGGCTTGATGTAGACCTCTCCGGCAACCAAGCCAGAAATTGGCAAGTTGACGGGAGAGTTCTTGTCTTGACTTGCTATGTATCCTCCCCGGCAACGGCGCCAGAAATCCTTCTTGCTACTTCTTGAGCTTGCATTGGTTTTCCCTTGAAGAGGAAAGGGTGATGCAGCAAAGTAGATAAGTATTTCCCTCAGTTTTGAGAACCAAGGTATCAATCCAGTAGGAGGTACAAGCAAGGCCCCAATCTATGCACCTGCACAAACAATCAAACACTTGCACCCAACGCTATAAAGGGGTTGTCAATCCCTTCACGGTCACTTGCAAGGATGAGATCCGATAGAGATAGATATAAAAGATTACTAAAACGATAATTAAAATAAAATTAAATAAATTGCAGCAAAGTATTTTTGTGTTTTTTAGTTTATAGATCTGAAAATATAATATGGAAAATAGACCCGGGGGCCATAGGTTTCACTAGAGGCTTCTCTCTTGAAGGAAATTAATACGGTGGGTGAACAAATTACTGTCGAGCAATTGATAGAAAAGCGCATAGTTATGACGATATCCAAGGCAATGATTATGCATATAGGCGTCACGTCCGTATCAAGTAGACCGAAACGATTCTGCATCTACTACTATTACTCCACACATCGACCGACTCCTGCCTGCATCTAGAGTATTAAGTTCATGAAGAACAGAGTAACACATTAAGTAAGATGACATGATGTACAGGGATAAACTCAAGCAATATGATGAAAACCCCATCTTTTTATCCTTGATGGCAACAATACAAATATGTGCCTCGCTACCCCTACTTTGTCACTGGGTGAGGACACCGCAAGATTGAACCCAAAACTAAGCACTTCTCCCATTGCAAGAATTACCAATCTAGTTGGCCAAACCAAACCAATAACTTGAAGAGACTTACAAAGATATGAAATCATGCATATAGGAATTCAGAGAAGATTCAAATAATATTCATAGATAATCTAATCATAAACCCACAATTCATCGGATCTCGACAAACACACCGCAAAAGAGAATTGCATCGGATAGATCTCCAGGAAGATCATGGAGAACATGGTATTGAAGAACATAGAGAGAGAGAGGAAGCCATCTAGGTACTAGCTATGGACCCGAAGGTCTGAGGTAAACTACTCACGCATCATCGGAAGGGCAATGGAGTTGATGTAGAAGCCCTCCGTGATCGAATCCCCCTCCGGCAGATCGCCGGAAAAGGCCCCAAGATGGGATCTCACGGGAACAGAGGCTTGCGGCGGCGGAAAAGTATTTTCGTGGCTCCCTTTGGTATTGGGGGAATATTTCTGAATTTATAGGCGAAGAGTTAGGGTTGGAGGAGCAACGGGGGGCCCACAAGCCAGGGGGCGCCCCCCCCCCCAGGGGCGCCCTGGTGGCTTGTGGCCCACCCGTAGGTCTTCTGGCCTCTTCTCAAAGCCTCGTGGGTTCCTTCTGGTCCAAGAAAAATCAGCGTAGAATTTTATTCCGTTTGGACTCCGTTTGATATTCCTTTTCTGCAATACTCAAAAACAAGGAAAAAAAACAGAAACTGGCACTGGGCACTAGGTTAATAGGTTAGTCCCAAAAATAATATAAAATAGCATATTAATGCATATAAAACATCCCAAAACAGATAATATAATAGCATGGAACAATCAAAAATTATAGATACGTTGGAGACGTATCAATAGGGCATCCACGTTGCGTGGGCATAGTCATTGGAGGACAGTGTTGTCCGCCAGCGCGGAGCATGGGGCTTCCACTTGGGCGTGGGTGGGAACCCCTCCGCGTCCTCGGGGGGCTCCGGGCGTATACAGCCCACTCATTATTACGTGAGAGTGTCACGGGTATAACTTGCGGAGGTGCTGGATGTTCCAGGCATTCTGGATGGGGACCCCGTCTTGAGTCTCCAGGCGCACGGCGCCAGGCCTGGAGATGCGGGCGACCCTGAACGGGCCCTCCCACATGGGCGAGAGCTTGTGCAAGCCCTCCCTGGAAAGGACCCGCCTCAGGACAAGGTCTCCGACTTTGAGGGTCCTGGAGCGGACGTTACGGCAATGGTAACGCCACAGCGCCTGCTGGTACCTCGCAGCTCGGAGCGAGGCTTGGCAACGGGCCTCCTCCCCAAGCACGAGGTCTGTCCCCCGCGAGGCATCCTGACGCTCCTCGTCGAATGCCAAGACCCGCGGGGATCGATGCTTGACCTCGTGTGGGAGGACGGCTTCAGCTCCGTAGACGAGGAAGAACGGGGTCTCGCCGGTGGGCTTAGTCGCAGTGGTGCGGATGGACCACAACACGGACTGAAGCTCATCGAGCCAACCCCTGTCGTAGGCTCGAGCTTCTTCTTGAAGCTCCTTGCCTTGAGGCCCTGCAGGACCTCCGCGTTGGCGCGCTCTGCCTGACCGTTGCTTCGTGGGTGCGCCACTGAAGCGTAGCATATCTGCATTCCAAGGTTAGTACAATAGGTCCTGAAAAAGTTGCTTGTGAACTGCGAACCGTTGTCGGTGATGATGCGGTTGGGGACACCAAAGCGGCTCACGAGGCCCTTGATAAACTTGACGGCCGACCCGGCGGGGATGGTGCGGACTGGCTCCACCTCCGCCCACTTGGTGAATTTGTCGATGGCGACGTAGAGGTAGCGGTATCCGCCGGCCGCTCGCGGAAAGGGCCCCAGTATATCCAGCCCCCAGACCGTGAAAGGCCAGGAGAGCGGGATGGTCTGGAGGCCCTGCGCGGGCTGATGAATCTGTTTGGCATGGAACTGGCAAGCCTCGTAGGACCGGACCAGTTCGGTGGCGTTGTTGAGCGTCGTAGGCCAGTAGAAGCCAGTGCGGAACGCCTTCCCTACAAGGGTACGTGACGAGGAGTGGTGTCTGCAGTCTCCTTCGTGGATGTCGGCCAGCAGCTCGCGACCCTGTTCTCTGGATACGCATCGCAGCGCGACGTCATTCGGGCGCTTGCGGTATAGCTCACCGTCCCGCAAACAATAAGCTGTGGCCTGTCGTACCACATGCTCTGTGTCTTCCTCCTTTTCTGGTAGTGTGTCGTGGAGCAGGTACGTCTTGAACTCCTGTGTCCATTCTTCGGCCTGGGGCTCCAGCGCCAGGAGCAGTCGGGCTCCTGAGGCTGGACCACAAGTTGGATCCCCCGAGGGTGGTGCTGGGGGTAGCTCTTCACTCTACGGCGCCTGGTCCACGGTTGGGGGTGCCGCGGATGGCTTGAAGAGCCGTTCCTCGAAGACACCCGGCTCCTGAGGCTCGCGACACGACGCCCTCTTGGTGATGTCATCGGCCTCCTTGTTCGCGCCGCGCGGGATGTGCTGCAATTCCAAGCCCTGGAAACGCTTTTCAATCTTACGTACCTCTTCCAAGTATGCCTCCATGTGCTCGTCCTTAGGCGTATACTCCTTGTTGGAGAAGTTGACGAGGAGTTGGGAGTCGCCCTTGATGGTGAGGCGACGAATCCCCAAGGCGGCCACGGCCTTGAGGCCAGCGATCCAGCCCTCGTACTCTGCGATGTTGTTGGAGACCTTCTCGCCATGCTGGAAGCAAAGTTGTACGGCGTAGTAGAGCTTGTCCCCGGTCGGGGAGATGAGTACAACTCCAACCCCTGCTCCCCTGTGCGCGAAGGCCCCATCGAAGTGCATGATCCAACCATCAGGCGCCTCATCGCCGGGGGTGAGGGACTGGCCCTCGTCCAGCCCTCGGTCGGGAGCATCCGTCCACTCGGCCACAAAATCCGCCAGGGCCGCCCCCTTGATGACCCTGGTCGTGGTGAACTCTAACTCGAAGGCTTGCAGCTCAATGTTCCATTCTGCGACCCTCCCTGTTGCGTTGGGGTTGCGCAGCACTTTCTCCAAGAGATACGCGGAGACGACCTTGATGGGGTGGCCCTGGAAGTAATGGCGCAGTTTCCTTGAAGCGACGAGAAGCGCGAGCAAGAGCTTCTGCTGCATAAGGTAACGCGAGCGCGCGTCCCGCAGTACGGTGCTGACGTAGTACACTGGGTGCTCGACGAGGGAGAAGCCTTCCGCGCCGCCCCGCTCCGCGGCGGGCTCGTGAGATCCAAGTGCCCCGGGGGTCGCCAGGGCGGCTGAGGCCTCAGGAGCGTCGTCTTGAAGAGGTGAGGGCTCCAGGCATTCTGTGAGTCACCTTGCTTTATGCTCGGGGGCCCGCCCGTGCCTGAGGGTGTAGCGCGCATGCCGGCACGTTCCTCCCTGACCGCCACGAGCGCGGCACTGGCGGAGTGCGGGGTGGCAGCCAGGTACAGCAATAGGGGCTCCCGGAGGCGGGGCGCCACCATTACTGGTGGACTCGTGAGGTATCGCTTGAGGTCCTCGAATGCCGCGTCTGCCTCCGGAGTCCATTCGAAGGGGCCCTTCCTCTTCATGAGCTTGAAGAACGGTAGGGCGCACTCGCCAAGCTTGGAGATGAAGCGTCCCAAGGAGGTCACACAGCCCGCCAGCTTCTGCATTTCCTTGAGGGTCTGAGGCGGACTCATCTTGCTTATAGCCTTGATCTTCTCCGGGTTTGCCTCGATCCCTCGGTGCGACACCAGGAAACCGAGCAGTTTGCCCGACGGGACCCCGAAGACACACTTCTCGGGGTTCAGCCTCAGGCTCAGCAGCGGCAGGTTGGCGAACGTCTCCTCCAGATCCTCGATCAGGGTCTTGGCTTCTTGCGACTTGTCCACGATGTCGTCGATGTAGGCCTCCGCGTTCCTCCCGAGCTGCTGCCCCAGGGCGATGTGCATTTGCCGCTGGAAGGTTGCGCCAGCGTTCCGTAGCCCGAAGGGCATGCACGTGTAGCAGAACACACCGCACGTGTTGAGGAAGGCCGTCTTCTCGACGTCCTCCACCGCCATCTTGATCTGATGGTAACAGGAGAAAGTGTCCAGGAAGCATAGAAGGTCGCACTCGGCGGTGGAGTCCACGATCTGTTCGATGCGCGGCAGTGGGAACGGGTCTTGGGGGCAAGTCTTGTTGAGGTTCGTGAAGTCGACGCACATGCGCTCCTTCCCGCACTTCTTCGGGACAACCACCGGGTTGGCCAGCCACTCCGGGTATTGCACCTCCCGGATAACTCCAGTCTCCTTCAGCTTGCCGACCTCCTGGGCGAGGAACGCCTGCTTCTCTTGAGCCTGCCTTCTCGCCTTTTGCTTTACCGGGCGTGCATTAGGGCACACCATGAGGTGGTGCTCGATCACATCCCTCGGGACCCCCACCAGGTCGGATGCATTCCACGCAAATGCGTCCTTGTTTGCGCGAAGGAATGCCACCAACGCCTCTTACTTCCTCGGGGGGAGGCCGGCATCGATGGTGAAGGTGAGGCTAGGGTTCTTGTCGTCTACGGGCACCTGCTTCGTATCAGCCCGATTCTGAGAGACAACTGCTTCTTCTTCACTGGCGCAGCGTTGATGGCGTCCCCAGTGCCCTCCTGGGCCTGCGCGGCGTCTCCAGCGTTAGGGCGCGTCGCAACCGCCGCCTTGTAGGCGAGCTTGAGTGTGTGGACTGCGTCCTTGGCGTCTCCGACGACGAAGAGGATGTTGTTTCTCCCGGGCATGTTAATGACGTTGTAGCCCGGGTGCGTCGCCGCCATGAACTTGGCGAGGGCGGGGTAGCCAAGGATTGCGTTGTAAGAGAGGTGGAGGTGGGCGACGTCAAAGTCGATCTGCTCGGTGCGGTAGTTGTAGCGGGTGCCAAAGGTGACGGGGAGGCGCACCCACCCCAAGGGGGCGACGGAGCCCCCGCCCACCCCTGAGAAAGGCCTTGAGGGCGCGAGCTGGTCATAGGGCACCTGCAGCGCGTTGAAGGTCTCCACGGAGAGGACGTTGAGGCCGGCGCCGCCGTCTATGAGGATCCTGGTGACGGCCACGCTGCTTATGGTTGGTGTGCATAGCATGGGGAGCGTACTGGCGGCAGCCGTTGTTCTAGGATGGTCGCCGGGGCCGAAGGTGATGTCAACCTCCGGCCACGTTCGAGGCTGCGGGGCCTCGAGCCGTGGCCGAACCGCGCTCGCCTGGCGGAGGAACTGCTTGACCTGGCGGTTGGAGGCGGGCGCCTGTGACCCGCCGAGGATGCATGCGACCGCAGGGTCGGCCAGGCGAGCCGTGGCGCCGCCGCACGCCAAGGGCTGCCTGGCTTCGGAGGTCGCGTCGGCCATGGAGCTGATTAATCGAGGCTCGACCGCAGCCGCGGATGGAGAGGCTTCGACACGCCCCCTACCTGGCGCGCCAAATGTCGGATTTCGGGCTCCGCAAAACCCAAAGAGGTTCGAACTCAGGGGCGTGTGCGAAGATCTCCACCAGCTTTGAACCCAAGCTCGCAGCTCGATAGCCTAGCTCGATGAACTCGCTCGATGGCGAGGAAGAAGATAGCACATGAGGATTTACCCAGGTTCGGGTCGCTGCGAAGCGTAAAACCCTACTCCTGCTCTTGGTGGATTGCCTCACGAGGAGGTTTGTGGATGAACTAGTACAGAGGTGAGCTATCTCGCGTGGGCGCTCGGGTGGTGTCTCCTCTCTCTCACTACGGAGCTGAGCAGCCTCGCCTCTATTTATAGTGGCCTGGGTCCTCTTCCCTTATCGCAAGGGCGGGAAGGGATCCCACAATGGCCAAATTCGAAAGGGGACAGGAGGTACATCTTATCCTGACGAAAGGTGGTCTTCGCCTGCAAGTGGCTGGTGGTGACGCAGTGGTGGGCTCGCTAGTGACACCCGTCCTGCCGTGCCTGCTGGCCTGGTCTCGTTGCACCGAAATGGAAGCCTTTGGTGGGACGCCTCGGGATCCCACGTACGCCTTTGCCTCCTTTACACTAAAGAGGAAACTGTCTCCTTTGGCACGCTGGTGCCTGCCTGGCCCGCCTTGCGTCATCCTTGACCTCCTGAGGCCGAGCATTGCATAGAGATCTCCGCCAATCAGGAGGGGGCCTAGGGAGGCCTCTTCCCTCCGAGGGCCTTGACGTCGTCTCCCTCGCGAGCTCGGGGCTCTCCCGAGGGCCTTGTCTTGAGCCGGGCCGCGTAGGGCCGTACCTGGTCTCCGTAGTGGGCCACACCCTAGGTCGCAGGCTGGCAGTTCTGGGTACCCCCGTTCCCAGGACGCCGACAGGGGTTAGGCACTGTGCGTTCTTCGTGTTCCTCCAATCAATCCACCAAAAAGCAGGAGTAGGGTTTTACGCTTAGCAGCGGCCCAAACCTGGGTAAAATACCTGAGTCCTGATCGTCACGCCGTCTCATGCTCTCCGCTCTTCGTGCAACGTGACACCTCCTTGCCGAACCACAAGGGACCTTTGGTCCCATAGGTGTTCGTGAGCATCCGTGCCCCGACACAATCCTCATATTTCTTTCCGGAGTTCTTTTCATCTATCTAAGACATCTTTGTTTTTCCCCACCCTCCCGCCCTTTTTCTTCAATAATTAAATTCTCATCCAAGTGCCTTTTCTATTCATGTGTTGCTTCCCCTATCTTCTCTTATGTGATGTATCCGGTGATTCGTCGTGAAGATGCTCAAGTGCTCAACTTCATCATTTCTTAGTCTTCATCTTTGTTTTCTTTTCTGGTGGATTCAATTCAAGCTTTCGGTGCTCATCATATCCTTTTCATTCTTTAAATGCTCTCCCATGTTGGAAATTCTTAGGCAAACCTCTCTTGTTTATTCACCTCTCTCCATCCTATCCGGAGTGCTGAAGATATCTCAGAAGACTCGTGTTTTCATTCATATACTCTTGAATTATTTTGAGGGTCTCACCTCATCAAGTTTTCAATTATACCGGTGCAATCCCTCTTCCTAAGCAATTGTTTCAACGGTGTGTTCTTTGAGTGGGCCCATAACCCACAGGTTTTCCCAGGATCTTACCTGGCTCTTTTAATCTTTCCAAAGATGTCCTCAAGTTCTTTTCAATGTGACGTAAGAATGAATTCCATCAGTCTTATTCCTTCTCCAAGATTGCTTTGAATTATTTTCATCATTGGCTCAACCTTTCCTTATTCATTGTTATAGAGTGTCTTAGTAATTCATGGTTTTCTTTCCCATCATCATTCTCTGCGTTGAAGACCGAAGGAGAGTTCATCTTGAATCTTGGTCCATTTTCTTAAAGGTTCATGGTTTCAGCTTGTTGCTATCTTCTCAAATTCTTCTCGATCATGAGTAATTCCATCCATATCTATCCGGAGCATTTGAGTGTTGTTTCATTTCTCGATCCTTCGAAGGCCATCATTTCAGAAGATTTCTTCATTCTCAGCTTTCAGCTTTCGTTCTCAAATTCTTCTCAATTGTTGTCTCTTCGTTCGTCTCTTAATTATTCCGGTGCCTTGTTGAAGTTTCTATTAGGCAAATCTTGATCTCTTTGTTCTCATGTATCCCCATTCGTTTGCAATTCTTACCGGTGTTCTCGTTCAAGACGTCTTCAAGTTTATGCTCTCTCTCTCTCTCTTCAATCATTTTTAAGAAGAATAAGTGGTATGCCAAATCCGTTGATTGTCATCAATTAAACTTGATGAAGGATAAGCATAACATAATTCTTATTCTTGTTTCATTAAGGTGATTTCAATTCTTCTTCCGGAGGTTGTTCATGAAATCAAATTCTCGATTCTAAGTTGCTATCTTTTCTTTCTGGAGTCTCGAGTGTTCTCAGTATCTCTTCGCGAAGCTTCATCTAAATCTTGCAAGGTAGTAATCTTTTTCTTTTCAACCTTCATTTCTTTTATCATTCTTTTGTCTACGGAGGCTCTTCATGGTGGTTCGTCAAGAATTTAATTCATTCTCGAAGTGTTCTTCCAGATCCTGTGGTAGTACCTCAAGTATTCGTTGTCTTGCATTTCAAAGTGCAATCCATTCCCCCTTATCTTTTGAGATGGTGTTATAGCATTCTTGATTCACGAGGAGTCACGAAGAGAATTTGTCAAGAATGAGATATTTAAAACCATCATTTCTTCCTCAGAGTTATCTTGATATAGATTTCACCAAAAGCGTTTCCTAAGGATTGTTGCTATCATGGTGCTTATCAGTGATCCAAGTGTTCTTGTATCCTCTTGGTGTAAGAAGTTTGCATGTCCAATTGCTCCTAAGCAATCAACTATTTCCATTAGTGGCCGGTTGTCACCTCATACTTTTGAGATATTTTCCATAAGCCCACAACTAGCCTATTCTTTTCGTTGTTGATGTTCCAACAACTCCGTTCAATCTCTTCTTGTAATGATGGTTTCCAAATCAAATTGTGGTAGAAGTTGTCATTTTCTTCTAGGTTCTTTTCCTTCCATCGATATAGCTTCTATTCTTTTGTTCCGGAGGCGTGTCATGTGGATCTCTTAGAACCATCGTCTCGTTTTATCAAAATCATGTTCTTTCCTTGCTTATCTCATTTAACCGGAGTGTTGTGTCCTCTTTCAAGATCTTTCTATCTTATCAAGTTTCTCTTCTATTTCTACCGAAGTACTGCCCAAATTTCTTTTGAATTCTTGCGTGTTCCTCGTGCCATTCTTCATCTCTTCACAACCTTCAAGATTCGTTGGTTTCACTCGTTTGTCAAAGAAGCAAATAAGTTTTACATCTTCTTGTCCTCTTCCTCTTCCTCTTCTCATTCTAAGATCTCGGGTCGATATCTCTTGTTAGTGGAGGAGAGTTGTAACAGCCCGAGACCGACGCTTCAGATGCCTTCCTCTTATTTTCAATATCGCAATATGATTTATTTGTTTATTGCATTCATCATGTCATCATGCCATCATGTCATTAAATTTTGCAACTCAAATAAATAAATTGCATAGATCTTTTGATCTATTTAAATTGAGGGAATTCTTATGATGATTTCTCTTTAAAACATATCCTCCCAATATTGTGACACTTCGAAATATGTCAAAGTGGTCATATGTCTTTTAGCTCTTTCAGAAATTATTTACCCCTTCAAACAATTTCCTCCCTTTCTCTCATTTTTGCCTTCTTCTATTTTCTGTTTTGGAAAATGGTATAAGAACTCCTTTTTTTTCTCTTTAAAACCGGCCAGCCCATCTCGCCTAGCCAGCCCAAGAGGCCCAGCCGCCCCCTCTAAATCCTAACCCTAGCCAGCCTCTCTCCCTCGATCCCATCTTCCTCCTCCCGACAGCGCCGCCAACACACGCACTCCCAGGCGACGCTCACATGTAGACAGAAGCATCGCGTCCCCCCCTCTCTCGCGCTTGACCCATGCGCCGCCCGGTGACCCTCCTGTCAGCGGGACCTCTCCCGCAACCTCTCTTCTTCCTCTGCTTGACCTCCTCCAGCAAGCGCGCCCGCGCCTCCTGACCCGTGGCCTCGTTCCTTGCACCGTCATCCAACCACGCCCCAGCCTCGCTCCTCCACCTTCGTGCGTTGCCGGAGATGAGCAGCAGCTCGCCGGAGCACCCAAGCTCGCCGCGCCCCCTTGTCTTGCTCTTTGTCTTCCTCGCCTCCCTGACATGCCCCTCTCGCATCTCTCCGTCACCTCGCTTGCGCGCCGCCAGAGGAGGAGACCCTCGTGCCCGACACCCGCGCTGGCGACCTCTGCCTCCAGCAGCTCCGCCTATTGCCGGCGAGCAAGCTGCCGTCGGACTCGACCATCTACGCCCCTCCCAACTCCGGCCAGGGAGCCCTGCCACTCACCTGACCGCTGACCCTGCACCCTGCTCCGTCCTTCCGCTGCATGCTATCCTCGCTGCGGTCGCTAGCCGCGCACCAGGGCGCCCACACCCATGGCTCAGCCGGCCTCAGGTTGTTCCTTTGCTGCTCATCGCCCGCCCCTTTCCAAAGGTGTTGCCGTCGCTGCTAGTTGCGGCTACCTGTGTTGCTCGCCTCCCCTGCTTCGCCGCTTCTGCCGTGGCTGTCGTGCCCAAGCACCTGCCCTCGCCACCATGACCACCTTCCTCTTGCCACTCCCGAGCTCCCTCCTATGAGCAGCAGTTCCAACTAGCCCTTGCATCTTTTGGCCATGCCTTCCCATGTCCATGAACAACAACGGCTGTTGCGAGCATCATGTCCGCAAACGCCGCTGCCGTCGGATGCGACTAGTTCATTTTGTCCTTTTGATGATCCGGTCGGCCCGAAGCATTTTGTCTTGTTCTGATTTGGATTCGCCAAGACCGTTGCGTTCGTCTACACAAACGTCAAGACTCGCAAGACCCGAACCTCGACGACTCACCAAGAACGACTACAACACGTGTACCACTACCCCGTCGTGTACGTCTACCGCCGACTCCCGAAGATCTCGGATTCGTCAAGATCCTCTTCGACAAGTGTACCACTAACCGTCGTCGAAGGCCCGTGTACCACTACTTCCATGACGACCAAATGAACATCCACATCGCATCGGACCGTTTCGCCTCGCCCGCACGCTTCCTAGGCATAAGCTCGAAAAGACCGCCCGTGGACGAATGAATGTGTGATATGTGTATGAAATGCTCGTGTTTGCACTGGTAGAATTGTTAGTTGCAGGTACCTCGACTCTTGCCACCGACACGTGGGAACCCGGTAACCGGGATCACCCCACCATCTTTGCTTGACACGGACACGACCACACCTTCTTTTGCACCGGCATCTCAATGAGTTGTCGGAACCGGAACATTGCCGTGGCACCGTTCCCGTTTTCGTTGTCGTGGCACCCCTTTCCTTCCGCCATGATGACAAATGCTCCATATAATATTATAGGCCAATGTCTTCATAAATTGCATCTAACTCAATTGTGTCATCCTCATGCATGATTAAGAACATATAAAATATTGTTTGCATTAAAAGTTGCCAGTGCCATGTTAAAAACGGTTTATTCGATAACTAAATAACCGTAGCTCCGATTAAAATGTTCCACATATGAAACTTGACTAGAAAAATGTGTAGAATCACATGGTGCACTTTATCTTCCTGTTTTACATCTATAAAATATGCTTAGGACAGATCTGGACCAAATTAATAATATGCATATGGGGTCGTTTTGGAAATGCTATATGTTGCTTCCGGCCTCATTTAAAATGCCTAGTTGATGTAGTTGTTCATGCTTCATCCCTTTCCATGATAAACAACATTTAAAATGATTGTTTAGTTAAACAACATTAACCACATTTCTCATAATATGGAGAGTTATTATTTTGTTATATGTATGTTCTCCTTCTCCATTTAAAATTGCTTAATTCCTTCTTCACCGTATGCCATGTCCACCCATGTTAAACACCATTTAATATTGATGAGTACCTAAACGGGAGTGAACTAAATGATTCGAACGTGAAGTTTCGTCAATATGCAACTCGTTGCATATTGAGCTTCACTTAATGTGTAGTATTCGATTGTTGTGATTGCCATGTCTTGCATATTTAAACCGGACATGCATCATATTTGCTTGCGTATCATGTCATGCATATGTGTGGTGTTGATCATGTGTTAATTGTTGTTTCCGGATTGCTTCTTCTCGATAGAGTTCCGAAAGCGTTCGGAGTGTGAGGATTCGTTCGACTATGCCCCTTTCGTCTACTTCATTGATTCGTTCTTCTTCCAAGCGGGGTCTCAGGCAAGATGACCATTTCCCTGGATACCATTACTATCATTGCCATGCTAGTTGTCTTTTTTATATCGTTGTCTCGCTACCTACCACTTGTATGTCAAGCCTCCCAAATGCCATGATAAGCCTCTAACCCTCCACATCCCAGCAAACCATTGTTTGGCTATGTTACCGCTTGCTCAGCCCTTCTTATAGCGTTGCTAGTTGCAGGTGCAAGCTCTTTCCATGTGCAACATAGATATTTTGGCATATCACAATATTATTGCTATTTAATTTAATGCACATATATACTTGGTAAAAGGTGGAAGGCTTGGCCTTTTGCTTGGTGTTTTGTTCCACTTTTGCCGCCCTAGTTACTTGTGTACCGGTGTTATGTTCCATATTTTGTGCTCCTAACATGCTCGGGGTTGTTATGGGGACCCCCTTGACCATTCGTTTTAGATTAAAACTTGTCTGGCAAGA
Source organism: Elymus sibiricus (assembly GCA_039707655.1). Classification (NCBI taxonomy): domain Eukaryota; kingdom Viridiplantae; phylum Streptophyta; class Magnoliopsida; order Poales; family Poaceae; genus Elymus; species Elymus sibiricus. The sequence continues at coordinate 278,385,956 of CM077665.1, forward strand.
CCCAACTTTGGTACTACATTTGCCTAATAACTAATAAACCTGCATAGGGAGTAATTAACCCGTGGATCTTTAATCAACAACCCGGGCCAGTGCTCCTCATGAGTGTTGGTCCAAACTAGAGTCGTGTGCGGAGCCAACCCGGGGCAACTCGGGAGATGTCTATCAGGCCACTGTACACTGTGCTCATCCGGTCGTGTCCTGAGAACGAGATACGCGGCTCCTATCGGGTTCGTCGACACGTCGGGCGGTCTTGCTGGACTTGTTTTACCTTTCTCGAATGTCTTGCGCGAGGAATTCCGATAATACTTCGGGCTAACTCGAGGTTGAGGTTTTCCAACGGAATTTCCTAGGAGATCACGGGATTCGTGGTCGAGGTTATTCCCGCGGCGTGTGGTTAGTTTGTGATGGATGAGTTGGAGCACCCCTGCAGGGTTAAATCTTTCGGAAAGCCGTGCCTGTGGTTACGTGGCAACTTGGAAACTTTGTTTAACACCCGGTCATAGCAAACTTGAAGTAAACTCAAATAAAATACACCAACCGTGTGCGTAACCGTGATTGTCTCTTCTCGTGATTTCTGAACCGAGAGAGAACACGGTGGGGTTATGTTTGTTCGTAAGTAGGTGTTTAGGATCTCTTAGAGATCATTACTAGTTCACGTACGTTTATGCGACGATCATCCCCCTTTATTCTTGTACTCGTAAGTTAGCCACTCAAATAAATGTTTAGTGCTTGTTGCAGCCTCACCACTTAACCATACCTTACCCATTAAGCTTTAATAGTCTTGATACCCTTGGAAATGAGATTGTTGAGTCCCCGTGGCTCAAAGATTACTACAACAACAGTTGCAGGTACAACTAATGCGATGCTTTGACGTGAGAGCGATTCTTTGTTTGATTTGGAGTTCTTCTTCTTCTTCATCGATCTAGGATGGGTTCCAGGCGGCAGCCTGGTATAGCAAGGATGGATGTCATTTTATCGTTTGTTTTCGCCCGTAGTTGGACCCTGCTCTTCTGTATGATGTTTGGATATGTTGTTGTATTGATGTGATATTGATGTAGCTTGTGGCAAGTATAAGCCAATTCCATATACTCATCTCTTCTTTACATGTACTTGTAATGATATCCATTCTTGCGAAACGACGAGATGTGCTTCTATCCCTGTCGAGGCCCTCGTGCCAAAATAAGGATAGGATCGCATTTTGCGTGTTACAAAGCACTACCTCAAAGTTGGACCGTTGAATGCTTGAATTGTCCTTGTATAAAGAGACAATGTGTTCCTAACAATCCTTAGCACGAGTGAAGGGACGCAAGTGAGCTAGATCTTCAGGAGGCACTGCATCTTGAAGAATGAACAAGGCGGAGTGATTGAGTTCATTGTCGTCCTCTTCTTTTGGGGTGAGGTTGTTTGGATCATGCGGGAAGTATCCTTGCTAAATGATTCTCCAAAGTTGAGTTGAGCTGTGATTCAAATGAGACTCGATACGAAAAATCCAATTAGCAAAATCATTCATAACAAGTTTAGGAGGAGGACCAAGATTAACTATATGAGGTGGGTGCACCGGTCCTCCATAGACCACGGGAGGGGGTACCGAGGCAAAGGTACCCGACCCACTATTTCCTTGAGGTAACTTGTTCTTGTCAGTGCTATCCCCCTCCTTACCGGAGTGGACATCCAATGTCGAGTTAGTGGGATTAACCACTTGTGTCGGATCGATAGAAAGTTTGAGACTATCAAGGAAATCTTTAAACATGGACTTGACCTTGGTCGTCATAGAAGATTTACATGAGGACATTGCCTCATTTAAATCCTCTTGGGAGACCGTGCTCGAGCCCCCGGGCTCGAGTGAATCCACAACCCGATCCCCATCGTTAACCATACTCTTCGGATGGTAAAACCCTTAATAAAGAGACGTAGCTCTGATACCAATTGAAAGGGTCGATATGGTTGACTAGAGGGGGGTGAATAGGCAACTATGAGTTTTTAACTTTTCTTTAGCAAATTAGATTTAGCAACAAATAGGTTGTCTAGATATGCAACTAGGTGAGCAACATATATGGTGCTAATAACCATAACAACACAAGCAAGCAAAGGATACAATATAAGTAAAGCTTGCTCAAAGTAAAGGTAGAAATAACCACAAGTGGAACCGATGGAGGCGAGGATGTGTTACCGAAGTTCCTTCCCTTTGAGTGGAAGTACGTCTTCGTTAGACCGGTGTGGAGACAAAATGCTCCCCAAGATGCCACTAAGGCCCCCGTATTCTCCTCACGCCCTCACACAATGCGAGATGTCGTGATTCCACTAGTGGTGCTCTTGAAGGCGTCGATCGGACCTTTACAAACAAGGTTGGGGCAATCTCCACAACTTAATTGGAGGCTCCCAACACCACCACAAAGCTTCACCACAATGGAATATGGCTTCGAGGTGACCTCTTCCATCTAGGGTGCTCAAACACCCAAGAGTAACAAGATCCGCAAGGGATTAGTGGGGGGGACAAATTTCTCTTGGTGGTGTAGATCAAGGCCCTCTCCTCCAAACCCTAGAGCATCAACAAGATTCGATGGCTAGGGAGAGAGATCGGGCAAGAATGAGCTTAGGAGCAACAATGGAGCTTTTTGGGAAAAGAGGCGAGTCTCTTTGGGGAAGAAGACCCACTTATATAGGGGGAAGAAATCTGACCGTTTTTCCGCCCACAAGAAGTGCATAAGCGGTAGTACCGCTCAGGGGAGCGGTATTTCCGCTTTCACCAAAGATCTAGTCGTTCCACGCAGCTCACAAAGTCAGGGAGACGGTAGTGCCGCCGGAGCAGTACTACCGCTCCTACCAGCGGTACTTCCGCTTGGTGCTGCAGTAGGGTCGGACTGGGCGGAAGTACTGGGGGACAGCACGATAGTACAACCCAGAGGAGCGGTACTTCCGCTCATTCTACCGCCCTACTTCCGCCCATTGTGGCACGGGGGACCAGACACATGTCTGGTCGCCCACGAGGGACTCTAGACCAAACAGCACGGCACTACTGCTCCGGTGGAGCGGTAAATCTTGAATGCCAGAAGAAAACCTTAAGCGGAAGAGCGCTTAGTACTTCAGGGCGGCAGTACCGCTGGGGCGGTACTGCCGCTCATCAGAGTGGTACTTTCGCTTATCAGAGAAAGAAGGGCAGAGAGGAAAAGATCAGAAGCTTCGGGAGAGCAGAGTGGTTGAAATGTGTACGTGTTTGATTCCACCCAACCTTTCCAAATGCGGACCCCCTCTTGATAGTACGGATTTCCAACGACTCGGGTCCACCAACACAAAATCGTCAAAAACAACCCGTCTTCTCTTTTTAATCATCGAGGGGGGAAATAACTGTCTCGTACCACCTGATAATCTCTGAAAGCTTACTGCACCCGGTTAGTCCGCAAAAGCATTGTCATCAATCACCAAAACTAATAGGGTAGAAATATGCCTTACAATGTTGATTTATCGATGCGAGTAAAATGACACGCAGGGTTGGGAATAAACGATTTTTACAGCACAACGAGGAGACTCTTGGTCTTTACTGCCTTATAAAAACACAAGGGTAGTAACTCATTTCCCCCATGCTTCCATCTCTTGCTCCATTGCTCAAAAGCTCACAAAAATCCGGTGCCCTCTGATCCATCTCCAAGTTCCCAACCCTTCTTGAATCCTTCCCACTCTCCGCCAACGATGGCCGGTAGGGGAAAAGAGGTCGTAGACCCAGCATTCGACGCTGGTCTGAAGGGACAGTGGATGCAGTCCACCATCACGGCGGGCACCATCGAGGAGCTCCGCGCAGCGGGATACATATCTCCAACCGCCAAGTGCAGGGCCCCCGCGACGAGCGAGACCGGTCGCTCCGACTCTGCTATCCCTACTCCGGAGGAGGGGGAGAGGGTGATTTTCGTCCTCCACCTTATCCGAGGTCTATGATTTGCACTTCACCCCTTTGTAAGGGGGTTACTATTTTTCTATGGGCTAGACTTCCACCACCTAGCCCCGAACTCCATCCTCCATATAGCTACCTTCATTACTATATGCGAGGCGTTTCGCCACGTCCAATCGCACTTTGGCCTATGGCTGAAGATCTTGAGTGTCAAGCCGAAGAGTGGTGGCTCCCAGCTTGCTGAATGAGGCGGGGCCATGATAAGCAAGCTCCCAAAGGTGCTCTGGCAGATGGCACCTTTGTGGAGACGATCAAGATGTGGCTGCGAGAGTGGTTCTACATAACAGAACCACTCACAAAAGGCCAAGTGGGGATCCCCGCCTTCACGGCCAAGCCCCGAGGAGACTCACCTCCTAGATGAAGAAAGGCCTTGATTGGGGAGACCTAGACGAGGTGAAAACACTCTAGAAGAGGCTAAAGGGGGTGATCGGACAAGGCGTCAAGCTAGTGGATGCAGTCCAGGTTATGCTTCATCGCCACCTCCTACCTCTTCAACTCAGGGCCAACCCCATGTGGTGCTACAAACCCGAGGATGAAGCGATGGTGAAGCACTTCTTATGCACCTACCTTGACGGGATGTGGACATCGCTCTTTCATCCGTCCAAATACAAATTCCCCTCAAAGGATGAGGGAGACATTGGCTACAACGCCGAGAATAGCCCATCCGACGTATAGATAATTTTACTTTGTGTTGTTGCCCTTTTATCATTCTGAAACTTTCAATAAAATGATTTTACCTAACCTTCAATGGTCAGGGCTGGCATGACAAGGCCAAGAAGATGGGTTCTTCGATGCCACTGCTCGAAGAGGCTAGGACCCCTCATCTTGAGAAGTCGTTGATCGAGGAACCATATGTGGTTCCTCCAAGGAGAAGGTTGAGCCGAAGAAGAAGAAGGTCCTGCGCATCCGAGGATCGTCCTCAGATGCCAGGTTCGAGGACACACATGGCTCCTCCGTCTAGGAGGAGGATAAGGCAAAGTAGAAAGAGGAGGTGGAGAGTGACGAGGGTTCCTCCCCTAAAGAGGGAAAGAGGGAGGCATCCGAAGAAGTCAAGGAGGTCTCCCCTCGGAAATTTAAAAGGCTTAGTAAGGCCCATGCCCCCAGCCTATCAGACCCTTGGCTCTCACCAAGGACACCGGCTCCAGTTCCTCCGAGGACGTGTCTCCCTGCCGCGCAGGAAGAAGCCTCCGCCAAGAAGGTACCCTTTTTCGTGCATAATTAGTTTTAGTGGATATGCTACTAATCTTGCATATTGCTTGCTTTTACAGCCCGCAATGGCCTTCCCAAAGAAGGCGAGTCAAACGAGGATATCCCTCCGCCTAAGATGGCGGGGAGTGTGTGGGACGCTGGCGTTAACACCTCCCCCGCTCATGATGCGCGGAAGTGGTTGATCCGTAATCGGAGCCCATGTGTTGAACACATAAGGCATGGTTGACGTTCATACCTCGCTTGCAAAGGACCAAGGGGCTGGAATCCCCTAGTTCCTAAAGAACTGGTGCTTGACCACCCTGTGTCCTTGGCCCTAGCGGCTCCAGCGCGGCCGAGCAGCACGGAGGCGGCCGTCCCTTCTTAAACGAGGGACACGGCTAAGGACTCACAGTATCCCACATTGGGGCGGCACAAAGAGATAGAGGCGGTTCTGTAGAGCTCCTCAATTCTTCTCGAGCATCGTGCCATTCTTGGCAGGGCTTACAACCAGTTCCGATCCATAGAGGCCAGAATTATGGAGGCCTTTATAGGCCTCTCAAAAGGTTTTGAGGTATGTTATCACTTTGTGAAAGTTTGTATTACTGCAGTGTCTAAATTAATGTTCAGTACACCCCATAGCCCTTTAAGGACAAGTTTTGAAGAAAAAGTTGTCCGAAGACTTTTGTACAAGAATTTTGGCAAAGTTAGTTTATGCTTTTAAGAACGCAAATACAGTAGCCCCCGAGCCCTAAGTTAGCTTTTTAAAATGAATTGAGGGTTGCCTAGTTACATTTAAAGTGCATATGTAGTAGCCCCCGAGACTCTTGTTGGACTAATACGTCCGAAGAGAGGATCAATTTCGCTCATTGAAGTCTGATAAAATTGATGTGCGGGCGTCTACCTCCTCTTCGACGTCCAACGCAAAAGAGTTGGAAGAGATGAACCACAAGCTTGCACGGTCCAAAGAGGACATCAATCTGCTAAAGGAGAAGATGGACAAAGCTCAAGGTAAGATATAAAAACCAGCACCATAGCTTTATATGTTACTGAAACAACTCGATGACTAATATGTGCGTTGATTGTGTCCAGCTGTCGCGGCGAAAATGGAGGCACTTTGTGCTGAGCTCAAGAAAGCTCAGGCAGCAAGCGAGCATCAAAGGGTTGCGGCTGAGAAGAGCATCGTCGAGCTCGCCGAGGAGAGGGATACTCGGAAGAAGAACCAGACCCGGACCCTGGAGGTGGAGCAGGACTTAAAGGGCATGTATGCGATGTGTGACGCCCTTGAAACCAACAAGAAGAAGGACGCAACCGAGCTCAAATGGCTTGAGTTGGCACGCAAAGAGGCCCAGGTCCAGGCGAGGTCGGACCGGGAACAACCCCGGCTAGTAACGGCGATAGCCGTCGGCAAGCCTTTTTTACTGTAGTGTGTCTTCAGTGGTGGTCGCTTCGCCAAGCTGACGTAAATATGGCATGTATTAGGTGCCTTTGCGGACCTACAGAGCAGTGCTTCGGACGCGCATCAATACTTCAGTGGGCGTGAGGATGCGGTCAAGCAGAAGGTGCTTTGGGCACAATTTCAAGTGTTGCCGCATCCGCCAGTCCTCGCTGATCAGATGATGCAACTTCATCGCGTCCTAGGCCCGCCATGGAGGACCTCTGTGTTGCCCTATGGTCTGTCGAGCCGCTACCAAGCAGTTACTTTGGTTTAAATGAAAGGCTTCAAAGCCTCGGCCCTCGCTTCCAACTCTAGAAGCGTTCTGGTTGCGTGGAGGGTGCTCGGCTAGCATATGCGTTTGTGAAGACGCATTATCCTAGCGCAAAAGCTGAGGTCGTGGCGACGGGCTGCCCAGAAGGGAAGAAGCGCGTCCCCGAGCAGTATTTTGGGGACGTTATGGCAGGCGCCCGTATATCAGAAGCCAAGTGTCCCAAGGATACCATCCTTGAAGGCCTTGAGTAGACCCCCTTGGAATGATGAGGTGTATTATGTAACCAAGACAAGTTTCCTTTCTATATGAATGAATCCTTTATGACTGGTATATTATTTTGACTCCATTCCGACTGTTATAAACTAAAAGTGGCCAATTGTCGGCTTCTGCCCCTTCGTAGATACTATGTTGGGTGTTTCCGTAATAACAAGACAACCCTTATCCGACCTCTTTGTGCCTGGAGGCGGTTGTGTTGATAGAAACAAGGCAATCGGATTATTAGGATTTATAACTTTCACTTAGTCATAGGAGCTTTAAGTTTGGGGGCAAGTAACTAACCCCCGGTGTATCTTAAGTGTTCGGGGTTACCGTGGTCAAGCCTTTGATTTTCTCCAATTTAAAAAGTCCCATCGTTTAACAAGGGAAAACCTCCATCGATTTGTAGGTTGACACCATCGTCGGATCGTTGACCAGTTTACGCTTATTGTGACAGTCAGCTTCCGGCTTTCTCCACTGAGGTACTTGACCAGTTAAACCGGAAGTAACAATCACAGTGGTGCTCCCTTTACACCCTTAGTCGAACATTAGGAAATGTAAGGGGTAAGCACAGAAGCCGGGCAACCCAACTATTGACCAAAGACACAATTCAAAATCGATGCATATAAGGCAATATCCAAGAATAAAGAGGTTGATGTCTTTTATATGAGTACTGTCATAGTTGATTGGGCATGGTTTGAATCACAGCCCCCAGTCTAGAGCCGATGACTTTTAAAAGTACGAAATAGTCATCTTAAGAGAGTTATATTCGGCGCGCAAACAAGAGAGGAAAAAGGAGTATCACATAGTAAAATGGGAACCGACCATGTTGGTATTCTCTCTATTTATTGATAAGGTTGAGCCGAACAATGTTGGCAACCGAAGAAACTAGTAATGGTACACAGAAAAGATAAAAAAGGGAGGTTTATGTAAGGCATATGTTTTAGGTTTAACATCCTATCCTGGCCTTGCCGCACGTTTGCGCCTCTGTGTTGTGTACCCGCGACTCCTTGTCAACTCCAAGGTTCATTAGTGTCGCCCGTCACACCGCCATTGCTATGCTTATTGTAACATCCCAAAATTTAGAATTTTGGAATGTTAATTATAAAAATAGGAGTAATTTAAAACTTGCTTGTGATGATTGATCTTAGCCAAAATTTGACTAGGATTTGAAAATTTTGGAGTTTATTGAATATTCAAATGAGAGGGAATAAAATGACTTTCCCAAATATTCAATTTGGATTTCATTTGGATTTTTCTATTTTTGAAACAATGCCAACTCCAAAAATAAAATCATAAGAGAGAAGGTAATGTGACTCCTTCAATATAATTGAGTTGGTAGATGTTTTAAAATAATTTGGTTATGTTTTTAAATTAAAAAACATTTTGGTAATACTTATAAATTCGAAAATAGGTTGTTAAAAAATATGAAATATATTTGTTACGTTTATTTTCGACTGGCAAATGTTCACTATTTTCCATATTAATATTTACGTTTTTTAATGTTATGGTATTTTCTAGGAAATGTATTGGCATTTTTTCGCCATGTTCATTTCCTAGTATTTAGTGAAATAGGAAAACCCTCTTCTAAACCTATCTAGCGCGAGAGGCCCACCTCGTATCAACCAGCCCATTGCCAGCAGCTGCACACCACAACCCACACCGCAAACCTCCTTTGTTTTTTGTTTTTTCTTCTTTCACCTCTACCAGCTGACACTAGGTCCCGCCAGGTCATCTCCTACCTCAGGTCAGACTCCCGATCCAGCACGCCTTGGAACCGCGTATCTCACACCAACCACGCCCGATCTCCCTCATCCTTCCCCAATCCAGACTATCTCACACATCAACGAGACCCTCTCGATCCCCTCGACCGATTCCAGCACCCATAGCACACGACTCGCCTCAATTTCGAGGTCCGCGACCTCTTCGATCTTTGGCATACAACCTCCCGCCTGCGAGCAATACTCTACCTTGAATAAGCTTATCTGCTCGCCGAGCTCTCCCTCGATCTCCTCTGCGGACTCTCTGATTCTCCTCACGCAACCGAGGTCGAAATCGAGCTCCTCGAGTCACCGAAGTACACCACCGCCCGAAGCTTTCACCGTCGGAATTCATCGCCCCTAGAGGTCCCCGACGGTCCCATCCTGCTCCTTTCTTTCCGCATCTCTCCAAATCTCCTCCCTTAACTAATTTACCCTTGAGCATAGCCACAAACCGAGCTCCCCGATGCCGACCGAAGATCACCGGCGATTGCTTCGCCTCCAACTGCACCTCGACGTCGTCAGAGGTCGCCCCTGTGGTTTTAGAGGGTGTTTTCCAGTTCAACATGAAGTACCTCACACTGTACCATCTTCTCCCAACACCGAGGACCACAGTCAATGTTGCCTTCGTCAATCAGAGCCTCCCCGCTGTCGTGTTGCTCGTCTCTGGCTAGTTTTTCGGCGAGGATCGATCTGTCATGAAACCATGATGACGTGGCAGCATCAAAACCGTCCACTGTCACTTATATCTAATAGGTCAGGTTATTTACACCGTGAACCGATACTGGTGAATCATATTCTGCCATGTGTCCCATTCCCTCTAAGCAGCCTAGAGACACAACACTCCAAATTGCTGCCATGGCAGGAATTTCGTCCGAATCAAAACACTGCCACGACATAGTTTTTGACAGATTTCATATCAGTTTTGTTTTGCTTATATCTAGTGATACGTAAACCCAAATCGAGTAATTATTTTTCCTACGTGTTCATGTTGATCATCAACATCTAGTATAATCATAATTTCCAACTTTGTGAAGTTTTCAAATTTTATCAATTCGAATTTAAAATTCAAACCATCGTACGGTCATACTTTGCAAACGATATATCCTATCACGTTGATTACTTTTGCATATGAAAACATATATCAAATACCTTTTCAAAAATTTCTGTGTAATCAAAATTCAAATATTCTTTGACCTATTTTGAATTAAAATTTGATTCAAACTTCAGACCACTATAACTTGTGTTGTACTGTCCCTATTTCATCAATTCTTTTTGCAAATGAATCCTTGTGTCATATATGATCTATTAAACACCATGTGTGTTTCTCTGTATATAGTTAACCATGTTCCATACCATCTCCAATATAATCTTATATATCAACCCTTCATCATTCATTGACTCTTACGAGCTGATCCCTTCACCTACCACCTTATAGCACCATCGAGACCCATACTATAATATTAAGCCTATATATTATTGTTTGTCAACCTTGCCATATTTTTTTTGTTGTTCTTTTGATTCTTCCATATGGCATGGTTTGTTTATTTGGATTCTTTCATTTACGATAGATTGCTCGGAGCGTGACGAGTAGAATTACCAGGAATTGTGACTGCGAAGAATTTCATCAAACTTACAAGGCAAGTTACACCTTCATCATCCTTCATCCTATTATTTTTCTATGCATGTAGTTATATACCACATTACTATATTATACATGTGTAGGAATACTATGGTAGTATGTTATTTTAATTTTGAGATTCAGCTTAGTAGAGCCTTATGTAGATCGTGGTAGTGTATTCTTGCTATGCTATATAGACGGGGATTGGTTCTTGTATTTATTTAGATTATGTGAGGATTTTGAAAATAAATTAAGTAGTAACGAACGATATAATTCACCTCTGGGCGGAATTGGTTTTGTTGGGTGGTTTCAAGAACATCATGGTGTCGACCCTCTGAATGTAAGTGGAATGCCGCCCATAATCAAAAAGATCAAACAAACTTAGTGACTAATAGCTTCCATGTGCAGCCACTGGCTATATAGGCTCTGGCTTAGTTGATTAGTTCTAGAAACCTTACCCGGACGTGCCAGCAGATGTAGTTATGATAGTTGGGATGGGCCTCCTGTGGGACTAGGTGACTACTTCGAAAGACTTCGTCTCAATCTTTGGGTTGGATCGAGCGGGTAAAGCGTACTAACCTCTGCAGAATGTAAAAACTAATCATGATTAGTCGTGTCCCCCGTTAAGGACAATTTGAGCAACTAGGCCATTATAGTTGTTGGATGATCTTGATAGATGTTACCTTAATAAAAATTGAGTGGAAAACTTAATAATGGGGATAGGTTGGAATTGGAGTGCCCAATTCAACCATATGTGTTAGCTGTAGCAAGACAAATTAAAATTTGACTCTTATGTAGTTATCAAGGAACGACTAGCTTTTCTGTAAAACAACCAGAGTCATTCCTGTTGTTATACCTTGTATGTAGATGTTGGTCTGTTATATCATTCTTGTGTGACTTGCCAGTACATTCAACGTACTGACCCTTGTAGCTGCAACTTATCAGGTTGTAGATTTTACTACGACGAGTGAGTGATACGATCTAGGGTTACGATGTCTATACTCAACAGTTGCTTGTGGTGTTGATGGACTCATGAAGATTTTATTTGCTTTTCTACTGTATTTTATTTGTATGTTAGCTTTGAGCTATAGAGGTACGTAATATTTAAATTCTGGATCTATGATTTAATATTATGACATGTGGTTTATTCTTGATATTACATCATGTACTGTGTGTGCTAGCTAATGATCCACGGACTAGCACAGTGAGCACAGAGAGTCGAATCTTATCAGGTTCGGTTGTTACAGATGGTATCAGAGCCCATGTTGATAGTAGTCGTAACCCTTAGAATGGACTAGGAAAAGCCATAGGAAGAAAATTATTTTATCACTTTCTTGACTACTTACTATCTCTACTCGTCTTTCTCATCTATTATTCACATTCTGAAGCTTCTTCTCTAGTTTTCTAGTAAATGGTCATCCTGTAGTAATCCCGTTAACTTATGCCCCGAAGAGAAAGTTGTTGTGAAGCAACTCATTGATGCCACAGATCAATTGAAGTTACTACGACCAAATTTCAAAGGAGTGTCTGGCATGATGCCAAAAAGGATTAATATTTTATTATTAGATGTTCTATGAGATCGGTTCAGTGGAGAAGGATGAACCTTAGATTTTGACCACCACATAAATGATCTACGCGTAGTATGATGAGATCATATCTCTTGTGGATATGACCTTACCTGTAGGTTTTGCTTGTGTGGTGTGACTTTTGTGATTTTTATTGATTGATGTTGTGTGATATGTTTTGCAATTCTTTGTCAGTAGAGTAAGTTTGCGTTCTTTTAGACCCCTATCTACTTAGTATGCTTAAAGATTCAAGAAGATTAAGCTACAAGATTACTTGTCGCTATGAAGATTTCTTCGTTGATGCAAGACAGAAGCTACCAAGACTGGAGTCTTTGAAGATTGAAGACCTCTAGATATCGTTAGATGCGTTTTGTGAGCTGTCATTGTGGTTGTTTTTACTGACAACTGCGCATCAAAATTATTTTCAAAACTAGGGTGATGTTTGTTTGGGTATGTATCTTCCCCTCCATCTATTCTCTCCTTAAACCCAAGACCTACATTGATGGTGTTACTACAATGGTTGCAAATTTTGAGAGTGGAATAAAAGATGGACACAATCCCAATGATGAGTTAGGTTAACCCCAAACACCAGGATCCACCAAGAAGCAAGCAAAATCTTGCTGAAGGAAGAAACCAGGAGAAAGCTACCGTTCATCAGTAGAAGTTTTTTTTAGTAGTTGTCGCAAACCTGAGAGTTGAAAGGAACGATAGATTGTCTTGTTTGGCATGCAGAACCAATGGATTATCTGAGCCTAGTTCGGGAACAAGAGAAGATTTCTGCAATGCTTGTGAGGATGCCCGAGTGTTAGAATACGAGATTTACTAAACTATATACAAGATAACGATTTGGGTGCGGAATGGATTAATCACCATGTCGACTTATGTGACGCCCCCAATTTCGACCGTACGCTAATCATCCACGCAATGCATACGACCAAGATTAGGGACGCACTAATTAATATCACAACACAACTCTAGACACAAATTAAAGTCATACAGCTTCATATTACAAGCCAGGGGCCTCGAGGGCTTGAATACAAAGCTCGACAAGCACAAGTCAGCGGAAGCAAATAATATCTGAGTACAGACATAAGTTAGACAAGTTTTGCCGTAAGAAGGCTAGCACAAACATAACAACGGATCGAAAGAGGCGAGGCCTCCTGCCTGGGAACCTCCTATCTACTCCTGAGCGTCAGCACTCTCCACGTAGTAGTAGGCTCCAGCGGTGGTGTAGTAGTCGTCTCCGGCGTACTCCATCTCCTGGGCTCCATCGTCTGAACGCAGAATCGTATCGAGGGGGAAAGAGGAAGCAAAGCAGCGGTGAGTACTCATCCAAAGTACTCGCAAGACTGACATCAGAACTATGCTAAGCATGCATCAGTATCAAGGAATGGGGTTATATCTGGGCTGACTGCAGAAAGCAAGAATAGGGGGAAGGCCTAGTCCTATCGAAGACTAGCATCTTCAGCATCTTGCAGCATTAGAAGAGAGTAGACTGGTATATCATATATAGTCATATTATTGTAGCAATTTTATTAAGTAACCACGCCCAGAGATTCTTCCTCGACTCCCTGCGAGGAAGCAATCTCGGAGCCAACATTCATTTCAAATTTAAGTCACAGTTATAGTTGTAGAAGGTCAAAGTATGACTCCAAGTCGTCCTGTTACCGTGGACACGGCTATTCGAATAGATAACTCATCCCTGCAGGGGTGCACCGCATTTCCAACACGCTTGCTCACCTCCAGCCGGACACACCTTCCTGGGTCATGCCCGGCCTCGGGATAGCAACACGTCGTCGCCCCACCTAGGCTCAACAGAGAGGCCAGATCGCCGGTCTAAATCCTAAGCACACAGGGGTCGTGGGCCCACTTGCCCTACGCGCTCCTGCACGATGCGAACGCGGCCGAGGTCAGCCCTAGTACACTCTAGTCCAAGAGCTGCACCGTCCAGGCCACTCGGGCACGCGCCGCTCCATTGCTGACGTCCGAAGAGCTTCGGCTGATACAACGACACTGAGTACCCATAACTTCTCCCATGCGATGGTTTGGTGCGTAAAAAGGCCAACGACCCAAATCAGATCAAATACCCAACCGATTAGCATTTTATTAATGCGGGGAAAGAGCGACCCATGAAGTGCGGTCCCGTCGCCCCGTCTCGAGGATGTGTGGCAAGGGCCTCTCCTGCCCGTCCACGCCTCATCATCATCAAACCGTGGGTACCCCTCAGGGCCGACCCATCACCAACATGTTTCTGTAACCAGGTCATACTAACTGTGTGTATAAAACATCAAGGCGGAACCTGAGGAATCACCCTCAAAGGGCCCCGCTCGATGAAACCGTCAAGGTGGACTTAGAGGAATCACCCTCGAGGGTCCCACACTTGAGGGGTTGCACGACAGAGTCATCGTCGGGAGTGGTGAAGGAGGAATCACCCTCGATAACCACGACCGACTAGCTGCACCACAGAGTTAGCATCATGAGTACTTCACGAGGTGTCACCCTCGGTACTCGATAGTAACTCTGCAGAGTCGTACAACTAAGGGGTGTGCGGTGTAGTCGTACCCGGTAGCACCGTCAGTCTCGGGGTCTACCGGAGAGAAGAGGGGGGAAGAAACAATAAATACAAAGCACAGATGCAATCATGATGCATGACATGGCAATATGCAGAGCTAGGCATGCACTAACGCAGTACTACACGTCACAGACGGGTCGGAAGAATATCTGACGATATTTCCCGGGTCTCTGGCTTTTACCGGACAGATGAAAACGATGGAAAAGTTCCATGTTTGCTATGCTAGGAGCACGTGACAGATTAACGGACAGCGTATTCGGATTCGTGGGATTTTTCTGAACAACTTTCATGTATAAATTATTTTCATCCGGGTTACGGATTATTTAATATTAATTTTTTAAGTTTTATTAATATTCTGGAATTTAAAACAGATTAAATTAAATCGATAAATGCAATTATGACATCAGCATGATGTCATGCTGACATCAACAGTCAACAGGGGCTGACTGGTCAAACTGACCAGTGGGGGGCGCGGTGGCGCGGGTGCGTGCGCGGGGCAGAGCGGGGCCGCAACAGTGGCAAGCGGCGGCGGCGACGCGCGGCGCTCGCGGGGAGCGGGGCACCGGAGCTTGGCGAGCGGCCGGAGGGGGGAAGGGAAGGTGTGGAGGGGATGAGCCCGGGGCTCACATCGCCGCCGGTAGAGGAGGGCAGCAGGCGCGAGGGGGGGCGGCGACCGACGACGGTGGGGAGGAGGCGGGGAGGCCCGGTGGCGTCGACGTCCAGTGAGGAGGGCGAGGCGAGGAGGAGGCCGGGAGGAGGCCGTGGGCGGCGGGGGCGACCAGGCGTCGGCGGGGAGGAGGCCTGGCGGCGCGGGGCGCCGGGGTAGCGCCGGGGCGGCGTCGGGGGCAGCCCCCGATCTGGATCGGGTGGGGAGGGAGGATGAGCGAGTGGGGGGGAGTGGGGAGCGTCGGTGGGGGGTTTGCCCTAGTAGGCCAGCGGGGGTGGGTCGGTTGGGCCGGCCTGCTGGGCTTTGGCCCAGTTAGGCCAGTGGGGCTTTTCTTTTTTTTTCTTTTTTTTATCTTAGTTTTTCTAATTTTTTTAATTTCCTGTTTTAGTTTTATTTTAATTTAGTGAATTTAATTTCTTTCAAAAATGTTGATTTATTAAACACAATTACCTATGTAATATTTGTCACAACTTGAATATTTTAGTTTTGATAGTTGAAAACTTTTATCGTCCGACTTGATTTTGAATTTCGAATTCGCACGGGATTGAATCATCGCGAGATTAGCAACAGTAAACGTGGTGACGTGGCATCATTAGTGTCGGATTACTGTAGCTTAATTACAGAGATTACTGTAGCACAAATCCAGGGCGTCACAATTCTCCCCTACTAAAAAGAATTCTCGTCCCGAGAATCAGGAAGTAGAAGGAAGGAGCCCGGGGTATTCTGCACGAAGATGATCTTCGCGTTCCCAAGTGGCTTCATCTTCAGAATGATTTGCCCACTGCACTTTGAGGAACTTAGTAACCTTCTGACGAGTCCGACGTTCAGTTTCATCGAGAATGCGGACTGGTTGCTCTTTGTAAGAGAGGTCTTGTTGCAGTTCAAGCATATCATGATCCACTGCTCGGATAGGATCCTTGAAGCAGCGACGAAGCTGTGACACATGGAACACATCGTGAACCTGAGAAAGGTTTGGCGGCAGTTCCAGTTGATATGCCACTTTACCACGCCTTTCGAGAACAGTGAAAGGACCAATATATCGAGGAGCCAGCTTGCCCTTGATCCCAAAACGGTGTGTACCTCTCATCGACGTGACTCGAAGATAAGCCTTTTCGCCAGGTTGATAGACCATATCTTTGTGATGGCGGTCATACTGACTCTTCTGACGAGACTGAGCAGCCTTCAGATTTGCATGAATAATGCGGACTTGATCTTCGGCATGTTGAATAATATCCGGACCGATAAGTGTACGTTTCCCAGTTTCTGACCAATTCAGAGGAGTTCGACACTTACGTCCATATAATACTTCAAAGGGAGCCATCTTCAGACTAGCTTGATAGCTATTGTTGTAGGAGAACTCAGCATACGGGAGAGATTCCTCCCATTTCTTGCTGAAAGAAATGACACAAGCTCGAAGCATGTCTTCGAGAATCTGGTTGACTCTTTCAACTTGTCCCTGGGATTGAGGGTGAAAAGCGGTGCTGAATGACAAATGAGTTCCCATAGCTTCCTGGAAACTTGCCCAGAATCTTGAAGTGAATAAACAGCCACGGTCCGAACTAATCACCAGTGGAATACCGTGGAGTGAAACAACTCTGGACATGTAAAGATCTGCTAGCTGACTAGCAGTAATAGTTTCCTTGACAGCCAGAAAATGTGCAACTTTGGACAGTCGGTCAATGACGACAAGAATAGCATCATTACTTTTCCGCGATCAGGGAAAACCAGTGACGAAGTCCATTTCAACATGGTCCCATTTCCATTCAGGAATAGTAATAGGTTGCAGAGTTCCGGCAGGCCTTTGATGTCCGGCTTTGATACGACGGCAAACATCACATTCAGCAACATAGCGAGCAATGTCTTGCTAAATGTTAGACCACCAGAATCTTTGACGAATGTCTTGGTACATCTTGGTACTACCAGAATGAATAGACAGCGGAGTGTCATGTGCTTCCTTCATGACCTCTTGAGTCATATCATTGTTTTTCTCCTTACTCGGTACCACTAGGCGGCCTTTGAAGTACAAAGCGCCATCCTCAGCAATAGCGAAGGATGAGGGCTTTCCTTCTGCGAGGTCGAGTTTAATCCCCCCGACTTCATTGTCACACTTTTGGATCCACTTGATGACGTCCACTAGATCTGGTGTAGCAACCAGGGTATTAAGAGAACCCTGGGAAACAACGTGGAGGTTCATTTTGTAGGACCCTTCAGGAGGGGGAGCGAGATAACCCTGAGGAACAATATGGAGATTCAGCTTGCGAAATTCTTCTTGAAGAAGGGGGTGAACCTTATGAACCTGGAGGTGATTGCAATAAGACTTGCGGCTCAAGGCATCAGCCATTACATTAGCCTTGCCTGGGGTATAAGAAATACCCACATTGTAATCTGCTATGCGCTCCATCCATCTCTGTGGACGGAGGTTCAGATCCGGCTGAGTAAACAGGTACTTCAGACTTTGGTGATCGGTGTAGATCTCGCAACGATTACCAACAAGGTATTGCCGCCACTCTTTCAGTGCATGAATTACTGCAGCAAGTTCAAGGTCATGAACTGGTTAGTTCTCTTCATGAGGACGCAATTGACGAGATGCATAAGCAACCACTCTGCGCTCTTGCATTAGGACACAACCCATTCCTTGACGTGAAGCATCACAATAAATGACGAAGTCCTTACGAGTATCCGGAGGAGCAAGCACTGGAGCAGACGTCAGTTTGTCCTTAAGTGCCGGAAAGCTCTCCTGACATTTTTCGGTCCACTCATATTTAACACCTTTGTGAAGCAGATTGGTTAAGGGCTTTGCAATCTTGGAGAAGTTCTCGACGAATCGACGGCAATAGCTGGCGAGTCCGAGAAAACTTCTGACTTGCTTGACATTCTTCGGGGGAGTCTAGTCAAGAATAGCATGAACTCGTTCAGGGTTGACCGCAATACCATCCTTGGAAATCACATGACCAAGGTAGGTTACTTCGTCCATCCAGAACTCACACTTTGAATACTTTGCATAAAGTTGATGTTCTCGAAGCCTCTCCAGTATAAGACGAAGATGTTCAGCATGCTCTTCTTTATTCTTGGAGTAAACTAGGATATCATCCAGATAAACCATGACGAATTTATCGAGGTAATCCATGAATATATAGTTCATCAGGCGAGAGAAGGTTGCTGGGGCATTGGTTAAGCCGAAGGACATGACGGTGTACTCGTATGAACCATAGCGAGTAACAACTGCAGCCTTGGGAATATCCTCTTCACGAACCCGGATCTGGTGGTAACCCAACCTCAAGTCGAGTTTTGAAAACACTGATGAACCAGCAAGTTGATCATACAGGTCGTTGCTCCGAGGAAGCGGATATTTGTTTTGAATCGTTGCTTGGTTGATGGGACGGTAATCTTGGACCAATCGATTCGTACCATCTTTCTTCTTGACAAAGAGAGAAGGTGCTCCCCAAGCAGAGGAACTCGGACGAATGAACCCAGACGAAGCGAATTGTCAATTTCTTGCTTAAGTTCAAGGAGTTCATGTGGTGGCATCTTATACGGACGCTTGGCTATAGGAGTGGTACCAGGTACCAAGTCGATGACAAACTCGACAGCTCTAGCAGGGGGAATCCTTGGAAGTTCTTCCGGAAAAACATCTTGGAAATCCCGGACAACTGGAATGTTTTCAATCCCTTCAACAGGTGACGTGTTTAATGCATTCCAGGCATACAGGCGGGCTTCAACATCTAACAGCTTGGAAAGACATGGTTGAGTATAAACTCATAAGCAAAGAAGATTCTAAGAGTTGTTGAATCGCAAAGCGTACTCGATTCAGATATCAGTGTCCCTGAGCGTCCCACAACTCAGAACACGAGGGAAACTGGAATCAGTGAAATATCATAGTTGATGAGGAGCTCATAAGAAGTTATATAGCTCCGTGATATTTCGAGATACCAGGGATAAAACTCGGAGGTAGATCAGAATAAAGGTTAGACTAGTGTATTGATCTGTGGAAGACAGACACTTTAACTTGTCTGAGAATGAAATCAAAGTAGAACAACATGGTCGGAACCATGATTGCAAAGGACAAGATCAAAGATACAATATCAAATCATACAATGAATGATTATATGAAAGGAGAAGCTTCTATGATAAGATCAACATCGTTTCCATGGGCATGAACACAAGGTTCAAGGTCGACTCCCACTTCATCAATGCATCACCTTCCATTTACACCTCGCCTTTGATGAAGTTGTAGTTTTGAAAGTTTAACTGGCAAAACACCAGGAGAGTATGACTCGTGAAAACTGTCAGGTTCACACGAATTAAGGAAGGCATAAGTTCAACCCATCGGGGCATCTTAGGAACATATACCACAAGCTTCAAGAGTAATTAACACATGCTTGACAACAGAGCATGCCTGACAAAAGCATAGGATACAACTTACCAGTGGGAGAAGGCACAATTTACCAATGGCATCATGTATCACGGGAAGAACATCACAATAATTTTGAATGTGAAGGACGCTATCGGATCATAACCCAACACTGGGTCTGGCGGTCGACAAAGTACCTGATGTGAGTATCAGTACTCAATTAGAGGGAGAAGAATGCAAAGCATCAGGTTATAGAACATCCAATAATTTGATGCTTAAATAACCAAAGGAATTAAGACTTCCAAATTGGTGTATCGGAAACAGATGCTCCGATCAACTACAAGTAAGATGAAAGGACTTAGATGGACAATCAATTAAGGTTGATTTGTCGAGAACCAACTCAGGTTCAGAAAGATGTCCAGGCCGGAACGATAATTTATGAGGAACAACTGACGATTGCGTGCATTCATACACATGTTGAATCAATAAGATCAGATGACAACCACAAAGGATTTAATGAATATTGCTAGACATATGGAATTAACCATAACGCAAGCAGGTGAGCAAGGCCAAGAGAAATAGGCTACTAAGGATTTCGGGAGATCGAATAGCAACTCGAAGGACTTGCGAAACCCAAGATAATTGAGGATGAACGAATTCTCGATAAGGCAATTCGATGTACCTTGTAAAAACAAGAACAACTGGATATGAAAGTATGAGCGACAATTGTATGTAATCATCCATAGGGGTTGACGGAGGAAGGGAATCGCAAAGGCGATGAGCACAAGTTCTCGAGAGAACTTCAGAGAGTATCTTCAAAGTCTTCTGATGAATCGAGCCATCGTCTGAAATGAGGGGCTCTCCGGGAGGAGTAGTTACGAGAACCTAGAGTTAGAGTTAATAAAATCTTTAACCCGAAAGAGAAGAGAGATCAGAACCCAGAGTATAGATGAGGAATAAAATATCCTAATACCACCCGATTGAGATGTGGGCCCGTAAGCCACACAACAATGTTAGTAAAAGTTTTTCAATTACTAGACTCAACTTCGGCCAAGGAGTTGGAAAGGGGGCTACCTACAGACAGTCGGCTCTGATACCAACTTGTGACACCCCCAATTTCGACCGTACGCTAATCATCCACGCAATGCGTACGACCAAGATTAGGGACTCACTAATTAATATCACAACACAACTCTAGACACAAATTAAAGTCATACAGCTTCATATTACGAGCCAGGGGCCTCGAGGGCTCGAATACAAAGCTCGACAAGCACGAGTCAGCTGAAGCAAATAATATCTGAGTGCAGACATAAGTTAGACAAGTTTTGCCTTAAGAAGGCTAGCACAAACATAACAACGGATCGAAAGAGGCGAGGCCTCCTGCCTGGGAACCTCCTATCTACTCCTGAGCGTCGGCACTCTCCACGTAGTAGTAGGCTCCAGCGGTGGTGTAGTAGTCGTCTCCGGCGTACTCCATCTCCTGGGCTCCATTGTCTGAACGCATAATCGTATCGAGGGGGAAAGAGGAAGCAAAGCAGTGGTGAGTACTCATCCAAAGTACTCGCAAGACTGACATCAGAACTATGCTAAGCATGCATCAATATCAAGGAATGGGGTTATATCTGGGCTGACTATAGAAAGCAAGAATAGGGGGAAGGCCTAGTCCTATCGAAGACTAGCATCTTCAGCATCTTGCAGCATTAGAAGAGAGTAGACTGGTATATCATATATAGTCATATTATTGTAGCAATTTTATTAAGTAACCACGCCCAGAGATTCTTCCTCGACTCCCTGCGAGGAAGCAATCTCGGAGCCAACATTCATTTCAAATTTAAGTCACAGTTATAGTTGTAGAAGGTCAAAGTATGACTCCAAGTCGTCCTGTTACCGTGGACACGGCTATTCGAATAGATAACTCATCCCTGCAGGGGTGCACCGCATTTCCAACACGCTTGCTCAC
This sequence comes from Elymus sibiricus, assembly GCA_039707655.1. Taxonomy (NCBI): domain Eukaryota; kingdom Viridiplantae; phylum Streptophyta; class Magnoliopsida; order Poales; family Poaceae; genus Elymus; species Elymus sibiricus. Next base: position 278,407,544 of record CM077665.1, read on the forward strand.
CTCCAGCCGGACACACTTTCCTGGGTCATGCCCGGCCTCGGGATAGCAACACGTCGTCGCCCCACCTAGGCTCAACAGAGAGGCCAGATCGCCGGTCTAAATCCTAAGCACACAGGGGTCGTGGGCCCACTTGCCCTACGCGCTCCTGCACGATGCGAACGCGGCCGAGGTCAGCCCTAGTACACTCTAGTCCAAGAGCTGCACCGTCCAGGCCACTCGGGCACGCGCCGCTCCATTGCTGACGTCCGAAGAGCTTCGGCTGATACAACGACGCTGAGTACCCATAACTTCTCCCATGCGATGGTTTGGTGCGTAAAAAGGCCAACGACCCAAATCAGATCAAATACCCAACCGATTAGCATTTTATTAATGCGGGGAAAGCGCGACCCATGAAGTGCGGTCCCGTCGCCCCGTCTCGAGGATGTGTGGCAAGGGCCTCTCCTGCCCGTCCACGCCTCATCATCATCAAACCGTGGGTACCCCTCAGGGCCGACCCATCACCAACATGTTTCTGTAACCAGGTCATACTAACCGTGTGTATAAAACATCAAGGCGGAACCTGAGGAATCACCCTTAAAGGGCTCGCTCGATGAAACCGTCAAGGTGGACTTAGAGGAGTCACCCTCGAGGGTCCCACACTTGAGGGGTTGCACGACAGAGTCATCGTCGGGAGTGGTGAAGGAGGAATCACCCTCGATAACCACGACCGACTAGCTGCACCACAGAGTTAGCATCATGAGTACTTCACGAGGTGTCACCCTCGGTACTCGATAGTAACTCTGCAGAGTCGTACAACTAAGGGGTGTGCGGTGATGTGAGGGGCCTCGCTTGTCGGTCAGTTGACCGAGTCGTCGAGTCGTCGATGAAGAAGCAGGGGCAACTGGGACTAAGGGGGGTCACAGGGGATTCATTGATCAACCTATACTAAGCAGTTGATATGATTACAGGTATAGTAGCAGTTTATCAAAAACAGGCTATGCATCAGAATAGGAGCTAACTAATACAGTAGCAAAAACTAATGCAAGAATAAGAGGGAAGAATGGGCAATATCGGAATGCTCAAGGGGGGTTGCTTGCCTTGGTGCTCTGCGGCAAAGGCCTGATCGTCAACGGTGTAGTCGTACCCGGCAGCACCGTCAGTCTCGGGGTCTACCGGAGAGAAGAGGGGGGAAAAAACAATAAATACAAAGCACAGATGCAAGCACGATGCATGACATGGCAATATGCAGAGCTAGGCATGCACTAACGCAGTACTACACGTCGCAGACGGGTCAGAAGAATATCTGACGATATTTCCCGGGTCTCTGGCTTTTACCGGACAGATGAAAACGATGGAAAAGTTCCATGTTTGCTATGCTAGGAGCACGTGACAGATTAAAGGACAGCGTATTCGGATTCGTGGGATTTTTCTGAACAACTTTCATGTATAAATTATTTTCATCCGGGTTACGGATTATTTAATATTAATTTTTTAAGTTTTATTAATATTCTGGAATTTAAAACAGATTAAATTAAATCAATAAATGCAATTATGACATCAGCATGATGTCATGCTGACATCAACAGTCAACAGGGGCTGACTGGTCAAACTGACCAGTGGGCCCCACCTGTCAGTGTCACAGTTTTAATTAAGTTGACCATAATTAATTAAGGGGGTGGGTCCCACTTGTCAGTCACTGTTTAAATTAATTAATTAACATGTTAATCTAATTAATCTTAATCATCTAATTAACTAATTAATTACCTAATTAATTAATTCACTAATTAATTAATTAATTAATTTAACTAATTATTCATTTTAATTATTTATTTTTTTATTTTTTTATTAAAACGTTCTGGGGGTGGGCCCCCCATGTCATTGGGCCAGGGGGTTGGCCCCACCTGGCAGTGGCCCATGGCCACCCACACACACACAACACACACACGCAATGCACACACACGCCCGCACGGTCGCGGCCGTGGCTATGGCCGACGGCAGCGGCGGGCCACAGCAAGGGGCCGGCGGCGGGAGCGGCAGCGGTGGTGGGGGCTAGCGGGGCCGGGGCGCGGCCTGGGAGGCGTCGGAGCGAGGCGGGGCGGCGCGGGCGCACGGTGCGGCGGCCAGGGCCGCGCAGGCAGGGGGGTGAGCGCGTGTGCGGGCGCCCGAGGCGCGGTGCGCACGACGAGCGGGGGGGGCGGTGGCGCGGGTGCGTGCGCGGGGCAGAGCGGGGCCGCAACGGTGGCAAGCGGCGGAGGCGACGCGCGGCGCTCGCGGGGAGCGGGGCGCCGGAGCGCGGCGAGCGGCCGGAGGGGGGGAAGGGGAGGTGTGGGGGGGGGGATGAGCCCGGGGCTTACATCGCCGCCGGTAGAGGAGGGCAGCAGGCGCGAGGGGGGCGGCGACCGACGATTGTGGGGAGGAGGCGGGGAGGCCCGGCGGCGTCAGCGTCCAGTGAGGAGGGCGAGGCGAGAAGGAGGCCGGGGAGGTGGCCGTGGGCGGCGGGGGCGACCAGGCGCCGGCGGGGAGGAGGCCCGGCGGCGCGGGGCGCCGGGGTAGCGCCGGGGCGGCGTCGGGGGCAGCCCCCGATCTGGATCGGGTGGGGAGGGAGGATGAGCGAGTGGGGGGAGTGGGGAGCGTCGGTGGGGGGGGTTGCCCTAGTCGGCCAGCGGGGGTGGGTCGGTTGGGCCGGCCTGCTGGGCTTTGGCCCAGTTAGGCCAGGGGGGCTTTTGTTTTTTTTTTGTTTTTTTTATCTTAGTTTTTCTATTTTTTTTAATTTCCTGTTTTAGTTTTATTTTAATTTAGTGAATTTAATTTCTTTCAAAAATGTTGATTTATTAAACACAATTACCTATGTAATATTTTTCACAACTTGAACATTTTACTTTTGATATTTGAAAACTTTTATCATCCGACTTGATTTAGAATTTCGAATTCGCACGGGATTGAATCATCGCGAGATTAGCAACAGTAAATGTGGTGACGTGGCATCATTAGCGTGGGATTATTGTAGCTTAATTATAGAGATTACTGTAGCACAAATCCAGGGCATCACAACTTACTCTTATTATTCGCTATTGTTATGTGGGATAGTTAATCTTCAGTGACTTATCTATAGTAGAGAGACATCAAAGTTAAGCCTAAACCTTAGACTGGTATGACGTATGACCCTCATAAAAGCCAACCGTTTCCAAATAGTAGGTTCTAACGGTGAGGATGAACGAAGACTTTTTTTCTGCCGGAACCCCAAAGAAATATTCTTGATGACCACCATGAGAGTATCGATATTTGTGTAGCACTGGCGCAAGATCTGTCAACCATGAAGGTCTAGTAATTGGAAGACCAGCCCTTTGATAGAGGATTCAAAATTTCAAAGGAGTGTAGTGCTTATACTTGAAGAATGTCATCGCAGGAGAAAGATTTTTGAAGACCCGTGACTCGGATTATAAGGGTGGTAGCAAGCCAGACTCTGTGATGATCAATGGATATTCAAGGAGACCCCAGACCTAACCTTTTCTCTCTAGCCTCTTCGAATCTCGAGGACGAGATTCATTTTAAGGGTAGTAGATCTGTAACATCCCAAAATTTAGAATATTGGAATGTTAATTATAAAAATAGGAGTAATTTAAAACTTGCTTGTGATGATTGATCTTAGCCAAAATTTGACTAGGATTTGAATCTTTTGGAGTTTCTTGAATATTCAAATGAGAGGGAATAAAATGACTTTCCCAAATATTCACTTTTGATTTCATTTGGATTTTTCTATGTTTGAAACAATGCCAACTCCAAAAAAAATCATAAGAGAGAAGGTAATGTGACTCCTTCAATATAATTGAGTTGGTAGATGTTTTAAAATAATTTGGTTATGTTTTTAAATTAAAAAAACATTTTGGTAATATTTATAAATTCGAAAATAGGTTGTTAAAAAATATGAAATATATTTGTTACGTTTATTTTCGACTGGAAAAATGTTCATTATTTTCTATATTAGTATTTATGTTTTTTAGTGTTATGGTATTTACTAGGAAATGTATTGGCATTTATTTCGCCATGTTCATTTCCTGGTATTTAGTGAAATAGGAAAGCCCTCTTCTAAACCTATCTAGCGCGAGAGGCCCACTCCGTATCAACCGGCCCATTGCCAGCAGCTGCACGCCATAGCCCACACCGCAACCTCCTTTGTTTTTTTGTTTTTATTTCTTCTTTCACCTCTGCCAGCTGACACTGGGTCCAGCCAGGTCATCTCCTACCTCAGGTCAGACTCCCGATCCAGCATGACTCGGAACCACGTATCTCGCGCCGGCCACGCCCGATCTCCCTGATCCTTCCCCAATCCAGTCTATCTCGCATCATCGGAGAGGCACCTATGAGGAAGATGAACCCCTCCGTGATGGTGTTTAGATTGGATCTCAAGGTTCTGGAACTTGCGGCGGCTAGAATTGTGTTTCGTCAACTCCCCTAGGGTTTTTGGAATATTTGGGAATTTATAGGCATCAGAGGCGGTGGAGAGGGGCCCCGAGGAGGGCACAACCCATCAAGGCGCGCCGGGGCCCCCCTGGCGTGCCCTGGTGGGTTGTTGTCTCCTCGGCCCACTCCCCCGGCACTTCTTTGGCCCACTAGGTGTCTTCTGGTCCAGAAAAAATCTCCAAAAAGTTTCGTCGCGATTGGACTCCGTTTGATATTGATTTTCTACGAAGTAAAAAACAAGAAAAAACAGCAACTGGTACTTTGGCACTATGTCAATAGGTTAGTCCCAAAAAATGATATAAAGTTGTTATAAAATGATTGTAAAACATCCAAGAATGATAATATAACAGCATGGAACAAGCAAAAATTATAGTTACGTTGGAGACGTATTAGCATCCCCAAGCTTAATTCCTACTCGTCCTCGAGTAGGTAAACAATAAAAACAGAATTTTTGATGTGGAATGCTGCCTAACATGTTCATCACATTCTTTTCTTTTGTATAGCATGGACATTTGGACTTGTAAATGATTCAAAACAATAGTCTAGTTTTAACATAATGACTTCAATACTCAAGCATGTCAACAAGCAACCATGTCTTTCAAAATATGAACACTAAAGAAAGTTATCCCTAGCCCATCATGCTCAATCATTGATCCATTCATGAAACACACTCAAATATTAACTATGCCCAATGCTCAAGTACGATCATAGTGCCCCCTAGTTGCTGCTTTATAAGAGAATATGGAGACTCAAAGTAAAAAATAAAAATTGCATAAAGTAAATAGATAGGCCCTTCGCAGAGGGAAGTAGGGATTTGTAGAGGTGCCAGAGCTCAAGGTTTTCATTGAGAGATAAAAAATATTTTGGGTGGCATGCTTTTGCTGTCAATGAAAACGACAAAGTAGTTCACAATACTTTCCATGCTAGATATATCATAGGCGGTTCCCAAACAGAAAATAAAGTTTATTCCTTTTTCCACCAAACTTTCACTTTCCATGGCGGGCCGTATCCACGGTTGCCTTCCATACCAACACTTTCCAAGGAATTTATTATTTGACAACATAAGGCAAAAAAAAATTTCATTTCGGGAATGGGCATCCCTATTACCACCGCACTCTCCTGCAATGACAAGTGAATAAACACTCATCTTGAGAATAACACATCTAGCATGGAAAAATATTGGACACTCCCCACCGTTTCATGAGCGGTACGGGCACACAAAAGAGAAAATTTATTTTGAAAATTTAGAGATGGCACATACAAATTTGCTTGGAACGGCATGGAAATACCGCATATAGGTAGGTATGGTGGACTCATAAGGCAAAACTTGGTTCAAGGATTTTGGATGCACAAGTAGTATTTCTACTTAGTATAAATGGAGGCTAGCAAATAGATTGGGAAGCAATCAAACCAAGAAACGAAAATTCACATAAGCAAGCATTGAGCATAACTAACACCGAATAATGCACCACGAGTAGGATATAACTTCATTGCATAACTATTGACTTTCGTGCATGCATAGGGAATCACAAACCTTAACACCAATATTCCTACTAAGCATAATTACTCACTAACATGACTCACATATTACTATCATCATGTTTCAAAACTATTACAAAGAATCAAGTTTAATTTGCCCAATGATCTTCATGAAAGTTTTTATTATATCCTCCTTGGATATCTATCACTTTGGGACTATTTTAATATATTGCCATTGCTTTTTGGCAAGCTCAAACAAATTTAAGTGAAGCACATGAGCATAAAGATTTCATCTCTCAAAAAGGTATAAGTGAAGCATGAGAGGATTTCTTCAAAATTTACCTACTCTCAAATTAATATAAGTGAATCATGAGAGTATTTCTACAAAAATTTCCAAGCACACCGTGCTCAAAAAGATATAAGTGAAGCACTAGAGCAATTCTATAGCTCAAAAAGTATAAGTGAAGCGCATAGAGCGATTCTAACAAATCATAGCATGATTTTGGCTTTCTCAAATAGGTGTGTCCAGCAAGGATACAAGGGAAAACTAACAAACAAAGCAAACAAAGATACAAGACGCTCCAAGCAAAACTCATGATATGTGACGAATAAAAATATAGCTCCAAGTAAAATACCGATGGTCGTTAGAAGAAAAAGGGGATGCCACTCAGGGGCATCCCCAAGCTTAGTTGCTTGTTTCTCTTTGGATATATCTTGGGGGTGTGGTAGCATCCCCAAGCTTAGGCTTTTATCACTCCTTATTCCTTCATCCATCGTGATCTCACCCAAAACTTGAAAACTTCAATCACACAAAACTCAACAAAATCTTTGTGAGATCCGTTAGTATAATAAAGCAAATCACTACTTTAGGTACTGTTGCAAACCCATTCATATTTTATCATTGCATTATACCTACTGTATTTTAACTTTACCATGGCTCATACCCTTCAATATAACCCATAGATTCATCAAAACAAGCACACAATGCAACGAAAACACAATCTGTCTTGAACAGAACAGTCTGTAGTAATCTGTACTCTAACCATACTTCTAGAACTCTAAAAAATCTGAAAACTTAGGACAACTTAAGGAATTTGTATAGAAACACTGTGTTAAAATTTCAGCTCAAAATCACGTTCCAGAAAAAAATGAAAATTCAAATACTGAACGCAAAGTTTCTGTTTAAGATTCAGCATCGCTTCTACTCATCCTATGAATCATCCTAAAGGCTTTACTTGGCACAAACACTAAATAAACCATAAAAACACAATCATAACAGAGGCATAATTGTGTCAACACTCAAAAACAGAAAGGAAAAAGCAAAAATTTTATTTATTCATTGGGTTGCATCTAAGGCGATGATCATTATATAGGCATCACGTCCAAGATAAGTAGACCGACTCCTGCCTGCATCTACCACTATTACTCCACACATCGACCGCTATCCAGCATGCATCTAGTGTATTAAGTTCATGGAAAAATGGAGTAATGCAATAAGAACGATGATTTGATGTAGACAAGATCTATTCATGTAGGAATAGACCCCATCTAGTTATCCTTAATAGCAACGATACATGCGTGTCTTGCTGCCCCTTCTGTCACTGGGAAAGAACACCGCAAGATCGAACCCATCACAAAGCACCTCTTCCCATGGCAAGAAAAATCGATCTAGTCGGCCTAACTAAACCAAAGATTCGGAGAAGAAATACGAGGCTATAAGTAATCATGCATATAAGAGATCAAAGAAGACTCAAATAATATTCATGGATAGAAACTGATCATGAACTCAAAATTCATCGGATCCCAACAAACACATCGCAAAAGTTTACATCAAATAGATCTCCAAGAGACCATTGTATTGAGAATCATAAGAGAGAGAGGAAGCCATCTAGCTACTACCTACGGACTCGTAGGTCTATGGTGGACTACTCACGCATCATCGGAGAGGCACCTATGAGGAAGATGAACCCCTCCTGGTGTTTAGATTGGATCTCAAGGTTCTGGAACTTGCGGCGGTTGGAATTGTGTTTCGTCGACTCCCCTAGGGTTTTTGGAATATTTGGGAATTTATAGGCATCAAAGGCGGTGGAGAGGGGCCCCGAGGAGGGCACAACCCATCAGGGTGTGCCCTGGTGGGTTGTGGTCTCCTCGGCCCACTCCCCCGGCACTTCTTTGGCCCACTGGGTGTCTTCTGGTCTAGAAAAAATCTCCAAAAAGTTTCGTCGCGATTGGACTCCGTTTGGTATTGATTTTCTGCGAAGTAAAAAACAAGAAAAAACAGCATCTGGCACTTTGGCACTATGTCAATAGGTTAGTCCCAAAAATGATATAAAGTTGTTATAAAATGATTGTAAAACATCCAAGAATGATAATATAACAGCATGGAACAAGCAAAAATTATAGATACGTTGGAGACGTATCACTAGGCCATTACAGTTGTTGGATGATCTTGACAGATGTTACCTTAATGAAAATTGAGTGGGAAACTTAATAATGGGGATGGGTTGGAATTGGAGTACCCAATTCAACCACATGTGTTAACTGTAGCAAGACAATTTAAAATTTGACTATTATGTAGTTATCAAGGAAAAACTAGCTTTTCTGCAAAACAACCACAGTCATTCCTCTTGTTATACCTTGCATGTAGATGTAGGTCTGTTATATCATTCTTGTGTGACTTGCCAGTACATTCAACGTGCTGACCCTTGTGGCTACAACTTATCATGTTGCAGATTTTACTACGACGAGTGAGTGATACGATGTTGGGTTACGATGTCTATACTCAATAGTTGCTTGTGCTGTTGATGGACTCATGAAGATTTTATTTGCTTTTCTGCTGTATTTTGTTTGTATGTTAGCTTTGAGCTATAGAGGTACGGAATATTTAAATTCTGGATCTACGATATAATATTATGACATGTGGTTTATTCTTGATATTTCATCATGTACTTTGTGTGCTAGCTAATGATCCAGGGACTGGTACAGTGAACACAGAGACTCGAATCTTATCAGATTCGGTTGTTACACCTATGATCCATTCGTGTGGCAGGTCAAGAGGTCAGGCCACGTAGCGGCCTTGTATCAGCTTAATGCTGAATTTGTAAGCTCCTGATAGGCCTTTAGTTGTGCCCTTGATACAACCAAGATGCAACTCGGCCACTGCTTGGTTGAGCCGAACAATATACCTTTATGATAGTGTTCCATAGCCTCCCATGGTATTTTAAGTGCAAAGTTGTGTACCCGAGGTATGTAGTCCTCGGCTAGGCTAGGAGAGGCATGGAGCGCATATCCCTATTTGAGGTTGCCACTTGATTGCATAGAGGAAAAGGTAACACCTCAGAAAATCTTGAAGTAGCCACGTGTGCTTGGTTCCTTGACGAACAGTGTTGCCTCTCGACAGATTGAACCTCGGATGGGAGAGCCACGGTTTGTTTCTCTGTATGGAGGGAGTGTTCCATGTTGCCATTGATGTGATGACGCATTTGGGTCCCGACATCTTTAGCTTTAGATAATCATAATGAGGTACGGTGTTGAATCGAACAAAGGCAGTTCGCCCCAGTAGTGCATGATAACCACTATGGAAATGAACGATATCGAAGATCAAGTCCTCGCTCCAGAAGTTCTCGGGGAAGCCGAAGACTACTTCCAGAGTTATAGTCCCGGAGCATTGTGCCTCAACACCTGGTATGATACCCTTAAAAGTCGTGTTGCTAGGTTTAATCCTTGACGGATCAATGTCCATATTTCTGACTGTGTCAATGTAGATGAGGTTGAGGGTGTTGCTTCTGTCCATAAGGACCCGGGTTAAGTGAAAACAGTCCACTATGGGATTGAGTACCAGAGCCACGGTTCCTTCATGAAAGATACTGGTTGGATGGTCTCTTCGGTCAAAGGTGATCGGGCAAAAGCCGACCACGGATTGTACTTCTGCGCTACGCTATCTAATTCCTAAATATCACGTATTGCGCATTTTTTTCTCCTTCTTAGGGATGTGGGCGACATAGATCATATTCACATCCTTTACTATGGGAGGAAACTGTTTTTGGCCTCCATTGCTTGGCCCAGAGGGTTCATCCTCATCCTCACTACGAGGTTGGCCCTTGCCTAGGTTCTCGATTGTGATATTTCCGGCTTGCTTTATGACCCAACAGTTCTGGTTTGTGTGATTAGCAGATTTATATGATGTGTCGTGAATTTTGCATGGCTTGTCGAGGATCTTGTCCAGTGTGGAGGGCTCGTCTCCGTTCCCCTCATAGGGTTTCTTCATTGGCTGCTGAATCTAGCATTTATGGTTGCCTCATCGGCATCACCATTGTTGACTTTACGGCGACGCTTATTTTTAATGCGTCGAGGCTTCCCGTTTTCATCACGTACTTTCGAGGTGCCGAAATCACTATTGTGGCTTGTACTGCGGGCCAACCAGCTATCCTCCCCTGCGTAGAACCAGGTCATGAGAGAGGTGAGGGCGGCCATGGTCTTGGGTTTGTCCTGTCCTAGCTATCACGCCAGCCATTCATCATGAATGTTGTGCTGGAAGGAGGCAATCACTTCTGGGTTAGGACAGTCGGCGATTTGGTTCTTCTTGGTCAAAAACCAATTCCAAAATTTCCTAGCGAACTCGTCAGGCTGTTGAATAATGTGACTGAGGTCATCAGCATCATGGGGCCGAACATAGGTGCCCTAGAAGTTAGCTCAGAAGGCATCTTCAAGATCCTCCCAGCTTCCAATGGAGTTCTCGGGTAAGCTATCGAGTCAATGCCTTGGTGGTCCTTTAAGCTTTAATGGTAGGTATTTGATGGCATGAAGGTCATCTCCTGGGGTCATATGGATGTGGAGAAGGAAGTCTTCGATCCACACTGTCGGGTCAGTAGTCCCATCATAATGTTCAGTATTCATGGGTTTAGACCCTTCTAGGAACTGATGTTGCATCGCTTCGTCTCTGAAACACATCGGGTGTGTGCAACTCCTCTAACCCGAGCTATGCCTTGTAGGACGTCGGCTGTGGTCCGAGCACGATTATTATCCCGAACCCTATCATGCTTATCGAGCCATGCCTGGTCTCTGGCCTTTCCAGCAGGAGCGTGGTCCCTGGATCCGTATATGGATTGAGATGGAGCAGGCTGTGCACCCCGCAAATCATACGACAGGGGAAAAGGGATCGAATTCCTGCCTTCATGGTAGAGCTTTGCAGGGAAGTCTCAAAGTCCTCCCCTTGGTCTATCCCGCCCTCGAGGATGGCGGTCGGGTTGATCATTATCATAAAGTAGATTGTCGTCAGCCTCGTCCTCGAATGACGGAAGCAGATGCCGACATGGGTAGGACTTTGTTCGGTTCGCAAGCCTTTGCTCGAGGCCCTACTCCGATGCGAGGACCTCTACCCACTTATCATTGAGTGTGTCCTGATTGGCTTTAAGCTTCTCCCTCCCTTAATGAGTCGGCGTCAAAAGGTTTCCAGATCAAGGAAGTCTTCGGGACACCAAACTCATTGGGTCCAAGACTTATGTCTTCTCTTCTTCCAATTCTATCATATAATTGTTGTCATCGGGATCATCGATGTCCTCCATCCCCTTGGCATCGTTGAACTGACAATACGTGGTGTCACTTCCATTGTCTTGGTCCTCGACGCCATCCGGAGTGGCGTTGTTGTTGGAGGTGCCATTATCGGTATTGTTGTTCGAAGCGCCATCATCGGCGTTATTGTTGTCGGCGTTCCCCTTACTGTGGCGTCTAGAGCACTTCCCGCTCCATCGGCGTTTGGGAAGATCCTTTTTCTCCTCCTCCTCCTCATCGTCCCTGGGGTGTCCACCATGTAGACGTCGTAGGTGGAGGTTGTCGTCGAGTTGCTAGTGTTTAATGTGGCAACGGGCGGTGCAGCGCCAAGCGTGTCACCAACATCTTCATCCATGTCGGTCGCCTCCTTGAAGGAGTATCCAATACGTCGGTTAAATCCCCGACTGTAACGACTAGGTGGGTGGTGGGTGGGCCGGAAATTTCCCTGTCATCGACTTTACGTCCAATCTGGTCATAGAACGAAGACTGACCATCCAAAATCCCAAGACTCTGGATTCGGTCTAGCATCTCGTTTAAAACCCCATCTCTTGACGGTAGGCGGGGCTAACCTGGAATATGTTCGACAAAGTGTGAGGCACAACTTCCGAGTGTGGATCAGCCAGGACGAGGGCCTGGTCTGGCCCTGAAGTGATCGGATCTAAACTCGAGGTTGGTTCCAAAGTGAGACCTGATCCGATGGTCTGCATCTGAGGTTGGATCCGGGGTTGAGACCATGGTTCCCGAGGGGTTCTCCAACTGTATGGCGTCCAACTAGAGAGGGCGAGATCGCCACGAGAGTCAGCAATATACTCCAAACTCTCAAACCTAATGATTTGGTTTGGGGCGAAGTTCTCAGCACGACCAAGGTGGCTGATCTGGTAGGCATGCAGGACAATGCTGTCGAAGGCAAAAAGCTAGCGGGGACGAAGATGTCACCACAACCGATGTCGTTGTTAATCCGAAGAGGAGCCACAGATCCTTTTTGACCACACTGTGAAAGTGCGTTATATCGGCCATAGGGGGTGATTGGGCGAATTTAACAAATTTGCCAATGAAGAATTACTAGATAAATAATTACAGAGTAACAAACAATTATGAAGCGAATAAAGTACTCAAGTGTGCAAAATAGATGAACATCATAGTCATCATGATGAAATGAAGCATACATGCGAATGAGTAACGAGTCATCAGGAGAAGCACACAGGCTGAAGAATTAAGGTTGACGAAATTGAGGAAGTCTTCAGTCAAAGTCTTCACAGAACAGAAAGCAATTTCATCAACATACAAATGAGTAAGTGAGGGGTTGAAGAATAGAACCAGGATGCTTGGTGAAGGCACATGATTTGTTAGACCAGCTCCAACTATTGTGACAATCGTACGTCCGGTTAGGGTGGCTAAGAATGAACTCCGAAGACACTTAGTCTTCACTGTGTCCCCCTTGAGCTAAAGTCACTTAGACTCCGTCAAATCACTCGTGGCAAGTCTTCAAGGTAGACTTCCAAACCTTCACACACTTGGTCACCCAACAATCCACAATGACTCTTGGATGCTCTAGACTATGATGCCTAACCGTCTGCAAGATACACAGTCTTCAAAGGTAACAGCTGTCGGTTCCACACATGAGAATTTCTTCAGTGATGCTCCATCACTTTGAGGCTCTGGGTGTTTGGGTATTTCCTCACTTAGGTTTCTCTCTAAGTCATCAGAGGAAGAGTTGCTCTAGACGAAACTTGTCAATCCCTCTCTCGGAGCAGCCAACCAACTAATGGTTGTGGGGGCGGCTATTTATAGCCAAGGGCAACCCTACATGATAAGACATAAATGCCCATATAGACAAGACCATTGTCAGGATAAGGATCCACTCGACAGCTGGCACTAAGCGCAACAATGATCGGAAATTTGATCTCTCAAATTCGCCAGGGCTCTCAAAGTCTTCACGGTAGGCAAATCGCACTCGCAAAATCCTAATTCCTCAGTCAGACCAATTTCCTCAGCGACCAGAGGAACTTCATCTCTGTCACCGAGGAACTCAACTGCACTGTAAGAGATTTCCAAAGTCTTCACTCGAAAAGATAGGTAGGTGTAGTTTTTGGGAATCACTTGGAAATACGTCTATGTATTGCCTAGCCCCCTTTAATACTACGGTGTTTCCTTTGACTCAAAGTAAGAAGAAAGAAACTATGAAAACAAAGTCTTCAAGCTTCAAGTCTTCACATCAATTTCTTCAAGGTCGCACCAGATTCTTCACTTCAATTTCTTCAAAGGTTGCACCAGATTCTTCACTTGAAGAAATACATTTTTAGGGATCGTCTTTCGTCGGTTAAACCAAACTCTTTAGGGACTATAACTTCTGTGTACACTCACAAACACATTAGTCCCTTAACCCATTTGTCTTCAGTACTCCAAAACCACTAAGAGGGCACTAGATGCACTAACAATCTCCCCCTTTTTGGTGATTGATGACAAATAGGTTAAGTTTTCAACGGAGATAAGAATATTAAGTGTACATACATGGTATGAAGAATTTGATTGCAAGATATAGAGAAACTCTCCCTGAAGATGTGCATGTTGAAGAATTTGCTTTGGATTGTAAATGTACACGGGATGATGAAATTGTGGAGATCTCCCCCTATATCTTGGAATCCATCATGCATTGAGCATATAGTATGAAGAATTTGCAATGCATGACAAAAAATGGTGTCTGGGGAAATTCAGCATGCGTGCATAGATATAACTTGAAGATAAAGCATGCAGAAATCAGTTCAAAAGTCTCAGGCCACCATCGGACTTAAGTTTACAACTCGTTACAATAAAGCACGGCACAAGAACGAGAGTTGCAACTTAACAAAAAACAACCCATATAGATAGACCCGCTTGAAGACAAGCTCAAATTTATCCCCCTTCATCATCGAATGACCAAAAGGAGACGAAATTGAGGGCCAAAGCCCCTGAAGAATATCATCTTGAGGGTGGTGGAGGAGCGCCAGCATTGGTGTCGGGGTCGCATGAAGCAGAAGGACCAACAACAACGTTATCAAGATCTTCATTTTCATCAGTGGTGCATGATGAAGAATATGAACTTGACACAAGTTGAGGACTTGGACTTTCTTGAACTTCTTCTTGGGAGGGAACGACCAATCAAAGTTTTGTTGAAATTCCATCTATGCAAGTTCTTTAGTTGTCTTCAGATGTGATAGAATGCCCCAGCCGCGGTTAAAGATTTCATGGGCATACTAGTGATTTTTCCTCACCGAGTTCTGCGTCACTGTCATATTTGCAAGAATTGCATCAAGTTGACGCTTGACCCAGACGTGATTCCGATCCACCTTCTAGTGCAGAATGATGAGGAGCTCATGATCTATCATGACTCGAGGAGTTGTACCATGATGATTTTGCTCAGAAGCATTTGTTGCAGTATCTTGGGAAGCAATGTTGTCACCAATGGATTGAGATGTTGGCTGACAAAATTGCCCATCCAAAGGACATGTGCCTTCATCAATAACATCTTTGCCTTTGCCAGGAACTAAAGAAATTGTGCTTTGAAGAATTTCAACTCGAGGAAAGTAGCTGAGATAATTTTTATAGTCAGCCCTGTAGTTGATTGAAGACCTTGTTCTGATGAATCTCATAATCAATGGCGCCTAAGGCTTCAAATCCAATGGAGATTGGGAAACTGTGGCCAAAGTCCTCATGAAGAAATCGTGAATATCAATGGGGATGCCACGTATGATGTTGAATAGCATATTCTTCATGATTCCCACAACTTCTTCATCGTTAGAGTTGTGGCCCTTGATTGGACTGAGGGTTTTGGCCAGTATACAGTAAATAGTCCAAGGCACATACAACAATTCCTTCACAAGAAAAGTGGTACGAGGAGCTTCTCCTTTAGCTTGAGGTTCCATCAACACTTGCATCATGTGATTTGGAAGCTATGGTTCGTCATAGACATGCTTCACATTTTCTTGAGGGGGATCAAGTGGGAGAGATCGAAGCAATTCACTGGCATGGGCTTTGTAATGAGTATTCTCTGTCATCCAATTCAGAGCCCAAGAGTGAATGTCATCAGCCTCACCAGATAGATGCAATGTCGCACAAATTCAAGAATTAGCTCTTAACTTCAATCGCAGATATCACAACAAAGACCAAGTAACCAAGCATCATGAACAACAACTAACACCGGAGTGAAGCATGAGATAGTTTCCATATCCACATGAGGAATATGGCGATGCGGGGTGTCCTCGTTCTTGTCAAACAGAACTAATGAATAGAAGTTCATCTGTGTTGGAGTCCAGAAGCGTAGACGCCTTATCATGGCAGAATTATATGGCGATACGCCAATGAAGAAATTCTTCTCCTCGAACAAAGCAACGACTTATCTGCCGCTTATCATGGTTTGCAATCCTAGGCGGTTTACTGTGTCTCTTTGGTGTAATTTTTAAATGATTATCAAGGTATAGCATTTGCATACACAGGTCTACCATTATCGAATCATCCAAAATTACTTATGGTAAGCAAGATTCACATGCTAACTTACTTGTAAAAGGAAGTGACACTAGTGTAGCCGCGTGTTGTACAAACGGTTTTTAACCCCTTTCTGTGACGTAGTCTTAAACCGTCGCCTTGCATGTGTGGGCGATAGGAGGGCCTATCCCACACGATAGGGAAAACCCATCGGTGATGCATGCACCCAGTCACACACGATGGGCAAAAATATATCGTTTGCGATTGGAAGGGCCATCACAAACAGACATATTGGGGAAGACGTGTGAGATGAGCTTATCATCCCACACAGGGAATCCCAAGGGTACGTCTCCATTCGTATTGCAGATCACACACAATTTTCTGCATAACATCATTTGTGATAGGGCTGGTCATCACACACGATAGTTATAATTCTGTCGTTTGCGTTATTCAAAACATCACTCACGGTGTCTAGAAGAAACTGTTTGGCATTGGGCTGCCCATCACACACACTTGCTATGTGAAAACATTTGTGATTGGGTGTCCTAACGCACACAGTTGTCGACCAGAATTCGTGTGTGATTGCTCACCGATCCAACACGCCAACATTCTAGAAACCGTGTGGGTTTGTTGAGGTCATCGCCCACGGTGTAGTCTTAGAAACCGTCTGCAATGGGAACCCCAATAATCAGCCTGATTGCTCTATTATTTATAATCCATTTAGTAATCAAATTAACATTTCATATCAAGCACAGAATACATTTCTTATTCGTAGTACGGCAACCAGGATTTCATAATTGAATTACATCAGGGTACAACATCATATAGGGATATACTGCCTAGCTACCCAATTGCACAACAGGACAAAGTTTTAAATGCAACATCTAAAACCTTTGGACATTAAGTATCATCATAGACGGTAAATAGACAGATGAGTCTCATCTAGAAAACTGTTAAAGCGGAAGGCAAATATTGAGCCATCAATGATGTTGAAGGTCCTTGCAACTTTAGGCCAATGCCTGTGGATGATTGCCCGCCCATCCTTCGTCCTCTTGAGGAAAACTTCAAGACTATACCGTGGGTGCTATATGAATACCTTCCTCGCCTCTTGATCATACAGGTGGTTTGAGACGTAATCATCGATGAACTGCCTTGAGAAGGACTGAAAACAAACATACGCATAAATATCTTTTCTAAAATTTGAAATGGCGCAAAGGGAAAAGGACAAGGTGAAAGAGATGGTACCATCCTATAGTTGACTGATGTCTTCTTCATTGTGCAGACAAACATCTTGTTGTCTTCCCTAGCTAGTTTCTTTATCTTAACAATCTTTCTGAGTTTCTTGATTTGATTGATATTCAAGGACACCTCATTTCCCCACATGCAAAAAGGGTCGAATAGTGGGTCTAAACCTCTTACAGCAGGACCTTCATGTGCAAGAACAAATTATTAAAAATATTAATATTACAATGGTTCCTGCAATTGCACAATAATGTGATATTAGCCAAACGACCATGGATTTGCAAACCTCGATGGTAAACTTTAGTGTCCTCCATTGTTTCCCCCTACAACATATTTAAGACAAATATTGATCAGGTTATAAGTGATATTTGGCATACTATCAGTGAAATATGTTAATGGAAAATAAACACATCGCGGATCCAACAGATTAATTTGAGCCACATGGAAAAAACCAGTTATCTAAACCAAGCGTGCTAAGAACTAGGAAATATAACAATTCTATATGTTTCACATGTATTTAGTATATCTAAATTCGATTTATTCATCACATGCATAACAATACAAAATTATACCAACAACAATCGAACATCACATTGCAGAATTGAACTAAATAGTTAAATGATCACCACAACAAATGAACGAAACAGTTAACTAAGCACCACATTGCACAATAGAACATACTAGAAGGTCAGGTTGCAGTAGCATTACATTGGACATTTCACTAGAATTTCTAAATGAAAGGCAGTAGCGGCACACGCAATAGGTAAACGAAACATGCTTAACCGGCGTAGCTAGGTGAACATAGGTCCTTAGTGATAAAGCTAAGAAAAACAAGCTATTCCTCATCGTCGGAGATATCGATGATGATGGGCTCCTTCAACTTGGAAGAGGGCCAGGCCTCCACACCGTGGGTGCACTCCTCATAGTGGTGAGTGGCCTGATCCTGCCCCGGCACCAATGATAACCCACAAGTGTAGGGGATCGTTTGTAGCCTTTTTCGATAAGTAAGAGTGTCGAACCCAACGAGGAGCTAAAGTTAGAATTAATATTCTCTCAAGTTCTATCGGCCACCGATACAACTCTACGCACGCTAACGCTTACTTCACCTAGAACAAGTATGAAACTACTTTGCGGGAATAAAACTATAAGTACTTAGTAGGTGTAATAGATAATTTTGCAAGATTCAGAATATGTAAAGCGTAGGCACATGGATCAGTGATGGATAATGATTTAGATGACATTGATCATATAACAGTTACACACTAGGGCTACACAGAACTAGCTCCAATTCATCAATGTAATGTAGGCATGTATCGAAACTGCATAGGAGCACTCGGCGACGCAGCCCACTGCAATCATACCCATCCAGTTGTCTCGGGATCACCACCCATTATATTAGTCCCTTTGTATTGCATTCATTTATCGCTTTGTATCTCTGTTTGCTTCGTTTGTATATTAGCCATTGTTACAACCGACTTGCCAGCTGATTCATTGTTTCATTTATGAGTGATGAGGGGTTTCTCTGGTACTGTTGTTTTACCATGCAGCACATCGTCAATACATGGACGAAATCAGTGTAATATTTTTAATTTTTTCTAGTTCGGGGGTGTAGACAATTACCGCGTCTCTTTGATTCTTGGTACGGGCAGTGACTTTCTTGCCCAACATGTCCGGCTGAACATCTGACAGGAGCTGCATGTTATGTATGCATTTATTCCTGTAATGTTAGCATCCTCTTGTTCTAGATGCATTTATTCCTGTAATTGTCACATCGTCACTCAATGCCATTTCTTCAAATTCACAGCTATTCTACGAAGTTACTCCTTTCTAGTAAAATATAAACTTTCTTATGATACTAATTTCTAGGAAATTATGTAAATAAATCAGCGGAATTTTTAAATATATTCCATGTTATTTTTTATCTTAAGTGGAAAACTTAGAATTTCATGGTAATAATTCTAGGAACCTTTAGTTGATAATCTCGGGATTTATTGACCCTACATTTTGAATCATATATTACATCTAATATTTTGTTGTACCAAGTTCCCAGGAAAATTCTTTCAATACTAATTCCTAGGAAATTATTTAAATAGATCTGAAAGATTTTTCAACACATTTCATGTTATCTTTTATCTTAAGTGAAAAACTGAGAACGTCGTGGTAATAGTTCTATAAACTTTTTCATAACAATCTCATGAGTTTTTTGAAAATCAAAGAATTATTGTCCTCTAAAAAGAAGTTGGGAATTTTCATAATACAAATTCTGAGAAAGGTGCAATTAATCGTCGCAATCAAAACTAATGTATCGGGTCACATACGCAAAACTGCTATCTTTAGTTCTTCATCCTGGTTATTGTTATTAAATGGATGTGTACCCAAAGTCGTTGCCATTTAATGCTTCGTTGAAATCTTTGCTATGTATTGTCAGACACACCACCTCGAATTAAATGAGTATGGACAGCTCTTTTCTGTTGACATATACACAAGTACGCTGTATTGCGATCTCGCTGCCAATTAAACGAAAGCCTGCACGGATCCCAAAACTAAACACGAGTGGCTTTATTTCCAGTGTGGTGTGTCGCCGTGTGCTCTTCGTTCACGTCCAGGCATGTATTCCGTATATAGTCATACGTTCTTGCGATAAGAACTTGCATGACATATTTTGTCCTACCCTCCCGTGGCAGCAGGGTCCTATTGGAAACTAAGGGATATTAAGGCCTCCTTTTAATACAGAACCGGAACAAAGCATTAACACATGGTGAATACATTAACTCCTCAAACTACGGCAATCACCGGAAAGAATCCCAATTATTGTCACCTTGGGGTATGCGGATCAAGACACGTAATAGGTGCATACAACTTGCAAGATAGGATCCAAATCAATCTTATATTCGTGAAAACATAATATGTTCAGATCTGAAATCATGGCACTCGGGCCCTAGTGACAAGCATTAAGCATAGCAAAGTCATGGCAACATCAATCTCAGAACATAGTGGATACTAGGGATCAGGCCCTATCAAACTTAACTCGATTACATGATCAATCTCATCCAATCCCACCACCGTCCAGCAAGCCTACAAAGGAATTACTCACTCCCGGTGGTGAGCATCATGGCGGTGTTGATGGAGAAGGGTTGGTGATGACGGCGGCGAAGTTGTTGGTGTAGATTGCCGTCACGATGGATGCCCCGGCGGTGCTCCGACGCCACCGGGAGAGAGGGGGAGAGAGCCCCCCTCCTTCTTCTTCTTCCTTGGCCTCCTCCCTAGGTGGGAGGAGGGTTTCCCCTCTGGTCCATGGCCTCCATGGCTCCCCGAGGGCAGGAGCCCCTCCGAGATTGGATCTCTCTCTCTCTCTCTCTCTGTTTCTCTTATGTTTTCGCGACTAGTTTCTGATCCCTTCACCGTTTCTTAAATATCTGGAGATTTGTAACTCCGATCGGGCTGAAATTTTGAGGGGATTTTTATCGCGAAAATATCTTTCTTGCGGCGGAAGGAGAGCGTCAACCGACTTAAGGGGGAGGCACCAGCCATCAGGGCGCCCCCCAAGTCGCGCCATGTTGGCTTGTGCCTCCCTCGGGCACCTTTTTGCGTTGATTTCGACTCCCAAAAATCACATATATTCCAAAAAAATCTCCGTAAATTTTTATCGCGTTTGGACTTCGTTTGATATGGAATTTCTGCGAAACAAAACACACACAAAAAACAGGAACTGACACTAGGCACTGGGTCAATAGGTTAGTGCTAAAAAATAATATAAATTGGTAAATAATTACTCAAAAAGTATCCTAAAATGATAATATAATAGCATGGAACAATAAAAAATTATAGATACGTTGGAGACGTATCAACCAACATGTCGGCTCTGGAGTTGAGGTAAGCACGGGCACGCTGAGAAAACACATCGAAGTCTTCGTTGAACGCACCGGCGGTGCCTCGAGAAAAGACCACGAGCTGTCGTTTATAGCAGCCAACCGCGTGGCTGCGTCAGCGCATGAGGCGTCAACGGTGGCCTCGACGGCAAGGTGCTCCTCCAAGATCTGGGGGTCGGCACGCATGGAATCCATCTCTGCCTCATCTACGCATGCAACCGCGATTTGTTTCTCTGCTGCCAAATGTTCTTTGAGATCCTGGCTATACTGCATGCACCCTGGCTTTCGGCGGCAATTATTTGGAGGATGGGGCGGTGATTTGGGTGGAAGGTGTCGCCCCGGCGGTCGGGCCATGTGGGATGGAGGAGGAGGAGGGGTGATGGGGTATTGGGGAGGTGTCGATTACCTGACTAGATGGACGAGGCCGAGCAGCAGGAAGGAGCATCGCCAGTGAGGAGGTGGCGCTGCAAGCATGCAGTGAATGTTTGAACTAGGAAAGGTAGAGGAAAAGGGGGAAATGTGGCTTTTGATTGGTACCGGGGGCAAGGGAGATAGATATTTCCGCGGCAGCCCAAAATTTTCATTCGGTGCAGCGTAAAACTGGCGCGGAAAGCACCATCGGACAGAGTCCCTTATTCAAAACCGTGTGTGATATCAAAACATCACAAACGAAGCCTGTGTTATACCCCGTGTGTGATGAACTTGAACGTGCAAATTTTTCAGAATAGTTCTTGATATCAACACAGCACAAACGAAGCATGTGCTATACCCCGTGTGTGATGAACTTGGACATGCAAATGTTTGTCTCCAAGCTTCCGACGTAAGATTGGGTACTACATATCACACTGTTCATGCCAAAAAATTGTGTGTGATGAACTTCAATTTCATTTTCAATTGGAAGATGGAATGGGGATATGGCGGCAAATTTTTGGTCCGAATGTCCCTGGTTACAGTGGTCATCCACGTCGTCGCATAATTTAACATCAACTGCTAATTTGGGTACTACACAAAAGAGCCTACACCATAGCCCGCACTTACTTAATCGAGCAATTAAACAGAGCTGGTTGACCTAAACATTACTCTAACAAAAGACCAACGCTCTAAACAAAGACTAATGTTCCGCCTGACGCTCATCGATCTCCGCCGCATCCTCCATGACCAGCTCGTGCTCGACGACCTCCAGGGGAAGGGGCTCCATGGCATCCATCGCCACATACTCTGCAAGCATCTCGTAGTCCGCGTCCGCCATCTCTTTGGAAAAGGCCACCACGAGTCTGGTGTGGGCGGCCGCGATCCGGGCATTGACGGCCTCCATCTCGGCAAGGGAGGCTACCAACGAATGGACGACTGCCCGAGCGCTCTCGGCGATTGCCAACTCTTCGGACGTAGGTTGCCGACCGTTGTAGAAGAAGGCCGCTGCTATTTGTGCGGTGACCGACACGAGCTGGGCGTGGGTGGCCTCGGCATAGGCGTGGGCAGACGCCATCAGGGCTATGGCGACCGTTGAGGAACGGACAGCTGCTGTGCCATTCTCGCCATTTGCTATCCAGGTCGCGGATGTTGCTGCCACCATCTCAGATGCAGGAGCTACCCTTTCGGCGGCTGCAGCCGCCCTATCGGAGATTGTGGTCGTGCTCAAGGATGTTGTGAGTGCGTTCATGGCTGATGCAGCCGCGCTCGGGCCGGAGTGGGTCGCCGAAGTTGCCCTCACAACGTGGATCCACGTCCCCATCTTTCACCGGCGACGCTTGAACAATAGAGTGGTCTTGGGGAACAAGTGTGACTGTGTGGTTGACGAGCCGGCGGTGAACTTAAGTTTCCGGCCTAAGCCATATATGAGAATTGGCCCAAGATATTTTTATACCACATCACACACGTTTCATGATCAAGAACTGTTTGCGATGTATTTGATTTTCATATTGCTTTGAAATGAAAAATGAAGTTACATCGGCAATTGAAGGTGTTTGGATGGCAATAACATTTATCTGCAGTGAACGTGCAACTATAGGAGTGTTTGTTAAATATGGAATTATTCAGGGTTGTTTAGGCCCTTTTAAACATTTAAAGAGTTTTTTTAGACATTTCATGTGCATAGTTCAAATTTGAACTGCAGTTAAGCACATACTAGAGTGCACCTGAATGGGTTGAAAATCATCTATGTGTCACTGGATACATGTTTTGGTCCAATGCAAGAAATGGAAATTAAATGAATTCCAAACCTCTCGGTATTTTGGCTCGACCGTAGACTTTGAGAAGCCATGTTTTCAAATTCCAGTAAATCCAAATATCGTCAGAAATTCATGAAACTTTGCATGGTGTCATGTCATGGCTCATGTGTGTTGTGGTAAAAAAATGCCCGGTTCAGGACAAGTTTTGGCACAAACCTCTTACAAACCGAAGATTCTCACAAGAAGTCATGTGGTTCCGATAGGGAAAGTTCACATTTTATGTGCGAAACAATATCTGATGTCTCTTCTCGCCTTGAATTTATTTCTAGAGTCTCCATAGAGCAACATGAATGTGTCGTGCTAAACAATGGAATATTACAGAGTTTGTTTGGCCTTTTTAGTACATTAATTGAGTTTTATAGGCATGTAATGTGCATAATTCAAATTTGAACTACAATCACACAGTCCAGCACATGAAAATAGGTCAAAAATCATACATGTTTCCCTGGCTGCATGTTTAGGTCCCACGCAAGAAATGGGAATGAATTTCAAACATATCATCGTCTTAGCTCGACCGCAAACATTGGGAAACTTAGTTTTCAAATTCATGTAAATGCAAACCTCGACATAAATTCATGAAATTTGGGCATGGTGTCATCAATTGCCCTGTTGTGTGTGTTGTGGTAAAAAAATTGCCCTATTTTGGACAGGTTTTGGCACAAAGCCTCTTACAAACCGGAGATTCTCACAAGAAAGTCGTGTGTTCCGATAGGGAAAGTTCACCTTTTATGTGCGAAACAACATCTGCTGTCTCTTCTCACCTTGAATTTATTTCTAGAGTCACCATAGAGCAACATGACAGTTATGCTAAAGTATGGATTTTTTTTCTAGGGTTCGTGAGACCTATTTAATACATCAATTGAGTTCTCTAGCCATTTAATGTGCATAATTCAAATTTGAACTACAATCACAAGGTCCAGCGCATGAAAAATAGGTTGAAAAAATCATATGCCTTTCTCTGGATGCATGTTTAGGTCCCAGGCAAGAAATGGGAATGGATTTCTAACATCTCATTGTCTATTGGCTTGGCCGCGAACATTGAGATACTTGGTTTTCAAATTCCCGTAAATCCAAAACTTGACAGAAACTCATGAAACTTGGCATGGTGTCGTGACAAGGGCACACATATGTCGTGGTAAAAAATTGTCCAAATTGGACATGTTCTTCCACAATCCCCTTACAAATCGGAGCTCCTCACAAGAAGCTTTGTGGTTTCGATAGGGAACATTATATATGCATGTCACATATGCGGGCGAAAAGACATCTGATGCCTCTTCTCTCCTTGCTTTTTTTTATAGAAACAACACAGACATGTACGTGCGAAGTGCGAAAATATGAATAAATTAAGGGATCATCTGGCTTTTAAATACATTAATTGAGTTTTCGATGCATTATTTAATGTGCATGATTCAAATTTGATCTACAATCACAAGGTCCGGGGCAGCAAAATGGGTTGAAAAATCATATATGTCTCCCTGGATGCATGTGTTAGGTCACATGCAAGAAATGAGAACGAATTTCAAACATCTCAGCATGTTGGCTCGACCACAAACATCGAGAAACTTGGTTTTTAAATTCTCGTAAATCCAAAACTCCGTCAGAAATTCATGAAACTTGGAATGGTGTTATGACAAGGCACACATATGCCGTCGTAAAAAATAATACCAACTTGGACATGTTTTTGTCACAAGCCTCTTACAAACCGGAGCTTCTCACACAATAAGCTACGTGGTTCCGATAGGGAATATATGCATACCACATCTGCGGGTGAAATATGAAGCAATAGGTGTGTGCTGCAAAAATATGAAATTATTAAGGGTTCATATGCCTTTTTTATACACTAATTGAGTTTTATGTGCATTTAATGTACATAATTCAAATATGAGGTATAGTCACAAGGTCTATGTTGGGCAGGGCCTCGTCATATAAAGCACAAATATGTTGTGGTATTTTTTAGTGTCCACTTTGAGAGAAAGGGCAAGCATTATTAATAGCCGACAAAGGCATTTTGGAACAAAAATCTGTCACGTTACCATCACAAACGGACGTATTATTTATAATTCATGGACGTTCTACAGACCATTTATGTGTTGCCATGTGTCGCTCTCTGTATTGGCAAGGAGGTAGCGTGCGGACAGGTGTTTGAGTAGACGGGTGGCGTGCGAGTAGTGTCCTCTGCACGCTCATCGGGGAGGCGTGTCCTTTGCCAGTCATCAAAGACGTTTCAGACTGAATACCCGTATGCAGACCGAGGGCAATGGTTCCTTCCCTACTAAGCCAAGCGAAAATCTGGCGTGAAGGACTTTTTTTCAGTGCGTCATCGCAAACGGTTGTGAATGATGACCCGTGTGCCCTTACCAATGCTACACCTTGTACTGGTGCTAACTGCTAAGGTTGTCATGTATGCAAAAAAAATCTGATGTGGGAAGGTAATTAAGAGGAGAGATATGAGTTTGGTGACCACATGAAGAAACAATGCCAAGTGCGTGAACCTTGGCAAAACACTTAAATGAAGGAAACTCACCAATGCATGCAAGAGTTTAGTTGCTAAATCATTAAATGAAGGGACCTTAGCAACGATGCATTGTGGACTTGAGTTGCTAAGACATTTAATACACAAAGCGCCCCATCTAAGCACCAATTGATGCATTAGTAGCAGCAGTCAGGTAAAATTTGAATCTGTCATATTGGGTAAATTTTCATTTGTTAAATTGGAAACACTGACATTTGTCAAATTTTGCAGGAACAAAACCACTATTACGGTGCAATTTTGCAACTGAAATTCAGTAAACATAGATTAAGCATTGGTCTTTGTACAAAATAGTTCGACTCAACAGCTGAATCGAACAAACTTTTACCCGTTTGTTGCCAACCACGTACTGAAATAGCTAGTTCAACTATATATACTAGC
This sequence comes from Elymus sibiricus, assembly GCA_039707655.1. Lineage (NCBI taxonomy): Eukaryota > Viridiplantae > Streptophyta > Magnoliopsida > Poales > Poaceae > Elymus > Elymus sibiricus. Next base: position 278,433,724 of record CM077665.1, read on the forward strand.
TAATTTAAAGTAGGTGGGACAGTTCAACCATATCTATAGTTAGATGAACTGAACAAAATAGCCCCTAAATACTACTCCGAAGGGGCTTTGTGCTACTGCCAGCAGCCTTCTCCTCTGTCGAGCGTGTTCAGTAAGAGGCAGAGGAGGAGTAGCCTACCGACGAGCTGGAGGAGTCAAATTCGTTGGCTGCCGCTGCTGCCCTCCGCCGCTCCTGACGCGCCCCCTCGAAGCGACGGGACTCGGCGTAGATCTTCTCATTCCGCGCCACAGCTGCGGCCACGGCAGCGGTGAGCCTCTTTTCGTGCTCGACCTGGCGCTCCTCCTCCTCATGTAGGAAGTTGATGTAGCGCGCTAGGCCGCTGACGCAAAAGCCGAGCGGCTGGGCTTCGGCGGCGGCCTCCTCCCGCCTTCAGGCCGCGGTGGCAGAGCGGGTAATGGCCCCGACGGCTGGCCGTGGGGTGGCTGCCAAGGCAAACATAGGTGTGGTGGCGGCCAAGGAGGCCGTTGGTGGGGTGGCAAAAACGACGGCCGGCGATGGGGTGGGGGCCATGACGGTCGCCGGCAGCAGCTGCCTTCGGGCAAAGGTGAAGGAGCGTGTGGTGGGTGCCGTGCGCACACCCAACAAGGACGCCACACGAACTACACGCTTCCGGGTACTGCGCCGCCGACATGGTGTAGACTCCCAGCTGGAGCTGCCCTCTGGCGGAGTGGCAGAGTGATGATGACGGACAAGTGGCATTGGCGATTGGGGGAGAAGCAAACTTGGGAAGCTATGGGCAGGGAGGGGATGAATGCGATGTGGAGGCACCGGCCGTGAGGGTTTTATAAAGCAGGCGGCCAAGGCGAGCCGGGCGGGAAACTTGCGCGCGTTCCTACGCAGTTGTGCAGGAATGGGAAGCCCAAAAGAAACGTTGCGCGCTCCCGAAGCATTAGGTGTTTGGGGAATTTCGACGAGCCGGGCGGGAAGCTTGCGCGGGAACCTGCGCGCTTTCGAAGCATGCACTGGAATCCTCGGGCGGCAACGCGGTGACAAGACGGGACGAAGGTGGGAGAAATGACAAGTACACAAATGGTTAATAATAAAAAACCGTTTACGTTTTATTACAAAGCAAACGGTCATTCTATACGCACCGTCGCGAATTAATCTACGCATGAGGCGGTTGATGCGGCTGCGGCGCGCTGTGCTCGCATCCGTGCGCGCTCGCTCTGCCGGCGTCCACGCGCGAATGATCATGTACGTTCGGGGCGGCATACCACATGCGGTTGCGCTGCTCCCGACGCCACCATGCAGTTAAGCGATGCAAAAAATGCCATGCGGACGTGCCGAAATTCCAGGCCATCCGGCGCAATTTATTCCCGCGACCATTTACCTTCGTCTCTTCCACCTTTCGATCCCGCCACACAACACAAGAAGCACACCCATGATCTCTTCATCGCTTCAACCTTCCCGTGCGAATCCAATAGCGGCTGCCGGCGCCGAGCGGCAGTTCGCCAAAATTGTCAAAGTGGACACCCACATCAGGAAGACGGACCTTTTGGTGGTGTACACCAATGACCCGGTCGTGGTGGTGAACTCCATCAACATGTTGGAGCAGCTGCTTGCTGAGGATGACAAGTACAAAGTGGTCGGCTTTGACCTCGAGTACACCGACGGTCGTGTCGGGCATCATCAGAAGGTTGTCGTCGCCCAGTTGTGCGTGCGCCATCACGTGCTCGTCTACCACTACTGCCTGGCCACAAGGCCTTGCAAGTGTTAGGTATGTTTCCATGGGCTTGCGTCAAGTGGAAGATCTCATACAACCCATGGAGGATGACATCAAGTGGTGATCGTCATCAAGATTGCGGTGTGCAAGTTCAAGTGGAGCATCACGAAGAGATCATGCTTGAAGCTTGCCGTCCATTGTGGTGACAATGTACTTGTGAAGATGTGACAAAGAGTGGCTCACCCATAGTGGAGTATGGGGGGCAATCAACTAGTCTTCATCGAGCCAACACAATCAAGAAAGGTGGTCCATCTTGAGGAAGTCAAGATCATCATCATCTAGCTCAAGTGGACTATGTGCAAGGTATAGGTTTGCCCTTGATAGGTTTTCTATTTTACCGGTCTCATGGTGGTAGTTGGGAGACCGAGTTATAGGATCGATTGCCGTACTATCAAGGGGGCCTCTCAAGTGAGTAGCTTGATCGTATCGTTCGTTGAGAGCTCAAACCATTTGCTTCCTTGCATCATCATCTTTCTTGGTCCTTATTTGGTTTTTCTCTATGTGAGTTTTTGAGCTTATGGTCTTCATCATGATAAGTTCAAGCTCATCGAAAACATATTTCGTATGCATCATATTGTGTTTTCGGTGTTGGAGATTTTGCCGGATATTTATTGGGAAGGTCATCTTCCTTATCCTAGTGGCATTTATTCTCCATTGCTTGTTCTTAATTTAACTAGTCATTGTTGGATAGCTCTTGTTGTCCTTTATCCAACAAACTTAAGTTTGCTCAAATCGGAGCTCGTATGCGAAAGTTATGGTTGTTTTAATCTTACCTGTTTTAAATAGAGAGGTTGTACCGCCCCATAGAGAGGTTGTACCGGTTGACCGGTACAACCGGTGTTTGGAGCGGTTGTACCGCTCCAGAATTGGTCCGAAGGTTGTACCGGCCATGTACCGCTCTACCACCGGACTAGTTTCTGTTGTGGTGCGGTTCTTGGGCGGTTGTGGGGCGGTTGTACCGCTTGTTGCTTGTTACCAGTTGTACCGGTGCTCATAGCGGTTGTACCGCTCCTATGTTATTCTGCACATAACGGGCAGATTCGTGGGGACCTATTTAACGGGGTCTTCTTCCCCAATGGTTCCCCAACTCTTGAGCTCGTTTTTGCCCCCCATTGTTGACCTTCTTTGAGCTTGCTATCTCTCAATCCCTCCAATGATTCTTGCTAGTTCTTGAGGGAAAAGGGAGAGGAGATCTAGATCCACATTTCCACCAATCACTTTTTCCTCTATGTGAGGGGACCCCTTGGATCTAGATCTTGGAGTTCTTCGTGTTCTTCTTTGTTCTTCCTCTCATTTTCCTCCCTAGCATTAGTTGCTTTGGTGGGATTTGGGAGAGAAGGACTTGGGCACTCCGTGTGCCCTTGCCATTGCATTTGGTGCATAGGTTTGAGTTCTCCACGGTGATACGTGGAAGTGAAGTTTGAGAAGCTTATTACTCTTGGGTGTTTGTGCACCCTAGAGCTTGTTCCTCTTGGGTGCCTTGGCGCCCTAGACGGTTGGTGGTGCCTCGGAGCTCAATCATTGTGGTGTAAAGCTCCGGGCAAGCGTCGGGGTCTCCAATTAGGTTATGGAGATTGCCCCGAGCAATTTGTACGGGTACCGGTGACCGCCCCCAAGGGTTGCCAAAGTGTACGGGTACCGGTGACCGCCCCCAAGGGTTGCCATTTGTACGGGTTCGGTGACCGCCCTCAAGGGTCCCTTAGTGGAATCACGACATCTTGCATTGTGCGAGGGCGTGAGGATATTACGGTGGCCTTAGTGGCATCTTGGGGAGCATTGTGCCTCCACACCGCTCCGAACGGAGATTAGCATCCGCAAGGGTGTGAACTTCGGGATACATCGTCGTCTCCACGTGCCTCGGTTATCTCTTACACGAGCCCTTTACTTATGCACTTTACTTTGTGATAGCCATATTGTTTCATGTTATATAACTTGCTATCACTTAGTTGTTTATCTCGCTTAGCATAAGTTGTTGGTGCACATAGGTGAGCCTAGTTGTTTTAGGTTGTGTGCTTGACATATTAAACGTTAGTTTTATTCCCCATTTGTTCAAGCCTAAACCGTAATTATTTTAAAGTGCCTATTCACCCCCCCCCCCCTCTAGGCTATATCCACGTCCTTTCAATTGGTATCAGAGCTAGGTCTCTCATTATTAGGTTTTACCACCTAGAGAGTAAGGATGTCGACTAGGGGTTTAGGATTCTCTGGCACTATTAGTTTTGATGCCACAAATTTTGATGTTTGGGTAATTCGCATGCTTAATCTCTTTAGGGTCATGGACCCAAATTTAGAGCGGATTGTAGATATGGGTTTTCTCCTCCGAAGGATCTTCAAAAATTATCTTTAGAGGATGAGAAAAACTCTTATCTCAATGCTCAAGCTTCTAATGTTCTTTTTGATGCTTTGAGAAATGTAGTTATATTTCAACTCATGTCGTTCCGGGATGCTCATGAGTTGTGGACAAAGCTTCAAGATAAATATGGTGTGTCCAAGATTTGTGAGGATGATTGTTCTCCCTCCACCTCCGGTCGTATTGTCTTCTCAACTTCTTCTACTTCACCTACATGTGGATTGCCACAAGGTAATGATATTGTGAGTAGTGTTGGTCATTGCAATGTTGATAGTGTGCTTACTGTTGATGATCCCTCATCACTATCACATTGCAATGCTCCATCTTTGGACTTTAACACATCGAGCACCTTACAAGTTTCACATGCTTGTGTTGATAGTCCTTGCACATCATGTAGAAATTGCTTGACTAAATCTCATGATGATATGCTTGCTATATCTTGTTGCCATGATAAAAATGTATCTATTTCCTCGAGTTGTTGTGCTAACAATGTAGAGGTAACCCAACACTCCATGGAACAAGATATGGTCTTGAATGATGCTTCAAGAGATCCTACATCATCATCTATTATTTCTCACTTTGGCCTTATGGCTAAGGCTTCAAAGGTATCTCCTACTTTGAATCCCAATATATCTTATGATGATGATGTTGATGATAATGAGGATGAGGATAATGATGAAGAGAGTGATAATATTGCTTCCTTAAAAATTAAGGGAGAAATGGTTTTTAAAGCTCTTCATAAGAATAAAATTGCTCGTTCCAACTTCATGGAAATCATGTCTATTGCCATTGAGGGCAAGAAATATATTGAGGAGTTGGAAGCTCGTCTCGAGGAGCATGAGGCCACCATTGATAAAATGGAAGGTCATGAGCGTGATTACGCTAATGAGATCGCGGAGCTATCTCAAGCTCTTGAAAATGAACAAACCACCAAGGAATCTCTTGAGGAGACCTTTGCTCTAGAATTATCTAGATTAAAGGAATCCCATGATAGAGCTCTCGAGGTGGCTAATGATTTTAGAACTAAAAATTATAAGCTTGAAGTTGCACATGCTAAACTCCTTGAGTACTTTGAGCACCTCGAAAATGGCTCAAGGGTCATTAAGAGTTTGCTCATTGAACTCACCGAGTCTCATGCTCAACTTGAAGCTTCATATGCTAAAGAGCTTGCCAAGTTGCCTTCTCCTCTTGTTGTTAATGATGATGCTTGTGCTACTAACTCTATTCCTTGTGAAGCATCCATTTTGAAGGAGAATGTTGAGCTAAGGGCTCAACTTGAGTTGCTATCTAGCAATTATGAGAAATTGGAAGAAAGTCATGAAAAGCTCTCGAGCTCTCATGGTGATCTTCTAGTATCCCATAATGTGCTAAAAATAGCTCATGCGGCTAGTACTACTGAGGTAACATCTAGTGAGACTCATGTGGACATTAGCACTACATCTAGTAGAAATGCTTTATTGCCATGTGCTAGTCCTCGTAGTTCATCTACTCATAATGTTGCTACATCCTGTGATGAATTACTTTCCTTGCCTTGTTGCTCTAACGATGAAGCTTATACTTCCTCTAGTACTTGTGTTCATACTAACCATGTAGAGGAAATCAATGAGCTCAAGGCCCAAGTCACTTCTTTGAATAAAGACTTGGAAAAGAGTCATGAAGGGAAGTCCACACTCAACAATATCTTGAGTGTGCAAAAATCCCCAAATGACAAAGGTGGACTTGGATTCAACTCCAATAAGAAGAAGGAGTCCAAGAGCAACAAGAAGAAGGGCCAAGAACAAGTCAAGAACTCGGCCAAAATTGTTTGCTTCAAGTGCAAAATAGAAGGGCACCATGTTAGATCTTGCCCATTGAAGAAGAATCCCCATAGTGACAAACAACAAGGGAAGCGGCCACAATCTCATGCTCAACCGCAAGTTGAAGCAAAGCATAGTCCCAAGAAGACCCAAGTCAACGCTCCTCGAGTTGAGAAATCAATTGAGAAGAAAGTAAAGGGTAAATGTTGCTACTTATGTCGTGAGAAGGGTCACTTTGCTTCTTCATGCACGAATGGTAACTTACCCAACCCAATTATTATTGATGATATCTATTCTCTTGGGAAGGATAAGGTTGGCAATGTGTTTGCCATGTTTGTTGGTACTCAAAGTGGTGTCAAGAAAAGAACCATTTGGGTAGCCAAGCCTATTGTGACTAACCTCTTAGGATCCAATTTGGTTGGGGACCAACAAGCTCAAACTTGATCAATAGGTGTTGTTGGAGGGCATTGGTGACTTGGCTACATCATGAAGAATTAAGGGATCTTCATCATTCATATTATCTCAAGCCAAGTCATTTGGATTATCGAGTTTCTATCTTATATCCAATGTGCCTCCTTACGGTAACTTGTACTTAAATTGTTTACATTGATAGTTACTTGCCCCTTTGCATGTTGTGGTTTTATACCTTGCATGTGTTTTTATATGTTGTGCTTCCTATTTGTTTATCTTGAGTAATCAAGTATGTATGATGGGTTGCACATCATGTATGTGTGAGTCTTGTGTAGAGCCTTTTTGCATCTTGTCTTATCTTAGTTGGCTCTTTTGAGAGATTAATGGATTATCCCATTTTAGGGGAGTGATGTGCTTTGCGCACTTCACAATCCTAAAAATGTGTGTACATGAGGAATACCACTTAGTATTGATATTACAAGATTATCTAGTTTATATGTGGTATGCACTCTCATGAGAAATTCAAATTCTAAACGGTCCATTAATTATCTCTTTTTGGTTTTATTTGCCTCTTATTACGAAGTTTGATTTATCACATTATGGGGGAGTAATATGCTATGTGTATATTACAAGCCTAGAAAATGTGTACATTTGAGGTATTGCCACTTAGAGTTGATATTGTAAATTATCTTGTTCCTAGGTGGCATGTTAGCTCTACAAGTTCCAAGCTGCTTATTTCTTATCTTTTTGGTGTGAAGATGATATTGGATATTTATGCAATCTACCTAGGGGAATTATCTCCAAATACTTCTTGTCTTTTGACAATTGGTATTCTTTTATGAGGTAGATATTGCTCATCATCTTTACATTGGATCTTGTGTTTATTTGTCTTGGTTCATTCCCGGTGTCTTCCTTGACTTTTGTGGATCTTTTTAAACATTTCTAGTGTTTCTATAGATATAGGAATAGTGTTGATCCCATCTTGTGCATTTTGTACTCAAATGCAAACTCTATATAATGCACATATCTTGGGGGAGCTATCCTATTTTCTTTCGAACACTCTTATTATGCATTTGTCATAAAACCTTTTGACCCTTATCAAGTGCGGGTTGGTAGAAGTCAAAGCCTTTTCCTTGTTGGTACTTTGTGCCATCATGCAAATATGCCGAGGGTTTGGTTTGTTTGGAACCTAGCTCTCTTTTGGGAACTTGATACCTCTTGTTTGTTTTTCCTTCAATTGGTATCTTGTTTCCTTCTATTTGGCATGTGTCAATGGATATCTCATTCCTTGATGTATCTTTTAATTGGTATCCTTCAGGTGATTTCTTCGTTTGGTATCTTATTTTCACTTGGTATCTTTTCTTTTGGTATCTTATCAACTATGTGTTGATTTGGTTCTTGAAAGTCTTGAGCATGCATATTTACTATGTACTTTCTTTGGCATGTTTTCTTTCTTCGACCCAATATATAGGAGAAACTCAACTATGTCACAAATTGGCTAAAGTGTGCATGAAATTCAAGTTCATATCTATATGCACATAGTTATGTGGAGTTTGTCCTATGTATTGTTGGTCTACTAACTCTTTGGTCCCAATGAGTTTGGGTACCATTTTGTTTGTGATGTTGTTCTAGGAACAATTGGAGATGCATTGGATGCTCGGCTCACTTACAAGGAAGGTGTTGACACCATATGCTTATTGGAGCCAAGCTAGGATGATCGATGAACCATTATCTACTACATCAATCCAATGCTATCTCGGTAACAAGTATCTACTTCATGAATACATTTCTTGCATTCAACTTCTTGTAGGTTGCATCATGGCATGAATTTCTTGATTCTTTCTTGTGGTACTTGTTTCCTTACTCAAAGCATCCCAACGATGATCTCTTGCTGCTAGTTGTGATGTCTTTGATGTTCGTGTGGTGGAGTCTAGTTATATACAATAAGACAATATTAAGCCATGTGCTATGCTTTCAAGCAAAGTTCTTATTGGTATATTTATGACTTCCGTTTGGATATCTTGCTCTTTCTTATTGTAACTATTTCATGTGTACATCCTTCTTTGTGGATATATATCATCATGATTGTCTTCTACCGAGAATCTTATACACATGAGAGAAGTTACATCTCTAGTTGATATCCTCTTTTCCTTCACGTCCACCGTTGCATTCCCTTTTTTAATTCCTTGGTGGTTTTGTGAATGATTTTGTCTTGAGTGCAGATCTTATATCCATGCATCTTGATGCACTCTTTGGTGGTAAAGATTATTTTTCCTCATGCTTGTCTTGACGAGGGTTTTTCCACTTCGTTTGGTATCCCTCCTCTTGACAAGGCTATTATTTCCTATCTTCACCATGGGTTGTCACAGGCTTTGTTTTTTTAATTTTCTTATTAGTAAGCTTGTGAACCCATTTGCTAAAGTGCTTTGTGTGTGTGGGAAGGATATGTCTTGCACTTTGTGTCTCATTTCATCAAGACTATATTGATGCTTAATGCTCATCCTTATAATAGTCTTCTCAAGTGCTTTGCCATGACTCACACACATCATTTTGGTTGAGCGTATTCTTAAGTTGCCTCTTTTACATGTTGCTCAACCATATGTTTGGTGCAAGTGATATTTTTATTGTCTTATCTATGTGCTTGCACTTATTGTGTGTTTCTATTGATTTTGGGGGAGTGATGATCCTATTTTGTGCTCTTGTATCCAAATACAAAAATTCTTAATAGTGCACAAATCATGGGGAGCTTCTCTAGTTTCTTTAAAACACTCTTTTGCCCATATCATAATATCTTTTATTCATGTGAGTCATAGGATCATGTGATTGGTTGTTCCAATTGGTATCTTCTGATTGCTTGTCTCACTCCTTTGTATGTCTTTGTGCCATACGATCCTTTTGCAATCTTTGGATACTCAATATAGTTTGTTTTCCTCCAACTACTTATCATTTTATATGTGTATTTCATTGCACTCATATTTTGAGAAATACACACTTTATGGAGGAACACCTATTATATTGGATTTCTAAGCTTTTCATCCATTTTGGCAATCGATGCCAATGGGGGAGAAGTTTAGAGAGTGTAGGTTGGAAAGTTTAGAGAGTTTTGCTTTTGATTGCTTAAGCATCTGCATCTCATACCCATGCATTATTAATTTTCATGTGTGTGCTTGGTTGTGATTATTTCCTTATATAAACTCTCTTGAAGGTGGTTGTCATCAATTACCAAAATGGGGGAGATTGTAAGAGCACATTTCTCCATGTGTGGTTTTGGTAATTGATGACAATCCCTATGGACTAATGGTTGCCTTGAGTTATATTCGAAGGATTTGTCCATAGGCACTTCTTGAAGTCCATCTGTTGGTTTCAAGGAGTTTATATGGTGACCAAGGTGGTATTCAAGGTTTTATCCAAAGATTGGTCATAGAGAAGATATGATACAAGGTTGATCAAGACTAAGTCAAAGAGTGAATCAAGCTGATCAACACACAAAGTGTACAATATGTACCAAGAGGGATCAAGTGATCTCATGGTACGGTAAGTATTGTCTATTACGCTTTGTGTACTAACCCATGGTCTACGTGAGAGTTCTATGTGGGGTTAGGTATGTTTCCATGGGCTTGCGTCAAGTGGAAGATCTCATACAACCCATGGAGGATGACATCAAGTGGTGATCGTCATCAAGATTGCGGTGTGCAAGTTCAAGTGGAGCATCACGAAGATATCATGCTTGAAGCTTGCCGTCCATTGTGGTGACAATGTACTTGTGAAGATGTGACAAAGAGTGGCTCACCCATAGTGGAGTATGGGGGAGCAATCAACTAGTCTTCATCGAGCCAACACAATCAAGAAAGGTGGTCCATCTTGAGGAAGTCAAGATCATCATCATCTAGCTCAAGTGGACTATGTGCAAGGTATAGGTTTGCCCTTGATAGGTTTTCTATTTTACCAGTCTCATGGTGGTAGTTGGGAGACCGAGTTATATGATCGATTGTCATACTATCAAGGGGGACTCTTGTGACACCCTGGGTTTAAGCTACAGTGATCATTGTAATTAAGCACAGTGATGACCATGATCAGTGCCTAGTCATTTTTGCTAAACAGTGCATGATCAACATGAATTTCATGTCTCATTTCAAAATTCCACTTCTAAATGCTCTAGAATTTTATTGTGATAAAATAAATCCTCAAACAGTAAAGGAAAAATGTTGCATACTTGTGGAATAATCCAAGACTAATGTTGTTGAGGAAAACAACATCACCAAGTTTATGATGTGGCCCCCACCTTCAATAACAGCAACTTAAATCAATTTAAAGTGCTTTTTGATTAAGGGGAAAATGCAAACAAATTCCAAAAATCCCCAAACCTTTTGTGGCCATGAGAAATATTGCAGGATATTTGTTGGGCCATGTTACTTATTTTTGCTGTGAAGAAATATGGCCTAACATAATTAAAACAGAAAGATTTAAAAAGAAAACAGAAAAGAAATAAAAGAAAAAGGGCAAAAGCCCACTTACCTGGCCTCTGGGCCGTAGGCACAGTGCGGCCCAGCCCACCGGGGCCTCCTCCTACCTGCTCCCGCCCCGCTGTCGCCTTCGCCATGGCCGGAGCGCGGCCTCGCCGCCGCTGCTCGCCACCTGCCGCCACAGGGCCTCGGGGAGGATAAGGCCGAGGCCAACTACTACCCCTGGACGCCCTCGCCATTCCCCCCCTCGCCCCGCTCGCTCTCCTCCCTCTCTCCCTCCTCCAGATCCGCCGCACCGTCGCCATGGCCGCCGGCTAGCGCGGCCACACGACCTCCCGCCTCCCGCGTCCCGCCAACGCGTCCATGAGCTCCGCCGCGACCTCCCCGTCCTCCTCGACCACGAGCCCGAGCCCCGGAGCCCCTGCAACGACGGCCACGAGCTCCTCCCTCCTCGGGCGCCCGAAGCTCGCCGCCGTCGATTCGCACCACCGCGCCTCCCCCGAGCCCATTTGAGCACACCTGCAGGCACCCAGTGAGCTCCGTCTCCCTCTCTCTCTCTTCCCCGTGCGATTAGGCCGCCGTAGCTAGATCCCCACCGCACCCGAGCTCCGGTTGCCGCCGGCAAGCTCGTGACCGTCGCTACCGCCGCCGTCACGCTCGCCTGAGCGCATCACCGTGCTCCTGGTGCCTCCAGGAACGCAACGCACACGCGCACGCTCTCTTCCGAGCCTCCTAACGCCGCATGCGACGTGCGCCCGAACACGCCGCCGCCTGAGCTCGTCGCCGGCGAGTCTCCGGTGACCAAATGGTCATGGGCGTGTGCCCATCTGCTTCGCCGCGTCGCGTAGAGTCCATCCCGCGCTTGCCCTGCCCGTTTTGACCACCGTAGCGCCGTTTCCGTTGTGCTCCCATAGCCGCCGCCGCCTGCCGTCGTCGCCGACGTCGATTCCGGTCATCGCAGCTCCTCTCACCACCGCCATTCGACGCGGCGCAGCCTTAGATTTCAAACGCCACCGGCCGCGCTCGATTTGGTGCCCCGTAGACGAAACCCGAGCCGCGCCACCGTTTTGGGAGCTCGCCGGAGCTTCTCCGGTGGCCGGACGGCGCCGCCGCCGACGTGGCCCGGTCGGGGCCACCCCCAGGGTCACTGGCCAGTGGGCCAGGCCGACCCAGTTGACCAGTTGACTTGGTCAACTGGCTGACTAGGCACAGCCCAGTCACTGAAATATCGAATAGCCGTGTCCACGGTAACAGGACGACTTGGAGTTTTGCCTTGACCTTATACAACTATAATTGTGACTTTAAATTTAAAATGAATTGTGGCTCCGGGATTGCTTCCTCGCAGGGAGTCGAGGAAGGATCTCTGGGCGTGGTTACTTATTAAAATTGCTACATCAATATGACTATATATGAGTTACAGGTCTACTCTCTTCTAATGCTGCAAGATGTTGAAGATGCTAGTCTTCGATAGGACTAGGCCTTCTCCCTATTCTTTCTTTCTGCAGTCAGCCCAGATATAACCCCTCCCCTTGATAATGATGCATATTTAGCATAGTTCTGATGTCAGTCTTGTGAGTACTTTGGATGAGTACTCACCGCTGCTTTGCTTTCCCTTTCCCCCTCGATACGTTGCCGCGTTCAGACGATGGAGCCCAGGAGATGGAGTACGCCAGAGACGACTACTACACCACTGCCGGAGCCTACTACTACGTGGAGACTGCCCCCGACGCTCAGGAGTAGTTAGGAGGTTCCCAGGCAGGAGGCCTCGCCTCTTTCGATCCGCTGGTTATGTTTGTGCTAGCCTTCTTAAGGCAAAACTTGTCTAACTTATGTCTGTACTCAGATATATTTGCTTCCGCTGACTCGTGTTATGTCGAGCTTTGTATTCGAGCCCTCTGGCTTGTAATATAAAGCTGTATGACTTTATTTGTGTCTTTTGTTGTGTTGTGATATCAATCAGTGAGTCCCTAATCTTGGTCGTACGCATTGTGTGTATGATTAGCGTACGGACGAGAATGGGGGCGTCACAAGTTGGTATCAGAGCCGACTGCCTGTAGGTAGCGCCCTTTCCAACTACTTGCCGAAGTTGAGTCTAGTCATTGAAAAACTTTTGCTAACATAAGTTGTGTGGCTTACGGGCCCACATCTCAATCGGGTGGTATTAGGATCTTTTATTCCTCGTCTATACTCTGGGTTCTAATCTCTCTTCTCTTTCGGGTTAAAGATGTTGCTAAATCTAACATTAGGTTCTCGTGATCACATCCACCGGAGAATTGTTTCGTCGAAAATTGTCTTCTTTGAAGTTATGATGCACGCACTGTCATTTGACATCTTGAATCTCCTTGTTACAGATGCGTCCCGGTAGGCAGATCGTTTGTCTGACCTACGCGCACGATACGACTGGGTTTCCGGCCATTCTGGTCGACCTCTTGAAGAAACTGGGATATCGCTGGTACCCCGAGTACACTGTTTACGAGGACTACCGCGAGTTCAACCAGGAACAGTATGAGGCTGTGATGGTTATCTGGGATCGACAGGACCGCTCCATCACTGAGCTGCACACCTTCCGTGGCGTTGGAGTGACTGTTGAGATGGCAGTACAGGATGCTGCCTATGCTGCTATTGTTCGTCTCCGTGCAACGAACCCTTGTTTGGAGGAGACGGCATACAGATACATCCCGTATGTCCCTGCTGGAGTTGATACGGCAGCCGACGCTGAGGTCTTGACCCCTTTCGCGCCGCAACGTACCGACCGGTCCTACACTACTGTCTGCACCCCCTACGTGAGTCGTCGTTACGACCCACAGGTTCTGGTTCAGTACACTAAGGCTCTGGATCGCACTGTCAGGGCTCTTAACGTCGAGCTGTACGCCACCCATGCTCGTCTGTATCAGGCTATGGAGCACTTGTTGCCAGCAGTTCGTGCGAGGATACATACGGAACACATCCTTTACCCGCCTCGGACTGAGTTTCCCACAGGTCTAGGATGGCCTGAGGTTGGAGGTCGTACTTCGGCACGTGGACTTGCGCTCCCGCTTAGTATGCAGGTTCTGCATCGGAGTGTGCACGGGATGCAGGACCCTGCCACCGGGTTTCACAACCAGGGTCATCTGCAGTTCCGTGGCTAGCTATGTCACCTTTGCCTCGTACTTTCTGAAGGGCCCCGCTGCTCAATGGTGGGACAGCCACAGGCGCTCTCAGCCTGTTGGAACAATCATCACCTGGCCAGAGTTCCAAGCTGCATTACGTGCTCGTCACATTCCTCAGGGAATGATGGACAAGAAGAAGCGTGAGTTCCGCAATCTAGTCCAGGGCAACAAGACTGTGGATGCTTATCAGTGTGAGTTCTGGATGGACGAAGTAACCTACCTTGGTCTTGTGATTTCCAAGGATGGTATTGCGGTCAACCCTGAACGAGTTCAGGCTATTCTTGACTGGACTCCCCCGAAGAATGTCAAGCAAGTCAGAAGTTTTCTCAGTCTCGCCAGCTATTGTCGTCGATTCGTAGAGAACTTCTCCAAGATTGCAAAGCCCTTAACCAATTTGCTTCACAAAGGTGTTAAATATGAGTGGACAGAAAAATGTCAGGAGAGCTTTCAGGCACTTAAGGACAAGCTGACGTCTGCTCCAGTGCTAGCTCCTCCGGATACTCGTAAGGACTTCGTCATTTATTGTGACGCTTCGCGTCAGGGAATAGGTTGTGTCCTAATGCAAGAACGCAGAGTGGTTGCTTATGCATCTCGTCAATTGCGTCCTCATGAAGAGAACTACCCAGTTCGTGACCTTGAACTTGCCGCGGTAATTCATGCACTGAAAGAGTGGCGGCAATACCTTGTTGGAAATCGTTGCGAGATCTACACCGATCATCAAAGTCTGAAGTACTTGTTTACTCAGCCAGATCTGAATCTCCGTCAACAACGATGGATGGAACGAATAGCAGATTACAATGTGGGTATTTCTTATACCCCAGGCAAGGCTAATGTAATGGCTGATGCTTTGAGACGCAAGTCGTATTGCAATCACCTTCAGGTTCATAAGGTTCATCCCCGTCTTCAAGAAGAATTTCGCAAGCTGAACCTCCATATTGTTCCTCAGGGTTATCTCGCTCCCCCTCCTAAAGGGTCCTACAAAATGAACCTCCATGTTGTTTCCCAGGGTTCTCTCAATACCCTGGTTGCTAAACCAGATCTTGTGGATGTCATCAAGTGGATCCAGAAGTGTGACAGTGAAGTCGAGAGGATTAAACGCGATCTCGCAGAAGGAAAGCCCTCACCCTTCACCATTGCTGAGGATGGCGCTTTGTACTTCAAAGACCGCCTAGTGGTACCGTATAAGGAGAAAAACAATGATTTGACTCAGGAGGTCATGAAAGAAGCACATGACACTCCGCTGTCTATTCATCCTTGTAGTACCGAGATGTACCAAGACATTCGGCAAAGATTCTGGTGGTCTAACATGAAGCAAGACATTGCACGCTATGTTTCAGAATGTGACATTTGCTGTCGGATCAAAGCAGAACATCAAAGGTCTGCTGGAACTCTACAAACTATTTCTATTCCTGAATGGAAATGGGATCATGTTGAAATGGACTTCATTACTGGTTTTCCCAGATCGCAGAAAGGTAATGATGCTATTCTTGTCGTCATTGACCGGTTGTCCAACGTTGCACATTTTCTGGCTGTCAAGGAAACTATTACTGCTAGTCAGCTGGCAGATCTATACATGTCCAGAGTTGTTTCAGTCCACGGTATTCCTTTGGTGATTAGTTCAGACCATGGTAGTTTATTCACTTCAAGATTCTGGACAAGTTTCCAGGAAGCTATGGGGACTCGTTTGTCCTTCAGCACCGCTTTTCACCCTCAATCCCAGGGACAAGTTGAACGAGTCAACCAGATTTTCGAAGACATGCTTCGAGCTTGTGTCATTTCTTTCGGCAAGAAATGGGAGGAATCTCTCCCGTATGCTGAGTTCTCCTACAACAATAGCTATCAAGCTAGTCTGAAGATGGCTCCTTTTGAAGTGTTGTATGGACGTAAGTGTCGGACTCCTCTGAATTGGTCAGAAACTGGGGAACGTACACTTATCGGTCCGGATATTATCCAACATGCCGAAGATCAAGTCCGCATTATTCATGCAAATCTGAAGGCTGTTCAGTCTCGTCAGAAGAGTCAGTATGACCGTCATCACAAAGATATGGTCTATCAACCTGGCGAAAAGGCTTATCTTCGAGTCACGCCAATGAGAGGAACACACCGTTTTGGGATCAAGGGCAAGCTGGCTCCTCGTTATATTGGTCCCTTCACTGTTCTCGAAAGGCGTGGTAAAGTGGCATATCAATTGGAACTATCGCCAAACCTTTCTCAGGTTCACGATGTGTTCCATGTGTCACAGCTTCGTCGCTGCTTCAAGGATCCTATCCGTGCAGTGGATCATGATATGCTTGAGCTGCAACAAGACCTTTCTTACAAAGAGCAACCAGTCCGCATTCTCGATGAAACTGAACGTCGGACTCGTCAGAAGGTTACCAAGTTCTTCAAAGTGCAGTGGGCAAATCATTCTGAAGATGAAGCCACCTGGGAACGCGAAGATCATCTTCGTGTAGAATACCCCGGGCTCTTTCCTTCTACTTCTTAATTCTCGGGACGAGAATTCTCTTTTAGTAGGGGAGAATTGTGACACCCTGGGTTTAAGCTACAGTGATCATTGTAATTAAGCACAGTGATGACCATGATCAGTGCCTAGTCATTTTTGCTAAACAGTGCATGATCAATATGAATTTCATGTCTCATTTCAAAATTCCACTTCTAAATGCTCTAGAATTTTATTGTGATAAAATAAATCCTCAAACAGTAAAGGAAAAATGCTGCATACTTGTGGAATAATCCAAGACTAATGTTGTTGAGGAAAACAACATCACCAAGTTTATGATGTGGCCCCCACCTTCAATAACAGCAACTTAAATCAATTTAAAGTGCTTTTTGATTAAGGGAAAAATGCAAACAAATTCCAAAAATCCCCAAACCTTTTGTGGCCATGAGAAATATTGCAGGATATTTGTTGGGCCATGTTACTAATTTTTGCTGTGAAGAAATATGGCCTAACATAATTAAAACAGAAAGTTTTAAAAAGAAAACAGAAAAGAAATAAAAGAAAAAGGGCAAAAGCCCACTTACGTGGCCTCTGGGCCGTAGGCACAGTGCGGCCCAGCCCATCGGGGCCTCCTCATACCTGCTCCCGCCCCGCTGTCGCCTTCGCCATGGCCGGAGCGCGGCCTCGCCGCCGCTGCTCGCCACCTGCCGCCACAGGGCCTCGGGGAGGATAAGGCCGAGGCCAACCACTCCCCCTGGACGCCCTCGCCATTCCCTCCCCCCTCGCCCCGCTCGCTCTCCTCCCTCTCTCCCTCCTCCAGATCCGCCGCTCCGTCGCCATGGCCGCCGGCTAGCGCGGCCACACGACCTCCCGCGTCCTGCCAACGCGTCCATGAGCTCCGCCGCGACCTCCCCGTCCTCCTCGACCACGAGCCCAAGCCCCGGAGCCCCTGCAACGACGGCCACGAGCTCCTCCCTCCTCGGGCGCCCGAAGCTCGCCGCCGTCGATTCGCACCACCGCGCCTCCCCCGAGCCCATTTGAGCACACCTGCAGGCGCCCAGTGAGCTCCATCTCCCTCTCTCTCTCTTCCCCGTGCGATTAGGCTGCCGTAGCTAGATCCCCACCGCACCCGAGCTCCGGTTGCCGCCGGCAAGCTCGTGACCGTCGCTACCGCCGCCGTCACGCTCGCCTGAGCGCATCACCGTGATCCTGGTGCCTCCAGGAACGCAACGCACACGCGCACGCTCTCTTCCGAGCCTCCTAATGCCGCATGTGACGTGCGCCCGAACACGCCGCCGCCTGAGCTCGTCGCTGGCGAGTCTCCGATGACCAAATGGTCACGGGCGTGTGCCCATCTGCTTCGCCGCGTCGCGTAGAGTCCATCCCGCGCTTGCCCCGCCCGTTTTGACCACCGTAGCGCCGTTTCCGTTGTGCTCCCGTAGCCGCCGCCGCCTGCCGTCGTCGCCGACGTCGATTCCGGTCACTGCAGCTACTCTCACCACCGCCATTCGACGCGGCGCAGCCTTAGCTTTCGAACGCCATCGGCCGCGCTCGATTTGGTGCCCCGTAGACGAAACCCGAGCCGCGCCACCGTTTCGAGAGCTCGCCGGAGCTTCTCCGGCGGTCGGACGGCGCCGCCGCCGACGTGGCCCGGTCGGGGCCACCCCCAGGGTCACTGGCCAGTGGGCCAGGCCGACCCAGTTGACCAGTTGACTTGGTCAACTGGCTGACTGGGCACAGCCCAGTCACTGACATGTGGGGCCCCAAGCCCCTGTGTCTATGACAGGTGGGCCACCCCTGTCAGCTAACTAATTAGTAATTAGGTTAATTGAAAATAATTAATTAGCAGTAATCCCTCACTGACAGATGGGCCCCACTTGCTAATTAGTCTCTGTTAGTTTAAATTAAAATGAATTAACCCTGAGTCTATGACATGTGGGACCCACTGGTCAGGTTTGACCTGGTCAACCCCACTGTCGACTGCTGATGCAATACTTATGTCATGCTGACGTCACCTGTACTGTTCTGGATAATGTTGAGTTTAATAAATAGGAATAATTCCATAAAATGATTAAAACTTTGAAAAATCATAGAAAATAATCCGTAGCTCAGATGAAAAAGTTTTATACATGAAAGTTGATCAGAAAAATCCCACAAATCCAAATATGCCTCCATTCATCTGCCACATGCTCCTATCATGATGAACATGGAACTTTTCCCCTCCGGATCGTCTGACCGATAAATCCAAAGACCCGGGAAATATCGTCAGATATTCTCCCGCTTCGTCTGCAACGCGTAGTACTGCGTTAGTGCATACCTAGCTTTGCATATTGCCATGTCATGCATCGTGATGCATTTGTCTGCTTTATATTTATTGTTTCTTCCCCCCTCTTCTCTCCGGTAGACTCCGAGACTGACGGTGCTGCCGGGTACGACTACACCACCGACGAACATCCCTTTGCCGCAGAGCAGCAAGGCAAGCAAAACCCCCTTGAGCATTCCGATATCGCCTATTCCTTTCCCTCTTATTCTTGCATTAGATTTTTGCTACTGTATTAGTTAGCTCCTATTCTGATGCATAGCCTGTTTTTGATAAACTGATACCATACCTGCAACAATATCAACTGTTTAGTATAGGTTGATCAGTGAATCCCCAGTGACCCCTTAGTCCCAGTTGCCCCCGCTTCTTCATCGACGACTCGAAGACTCGGTCAACCGACCGACGAGCCAGGCCCCTCACATCACCGCACACCCCTTAGTTGTACGACTCTGCAGCGCTACTATCGAGTACCGAGGGTGACACCTCATGAAGTACTCATGATGCTAGCTCTGTAGTGTAGCTAGTCGGTCGTGGTTATCGAGGGTGATTCCTCCTTCACCACTCCCGACGATGACTCTGTCGTGCAACCCCTCAAGTGTGGGACCCTCGAGGGTGATTCCTCTAAGTCCACCTTGACGGTTTCGTCGAGCGGGGTCCCTTGAGGGTGATTCCTCAGGTTCCGTCTCGATATTTTATACACACAGTTACTATGACCGGGTTACCGAAACATGTTGGTGATGGGTCGACCCTGAGGGGTACCCACGGTTTGATGATGATGAGGCGTGGACTGGCGAGAGAGGCCTTTGCCACACATCCTCGAGACGGGGCGACGGATCGCACTTTATGGGTCGCGCTTTCCCCGCATTAATAAAATGCTAATGGGTTGGGTATTTGATCTGAGTTGGGTCGTTGGCCTTTTTACGCACCAAACCATCGCGTGGGAAAGTTATGGGCACTCAGCGTCGTTGTATCAGCCGAAGCTCTTCGGACGTCAGTAATGGAGCGGCGCGCGACGGATTGGACTGGACGGTGCAGCTCTTGGACTGGAGTGTACTAGGTCTGCTTCCGGCCGCCCACGCATCGTGCAGGAGCGCAAGGGCAAGTGGGCCCACGAACCTGCGCGCTTAGGATTTAGACCGGCGAGCTAGCCTCTTCGTTGAGCCTAGGTGGGGCGACGACGTGCTGCTATCCCGAGGCCGGGCATGACCCAGGAAAGTGTGTCCGGCCGGAGGTGATCAGGCGTGTTGGAAATGCGGTGCACCCCTGCAGGGATGAATAATCTATTCGAATAGCCGTGTCCACGGTAACAGGACGACTTGGAGTTTTGCCTTGACCTTATACAACTATAATTGTGACTTTAAATTTAAAATGAATTGTGGCTCCGGGATTGCTTCCTCGCAGGGAGTCGAGGAAGGATCTCTGGGCGTGGTTACTTATTAAAATTGCTACATCAATATGACTATATATGAGTTACAGGTCTACTCTCTTCTAATGCTGCAAGATGCTGAAAATGCTAGTCTTCGATAGGACTAGGCCTTCTCCCTATTCTTGCTTTCTGCAGTCAGCCCAGATATAACCCCTCCCCTTGATAATGATGCATATTTAGCATAGTTCTGATGTCAGTCTTGCGAGTACTTTGGATGAGTACTCACCGCTGCTTTGCTTTCCCTTTCCCCCTCGATACGTTGCCGCGTTCAGACGATGGAGCCCAGGAGATGGAGTACGCCGGAGACGACTACTACACCACTGCCGGAGCCTACTACTACGTGGAGACTGCCCCCGACGCTCAGGAGTAGTTAGGAGGTTCCCAGGCAGGAGGCCTCGCCTCTTTCGATCCGCTGCTTATGTTTGTGCTAGCCTTCTTAAGGCAAAACTTGTCTAACTTATGTCTGTACTCAGATATATTTGCTTCCGCTGACTCGTGTTATGTCGAGCTTTGTATTCGAGCCCTCGAGGCCCCTGGCTTGTAATATAAAGTTGTATGACTTTATTTGTGTCTTTTGTTTTGTTGTGATATCAATTAGTGAGTCCCTAATCTTGGTCGTACGCATTGTGTGTATGATTAGCGTACGGACGAGAATGGGGGCGTCACAACTCTCAAGTGAGTAGCTTGATCGTATCGTTCGTTGAGAGCTCAAACCATTTGCTTCCTTGCATCATCATCTTTCTTGGTCCTTATTTGTTTTTTCTCTATGTGAGTTTTTGAGCTTATGGTCTTCATCGTGATAAGTTCAAGCTCATCGAAAACATATTTCGTATGCATCATATTGTGTTTTCGGTGTTGGAGATTTTGCCGGATATTTATTGGGAAGGTCATCTTCCTTATCCTAGTGGCATTTATTCACCATTGCTTGTTCTTAATTTAACTAGTCATTGTTGGATAGCTCTTGTTGTCCTTTATCCAACAAGCTTGAGTTTGCTCAAATCGGAGCTCGCATGCGAAAGTTATGGCTGTTTTATTCTTACCTATTTTTAATAGAGAGGTTGTACCACCCCATAGAGAGGTTGTACCGGTCGGTACAACCGGTGTTTGGAGCGGTTGTACCGCTCCGGAATTGGTCCGAAGGTTGTACCGGCCATGTACCGCTCTACCACTGGACTAGTTTCTGTTGTGGTGCGGTTCTTGTGCGGTTGTGGGCCGGATGTACCGCTTATTGCTTGTTACCGGTTGTACCGGTGCTCATAGCGGTTGTATCGCTCCTGTGTTATTCTGCACATAATGGGCAGATTCGTGGGGACCTATTTAAGGGGGTCTTCTTCCCCAATGGTTCCCCAACTCTTGAGCTCGTTTTTGCCCCCCATTGTTGACCTTCTTTGAGCTTGCTATCTCTCAATCCCTCCAATGATTCTTGCTAGTTCTTGAGGGAAAAGGGAGAGGATATCTAGATCCACATTTCCACCAATCACTTTCTCCTCTATGTGAGGGGAACCCCTTGGATCTAGATCTTGGAGTTCTTTGTGTTCTTCTTTGTTCTTCCTCTCATTTTCCGCGTGCCCTTGCCATTGCATTTGGTGCATAGGTTTGAGTTCTCCACGGTGATACGTGGAAGTGAAGTTTGAGAAGCTTATTACTCTTGGGTGTTTGTGCACCCTAGAGCTTGTTCCTCTTGGGTGCCTTGGCGCCCTAGACGGTTGGTGGTGCCTCGGAGCTCAATCATTGTGGTGTAAAGCTTCGGGCAAGCGTCGGGGTCTCCAATTAGGTTGTGGAGATTGCCCCGAGCAATTTGTATGGGTACCGGTGACCGCCCCCAAGGGTTGCCAAAGTGTACGGGTACCGGTGACCGCCCACAAGGGTTGCCATTTGTACGGGTTCGGTGACCGCCCTCAAGGGTCCCTTAGTGGAATCACAACATCTTGCATTGTGTGAGGGCGTGAGGAGATTAAGGTGGCCTTAGTGGCATCTTGGGGAGCATTGTGCCTCCACACCGCTCCGAACGGAGATTAGCATCCGCAAGGGTGTGAACTTCGGGATACATCGTCGTCTCCGCGTGCCTCGGTTATCTCTTACCCGAGCCCTTTACTTATGCACTTTACTTTGTGATAGCCATACTGTTTCATGTTATATAACTTTCTATCACTTAGTTGTTTATCTTGCTTAGCATAAGTTGTTGGTGCACATATGTGAGCCTAGTTGTTTTAGGTTTTGTGCTTGACATATTAAACGTTAGTTTTATTCCGCATTTGTTCAAGCCTAAACCGTAATGATTTTAAAGCGCCTATTCACCCCCCCTCTAGGCGATATCCACGTCCTTTCAAGTATGATTTGGTGATCGTCTACTTCTTGGAAATTTATAATGAGGAATGTACATGTCTTGTGTAGTCACTTATGTAACTGGATGTTCAAGTTGGTTATGCAACAATAATGTTGGTGTTCTGTAGATAGAGCATATAGATGTTGTGAAAACAGAGCAAATCACATCTCATACAATTATTAGCAGCAACCGTCTGCCCACAACACACACACAGGTTGTCAGGATGAATCGTTTGGGTTATTATTAGTCTCCCCACACAATTCTGATGAATGAACTGTTTGTCGGGTCCCACTACACACACGGTTGCCGGGATGAATCATTTGGGTTATTATTGGTCTTCCCACACAATTCTGATGAATGAACTGTTTGCGGGTATCACACACGCCTTCTTAGGCTAATTTGTTTGTGTTCTGCTGCATCGACGCAAACAGTTTGTCCGAGTGAACTGTATGCCGCACTATGCACACGTATGTAGTTTGTTAACCGTTTCTGTTATATTCCATAATCACAAACAGTTCATAAGAACAAACTGTATGCGATGCATCACACATGCAACTATTTTTTGAATCGTATTTGATGGTTCCTCCATCGCACACGGTTTTCGTCATTGGCGACGGAGCTTGAACTATACCGTTTGCGATTGATGGATCGCACACAGTTTGGTCGAAGGGTCTCTGATTGATGTGTCGTCTTTGGACCATCCTGCAGTAGTGTGACACCATACAAGTATATGACAAGACTATTTGACTCAATATGTTGATGTGCCTTTGTAATGGCATCAAGAAGAACTCCTACATAGGACTACCCGATAATAAATGGTGGTGCAGTCATATTTAGAAGACGATGTTCCCAAATGATCCATAATAAATATAGCACATGCCAACTTGTAAAGCATGCCTTTTCAGCTAAATGTGCGTGGTTGGCAAGAAGTTCGTACATTGTAGTCATGAGGCAAGGTGATTTTGTTAAATGTGCATTCTTAGTTTCATGAGCAAAACCACTTCCCGCCTTACAACTTGCATATGATCCATAATCTCAATGTAAAATCGCGAACCCATCGGTGGTACACCATCTAAATTCCACCTAGAAGTTTTGCAGTGCGATTGCACAAGTGAAGAGAAGGTTGCCATCGGGTGCGCCAGTCATGGAGATCATAACTTTTCTTCTTGTTGCTCTATATGCTGGTTAATTTAGTCATTCATTCAATGTTGCAACTTGATAATTATCACTTGTATAGCCACCACACGTTGCTTTGTTGTATTAAACAATGGAGGGCACACCATTCAAGTTCATACATTATTGGACGAAGCTCAAGAGACATAATGTGGGGACGACCAACACTTATAGATAGTGATGCATTATTGGACTCGAGGAATGTTAAATTTGTATCGACGTATCTCAAAAAGTTTTTTAACATCCGGTTTAAGTCAAATATAATATTTATTATATTTAAACTATTGTTGTATTAAGATATTTACATGTTATTTATGAATGAATTGTGCTAAAAATATTTTATTTTGAGTACTCCGGACAAAGAGAGAAAAAAAAGCAAAGATGGATATTTGATGAACAGGGTCGGATGACCGACTCCCATATCCGTGTTCACAAACACGTCCGCGAATAGATAGTGAGTCCAATTTATGGTATGATGTTGAAGTTGCGTAAGGAGAGCTTCTAAGGGCTCCTTTGATTCAAAGGAGCTACATAGAATTTTTGAAGGATATGGATCCTTAGGATTTTTTCCTACGATGATCGTTTGATTCACAGGATTGGAATCCTTAGAATATTTTTCATAGGAGTCATTTGTACCACATTTTGAAGGATTTTTTTATCCACTCAAACCTCTTGGTAAAACTCCTTTGTTTTCCTGTGCTATCAAACGCTCCTCCATCCAAATTTATGTAGTTTTATAATCATGTACTTCATTTCACATTTTTTGTCATGGTTTTAGTTGAAATAAACTCTTGAATGAAGAAAGTAGGATACAAAAGAACACGGCACTCTATTCTTTGGATACTGGGTATTTAGAAAACTAGTTCTCCATGATCGTGTTAAGCACCATAACAAACTAAAGCCTTGTTTGTTTTTATCTATACCTATCAATAAAGTCATTAGTGCTTCCGCCTGTCCGCCGTCAGAAATTTCGTAAAAAAATCCCCGTTGTTTTGGCTATTCAACCCATAGTCCCTTTTTCAGTGGCTAATTTGAGAAACATTCGATTTTACCAAAAGGACCCTACATTTTGGAGTATTCCTTTTTAGGTGGCTAAGTTGAGATGCGTCAACGCAACACGGTCTCCTCCCGATCAATCCGGATCGATGCAGGTCAACGAGCGTGTGGGGCGGTAGGCGGCTCTCCTGCTAGATCCGATCGAGTGAGGTCTGCACAAGGCGGCGGCGGACGGGCTATACGCGTGGAACGACAGCGGCGGACGAGCTGGATGCGCAAAATGACGGCAGCAACGGATCCAGGCAAGAGGAGGCAGAACCTTGCATGGCGGTGGGATTCTTTGGGCGACGCCATGGTTGCTCCGGTGTGCTTCTGGAAGAAAATGAGCTAGGATGAGGGAGAGGGAGAGAGAAAACCGGGAGGAAGGAGAGAAACACGGGGAGGCACGACAGGGGGGATGTGATCCTAGTTGCTCCGGTGAAGAGAGATGGGGCATGGACGGTCGCAGGAGTGGGCGCTTTTGGCGGGGAGCACATGGTGCGGGCTCACATGGGGAGATGGGCGAGACAAGGACGGTCTGATGCATTGCTGGTGCGGGGAGGGCAGGGTAAAAGGACGGCTGCTTTGTATGTTGTGCGTTGTTGGTGTGTTGATGTTAGCTCCATATAATACAACTGATTTCCTGTTGTTTGTTGATTGATACCGCTGCTACTACTCCCTCCGGGTTTTTTACTCCGCATATAAAATTTGATCAAAGTCAAACTACACAAAGTTTGACCAAATTTATATCAAGAAATATAAACATCTACGATACTAAAACTATATAGGATGAAAATACATTTCATAATGTATCTAATAATATTGATTTTATATTGTAAATGTTGACATTTTCTAATATAAAATTAGTCAAACTTTACAAAGTTTGATTTTAATCAAACTTTATATGCAGACTAAAAAATCGAAAGAATCACTACTTTCACGCAGCAGCAATTGCTGCTACTACTTTGATGCGCGTGCTACTAATCTGATGTGGAGGTCGGTGAGCCAGCGGAGGATTTATCTCGGAGACTCGAACCTAAATTTGACAAGTCAAAGCTGGTCTATCTGTTGCTGTCAGGCTTCATGTGATGCTATAGGGCGCTATGGAGAGGTACATGGGTTACGTACAGGACCATGAACATTTCATCTATTGGATTTTGAGCTCAAATATTGATTCCTTAGCCACACAGACAAACGCTCCTCCTAGCGAACACAGCAGGCGGCTAGGGTTTTTGCCTCCCGTCGACGGCGCCGCCGATCTACCTCATCTCTTGTGGCCTTAGGACCATGGGAGCACGGTGGATCCCGGTCCTTACCGGTGGGAGGGTTCCGTTTTTATGCGTTTCTCTGTGTTTCGCTAGGGTTTGTCCTATTCAGAAAGACGAGACGGCGACGCCTCTCTGAAGATGGAATAATGGTCTCCCCATCTAGCCCCCGTCCTGGCGGTGCATGTAGCATCATCGGAGGACGTGTGGAGGTGTGTCTCCGACGGATCTTGCAGGGTCCGATCGATGGTTGTCTTTGGTGGATCCACTCGGATCTAGTCTTCGTTCGTCTACGCCCGTTTGTCTTCAGGTTGGATATTGCCGGTCTACGCTTATCTTCATTGGTGGCGGTTGCTGTTCTGGCATGCTAGTCCTACGGGGCCTTAGCACGACGACTTCCCGACTGTCTACTACAACAAGTTTTGCCCGACTCCAGTGAGGGAGGGGTGATGACGGCGACGTGCCTTCGGCTCGCTTCAGCGCTTGTAGTCGTCGCTAGGTGGTCTACGGATCTGGATGTATCTTTTATTATCTTTGGTGTCCGTTGTACCACCATGATTGATAATGAATAGATTGGAAGTTCTTCCGCAAAAAAATATTGATTCCTTGACTCCCTTCCTACGGTTCATGATTGGCAGTTGATCTTGGTCTATGAAACTACAATGTCTACTTGGTAAGTTCCCTTACTACTATAGGGAAGTGCATGGATGAACCTGGGTATATATGAACCCACTCGAAAAACACATTTCTAAATGCTAAAAAAATCTTTAAAAATTTACACAGGTATGTCTTCATGTTTTGTGTGCGTGCATAAAATTTCACGAAAAAACAAGTTTTTTTTGTGGCCTGTGCAAAAAAAGAATGTGTCGTGAAACGTTATTTAGAAGAACTGTTTTTTTTTGCAGAGACAAAACAAAAGACAATTTTTCATGAAAGATTGTGCCGCGCACTCACATTTGCAAACATGTATGCGTCATCTCCTGCAAACTACCAAATACTTCCTACACATGTGGCCTGACTAAACTCTTGTGTACTCATCTCCTACAAACAAAAGCGCCATCAAGACCACACCACACCACACATCGATAGTAGAAACTACTAGTAAACATGGACATATGAACAAACACTACATATGAGTAGATCGACGAGGACTACCACATGCACACATGGACGATCTAGTTCAACACAACACTACCAAATACATGCACACTAGCATTACCACACATCAAGCATACTACCAATTCATCCATGCCCACTAGCTATGAATCCTTGTCGACATGGAAACAACTCCTTGCATGCTTCAAAGCCATCAAGACTAGCTACTAGAACATCACAGTCACGCAGACCGGAACATCTAACCTTACCACATGCTCACAGATCTAGCTTGAACTAGTAGAGAGTAGGGGGTGATTGAACTCATAGACGTCATCGGAGCAGGCGCAGAGGAGGCGCTGAACACGTCGACGAAGAGGAGGAGTCGATTCGCCGCTGCCGTCAACCGATGGTCTGAGTTGTTGCGCCGCTTATCTCGTCGTCGATGTGGATCTGCGACGGAGGGAAAGGTTGAGAGGGGGGAGTGGTGGCGGGAGTTATGTCGCTGCGGTCACCCTGGCTATATAGGGCGACCGGACGGTGACGCGGATTCGTGCCACCATTTTTTCAGATACGCGCGTGAGCTCCCGCGATCTTCGTGCGCGCACGAGGTCAGCGTCGCGTTCCCCCCCTGCATCGCTCGAGTCTGGCTCGCTGAAATCTATCGATTTTGGCGTTCTTAGCGGGCCTGGTTAATGACTAATTTAAGGTTCGTGCGGGCTAAGATTCTGATGCGGGCTAGACAACCAAACAACCCGTTTTCTTTTTGAATGGGAATTGGACCTAATGCAAGCAACCAAACGCGTCCTTTGATTCTTCTATCTATTAGATGTTACCTCGCGCGTTGCTGCGGAATCGATTGCAATATATTTTGATGAGATTTGAGTGTGTGGATATAAATATTCAAGTTAGTAACATATGAACAAAAATAAAAGTGTATACAGTGATCTAAATGCTCTTATATTTCTTTACGGAGGATGTAAATTTGATTTTGTATAGGTGTAAAGTATTTATTGAATATAAGTAGAATAATAGAATGAAAAATATTTTTTCATACATGGTTACATGTGGTGGTTGGTCTTTTCCATGCATGGTTACATGTGGTGGGTCTTATCACATTCGTCATTGTATGATGATGTGACATCTTTATATGTTAAGATAAATAATTTAATGCTTAGGTATATAGGATTCCTTCGTTTGAGCTGTATGTCTTCCGGACGGGACGCACAAGTCAGAAAAACTTCAGGCTGGCCGAACCTTTTTCCTACGGGAGTTTGCCAAACTTTGGCCTGGGCTCACCAGTTTTTTTGCGCGGGGGCCACTTGTCATTTACCTAGTCCAACATGAGTAAGCGAGGAGGGAGACCAGTCCACGAACGCCCCAGTCAACACGGATCCCGCCATGGTCAACGGACGCGTCTCCATCGCCCCGAAACCCAAACCGAAACGCACTCCTCGAGTCCACCAGTCCAAGTCCACCACACCCTAATCCCCAGATCCAACTGTCCATACTCCCCTAAGATCGCATCCCAGCCGTCTGTCCAACGCTAACCGCTCTCCCGGAAGCTAAAACCCAGCGCAACAAATCAAATTTAACCCAGGTCGCGCACAAATCCGCCGCGCACGCACACAACCTCCATCTCTTCCCCCCTCTCCCTCCCGCAGAACCCTAGCTCTACACATCTCTCTTCGTCGGCGATGGCTGCGGCGGAGAACGCCGGGGACGTGACGGCGGGGGAGAGCCGCAAGCTGTTCGTGGGTGGCATCCCGTCCTCAGCGCAGGAGACGGAGCTGCGGGGCCACTTTGCTCGCTTCGGTGCGGTGCGCTCAATCGTCGTGATGCGGGACAAGGAGTCGGGCCACGGTCGCGGGTTCGGGTTCGTCGAGTTCGAGGACGAAGAAGCGGCCGCCAAGGCGCTCGGCGACGGGGAGAGGCCCAAGCACTTCATCTGCGGCCGACTGGTGAGTTCCCTCGATCTCCTTCTTCTTGAGCGTGCAACCGGTCGAAGACAATGTTGGTAGTTGATTTTAGTTTGTGGATATATTCGCTAGTATTTACGAACTTGGATAGACCACTATTTGATCTGGTAATGCGTACTTTCACGGCTGGGCAAATTCGTTGGATTAGTATTTGTACTGTCGCGGGCTCTCCTTGTTAAACTGCCTTGCAATGTACGACTTTTTTTTCTTCAATGTCTGAATTGGTAGAGAATTTTTGTACTAGGATAGGATGGCGATAGTCATTGGTTACTCAGTTTTTTTTTTTTCGTACAGGTGGACGTTAAGAGGGCGCGTGCTAGACCTCCGCGGAACTTGGGCGAGCAACCTGTGCATCAGCATCAGCATCAGCTGGAACAGGGTCCGGTTCAGGGTCACCAAGGCGCTGGGGACAGTACCGAGGCCAGTGGCGACAGTATGAGCTATGCTTCAAAGAAGGTATTCATTGGTGGTTTGCGTGACAACATCACAGAGGAGGAGTTCAGAGCCTACTTTGAGGCGTTTGGCACTGTAACAGATGTTGTTGTGATATACGACAGCCTGACAAGCAGGTCAAGGGGTTTTGGTTTTGTCACCTTTGATTCTGAGGAAGCTGTGAGAAAGGTGATGGGGCAAAGCTTTCATGACTTGAAAGGGACAAGGGTGGAAGCAAAGATCGCTATCCCCAAGGATGCTCAGTATCACCGTAATGGCCGAGGTCGTGGCTCAAGAACCTTTGGCGGAAGGGGTCCTGTTGGCTTTGATGGTTCGACATACCAACCGTACAATAATCGACATGGCTTCTACAATGGCTATACACCACAACCTGTTCCAACACATCCCTACTACCATGGCCTCTATTTTGGTATGGGAGGCAATCCCTATGCTAATGCATATCCAAACCATGGAGTCATGGCAAATGTTCCAAACATGGTGGCAAGGCGTCCAGTATATAGCCCATATCCCCCAATGTATCCTGGCTATGGTTTTGCATATAGAAGTGGTTATGCGGGTGCTGCGCCTTCTGTTCAGTATGGCGTTAATGGTGGCAGGGATTACATGAATGACCAAGACTCTATTGATGTACAAGAACTTGACAGCGCTGCTACCATTGCTACAAAGTTTGAATACATGAAGCTAGGTTCACAATGACGTTCTGGTGAGTTACTTGTAGTATTATTACCCAGCAGGTTTTTCCCTTTTACTCTTAACTCTGATGCAGCACATTACATGTATTCTTGTTATGTGGAACTGCAGCAGTTACTCATTGATTTGGTTAGTATCGTTTATAACTAGTGTGAGATCTTTGAATCTGTGTAGGGTATCATTTTTATTCATTATTTTTTTGTGAAAGGAATTCAGGAACACATAATAATCCAAACTATGTAGGGAGCTGTTAAATGTAGTCATTTTCCAATGAACATTTCTGGTCAGTTATTCAATTTGAATAGTGGATAGTTAATTTAACTATTTGAATGTTTGAAAAACCTGCACTGATCAATTATGGTGTTTTTGGCTATCTCATGAAAAATTCTCAATCCAAGTTACTCCCTCCATTCCTAGTGACAAGGCGTGGAACTTTTCTCCTAGCATTCTACTAAGCAGGTCACCCTCCTATTTTTTCCTCTAATCTGTCTAATATACCCCTCCATGCCACACTCCACTCGTCAAAGACGTGCTGAGCTGCTGGCCTTAACTGCATTGTAAAATGCTCGCCTTCTATTGCTGTTACTAATGGTCAGTGCCAACCTTTGTAGAGCTAGCTGCCTTTATTTGGTCATGCATGGGCTCAACAATAACGCTTGCTCAGAATGTCTAATGCATGCAGCCTGCAAAGCGCGGTTAGCGAGAATAATGATGTTTGTGGTGTCTTAATAACTAATAACTGCTCAGAGTATGATTTACCAGATGCAAAAGGGTCCAAAACTTCTAAATGCGTAGCTTTCTTGACTTTGCAGAAAAAGTTTAATGCCTTGTTTCTAGGAATGGAGTGAGTATTTGATATGTTTCCTTTTAATTGTTTATTTGTCCTCGTCTACCTATTTGCTATATCATTGTAAGTAAAAACAGGCATCCATAAAAATAAATTTAGGCACCACTCCCTCGGCCTATAAATTTTCTCTGAAGTCAAATGATGCAAAGTTTGACCAAGTTTGTAGAAAAAACTATCCAGAACTATGATATCAAATTGATATCATTAGGTACACAATGAAGCATATTTTCATATTGTATCTATTTAATATTGTATATAAGTGTTCATTGTTTTCCCTATAAACTTGGTCAAACTATGCAATGTTTGACTTCTGACAAATTATAGGCCCTCTTGAGAGACGGAGGGAGTACTATTTATTGCATTTCATGCTCTTTATTTGAATAATCTAATAATCATTGCATGTAAAATGGAGCATAAATGTATGATTTTAGAGATTGCTTTGTAATCATTTATTATTTTTTGCTCTATACATTGGATTTGTTAGATGGAGAGACGGGGTGGGGGGTTAAGGTTCAATTCAATCATTAAAATAGAAGTTGTTGGAATGAGTTTCTTGGAATACCTGGTTTAACATCGGGGTTAAGGTTCAATTCAATCCTTTAAATAGAAGTTGTTGGAATGAGTTTCTTGGATACCCGGTTTAACATCAATCCTCTAGTGAAACAAATGGTCTTCTTATTCTTTTGTTCTGTGTCAGATACTCCTGAATATCATTTACTACCATTTAGGAGTTTGATAAAACAGTGACATGCTATGTTAGTACCAACACATAGTTGCAAATCAAGGTCAAGAACTATTATAACTTCATAAGTTGTGATTTTATTCAACTGAACCCGTCAATTGTGAACTGAACAGATAAACTGGATATTCTGTAGTAGTTTTATCTGTCAACTGGTGTTTATTTGTGAAATGTCTATATGCCTGTAGGAATTGTTTGAATTATTCGTGACTTGAGACTTGAGATTTGGTTTTGTTCCATTGACATCTGTTCTTACATTTCATAGCTTCCAAGATATTTTTTTTCCAGATATTGCAGGTCTGTGCTATAATTGTTTGTATTTGCACTGTGTGTGATGTATGGTCGTACCCTTTAGCTTGCTTGATAGCACATGGGATATGGGAATATGTTTTCCTGCATTTATGCCAATTCAATTTTTTCTTCTTTTGTGCTTAAATTAGCATGTAGCCTTGTTGAAATAACCTTAAAACAAAAAGGTTGTCAGCGTGTGATATTATCCATGTGCCCGTTAGCAATAAAAAACTGTTAGCATGTGGGTTCGTGTTTGTTTAGAACTTTCCAAGGTTCTTTTTTAGCGCTGCTATACACACGGCACTGTGCAGCCGATTGTTGCACGATCCTATTGATCCAACCATGCATATCTAGGACAAAGTAGAGCACACCCGCTGGATCAAGTATCGTCCACTGGTCGGGCACTAAGTATCGGCTGCACAGCAGTTCCTGTTCTTTTTTGTAAATCTTGTGTCGCAATTATGAATGAATTATCTAAAAATATGCTGTCTTGGTTAGCTACTTATGTAGTCTTAGTTACTTGGAATTAGTGACTTGTATAGTTATATGCGCAGACCTAGAGGCACAAAAATTTGCAATAAAGGCCAAGCTTACCCACACGCACAGACCTAGAAGCACAAAATTTATGGTTTTTTAAATGGCGGTTGATGCCCATGATAAATGACATGTACAGTTACTTGACCTCTTTTACCATGAAGATGAACATACAGTGTGAAAAGTATGGAATCTGTACTTGTATAATACTCCCTCTGTTTTTATTTACTCCGCTTATTAGCTTTGTCTTAAGTCAAAATTTATGAACTTTGAATAAGTTTATAGGAATTTAACATCTTTAATGCCATTAGATTCATCATTGAATAATTTTTTGCATCATAGGAGTACTTGTTATTGTAAATGTTCATATTATTTCCTATAAAGTTGGTCAAACTTTATAAAGTTGGACTTACAACAAAGCTAATATGCAGAGTAATAAATAAAAACAAAGGGAGTACTTTGTACTGAGCTCTTAAAATTCTGGCATAAACTAACTGTTCAGCATGTTTGCTCTTGTAAACTCAGTTGCCTTATGCACTAAGTTTTTTCTCTTGAATGTGTAAATTCAATAGTTATTTTTTTAGAATATTCTAACAAAGCTTAAAACTTCATGAAAAAATGCAATCATAAAATGAAGATATATATTTTTAGTCTTCTGCTTGCGTGTTTGTTCATAATCACTGTACTGAAACAATGTTCTCTTAAATAATTCCCCCCATGATCATATGTTTTTTAATCAGGTTTGGCTGATATCAAAATAGATTTCAAAGGTTGCATCTTTTCTTTTGTTAGCAGGAGAATGGTTTCTACACTGATGACAGCGGAAGTCGCAACTGTGAAGACATGAGCTGAGATTCTTTGGTTGACAAGTATATCATTGGAAATTATCAACTTACCCCCATTCCTTGTTTCAAGTGCATGTAGACTGAAAACATTCAAGTTTCAACTGGCTGTTGAGCTCACATCCCTTGTACCAATGCTTAAATGCTTTTAATGTATCAGAATCAGAACATTTGATCTCGGTCCTGTATCGGTGCTGGCATGTATGTAACCGGTGCCACGATCAATTGTTGTGCAGTGCCTTTATTGTTTGGTAGTTGGCCAGCAAACTGAATCCACGTGGTCCATCTGCTGCCATCTTCATATCCGGCAGATACATTGATGTTCCGAATGTGCAAAAGAGGGGTGTTTCTGTCAAGCTCACTTGCTCTGCTTGATGTGTAATGTGCGAGAGGGAGATGACTAGAGGAGAGTGACAAGATGCGTGCCACTAGATGCAGCAGCTGTACCAGCTACTACTAGTACTATAAGTTGTGTAGGTTTCTTGTAGGCATGTGAAGGCCCACAGAAGAAGGCTAGGGAAACAAAAGACCCAGCCAGGGGAGGAAGGAGTGACCCCTTGTCATTCTCTGTCCCTCTAGCTCTAGGCCTTGTCCTGACGCACGGAACAAGTCCTTCACTCCGCATCACATGTTGCTATCGAATCATACATACCCCATGGTAGGTTCATAGGAGCACCATGTAGGATTGGACGGATTGATGGATGAATGCTGCTTTAGTAAGATAGAAAGATGGGAGGGATGCTTGATAGATGTATGACACCATAATGTCAATCTATATTTTGGGGGGTTTGGTTTGGTTTGGTCTTTGGTGTTGCCCTGTTGAGATGACAACATGATATTTAGTGCACCTTTTGGTTACTCCACTTGTTTTTCTTTTCTTTGGACAAGTCTAGTAGTACTTGCACAAGTGAAGCTTCTTTGTAGGAGGGATCCCCACCCCACCCAAAAACCTCTGGTTTCATCACTCCAAAGGTTAATATTCCCTCTTCTTTTGATGCCAGTTTGGTAGGGCCAGCTTGAATTCAAGATAGTGTTTGTGACTTGTGAGAGAAAAGATATGGGGAGCAATTTTTTTCCTTCTGTTTTGCTCTCTATGCAGGCAGGGCAGCTGCATCAATCTTTTCAGAGGCTGTAGGGTTAAGCTGAGCAGCAATGGCAAATGCAATTGCCTTTACTTTCTTGAGAGGGAAAGTGCACCCATTAACTAAGGGTATTGAGTATTACTGGCAGTGGCAGGTGAGCCAAGATAGCTTTTGTGCATTTTGAGAATGTAAGAAAGTAGTTTTGACTGTTGGTGTTAGCCTCAAGGTCCACACCAAGGTTTATTTACAATCTTCTTTTTTATCATTGAAAGGTGTACGAGACGCTGAAAGACTTCAACAAACATTAGAGCTTGTCAGGGCACAAAATGAAAGTCTTACCGCTGGTGCTTTTACCTAGCAAGTTTTGATCACAATTTGTGCCTTTTATAAAAGGCTCCCATTACTGATTTAAAGATGCCGGCAATATGGTCAGTACTCAGAAGCATGCTATTCATGGAAAATCATGATAAGTTCACTTTGGTTCGTTAGTTAGGATGGTGATCCCAGGTAGGATGATTTCTTCTTTTGAGGGGATTCAACAAGATTCGTATATGCAGTTCTGTCGGATTCATTTTTTAATAAAGGATACATTCAACCGAATTTCGAGAAAATGCATGTATGTCATACATACATACAAATAGAATGAACAATGTGACCATGAAATACGTTGGAGGTCTATGGTGGAAGTAGGGAAAAGAAAAACTTTGGAGGTCTATGGTGGAACCGTGGAAGTAGGAAAAAAAAAACTATGGACCTTCCACTGTTCGAGATAGAGACGCATCAGGTAGAAGGTACACTGCTAGCTACATATAGGTGGTGGCATGGTGCATAACACAACAATGGTGGAGACAGAGACCAGGTCTCTTCTAGTTTCAGATGAATTAATAAACCATGCATGGTAGCAAGTGAGCGCTGCACAGCCACGAGCCATGTTATATTTTCCAGTGAAATATCATCTGTCCATGCAGATGCATGGTGCCACTGCTGCTGCTGCTGCTGCCATTCTTATCTCCATCAGCATCCAGCATGCAGCAGCATCTTTTGAGCAGTATATATACACAGTTTTTGTCCTCAACTAGAAACTCTGCAAGCCTGCTACTTAGCAAATTAATTGACAAATGTACAAGGGTAACCTACTGTTTCTCCTTGGCAGCTTCAGAAAGGAAAAAAAAATGTTTTCTCTCTCTATCTCTCCGTTCTCTTGTTCAAAGCTCAGAAGAATATGAAATTTTGAACAACTATCTATAGCTCCTTCTCTTCAACTTCTGCCTTCTTCTGGCCATGTATGCATCCATATATATGGGTCCAAGCTAAATCGTTTTACAAGGGCAACCTAATGTTTCTCCTTGGAAGCTACAGAAAAATTCCATGCTTTTCCATTTTATTTCTCTTAAGAAGAACATAAATAAATTTTGAACAACTTGAGATGTTGTTTCTTTCTTTTTAAAATCTTTTCCTAGTTTCGGCCTTTTTTTTTCGAACGGAAGTTTTGACCATTTTTGTATACCCGCAAAAAGAAAATGTTTGTATAGCAAAAAGTATCCATAGATGAGCACTCATTGTATAGAAAGGATGGTACCTGCTATATTCCCATTTTAGCTTGGACCATTGTATAGCAAAAAGTATACATGTAATCTCAATTCCTTTGATATATTCCCATCGTATGAACCAAAGGAGGCCTGAATCTTGCTTGATTCATACAAGTCTAATCCATGAACAGCAAAAGAACTTGGAGATGGTTCATCAGTGGGCAGGACATGCAGGAAATGGTACACAAAATTGAACTGCCATCAAATCAGGTTTGGATGCGGAACATAATGGTGCTGAAATTCAGAGCCTCTGAAATTGTGGGGTATCTTGGTTGAGAGTGCTTGGCAGGAGAACAGAATCTAGTGGCATGGGAACTAGTCCTCTCTCTGTAGGCCATTCTCTTCTTTCTTCCATCTCTTGAGAGTTCTGAATTAAAAAAATAAGTACGTGCATATACAAGAGAGGGAAATTATAATTAAAAGGACAGTGAAGTAAAGAGAAGTTAGGAAAGAGCTCCTGGTACTAGCATAACCAAAGTGAGTTTCGCTTAATACAGTACCTGGGGGCGGGGGTAAATATCTCTGCTACTTTGGCATTCTCTCTCTCTCTCTCTCTCTCTCTCTCTCTGGCTGCCTTGTTTCCTGCCATCTTTTATCAGAGTGGGGAATGTGGAGGCATGCATTGCACAGTGCTAGGGTAGTGTGTCCATTATCCACCCTTTGCAAGCAGGACGAACAACATGCCACTTTGCTCTCCCCTGAACAAGTTGGACGATTTTTCTTTTGCCAGAATTGGGGCTCTTAGGCATGTCCATTTATGCTTAACCCTAACCCCTCGCCCAGTTCCATCGCCCACTAGCGTGCTGCCATCTGCATATGTACATGTACCCTCCTCTCTTGTCACGCATCATGCATTAGATTGCCTCCCCTTTTTACTGACCGAGCTTGTCATTGATCACTATTACTTGACAGGAACGCGGTCATTAAAATTAGGGAGTTAAAATACTCGGAAAATACATGGGTTATGTTGTTTCTATACATAATAAACTGAAGGATAAAAGTTGCCTATGCTTAAATCAAGTTCAGGCCCCAAAGTTCAGAATCTGAAATGAATTTGCCCTGACGCTTTGTTATATGTGCAGTACAGATGGGCAGGATTTTTTCTTCTTCGAAACGGGAGATGGGCAGGATATGATTTTCACTAGAAATACATCCCTACATGAACAAATTGAATGTAATGTTCCTTCCTTGTAGCATGTCAGCTGTCTGCGTGCATCATCTTGCATGGACCACGCACACATATGTACAACAATTATCTGCGAGGTGCATGTGGCATGATCAGGTTTCGAGCCAGGCAAAGCCCCAAGAAAACATGGTTTGCATGCATAATCAAGGCAGGCATGAGCATCTGGCGAGCTCTCAGCTGCTAGCTGCTGCAAAGTATGCAGATGCAGAATGCAGTGGTAGCCCAGGCACACAGAGACTCGCAGCAGCATGTAGCTACCTGTAGCTAAGCTAGCCACCATTTGTGTGTCTCGGTTTGTGTTTGTGGTCTGGAACCCTGATCAAGTCTGGTCTGAATTAAGGTGGCCAGCTCATGCAAAGGACACCATTGGACACCACTGGCCATATTCACATTTTAGATGGCGACCCCTCATCCACACTTCATCCATGCAGCAGCCAGCAGCTCACACAATTGCTAGTACGGATATTTATTTTTATGATCGAAGACTAAAACTTGCTATTATAACTAGAAGGAAAATTAGCTAAAAAATAGCTGTTACATTGCTTCCTTCTTGATCAGGGCAACCAGGTGTTTTTATGCATGAGCTAGCTGGTTCTGCTATGAATTATGAGCTCATTAAACCATCTTCAACACGGATCATCAAATAAACATTGCCAAATGTCTATGGACAAATTTGGATGTCTCCACGGACGGCCCGGCCATCCAACCGCGTCCCGGTCCAACTGATAGTGGGCCGAGCGGATATCCGAACTCCCTCAAAGCTCCCCCGACTTGGAGGACAGTTTATAGGATTTCGTGTGTTTGGACTATTTCACGTTTCACGGACATTTGATGATTTACATTCTAGACCGAAAAGTATCTGGACCGTCCAGTCGAGACGTTTACGGATGTTTTAGTGATCCGCATTGGAGATGCCCTTGTTCAGCTCCCGTGTTTGTGGGCTATCCTGGTTGCCAAGAGACATGAAGCTAGAGAGAGGATGAGGGGGGGAGGGGGCAACATTTCCAACAGGATGCTCTGCAGTGATGTATCGTTACTATCCGAGCCCTCTTTCGGTACGCTTCTCTTTGGGCAGCATGTACCCGCGCTGCATGCTCTCTCTAGTGTGCACATCCTTGCTCGTTGCGCGTGAGAGAGAGAGAGAGAGAGAGTAAACTGAATCTTGGGGTAGATTTTGTTTGGATCTTGTGCACCCTACATCCTCTGGTGAAAGCCACAGCAGGGTTTCAGGCCATCTTTAAATGCAAGCAGCACGCAGTACTGTGCTGACAGAAGCAGCTATTTGTAGCCTATTGCTAGGGCTATCTCAAAAGCCGACCAACTGTATATAATCCTTAGAGCATGGTTAAAAATATAACCACCAATCCGCAATGTTGCCATGTCATTCAAAGTCAATGTAACAGCCGTCATGTACGATAATAACATTTAAATATGCACTTACATTATCAATAGTTGGCTCATCTTACAATCTCACAAAGTATCTTCGGCTCGTGCTATAACTGATTCTTATTCTACAACCCGCTTACATTCTCTTTCCTCTTCTCTCTCCTCCAACTAATTCAAGATATAATATTTTAATTCTTATAGGTAGTTTATGTCACATTATTGTACTTGCTCATAGGGCATCTTTGACCTTGAAACCGGACACTGCATCCATCCATGGACCAGCGGGACCAGTCCGCGGACATGATGCCTGGGCTCGCCATTCAACGCTATCCCCTAAATGTCCGCCAATATGATAAATTTGAAATTCAAATCCGTCTGGTCACATAGCGCGACGAATGATCACAACTAAAAAGGGACAAGTATGCTTTAGTTTTTGTATGTCCGATCATAAAGAAATAACAGTCTGAGTCTGCAAACAAAAGAATTTTCTGCCATGTCGGACCAGCCATTGGAGCCTCCACACTCAATCTGCCGTTAACGCCGTCTCGGTGGACTCCGCGTCTTGCTTCGCCGCCTCCTTTTCAGTCGCCTCCTTGACCGCCTCCTTCTCAGCCCTCTCTAGGCGATCCTTCATCCACTTCAACACATTAAAACAAACGGCTTACACGATCATCCTTACGTCGTCATCTAAATCCATCATCTTCAAGATCAACATCTTCGTGTCCTTTAAAGCGACTGCGATCGCAACCTTGTCCTCATAGGGCATGGCCTTCCTCTCTTCGAGAATGACCTTCTTCTATTCGAGGTTGAGCTTCTTCTCGGTCGCCGCCATCAAAATGTTAAACCTCTCCGCCTTTTTCCTCCTTGACTCAGAACGCTTGACGCATGCCTCCTCCTTCTTCGCCAAGATGTCCTCAAACCTCCTCGTCATTGGTCGCCACCCTTTCTCACTTCGCCCTCTCCTCCTGCCACTTCTTTCCCCACAACTCTCTTATAACCTTCTTGGACAATTCTTTTCTTGGGTCCGTTGGATCACCGGTTTCTTCCTCGATGCCATGGGCAACAGTCTTGGCAATGAATAGATTCCACTTGGGCTATCTATTCAACTTCAACCAACAATGCATGATGGTGAAGTTCTTCTTCTCCAACTTCAAGAACACACTACATGCCCGAGAAGGCTACAAAATAAAACATCGTCAACAATGCATATCCGACCAAATGATCTAGATAACAATGCATATCCGGCCAAATGATTTAGACAACAATGCATATTCAACCAAATGATCTAGAAAACAAAGCAAATCCGGCCAAATGATCTAGACAACAATGCATATCCGTCCAAATGATTTAGACAAAAATGCATAGTCGGCCAAATGATCTAGACAACAATGCATATCCGGCCCAATGATTTAGACAAAAATGCATAGTCGGCCAAATGATCTACACAACAAAGCAAATCCGGCCAAATGATCTAGACAACAGTTCATATCGGGCGAGATGATCTAGACAATAAGTCATATCCGGCCAAATGATCAACACATATTAACAACTTATTTGCTTGGAGATTTGCGCACCACTTGGCCACCATGCGATGAGTTGGCTCAAGTGCCCGCAATACTTAAATATAACCTCTTGCATGATGTACCATTGATGGTTGAGAGACCGCGCCATGGTTTCAGATGAGCCCGTCGGAGTAGGGCTCGAAGTGCTTGTGTTCATGGAACTCGGAGTGAATGTTGGACCAAAATGTTGTGCCCTTTTGCTTTTGTGCCCCATGGATCAGATCGATGCTAGTGGCCAACCATGAACCGCACAACAAATCGTCCTCCCGCATGTTGATGCTTTCTCCTCTACCTCTCTTCTTTGAACCGACAACAAATTCATCTTGGTCATCGTCGTCACCATCCTCCTCTTGCTCCTATTGTCCGGCGGCCCAATTCTGCTGTCGTGTGTGCGTGCCCGGCTAGGTGTACGTGGCGGACTGGGTGTAGCTTGGCTACGTGCCTGTCTGGGTGTACGTGTCGGACTAGTTGGGCTCTGAGTATCCACCTACCCGTCCTCGTAGCAACCTCATCCGCCTCCATCACATATTATCTGAAACATCTCCCTGTCGCATCGTTGTATGCCGGGTCGCCTGCTTTAGGCATACCAGCGAACAACGTGCAAGCACCCAACTGCTGCACGCCTAGACAAGCCGCGACGATGAACAGTCTGAGAGAAGCAGCGGCGCCACATTGACGTCGATGCAGTAATCCACTTGCACGACAACGGATGCCAAGGACTGCCTACCGAGCTTCTTGACCTCATAGAAGTATGGAGCCATGTAGTGCTCCGTCCATGGCGGCATCTGCACGGTCGACGAGGTAGCGGCCCACCGCGTCCTAGTCTTTTTCCTCCAGCACATACGCCACCTGCACGTCCACCACCTCCGCCTCCGCCGACCTTATTCTTGAGCGTTGCTGCCTTTGTGGCCTTCGCCTTTAGGCGGCGATTCTGTCATGTCTTAGAGTTGATCTTCCGGCCGAGCGTGACCGCTGGATCCTCCACCACTCCCATATCCCGTAGCGTCATGTGCAGTTTCATGCATCGGCGATGGCAAAAAAGGGCGAGAATTGGGTGGAGAGTGGCGGCATGGAAGAGGAGAGTGGGGGATTTTACCGCCAAAACAGTGCAGCCGGCTACAAAAGCGTGGGCTCCGCCTTGGTTGACCTGGGGTATTGGAGCCCTATGTGTCTGGTGTCCAGACTCCCGCAAAGCCCCTAGTTTGGTTGTTGTTTGTGGGAAAACGGTGGCTCAGATTGCTCCGCGTACCAATGTGGAACGACGTTGGATGGCTTGTGGGGTCCGGACACAGCCACGTAGGACTCCAACACCGAGTCATATGGTACAAGAATCGAGTTTGTGTGCCCAATGACCTCGAGATAAGGAAGCCGATCATGCAAGAAGCTCATGACTCACCCTATTCCGTACACCCCGGAAACACCAAGATGTAGATGGATTTGAGGGAGAGATTCTGGTGGTCCGGAATGAAGAGGGACGTTGCGGAACATGTTGCGCTTTGTGACGTGTGCAACAGGGTCAAAGCTGAGCACCAGAAATCTGTAGGACTTTTGCAACCCCTGCCACCTACATAATGGAAACGGGGTCACATTGGAATGGATTTCATCATCGGATTCCCCAAGACACAATCAGTTTACGACTTGAGATAAGGAATGCCATTGAAGCTAACCCGGATAAAATAAAGGCCATCACCTCATTATCTAAGCCGGCGTGTATTAATGACGTCCAACGCTGGGTCGTATTGCCGCTTTAAGCCGGTTCATAAGCCGCCTGGGCGAGAAGGCTATTCCTTTGTATTAGATGATGAAGAAGACATATGATTTTGTCTGGAGTGATGCTGCTAATGATGCGTTTGAGGCGCTCAAAAAACAGTTGGTTGAGCCGCCTGTCTTGGCTGCTCCCATAGAAAAAGAGCCATTGCTCCTGTACGTGGCGGCTAATAAAAAAGCCGTCAGTGCTGCAGTCGTTGTGGAGCGCAAGGAGGCAGGCAAAGAATATCCAGTCCAGCGGCCGGTTTATTACGTCAGTGAGGTTTTGACTGAGTCCAAGCAAAGGTACCCGCATTGGCAAAAGTTGGTGTTTGGAGTGTTCATGGCAAATCGCAAGTTGAAGCATTATTTCCTTGGACATCCGATCATGGTGGTCAGCTCTGCTCCTTTGGGAGATATTATTCAGAATAGAGAAGCCACCGGCAGGATTGCTAAGTGGGCAATTGAGCTTGGGCCTCTTAATTTGAGGTATGTACCTCGAACAGCCGTCAAGTCTCAAGCCCTGGTGGATTTTATCAATGACTGGACGGAGTGTCAAGCACCTGAGGAGAAGCCGGACAACACATATTGGACAATTCATTTTGATGGATCCAGACAATTGGAAGGCTCGGGGGCTGGAGTTGTTTTGACTTCCCCTAGAGGTGACAAATTTTGTTATGTATTAAGGCTAATGTTTCCTTATACTAACAATGCAGTTGAGTATGAAGCTTTGCTTCATGGGCTCCGTGTAGCCAAGGAGATGAACTTGAGCTGGGTCAGATGTCTAGGCGACTCAGACCTGGTGGCCCAACAAGTCTCGGGCAAGTGGGATTCTAAAGACCCTCGTATGGCGGCTTATCACCAGGCGGTTGATGTCATCGTTGGACACTTCAAGGGTTATCAGGTGGATCACATTGATCGTCAGAAGAATGAGACGGCTGATGCATTATCACGACTGGGGTCTCAGCGTAAGCCGGTGCCACCCAATGTGTTCTTGGATGTATTGCATCACCCATCAGTCAAATTACCTTCTGAGGAGGATCTTGCTATACCTGACCCGGAAGGTCAATTGGTGGCGGCTCTTCATGCTATTCCTGATTGGACGCTGCCTTATCTGGCGTATCTGACTCGCGGCGAGTTACCTGAAGACGAGACCTTGGCGCGGCAAATCATGAGGCGGTCTAAGTCCATGACTATTGTCAATGGCAAGTTGCACAGGTGCAGCGTGACTGGCGTTTTTCAACGCTGTGTTTCTCCAGAGGAGGGCCGTGAAATCTTGCAAGAGATACATGCCGGCGACTGCGGTCATCACGCCGGGTCAAAGTCTTTGGTGGCTAAGGCTTTTCGGCATGGTTTTTACTAGTTGACAGCTCATGCAGATGCAGAGGATTTGGTCAGTAAATGTGATGGGTGTCAGAAATTTGGACGACGTGCCCATGTGCCGGCTCAAGAGTTGCGGATGATTCCGATCACCTGGCCATTTGCGGTCTGGGGCTTGATATGGTTGGACCATTTAAGAGGTCCAAAGATAAGAAGACCCACCTCTTGGTGGTGGTTGATAAATTTACTAAGTGGGTTGAGGCAGAGCCGGTCAGTAAGTGTGACGCAGCAACAGCAGATCACTTCGTCAAAAAGCTGATTTTTCGTTTGGTTATCCTCACAGTATCATCACTCACAATGGTACAAATCTGTCCAAGGGGGATATGAAAGAGTTCTGTGACAGTGAACACATCTGCCTTGATGTCTCCTCCATGGCTCATCCACAATCTAATGGTCAAGCAGAGCGTGCTAACCAGGAAATTTTGAGAGGGATAAAACCCCGGCTTATGGTTCCTTTGGAACGAACACCGGATTGTTGGATGGAGGAATTACCTTCAGTTCTTTGGAGCATCAGAACCACTCCCAACAGATCAACAAGCTATACG
Source organism: Elymus sibiricus (assembly GCA_039707655.1). Classification (NCBI taxonomy): domain Eukaryota; kingdom Viridiplantae; phylum Streptophyta; class Magnoliopsida; order Poales; family Poaceae; genus Elymus; species Elymus sibiricus. The sequence goes on from CM077665.1 coordinate 278,477,584, forward strand.
CCTTTCTTCGTGGTTTATGGCGTGGAAGATGTTCTCCCCAGTGATATCCATCATGACTCGCCCAGGGTGGCGGCTTACGTTGAAACTGATAATGAGACGACGCGTCAGGATGCATTGGATGCCTTGGATGAAGAACAGGATCTTGCAGCAGCACGGTCGGTGATTTACCAGCAAGATCCGCGTCGCTATCATAGCCGCAGAGTCAAGACCCGGACGTTCCAAGAAGGTGACTTAGTGCTTCGTCTGATTCAAGACCAGACAGATATGCATAAGTTATCACCCCCCTGGGAAGGACCTTTTGTGATCAGCAGAAATCTCAACAATGGTTCATATTATCTCATTGATGTGCGGGAGAGCGACAAGTCATGCACTTCTGGGGAGGAGACTGCCAGGCCGTGGAACATTGCTCATCTTCGGCCTTACTACACTTGAGCCATCGACTCTCATCAATGTACATACTTCTGTCATTGTATATACCACTTTTTATAATATAATAAAGCCGGCATCCCCATAATTCGGGGCCTCTGTCGTTTTCCTCCATCAGTCTTGTGCAAAAGTTGGTTCATAATAAGGTCACTTGGGGGCTTCCAACTCACTGAGTTTAGCTTTCATACCCTCTTGACCGGCTTAAAAGCCATATCTGAGTTAAACCCGCCTATTTGCAACTTGCTACTCCGCCAGGTGACCCGCCGAACGTTTGACAGTCAATCTTTCTTAAGACCCTGAACTGGTCAAAGTTAAAACGGCGGCTTATGTCACGAGAGAGCCGGCTTACAGAGAGCTAGGATAAACTCACCCATCTGCTGTAGTCTCTCCGCTATGTGGCCCGTTCGTACTCTTAACAGTCAATCTTTTTTAAGATCCTGAACTGGTTAATGTTTAAATGACGGATTTATGTCACGTGAGAGCCGGCTTATGGGATTTTGGGCACTCATGCCTAGCTTCTTTGAAGCAAAAAACTTGAGTTTTTCTCAAAAATATAAACAAGAGTTGATCTCTTTGGTCCGTGCCTTCAAAGCCGCCTAAACTATACTACAAATATATATATGTTTTCTGCTTGTTATTTTGCAGGAATTTGTGTCATGATAAGATTCTAAGTCCTTGGATGATAATTTATCCCGGCTTAGTATTGCTCATTGATCAAAGGCTTTGGCCATTATGACCCGCCAACGGGCATCATGAGATATGATTGCATCAAACATGCAGATGATGGATAAAATTTGTAGCACTAAAGCTGCCAGAATATGAGTTGTTAAAAGCTCAAAACGTGCAAGGCACGGCACAAGCAATCAGTTTTAACTACGGCTATTACAAGGCTATATTGAGCCCAAAATTTGTGCTCAAGTTTTTCACAAAAGTTATAACCCGGCAGGTCAGCATGCCCGGGTTAACTTCATCTGAGGCCAGCTCCTTGCCTAACTCGTTGACGGGTCATCCTGCGCCGGGTCCTTTGTCTCCTGGATCTGAAGGTTGTCCACATCCCAGTTGCAATTGATTAAGGCTTCAAATTCGGCTTCGTCATGCAAGATTGGAGACGGGTCAACATCAGGGGCAAAGATGTGCTTACGGCGTTGGGGAGTCAGGTTTTTCGCCTCAAAAGTGGGCACCCGGACTCGCACATTGTTGTCATCATAAGCCGCCTGATATGCCGTCAGATCAGCTTCGGCGGCCAGCCGGCTAGCCGATGCTCGTGATGCCTTGATGCAACGGGCATAGTCTTCTTGCGTGAATTCTGATCCGTCGTCCTTCAGTTGTGGAAAGCTGCCACTCATCTCTTCTGGGTTAAGCTCGGGTGCGTAAGCCAACGCCCGGCTCAAAGCAGATATTGCGCCTTTGCGGGCGGCTGATTTCTTCAATTCTTAAAATTGCTTGGGGATGGTGGAGAGGCACTTCAGCACATCTTTGCTAAGCTTTGGCGTGCCCTTTTCACCCATGAAGGCCCTGATGGTGAAAAGACTTCCAGCGTACAGCTGCTCAGTGAATGCATATAACGCTTTCAGCTTCAGCAAGCTGTCATTTGGAAGCTCGCGAGTTCGTTGGCCTACAAACAGATCAATTTTATAAGTCGCCGGGCGAGTCTTTATACGACTGTTTGACAAGAATGATCATAACATAATCAGTAAACACTTACCAAAGACGGCTTCAGTCATCCGAGCTACATGACGTTTTAGGCTGGTCAGCTCTTCAGTAACAGGCTTAAGTTGGCTTCGGCGTCTTCTGCGCGTTTGACTAAGGCGGCTTGTTCAGCTTCAACAGATTGCTTGTAAGCTTCAAAATCCACCTTAGTCTTCTCCAGCTCTGTTGCGGAGAGCCGCCATTGTGCGCCAGCTTCAGTTTGGGCGTCTTGTTGCAAGGCCAGATTTTTCCTAAGGTTGGTCAAACTAGACTCGGCCACATTTAAAGCTTCCTGCACAATACAATTGTCAAGAGTAAGTTTATCAGTTTTAAGCCACCAACACGGTTTATAATAGCACTTGGGGGCATTGAACAAGGTTGTTACAAGTCTCAAGCAGATTGCACACAATATGCTTGACACTTGGGGGCTAATGTGTATCAGTTCTTTCAAAGTCTACAATACAAATAAGACCCGGATCATCTTCACGAAGATTACCCGGCCCTTGGGGGCTACACATTGCTCCTCAAGTCTATATGATCAGATCTACAAAAAGTGTCGGCTCATTATTTACATAATGACCCGGCCCTTGGGGGCTACGCTTGGCATTTTCTTTGCCATACAGTAAGTGCCGGCTCATTATTTACATAATGACCCGACCCTTGGGGGCTACAAGATGGTTTATTGAAGTCTACAAATTGCTGAAGACCCGGCTTATCTTCAAGAAAATAAGCCGGCTCTTGGGGGCTACGTAAGGATATACGGAAAGCAAGGAAGGTTGAATACCTCATATTTTCTCTTCATCATGCCAACTAAGTTGGCTTCCATGTCTCGGCTTGCGGAAAGGCGGCTCAGATATCCAGAGTGCAACTCATCAGCAGTAAGCTTCTCCAGATTGGGAAGATCAAGTTTAGCCTTTTCCTTCTCAGGTGAAGGCGCCTCATCCTTGCTGATATGTTTGGTCAGCACATTGGAAGTGGCTAGAGCTGTATAAGCTGTTCCGATGATGGTAACCTCTTCTTCATGAGAAGTCACATCTTTAGCTGTTGGCAGAGGGCTGGGCGGCTTAGGATCAGCCTCCGGATTAGCCTCAGGAATCACGATATCAACATCTGCCAGCTCAGTAGGCTGGAGAGTTTCATCATGGGCGCCTTGATCAGCTTCAGAGGGCTCGACTTGAATTTCAGGAGTGCCAAGCTTTGGGTTCTCCGGCTCTGGGACGTCAGGATTGGCAGATGACCCGCTTAATTTTCTCTTCTTAGCCTGGGCCCTGTGAACAAAGATTTCATTATAAGTCATATGCAAGGGCAAAATATTAGTAAGCAATATGGGATGCAAAAGAAGCTTACCCTGGGTTGATAACAAGGGGAGGCAATTTTGAGGCGGTTGAGTCGCCAGAAGAAGGAGGTGATTCCTGACAAGTTAGATTGAGCAATATGAGCAAGTTATAGCACGAGACTAATGTGTAGAAGAAATAAAAACATAAGTGTGTAATACCTCATTACGGCGTTTCCGAGGAGCTGGGGCGTCGGGTAAGCCGGCCACTAGGTCTTCAGAGCCGCCGCTCCGGGTCTGACGCCTGGAGTCATGTCGCTGCTTCTTCAAAAGAAAGTTGGGATCCAAGTGAGCAAGGGGGTGTGAAAACTTTACTTTCCGGATGACCCGCCGTATTTTCTCTCTTGGCAAAGGTTCTGACTCGGAGGAGATGGTAGTTACCTCTGCTGCGCCGGCTTGACTCGTATCTGCTTCACCCTAAGAGGAGTCAGCGTCAATAAGTTGCATAAAAAGAAGGCCTAGGGAGTCAAGTTCTACCTCCGAGTCATCCAACTCAAGCAGTTCTTGAGCTGACGGCTTCTTCTTACGAGCCGGAGCCCGGGTTTTAGTTGCTTTTGTTTTCTTCTTTGAGGTGGAGGCAGTGGTCATTATCTTCTTCCAGAAGGGAGAGTCGGCATGTATACATAAAGGCATTTGCAGAAAAGTTAAGTGAGGTGTGTGAAGTGCAAAGTCTAAAGGAAAAGAGTGAAGTTTAAAGGGAAAAGCCTTACTGCGGGAGCCGGGTTAAGAGCATAAAAGGGGCTTAACCCCGTCTTGTTGCAGACCTCCTGAGGTTCTCCCAGCAGTGATTTGATTATCAAGCTGAGGTCCTTGTCCGTTAGAGGCATCTGATTGAAGCGCTGAGGGTCATTCACTTCACTAGAGTATTCACACATTAAGCCGCCACACCGGCTCAATGGTAAGATTCTCCAAGAAACCCAGTAGCGGGTTAGATCAACGCCAGTTAATCCGTTGGCCAATAAAGCCCTGATCTTTGAAAATGTTGGAGCGTATTGGGCGCGCTCTATGGCGGACAACCGGTCTGGGTGCTCGGTGGTGGTGCAGAGCCAGTAGGGACGATAACCCGGCAGTGGATTTTCTCCGGCTGGAGAAGTGTCTTGGCAATAGAACCAGGTATGATTCCAGTCCTTGGGATGGCTTGGCAGAGTCACTGAGGGAAAAGAAACGTCTCTGCGCCTCTGAATTGAAACACCACCAAGCTCAAGGCTTGGTCCATCTGCAATCTCCGTCTGGCGGTTGATGTTGAAAAAATCTCTGAAGAGGTCAACGGAGGGCTCTTCTTGCAGACATGCTTCACAGAATATTTGGAATTGGCATAGGTTGGTAACAGAGTTGGGGCCAATGTCTTGAGGATGCAGTTTGTAAAAATGCAGGGCGTCCCGGAAAAACTTTGATCCGGGCGGTGAGAAGCCACGGAGAAGGTGGTCTGTGAAGACCGTCTTCAACATCCTTGGGTTCGGGAGTGATCTCATCACCGGGAACCCCCCAATGAATGACGTCTTGAGCCTGCAAAACCCCCATGACCACGAAATCATTGAGAATCTCCTCGGTAACCCCGGAGCCGACCCAATCGCAAGAGGCGGGGGCTTTAGCCATAATGGCGGGTTAAACGCTGTGGAAAGACATGGACATGCGACAGGTTAATAATGCTACACGATCAAAAACAGCTATGACTAAGACGACAACGCTACTTGGTGGGTCATTGTTAAGATTATAAGCCGCCGACAACTACAGGTATGAACCGGATTATATCTTGCCAGGGAGACCGGCAGCGTGATGGCGGGTCAAATTGACAGTGAATATTGAAAATACTGCTAAGTATGGACAAACAAGTTTCACCGAATACAGCTGCCGTTGCAAGATCTACGGATGAAAATAAAAGGGAAATATTTTCTAAACCTAAAAACGTCTAAGGAAGAACAAGAAGTTGATACACGGGACCCAGGGAAGGAACGATCTACAATGAATATGGAATGCATATTGAGCGGAGCACCGCGTGATTTGGCTAGCGGTTTGAAGCCTAAAGGCGTTTCCCTTTCCCATCTGCGGTAAGAACTTCAACAAGCAGTGGCGGACTCAAAAGAACCCCAACGAGCTAATGCGGATCTAGGAGAAAAGGGGAATGAAACCTGGAAGATGCAGGAAATGCGGGCGTGCGCCGGCGAGTTCTGGACACGGTCAGGGTGATGCAGCGGCCTTGTTGAGGACGACGGCATGGTCCGGACGGCGCGGCGGAGCTTCGGCAGCGTGGGCGTTTGAGGAAGAAGAAGAGAGAAGCGGCAGCGGGGGAAAAGTGAAAGGGATGGAACCTCCCGCGCCTATTTATAAGGGGGAAATGGACATCAACTGTCCAATGCGGGAATCGAGGAGACGCGATGATGATTGACCAAGAAAACGCCTCGATTCTTGGGTTGACTAGTTAATGCAAAGATCCGTTGTGATGTCATTAAGATCTTTTTGGATTTACCGGAGATGACGTCATCCATTTCACATGGCGGGCCAAGAAGATTCATTTCAGGTCAGATGATTATGAAGGACACAAGACTCGCCAACCGGAAGACTGAAGATTGACATGAACAGGTTCAAATCAATCTGGGGCCTAATGTTGGGGATATAACCCCGTGGTATAACCTGCCCAGGAGGGGCCGGATTAGGAAGTTGGCGACTTAGAACATGAGGCATTAAGCAGGCCAGAAGACTAAGAGAAGGCCTGGAAGTAATTTGCCAGACAGGCCGGGCAGAGGCCCGGAGCTGGAAGGCAATGTGTGACCCGGAGGTATAAGCCGCCGGGAGATGACTTGCCAGATAAGGCAAGGCGATTTATAGATAGGGTCTGTTACTAGATGTAACCCGGCCCGGACTCTTGTAAGCCCAGGGCCTCGACCTGTGTATATAAAGGCGGGTTCCCTGGGCGGTTTAAGGTACGAAACCTTTGATCGAGTGCTAGGTCAAGCGGATCCGCTCCCTTGTAATCAATACCCAATCAATACAACTCAAAGCAGGACGTAGGCTATTACCTCCTTCGAGAGGGGCCGAACCTGGGTAAACCTGTGTCTTTCGTCCCGATCAACCCCTTCGAGTTAACCGCCGTAGCGATGGCTTCACCCCTAAGTCCTTGCATTAGGACATCTGCCGTGATAAAACCACGACACGCCCCTTGCACCTCCCCACCTTTATATAGGCGTGGGAGGGGCTGGTGGCTTGCCCTCCAAGCCCCTAGGGTGATTGGTCAAGGGGGGAGGAAGGAAATCTCTCCTTTCCTTCCCCACCGATCACTATCCCCCTTTTTTAGAGATCTCGAACTAATCCTTTCGGGATATGATCCTATTACTTTTAAGTGGGGATCTTGATGCGCCTAGACCAGGGGTATGGGGAATTTCCCCACTACCCACGTCCATGTGGGTCCCCATGCAGGTGGGCCCCACTCCGGAACCTTCTAGAACCTTCCCGGTACAATACCGAACATTTTCCAGAACCCTAAATATGACTTCCCATATATAAATCTTTACCTACGGACCATTCCGGAGCTCCTCGTGACGTCCGGGATCTCATCCGAGACTCCGAACAACATTCGGTCACCAATGTACATATCCCAATTCTACTCTAGCGTCACCGAACGTTAAGCGTGCGGACCCTACGGGTTCGAGAATCATGTAGACATGACCGAGACACCTCTCTGGTCAATAACCAATAGCGGGACCTGGATGCCCATATTGGTTCCTACATATTCCACGAAGATCTTTATCGGTCGAACCAACAATCAATCCCGTATGCAGTTCCCTTTGTCTAGCGGTATGTTACTTGCCCGAGATTCGATCGTCGGTATCCATACCTAGTTCAATCTTGTTACCGGAAAGTCTCTTTACTCGTTCCGTAATACAAGATCCCGTGACTAACACCTTAGTCACATTGCTTGCAAGCTTCTTGTGCTGTTGTTTTACAGAGAGGGCCCAGAGATACCTCTCCATCATACGGAGTGAAATATCCCAGTCTCGATCCATGCCAACCCAACAGACACCCTCGGAGATACCTGTAGAGCACCTTTATAGTCACCCAGTTATGTTGTGACGTTTGATACACACAAGGCATTCCTCTGGTGTCCGGGAGTTGCATGATCTCATGGTCGTAGGAACAGATACTTGACATGGATAAAGCAGTAGCAATAAACTTACACGATCAAAGGCTATGCTTACGGTTGGGTCTTGTCCATCACATCATTCTCCTAATGATGTGATCCCGTTATCTAAGACAACTCATGTCTATGGTCAGGAAACCTTGACCATCTTTGATCAACGAGCTAGTCTAGTAGAGGCTCACTAGGGACATAGTGTTGTCTATGTATCCACACATGTATCTGAGTTTCCGATCAATATAATTATAGCATGGATAATAAACGATTATCATGAACATGGAAATATGATAATAACCAATTTATTATTGCCTCTAGGGCATATTTCCAACAGTCTCCCACTTGCACTAGAGTTAATAATCTAGTTCACATCACCATGTGATTAACACCCAATGAGTTCTGGAGTTTGATTATGTTTTGCTTGTGAGAGAGGTTTTTAGTTAACAGGTCTGCAACATTCAGATTCTTGTATATTTTGCAGATCTCTCTGTCATATTGTTGATTCTGCTACTACGCCCCACTTGGAGCTATTCCAAATGTCTGCTCCACTATACGTATCCGGTTTGCTACTTAGAGTCATCCGGATCGGTGTCAAAGCTTGCATCGACGTAACCATTTACGACGAACTCTTTATCACCTCCATAATCTAGAAACATTTCCTTAGTCCTCCAGTTATTAAGGATAATTTTGACCGCTGTCCAGTGATCCACTCCTGGATCACTCTTGTACCCCCTTGCCAGACACGCGGCAAGGCACACATCAGTTGCGGTACACAGCATGGCATACCGTATAGAGCCTATGGCTAAGGCATAGGGGACGACCTTCGTCCTTTCTCTTTCTTCTGCCGTGGTCGAGCATTGAGTCTTACTCAACTTCACACCTTACAAATCAGGCAAGAACTCCTTCTTTGACTGATCCATTTTGAACTCTTTCAAAATCTTGTCAAGGTATGTACTCATTGAAAGTCTTATCAGGCGTCTTGATCTATCTCTATAGATCTTGATGCGCAATATTTAAGTAGCTTTATCCAGGTCTTCCTTTGAAAAAATCGTTTCAAACAACCCTTTATGCTTTCCAGAAATTCTACATTATTTTTGATCAACAATATGTCATCCGCATATACTTATCAGAAATTCTATAGTGCTCCCACTCACTTTCTTGTAAATACAAGTTTCTTATAAACTTTGTATAAACCTGAAAGCTTTGATTACCTCATCAAAGCGTATATTCCAACTCCGAGATGCTTGCTCCAGTCCATAGAAGGATCGCTGGAGCTTGCATACCTTTTAGCATCCTTAGGACCGACAAAACCTTCTCGTTGTATCACATACAACCTGTCCTTACGGAAACCATTAAGGAAACTCTGTTTTGACATCCAACTGCTAGATTTCATAATCGAAAAATGCAGCAACTGCTAACATAATTCCAACAGACTTTAGCATCGCTACGGGTGAGAAAGTCTCATCATAGTCAACTCCTTGAACTTGTCGGAAACCTGTTTGCAACAAGTCGAGCTTTATAAATGGTGACATTTACCATCAGCGTCTGTCTTCTTCTTAAAGATCCATTTGTACTTAAGGGCCTACCGTTTATCGGGCAAGTCTACCAAAGTCCATACTTGGTTTTCATACATGGATCCTATCTCGAATTTCATGGCTCCTAGCCATTTGTTGGAATCCGGGCCCACCATCGCTTCTTCATAACTCGTAGGTTCACTGTTGTCTGACAACATGACCTCCAAGACAGGATTGCCGTACCACTCAGGAGCGGTACGATTCCTTGTCGACCTACGAGGCTCAGTAGTAACTTGATCTGAAGTTTCATGATCATCATCATTAGCTTCCTCTTCATTTGGTGTAGGCGCCACAGAAACATCTTTCTGCGTTGTGCTATCATCCAACTGAAGTGACGGTTCAATAATCTCATCAAGTTCTACCTTCCTCCCACTCAATTCTTTCGAGAGAAACACTTTCTCGAGAAAGGACCCGTTTTTAGCAACAAACACTTTGCCCTCGGATCTGAGATAGAAGGTATACCCAACTGTTTCCTTAGGGTATCCTATGAAGATGCATTTTTCCGCTTTGGGTTCGAGCTTATCAGGTTGAAGTCTTTTCACATAAGCATCGCATTCCCAAACACTAAGAAATGACAGCTTAGGTTTCTGCCAAACCATAATTCATACGGTGTCATCTCAATGGACTTTAGATGGTGCCCTATTTTAAAGTGAATGTAGTTGTCTGTAATGCATAACCCCCAAAATGATAGTGGCAAATCGGTAAGAGTCATCATAGTACGTACTATATCCAATAGAGCACGGCTACGACGTACGGAGACACCATCACACTATGGTGTTCTGATACGTCTCCAACGTATCTACTTTTCCTCACCCTTTTGCCCTTGTTTTGGACTCTAATTTGCATGATTTGAATGGAACTAACCCAGACTGATGCTGTTTTCAGCAGAACTACCATGGTGTTGTTTTTGTGCAGAAATAAAAGTTCTCGGAATGGAACGAAACTTTTTGGAGAATTATTTCAGAATATATGTGAATTATTGGAGCCAAAATCCATCGAAGAGGGGGCCCAGGGTAGCCAGCAGCCACCAGGGCGCGCCAGGCCCCCTGGGCGCACCCTGGTGGGTTGTGCCCACCTCGTGGCCCCACTGACCCTAATTCCGCCACTATAAATTCCTATTTTCGGAGAAAAAAAGCGAGAAAGTTTCATCGCGTTTTACAATACGGAGCCGCCGCCACCTCCTGTTCTTCATCGGGAGGCCAGATCTGGAGCCCGTTTGGGGCTCCGGAGAGGGGAATCTTCGGTCTTCGTCATCACCAACCTTTCTCCATCGCCAATTCCATGATGCCCCCCACCGGGAGTGAGTAATTCCTTCATAGGCTTGCTGGTCGGTGAGGAGTTGGATGAGATTCATCATGTAATCGAGTTAGTTTTGTTAGGGCTTGATCACTAGTATCCATTATGTTCTGAGATTGATGTTGCTATGACTTTGCTATGCATAATGCTTGTCACTAGGGCCCGAGTGCCATGATTTCAGATCTAAACCGTTTATGTTATCATCTCTATATATATGTTCTTGATCCGATCTTGCCTAGTCATATGCACCTATTACGTGTTATGATCCGTCAACCCCATAGTGACAATATTTGGGATACTTCGCGGTGATGACCGTAGTTTGAGGAGCTCATGTATTCACCATGTGTAAATGCTTTGTTCTGGTTCTCTATTAAAAGGAGGCCTTAATATCCCTTAGTTTCCATATGGACCCCGCTGCCACGGGAGGGTAGGACAAAAGATGACATGCAAGTCCTTTTCCATAAGCATGTGTGACTATTTACGGAATACATGCCTACATTACATTGATGAACTGGAGCTAGTTCTGTATCGCCCTAGGTTATGACTGTTACATGACGAATATCATCCAACGAGTTACCGATCCAGTGCCTACGAGCTTTTCACTTATTGTTCTTGCTAAGTTACTATTGCTACTGCTCCTGTGCCAACTGCTACAAAACTATTGCTACTACTGTTACCACTACTGTTACTGTCACTGCTGCTATCAAACTATCATATTACTGTGCTACTAATTACTCTACTGTAGATATTTAATCTCCAGGTGTGGTTGAGTTGACAACTCAATTGCTAATACTCTCAAGTATTCTTTGGCTCTCCTTGTGTTGAATCTATAAATTTGGGTTGAATACTCTACCCTCGAAAACTGTTGCGATCCCCTATACTTGTGGGTTATCAAGACCTTTTTCTGGCGTCGTTGCCGGGGAGCATAGCAATATTTGTTGAGTCACTTGGGATTTATATCAATTTATCACTATGAATAATATGAAGCATCCAAAGACCAAGATTTTTCCCTCTAAAACGAGGGGAGGTAAGGAACTGCCATCTAGCTCTGCACTTGATTCACCTTCTGTTATGAGTAAGTTTGTAACACCACCACATGCTAGTAATCCTGATATGTGGCAAGTTATTGATGATGCTACCTCTGCTATGAATGATTCTTATGATGATGCTAGTACCATGCTTGATGATAATGTGCCACTAGGAGAATTTCTTGATGAACAAATTGCTAGAGCTAAAGAAAATGAAACTACTAAAACTGATGAGATTGCTGATGATGATTATGAAACACATATTAGTCCTAGCTCTCCTAAGTTTGAAATGCCTAAGATACCTGAAGGTTATGTTATGGACGAAGAGATAACTAGAGAAATTCTTTCTTGCAAGGATAGAGACGATCTTAAGAAAATTCTACGCAAGTATAAGGAAAAGACTTTGAATGCTAGAATGAAATGTGATCCTAAGTTTGCTACTTCACCTATCTTTGTTACCTATAAGGATTATGAATTCTCTGTCGACCCAGAGTTAATCACTTTGGTTGAATCTGATCCTTTCCATGGCTATGAAACTGAAACTGTAGTGGCACACCTTACTAAGCTGAATGATATAGCCAGCCTCTTTGCTCATGATGAGAAGATTCACTACTATTACATCCTTAAGTTATTTCCAGTCTCATTAAAGGGTGATGCTAAGACATGGTACAATACTCTTACTCCTGGTTGTGTGCGTAGTCCCGAGGATATGAGTTACTACTTCTCTGAAAAATATTTTCCTGCTCATAAGAAACAAGCTGCCTTACAGGAAATATTTAACTTTGTGTAGGAAAGCATGCCTCTATGGTTCAAACTCAGTTAGAACAAGTTGCTAAGTCTCAAAAATAGTTGCTTGATGAAATGAATAATAATATGCATGATTTTGCTGCTAGAGTAGTAACTAGAGGAGGTAGAATGACCCAAGAACCACTTTATCCTGAGGGTCATCCTAAAAGAATCGAACAAGACTCTCAGAGGATTAATACTGATGCACCTGGTCCTTCTAAGAAGAAAAAGAAAAAGAAAAATGATAGGACTTTGCATACCTTTAGTGAACCTGAGACACAAAACCTCCTGATAGTAATGATGTCTCTGTTTCTGATGCTGAAACTCAATCTGGTAGTGCACATCAACCTAGTGATAATGAAAATGATAATGATGATGTTCATGAAGATGCTCAACCTAGTAATAATAGAGAACCAGATAATGATGTTGAAATAGAGCCTGCTACTGATCTTGATAACCCACAACCTAAAAATAAACGTTATGATAAAAGAGACTTTGTGGCTAGGAAACATGGTAAAGAAAGAGAGCCATGGGTTCATAAACCCATGCCATTTCCACCTAAGCCATCTAACAAAAAGGATGATGAAGAATTTGAGTGCTTTGCTGAGATGATTAGGCCAGTCTTTTTGCGTACCCGCTTAACCGATATCTTGAAGATGGCCCCTTATGCAAAGTATATGAAAGACATCATCACAAATAAAAGAAAGATACCCGAAGCTATAATCTCCACCATGCTTGCTAATTATTCTTTTAAGGATGGAGTACCTAAAAACTTGGAGATCCTGGAATACCAACAATACCTTGCTCCATTAAGAGAAACTATGTCAAAACTGCTTTGTGTGACTTGGGAGCCGGTGTTAGTGTTATGCCTTTCTCCTTATATAAAAGACTTGATTTGAATAAACTCACACCTACTGAGATATCATTGCAAATGGCTGACAAATCAACGGCCATACCTATTGGTATTTGTGAGGACGTGCCCGTTGTTGTTGCAAATGTTACTATCTTAACGGACTTTGTTATTCTTGAGATGCCTGAGGATGACAACATGTCGATTATCCTTGGTAGACCCTTTTTGAATACTGCAGGGGCTGTTATTGATTGCAATAAAAGCAAAGTCACTTCTCATATCAATGGTAATGAGCATACGGTGCACTTTCCGAAGAAACAGTTCCAAGTGAATGGTATAAATGCTATTGAAGAATCTCCGACCATCACTATTGGAAGTTTTCAATTACCTCTACCTACTGCCAAAAAGAAATATGATATACTTATTGTAGGGGATATGCACATCCCCATTAAGGTAACTTAGTGTTTTACGAAAGTTCTTCGGTTTCATGCTAATTGGAAGTGGTTGTTAATAAGACTTGATCAACCTTATTAATTAATCATTTCTGAGAGGTATGAAGTCGATGAACCTAGTAAGCACAATTCTCTGCTCCCATCTTTTATTTTCTGTTTTAGTTAGTCAAATAAAATAAAATGCCATGATTATCCTGTTTTCTGTTTTCTCCGTGCAATAAAAAAATGACCCAAAAATAAAAATTCTCAGAATGCCTGAAAATTTAACACGATTTTTTTTCCAAATATTTGTGAATTTCTGGTGCAAATAATACCAGAGGGGGTGCACTTGGTGCCCATAAGACACCAGGGCGCGCCAGCACCCCCAGGCGCGCCCTGGTGGGTTGTGGCCCCCACGTGGGCCCCCTCACTTATCTCTTTAGCCCACTTCATCACCTACCTCCAGAAAAAATCACCACAACCACCATTTTCATGTTCTTGCTCTCAAACCCATGGATTTCGATCTCTTTGCTCGAAGTTCCGTTTCTGAAACTGTTTGGAGGGATTGCTACTTGGTATGTGACTCCTCCATTGCTCCAATTAGTTTTTGTTTTAGTGGGTTATTTTTAGAGTAATTAGCTACTCTTGGTGCTGCTGTAGATGAGCTTGCATGTTGAATTCTTAGAGTTCTAAGTACTTTGAATGCTCAATATGGCCTCTATGCATGCTTGGGAGTAGTTGCTAACAATCTTACAAAGTTTTGTTGAATTTTTTTTTGCGGACTAATTTTTTTCAGAATTTTTATAGGAATAAAAATGCAATTATTTAGGAGTTCCTCGAGGAGGAGATCCTCGGAAGCCTCATCAAGTGGAAGCTCAGTTCGACGGTCTTATGTTGAACCAAGCGAAAGCTCGATGCAAGATGCCGCCACCAAATCATGCTTGTGGCCTTGCGACGAGTTCATGGAAGGTGCAGGTATTAAGGGGGAATTTGACCAATTTATCCACAACACAGAGCTTGCTCCCTTCATTGCAGATAAGTGCCCCCAACACCTCGAACTCACGAAAACCTTCACAAAGAAATTTAAATATTTTCCTCGTGAGTCTAGAGTTTCATTCAACCTGTACGATCATTCCTTTACCATGTCGTTAGAAATGTTTAGCGAAGCATGCAAACTTCCATATGAGGGTTCCCTCGATGAACCAACAAAAGCTGATTATGAATCATTTTTAGTTAATCTTTGCTTTGGTGAAGATAGGGCGGTAACACAAGGGAGAATTAACAGCATCCATTTTCCATCATTACAATATTTTGCGCTCTTTAACGACAAATATATCGTAGGCAAACAAGTTTGTAGCACACTGTGTGCTCATGATTTGAGTCTCTTACACACTGCCATAACTGGGAATAAGGATTATAGCCTTGGTGCAATTGTTGCACGAAGGTTGCAGCTTAATGCTGCTAGTGGTAATTTTTATGGAGGAATCTATGCCTCCCGTGTAGCTGAGAGATTAAATGTTTCACCTTGGCCTAATGACCCCATCCTACCTACTCAGTATTTAGACTTTGATGCCATGAAGCGTCATAAGTTCCTTACGGGTACGACCACCAACTACACCTATAACTTGAGATTTAATAAAAAACCTGGTGTGCCTATTGCTTTGCCTGCTCCTGCTCTCTTTGATTTTCACACTAGGGGAAGATATTATGTCCTTGAGAGCGAAGCCCATGCGTACAACGCGGAGGTTGAAGCTGCCAGGAGGGCCGTGGAGTCTGCCCCGAGGGCCTCAATGAGCCATCGCCCAGATTATTATTCATATGGATGGTGAGTACCAAGCTAGGCCAAAAGCCTAAGCTTGGGGGAGTACGTATTTCCACCGACATTACATTCATGTTCACACATTTCATTCCAGTTGTCGATGTTCATACTTTTTCATTGTAATATCCATGCTAAATTTATTTTCTCGCTTTCTTCTTGTGTGTTTGAAAAACTTTGAGAAAATCCAAAAATATTTCCTACTTCTTTTTAGTTTTTCTTTCTAGCTTAGTTTAATTGTCGCTTTAAAAGAAAACCCAAAAAGATTTCTCGCTTCTTCTTTTACTTGTTGGGAGCTTTCCTGTGTAAATAGTTTTTCTCGTTTTTGTTTTTCTCTTTAATTTGCCTTCTTCAAGAAAAACCAAAAACTCCAAAAATATTTTAGTGTGTTTCTTTGAAATTCTTCTTTTTACTTGAGTCGTACCAAGGAGAAGACCACAATGAAATTGTTGAGTGGCTCTCATCTACATTATTGTTTATCTAAGAAGAGCCCATATTACCTTCTCTTCTCCTCTTGAATAAAATGTTTGCAGATTCCAGCTTAGTCCACGGCACTCTTTCACTATTATTATTTTCTTATCATTCGGTCGTGCAAGTGAAAGGCAATAATGACGACATTTGATGAATTGACTGTGGCAGAGAAAAGCGGGTATGAACTCAACTTGTTCTTGTTTTTGTAAATATGTTTAACCTAGTATCCTTGATTCAGCTCCTTATGATCAAACATGTTTACAATGACCATTAGAGATTATAGTTGTTCATGGCATGCTTAAGCAGCTAGGAGTGGATAATGATTTATCTTGGGTGTTAACATGCATTAAAATGGTTGTGATGTGGTATGATGATATGGTATCCTCCTCTGAATGTTTCAAGTGGCTTGACTTGGCACATGTTCACGCATGTAGTTGAATCAAAACCAACATAGCCTTCATGATATTTATGTTCATGGTGTCCATATCCTACTCATGCTAGTATTCAATGTTGATTATATGTAATGCATGTTCATGACAGACTTCGCTCCCTAGCTGGCCGCTTCTCAATCTAATTGCTAGCCTTCGCCTGTACTAAGCGGGAATACTGCTTGTGCATCAAAAACCTTTAAACCAAGTTATGCCAGATGAGTCCACTATATCTACCTATATGCGGTATTACCCTGCCGTTCCAAAGTAAATTTGCATGTGTCATCTTTAAAAATTCAAATGAACATCTGTTTTGTGTGCCTGGACCGCTCATGGAGCGACAGGGGGCGGTTAGTATCTTCCATGTTAAGCGGGTTATTCTCATGATGAGTGTTTATTCACTTGTCCTTACACGAGAGGGGCTGTAATAGGGATTCCCAGTCCCGAAATCAAAAATCAAAAATAATTAAACAAAACTCCCCCAGGAATGTTGTTGGTTTGGATGGTACCCATGGATGCGGCTAGCCATGGAGTGTGATTGTTGGTGGAGGGGGAGTAAACCTTTTCTTTTACCGCTTGGGAACCGCCGCTAATTTGTTTAGCATGGAAGATATTGATAACTCTTGGTCGTGACGTTGACAGGAAGGGTGTACCTCCCAAAATTATATCTATCTCTATTTTACACTTTGAGATCTGGCACCGCTGCAAATCCATGCTTCCCTTTGCGAAGGGACTATCTATTTACTTTTATGTTGAGTCATCACCTTCTCAAATAAGCGCCAGACCTGAGAGCACTATGTCATCCTCATGTATTGTGTATAGTTGATGTTGGGTGCAGCATGATTGGATCTTTTCTACCATGAATTACAATGTTTAGTCGCTGCTTGAACTTTGGAGGTGCTCTGCATTTATGTTTTGCGGTCTCAGAAAGGGCTAGCGAGATACCACTATTGTCATATTGTATCATGATTGTTTCGACAAAGTGTTGGCGCTTGAGATATCTTATTATTACTCGCTAGTTGCTTATGTTATTGATATGAGTTAATATAATTTCTAAGAGTTATTGTTGGCATGGTTAGTCATAGTCTTTGCTGAAAACCTGGGTGCTACTTAAGCATATATATGTAAACAAGAACAAAAGAGTTCATAAAAGTTTTTTTATCACTTTCAGTTTATCAACTGAATTGCTTGAGGACAAGCAAATGTTTAAGCTTGGGGGAGTTGATACGTCTCCAATGTATCTACTTTTCCTCACCCTTTTGCCCTTGTTTTGGACTCTAATTTGCATGATTTGAATGGAACTAACCCGGACTGACGCTGTTTTCAGCAGAACTACCATGGTGTTGTTTTTGTGCAGAAATAAAAGTTCTCGGAATGGAACGAAACTTTTTGGATAATTATTTCAGAATATATGTGAATTATTGGAGCCAAAACCCACCGAAGAGGGGGGCCAGGGTGGCCAGCACCCACCAGGGCGCGCCAGGCCCCTAGGCGCGCCCTGGTGGGTTGTGCCCACCTCGTGGCCCCACTGACCCTATTTCCGACACTATAAATTCCTATTTTCGGAGAAAAAACCCAGAGAGAAAGTTTCATCGCGTTTTACGATACGGAGCCACCGCCACCTCCTGTTCTTCATCGGGAGGCCAGATTTGGAGCCCGTTTGGGTCTCCGGAGAGGGGATCTTCGGTCTTCATCATCACCAACCTTTCTCCATCGCCAATTCCATGATGCTCCCCACCGGGAGTGAGTAATTCCTTTGTAGGCTTGCTGGTCGGTGAGGAGTTGGATGAGATTCATCATGTAATCGAGTTAGTTTTGTTAGGGCTTGATCACTAGTATCCATTATGTTCTGAGATTGATGTTGCTATGACTTTGCTATGCCTAATGCTTGTCACTAGGGCCCGAGTGCCATGATTTCAGATCTGAACCGTTTATGTTATCATCTCTATATCTATGTTCTTGATCCGATCTTGCCTAGTCATATGCACCTATTACGTGTTATGATCCGTCAACCCCATAGTGACAATATTTGGGATACTTCGTGGTGATGACCATAGTTTGAGGAGTTCATGTATTCACCATGTGTTAATGCTTTGTTCCGGTTCTCTATTAAAAGGAGGCCTTAATATCCCTTAGTTTCCATATGGACCCCACTTCCACGGGAGGGTAGGACAAAAGATGTCATGCAAGTTCTTTTCCATAAGGACGTGTGACTATTTACGGAATACATGCCTACATTACATTGATGAACTGGAGCTAGTTATGTATCGCCCTAGGTTATGACTGTTACATGATGAATATCATCCAACGAGTTACTGATCCAGTGCCTACGAGCTTTTCACTTATTGTTCTTGCTAAGTTACTATTGCTGCTGCTCCTGTTCCAACTTCTACAAAACTATTGGTACTACTGTTACCGCTACTGTTACTGTCACTGCTGCTATCAAACTATCATATTACTGTGCTACTGATTACTCTACTGCAGATATTTAATCTCCAGGTGTGGTTGAGTTGAAAAATCAACTGCTAATACTCTCAAGTATTCTTTGGCTCCCCTTGTGTCGAATCTATAAATTTGGGTTGAATACTCTACCCTCGAAAACTGTTGCGATCCCCTATACTTGTGGGTTATCATGTTCCAGGCGGCGTGAGTTGTGAAACAATTTCCAAATTGTCTTAAGTTGCATACCAAACTCGTAACTTGGATATTCAGCTCCATGATCATATCATACACATTTTATCTACTTGTCACGATGATCTTCAACTTCACTCTGAAATTGCTTGAACTTTTCAAACATTTCAGACTTGTGTTTCATTAAGTAAATATACCCATATCCACTCAAATCATCAGTGAAGGTAAGAAAATAACGATATCCACCGCACACTTCAACACTCATTGGGCCGCATACATCAACACGTATCATTTCCAATAAGTCACTTGCCCGCTCCATCAAACCGGAAAACGGGGTCTTAGTCATCTTGCCCATGAGGCATGGTCCGCATGTCTCATGCGATTCGAAATTGAGTGAGTTAAAAGTTCCATCTGCATGGAGTTTCTTCACGTGCTTTACACCAATATGACCTTAGCGACAGTGCCACAAGTATATGGTACTATCATAATTAACTTTGCATCTTTTGGCATCAATACTATGAACATGTGTATCACTACGACCGAGATTCAATAAACCATTCACATTGAGTGTATGAACATTGAAGGTATTATTCATGTAAACAGAATAACTATTATTCTCTGACTTAAATGAACAACCGTATTGCAATAAACAAGATCTAATGATGTTCATGCTCAACGCAAACACCAAATAACATTTGTTTAGGTTCAACACTAATCCCGAAAGTAGAGGGAGCGTGCAATGGTGATCACATCAACCTTGGAAACACTTCCAACACACATCGTCACCTCACCCTTAGCTAGTCTCCGTTTATTCCGCAACTTTCACTTTGAGCTACCATTATTAGCAACTGAACCGGTATCTAATACCCAGGTGCTACTAGGAGTACTAGTAAGGTACACATCAATAACATGTATATCAAATATACTTTTATTGACGTTGCCAGCCTTCTTATTTGCCAAGTATCTGGGGCAGTTCCGCTTCAGTGACCGTTCCCCTCATAACAGAAGCACCCAGTCTCGGGTTTGGGTCCAACCTTGGGTTTCTTCACCGGAGCGACAACTGACTTGCCATTCTCGAAGTTTCCCTTCTGATCCTTGCCCTTCTTGAAACTAGTGGTCTTACCATCAACACTTGATGCTCCTTGTTGATTTCTACCTATCGTGGTGTAAAACATCGCAAATAGCTCAAGGATCATCTTCTCCATCCCTGTCATGTTATAGTTCATCACGAAGCTCTAGTAGCTTGGCGACAGTGACTTGGAGAACTATGTCAATCACTATCTTATCTGGAAGATCAACTCCCACTTGATTCAAGTGATTGTAGCACCCAGACAATCTGAGCACATGCTCACCGATTGAGCTATTCTCCTTCATCTTGCAGGCAAAGAATCTTGTTGGAGGTCTCATACCTCTCAACACGGGCACGAGCCTGAAATCCCAATTTCGGCTCTTGGAACATCTCATAGGATCCGTGACGTTCAAAACGTCTTTGGAGCCTCAATTCTAAGTTGTAAGCATGACGCACCGAACTATCAAGTAGTCATAAAAAATGTTAGAGTTACTTTTATCGATAAACCACCGATTGCAATCCTCCAAATCCCCTAGAAATCTCATTAGCTTAGCGAACCAATTTTTTTTTGGTCTAGTCATCCGCAAAATCGAATCTCGGTGATACCGAGTCAGAAAATCGGCTCTACCGATTTTGGTTTGTACTGCCGAGGACAGTCTCGGTGAAACCGAGTGGCAATTTTCGGTGTGACTGAAGTTGCTGCCAAGTTTCTGTAAAGAGTTCTGTGTGTCTCGGTGGTACCGAAATGTTTGACTCGGTGACACCGAAATCCCTTTTTGCTCAAGACTATATCTAAGAATTTCTCTGTTCAAACCTTTGAAAAACATCTGCATTTTGTGATGACTCATCCCTTCCACTCTTCTATACTCTATCTCACAGGGTCAGAGATGTCAGGTTCAGATGATAGCCAGAATGATTTCAGAGAGAAGGATGTGGACATGAGCTCAGGCACTAGTCCTGATGAGAGCTTTGATGATGTTCCTAGCTCTCCTGATCCGCCCAAGGCTGCAACTAGGGCAAGGAGGAAGCTCAACTCAGATGAAGAAGATGAGGATTTCATTCCTGAGGAGCTGTCCAAGCAGGATGATGCTGCCAAGACCACTATTGCTGCCTCTTCATCCAAGAAGAAGAAGGCAATAAGGAAAGAGTATGCTAGCTCAGGAACAGTGAGAGCACCAGAGAGTGCTAGGGCAACAATGACTGTTGAGCCCTCAAAGAAGTCTATGCCTAAGAAGGCAGGGGAGAAGAAGAGAGAAATAACAAGATTTGTCAAAGCTAAAGTTCTTCCATCTACTCCAGAGTATCTAGATGAGGAAGAAGAGGAGGAAGAGCCAGTTGCCAAGGCTCCTCCTAAGAAGAAGAAGAAGCTCATGGCAGATGCAATGCCTAAGGCCACCTCATCCAAGGGCACCAAGACTGCCCCCAAGAAAGTTGCTGCAGATAAACCCAAGAGGTTCTCCAGAGAGATACCATCTTCTAGCAAGAACAAGACCTCCGCCTTTAGGGAAGCTGAGGATGATGATATGACAACTTTGATGAAGCTAAGACCACACCTTCCAGAGCACAATGCCAGCCACTTGCTTGCTGAGGACATGAAGAAGAGGAAGGACTCTAGTTTGAGAGAATGGAGAGCCATTGATCCATATTCTCAGAGAAGGAAAACAGTTGTGGACTACAGATTTTATACCAAGGAGCAACAAGATTTCTATGAAACAATCTTGCTTGATAAGAGCCCCGCTGTGAGTGACATGAGGTATGTAGATTGGAAGTACATCAAGGAGAATGAGGACTACCTCCCAAGTGTGCAAGACAACTTTCACTGCATTGGTCTGGATGAATTTGTTGGCAAGGAATTCATTGCATGGAATAATGAAATGATCATGCAATTCTACTCCACTGCTCACTTCTATGGAGATGGTAGAATTGTATGGATGACTGAAGGAGCAAGATATGAATCAACTGTTGAGGAGTGGGCTGCCATCTTAGGAGTCCCACAGGTGGAAGATGGTGACATCAATGTCTACAATGAGCCCAAGGCTATCCACAATGCCATGAAGAACATGTACAATGAGATCCCTGCTGCACATCTGAAGTCTCACAAGCTTGGATCCATTTACTTCCTCCAGGCTGGCCTACGGACTATCAACACCATCTTAAGGCATACTTTGATGCCTAAGTCTGGAGATGAGAAGATGATCAGAGGATATTCCATCAACATGCTGCTCCATCTAGATCAACATATGAGATTCAGAGTGATGGATCTGATAGTAGAGACTGTGAAGAGTGTTGCTGCTGATCAGAAGTGCTCTTGCTGCTATGCACCCTACATCTAGATGATCATCAACTCCAAGCTGGAGAAGCACATCTTCGCTCTTGATAGACCACATTTGCCACTATTGCCAGATCTAGAAGACAACGTTGTGGTGATGGACCCAGATCATCCCACATCTACTATAGCACAGGCACATGCAGAGGCAGCCAGAGACTCTAGTTCTCAGATGCCCAGGTCTAGGAGTGAGCAGATGGATCTCCTACTTAGCTCTGTGCTCAGCATGCAGAAGGACATCAGCGAGGTATTGAAGAACCAGGCAAGTCTTGTGAGGATTGTTGACAACAAGTTTCACACTCTCAACAACAAGGTGGATGCACTCACAGTGACTGTGACAGAGCTCAAGAAGGAAGTTGATGCAGTGCCTAGCCCTCATTCCAATGATGATGATGATGAGGATCGTGCACCTCTCAGGCCTAGCACTCAGTTCACTACTCAGGCTAGATCAGCTACAGTGCCAGCTCCAGAGTTGTGACCTTCTTCATCAGCACCTGCTAAAGCCTCTTCAGCTCCATCAGCTCCTCCAGTTCCTCTAGTTGCTACACCGACTTCGTCCATGATGTCTGCCGACATCTTCGCGGATGTCATTCTCTCGACTCCTTCATCGACCACCGGAGGAGATCAGCCCCAGAAGAGCGCTTAGTTATATACCTTCGAACTTTTTGGTAACTTGTTGCCAAAGGGGGAGAAGATGTATATAGATCTTTAGGCTTCGAGAGAGAGAGCGTTGCTATTTACCCCTTTTCAAAACATTTGATATCTTTTGGTTTGGTTGTGTTAAACTTTGTTGGTGTTTGGTCATACACTTGATGTGTATTGCTACTACTTCCTATCATTATGATGCTTATGAGATGGTCATTCACCTTTACTTGATTGGGTTGTGCTATGATATTCATTCTTATTACTCACGCACACCACCAAGTTGTATGTGACATGAAAGAGTGCCCCATGTACCTAATCGATTGTGCATTTGCATTCGAACGCAAATTCAAAATAATGCACAAATTTAGGGGGAGCTCTTGCTTATCACATACTTCTCAAAGCGACGATTATATTCATTGATTATATCATTTGTCGAAGCTTTGATCTATATGTTTCATCAATTACCAAAAAGGGGGAGATTGAAAGCACATTTGCTCCCTTGGTGGTTTTGGTAATTAATAACAACATATATGTCATTGAACTAATGTTTCCACTAAGCATATTTCAGGAGAAGTTCAATGATAGGGATGGCAAAAGGATTGTGGAGATACCCCTAGATGCAAGGAAATGGATTGGCAAAGCTTCAAGCAAGAGGACTCTACATTTTACTTTGTGAGAAATCACTTTGAGTCCATAGGAAAGCCAATACTATTAAAAGGGGGTAAGGTACTGTTGGTGAACAAGATGCTCCATGTGCACAAGTGATAGTCACCAAAAACACCCACAAACTCTTCCACAAAAGTCTATCCAAGCCATTAATGAAAATTGGTGCAACCAACAATTCCTACTCGGTCCCACCGATTCCCAAACTCAGACAAACCCATGCCAAACCCTAGCCATTCGGTGCAACCGATTCTGCATCGGTGCCACCGAGTTCAGTTGCCAACTTTCTGTTTAGCTATTTTTAAGCTTCAGTACCACCGAGTTTTGCCAGTCGGTCTCACCGAGATTTGAACCAACTTCCTGGTTAGCCATTCACAAGAATCGGTACCACCGAGTTTTGTGAATCGGTCTCATCGAGTTTTTGGACCAACTCTCTGGTTAGCCATGGTCAAGAATTGGTACCACCGAGACTTGAGAATCGGCGTCACTGAGTTGTGCAATCTGACCGTTGATCACCTAATCGGTACCGCCGAGAGTTATGTATCGGTCTCACCAAGATGCAAAAGTTACTGCCTTTTGGTCACTTTGGTACCACCGAGTTTTATACTTCGGTGTCACCGAGTTGGTCACTTTAGGTGTAACGGTTGGATTTTTGGGGATGCCTATATATACCCCTTCACCACCACCCACTCTAAAGAGAAGCACTCAGAACTATTCCATACTTTCCCCATCCAATTTTCTGAGAGAAAGCCACCTACTCATGTGTTGAGATCAAGCTATTCCATTCCTACCATATGAATCTTGATCTCTAGCCTCCCCAAGTTGCTTTCCACCAAATCAATCTCTTCCACCATAGCCAAATCTGTGAAAGAGTGATTGTGTGTTGAGGAGTCTATCATCTTGAAGCACAAGAGCAAGGAGTTCATCGACATTGCCGAGCCTATTACCTTTTGGAGGGTGGTGCCTCCTAGATTGGTTAGGTGTCGTTTGGGAGCCTTCTACTTTGTGTTGTGGAGTTGAACCAAGAAGTTTGTACGGGCAAGGAGATCACCTACTTCGTGAAGATCTACCCATAGTGAGGCTAGTCCTTCATGGACGGAAGCCGTTATGGAATAGTCAAGGTTTCTACTTCGTGGACCCTTATGGATGGAGCCCTCCGTGGACTCTCGCGACCGTTACCCTCCGTGGGTTGAAGACTCCATAAACGTGGACGTACGATAGCACCACCTATCGGAACCACGGGAAAAATCTTCGTATCTACAAATTGCGTTTGATCTTCCTTCCTACCCTCTACTATACATGCTTGTTGTTACTTTCCGCTGCAATACTCTTAGACATGCATGTGTAGGGTGTACTTGACTTGCTATCATTGCTAAAATCTGCCAACACTTAAAATTGGGAAAAGGTAGAATTTTTATTTGGTCAAGTAGTCTAATCACCCCCTCTAGACATACTTTTGATCCTACAGAACATCAACGCCCACAAACTCTTTTGTGTTCTACTCGTGCATATCATCTACGCATAGACCTAGCTCATGATGCCGCTGTTGGGGAACGTTGCATGGGAAACAAAAATTTTCCTACGAACACCAAAGATCTATCCATGGAGATGCAAAGCTATGAGAGGGGGAGTGTATCTACATACCCTTGTAGATCGCTAAGCGGAAGCGTATATAACACGGTTGATGTAGTCGTACGTCTTCGCAATCCAATCACAATCCGTCCCGATCTAGTGCCGAACAGACGGCACCTCCGCGTTCAGCACACGTGTGGCTCGATGACATCTCCTCCTTCTTGATCCAGCAAGAGAGGGAGGAGAAGTAGATGGGATCTCAACCATCATGACGGCGTGGTGGAGATGGTGGTGTCGCAGTGCCGGCAGGGCTTCGCCAAGCGCCTCCGGAACAACGTTCAAGGAAGAAACGGGAGAGACGGGAGGAGCGCCGCGGCCGTGGGAGGGTGTCCCGCCCCCTTGCGCCTCCCCACCTTTATATAGGCGTGGGAGGGGCTGGTGGCTTGCCCTCCAAGCCCCTAGGGTCATTGGTCAAGGGGGGAGGAAGGAAATCCCTCCTTTCCTTCCCCACCGATCACTATCCCCCTTTTTTAGGGATCTCGATCTAATCCTTTCGTGATATGATCCTATTACTTTTAAGTGGGGATCTTGATGCGCCTAGACCAGGGTGTGGGGAATTTCCCCACTACCCACGTCCATGTGGGTCCCCATGCAGGTGGGCCCCACTCCGGAACCTTCTAGAACCTTCCCGGTACAATACCGAAAAATCCCGAACATTTTCCGGAACCCTAAATATGACTTCCCATATATATATATCTTTACCTACGGACCATTCTGGAGCTCCTCGTGACGTCCGGGATCTCATCCGAGACTCCGAACAACATTCGGTCACCAATGTACAAATCCCAATTCTACTCTAGCGTCACCGAACGTTAAGCGTGCGGACCCTACGGGTTCGAGAATCATGTAGACATGACCGAGACACCTCTCTCATCAATAACCAATAGCGGGACCTGGGTGCCCATATTGGTTCCTACATATTCCACGAAGATCTTTATCGGTCGAACCAACAATTAGTCCCGTATGCAGTTCCCTTTGTCCAGCGGTATGTTACTTGCCCGAGATTCGATCGTCGGTATCTCTATACCTAGTTCAATCTCGTTACTGGCAAGTCTCTTTACTCGTTCCGTAATACAAGATCCCATGACTAACTCCTTAGTCACATTGCTTGCAAGATTCTTGTGATGTTGTATTACCGAGAGGGCCCAGAGATACCTCTCCGTCATACGGAGTGACAAATCCCAGTCTCGATCCAGGCCAACCCAACAGACACCCTCGGAGATACCTGTAGAGCACCTTTATAGTCACCCAGTTATGTTGTGACGTTTGATACACACAAGGCATTCCTCCGGTGTCCGGGAGTTGCATGATCTCATGGTCGTAGGAACAGATACTTGACATGGATAAAGCAGTAGCAATAAACTAACACGATAAAATGCTATGCTTACGGTTGGGTCTTGTCCATCACATCATTCTCTTAATGATGTGACCCCGTTATCATATGACAACTCATGTCTATGGTCAGGAAACCTTGACCATCTTTGATTAACGAGCTAGTCTAGTAGAGGCTCACTAGGGACATAGTGCTGTCTATGTATCCACACATGTATCTGAGTTTCCGATCAATACAATTATAGAATGGATAATAAACGATTATCATGAACAAGGAAATATGATAATAACCAATTTGTTATTGCCTCCAGGGCATATTTACAACATGATGTTGTGCTTGCGAGGATCTGGTCGCTTGACAAGTTCCCACACGTTTTTGATCTTGAATTGATGCAATTCCTCTTGCATAGCTTGAATCCACTCAGGCTCCATAAATGCTTCATCAACTTTGGTGGGCTCTGTGATAGAGACAAAAGCAAAGTGCCCACAAAAGTTAGACAAATGTGAAGCTTTTGAGAGAGTGAGGGGACTTGGTGCATTGATGTCGCTGAGGATTTTGTCAATCTGCACTTCATTCGCTACTCTTGGATGAGCAGGTTGATGACTTTGTTGGGGATGATCGTTTTCTTCAGCGCCATTTTCCTCAGGTGCACCAACATAAATGTCTTCATTGTTCGGGACAACTTCTTCAGTAATTGGTGGTTCTTCAGTGGGAATGATATCTTCAGTAGCCTTGAACCTAATAGATTCCTCAGGAGGCATTTCATCTAGCACATGAGGCAGGTGCTGTCTTTGCGAGCCGTTAGTTTCATCGAACCGCACATCTACAGTTTCAACAACCTTGTTGTGATAGGTGTTGAAGACTATGTAGGTGTGCGAGTCCTTTCCGTAACCAAGCATAAAACCTTCATGTGCTTTCGGTGCAAATTTAGAACTATGATGAGGTCTCTAATCCAGCATTTAGCATCGAAGACTTTGAAATAACTCACATTGGGTTTCTTGTCAGTGAGGAGTTCATACGAGGTCTTCTTGAGGAATTTGTGAAGATATACCCTGTTGATGATGTGGCAGGCAGTATTGATTGCCTCGGGCCAGAAGCGACAAGGGGTCTTGTATTCATCAAGCATGGTGCGAGCCATATCAACAAGAGTCCTATTCTTGCGCTCCACGACGCCATTCCGCTAAGGAGTATATGGGACAGATAGCTCATGAGTAATACCAAGTTCATCAAGATAGTCATCAAGACCGGTGTTCTTGAACGCGGTACCATTATCACTCCTGATGTGCTTGATCTTGATGCCGAAATTCGTCGCGACCCAATTCGATTCCCTAAATCAATATTTAAGATATATCTCTTGAGGAAAATCGTCTGAAGACTTCCAGCACTTCAGTTTTGTACCAGATAATATGCACCCAAGTATAACGGGAGAAGTCATCAACGATGACAAAACCATATAGTGATGCAGCATTGGTTAGAGTGGCATAATGAGTAGGACCAAAGAGATCCATGTGAAGCAATTCAAAGGGACAAGTGGTAGTCTTGATAGTCTTGGAGGGATGCTTGGATCTGGTCATCTTTCCAGACTCACAAGCCCCACACAAGTGATCCTTGAGGAATTTGACACCCTCAATGCCAATGACGTGCTTCTTCTTCGCGAGCGTATGCAAGTTTCTCATGCCAGCATGTCCAAGTCATCGATGCCATAGCCAGCCTTCTAAAGCTTTTGCAAGTAGACATGTGGTCGGCTGTGGACCTGTAGAGAAATCAACAATATACAAGTCTCTTCTCCTAAAGCCTTCGAAGACTTTGGATTTGTTAGAGTCCATGACGACAACACAGCAATATTTGCCAAAGATGACAACCATATCAAGATCACAAAGCATTAAGACAGACATGAGGTTGAATCCGAGGGATTCAACAAGCATCACCTTGTCCATGTGTCGATCCTTCGTGATTGCAACCTTACCTGGACCCAATACCTTGCTTTTTCCTTTATCAGTGTAGGTGATATGCTTCAGGTGAGATGGAGCAAGTGGTATGTCCATCAATAGGTTCTTGTCACCAGTCATGTGGTTGGTGCATCCACTGTTGAGGACCCACTCAGTTGCTTTAGGTGACTCATCCTGCAGATGAATTAGTACAACTTACGAACGCATATACTTCAGAGTGAAGAATATGACATCAAATTCGTCAGACTGAATTTCATCACACAGTATAGTAAGCAAAATAAAGTGAGGGTGTGATAAATGAATGATTCATTTCTTCATGATTTGCTTGCGTCCTTTCAAGCTTTTCCTCAAGTCTCCAGCAAATTCATCAGATGTTCAAGTTCGTCTGGAGACCCGACCCTGCATAAGTGATTAGTTCATTTTCTTCACCACCCACATCTGGAGGGGAGGTAAAGAGTTCATCATTCTACGAGCTCCATATGAGAAAGGCGGCAATGATGCAAGTGCACTACGTTTCACAAGAGGGGGGGTTAGAGTACTCATATGAATAAGCATAGATTTTTTTGAGGATTTATGAACATAATGATTTGAAGAATAATGCACATATTCATGACCCTTAGATTTTCCCTGCGAAACAGAAGCATTAGCACGAGACTGATATGACTTTTTACCATAAGAGGAATTTGGTCCATGTGAAGACTTTGGTCCATGTGAAGAATTTGATCTGGGGTTCCTGTTCTTCACGGTTGGTGTCATGACGACATTCACGTGAAGATTTTCAAGGTACCTTTTGGGAACCCAGATTTTCTTCATTGGAGGACCGTTCCTGCAGTTAGTTCCAACATATCTGGCAAATACTTCACCATTCTGATTTTTGAACAGTTTTTAGTTGGAGTCAAATGACTCATCAAAGGAATATGAAGATTCACAAGTAAAGCCAGATAAAGTGGAGATCTATAGGAGGTCCTATTGCAGCAACCCATGAGGTCTTGGCGTGCTGTTCAGGTTTCCAGTAGGATCCATCAACATTGAGTTTCCTCTCAAATGCAATACCCTCTTTCCCGGGGTTCCTGTTCAGAATCTGCTTTTAAGCACATCGCAAAGCGTTTGATGCCCTTTGAGACTTTTGTACATGCCTGTCACATACAATTCCTTCAAACACTGCATTTTCATCAGTGACACTTGTGGTATCCTCAGATGTGGAATTTGTGACCACAGAAATAGTTGAAGAAGTTGTAGCAATAGAAGCATTTGAACTTTCAGATGAAGAATTAGCAGTTTCACGTTCGATGCATTTCAAACAAGGTGGAACAAAATCTTCCTGAGCGGAACTGATCTATTGAGCAAGCAAAGAATCATTATCCCATTGAAGATCTTCATGAGGCACCCTTAGTTTCTCAAGATCTTGCTTTCTTTGAAGAAATTCATAAGAAAGCTTCTCATGATCGACTAAGAGAGTTTCATGACGACTTTGAAGGTTATCATACTTAGACTAAAGACTTTGAAGATCACCAATCAGAGTTTGAGTTCGATCCATTTCCTCATTCAACAGGTCATCGCTTTTGTCTAGCAGCTTCTGAATATTTTCCAAAGCATTTTGTTGTTTAGTGGCAATATTAGCAAGTTTGGAATAGCTAGGCTTCATGTTTTCATCAGATTCGCCTTCACTAGATTCAGAAGGGGAACGATGTTTGAGTACCTTGGCACCTTTTTGCATGAACCAATAGGTGGGAGCATAGTCGTCATTGCCAAGGTTGGAGTCGTCATCGCTTTCATCAGTGTTGAAGATGGACTTGCTGACAAAAGCAGTAGCGAGAGCTAGGCTCACCACACCAGAGTCTGACTCCTCCTCAGATTCCTCCTCTTCCTCATATTCCTCAGATTCGGCTTCAGAGTCCATTTCCTCTCCAATAAGTGCCCGATCCTTTCTGGAAATGTTCTTCTTTTGAGGTGAGGACTTTGATGATGAGGACTTTGAAGATTTCTTCTTTTTCTTCGAGTCATCAGAACTGTCATCCTTGTACTTCTTCTTCTTTGATTCTTTTTCCCAGAGTGGACAATCAGCAATGTAGTGTCTAGATTTCTTGCATTTGTGGCAAGTCCTTTTCTTGTGGTCACGGGATGAAGAATCTGATCTTCTGTCACCACCTCTTGAAGACTTTCCAAATCGGCCTCTTCTTGAGAACTTCTGGAATTTCCTCACGAGCATTGCTAGCTCCAGACTCAGTTCTTCAGGATCACCGAGGCTACTGTCAGATTCTTCGCCTTCAGATGAGGAAATTGATTTTGCCTTCAGTGCACGAGTTCTTCCCTAGCTTGGTCCATAGAGGTCTCTCTTTTCAGCTTGTTGGAATTCATGAGTATTGAATCTCTCAAGAATATCAGCAGGATCTAGTGACTTGTAGTCTTCACATTCTTGAATCATCAAAGCCAGTGTATCGAATGAGGAATCAAGAGATCTGAGCAGTTTCTTCACCACCTCATGGTCGGTGATATCAGTGGCACCAAGAGCCTGGAGCTCATTGGAGATATCAGTGAGACTATCGAAGGTTTGCTAAAAAAATTCGTTGTCAAGTCTTTTGAAGCGGCTGAAGAGATTGTGAAGAACATCAACTCGGGAGTCACGTTGAGTTGAAACCCCTTCGTTGACTTTGGACAACCTATCCCAGATAAGCTTAGCAGTTTCCAAAGCACTCACTCTGGCATAATGTCCTTTGCCCAGATGGCCACATATGATATTCTTCGCTTGAGAGTCGAGTTGCTTGAATCTCTTCACATCAGCAACAGTGACAGTGGGAGTGACAAAGAGAACACCATTTTCCACAACATACCAGAGATCATTGTCAATTGCCTCAAGATGCATGCGCATCGTGTTCTTCAGTAGGGGTAGTCCATCCCATCGAAGGTAGGACACCCAGCTGAGACCTTGATCATGCCTGCAGTCGACATAACTAAAACTCCAGGTGGTTGATACGTCTCCGTCGTATCTATAATTTTTGATTGTTTCATGCCAATATTCTACAACTTTCATATACTTTTGGCAACTTTTTATACTATTTTTGGGACTAACATATTGATCCAGTGCCCAGTGCCAGTTCCTGTTTGTTGCATGTTTTTTGTTTCGCAGAAAATCCATATCAAATGAAGTCCAAACGGGATAAAAACTTACAGAGATTTTTTTTGGAATATATGTGAATTTTGGGAAGTGGAATCAACAGAAGGCGGTGCCCGAGGGGTCCACAAGCCAGGGGGGCGCAGCCTACCCCCCTGGGCGCGCCAGGCTGGCTTGTGGCCACCCTGTAAGGCGGTTGGTACCCTTCTTTCGCCGCAAGAAAGCTAATATCCGGATAAAAATCGTGTTAAAATTTCAGCTCAATCGGAGTTACGGATCTCCGGGAATTTAAGAAACGGTGAAAGGCCAGAATCTGAGAACGCAGAAACAGAAGGAAACAGAGAGATAGATCCAATCTCGGAGGGGCTCTCGCCCCTCCGCCGCCATGGAAGCCAAGGACCAGAGGGGAAACCCTCTTCCCATCTAGGGGGGAGGCCAAGGAAGAAGAATAAGGAGGGGGGCTCTCTCCCCCTCTCTCCCGGTGGCACCGGAACGCCGCCGGGGCCATAATCGTGACGGCGATCTACTCCAACAACTCCGTCATCTTCACCAACACCTCCATCACCTTCCCCCATCTATCTACAGCGGTCCACTCTCCCGCAACCCGCTGTACCCTCTACTTGAACATGGTGCTTTATGCTTCATATTATTATTCAATGATGTGTTGCCATCCTATGATGTCTGAGTAGATTTTTGTTGTCCTATGGGTTGATTGATGATCATGATTGGTTTGAGTTGCATGTTTTATTATTGGTGCTGTCCTATGGTGCTCTCCGTGTCGTGCAAGCGTGAGGGATCCCTGTTGTAGGGTGTTGCAATGTGTTCATGATTTGCCTATGGTGGGTTGCTTGAGTGACAGAAGCATAAAACCGAGTAGGTGGGTTGTTGCATATGGGAGTAAAGAGGACTTGATACCTTATAATGCTATGGTTGGGTTTTACCTTAATGACCTTTAGTAGTTGCGGATGCTTGCTAGAGTTCCAATCATAAGTGCATATGATCCAAGTAGAGAAAGTATGTTAGCTTATGCCTCTCCCTCATATAAAATTGCAATAATGATTACCGGTCTAGTTATCGATTGCCTAGGGACAATTCCGCAACTCCTACCACCACTTTTCCACACTCGTTAAACTAACTTAGTTGTTTGTTTTTCTAAGCAGCCCCTAGTTTTTATTTACGCGCTCTTTATTATCTTGCAAACCTATCCTATCACACCTACAAAGTACTTCTAGTTTCATACTTGTTCTAGGTAAAGCGAACGTTAAGCGTGCGTAGAGTTGTATCTGTGGTTGATAGAACTTGAGGGAATATTTGTTCTACCTTTAGCTCCTCGTTGGGTTCGACACTCTTACTTATCGAAAGAGGCTACAACTGATCCCCTATACTTGTGGGTTATCAAGACCTTTTTCTGGCGCCGCCGGGGAGCAATAGCGTGGGGTGAATATTCTCGTGTGTGCTTGTTTGCTTTATCACTAAGTAGATTTTATTTGTTGTTCTAAGTTGTTATCTATCTTTAGTTATGGATATGGAACACAAAATACCAAAAAAATTAGGTGTACTTGCTACTCATGGAGATGGGGAACCTCCTAAAACCTTCGATGCTCGTTATGTGAAAGATATTATGCACTACTTTAATAATCCTGAGAAAACCCCATTCAATTATATAATGGGAGACACGTTGGATCAACGTGAATACTTTAGGGATTATCGCTTGACTCAAAAAGGGAAACTTTTATGGGATCAAATTCATATGTTGAAATGGTATGCTTGGAATCTATGCTTGAGATATGATATTACTTGTTGCTCTAGGATGAAGGCTAAACACCTTCCCTTTTCATGTAAATTTAATGATAATGAAACCTTGGCTTCTTATGCTAATGGTATATATGATTACTATGATGTGGAACAAATAGAAGAGTTTGTTGCTTTTAAGGGTGCTTATGAAATTGAAGCTTTGTTTGAAAAGTATGAAGATTATGATGATGCTGTTTACCGATCTAAAAATTTGGCTATGCTTCGTTATTGTTATGCCAATTATGAATATAATGCTGGTATTAATGCTTTTATTGAGAAAGTCTCCGCTGTCCAAGAAGAGACTAACATTTTGCAGGAACCTATGGAAGAGGAAGTTGCTAAAATTGTGAGCTCATTAGATGAAAAAGATGAGGAGGAGAGCGAAGAACAAAAGGAGGAAGAGCGGATTAGCTACCCGTACCCACCTTCTAATGAGAGTAACTCTTCAACTCATACATTGTTTAATTACCCTTCGTGCTTACCGAAGGATGAATGCTATGATGATTGCTATGATCCCTTGGATTCTTTTGAAATATCCCTTTTTGATGAAATTGATGCTTGCTATGCTTGTGGCCACGATGCCAATATGAATTATGCTTATGGAGATGAACTTGCTATAGTTCCTTATGTTAAACGTGAAATTGTTGCTATTGCACCCACACATGATAGTCCTATTATCTTTTTGAATTCTCCCAACTACACTATATCGGAGAAGTTTGCACTTATTAAGGATTATATAGATGGGTTGCCTTTTACTATTACACATGATGATTTTGATAGATATAATATGCATGTGCTTGCTGCTCCTACTTGCAATTATTATGAGAGAGGAACTACATCTCCACCTCTCTATGTTTTCAATATGATAAAATTGCAAGAAACTGTTTATACTATGCATTGGCCTTTACTTGGTGTGAATGAATTGTTCTTGTATGACATGCCGATGCATAGGAAGAGAGTTAGACTTCATCATTGCATGATATATATTACTTTGTTCTCAATACTAAATTACAAATCATTGTTAATTAAAATTGGCTTTGATATACCTTGGGATCCGGGTGGATCCATTACTTGAGCACTTTTATGCCTAGCTTAATGGCTTTAAAGAAAGCGCTGCCAGGGAGACAACCCGGAAGTTTTAGAGAGTCATTTTATTCTGTTGTGTGCTTTTATATAGTTTAAAAACAAAAAAATAAAGCGGGGAACCTAAAACTTTTCAAAAAGAAAAGTGAAAGTAAGAAGGACGAGCACCGTTGAAGTGGGGGAGCTCCTTGAACTTTGTTCATGCCCATGGAAACTTTGCGAATCTTAATTACAGAAAATTTTCAACAAAAATAATTATCCCCTTGTACAAATCCATTGTATTATAAAAATAATGTGCCAAGATTTGCCTTTAGGATGATTAGATTGCTTGTTTGGTGTGTGTAGTGCAAAAACAAAAACTTTAGATGTAGTGCGTGAATTTACATTTTTTACTGGAATGTCAAAAGTTTCTGAAATTTTTACACAGTACTGCTATGCAAATTTTTATTTTGTCCTAATGTTTCAGAATTTTTAGAGTTACAGAAGTATAGTCAATGTTCAGATTGCTTCAGACTGTTCTGTTTAAGACAGATTCTGTTTTTGATGCATTGTTTTGCTCGTTTTGATGAAACTATCGATTGTATCGGTGGTATAAGCCATGGAAAAATTATAATACAGTAGCTACAATGCAAAAATAAAATATGAATTGGTTGTCAACAGTACTTAAAGTTGTGATTTGCTTTATTATACTAACGGATCTCACGAGGGTTTTGTTAAGTTTTGTGTGATTGAAGTTTTCAAGTTTTGGGTGAGATCACGATGGATGAAGGAATAAGGAGTGGAAAGAGACTAAGCTTGGGGATGCCCGAGGCACCCCAAGGTAATATTCAAGGACTCCCAAGAAACTAAGCTTGGGGATGCCCCGGAAGGCATCCCCTCTTTCTTCTAACAACCATCGGTAATTTTACTTGGAGCTATATTTTTATTCGTCACATGATATGCGTAAATCTTGGAGCGTCGTGTGCTTTTTCTTTTTCTTTTAATAATGCACCATGCTGGTATGAGAAAGTCCTTGGTTGATTTATAGAAGGCTCTTTGCACCTCACTTATATCTTTTGAGTATGGCTTTATAGAATGCTTCATGTGCTTCACTTATATCATTTGAAGTTTGGATTGCCTGTTTCTCTACACATAGAAAACCGCCATTTGTAGAATGCTCTTTTGCTTCACTTATATTTGTTAGAGCGTGGGCATATCTTTTGTAGAAAGAATTAAACTCTCATGCTTCACTTATATCTATTTAGAGAGTCAACAGGAATTGGTCATTCACATGGTTAGTCATAAAATCCTACATAAAACTTGTAGATCACTGAATATGATATGTTTGATTCCTTGCAATAGTTTTGCGATATAAATATGGTGATACTAGAGTCATGCTAGTGAGTAATTGTGGATTGGTAGAAATATTGGTGTTAAGGTTTGTGATTCCCTATGCAAGTACGAAAGTCAATAGTTATGCAATGAAGTTACATCCTACTTGTGGTGCATTATTCGGTGCTAGTTATGTTCAATGCTCACTTATGTGAATTTTTGTTTCCTGGCTTGGTTGCTTCCCAATCTATTTGCTAGCCTCCATTTGTACTAAGTAGAAATACTACTTGTGCATCCAAAATCCTTAAACCAAGTTTTGCCTTATGAGTCCACCATACCTACCTATATGCGGTATTTCCATGCCGTTCCAAGCAAATTTGTATGTGCCATCTCTAAATTTTCAAAATAAATTTTCTCTTTTGTGTGCCCGTACCGCTCATGAAACGGTGGGGAGTATCCAATATTTTTCCATGCTAGGTGTGTTATTCTCACGATATGTGTTGATTCACTATCATTCACGAGAAAGTGGCTGGTATTCGGGATGCCCAGTTCCATGCTCAAAAATGAAATCAAAATATAATGAAACAAAACTCCCCCAGGATTGTTGTTTGTATGGACGGTACCCGTGGATTCGGCTCGCCGTGGAGTGTGATTGATTGGTGGAGGGGGAGTAAAAACTTTACCATTCTGTTTGGGAACCGCCTATAATGTATCTAGCATGGAAAGTATTGTGAGCTACTTTGTCGTTTTCGTTGACAGGAAAAGCATGCCACTCAAAATATTTTTCTCTCTCAATTTAAACCTTGAGCTCTGGCACCTCTAGAAATCCCTACTTCCCTCTGCGAAGGGCATATCTATTTACTTTATGCAATTTTTATTTTTGCTTTGAGTCTCCATCTTCTCTTATGAGCACAAACTAGGGGGCACAATGATCGTACTTGAGCATTGGGCATAACTAATATTTGAGTGTGTTTCATGAATGGATCAATGATTGAGCATGATGGGCTAGGGATAACTTTCTTTAGTGTTGATATTTGAAAGACACGGTTGCTTGTTGATATGCTTGAAGTATTATTGTCTTAATGTGAAATGATAGACTATTGCTTTGAATCACTTGTGTCTTAATATTCATGCCATGATTAGATTATATGATCAAGATTATGCTAGGTATCATTCCACATCAATTTTTTTTATCATTTACCTACTCGAGGACGAGCAGGAATTAAGCTTGGGGATGCTGATACGTCTCCGTCGTATCTATAATTTTTGATTGTTTCATGCCAATATTCTACAACTTTCATATACTTTTGGCAACTTTTTATACTATTTTTGGGACTAACATATTGATCCAGTGCCCAGTGCCAGTTCCTGTTTGTTGCATGTTTTTTGTTTCGCAGAAAATCCATATCAAACGAAGTCCAAACAGGATAACAACTTACGGAGATTTTTTTTGGAATATATGTGAATTTTGGGAAGTGGAATCAACAGAAGGCGGTGCCCGAGGGGTCCACAAGCCAGGGGGGCGCGCCCTACCCCCCTGGGCGTGCCAGGCTGGCTTGTGGCCACCCTGTAAGGCGGTTTGTGCCCTTCTTTCGCTCCAAGAAAGCTAATATCCGGATAAAAATCGTGTTAAAATTTCAGTTCAATCGGAGTTACGGATCTCCGGGAATTTAAGAAACGGTGAAAGGCCAGAATCTGAGAACGCAGAAACAGAAGGAAACAGAGAGATAGATCCAATCTCGGAGGGGCTCTCGCCCCTCCGCTGCCATGGAAGCCAAGGACCAAAGGGTAAACCCTCCTCCCATCTAGGGGGAGGCCAAGGAAGAAGAATAAGGAGGGGGGCTCTCTCCCCCTCTCTCCCGGTGGCACCGGAACGCCGCCGGGGCCATAATCGTGACGGCGATCTACTCCAACAACTCCGTCATCTTCACCAACACCTCCATCACCTTCCCCCATCTATCTACAGCGGTCCACTCTCCCGCAACACGCTGTACCCTCTACTTGAGCATGGTGCTTTATGCTTCATATTATTATTCAATGATGTGTTGCCATCCTATGATGTCTGAGTATATTTTTGTTGTCCTATGGGTTGATTGATGATCTTGATTGGTTTGAGTTGCATGTTTTATTATTGGTGATGTCCTATGGTGCTCTCCGTGTCGCGCAAGCGTGAGGGATCCCCGCTGTAGGGTGTTGCAATGTGTTCATGATTTGCCTATGGTGGGTTGCTTGAGTGACAGAAGCATAAACCCGAGTAGGTGGGTTGTTGCATATGGGAGTAAAGAGGACTTGATACCTTATAATGCTATGGTTGGGTTTTACCTTAATGACCTTTAGTAGTTGCGGATGCTTGCTAGAGTTCTAATCATAAGTGCATATGATCCAAGTAGAGAAAGTATGTTAGCTTATGCCTCTCCCTCATATAAAATTGCAATAATGATTACCGGTCTAGTTATCGATTGCCTAGGGACAATTCCGCAACTCCTACCACCACTTTTCCACACTCGTTAAACTAACTTAGTTGTTTGTTTTTCTAAGCAGCCCCTAGTTTTTATTTACGCGCTCTTTATTATCTTGCAAACCTATCCTATCACACCTACAAAGTACTTCTAGTTTCATACTTGTTCTAGGTAAAGCAAACGTTAAGCGTGCGTAGAGTTGTATCGGTGGTCGATAGAACTTGAGGGAATATTTGTTCTACCTTTAGCTCCTCGTTGGGTTCGACACTCTTACTTATCGAAAGAGGCTACAACTGATCCCCTATAGTTGTGGGTTATCAGTGGTTAAACCAAAATCACACAGAACAAGGGAGTACCTTGCTTTGACACCAATTGAAAGTGCGTTATATCGACTAGAGGGGGTGAATAGGCGATTTTTACAAATTCATCACTTGAGGAATTTGCTAAGTGACGAAATACGAGCAGCGGAATAAGTACTCAAGTGCATGCATAACAAAACAATAGCATAGTCATGATGATGAAATAGAACAGACACAGAGCACAAGTAGCGTGAAAATAGGATAAGCAGGCGATAGACAAGGTGACTGAAGAATTTGAGATGAGGAAATTGACAAACTCTTCAGTCAAAGTCTTCAAACAGTAACTATCAATTTGATCAACAAGTTAACGAGGGAATGAAACGGTTGAGGAAATAGAACCAGGAGCTTGGTGAAGACAATGATTTGATGACCCAGTTCCAACTGCTGTGACAGTCGTACGTCTTGTTTGGAATGGCTTGGTATTTAAACCAAAGGACACACAGTCCCAGGACACACAATGCTTACCGTATTCTCCTTGAGCTAAGGTCACACAGACCTCGCCCAACACTCGTGGTAAGTCTTAAAGGTAGACTTCCAAACCTTCACAAACTCGGTCACCCGGCGATCCCCAATTTTTTCTTGGATGCTCTAGACCATGATGCCTAACCATCTGGAAGATGCACAATCTTCAAAGGTAACAAGCGTCGGTTCCACACAGGAACAATCTCTTCAGTGATGCTTGATATGTCCATTCTGCATCATGATTTCTTATTCATATTTATGTTATTCTTGTCCATTATTCCCTATTATCATACAATTCTTATGCTCTTCTTCTCTGAATATGCAAGGTACATCACAAAGAGGGAAATATCTGAAAACTGGAATTCTGGACTGAAAACAGAGGAAAAGGCAGAAAAATCACTAGACTCCAAATGACCTGAAACTTCACGGAGAATTTTTATTGAATATTTTAGAAATTCTAGGGCAAAAATATACCAGAGGGGGGCCACCAGCTGGCCACAAGCCAACAGGGCGCCCCCCAGGCCGCGTCCTGATGGCTTGTGGGCCCCCTACTGGCCTCCCGACGTCCCTCTTCTCGTGTATGGTGTGTTTTACCCTAGAAAAAAAATCACAAACAACATTTCGGGATGAAGCGCCGCCGCATCGAGGCGGAAACCTGGGCAGAGGCCCTTTTGCACTCCGGCAGTCAGATTCTGCCGAGGAAATTCCCCTCCGGGAGGGGGAGATCAAAGCCATCGTCATCACCATTGCTTCCTCCTTTGTGGGAAGACCAATCCTCATCAACATCTTCGCCGGCACCATCTCATCTCCAACCCTAGTTCATCTCTTGTATTCAATATTTGTCTCAAGACCTCAGATTGGTACCTGTGGGTTATTAGTTGTGTTGATTACATCTTGTAGTTGATGCTTGTTGGATTACTTGGTGGAAGATATTATGTTCAGATCCTTAATCATTATTATTAAACCTCTGATCTTGAACATGTTGATGAGGTGTGAGTAGTTACTATTGTTCCCGAGGACATGGGAGAAGTCTTGTTATAAGTAATCATGTGAAGTTGGTATTCGTTCGATATTTTGATGATATGTATGTTGTTACTTCTCTTAGTGGTGTCATCTGAACGTCGACTACATGACACTTCATCATGTGATGGGCCTAAGGGAGGTCATTGTGGAGTAACAAGTAGATGATGGGTTGCTAGAGTGACAGAAGCTTAAACCACAGTTTATGCGTTGCTTCATAAGGGGCTGATTTGGATCCACATTTTTCATGCTATGGTTAGATTTATCTTAATTCTTCTTTCGTAGTTGCCGATGCTTGCGAGAGGGGGTAATCATAAGTAGGTTGTTAGTTCAAGTAAGAACATCACTTTAGCACCGGTCCACCCACATATGAAATTATCAAAGTAGCGAACGCGAATCAACTCAACATGATGAACATGACTAGACCGAAATTCCCATGTGTCCTTGGGTGCGCTTGCTTAATATAAGAGTACTTCTAGGCCTGTCCTTTGCTATAAAAAGGATTCGGCTACCTTGCTGCACCTTTGATACTATTGTCACTCGTTACTTATTACGAATTATCTTGTTTCAAAACTATCTACTATTGTTACTTACAGCACTTACAGAGAATACCTTGCTGAAAACCGCTTGCCATTTCCTTCTGGTCCTCGTTGGGTTCAACGCTCGTACTTATCGAGAGGACTACGATTGATCCCCTATACTTATGGGTCATCAAGACTCTTTTCTGGTGCCGTTGCCGGGGAGTGAAGCGCCTTTGTTAAGTGGAATCGGTATGGAAACATTTTCTATATGTGCTAAAATTTACTGCTGCTTGTCGCTATGGACGGTCACCCTTTGAGTGGCTTGTTCGGGGCATCTTCGCCTCGAACTGAAGATGAGGAAGTTGTTCCTCACCTACTAAACCTACTGAAAATATTTATTATGAGATTCCTTCGGGTATGCTTGAAAAACTGTTATCTAATCCATATGATGGAACGACTCATCCTGAATATGATTGGATATTTGTCGATGAAGTTTTTGGATTATTTCAGCTTGCAGGGTGATACGTCTCCAACGTATCTATAATTTTTGATTGTTCCATGCTGATATATTATCATTCTAGGATACTTTTTGGGTCTTTATTTACCACTTTATAATATTTTTAAGCACTAACCTATTGACCCAGTGCCCAGTGCCAGTTGCTGTTTTCTGCGTGTTTTTCACTTTTCAGGTTTACAGTACCAAACGAAGTCCAATTGCCATAAAACTTTTTGATGATTTTTTCTGGACCAAAAGAAGACCTGGAAGCTTCGGAGGGAGGCCGGGGCCACACAAGGGCCACACAAGCCAACAGGGGGGGGCAGCGCCCTGATGACTTGTGCCTCCCTCGGGCGTCTCCCGACGCCCCTCTCTGGCCTATAAATTCTAATCTACCCTAAAAACACCAGAGGTAGCCCCGAAACCCTTTTTACACCGCCGCAAGTCTCTGTTCCGTCGCGAGGCCATCTGGAGCTCCGTTCCGGCACCCTGCAGGAGGGGGGATCGATCACGGAGGGCCTCTACATCAACCTTGCTGCCCTCATGATGATGTGCGAGTAGTTCACCACGGACCTACGGGTCCATAACTAGTACCTAGATGGCAATCTCTCTATCTCTTGATCTTCAATACAATGATCATCGCATCTTTGCTTTGATCTATCCGATGTAATCCTATTGTGCGGTGTGTTTGTTGTGATCCGATGAATTGTGGGTTTATGTTTAGATTATTCATGAAAAGTATTTGAGTCACCTTTCAATATTAAGATTCTTATTTGCATGATCATTATAGCTTCGTAATGCTCTCCGATTTATTGATGTGCTTTGGCCAAATAGATTGATCTATCTTCAGTGGGAGTGGTGCGTTGTGGTAGGTTCAACCTGGCGAGTTTCTATATCCCAGTGACAAAGTAGGGGACAAGATGCGTCTTTGTGTTGTTGCTACTTAGGATAAAACGATGGGGTTCATTCATATTGCTTGAGTTTACTTTGTCTACATCATGTCATCGTTCTCCATGCATTACTCTGTTTTACTTAATACTCTAGATGCATGTTGGATAGCGGTCGATGAGTGGAGTAATAGTAACAGGTGCAGGCAGGAGTCGGCCAATTTTTTCTAGACGTGATGCCTATATATACATGATCATTGCCATGAAAATTGCATAACTATCCTCTTTTCTATCAATTGCCCAACAGTAATTTGTTACCCACCGTATGCTGCCTACATGAGAGATGCCGCTAGGGAAAACTATGGCCCTCGGGTCTTTTCACTTATATATTTACAAACGCTACTATTACCTTGCTGCCTTTATTTACTTTTTATTTTAGTTTGTAATTTAAAATTATCAGCAATTATCTACACAACTCATTTGCTTGCAAATAACGAGATCAAGGGGATTGACAACCCTCTTGCCCGCGTTGGGTGCAAGTTGTTTGTTCATTTGTGTGAAGCCGCTGAAGACGATTGAGGATTGATATTCCTATTGGTTCGATAAACCTTGTTTTCATAACTGAGGGAAATACTTACCCACTTTGTGCTGCGATAACCCGTTCCACTTCACGGAAAACCCAACGCAGATCACGAGTATCAGGAAGGATTTCTGGCGCCGTTGCCAGGGAATATCATCATCAACTATGAAGTAAATTCACACAAATTTTCATTCACTTATTTATCTTTTTATTTGCTGTTATATTTAGTTTGTCTCATAAAAATAAAAAATAAAAAAAATATTGATCTTTGTTTATTACTAGTTTACTCCTTTTCTTGCATGAAGTTGCTATCATGTCTGATTTTGATATTAGTGGTGTTTCCGCCGCTTGTGCGGAAGCCCTTGAACATCCAACTTCACCTTGTGCTAATAATGCTAAAATAAATTTTGATGAAGTTGCTAAGGAAAATCTTGATAATCTTGCGTATGATGATCCTTCTAAAAGTGAACCCACTATGCAAACAAAGAAACTCCGTATAGGTAGTGGGAATATTATTGGCAAGAGTGTGATTCAAGATTTTTTCACTTGTGCGGGATCATTACCATTGATGGGAGGTTTCATTGTTACTAGAACTGCAAGTTATGCGGATTCTATATCTATGCTTATAGCACAATTGGAAAGACAATTTGTCCATATGCATCCTTTCATACAATGGTTGTTTCTAGAATTCTCTAATATTCAGGAAGCTCCTACTAAGCGTCTAGCCACTATATTTCTTGTTCAAGAATTTGACAATATCATGCAAGAGGCTAGTGATATATTTGCTTACTATAGGGTCAATTGTGAGTGCCCACCAATAGAAGGAATTCTTTATGAGTTGGAAGGTATAAGAAAACTAAGATCCACGGACTATGCTGCTTGTGATGAAAACCATAGAAAAAAGGTTCCACCTAATGTCCTAGTTGATAAAATCTCTGAACATAATGATCAATTTGCTATACCAAAACTTGGAATGGGTATGAGCTTGAAAGAGAATTAAGAAAATACCTTCATCGAAACTTATACAATGTGGAGATAGTTATCACCTATGAGAAACCTAAAGAGGAGCCTCCCATTCCTCCTGAAGTAGATCTCTTGGATCCTTGTGTTGTGATGTTTAGTCCCTTCAATTATTTTTGCCTTCCTATTAGAAAACTTGCTGCTGAAAGAAGGGAATATGATTATAACATGGCAGATCGTTTCCGTGGCTACTACAATACTTGAAACTATGCATTATGCCTAGCTGGGGCATAAAACAATAATGCTTGTTGGGAGGCAACCCAATAGTTATCTTTAAATTTTTTCTTTAAATTTATGTTTGTTTTTGATAACATGATTATTGCCTCTGTAATGATTATGTTTTTGTGTTTAAATTAGTGTTTGTGTCAAGTAAAGCCTTTGGGATGACTCACAAGATGAGTAGAATCGATGCTGAAACAAAACAGAAATTTTTGACCCCAGTACAGGAATTTTCATTTTTTTACTGGAGCGTGATAATGATCTGAAATTTTTACACAGTATTGCTATATAAATTTTCGAGGTTGTACTATTTTTTCAGAATTTTTAGAGTTACAGAAGTATAGGTTCTCTACAGATTGCTACAGACTATTCTGTTTTAGACAGATTCTGTTTTTGCTTGCATAGTTGCTTGTTTTCATTATGCTAACCAGAGGGGGGCCACCAGCTGGCCACAAGCCAACAGGACGCCCCCCAGGCCGTGCCCTGATGGTTTGCGGGGCCCCTACTGGCCTCCCGACGTCCCTCTTCTCCTATATAGTGTGTTTTACCGTAGAAAAAATCATAAGC
This sequence comes from Elymus sibiricus, assembly GCA_039707655.1. Lineage (NCBI taxonomy): Eukaryota > Viridiplantae > Streptophyta > Magnoliopsida > Poales > Poaceae > Elymus > Elymus sibiricus. The sequence goes on from CM077665.1 coordinate 278,521,979, forward strand.
AACCTTTCTGGACGAAGCGCCGCCGCCTCGAGGCGGAAACCTGGGCAGAGGCCCTTTTGCACTCCGGCAGTCAGATTCTGCCGGGGAAATTCCCCTCCGAGAGGGGGAGATCGAAGCCATCGTCATCACCAACGCTTCCTCCTTCGTGGGAGGACCAATCCTCATCAACATATTCACCAGCACCATCTCATCTCCAACCCTAGTTCATCTCTTGTATTCAATCTTTGTCTCAAAACCTCAGATTGGTACCTGTGGGTTACTAGTTGTGTTGATTACATCTTGTAGTTGATGCTTGTTGGATTACTTGGTGGAAGATATTATGTTAAGATCCTTAATCATTATTATTACACCTCTGATCTTGAACATGTTGATGAGGTGTGAGTAGTTACTATTGTTCCCGAGGACATGGGAGAAGTCTTGTTATAAGTAACCATGTGAAGTTGGTATTCGTTTGATATTTTGATGATATGTATGTTGTTACTTCTCTTAGTGGTGTCATGTGAACGTCGACTACATGACACTTCACCATGTTATGGGCCTAAGGGAAGTCATTGTGGAGTAACAAGTAGATGATGGGTTGCTAGAGTGATAGAAGCTTAAACCCCAGTTTATGCGTTGCTTCATAAGGGGCTGATTTGGATCCACATGTTTCATGCTATGGTTAGATTTATCTTAATTCTTCTTTCATAGTTGCGGATGCTTGTGAGAGGGGGTAATCATAAGTAGGTTGTTAGTTCAAGTAAGAATAGCACCTTATCACCGGTCCACCCACATATCAAATTATCAAAGTAGCGAACGCGAATCAACTCAACATGATGAACATGACTAGACAGAAGTTCCCATGTGTCCTTGGGAGCGCTTGCTTAATATAAGAGTACTTCTAGGCCTGTCCTTTGCTATAAAAAGGATTGGGCTACCTTGCTGCACCTTTGTTACTATTGTCACTCGTTACTTGTTACGAATTATCTTGCTTCCAAACTATCTACTATTGTTACTTACAGCACTTGCATAAAATACGTTGCTAAAAACCGCTTGTCATTTCCTTCTGCTCCTCGTTGGTTTCGACACTCTTACTTATCGAGAGGACTATGATTGATCCCCTATACTTGTGGGTCTCAATGCTCAATCACTTTGGGTTTTGGTTGTTGGGGTTTTGGGTTTTTCCTCACTGATGATTTACTCTCAAAGTCCTCAGAGGATTGGTTGCTCTAAATGACACTTGTCAATCTCTCTCGGAGCAGCCAACCAGCTAGTGGTTGTGGGGGAGGCTATTTATAACCAGGGTGCAACCCGACATGATATGACATAAATGCCCCTAATGATATGATCGTTATTAGGATAAGATATTTTGGACAGCTGAGGTAAAGCATAACAACGGTCGGAAATTTGAACTCTCAAATTCCTCAGGGCTATCATATTCCTCACGATAGGCAATTCGCACTGGCGAAATCCTAACTCCTCAGCTAGATCAATTTCCTCAGAGACCAGAAGAACTTTGTCTCTATTACTGAAGAACTTGACTGGTCCGCAAGAGATTTCCAAAGGCTTCACTTGAAGGTTTTGGTAGGTGCAGGCTTTGAGATGAGCATCACTTGGAAATTTTTCCTTAGTATTACCTCGACCCCCTTTAACTGTACGGTGTTTCCTATGACTCAAAAGAAAGGAAATAAAACTACGAAAACAAAGTGTTCAAGCTTCATAGTCCTCGCATCAATATCACACAAAATACTTCATCTTAAAAGTCTTCAAGAAACCATCAAAGTCTTCAGTTAAAGACATTCATTTTTAGGGGTCAACATTCGTCGGATATATCAAACTCCTCAGCGACTTATAGAACATGTGTACACTCATAAACACATTAGTCCCTTAACATATAAGTCTTCAATACACCAGAATCACTAAGGGGCACTAGATGCACTTACACGTGGTCTTCGCCTGATAAAGTAGTCTTCGTGGCACGCTTGTGGGCTCGGCGATGACCTCCGTCCTGGCGCTCCAATCCGTCTTGATCCTCTTTCACCGAAATGGCAAGCTTTGGGAACCTGCTTTGGGGGAGGCAGACGCTGCTGCTCCCTTATAGCCAAAACGGAAACTGGCTTCGGTCACACCCCGCCGTCCTTATCCTGACAGCGGGATGTCATCCACGTGATGGGTGCGGAGCCCTGCGGCTGGTGCCATATGTCAAGCCTCGGGAGGTGGCCTCGCGTGGAGAGCCTCGCGTGGTGATCTGGTGCCTGGCAGCCTCGGCAGGGCTCGACCTAGCGGCAAGGGGCCTCGGCAGGCCTGCCCCTCGCGAGGCGGCTCCCTCCGGAGTGGCCGGAGCAGAGCCGTCTTCCGTGGGCCGGCTCAAGTGTCTCCCTCAGGGCCAGCGACAGATGGGTCGTGGTACCCTGGTTCCCACTGGGCCAGCAGTTAACATCTACGAGACGTAGTACACCGGTTTTTGCACCTAGAACTTATGGCCTTCGGCGTCGCGCTCGACCACTTACACTGTGCTGACCACCTGATTTGTTGCCATTAGTATCGGCTTTTTTAATCTTAAGAACAGTAGAACCCCTGAATCACCAATCTATAGCAACATCGGCTCCCCGAGTCCAGTTGCTGCAAGGATGGGGTTAATGGCGAGGAGTTTTATGATATCTTCCAGGGCTTCACCTTCCTCGATTGTCCATGTGAAGTTCTTTGTTTCCTTTAGAAGTTTGTATAATGGTAGGGCCTTTTCCCTTAGCCGAGATATAAAACAACTGGGAGCGGCTATGCAGGCGGCCAGTTTTTTGACATGCTGAAGTTCGGTCGGTATTGCTAATGCCGAAAGAGCTTGGATTTTTGCCAGATTGGCCTTGACTCCTCGATGTGAAACAATAAATTCGAGCAACTTTCCTGCTAGCACCCCAAATTACGCACTTCTCCGGGTTAAGCTTGATATGGTAGACCCGGAGACTAGCGAAGATATCACCGAGGTCCTTTACCAGCTTTTTGACATCCTTCGTTTTGAAAACCACGTCATCTATGTAAGCTTCAGACGTTTTGCTTATCTGATATTTCAGGCATGTTTGGATCATGCGCTGATATGTGGCGCATGCGTTTTTTTAGCCCAAATGGCATTGTGTTGAAGCAGAATGGCCCGTATGGGGTAATAAAGGCGGTTGCTAGCTTCTTCATTAGATTCCTTCATCTTTATCTGGTCGTACCCCGAGTATGCATCCAGGAAGCAAAGGAAATCGTGTCCCGCAGTTGCATCAATTATCTTGTCTATGTGCGGTAGTGGGAAAGGGTCCTTGGTGCAGGCTTGATTAACGTCTTTAAAATCGACGCATAGTCGCCAGGATTTGTCTTTCTTTGGCACCATTACCAGGTTTGCTAGCTAGTCGGGGTGTTTGATATCTCAGATAAATCCAGCTTCTAATAATTTGGCTAGTTCCTCGCCCATGGCCTGTCATTTGGGCTCGGAGAACCACCGTAGTGCTTGCTTGACTGGTTTAAACCCCTTTATGAGATTCGAGTTGTGCTCGGCTAGGTTGGTTGGGATTCCTGGCATATCTGAGGGGTGCAACGCGAAGATATCCCAATTTTCCCGAACGAAGTTTCTGAGCACCTCGTCAATTTTCGGATCGAGCTTTGCGCCGATGGACGCTGTTTTATTTGGACCAGCCGGGTGTACTTGAAACTTTACAATCTCGTTCACTGGCTTGAATGAGGTCGATTTGGAGCGTTTATCCATGATGACGTCGTCTGTGTCGACTGTGGCCCGAAGTTATGTTAATTCTTCTGCTGCCAGGGCCTCGGCCAAAGATTCGAGTGCAAGGGAGGTTGTCTTATTTTCAGCCCTAACTGCCATGTCCAGGTTGCTGACGATGGTGATTATTCCATTAGGACCTGGCATCTTCAGCTTCATGTAGCCATAGTGAGGTACGACGTGAAATTTTGCAAACGCTTCTCGACCAAGGAGGGCGTGATAGCCACTTCGAAAATGTACGACATGGAATGTCAACTCCTCGGAACGGTAGTTCTTGGGAGTGTCGAAGACCACATCGAGGGTGACTTCACCCATGCAGCGTGCTTCTTTACCAGGGATAATTCCTCAGAATGTGGTGGATCTTGTCTAATGCGAGTTGTATCCAATTCCATTTTCTCGAGCATGTCCTCGTAGATGAGGTTTAGGCTGCTACCACCGTCCATCAAAACTTTATGTAGGCAGCATCCGTCTATTATTGGGTCCAAAACCAAGGCGGCTGGGCATCGACTTAGGTCTCCTATTGGCAGATAGGCTTGTTCGAAAGTGATCGACATGTCTAGCCACGCAGCTGATGGTGCTTCAACCTTAAGTGGGCTTAATTCTCGTAGAGCCCGTTTTCGCTGATTGCCCGATCTGTATGTTTGATAGATCATCATTACTACGGCTTAGTTCGAGCTGTTTGTTGGGTGGCCGCTAGTGCAGTTATTCGTGAGGAGAGATTCATTGTGTTTGGCTACCTGCCTCATGACCCAGCAAGTGCGAAGGTTGTGACTCGGGTTGGGGTTGAGTGGTGTTGCATGTATGTGGCATGGTCTATCCAGCAGTCCGTCGAGGGTGCTTTGTGATACGTCTCCAATGTATCTATAATTTTTGCTTGTTCCATGTTGTTACATTATCATTCTTGGATGTTTTACAATCATTTTATAACAACTTTATATCATTTTTTGGGACTAACCTATTGACATAGTGCCAAAGTGCCAGTTGTTGTTTTTTGCTTGTATTTTACTTCGCAGAAAATCAATACCAAATGGAGTCCAATCGCAATGAAACTTTTTAGAGATTTTTTCTGGACCAGAACACACCCAGTGGGCCAAAGAAGTGTCGGGGGAGTGGGCCGAGGAGACCACAACCCACCAGGGCGCGCCAGGGGGGCCCCGACGCGCCCTGCTGGGTTGTGCCTTCCTCGGGGCCCCTCTCCACCGCCTCTGATGCCTATAAATTCCCAAATATTCCAAAATCCCTAGGGGAGTCGACGAAACAAAATTCCAGCCGCCGCAAGTTCCAGAACCGCGAGATCCAATCTAAACACCATAACGGAGGGGTTCATCTTCCTCATAGGTGCCTCTCCAATGATGTGTGAGTAGTCCACCATAGACCTACGGGTCCATAGGTAGTAGCTAGATGGCTTCTTCTCTCTCTCTTATGATTCTCAATACAATGCTCTCTTGGAGATCTATTTGATGTAAACTTTTGTGGTGTGTTTGTTGGGATCCGATGAATTTTGAGTTCATGATCAGTTTCTATCCATGAATATTATTTGAGTCTTCTTTGATCTCTTATATGCATGATTGCTTATAGCATCGTATTTCTTCTTCGAATCTTTGGTTTAGTTAGGCCGACTAGATCGATTTTTCTTGCCATGGGAAGAGGTGCTTTGTGATGGGTTCGATCTTGCGGTGTTCTTTCCCAGTGACAGAAGGGGCAGCAAGACACGCATGTATCGTTGCTATTAAGGATAACAAGATGGGGTCTATTCCTACATGAATAGATCTTGTCTACATCATGTCATCGTTCTTATTGCATTACTCTGTTTTTCCATGAACTTAATACACTGGATACATGCTGGATAGCGGTCAATGTGTGGAGTAATAGAGGTAGATGCAGGCAGGAGTCGGTCTACCTATCTTGGAAGTGATGCCTATATAATGATCATCGCCTTGGATATCGTCATGACTATTCGATTTTCTATCAATTCCCAACAGTAATTTGTTCACCCACCGTGCGCTATACTCATGAGAGAAGCCACTAGTGAACCCTATGGCCCCCGAGTCTACTTTTCCAACATATTGCTTTCCGATCTAGTTTTTTTTGCATCTTTGTTTTCAGATCTACAAAACCAAAAACCCAAAAACATATTGGTGCATATTTTATTTGCTCTTTTTATTTTATGTTCTTGAGAGATCTATCTCTCCAATCTATCACTACCTAATCTATCTTTTTACCGTAGAGAGATTCACAACCTCTCTTTTGCGTCGGGTTGCAAGTATTTGTTGTTTGTGTGCAGGTGCTTCTTATTGGGTGGTGGTGATCCTCCTACTGGTTCGATAACCTTGGTTTCATAACTGAGGGAAATACTTACCGTCTCAAGCCATGTCAAAGGAATTTATGGCGCCGTTGCCGGCGAGGAAGCGGTCTCTTCTACGTGCCTATCGTAGGCGCCGAGGGGACTCCATCATCATCTACCAGGTTCCTAATCACAAATCTCATCTCCTTGCAATTACATCATTTGCCATTTGCCTCTCGTTTTCCTCTCCCCCACTTCACCAATTTGCCGTTTTATTCGCCCTCTTTTTCGTTTGACTTTTTCTTGCCGGATCTCTTCCTTGCTTGCAATCTTGTTTGCGTAGTCACGATGACTCAAGAGAACACCAAGTTGCGTGATTTTTCCAATATTAATAACAATGATTTTATTAGTACGCCTATTGCTCCTCCCGCCACTAGTGTGGAGTCTTGTGATATTAATGCCGCTTTGTTGAATCTTGTCATGAAAGATCAATTTGCCGGTACTCCTAATGAGGATGCTGCGTCCCATCTAAACACGTTCGTAGAATTGTGTGATATGCAAAAGAAAAAAGATGTGGACAATGATATTGTGAAGTTGAAACTATTTCCTTTTTCCTTGCGGGATCGTGCAAAAATTTGGTTTTCCTCTTTGCCTCGCAATAGTATCGATTCTTGGAATAAGTGCAAGGATGCTTTTATCACTAAGTATTTTACGCCCGCGAAAATTATTTCCCTTAGGACGCAAATCATGAATTTTAAGCAACTTGAGCATTAACATGTTGCACAATCTTGGGAAAGAATGAAGTTGATGCTAAGAAATTGTCCTACTCATGGTTTAAATCTTTGGATGATCATACAAAAAAATTATGCGGGGTTGAATTTTGTCTCTAGAAATCTTTTAGATTCCGCCACGGGTGGTACTTTTATGGAGATTACTTTGGGTGAATCCACTAAATTGCTAGATAATATCATGGCTAATTATTCTTAATGGCACACCGAAAGAGCACCTACTAGTAAAAAAGTTAATTCGGTAGAGGAAATTAGTACTTTGAGTGATAAGGTGGATGCTTTGATGAAATTGGTTGATAGTAAACATGCTCCTATTGATCTTAATGATGTGCCTTTGTCTACTTTGATTGAGCAAAATAGTGATTCCGTAGATATGAATTTTGTCTCGCGAAACAATTTCAATAACAATGCTTATAGGAGTAATTTTAATCCTAGGCCTTTTCCTAGAAATTCCTCTAATAATTATGGTAATTCCTATGGTAATTCTTCTTACAATAATAATAGGAACACCTCTGATCTTGAGAGTAATATTAAAGAATTTATCAATGCACAAAATACTTTCAATACTACGATAGAAGAAAAGTTGAATAAGATTGATGATATGTCTAGAAGCATTGATAGAATTTCTCATGATGTTGAAAATCTCAAGTTGAAAGCTTTTGTGCCTAAGATTGATGAATCTATTAAAGCTTTGTATGTCTCCATGGATGAAAGTAAGAAAAGAACCGCTATGCTTAGAGCTAAAAGAGAAATCTTGGAAAAATCGTTTTCTAGTGATTGCCTTTTTAAGAAAGATGAAGATCTTAAAGTGATTGGTATTTCTTCTATTGATTCCTTGTTTACTAATATTAAAATTGATAATGAAGGGACTGAAGTAGAGTCAACTTTATCTAGAAGGCGTCCCAATAATTTGGAGGGTGAAAATCTTGATGAAAATTTTGCTAAAAGTGGGTTTGAAGAGGTCAAAACTTTAACTAGTGATGTGCCCACTATCTTGGATTGCAAAGAATTTAATTATGATAGTTGCTCTTTGATTGAATGTATTTCTTTGCTTCAATCCATGTTGAATTCACCCCATGCTTATGAGCAAAATAAAGCTTTTACTAAACATATTGTTGATGCCATGATAAAATCTTTTGAAGAAAAGTTGGAGTTGGAGATTTCTATTCCTAGAAAATTGCATGATGAGTGGGAACCTACCATTAAGGTCAAGATTAAAAATTATGAGTGCTTTGCTTTATCTGATTTGGGTGCTAGTGTTTCCACGATTCCGAAATCTCTATGTGATGTGCTTGGTCTTACCAATATTGAAGAATGTTCTCTTAATATGCACTTGACGGATTCTACTATTAAAAAGCCTTTGGGAAGAATTAATGATGTTATTATTTTTGCAAATAGGAACTATGTGATTTTATTGTGCTTTATATTGATTGCAATCCGTCTTGCCCCATTAAACTTGGTAGACCGTTTTTACGCACTATAGGTGTCGTGATTGATATGAAAGAAGGCAATATTCGTTTTCAATTTCCCTTGAGAAAGGGTATGGAACACTTCCCTAGAACAATAATTAAGACACCATATGAATCAATCATGAGGGCATCCTATGGATCCAAAACCAAAGATGACAATACTTGAATCTATGTGTTATGCCTAGCTAGGGGCGTAAAACGATAGCGCTTGTTGGGAGGCAACCCAACGAATAAATAAATTTTTGCTTTTTCCTTTCTGTTTTTGAGTGTTTACACAATTATGCCTCTGTTATGATTGCGTTTTTATGATTTATTTAGTGTTTGTGCCAAGTAAAGCCTTTAGGATGATTCATAGGATGAGTAGAAGCGATGCTGAATCTGAAACAGAAACTTTGCGTCCAGTATATGAATTTTCATTTTTTGCTGGAACGTGGTATTGAGCTGAAATTTTAACACAGTGTTTCTATACAAATTTCTTACATTTTACTAATTGCTCAGAATTTTTAGAGTTACAGAAGTATGGTTAGAGTACAGATTACTACAGACTGTTCTGTTTAAGACAGATTCTGTTTTCGTTGCATTGTGTGCTTGTTTTGAAGAATCTATGGGTTATATTGAAGGGTATGAGCCATGGTAAAGTTAAAATACAGTAGTTATAATGCAATAATAAAATATGAATGGGTTTTCAACAGTAGCTAAGGTAGTGATTTTCTTTATTATACTAACGGATCTCACGAATATTTTGTTGAGTTTTGTGTGATTGAAGTTTTCAGGTTTTGGGTGAGATCACGATGGATGAATGAATAAGGAGTGATAGAAGCCTAAGCTTGGGGATGCTACCGCACCCCCAAGATATATCCAAAGATTAAATATTAACTAAGCTTGGGGATGCCCCCGAGTGGCATCCCCTCTTTCTTCTAACGACCATCGGTATTTTACTTGGAGCTATATTTTTATTCGTCACATATCATGAGTTTTGCTTGGATCGTCTTGTATCTTTGCTTGCTTTGTTTGTTAGTTTTTCCTTTGAATCCTTGCTGGACACACCTATTTGAGAAAGCCAACATCATGCTATGATTTGTTAGAATTGCCCTATATGCTTCGCTTAAACTTTTTGAGCTATAGAATTGCTCTTGTGCTTCACTTATATCTTTTTGAGCACGGTGTGCTTGGAAATTTTTGTAGAAATACTCTCATGCTTCACTTAGATTAATTTGAGAGTTAGTAAATTTTGAAGAAATCCTCTCATGCTTCATTTATACCTTTTTGAGAGATGAAATCTTTGTGATCATGTGCTTCACTTAAATTTGTTTGAGCTTGCCAAAAAGCAATGGCAATATATGAAACTAGTCCCAAAGTGATAGATATCCAAGGAGGATATAATAAAAACTTTCATGAAGATCATTGGACAAATTAAACTTGATTCCTTGTAATAGTTTTGAAACATGATGATAGTAATATGTGAGTCATGTTAGTGAGTAATTATGCTTAGTAGGAATATTGGTGTTAAGGTTTGCGATTCCCTATGCATGCACAAAAGTCAATAGTTATGCAATGAAGTTACATCCTACTTGTGGTGCATTATTCGGTGTTAGTTATGTTCAATGCTCACTTATGTGAATTTTTGTTTCTTGGTTTGGTTGCTTCTCAATCTTTTTGCTAGCCTCCATTTTTACTAAGTAGAAATACTACTTGTGCATCCAAAATCCTTAAACCAAGTTTTGCCTTATGAGTCCACCATACCTACCTATATGCGGTATTTCCATGCCATTCCAAGAAAATTTGTATGTGCCATCTCTAAATTTTCAAAATAATTTTTCTCTTTTGTGTGTCCGTACCGCTCATGAAACGGTGGGGAGTGTCCAATATTTTTCCAGGCTAGATGTGTTATTCTCAAGATGAGTGTTTATTCACTTGTCATTGCACGAGAGTGTGGCGGTAATAGGGATGCCCATTCCCGAAATGAAAAAAGAAAAAAGAAAAAAATGTTTACTTTATGTTGTCAAATAATAAATTCCTTGGAAAGTGTTGGTATGGAAGGCAACCGTGGATACGGCCCACCATGGAAAGTGAAAGTTTGGTGGAAAAAGGAATAAACTTTATTTTCTGTTTGGGAACCGCCTATGATATATCTAGCATGAAAAGTATTGTGAGCTACTTTGTCGTTTTCGTTGACAGGAAAAGCATGCCACCCAAAATATTTTTCTCTCTCAATTTAAAACTTTGAGCTCTGGCACCTCTACAAATCCCTACTTCCCTCTGCGAAGGGCCTATCTATTTACTTTATGCAATTTTTATTTTTTTACTTTGAGTCTCCATCTTCTCTTATAAGCACCAACTAGGGGGCACTATGATCGTACTTGAGCATTGGGTATAGCTAATATTTGAGTGTGTTTCATGAATGGATCAATGATTGAGCATGATGAGCTAGGGATAACTTTCTTTAGTGTTGATATTTTGAAAAACATGGTTGCTTGTTGACATGCTTGAGTATTGAAGTAATTATGTTAAAACTAGACTATTGCTTTGAATCATTTACAAGTCCAAATATTCTTGCTATACAAAAGAAAAGAATATGATGAACATGTTAGACAACATTCCACATCAAAAATTCTGTTTTTATCATTTACCTACTAGAGGACGAGTAGGAATTAAGCTTGGGGATGCTGATACGTCTCCAACGTATCTATAATTTTTGCTTGTTCCATGCTGTTTTATTATCATTCTTGGATGTTTTACAATCATTTTATAACAACTTTATATCATTTTTTGGGAATAACCTATTGGCATAGTGCCAAACTGCCAGTTGCTGTTTTTGCTTTTTTTTACTTCGTAGAAAATCAATACCAAACGGAGTCCAATCGCGATGAAAATTTTTGGAGTTTTTTTCTGGACCAGAAGACACCTAGTGGGCCAAAGAAGTGCTGGGGGAGTGGGCCGAGGAGACCACAACCAACCAGGGCGTGCCAGGGGGGCCCCGACACGCCCTGATGGGTTGTACCCTCCTCGGGGCCCCTCTCCACCGTCTCTGATGCCTATAAATTCCCAAATATTCCAAAAACCATAGGGGAGTCGACGAAACACAGTTCCAGCCGCCGCAAGTTCCAGAACCACGAGATCCAATCTAATCACCATCACGGAGGGGTTCATCTTCCTCATAGGTGCCTCTCCGATGATGCGTGAGTAGTCCACCATAGACCTACGGGTCCGTAGGCAGTAGCTAGAAGGCTTCTTCTCTCTCTCTTATGATTCTCAATACAATGGTCTCTTGGAGATCTATTTGATGTAAACTTTTGCGGTGTGTTTGTTGGGATCCGATGAATTTTGAGTTCATGATCAGTTTCTATCCATGAATATTATTTGAGTCTTCTTTGATCTCTTATATGCATGATTGCTTATAGCATCGTATTTCTTCTTCGAATATTTGGTTTAGGTAGGTCGACTAGATCGATTTTTCTTGCCATGGGAAGAGGTGCTTTGTGATGGGTTCGATCTTGCGGTGTTCTTTCCCAGTGATAGAAGGGACAGCAAGACACGCATGTATCGTTGCTATTAAGGATAACAAGATGGGGTCTATTCCTACATGAATAGATCTTGTCTACATCATGTCATCGTTCTTATTGCATTACTCCGTTTTTCCATGAACTTAATACACTAGATGCATGTTGGATAGCGGTCGATGTGTGGAGTAATAGAGGTAGATGCAGGCAGGAGTCGGTCTATCTATCTTGGACGTGATGCCTATATAATGATCATCGCCTTGGATATCGTCATGACTATTCGATTTTCTATCAATTGCCCAACAGTAATTTGTTCACCCACCGTGCGGTATACTCATGAGAGAAGCCACTAGTGAACCCTACGGCCCCCAGGTCTACTTTTCCAACATATTGCTTTCCGATCTACTTTTTTTTGCATCTTTGTTTTCAGATCTACAAAACCAAAAACCCAAAAACATATTGGTGCATATTTTATTTGCTCTTTTTATTTTGTGTTCTTGAGAGATCTATCTCTCCTATCTATCACTACCTAATGTATCTATTTACCGTAGAGAGATTGACAACCTCTCTTTTGCGTCGGGTTGCAAGTATTTGTTGTTTGTGTGCAGGTGCTGCTTATTGGGTGGTGGTGATCCTCCTACTGGTTCGATAACCTTGGTTTCATAACTGAGGGAAATACTTACCGTCTCAAGCCATGTCAAAGGAATTTATGGCGCCGTTCCCGGGGAGGAAGCGGTCTCTTCTACGTGCCTATCATAGGCACCGAGGTGACTCCATCATCATCTACCAGGTTCCTAATCACAAATCTCATCTCCTTGCAATTACATCATTTGCCATTTGCCTCTCGTTTTCCTCTCCCCCACTTCACCAATTTGTCGTTTTATTCGCCCTCTTTTTCGTTTGACTTTTTCTTGCCGGATCTCTTCCTTGCTTGCAATCTTGTTTGCGTAGTCACGATGACTCAAGAGAACACCAAGTTGTGTGATTTTTCCAATACTAATAACAATGATTTTATTAGTACGCCTATTGCTCCTCCCGCCACTAGTGTGGAGTCTTGTGATATTAATGCTGCTTTGTTGAATCTTGTCATGAAAGATCAATTTGCCGGTACTCCTAATGAGGATGCCGCGTACCATCTAAACACGTTCGTAGAATTGTGTGATATGCAAAAGAAAAAAGATGTGGACAATGATATTGTGAAGTTGAAACTATTTCCTTTTTCCTTGCGGGATCGTGCAAAAATTTGGTTTTCCTCTTTGCCTCGCAATAGTATCGATTCTTGGAATAAGTGCAAGGATGCTTTTATCACTAAGTATTTTACGCCCGCGAAAATTATTTCCCTTAGGATGCAAATCATGAATTTTAATCAACTTGAGCATTAACATGTTGCACAATCTTGGGAAAGAATGAAGTTGATGCTAAGAAATTGTCCTACTCATGGTTTAAATCTTTGCATGATCATACAAAAAAATTATGCGGGGTTGAATTTTGTCTCTAGAAATCTTTTAGATTCCGCCGCGGGTGGTACTTTTATGGAGATTACTTTGGGTGAATCCACTAAATTGCTAGATAATATCATGGCTAATTATTCTTAATGGCACACCGAAAGAGCACCTACTAGTAAAAAAGTTAATTCGGTAGAGGAAATTAGTACTTTGAGTGATAAGGTGGATGCTTTGATGAAATTGGTTGATAGTAAACATGCTCCTATTGATCTTAATGATGTGCCTTTGTCTACTTTGATTGAGCAAAATAGTGATTCCGTAGATATGAATTTTGTCTCGCGAAACAATTTCAATAACAATGCTTATAGGAGTAATTTTAATCCTAGGCCTTTTCCTAGAAATTCCTCTACTAATTATGGTAATTCCTATGGTAATTCTTCTTACAATAATAATAGGAACACCTCTGATCTTGAGAGTAATATTAAAGAATTTATCAATGCGCAAAAGACTTTCAATACTACGATAGAAGAAAAGTTGAATAAGATTGATGATATGTCTAGAAGCATTGATAGAATTTCTCATGATGTTGAAAATCTCAAGTTGAAAGCTTTTGTGCCTAAGATTGATGAATCTATTAAAGCTTTATATGTCTCCATGGATGAAAGTAAGAAAAGAACCGCTATGCTTAGAGCTAAAAGAGAAATCTTGGAAAAATCGTTTTCTAGTGATTGCCTTTTTAAGAAAGATGAAGATCTTAAAGTGATTGGTATTTCTTCTATTGATTCCTTGTTTACTAATATTAAAATTGATAATGAAGGGACTTAAGTAGAGTCAACTTTAGCTAGAAGGCGTCCCAATAATTTGGAGGGTGAAAATCTTGATGAAAATTTTGCTAAAAGTGGGTTTGAAGAGGTCAAAACTTTAACTAGTGATGTGCCCACTATCTTGGATTGCAAAGAATTTAATTATGATAGTTGCTCTTTGATTGAATGTATTTCTTTGCTGCAATCCATGTTGAATTCACCCCATGCTTATGAGCAAAATAAAGCTTTTACTAAACATATTGTTGATGCCATGATAAAATCATTTGAAGAAAAGTTGGAGTTGGAGATTTCTATTCCTAGAAAATTGCATGATGAGTGGGAACCTACCATTAAGGTCAAGATTAAAAATTATGAGTGCTTTGCTTTATCTGATTTGGGTGCTAGTGTTTCCACGATTCCGAAATCTCTATGTGATGTGCTTGGTCTTACCAATATTGAAAATGTTCTCTTAATATGCACTTGGCGGATTCTACTATTAAAAAGCCTTTGGGAAGAATTAATGATGTTATTATTCTTGCAAATAGGAACTATGTGATTTTATTGTGCTTTATATTGATTGCAATCCGTCTTGCCCCATTATACTTGGTAGACCGTTTTTACGCACTATAGGTGCCGTGATTGATATGAAAGAAGGCAATATTCGTTTTCAATTTCCCTTGAGAAAGGGTATGGAACACTTCCCTAGAACAATAATTAAGCCACCATATGAATCAATCATGAGGGCATCCTATGGATCCAAAACCAAAGATGACAATACTTGAATCTATGTGTTATGCCTAGCTAGGGGCGTAAAACGATAGCGCTTGTTGGGAGGCAACCCAACGAATAAATAAATTTTTGCTTTTTCCTTTCTGTTTTTGAGTGTTTACACAATTATGCCTCTGTTATGATTGTGTTTTTATGATTTATTTAGTGTTTGTTCCAAGTAAAGCCTTTAGGATGATTCATAGGATGAGTAGAAGCGATGCTGAATCTGAAACAGAAACTTTGCGTCCAGTATATGAATTTTCATTTTTTGCTGGAACGTGGTATTGAGCTGAAATTTTAACACAGTGTTTCTATACAAATTGCTTACATTTTACTAATTGCTCAGAATTTTTAGAGTTACATAAGTATGGTTAGAGTACAGATTACTACAGACTGTTCTGTTTAAGACAGATTCTGTTTTCGTTGCATTGTCTGCTTGTTTTGAAGAATCTATGGGTTATATTGAAGGGTATGAGCCATGGTAAAGTTAAAATACAGTAGTTATAATGCAATAATAAAATATGAATGGGTTTGCAACAGTAGCTAAGGTAGTGATTTTCTTTATTATACTAACGGATCTCACGAATATTTTGTTGAGTTTTGTGTGATTGAAGTTTTCAGGTTTTGGGTGAGATCACGATGGATGAATGAATAAGGAGTGATAGAAGCCTAAGCTTGGGGATGCTACCTCACCCCCAAGATATATCCAAAGATTAAATATTAACTAAGCTTGGGGATGCCCCCGAGTGGCATCCCCTCTTTCTTCTAACGACCATCGGTATTTTACTTGGAGCTATATTTTTATTCGTCGCATATCATGAGTTTTGCTTGGATCGTCTTGTATCTTTGCTTGCTTTGTTTGTTAGTTTTTCCTTTGTATCCTTGCTGGACACACCTATTTGAGAAAGCCAACATCATGCTATGATTTGTTAGAATTGCTCTATATGCTTCGCTTAAACTTTTTGAGCTATAGAATTGCTCTTGTGCTTCACTTATATCTTTTTGAGCACGGTGTGCTTGGAAATTTTTGTAGAAATACTCTCATGCTTCACTTAGATTAATTTGAGAGTTAGTAAATTTTGAAGAAATCCTCTCATGCTTCATTTATACCTTTTTGAGAGATGAAATCTTTGTGATCATGTGCTTCACTTAAATTTGTTTGAGCTTGCCAAAAAGCAATGGCAATATATGAAACTAGTCCCAAAGTGATAGATATCCAAGGAGGATATAATAAAAACTTTCATGAAGATCATTGGACAAATTAAACTTGATTCCGTGTAATAGTTTTGAAACATGATGATAGTAATATGTGAGTCATGTTAGTGAGTAATTATGCTTAGTAGGAATATTGGTGTTAAGGTTTGCGATTCCCTATGCATGCACAAAAGTCAATAGTTATGCAATGAAGTTACATCCTACTTGTGGTGCATTATTCGGTGTTAGTTATGTTCAATGCTCACTTATGTGAATTTTTGTTTCTTGGTTTGGTTGCTTCTCAATCTTTTTGCTAGCCTCCATTTTTACTAAGTAGAAATACTACTTGTGCATCCAAAATCCTTAAACCAAGTTTTGCCTTATGAGTCCACCATACCTACCTATATGCGGTATTTCCATGCCGTTCCAAGAAAATTTGTATGTGCCATCTCTAAATTTTCAAAATAATTTTTCTCTTTTGTGTGTCCGTACCGCTCATGAAACGGTGGGGAGTGTCCAATATTTTTCCAGGCTAGATGTGTTATTCTCAAGATGAGTGTTTATTCACTTGTCATTGCACGAGAGTGTGGCGGTAATAGGGATGCCCATTCCCGAAATGAAAAAAGAAAAAAGAAAAAAATGTTTACTTTATGTTGTCAAATAATAAATTCCTTGGAAAGTGTTGGTATGGAAGGCAACCGTGGATACGGCCCACCATGGAAAGTGAAAGTTTGGTGGAAAAAGGAATAAACTTTATTTTCTGTTTGGGAACCGCCTATGATATATCTAGCATGAAAAGTATTGTGAGCTACTTTGTCGTTTTCGTTGACAGGAAAAGCATGCCACCCAAAATATTTTTCTCTCTCAATTTAGAACTTTGAGCTCTGGCACCTCTACAAATCCCTACTTCCCTCTGCGAAGGGCCTATCTATTTACTTTATGCAATTTTTATTTTTTACTTTGAGTCTCCATCTTCTCTTATAAGCACCAACTAGGGGGCACTATGATCGTACTTGAGCATTGGGTATAGCTAATATTTGAGTGTGTTTCATGAATGGATCAATGATTGAGCATGATGAGCTAGGGATAACTTTCTTTAGTGTTGATATTTTGAAAAACATGGTTGCTTGTTGACATGCTTGAGTATTGAAGTAATTATGTTAAAACTAGACTATTGCTTTGAATCATTTACAAGTCCAAATATTCTTGCTATACAAAAGAAAAGAATATGATGAACATGTTAGACAACATTCCACATCAAAAATTCTGTTTTTATCATTTACCTACTAGAGGACGAGTAGGAATTAAGCTTGGGGATGCTGATACGTCTCCAACGTATCTATAATTTTTGCTTGTTCCATGCTGTTTTATTATCATTCTTGGATGTTTTACAATCATTTTATAACAACTTTATATCATTTTTTGGGAATAACCTATTGGCATAGTGCCAAACTGCCAGTTGCTGTTTTTGCTTTTTTTTACTTCGTAGAAAATCAATACCAAACGGAGTCCAATCGCGATGAAAATTTTTGGAGTTTTTTTCTGGACCAGAAGACACCTAGTGGGCCAAAGAAGTGCTGGGGGAGTGGGCCGAGGAGACCACAACCCACCAGGGCGTGCCAGGGGGGCCCCGACACGCCCTGATGGGTTGTGTCCTCCTCGGGGCCCCTCTCCACCGCCTCTGATGCCTATAAATTCCCAAATATTCCAAAAACCATAGGGGAGTCGACGAAACACAGTTCCAGCCGCCGCAAGTTCCAGAACCACGAGATCCAATCTAATCACCATCACGGAGGGGTTCATCTTCCTCATAGGTGCCTCTCCGATGATGCGTGAGTAGTCCACCATAGACCTACGGGTCCGTAGGCAGTAGCTAGAAGGCTTCTTCTCTCTCTCTTATGATTCTCAATACAATGGTCTCTTGGAGATCTATTTGATGTAAACTTTTGCGGTGTGTTTGTTGGGATCCGATGAATTTTGAGTTCATGATCAGTTTCTATCCATGAATATTATTTGAGTCTTCTTTGATCTCTTATATGCATGATTGCTTATAGCATCGTATTTCTTCTTCGAATATTTGGTTTAGTTAGGCCGACTAGATCGATTTTTCTTGCCATGGGAAGAGGTGCTTTGTGATGGGTTCGATCTTGCGGTGTTCTTTCCCAGTGACAGAAGGGACAGCAAGACACGCATGTATCGTTGCTATTAAGGATAACAAGATGGGGTCTATTCCTACATGAATAGATCTTGTCTACATCATGTCATCGTTCTTATTGCATTACTCCGTTTTTCCATGAACTTAATACACTAGATGCATGTTGGATAGCGGTCGATGTGTGGAGTAATAGAGGTAGATGCAGGCAGGAGTCGGTCTATCTATCTTGGACGTGATGCCTATATAATGATCATCGCCTTGGATATCGTCATGACTATTCGATTTTCTATCAATTGCCCAACAGTAATTTGTTCACCCACCGTGCGGTATACTCATGAGAGAAGCCACTAGTGAACCCTACGGCCCCCAGGTCTACTTTTCCAACATATTGCTTTCCGATCTACTTTTTTTTGCATCTTTGTTTTCAGATCTACAAAACCAAAAACCCAAAAACATATTGGTGCATATTTTATTTGCTCTTTTTATTTTGTGTTCTTGAGAGATCTATCTCTCCTATCTATCACTACCTAATCTATCTTTTTACCGTAGAGAGATTGACAACCTCTCTTTTGCGTCGGGTTGCAAGTATTTGTTGTTTGTGTGCAGGTGCTGCTTATTGGGTGGTGGTGATCCTCCTACTGGTTCGATAACCTTGGTTTCATAACTGAGGGAAATACTTACCGTCTCAAGCCATGTCAAAGGAATTTATGGCGCCGTTGCCGGGGAGGAAGCGGTCTCTTCTACGTGCCTATCATAGGCGCCGAGGGGACTCCATCATCATCTACCAGGTTCCTAATCACAAATCTCATCTCCTTGCAATTAAATCATTTGCCATTTGCCTCTCGTTTTCCTCTCCCCCACTTCACCAATTTGTCGTTTTATTCGCCCTCTTTTTCGTTTGACTTTTTCTTGCCGGATCTCTTCCTTGCTTGCAATCTTGTTTGCGTAGTCACGATGACTCAAGAGAACACCAAGTTGTGTGATTTTTCCAATACTAATAACAATGATTTTATTAGTACGCCTATTGCTCCTCCCGCCACTAGTGTGGAGTCTTGTGATATTAATGCCGCTTTGTTGAATCTTGTCATGAAAGATCAATTTGCCGGTACTCCTAATGAGGATGCCGCGTACCATCTAAACACGTTCGTAGAATTGTGTGATATGCAAAAGAAAAAATATGTGGACAATGATATTGTGAAGTTGAAACTATTTCCTTTTTCCTTGCGGGATCGTGCAAAAATTTGGTTTTCCTCTTTGCCTCGCAATAGTATCGATTCTTGGAGTAAGTGCAAGGATGCTTTTATCACTAAGTATTTTACGCCCGCGAAAATTATTTCCCTTAGGATGCAAATCACGAATTTTAAGCAACTTGAGCATTAACATGTTGCACAATCTTGGGAAAGAATGAAGTTGATGCTAACAAATTGTCCTACTCATGGTTTAAATCTTTGCATGATCATACAAAAAAATTATGCGGGGTTGAATTTTGTCTCTAGAAATCTTTTAGATTCCGCCGCGGGTGGTACTTTTATGGAGATTACTTTGGGTGAATCCACTAAATTGCTAGATAATATCATGGCTAATTATTCTTAATGGCACACCGAAAGAGCACCTACTAGTAAAAAAGTTAATTCGGTAGAGGAAATTAGTACTTTGAGTGATAAGGTGGATGCTTTGATGAAATTGGTTGATAGTAAACATGCTCCTATTGATCTTAATGATGTGCCTTTGTCTACTTTGATTGAGCAAAATAGTGATTCCGTAGATATGAATTTTGTCTCGCGAAACAATTTCAATAACAATGCTTATAGGAGTAATTTTAATCCTAGGCCTTTTCCTAGAAATTCCTCTAATAATTATGGTAATTCCTATGGTAATTCTTCTTACAATAATAATAGGAACACCTCTGATCTTGAGAGTAATATTAAAGAATTTATCAATGCGCAAAAGACTTTCAATACTACGATAGAAGAAAAGTTGAATAAGATAGATGATGTGTCTAGAAGCATTGATAGAATTTCTCATGATGTTGAAAATCTCAAGTTGAAAGCTTTTGTGCCTAAGATTGATGAATCTATTAAAGCTTTATATGTCTCCATGGATGAAAGTAAGAAAAGAACCGCTATGCTTAGAGCTAAAAGAGAAATCTTGGAAAAATCGTTTTCTAGTGATTGCCTTTTTAAGAAAGATGAAGATCTTAAAGTGATTGGTATTTCTTCTATTGATTCCTTGTTTACTAATATTAAAATTGATAATGAAGGGACTGAAGTAGAGTCAACTTTAGCTAGAAGGCGTCCCAATAATTTGGAGGGTGAAAATCTTGATGAAAATTTTGCTAAAAGTGGGTTTGAAGAGGTCAAAAATTTAACTAGTGATGTGCCCACTATCTTGGATTGCAAAGAATTTAATTATGATAGTTGCTCTTTGATTGAATGTATTTCTTTGCTGCAATCCATGTTGAATTCACCCCATGCTTATGAGCAAAATAAAGCTTTTACTAAACATATTGTTGATGCCATGATAAAATCATTTGAAGAAAAGTTGGAGTTGGAGATTTCTATTCCTAGAAAATTGCATGATGAGTGGGAACCTACCATTAAGGTCAAGATTAAAAATTATGAGTGCTTTGCTTTATCTGATTTGGGTGCTAGTGTTTCCACGATTCCGAAATCTCTATGTGATGTGCTTGGTCTTACCAATATTGAAGAATGTTCTCTTAATATGCACTTGGCGGATTCTACTATTAAAAAGCCTTTGGGAAGAATTAATGATGTTATTATTCTTGCAAATAGGAACTATGTGATTTTATTGTGCTTTATATTGATTGCAATCCGTCTTGCCCCATTATACTTGGTAGACCGTTTTTACGCACTATAGGTGCCGTGATTGATATGAAAGAAGGCAATATTCGTTTTCAATTTCCCTTGAGAAAGGGTATGGAACACTTCCCTAGAACAATAATTAAGCCACCATATGAATCAATCATGAGGGCATCCTATGGATCCAAAACCAAAGATGACAATACTTGAATCTATGTGTTATGCCTAGCTAGGGGCGTAAAACGATAGCGCTTGTTGGGAGGCAACCCAACGAATAAATAAATTTTTGCTTTTTCCTTTCTGTTTTTGAGTGTTTACACAATTATGCCTCTGTTATGATTGTGTTTTTATGATTTATTTAGTGTTTGTGCCAAGTAAAGCCTTTAGGATGATTCATAGGATGAGTAGAAGCGATGCTGAATCTGAAACAGAAACTTTGCGTCCAGTATATGAATTTTCATTTTTTGCTGGAACGTGGTATTGAGCTGAAATTTTAACACAGTGTTTCTATACAAATTTATTACATTTTACTAATTGCTCAGAATTTTTAGAGTTACATAAGTATGGTTAGAGTACAGATTACTACAGACTGTTCTGTTTAAGACAGATTCTGTTTTCGTTGCATTGTGTGCTTGTTTTGAAGAATCTATGGGTTATATTGAAGGGTATGAGCCATGGTAAAGTTAAAATACAGTAGTTATAATGCAATAATAAAATATGAATGGGTTTGCAACAGTAGCTAAGGTAGTGATTTTCTTTATTATACTAACGGGTCTCACGAATATTTTGTTGAGTTTTGTGTGATTGAAGTTTTCAGGTTTTGGGTGAGATCACGATGGATGAAGGAATAAGGAGTGATAGAAGCCTAAGCTTGGGGATGCTACCGCACCCCCAAGATATATCCAAAGATTAAATATTAACTAAGCTTGGGGATGCCCCCGAGTGGCATCCCCTCTTTCTTCTAACGACCATCGGTATTTTACTTGGAGCTATATTTTTATTCGTCACATATCATGAGTTTTGCTTGGATCGTCTTGTATCTTTGCTTGCTTTGTTTGTTAGTTTTTCCTTTGTATCCTTGCTGGACACACCTATTTGAGAAAGCCAACATCATGCTATGATTTGTTAGAATTGCTCTATATGCTTCGCTTAAACTTTTTGAGCTATAGAATTGCTCTTGTGCTTCACTTATATCTTTTTGAGCACGGTGTGCTTGGAAATTTTTGTAGAAATACTCTCATGCTTCACTTAGATTAATTTGAGAGTTAGTAAATTTTGAAGAAATCCTCTCATGCTTCATTTATACCTTTTTGAGAGATGAAATCTTTATGATCATGTGCTTCTCTTAAATTTGTTTGAGCTTGCCAAAAAGCAATGGCAATATATGAAACTAGTCCCAAAGTGATAGATATCCAAGGAGGATATAATAAAAACTTTCATGAAGATCATTGGACAAATTAAACTTGATTCCTTGTAATAGTTTTGAAACATGATGATAGTAATATGTGAGTCATGTTAGTGAGTAATTATGCTTAGTAGGAATATTGGTGTTAAGGTTTGCGATTCCCTATGCATTCACAAAAGTCAATAGTTATGCAATGAAGTTACATCCTACTTGTGGTGCATTATTCGGTGTTAGTTATGTTCAATGCTCACTTATGTGAATTTTTGTTTCTTGGTTTGGTTGCTTCTCAATCTTTTTGCTAGCCTCCATTTTTACTAAGTAGAAATACTACTTGTGCATCCAAAATCCTTAAACCAAGTTTTGCCTTATGAGTCCACCATACCTACCTATATGCGGTATTTCCATGCCATTCCAAGAAAATTTGTATGTGCCATCTCTAAATTTTCAAAATAATTTTTCTCTTTTGTGTGTCCGTACCGCTCATGAAACGGTGGGGAGTGTCCAATATTTTTCCAGGCTAGATGTGTTATTCTCAAGATGAGTGTTTATTCACTTGTCATTGCACGAGAGTGTGGCGGTAATAGGGATGCCCATTCCCGAAATGAAAAAAGAAAAAAGAAAAAAATGTTTACTTTATGTTGTCAAATAATAAATTCCTTGGAAAGTGTTGGTATGGAAGGCAACCGTGGATACGGCCCACCATGGAAAGTGAAAGTTTGGTGGAAAAAGGAATAAACTTTATTTTCTGTTTGGGAACCGCCTATGATATATCTAGCATGAAAAGTATTGTGAGCTACTTTGTCGTTTTCGTTGACAGGAAAAGCATGCCACCCAAAATATTTTTCTCTCTCAATTTAGAACTTTGAGCTCTGGCACCTCTACAAATCCCTACTTCCCTCTGCGAAGGGCCTATCTATTTACTTTATGCAATTTTTATTTTTTACTTTGAGTCTCCATCTTCTCTTATAAGCACCAACTAGGGGGCACTATGATCGTACTTGAGCATTGGGTATAGCTAATATTTGAGTGTGTTTCATGAATGGATCAATGATTGAGCATGATGAGCTAGGGATAACTTTCTTTAGTGTTGATATTTTGAAAAACATGGTTGCTTGTTGACATGCTTGAGTATTGAAGTAATTATGTTAAAACTAGACTATTGCTTTGAATCATTTACAAGTCCAAATATTCTTGCTATACAAAAGAAAAGAATATGATGAACATGTTAGACAACATTCCACATCAAAAATTCTGTTTTTATCATTTACCTACTAGAGGACGAGTAGGAATTAAGCTTGGGGATGCTGATACGTCTCCAACGTATCTATAATTTTTGCTTGTTCCATGCTGTTTTATTATCATTCTTGGATGTTTTACAATCATTTTATAACAACTTTATATCATTTTTTGGGAATAACCTATTGGCATAGTGCCAAAGTGCCAGTTGCTGTTTTTGCTTTTTTTTACTTCGTAGAAAATCAATACCAAATGGAGTCCAATCGCGATGAAACTTTTTGGAGTTTTTTTCTGGACCAGAAGACACCTAGTGGGCCAAAGAAGTGCTGGGGGAGTGGGCCGAGGAGACCACAACCCACCAGGGCGTGCCAGGGGGGCCCCGACACGCCCTGATGGGTTGTGCCCTCCTCGGGGCCCCTCTCCACCGCCTCTGATGCCTATAAATTCCCAAATATTCCAAAAACCATAGGGGATTCGACGAAACACAATTCCAGCCGCCGCAAGTTCCAGAACCACGAGATCGAATCTAAACACCATCACGGAGGGGTTCATCTTCCTCATAGGTGCCTCTCCGATGATGCGTGAGTAGTCCACCATAGACCTACGGGTCCGTAGGCAGTAGCTAGAAGGTTTCTTCTCTCTCTCTTATGATTCTCAATATAATGGTCTCTTGGAGATCTATTTGATGTAAACTTTTGCGGTGTGTTTGTTGGGATCCGATGAATTTTGAGTTCATGATCAGTTTCTATCCATGAATATTATTTGAGTCTTCTTTGATCTCTTATATGCATGATTGCTTATAGCATCGTATTTCTTCTTCGAATATTTGGTTTAGTTAGGCCGACTAGATCGATTTTTCTTGCCATGGGAAGAGGTGCTTTGTGATGGGTTCGATCTTGCGGTGTTCTTTCCCAGTGACAGAAGGGACAACAAGACACGCATGTATCGTTGCTATTAAGGATAACAAGATGGGGTCTATTCCTACATGAATAGATCTTGTCTACATCATGTCATCGTTCTTATTGCATTACTCCGTTTTTCCATGAACTTAATACACTAGATGCATGTTGGATAGCGGTCGATGTGTGGAGTAATAGAGGTAGATGCAGGCAGGAGTCGGTCTATCTATCTTGGACGTGATGCCTATATAATGATCATCGCCTTGGATATCGTCATGACTATTCGATTTTCTATCAATTGCCCAACAGTAATTTGTTCACCCACCGTGCGGTATACTCATGAGAGAAGCCACTAGTGAACCCTACGACCCCCAGGTCTACTTTTCCAACATATTGCTTTCCGATCTACTTTTTTTTGCATCTTTGTTTTCAGATCTACAAAACCAAAAACCCAAAAACATATTGGTGCATATTTTATTTGCTCTTTTTATTTTATGTTCTTGAGAGATCTATCTCTCCTATCTATCACTACCTAATCTATCTTTTTACCGTAGAGAGATTGACAACCTCTCTTTCGCGTTGGGTTGCAAGTATTTGTTGTTTGTGTGCAAGTGCTGCTTATTGGGTGGCGGTGATCCTCCTATTGGTTGCATCATCCCTTCCTCTTTGGGGAAATACCGACGCAGTCTCAAGCCACGTCACTCTACGTCCTATTTTCTTCTCTTTAGGCAGTGGTGCAATTAATGCAGGGCGCCTCGAGTAGTCTGTTGTTGGGCTGAATCGTGGGATACGATGTTGTGTCGCTCTGATAGCTAAGCGTCCTCCATGACGCGGAATTTTGTTACTAAGGCAGAGAGTTCGACGAATGTCTGGACTCGGCACTGGGCGAGGGCGTTCAGCACCCCTACGTCGCCATAGTTGTGGAAAAAGGCGGTGAGCAGTTCGGAGTCCTGACAACTGGTTATTTTTTTTGACAGATAGAAATCTAGACCAGAATTGCTGGACAGTCTCCCCGACTTGTTGTTTTATGTAGATCAGATCCCATACATCGGTAGGTCTCAAAATGTCTAGGCAGTATCCGATATGGGGGTGGGTGGGATCAAATTTTCCAACCCGGTCAAAGGGGACTCTATCGTGACCCGGTGTTTATTGTAGAAAGGTTGTGCGGGTTTTGGCTCAAAGTCCAAGGCATCCTTGCTCCTTATCCGATAAATCTGTTGTTCGTTCCTTAATGGGGAGTTCGAATCTGAGATTTCTTCGGAGGGGGAACCATTGGCTGAAAAGTTTGAAGGAGAGAGATGCCCCAGGCGAGTTTCCCGATCACATCTTACAACCATTGCGGGGGAGAGCATCTCAAGGTTGTTGGGACGATGAAGGCCTCAAAGGGGTCTGAATCATCGATCAGGGAAGCCATCAATCCTGATGATCACACAACAAGCTCTCAATGAAAGCACCAATGTCGGTGTTAAAACCAGCAGATCTCGGGTAGGGGGCTCGAGCTGTGAGATCGGATAGATGGTAATAGGAGACGAAGAACATGAGGCTTTTACCCAGGTTCGGGCCCTCTTAATGGAGGTAAAACCCTACATCCTGCTCTTGTTGTATTGGTATTGTGGAGATTACAAAGTTGATCTACCTCAAGATCGTGGATTTGTGGTCTAAACCCTAGGGGGATGATGTTGTGTATGAATATCTTCTACGGACTAAACCCCACGGTTTATATAGGTACCGAGGGTATTTAGGGTTCCATGAATGTCGGTTATCACCTATGCACTATACGCCGAACGAAATCCTTCTCCCTTAGAGCGCACGCCAAGTCTTCGGCAGAATCCTTGATGCACACGCCTCGCGCCACAACCTCCGAAGTCCTTCCTCCAGGGTGGGCCTCCAGCCCGGCCCACTAACTAGCCCACTTCGGCTCGGCCCCCCTAGTTCAGGAATCCCTCAATGAGGGAGAGACATACACTAACATACTTTCTGTACTTGGATCATATGCATTGGTACTCTAGCAAGCATCCACAACTACTAAAGATCATTAAGGTAAAACCCAACCATAGCATTAAGTAACAAGTCCTCGTTACTCCCATACGCAACAACCCACTTAGTCGGGTGTAAGCTTCTATCACTCTATCCACCCACTATGAGTGAATCATGAACGTATTGTAAAAACCTACAACGGTAATCCCACACACTTGCGCGACACGGAGGGCACCATAGGACAACACTATATTAACATACAACTCATATAAATCACACCATACCACAATTAACCCGTGGGGCAAAAATAATGTACTCAAACATCATAGGATAGCCACACATATTTTGGGTAATAATATATAGCATTAAGCACCATGTTCAAGTAGAGATTATAGCAGGGGGGGAGGTTACACCATTGCATAGAGGGGGAGAGACTTGGTGATGACGACGGCGAAGTTGTTGGTGTAGATCGTCGTCACGATGGTTCCCCCGGGGGCACTCCGACGCCACCGGGAGAGAGGGGGAGAGAGCCCCCTCCTTATTCTTCTTCCTTGGCTTTTCCCCTAGATGGGAGGAGAGTTTACCTTCTGGTTCATGGCCTCCATGGCTCCCAGAGGGCAGGAGCCCCTCCGAGATTGGATCTCTCTCTCTGCTTCTCTTTTGTTTCTCTTCTGTTTATCATTCCTGTTTTCTGGCATTTCACCGTTTCTTATATTCCCGGAGATCCGTAACTCTGATTGGGATGAAATTTTGAGGGGGTTTTTATCCGGAAATTATCTTTTTTGCAGCGAAAGAAGGGCTGCAACCGCCTTACGAGGGAGTCACAAGGCAACCTGGCGCGGCCACCCCCTGGTCGCGGCATGTTGCCTTGTGGCCACCTCGGGAACCGTCTTGCATTGATTCTTCTTACCAAAAATCACATATATTCCAAAATAATTCTCCCTAAAAATTTCTCGCGTTTGGACTTTGTTTAGTATGGATTTTTTGCAAAAAAAATAACATGCAAAAAAACAGGAACTGACACTGGGCACTAGATCAATATGTTAGTCCCAAAAATAATCTAAAATGTTGCCAAAAGTATATGAAATTTGTAGAATATTGGCATGGAACAATAAAAAATTATAGATACGACGGAGACGTATCAGCATCCCCAAGCTTAATTCATGGTCGTCCTTGAGAATGATAAAAAGATATTTTTTTATGTGGAATGCTACCTGACATAATCTTGAACAAATGTCTAATCATGGCATGAATATTAAGATACGAGTGATTGAAGGCAATAATCTATCATTTGACATAAAGATGTCCATACTTAGGTTTACTGACAAACAATCATGTCTTTGAAAATAAATGATGCTAAAGAACATTGTCCCTGGACATTTAATCATGTAAGCATGGCATGACTCCGCCTTCCTTACACAAGTACAAATCATGATCACCCCGGTGTCAAGTAAGGCATTTGGGTCATGCTTTTTCACGCGCTTCAGTATTTTCAACTACACTCAATACATGAGCATGATCCATGGAGATAAGAGTATAGGTGGAAAATAACATGGTGGTAGAGATCAATAGGAAGTCAAAAAGGAAGAAAGTCTCGCATCAACTAGGCGGACCAACAGGCTATGGAGATGCCCATAAATCAATATCGATGCGTGGAGTAGGGATTGCCATGCAACGGATGCACTAGATCTATAAGTGTATGAAAGCTCAAATGAAACTAAGTGGGTGTGCATCCAACTTGCTTGCTCATGAAGACCTCGGACATCTGAGGAAGCCCATCGTCAAAATATACAAGCCAAGTTCTATAATGAAAAATTCCCACTAGTATATGAAAGTGACAAATCAATTGAATCTCTATATGAAGAACATGGTGCCACTTTGAGTTACAAGTGTGGTAAATGGATAGTAGCATTGCCCCTTCTCTCTTTTTCTCTCATTTTTTAGGTGGGCACTTTTTGCCTCCCCCTTTTTTTTCCTTTTTTTATCATGGGCTCATTTGGCCTCCCCCATTTTTTATTTTTCGTCCGGAGTACCATCCCGACTTGTGGGGGGATCATAGTCTCCATCGTCCTTTCCTCACTGGGACAATGCTCTAATAATGACGATCATCACACTTTTATTTACTTACAACTCGAAAAATACAAATATGGCTCTATATGAATGCCTCTGGCAGTGTACCAGGATGTGGAATGATTTAGCGTAGTAAAGATATCAAAAAACGGACAAGCCATGGAAATATCATGTTAGCTATCTTATGATCATGCAAAGCAATATGACAATGAATTCTCAAGTCATGTATATGATGATGGAGGTTGCATGGCAATATATCTCGGTATGGCTATGAAAATGCCATGATAGGTAAGTAAGGTGGCTGTTTTGTGGAAGATGTAAGGAGGTTTATGGGTGATATAGCGTATCATATCATGGGGTTTGGATGCACTAGCAAAGTTTGCGCCAACTCTCCTGGTGAGAAAAGGGCAATGCACGGTACCGAAGAGGCTAGCAAATTGCGGAAAGGTGGGAGTGCGTATAATCCATGGACTCACATTAGTCATAAAGAACTCATATATTTATTGTGAAAGTTTTATTAGCTCTCTCGAAGCAAATTACTACTAGTGCACTCCTAGGGAGGAGGTTGGGAGGATTTAACCATAGTACGCCCCCGACTCAAACAACAGAAGGACTTCAACGAGGAATAAAAGTGCTCCACCATCCCGGTCATGCCATAACCAACACTTTAATGAACAAGAGATCACAAATCTTAACATCTATATTCCTACTAAACTATGATCATCCACTAGTTCACCTACATATTACTAGCTTAATGTCGCAAAACTATTGCAAGGAATCAAACATATCATATTCAGTTATTAAGATTGTTGGTTTGCCCGTCTATATTATGAAGATTGTTGGTTTGCATACTATTCTTTGTTATTATCTCTTGTGCAAATCGGGTATTGTCATCAATACACCAAAAAGGGGGGGGATTGAAAGAGCATACCCCTCTCTAATGGTTTTGGTGATTGATGACAATGCTATTTGCGGACTAACCGTATGCATTGAGCATTTTAGATATTCTTTTATATGGCACAAGACGGTTTTATTCCCCTCGGTGATAGAAAGAGCGAAGACAGTTTTCCGATGTTTCTTTTCAGTTGATTGAGTTGTAGGAAATCAGTACTATTAAGAGGGAGTATGCTTTGGAATGGTATGGGTGGAATCAACACATACACAACCTCATATGCACCCACATACCCTTCCCGCAACATGCAGAATCCAATTTTTTTTATTGGGCACTTTTACAACACCCAAGCGGTAGTACCACTCGGTACCACGGTAGTACCGCTTAGGCAGTACTTCCGTTGTGGACTACCACAACAAGTATACCGCTTGGGGAAAACCTTGTGTGCAAATTTCTGTTGCCTAATTTCTTTTAGCGGTAGTAGTCCGGTAGTACTTCTTGGGCAGTACTTCCGTGTGATAGTACAACTACTAGTATCACTTGAGAATCGGAGGTGTGCAAGTTTCTGTTGCCCAATTTGCTTTTACGGTACTTGGACGGTACTTAGACGATAGTACCGCTCCCAGTGGTACTTCCGTTCTAGTACCGCTCCACTACCGTTGGTCCCTCTGTTTCCTGTGACTTTTAGCGGTAGTACCGCTAAGTGTGGATGGTGGTACTACTCCGGTGGCACTACCAGTCCAATGCTAGTGCACTCACAGCCAACAGCTGGAACTACCGCACTAAGTGATAGTACCGCTCCCCTGAGCGTTAGTACCACTTATGGGCGGGCAATAAGCAAAAAACGGTTGGATTTGCCCCCCCCCACCACACACACACTTGTAAAGGGGGTCTTCTTCCCCAAGAAGACCTACCTCTTATCCCCAAGCCCCACTATTGTCCCCAAAGCTCATTTTCGCCCGATCTCTCTCCCTTGCCATCAAAACTATGGTTTGGAGGAGAGGGCCTCCATCCACACTTCCACCAAGAGAAATTCGATTCCCCCCCACTAATCCCTTGCGGATCTTGTTACTCTTGGGTGTTTGGGCACCCTAGGCGGAAGAGGTCACCTCGGAGCCACATTCCATTGTGGTGAAGCTTCGTGGTGGTGTTGGGAGCCTCTAATTAAGTTGTGAAGAGAGCGCCAACCTTGTTTGTAAATGTCCGGTCACCGCCTTCAAGGGCACCACTAATGGAATCACGACATCTTGCATTGTGAAAGGGCGTGAGGAGAATACGGTGACCCTGGTGGCTTCTTGGGGGAGCATTGTGCCTCCACACCGCTCCAACGGAGATGTACCCCCCCCTAAAGGGAGGGAACTTCGGTAACACATCCTTGTCTCCATCGACTCCACTTGTGGTTACTTCTAACCTTTACTTTGTGCAGGCTTATATTGTGTTTGTATCTTGTGATTGATTGTGTTTTTATTATTTAGGTCATCATATAGGTTGTCCACCTAGTTGCATATCTAGACAACCTATTTTGTTGTTAACCCTAAATTGTTAGAAGAAGCTAAAAATTGTTAGTTGCCTATTCACCCCCCTAGTCAACCATATTGATCCTTTCAACAACTTTCTCTTACACATGAGGGTCCTGGACCATTTAGGCCAAATTGTCCCTGGTTTTTTGTGTATCCGCTCATGCCTGTTCTTTTCCGACATCTTTGTAATCCATACCTTCTTCTTTCAACTTTCCATGTCCCACTTCTTCATCTAACCATTCGTCGACAACATTCTCATTATCCTCACCATGACCTCCCCCGTGTATAACCTCCATGAAGCCCCATTGCTGCAAGCGCACCCAGAAAGAGCTAGATTTCCATTCTTTCGTCTTAAACCTTTTGTAGTGATGACATGAAAACATATCTTTGTGTCACTCATTCACTCTGTGTCTTGTTCTGCGAAATCTGAGAACCAATTCATAGATACAATGATATTATATGACGCACGGTCGCCATCATGCATCCAACTTCGATCCATCATTCGATCAATCCCTAAGATATAGGAAAAATAATTAGTACCAAGCCATAGAAAATGTTGACATGGCATTTGATGAAACATAACTAAATTGAGTAAGCCGAACATTATCAAAACGTTGCAACGTTTCTACAAAACGTTGCAACGTTTCTACAAATCGTTGCAACGTTTCTACAAAACGTTGACTTATAATTAACCTTGAAAAGTTAAACATCATCGACCAACAAACGTTGCATAATCAAAATTTTACTTATATATGGATGGCTTGATGTTTACATAATGGTTCTACATACTCACTTTAACCTTTTTAGCTTCATGCATATATGATCAAATGTAAAATGGATCTTTTGGTTTGCATGATGGCGAGAGAGAGAGAGAGACCTCTCCCATCATATATGACTTGTCCTATCACACGAAAATGGCTCGTGGGCCCAATGTGCATGCATGGTGATATAACTGCTACGTGACACAAAGGCGCGAACATTGCTATAGCCCTAAGAAAGCCAGACACACACATAGTCCTTTTCACCACGATTTCGTGATTAAATAAAGCAGGGTTTATATGCATGTATGCATGGAAGAACTGTATGAGTCGTCTACGTACTTATCTCTGCTTTTGTAGTTCACTGTTGCCCATATCCTGCTCCTGCCGCCCTTTTAGATTGCATGCATAGCCTATATGGCACTGTGCCTTGTACCTATTTCAAGATCAGAGAAAATACAGCACCAGGAAAGCTATACAGGAGCGTACCACATGATGGCAAACTGTAGAAATATTATAGGATTCGTTCATTTCAATAGAACACGATAAAACACAAGTAAAAAAAATGATTTGTGACACTGACCCCATTTTTCTTTTGTTGCTTTTGAATCTTTTGTATATTTTTAACCAAGTCAAAATTAAATTTTGTTTGCATATTTGTGTTTCTTGCTGAAACTTGATACGAACGAACGATGCACTAAATAACTTAAAGATAAACAGGAGGCCCTGGCAGGTGGATCCTAAATAACTTAATTGATGCTACCACAGCAGAAGTTGCTGCGACGCAGAAGGATCTGATGTTACTCGAAGAGATAGGATGTACTGGAGTGCTAATTAATGGAGTCTTCGGAGATTATCCAAGCTTGTAATGGCATCATTGAACTATGGAGTCCATACAGGATAAAACTTGCAGGTTGTTTTCAAAGGACAAGTAGAATATGTACAGTGAGCTTCGGACAATGTCATAGAGATATTAATAGGGTAGCACATAATTTGGCTAGGCGAGTTTATGTTTGAAGCGGTAGTCAACTGGCATGGTGACCTGCCTAGTTTTATTCTTCCCGACATTATCTTTTATATAACAGTGATATGACATTAATAAAGTGCGCCCTAGGTCATCTCCTTTAGGGTATCTCCAACGACAACCCGTAAATTTTCTTCCGTATCCGTCCGTCGATAGAAGACCAATCCGTGGACACGGATGCGGAAGGACGACATCCAATGCTAGCCTCATACATTTCAAACTCTTTTCCAACAAACCGGGTGAAATTCATGCAAACACGGCCGGATTTCATGCAAAGATGACAGATTTCATACAAACACGGTGGATTTCATTACATTTCGAACATCTAGAACAAAAAAAAGACCTGCTCCTAAACCTATCCTATGGCGGCGGTGCCCGGCGTCCAAGCCCGTGTCGTCCTCCATCCACCGTCTCCATGAGCACCGACGATAAGACCGATGAACTGAAGGTGCGGTATCCGGCGCGGAAGAGTAGAGCACGGGAGACGAAATGGCCCACATGGGACAGAAGGCACCGCCGCCTCCCGTGGCCTACTCATCCTCGGAGGAGTTCGCGACATGTCCGTCGCCGGTGGACGTGAGGTCCACGATGGAAATGGTGGCGTCGGCGCTGTCTTCATCCCACCGGGTCGGCTGATGGTTCTTCGGCGGCGCGTAGGAGGCGCAGCTGGCGTTGTTTTCCTCCGCGGCCGCTTTGTTGCGAGCGGATGCTTGAGCGTGGACGGCATCGTAGATGGCATGCTGCTCAACGATGAAGTTGAGGTTCGCCACGGCCATGGCTGCCACGGCCTCCTCTCTCGCGCGCTCGCCTTTGATCTGGCCCTCCGCCAGCCGGTGTTGCTATAGGAGGAATGGGTTGTACCGTTGTTCCTCCTGTGCCTGCTGGAACGCCGACAGAGGCGTCGGCCTAGGCTGCACCTCCGCCGTGGTGGCGTTGAAGGGCGCATGCCCTTCTCCATGGTCTGGCGTGCACGGGAGGCGCGGGAACCGGGGTGGAGTCGTCGAAGCCCGTCTCCATCGTGGTGTCGTCCTCTTCATTGGAGACCTCGGTCGAGCTTGTCGGCAAGCCGGCCTCGATCCGCCTGGCACGGCGGCTCTGCCAGGCAGCGGCAAGGGCGGCCACCGCGTGCTTCATCTCCTGCGACAGACTGACCCAAAGTGCTTACCCGCCGGCGGTCATGGCGGATGTGGAGGAAAGGAGGAGGATGTGGAGCGGATTGTTGTGCTGTGTAGATAGCAGGGTGTGGCCGCCCTTAAATAGCGGATTCCGGTAAGGTCGGGCGTCAATGCGTGACACTAGAGTGGGTTTCTCGGCCGGCGAGCATGCTTAATGGCGGCATACGGACGGATGGGGCATTGAACGGGCGTGGTAGATATCCGTCCCGTCCAGTCACGCGTCTTCGACATTGAACAGGCGCGTACACCGGAGACCCGCGACGCCCTCGGCCGGCAAGCCGCTTCAATGTCGACGCCATTGAAAGGTCGCGTCCGCTCTTCAACGGGGAGCGGCCACTCTACATCGACATGAACGCGGGCAGCTGACGCCGTCGGGAAGCGCGCACGGTAGGGGGAAGGGTTTTCGGTGGACCAGGGCGGTCATAATTGGACGAAGTAGCGGTCCAGACACCCGCAAAGCTCCGGCCCCCATATTTGTCTCCGGTTTACAGGAGAAAACGTATCCGGACTGCTCCGTAAACCGATACAGAACCGCGTTGAATGACTTCCACAGTCCGGACAACGCGATCCGGACGGATACGGGAGGTTTGCGGGTCGGCGGTGAAGATGCCCTTAAATAACATTTCTTCAAACCAAACACCAAACAATGTATTATTCTCACAGTCCTGCTTTTTATTTATCAACTCCGACGCAACCTTTTTTTGCAGGGAAACACAGCTTGTTCTAGAGATTAGTACAATTTTGAAGAGTTTGACAAACTGGTCCGGCCTCTGGGTACATATGAATGCCGAATGCCATTTGTTTGCTTTCTGTCCTTGTGATACACATAAATTACACCTATGGAGTAGTAACTTTCTAGCGTTAAAGAGGAAAAGGTAGAAGAAATATTCTGAACCCTCCAATGCCCATACAGATAGGAGTATGCACTAGATCAAGGCCGCAAAGCTTCTTTCAGACCTGAAGCTGTGCTAACCCCTCTCCTGCCCGAAAGGGACGGGAGCATGTTGCATGGAAGAGAGAGAGAGAGAGATTTAAATCTTGGTTGCGGAAGCAAGCATGCAAAAGTGGTTGCATGGGTTGTAGCTGCTGGTCATTTGTCATCATGACCTTAATCAAAGTTGGGTGACTAGCATGGCATGGATCCCTAGCTTACTTCCAGCGCATTATTCTACTACCAATCTTGGATCCTCTGTGCAACACCGACCCCTCACAGTCGGCTCAAGCTGGTATTGTCAGCACCTAATTGCAATCAAAATTAAGCTGTAAGAGCATCTACCGCCGGACCTAGCAAATCTGACCCCTTAAACGCCCGCGGACGCGCCTGGTCAGTGACCGGGCGTGTCCGTTTTGAGCCCTATAATTTGGTCCACGCAGCCACATTTCTCAATTTTCTTCTCATATGTCCAGTCACTTGCACGTGATTGGTGGAGAAGAAGAGAGAGAAAGAAAATAATTAATAAGAAAAGAGAAAAGGTGGTCCGGAGTGGGGTCGCGTCCTACGTGGTGGACTGACCGGGCGTGTCCGGGCGCGTCCGCGAGCCCTCGTATCGTCCCCATATTTGAGATGGATATGAGGGGTGCCGGTCAGTCCGGGCGTTTGAGACGGATATGAGGGGTCCGGTTGGGTCGCATTTTTTGTGACCGGTCAGTAACCGGGAGGACGTTCCGGACGTTTGAGGAGCATATAGGGGTCCGGCTGTAAATGCTCTAAGGCCATGCACCGTTTGACCATGTTCCCGTATACGTACGAGAAGAAAAGAAGAGAATACGAGAGGCGGCCGGTGGATCGATCAATGGAACGAACGTATGGTTGGCATAAGAGCAACTCCAATAGGCGGACCACACTTGGTTCGTCCGTTTTGTGTTTGAGTCAACCGTGCGTCCAACGTACGGACTTAAATCATATCCCCAGAAAGCAACATGAATTCATAAAAAAGGCCACACTCGGCCATGTCATCGGCTAGAGTTCATGTTGGTACCATGCAAGCCTTCAAAAAGATCACCACACAGTTCGTCCTGGCGCATTTGCCAGCGGCCGATACACATGCCAACACACAAAAAGGGGCGGGGGTTCAACCATGCCGTGTCGATCTTGGTCATGCCGGCATACTTGCCGGCATAAAAAAAGATGACGCTCTCAGCCATAGATCACTCGTCATCGAACTTGAGCATGTCGGCCTGCATCTTCTCGAACCAAGGCCTCTTTCTCAGAGACACCGTGCTCAAGTCCACCTTCATGATCTTCATCCCCTTTGCCTTGCAAGCGAACGTCACTTCTTTTGCTTTGGCCTTGGCATTGTTGGCCTCGATCTCGACCATCTTCCTTTGCTTCTCTGCCTCCAACTCAAGCATCTTTCTTTGTATCTCCACGAAGGCCTTCATTTGTTCTTCTTTGTCTTGTCGGCGCTTCTCCTCCCTTGTGTCCTTCATGGTCATCATGTCTTCCAAAGTTGCATGCAAGGCAATCGACACAGCATCACGCTTGTCCTCTTTCTTAGAGTTTGTCTTTCCCCTCGGCTGCGGCTTCTCTCCCTCACTATGCTCCTCGATGACCTCCTTCCCTCCATGCGCCTTGAGGGCGGCATATTGCGCCTTGAACTTCTCGTCCTCATTGATGATCATCCAAGCATGGGTGAGATTGAACGGCTTGTTCTCATGTTGGGCCTTAAATGTTTCCAAAGCTTGGAATGCCTCAAATGAAAGGCAAGCAAGCATATGGGCAAAATGGACAAGCAATCGTATGGGCAAAATGGACAAGCAAGCATATGGGCAAATGGACATGAAGATGGCCGCATTTTTACCATGTCTTTGATGCTGAGGCCTCTCACTGGACGTCCCTCAATGCTCTCAAGAGTGGCACAAAACTTGTTGCACTCATGTTGTATCACCCTCCAATGCTTCGAGAGGGACACCCACCCACGCTTGGTCTCCATCTTGTACGACGTGAACTCCCGCGGGCGTTTCCTTTGGCCTTTGGTCGATGATCCACCGGCCACAGGTGTGGCGTTGAGGTCGATGCGAATGGACGCGAGCGTGACCGACGCAACCACGCTCACCTCCGGCGAGCAGTCCCCGAAGAAACGGGAGGCTTGCGGGTAGGGATGATGGAAGCCAGGCATCGGCGTCGCGGTGGACCTGCGCGGCGACTCAGGCAATGGCACACGAGGAAAGGCCGACGAGCCCGTGCTGGCCGCGGCCACGGTGGCGGCGACGAGCCCGTGCTGGCCTGGGTAGAGTATAGCCTCCCTTGTCGCCGCAGCGAGTAAGGCATTGTTTTCCTCTTTGTTGCACGGTGGCGGCCAGGGCAGCGGCGAACGCGGCCTCGATCTTGTTGGACTTCACGTGCCTCCGACCCTTCCTATTCAACGGCTTTTTCTCTGACGGCGCCACCATCTTGCGGACGGCTCAGGGCCTGCCTTTGGCGGATGCGAGGCCAGAGGAGGCGAGGCTAGTGGCGATGTCGAGGGTCGGCGCGTCATCCATGGCGAGCAGGGGCGGGAGCACGAGCGGGAATGTTTTGGGAAAGTGGACGAAAGGGGGGGGGTGGATGTGGCGCCGACAGGCGGGCCAGGGAGAGGAGTAGGCGGGAGTGGCGCGAGTCCGCTTCATGTCCGCGCCGACACAAACGAGGCCCAAATTTGGGCTTGAAATGGGTCGCGTGGTGGACACAAAGCGTATGTGTGGCCGTTTTGGTCGGCGCATTGGGCCGACTTTTGTGTCCCTTCCGACCCAAACGGACACGCGTGGATGAAATGTGTCGACGTGTTGGAGTTGCTCTAATTGATAGACACGAACACCATCCCGTCTTGTGTGCGATGACTGAAGAGAGTCGGTTGACCTCGCGTCCCTATCGCCCGGCAACATTGGTCGTTGGGACTGCACGTCCTTCAACATCGTCGACGATGAGTCCTTTTTGGTAATCTACCTACACTTCTTACATCCGCGCGGCAATCAGAGGTGTGTGGTTTCGGCCGGAGGTAAATCGTCTTGTTTGCAATGGAGGGTGGAGGTCGTTGCCACCGCGGCAATAGTATACGAGAGCGACGTGAGAGCGTACTTGGAGCATTTCTAATAGAAGATGCAAAATCGAAGATGTAAATGTGAGTGTTATATAATTTACATCATCAAAAATGATTTTTTTACATTTTCAAAAAATTCCCAACTCCAACAGAAAATGCATATTTGGTGATGTAAACGTCTTATTCCTACAGATGATATATTTGAAGATGTAAAACTAGTTCGACTACTACATCATTTCAGACATAGCAAATTTAATTACTACATCATTTCAAACATAATTAAACATAGTTCTAATGAAAACATAATTAAACATAGTTCTAACTAAAACATAGTTCAAACTACTACATCAATCAAACTACTACTACTCCAACCACTATTACAAGTTCAAACAACTACTTAAACTACATTGAAGATGAAACTATTCCTCATCGGAGCACTTGAACTGCTCCCAGAACTCCTCCTTGCTCGGATCGTTGCACCCCTCGTCGTCCTCCTCCGAGTCACCTCGGTCCTTCGAGTCAGACTCGATGGGTATCATCATCGAGGGGCCGGCCTCGCCCTCTGTATTCACCCTCTTCTTCTTCTTCTTCTTCTCGGCCTCGCGCTTCCAGTAGAACTCGCGCTCGGCCTGGAGATACTCCTGATGCTACCGTGCGAACCTCATCATTGGCTCGTCATCGCTACCGTTGGGAGAAACGCGAATGACCGGCTTCTTCTTCTTCTTGGTCATCTCCTTCATACGAAAATTCTCTGGTGCAAGGAACTCTGCATCTGCTCAGGTCTCAATCTCCGGGAAGTTGAGCTCCGTCCTCGGCCTCCTGTCACGCCACGATGTCACGTTGTACGCATGCGTGGCCTCGTCGACGGTGGAGTACGTGTCGAGCCAAAAGCGGCGGCGGTCGTCGGAGAACTCGACGCCGAAGTTGCCGGACAGCTTCGCCCACACTCTGAAGAACCCTGTCTTGCCCTTCGAGAACTTCGGCGTCATGGTCGCGGATGGGCGGCGGCTGCACGGCGTTTGAATCGGGCGACAGCGGTCGTCAGAAGCGCGGCGGGCTGTGGTTGGGCGACAGCAGGGCAACTACGGTAGCGGGCGGCAGGGCCGGCGGCGGCTGGGCGACGGAGGCGCTCGAATCGGACGGGTGACGGGAGCGAGAATAAAAATCGGTCGATCGGCTGATTTGGAGGCCGGCGGCAGCGAAGATGCGGCGGAACCGAAGGTGGGGCGGCCGGATCCGGCGGCGGGGGGGGGGGGGGGGGGTGCGGCGTGGATGCGGTGGGCAGGGATGAAATGAAGTGGCGG
Organism: Elymus sibiricus; assembly: GCA_039707655.1. Lineage (NCBI taxonomy): Eukaryota > Viridiplantae > Streptophyta > Magnoliopsida > Poales > Poaceae > Elymus > Elymus sibiricus. The sequence continues at coordinate 278,561,219 of CM077665.1, forward strand.
TTGACCGTTCGCGCGCGACTGCACTTTCACATCACTTGGGAGGTGGATATGCAAATTTGCATCTTCAAGAGTTGTATTTTACATCACTTGGAGGAGGTGGTGTAATATTTTTTTGCATCTACATCATGTATTGAAGCTGCGTCATTAGGCTTCTGTGATGTAAAATTTAGTTATTTTTGCATCAACATCATCTATCGGAGATGCTCCTATAATTTTAGCTCGACCACACTTGGTCTGTGCTACCTGTTGGTACAACAATTAATTATCTGATTAATTCACGGTTGATTCAATTAAGGGGGGTATACTGAAGTAGACCCTAGCTATTACTACATCACAAGGTAGACCACAAGAAATGACACTAGTGAGCATCTGGTGGAGAATCTTAAGAAGTTTTTAGCTAGGATGAGCTCCTAACCTTGACAAACACTCATCATTCCTCCCTACGCAATCATGTGCCAAAGAATACCCTGTCTTAGGATGTTCCCACCGCATGCAGATCTGCAAACTAAAAATAGTACACAAAACGGAGAAGGTCTTGGCGATTTCAATGTTCAAACTACAAAGATATTCAAAAAGTAAAATTATTCGCTAGGCCAAACATGCCCAACCTTTCTTTTCGATAAAGTTGCAAGAAATTAATGTAATCAACAAAATAGCTTGAAGTATTCTAGACAAAATAATAGCTTGAAACCTTTTAACCGAAAAGATGCTCCATGCCAAGAGATACCATACATGCACTTATATTCCAGGGGATGTTTCATCAGGAAAAGATTGCAGCCTTTGTTGCCCTATGCTTGCTCGCTCTCTCTCTCTCTCTCTCTCTCTCTCTCTCTCTCTCTCTCTCTCTTTTTCTCTTTTTTGTCTGCAGCTGTTGACTACCCAAAATTCAAAAGAAAACAATCTACTCTATCTTAGCTATGGCCCTGTTTGGATACTCTAACTAGTTAGAGGTTAGAGTTAGTTTCTAACCCAATCTAACTAAAATAAGCACCTCTCCTATGAGCTAGTTGGGTTAGAGCAAACTAACCCAATCTAACTCCTCCTGTTTGGCTGGGTTAGAGTTAGTTGAGCCCCAATCTAACTCAAACTAACTCTAACCCATGATGACATGCATCTATCCGTCACAGTGACATAAATACCCCTGTATGCATTTACAAATATACCCTTGTACTCTCTCTCTCTCTCTTTTATAAGACCTTCAACTTTCCAAATGATTTTATATTTTTATGCGTTGTCTATAATACTGTATACATCACAGCGCCAGGTTTGCTGGTGCAGGTTTGGACATGCAACCTTCTTTTATTTGCTGCAGTTAAGGTATGTGACCATGTACTGCCCTTGAAATGTAGCATATTGTAGTACGTACATCGCAAGGCTTTATACTGCTGTTTGTTTTTAACTCCAGTAATAAAGGACAGCCGTATGTAAGTCTGCATGTATAAGTACGTACAATAATTGTACAGGGCAAGCATGTATATGAAAGTCAAGGCCTATATAGCTACTCAGAACCCCCCTGTAGAATTATTTATGGAGATTTTGCATTTTTATGCTAAATTAATAATCACTGTCAGAACTAATTCACATTTAATCATTAAGTTGTACATAACCTTTTTATGCAAGTGAAACTAAGCCAGCATCTCAAGGAACAATTCCAATTGTCCCACCATATATATAGTATGTACATGTAATAAGGCCTACATAAGGTCAACCGCACGCACTTGTGTATATTTACCGAAGGGCACGTACAGTAAAATACCAATGGATAGCTAGGTACAAGATCTCACGTTGTAACTACAGAAGAGATACATTAAATGAAAGAAAAACTGGTGTATGTATATACGTACAGAGTGAACCGTTGTATTTAAAGTTGTATATAGTGCTTTAATTATAGCATGTACACGAGAAATGCAAGGCGATATACAGGTACATATAGATATACACAAGGAACTTAACTGTGTAACGTATATATATGTAAGGTAGCACAGATAGACTTATCGCTCACTGTTAAAAGAAGACATTCTAGAGGGATTGCGATTAAAATGTTGGTTATAAGAGCATTTCTAATAGGATTGAGCTAATTTAACAACTCATTTGTCTACGGACACGTCCGAATAGCGTCTGTGTGTGTCCGCTTTGAACACTCGTTTAATGTGTCAGACTATCCAGACACGGCCGAACATCCTCATTTTCTCGCCACATTGGGCTGGGTTTGAGGTTCATATGGAGGCGATTTTGTGCTATCTGCCCGGACAAAGTGGTTTCAGTTGAAAATGCATTGCACGCGGTTCCCAAACAAATTATAAAACAACTTGGTTGGGTAGGGGTATTGCACATTCATTCAATGAAATCGTGTGCTATGGATATTTTCCACACATACATGCACCGTTTATTGGGGAGAGATATCACATTAGGTCGTTATGTAAACCTTCTATGCTAAATTGACCTAGGATTATTGAATTTGGAGATGAAGTACCGTTGAGTTGGAACTTAATCCGCTGAAAAATAGTAACTGTGAGAGACAGGAATACTATGTGGACTAAAATGGTTGTAAACAATATTATGAAAAATTGCTTAGGGTGGAGTTTTATGTGCAACCATGCACATATGCGAGATTTTTTTTCAAAACTACGACCGAATTTGTACCAAATTCGGAAACTGTATGCCCGAGTTCAAAAAAACCAGAAATGGTACCCCGTCGGCCACTGGCAGGCCGAAGAGAGGCCCGTCGGCCACTGGCAGGCCGAAGAGGGACCTGTCGGCCCCTGGCTGGCCGAAGAGAGGCCCGTCGGCCACTGGCACGCCGAAGAGGGGCCTGTCGGCCTCTGGCTGGCCGAAGAGCCCTGGTCGGCCTCCAGGCGGCCGAAGAGCCCCTCGATAAGGCCAACCACTCCTTTCTTCCTCCTCTGCTCGCTAGCTCCACCTCCCACTCCCGTTGCTCTCTGGTGCTTCCACCCCCGCGCCGATCTCTTCGCTCGTCCACCCATTTTCCTATCCAACCCGCGTAAACAATAGATCATAGCATTCTCCGCCGGCCTACGGTATTTTTTTTGCTTCCAACACAATGAAATGTCAACTTTCAAGTCGGTTGTGGATTTAGTTCTTATTGGTCACCGTTTCTTTGCAGGTAATGGCTTGCCCCTTTTGTCGAGCTCCAGGTGGCCCTTGTTCTGCCTTTGATTCTGGTGCGTCTGTATTCACTGTGGTGCTGGATCGTCGATGTTCAAGGCGTGCTGTAAGATTCTATATCTTGTTTATCTGATTGTGGCATATGGTTGATGTTGTTTTGGTTGTAATGTATTCTAATGCCTTTGTTTATATGATTATGATGTTTGCTTTCATTATTGTTGTAGTATGTTCCGTGCAGTGTTAGATCACATCTTGCTCGGTACATTGAGGAGTGCAGAGCTTTAGCTATTCGGAGGGGTGACACAGATATTGATCTTGCTCTTCACAACAGTGAGGGTAACTTATACCATGTTCTGTTTAGACATGGTCGGGTGAGCAGTAAATTCCATGGTCCTTCCTGGGAGCAACATGTGAATGATTATGGTCTCCGTCATCGTGACATGATGACTGTTAGGCTTGAGCACTATGGAACTATGATTGGTGTTGATTTTCATCGGGATGGTGTTATGTTGTTCCCTTTACCTTGCGTTGGTAAGTTTTTTTTTGAGTGATTTTAAGTTGTGTTTCCGCTTATACATTTTGCTGTTCTGCTCAATTTGTGAAATTATTTTTTTTGTAGCTCTTGAGGATCTGAGTGAAACTCAGAGGGAACTTGTTGACAGTTGTTTTTATAGTCGTGGTGTCTTCAGTCTGAATTATCACCAAATGTATGTCATGTCGCGACAGCTCTTTGATGACAACTACATATTGTGTACTCCTTTTGTTCATAGGATTGATTCCATGAATGTTAATGGTCAACATATGGTGAGCTTTGTTTTTGGCTACTGTTTATTTATTTGTTCTTTGCTATAGTATACTGTTTTAAATTTGTAAGCTGAACATCATATAACTTGATGTTTTTTGTCAGGTTATTCCGAGCATGGTTGTGAGGAGTTTGAAGGATTTTTTGTCAATTCCTAGGACCGGTTCTTTAACTCTTGAAATTACTTTGGATTCTGAAGATGATGATATATCTAATAACATTCCTTGTTCCTACTTTATTGGCTTGGGTGGTAGAATGGTGTTCAAGAAGGAAGGCTTCGGTAATTTTCTTCGGGCATCATCTATTGAAGTCAACAATTTGGTGCTCATAACCTTCAAAGAGCGTGATCAGGAGCTAGTTGTTGTTTTCAGCCATCTGCCACAGTGATCGTACTATCTCGCCTACTATCCCCCCATTTTCTTTTCCCACCCTACTATCCCGCCATTTTCTTTCCCGCCATACTCTCCCGCCACTTTCTTTCCCGCCATTCTCTCCCGCCATTTTCTTTCCCGCCTTTCTCTCCCGCCATTTTATTTCCTGCCTTTCTCTCCCGCCAACTTCTCTTGTGAACCTATATAACCACATCCGCAGTAAGGTGGGTGAGCAGGCCCTTCTTTCCCCCCTTTCTCTCACGCCTTTCGCTCCCGCCATCCTTTCGTGGAGATGTCTCATCCTCATTATCCTTTTGATCGTAGTTTTCACTCTGGTATGTCCGATCGTCTTCTCCGTCTAGCCGCCAATTTCAAGATGGATGATAGAGTAGTTCCATGGGAGGAACTCATCAGTAGTGACACCATAATGAATGAGTTGGCTCACTCATTAGCTAGGAGTGGGTGGCCTCTCAGGACATTTGAGGAGATACGGAAAGAACTCAGGTTGCATGGTAGATGGCAGAAGCAACTGCATAAGAGTGAATCTTACCTCAGGCTTGCTGTAAATAATTCAGATTTATGGTCAGCAGACAGTGAGGACGAAGATGACCTCTTCATGCCGAGCACCAAGGTCAAGACTACCGCATCGTCGAAGGGCAAGAGCTCTACATCGACGAAGGGCAAGAGATCTGCATCGACGGAGGACGAAGAGGACATCTTCATGCCGAGCAGCAAGGTCAAGACTACCGCATCGTCGAAGGGCAAGAGTTCTACATCGACGAAGGGCAAGAGCTCTGCATCGACGGAGGATGATGATGCGTTCATGTAGTACTGTTTTATGTAGTACTGTTTAATTTCAGTTGTAGTGTTTAATTCAGTTGTACTGTTTAATTTAGTTGTAATGTTTAATTCAGTTGTAATGTTTAATTCGGTGGTAATGTTTAATTTCAGTTGGATGCATTTATTTTGCAGTACAAGTGTTATCTCTCTAAACCAATTGACCACTGAAATAGAACATGAATATGTCTCATACATAAGTAGATAGTAATTTGTCCCATACATAAAATAGACATATGTCTCATACATAATTAGATAGTCATGTCTCATAAATAGATAACCATATCACTGCTGCGGACGGCGACGAATCTTGGGCTTCCTCGGACGAGGACCGGAAGGCGATAAGCGCTCACGCGGTGGACGTGTCTCACGATGACCACGACCATAGACCACCTCGTCTGTCTGTGTCTGTGTCTCCTGCGTCCATGGTGGTGGTGGAGTGGCAAGAACTGTCTCCGAGAAATCATAGGTGTTTGCAGCTCGGTTATCGTCGTCGCCGTCGCCGTCTAAGAACGAACCAGGACCAGTAAACATCGGTGACTGGACTGAAGTCATGAACGGTTGCGACTGGCTGCCGACTGCGGTAAAGTAAAACATGTAAAATAGATTTACGAGCCTACAATGTTTAAAAGAATGTACAAAGTAGTGTTACCTAGGTCCATCTGATTAAGCCAGGAAGAGCCCCCGGGTTGTGAAGGAGGTGGCTGCTGGTAGAAATAGCTCTCTGGTTGTGAAGGAGGTGTCTGCTGCCAGGAGGAGCTCCCTAGTTGTGTAGGAGGTGTCTGCTGCCAGGAAGAGCTCCCTGGTTGTGAAGGAGGTGTCTGCTGCCAGGAAGAGCTCCCTGGTTGTGAAGGTCGAGGTTCCGAACGCTGCACAGAGGGTCGAGGTTCCGAACGGTGCACAGAGGTTCGAGGTTCTGAACGCTGCAGAGAAGGGCGTGGCGGACGATGTGCTGGACGAGGAATAGCAACATCCGAAGGTCGTCTACATGTAACAGCTGCGTAAATCCCGCGTACCTTCTCATGAAGACCCCTCAACCATGAGACGTGCTCTCGCGGTGGGATATTATCTCCCCTCTCAAAGCGTTGCATTAAAGAGGAAACCTCCTCTAGCACCTCGCATGTCAAGTCACCCTGTACACGGAGAGTTAACCAATTGTATATGTTCAGGTTAAGGAAAAACTTAACATGTGAGAACCATAGCACATACCGCGTGGTGTCTGGTTCCCACAACTGAGGCAGTTGGGAACAAATCGCTGGTGAGAGGGGCTTCGATATGATCAGGAGCTGATGATGGAACCAAGTAGATCCTCGTGCTATGCCGGTAACGCTGCAGATACAACCCGAACTTGTCCCAGTCAAAGGCCCGAACTTCATCCCAGATATTTGTCGGCGCAGTAGTCCATTCGTCGACGTAAGGGCTAATGTCGCGAAGCCAAGAAGCCTGGGACTTGTTTCCTCCTACTAGACTGTACCTGAGATTGAAATGCATGTTACATGATTAGTTATATTCTGAATGCAGACATGAGAACTAAAGTAGTATTACTTACTTGTGCACGTGATCTGGTAAGTGTGGAATAACAGGATTGTCAGGCTCTTGGCATAGACCGAACTGTCTCATCACCCTATGAAGAGCCATCTCCTCAACCGTCACGTCGAACACCAACTTGGCCTTGGTCATCCAATAATGCCGATCTCTAGTGCACAATCCAGAAATCCCAACTGCACATCTGGAGGAAATAGCACGATCGGAGTATGGCTCCCAGATAACTTGATCCTCGTGCAAACTATCAAACTGCGCCGTGAAGGAGGGGTAGCAGCCCCTCACCTGGCTATGCGCAAACTGTCTCTGTATTCGACAACAAACATTAGTAATACTATTGAATAGCGAGAAATAAACATTAGTAATTCATATTGTTACTAATTATGAAAATACCTCTCTCCGTGCCCAAACAGATCCCATAGTAGGCAAGTCGCCGATAGAAGGCACGTAAGTCCCAGCCATGTCCTCATAACCAAAAGGTTTTTCAACGCTGACATAGGGTCGACCAATAGGGAATCTCTCATATGACCAGAGCTGCAACAATAGTGGACATCCAACAAGACCTGATTTTCTAGACTTCAACTGGCAAGCTTTGCACATGCCTCTGTACGTAGCCGCTAACACAGCAGAACCAAAACTCCTCTGCACAATGTTCCCCGGGCAACGTGCGTCAGCTATCTCTCGAGCAATACCGATGAGTCATGCATCGACAGTGGTCACGTGGTTCTCCGTGAACATCGTCTTGCCGAACAACCACATAATATATGCCTCTAGGGATCGGTCAATCTGTGCCTCTGACAACTGAACATTGGGATATCCTAAGGAGACAATCTGAAACTGGCTCAACCACCTAAAAAGAGGCCCGTGACGATTGTTGTCTAGAACCATAGTAGTTGGCACCGCAGCCAGAAAACGGGCATGCATAGATGCTAGCCAACCAATTTCTGCCTCTAAAGGACCTATGGCAGCACCGGCCAGAGGTAATCCCAACAAGTAAGACACATCCTGTAAAGTAGGCGCCATCTCTCCCCATGGAAAGTGAAACGTATGTGTCTCTGGTCTCCATCTATCTACTAAGCAGGTAAGGAGTGACCTGTCATAAGAGAAACGTGTAACTTGCCTCTTGTGTAACTACATTGGTTCACCTGCCTCATCCAATTCCGGATGATCAACCCACTCATCCAATGTACCCTCAACCAGCCGTGCCAAGGGTAGAAGTCCATCCCAACTTAACCTACAAAATAAATAGAATGTAGCATGCAGTTAGAGGCTATCAAAAGGATGTCAAACATAGTAAGTCATTATACCGACACATACCTATCAACCCATAAAGGGTGTATCATCCAGTTAGACTTTGGGGTGCGAGTGATCAACACGTCTAAGTTCTTGCCTGCTTCCATAAGTGCGCCTCGGTGCCCTCTATCGATATTACCATTAAGCAACGGATACGAAGCCATATCTGCAATTACAACATAGTCCACACATATTAAAGAATAAAACATAGTCCGACATATTACACGTTACAACATAGTCCACACATATTACAAAATAAAACATAGTCCAGACATTTTACAAATAAAAACATAGTCCGACATATTACACATAAAAACATAGTCTGACATATTACACATTAAAACATAGTGCAGACATATTACAAATTAAAACATAGGCCGACACATTATATAGCTTGTGAGTTATTTCTTCCTCGTCCGCCCCTTCGGCCTCGACTGCCACGACCACCAAGACTGCCACGACCACCTCTTGCTACTGTTGTCGCAGTCGTCGATGTGGAAGCACTCGTCGATGTGGAAGCACCGTCTTTGTTCAGGTCGGGACAATATTTCATCCTATGCCCATAAGCCGCGCATAGCAAACATTGTTTGGTTGCTCCACCAGCTTCAGATTGGTCCATATCGTTTCGGATGCGCTTTACCTTGCGTCTGCCCCTGCTTGTTCGCCGAAGGCCTAGATCCGGGATGTATACTCTCTCACCATCGTTTACCTTGTTGAAATTGCCGACGACTCTAAACCCTGTCATCTCACCTGTCCAGACATTGAGTACTGCCTCTTTTGAATAGTATGGGGACACGAACGAGATAGCGTCCAACTCAATCTGGCCACAGGCAGCCAGAACATGTGAGCAAGGCAGGTGCAACAACTGCGGTTTGTTGCATGTACACTCACAAGTTGGATAAAATTCCGTTCCAATTTTAACCTCGTGCGTCTTCACCTCATTTGCAGAACCAAAACCATCAGTAGGAAGCTGAACCTCATACCTCCTTTTCTGATTACCTATGAGTCTGACAGTGTGCTTTTTTGCTTTCTCTATCTTCTGAGCCATGTACTCCATGACACGGCTACAATACGGTGTGTTCTGATTACCTGCAATATGCTTCTTTACTAACTCGTGTCTTTCTCTAAAATATCTCAAAGTGCCATGGAATACACCCTCCACAATAGCTGTGAGTGGCAATGCTCTATTCCCTTTGAGTACAAAGTTATACACCTCTGCAAGATTGGTTGTCATGTGGCCATACCTAGCTCCATGGGTGTCATGCAGCAAAGACCAATTCACTGGAGGCTCTTTCTCTATCCACTCAGAAAAATTCTTTATTGCCCTGCCCTTCTTTCTCTGAGTATTAGGAGGGTCAATTGTTGGCAAGTCACAAAGACCTACTGGCTCCTCTAGCTCCGCGATGAGTGCTGCTAATTTAACCTGGTCTTTTTCCATTTTCTTCCTCGCAAGGACCTGCTTCTTAGTAAACTCATCTAGTTTTGACCAAATAAATTCGTATTTGCGCTGTTGGTTCTGCTTGCATAATTTTTTGAACAAGTTCATCAACCATTTGTTCTTGAACTGTGAGAAAAAATTAGCACCAAGATGGCGCATGCACCACCGGCTCTGCAAGTCCTTCCAAGGTGTTGGTTCGTCAGCTGTTGGATTCCTTAGTGTCTTCACGGCCTTCAGTATACCAGGATGTCTGTCATGAATGACACACACGTTTGGTCGGTCCTTCACGATCGCAATTTTAACTTGCCGGAAGAACCATACCCAGCTCGAAAAGTTCTCACCCTTCACAAATGCCATGGCTAGTGGGATGATTTGATTGTTCCCGTCCACACCAATAGCAGTCAGGATTTGCCCTTTGTACTGACCAGTCAGGAATGTACCATCCACAAACATCACAGGAGGACAATGCCGGAAAGTTTCGATGCACATAGCGAAAGAGAAGAATACTCGTTTCAACACCTTGTGATCTGGTATAATCTCCAACCTCGTGTGTTGTATGTTAACATAAGTGCCGGGATTCCTCTCCTTCAGTATGTCAAGGAGACGGACAACATTATCATATGAGTCGAAGAACGTCCCAAACCTTTCCTCCATAGCCTTCTGCTTAGCCCTCCAAGCCTTCCCATATGGAATGTCATAATTCCATCTGACCTTCACTGCTGTCTGGATGTGTTTTGCTTCCATATCTTTCTTCTCCACTATCTCAGTATACATGAGTTGCGCAATGAGAGTTGAAGTCAGGTTTGGATGACGAACCAACAGGTTTTTCCTCACACAATTATGTGGGACCACATTGGTGACAACCCAGTGGATGTTATACTTCGGCACGTGCCCGTGCACCTTCGCAGGACAACCTGTTTCAACACACTTCACGGTATATTTTGTTGGACTCGATATGTGTGTCCGAAAAACCCTTTGCGTAGACATAGCCCACTTTATCACCGCATACTTCAATTTTTTCTTTGTGTCAAACATAGCCCCTATCTGGACTTGGTTCAGATTATATTGCCAGGGAGTCTCATGGCCATGGTTGATAGTAAGGCCGGTGGATATGTCCTGATCCCATGCAGAAGGAATCGGTACCTCCACTTCATCCTCGGAATTTTCAGAATCCAGATCCTCCGCAAATCCATCCTCGTCCTCTCCCTCCATCACCCTCTGCATTTCATCGCCTTCCTCATCCCCATCAGCAACACCAGAACCAACTAATATTATCGACTGAATATTCTGTCCAGTATCATGACCACAAACATTGTGTGGCACGTAGTCTGACTCTTTCACGGCTTGGCTAGCATCCACATCCGGTGGCTGTGACCCGGATACATAAATCTGGTTAGCCACTTGACTACCCTGGCCTGGTTCATACCCCACGTTGAGTTGTACGATATTCTCCTCCTTCGCCACTGGTTGCACTAGGGCATATGGGTGGATTCTTCGGTCTCGACAACGACTTAACAGGGTCAACCAATGTTGGCTCCTATCTATCGGCATCAATTCCCACTTGACATTTTTACAGGATTTGGTCCACAATGCATGAATACTGACGGAACATACTTCAGGATCCAGCCCAAAACTAGTAGTCAACCAGTGCTTCAACTGTCTAATGTCCAGTCTGTCCGGGTCTGAAAGTGTCATGACGCCTTTTTTAAACTCGCTAAGATCAACCCCAACTCATTATATCGAACATTACCAGGGCCGTAATAAACAGTCAAAGTTACTGATTCAGACATTTTCACCTGTCAGACATTGCCACCTTCTCATTAATCGCAACGAACATAATTATTCCCAGGGCTACGTACACTAAATAAACATACACTAAAATGACTACACTAAATAAAATAAATAAACGTACACTAAAATGACTACACTAAATAAACTAAATATACGTACACTAAATAAACGTACACTAAAATGACTACACTAAATAAACTAAATAAACGTACACTACAAAAACGTACACTAAAATGACTACACTAAATAAACTAAATAAACGTACACTAAAATGACTACGTACACTAAATAAACTAAATACACTAAAATGACTACATACACTAAATAAAATGGTATACCTTCGACGCGTGTGTCCCCTTCTTCTTCCTCTCCACCTTCTTCTTCCTCTCCACCCCACCACCTCCTCACCAACCACACCTCCTCCACCCCACCATGGCTCCTCCAAACGCACAAAAAACTACACCATGACACAAAAAGATACCGTAGGCCGGTGGAGAAGTCTATGATCTATTGATTCTGCGGATTGGATCGGGAAATGGGTGGAGGAGGGAGGAGATCGGCGCGGGGTGGAAAATGTCAGAGAAAAACGAGAGAGAGAGAGAGGAGCCAGCGACCGACTAGAGGAGGAAGAAGGTGCCGGTCGGCCTTATCCAGGGGCTCTTCGGCCTCCTGGAGGCCGACAGGCCCTCTTCGGCCGCCCGCAAGCCGACGGGCTCAGCTTCGGCCTCCCACAAGCCGACGGGCCCTCTTCGGCCCACCAGAGGCCGACGGGGTACCATTTCTGATTTTTTTGAATTCGGGCATACGGTTTCCGAATTTGGTACAAATTCGGTGTTAGTTTTGAAAAAAAATCCATATGCGAGAGGTCACATGAATAAACGACAATTATTTCTATGAATAACGGATAATGCATTTACTTTGCCTCCTTTGAGTCACAAACAAATAGTTGTAGGCTAGTCATAGTGGGGAGTAACTACCTTCATAGTGGAGAGTAACGTAGAGGTAATGTCATAGGTGGTTGTATTTATTAGCTTGTAGACTCATTTTTGCCTTGGGTGTGTTATGCGATGATAACAAGTTATGTTACTCTAAACACCTCTCTCCTCATTAATACATGCCACATAAGTAAATTTATCTTGGGCTGCGCTATGCTACTACTCCATATGAACCTGTGCTCCGGATGGTGGAGCTGTTGTCGAGGTAGCCGTGTCAGTGGACCTCATGGTCGATGTCGAGGTTGCCAGGATCGAGATAGTTGCATGTGAAGCCACGTGCTCAAGTAAGCGTCATGGAGTCAAGGACGTGGTGATGCGTCAGGAAGAAGACGAGGACGTGATCGAGGCAGTCGTCGAGGAGGGTTTTGTTGTCAGTACTGACTGCGTGTAGACATGAATCATCAGAAATAGTATGCCATGTCAGAGGGACTAGCAAAGAAGTCTTCTAGAATAGTTGTGGTGCAAAACAGCATGGCGGTAGAACGTGCCAATATAGCCCAAGTCATAGAAAACGAAGTAGTTGGAAAATAGACGATGATGTTGGTGAATAGCTTTTGCTAACGAAGACGAATGATTTGGTTGTATGCGGAACTAGGGGTAGCTTTAAGGAGCCACACCGTTTTCCTGTAGAAGAACAATGACATTGTTTGAAGTAGGCGAGGAAGAACCCAACAACGTGACGAAGACCATGTGCGGATGGTGGAAGGTAGACGTGTTGGGGAACGTTGCATGGGAAACAAAAATTTTCCTACGCACACACAAGATCTATCCATGGTGATGAGCATCTACGAGAGGGAGAGTGAATCTACATACCCTTGTAGATCGCTAAGCGGAAGCGTTTAAGAAACGCGGTTGATGTAGTCGAACGTCTCCGCGATCCAAATCGCAAGTCGTCCCTCGATCCGATCACGAACTAGTGCCGAACGGACGGCACCTCCGCGTTCAACACACGTACGGCTTGATGACGCCTTCACCTCCTCGATCCACCGAGCGATGGTGAATTAGTAGATGAGTTCCGGCAGCACGACGGCGTGGTGATGGTGGTGAGGAACAATCTCTGCAGGGCTTCGCCAAGCACTACGGAGATTATGACGGAGGAACTAGAGGGTTAGGGTTGCCGCACACGGCTTGGGGAAATCTTGATGTGTTCCGGGTGCTAGCCCTGCCCCTCTATTTATATGTTGAGCCCTGGGGTCGAAACTTGGAGAAAGAGCCTCCTCAAAGTCGGTTTGGCCCGCAAGGCAAGAGTCCTGCTCGGACTCCAGGACCAGACGCCAGGGTCCTCGGCGTCTGGCCCCAGACGCCAGGGTCCCTGGCGTCTGGCCCCTGGCCTCCGCAAAACTTCCTTTTGCACCTTCCTAAAGCCTCGTGGGCTTTACCCCTTGGCCCAAATAAAGTGTTCTCGTACCCGAACATTTCGGGAAACATCCGGAACCCCTTCCGGTGAATTCCGGAACCCTTCCGGAGACCAAACACTATTATCCCATATATCAATCTTTACCTCCGGACTATTCCAGAGCTCCTCGTCATGTCCGGGATCTCATCCGGGACTCCGAACAACTTTCGGTCACCAACATAACAACTCAACTATACTTATATCGTCACCAAACATTAAGTGTGTAGACCCTGCGGGTTCGAGAACTATGTAGACATGACCGAGACACCTCTACGGTCAATAACCAATAGCGGGACCTGGATGCCCATATTGGCTCCTACATATTCTACGAAGATCTTTATCGGTCGAACCTCTATGTCAAGGATTCAGTTAATCCCGTATGCTGTTCCCTTTGTTCTTCGGTATGTTACTTGCCCGAGATTCGATCGTCGGTATCTCTATACCTAGTTCAATCTCGTTACCGGCAAGTCTCTTTACTCGTTCCGTAATACAAGATCTCGTGGCTAACACTTTAGTCACATTGCTTGCAAGGCTCATTGTGATGTTGTATTACCGAGTGGGCCCTGAGATACCTCTCCGTCACACGGAGTAACAAATCCCAGTCTTGATCCATGCCAACCCAACAGACATCCTCGGAGATACCTGTAGAGCACCTTTATAGTCACCCAGTTACGTTGCGACGTTTGATACACACAAGGTACTCCTCCGATGTCAGGGAGTTGCATGATCTCATGGTCATAGGAACAGATACTTGACATGCAGAAAACAATAGCAATAAACTGACACGATCATATGCTACGTTTACAGTTTGGGTCTTGTCCATCACATCATTCTCCTAATGATGTGATCCCGTTATCAAATGACATCTCATGTCCATGGCTAGGAAACCTTCACCATCTTTTGATCAACGAGCTAGTCAACTAGAGGCTTACTAGGGACACATTGTTTGTCTATGTACCCACACATGTATTTTAGTTTCCAATCAATACAATTATAGCATGGATAATAAACGATTATCATGAACAAGGAAATATAATAATAACCAATTTATTATTGCCTCTAGGGCATATTTCCAACAGTCTCCCACTTGCACTAGAGTCAATAATCTAGTTCACATCACTATGTGATTTACATTGTTCTAACACCCAATGAGTTTCGGGGTTCGATCATGTTTTGCATGTGAGAGAGGTCTTTAGTCAATGGGTCCGCGACATTCAGATCCGTGTGTACTTTACAAATCTCTATGTCATACTGTAGACACTGCTACCACACTCCACTTGGAGCTATTCCAAATGGCTGCTCCATTATATGTATCCTGACTGCTACTCAGAGTCGTCCGGATAGGTGTCAAAGCTTGCATCGACGTAACCCTTTACGACGAACTCTTCATCACCTCCATAATCGAGAAATATTTCCTTAGTCCTCTAGTTACTAAGGATAATCTTGACCGCTGTCCAGTGATCCACTCCTGGACCACTCTTGTACCCCTTGACAGACTCATGGCAAGGCACACACTAGGTGCGGTACACAACTTGGCATACTATACAGAGCCTATGGATAAGGCATAGGGGACGACCTTCGTCCTTTCTCTTTCTTCTGCCGTGGTCGAGCTTTGAGTCTCACTCAACTCCACACCTTACAAATCAGGCAAGAACTCTTTCTTTGACTGATCCATTTTGAACTCTTTCAAAATATTGTCAAGGTATGTACTCATTGAAAGTCTTATCAGACGTCTTGATCTATCTCTATAGATCTTGATGCCCAATATTTAAGTAGCTTTATTTCAGGTCTTCCTTGAAAAACTCCTTTCAAACGACCCTTTATGCTTTCCAGAAATTCTACATCATTTCCGATCAACAATATGTCAACCACATATACTTATCAGAAATTCTATAGTGCTCCCACTCACTTTATTGTAAATACAAGTTTCTCATAAACTTTGTATAGACATAAAAACTTTGATCACCTCATCAAAGTGTATATTCCAACTCCGAGATGCTTGCTCCAGTCCATAGAAGGATCGCTAGAGTTTGCATACATTTTAGCATCCTTAGGACTGACAAAACCTTCCGGTTGTATCACATACAACCTTTCCTTACGGATACCGTTAAGGAAACGATGTTTTGACATCCATCTGCCAGATTTCATAATTGAAAAATGCAGCAACTGCTAACATGATTCCAACAGACTTTAGCATCGCTACGGGTGAGAAAGTCTCATCGTAGTCAACTCCTTGAACTTGTGAAAAACCCTTTGCCACAAGTCGAGCTTTATAGACGGTGACATTACCGTCCACGTCCGTCTTCCTCTTAAAAAATCCATTTGTTCTGAATGGCCTTACGCCCTTCAGGTAATACTTCCAAAGCCCATACTTTGTTTTCTTACATGGACCCCATCTTGGATTTCATGGCCTCTAACCATTTCTCGGAATCCGGGCCCATCATCGCTTCTTCATAGCTCGTAGGTTCATCGTTGTTCAACAACATGACCTCTAAGACAGGGTTGCCGTACCACTCAGGAGCAGTACGCGTCCTTGTCGACCCACGAGGTTCGATAGTAACTTGATCCGAAGTTTCATGATCATCATCATTAACTTCCTCTTCAACTAACGTAGGCTCCACATAAACAACTTTCTGCGCTGCGCTACTCTTTGGTTGAAAAAAGGTTCAACAACCTCATCAAGTTCTATCTTCCTCCCACTCAATCTTTCGAAAGAAACTTTTTCTCGAGAAAGGACCCGTTTTAGCAACAAACACTTTGTGCTTGGATCTGAGATAGAAGGTTCACCCAACTGTTACGTTAGGGTATTCTATGAAGATGCATTTGTCCGCTTTGGGTTCGAGCTCATTAGGTGAAAACCCTTTTTCACATAAGCGTCGCAGCCCCAAACATTAAAAAGTGACAGCTTAGGTTTCCGCCAAACCAAAATTCATACGGTGTCATCTCAACGGACTTATGGTGCCCCTTTTAAAGTGAATGTGGTTGTCTCTAATGCATAACCCTAAAACGATAGTGGTAAATCGATAAGAGACATCATAGTTCGCACCATATCTAATAGAGCACAACTACGACGTTCGGACACACCATGACACTATGGTGTTCCAGGTGGCGTGAGTTGTGAAACAACTTCCACATTGTCTTAAGTTATATACCAAACTCGTAACTCAGATATTTACCTCCACGATCATATCGTAGACATTTTATCTTCTTGTCACGATGATCTCAAACTTCACTCTGAACTTTTCAAACGATTCAGACTTGTGTTTCATTAAGTAAATATACACTATATCTACTCAAATCATCAGTGAAGGTAAGAAAATAACGATATCCACCGCCCATTACAAAACTCACTGGACCGCATACATCAACATGTATCATTTCCAATAAGTCAATTGCCCGCTCCATCATACCGGAAAACGGGGTTTTAGTCATCTTGCCCATGAGGCATGGTCCGCATGTCTCAACCGATTCGAAATCGAATGAGTCCAAAGATCCATCAGCATGGAGTTTCTTCATGCGTTTTACACCAATATGACATTTAGCGGCAGTGCCACAAGTATGTGGTACTATCATTATTAACTTTGTATCTTTTGGCATCAATATTATGAACATGTGTATCACTACGATCAAGATTCAATAAACCACTCTTATTGGGTGCATGACCATTGAAGGTATTATTCATGTAAACAGAATAACCATTATTCTCTAACTGCAATGAATAACCGTATTGCAATAAACTTGATCTAATCACGTTCATGCGTAACGCAAACACCAAATAACATTTATTTAGGTTCATCACTAATCCCAAAGGTAGAGAGAGCGCGCGATGGTGATCACATCAACCTTGGAAACACTTCCAACACTCATCGTCACCTCACCCTTAGCCTCCGTTTATTCCGTAGCTTTTATTTCGAGTTACCAACACTTAGCAACCGAACCGATATCTAATACCCAGGTGCTACTAGGAGTACTAGTAAGGTACACATCAATAACACGTATATCAAATATACTTCTGTCGACGTTGCCAACCTTCTTATCTACCAAGCATCTAGGGTTGTTCCACTTCAGCAACCGTTCTCCTCATAATAGAAGCACTCAGTCTCGGGTTTGGGTTCAACCTTGGGTTTCTTTACTGGAGCAGCAACTGGCTTGCCATCCATGAAGTATCCCTCCTTGCCCTTGCCCTTGTTGAAACTAGTGGTTTTACTAACCATCAACACTTGATGCTCCTTCTTGATTTCTACCTTCGCGGGGTCAAACATTGCGAATAGCTCAGGGATCATTATTAACATCTCTGGCCTTTTATAGTTCATCACGAAGCTCTAGTAGCTTAGTGACAGTGACTTGGAGAACTATACCAATCACTATCTTATCTGGAAGATCAACTTCCACTCGATTCAAGCGATTGTAGTACCCAGACAATCTGAGCACATGCTCAACGATTGAGCTATTCTCCATCATCTTGCAGGCAAAGAATCTTGTTGGAGGTCTCATACCTCTCAACACGGGCATGAGCCTGAGATCCCAATTTCAGCTCTTAGAACATCTCATATGTTCCGTGACGTTCAAAACGTTTTTGGAGCCTCAATTCTAAGCCGTAATGCATGACGCACTGAACTATCAAGTAGTTATCAGAACGTGCCTGTCAGATGTTCACAACATCTACAGACGACGCTTGAGGGGGTGGCGCACCGAGTGGTGCATTAAGGACATAAGCCTTCTGTGCAGCATTGAGGACAATCCTCAGATCATGGACCCAGTCCGCATTATTGCTACCATCATCTTTCAAATCTATTTCTCTAGGAACATATAAAAATTCAAGGGAGCTACAGCGCGAGCTAGTAATCTACAACATAATTTGCAAAGACATTTTGACTATGTTCATGATAATGAGTTTAGTTAATCATATTACTTAAAAACTCCCACTCAAATTGACATCCCTCCGGTCATTCGAGTGTCACATGATCCAAATCCACCAACTCAAGTCCGATCATCACGTGAGTTGAGGTGGTTTCAATGGTGAACATCTTCATGTTGATCATATCTACTATATGACTCATGTTCGACCTTTCGGTCTCTTGTGTTCCGAGGCCATGTCTGTACATGCTAGGCTCGTCAAGTTTAACCCGAGTGTTCCGCACGTGCAACATGGCTTACACCCGTTGTATGTGAACGTAGAGTCTATCACACCCGATCATCACGGCGTGTCTCGAAACGACGAACTTTCGCAACGGTGCACACTCGGGGAGAACACAATTTATCTTGAAATTTAAGTGCGGGATCACCTTATAATGCTACCGTCGTCCTAAGCAAAATAAGATGCATAAAAGGATTCACATCACATGCAAATCATAAGTGACATGATATGGCCATGAACTCGTGCTTTTGATCTCCATCTCCAAAGCACCGGCATGATCTCCATCGTCACCGGCATGACACCATGATCTCCATCATCTTGATCTCCATCAACGTGTCGCCATGAGGTTGTCGCGCCGACTGTTGCTTCCACGACTATTGCTAACGTTTAGCGATAAAGTAAAGCATTGCATAGCGCTTAATGATTGACACGCAGGTCATACAATAATTAAAGACAACTCTATGGCTCCTGCTAGTTGCCGTACTCATCGACATGCAAGTCGTGATATTCTATACAACACATGATCATCTCATACATCGCATATATCTCATCATGTAATTGGCCATATCACATCACAACATACCCTGCAAAAACAAGTTAGACGTCCTCTAATTGTTGTTGCAAATTTTACGTGGCTGCTACGGGTTTGCAAGAACCGTTCTTACCTACGCAAAACCACAACGTGGTGTAGTGATTGCTTTTTGATCTTCTAAAAGAACCCTCTTCATTGAAATTGATTCAACTAAAGTGAGAGAGACAGACACCCGCTAGCCATCTTTATGCAACGAAGTTACATGTCAGTTGAAGGAACCTGTCTCGCGTAATCGTACGCGTAATGTCGGTCCGGGCCGCTTCATCTCACAATACCGCCGAATCAAGTATCAACTAGTAACGGCAAGCAATATGTATACACCCACGCCCACAACTCGTTTGTGTTCTACTCGAGATCTCATCTACGCATAGACCTAGCTCGGATGCCACTGTTGGGGAACGTTGCATGGGAAACAAAAAATTTCCTACGCACACACAAGATCTATCCATGGTGATGAGCATCTACGAGAGGGAGAGTGAATCTACATACCCTTGTAGATCGCTAAGCGGAAGCGTTTAAGAAACGCGGTTGATGTAGTCGAACGTCTCCGCGATCCAAATCGCAAGTCGTCCCTCGATCCGATCACGAACTAGTGCCGAACGGACGGCACCTCCGCGTTCAACACACGTACGGCTTGATGACTCCTTCACCTCCTCGATCCAGCGAGCGATGGTGAAGTAGTAGATGAGTTCAGGCAGCACGACGGCGTGGTGATGGTGGTGAGGAACAATCTCTGCAGGGCTTCGCCAAGCACTACGGAGATTATGACGGAGGAACTAGAGGGTTAGGGTTGCCGCACACGGCTTGGGGAAATCTTGATGTGTTCCGGGTGCTAGCCCTGCCCCTCTATTTATATGTTGAGCCCTGGGGTCGAAACTTGGAGAAAGAGCCTCCTCAAAGTCGGTTTGGCCCGCAAGGCAAGAGTCCTGCTCGGACTCCAGGACCAGACGCCAGGGTCCTCGGCGTCTGGCCCCAGACGCCAGGGTCCCTGGCGTCTGGCCCCTGGCCTCCGCAAAACTTCCTTTTGCACCTTCCTAAAGCCTCGTGGGCTTTACCCCTTGGCCCAAATAAAGTGTTCTCGTACCCGAACATTTCGGGAAACATCCGGAACCCCTTCCGGTGAATTCCGGAACCCTTCCGGAGACCAAACACTATTATCCCATATATC
Source organism: Elymus sibiricus (assembly GCA_039707655.1). NCBI lineage: Eukaryota > Viridiplantae > Streptophyta > Magnoliopsida > Poales > Poaceae > Elymus > Elymus sibiricus. Next base: position 278,581,707 of record CM077665.1, read on the forward strand.
AATCTTTACCTCCGGACTATTCCAGAGCTCCTCGTCATGTCCGGGATCTCATCCGGGACTCCGAACAACTTTCGGTCACCAACATAACAACTCAACTATACTTATATCGTCACCAAACGTTAAGTGTGTAGACCCTGCGGGTTCGAGAACTATGTAGACATGACCGAGACACCTCTACGGTCAATAACCAATAGCGGGACCTGGATGCCCATATTGGCTCCTACATATTCTACGAAGATCTTTATCGGTCGAACCTCTATGTCAAGGATTCAGTTAATCCCGTATGCTGTTCCCTTTGTTCTTCGGTATGTTACTTGCCCGAGATTCGATCGTCGGTATCTCTATATCTATTTCAATCTCGTTACCGGCAAGTCTCTTTACTCGTTCCGTAATACAAGATCTCGTGGCTAACACTTTAGTCACATTGCTTGCAAGGCTCATTGTGATGTTGTATTACCGAGTGGGCCCTGAGATACCTCTCCGTCACACGGAGTAACAAATCCCAGTCTTGATCCATGCCAACCCAACAGACATCCTCGGAGATACCTGTAGAGCACCTTTATAGTCACCCAGTTACGTTGCGACGTTTGATACACACAAGGTACTCCTCCGATGTCAGGGAGTTGCATGATCTCATGGTCATAGGAACAGATACTTGACATGCAGAAAACAATAGCAATAAACTGACACGATCATATGCTACGTTTACAGTTTGGGTCTTGTCCATCACATCATTCTCCTAATGATGTGATCCCGTTATCAAATGACATCTCATGTCCATGGCTAGGAAACCTTCACCATCTTTTGATCAACGAGCTAGTCAACTAGAGGCTTACTAGGGACACATTATTTGTCTATGTACCCACACATGTATTTTAGTTTCCAATCAATACAATTATAGCATGGATAATAAACGATTATCATGAACAAGGAAATATAATAATAACCAATTTATTATTGCCTTTAGGGCATATTTCCAACAGTCTCCCACTTGCACTAGAGTCAATAATCTAGTTCACATCACTATGTGATTTACATTGTTCTAACACCCAATGAGTTTCGGGGTTCGATCATGTTTTGCATGTGAGAGAGGTCTTTAGTCAATGGGTCCGCGACATTCAGATCCGTGTGTACTTTACAAATCTCTATGTCATACTGTAGACACTGCTACCACACTCCACTTGGAGCTATTCCAAATGGCTGCTCCATTATATGTGTCCTGACTGCTACTCAGAGTCGTCCGGATAGGTGTCAAAGCTTGCATCGACGTAACCCTTTACGACGAACTCTTCATCACCTCCATAATCGAGAAATATTTCCTTAGTCCTCTAGTTACTAAGGATAATCTTGACCGCTGTCCAGTGATCCACTCCTGGACCACTCTTGTACCCCTTGATAGACTCATGGCAAGGCACACACTAGGTGCGGTACACAACTTGGCATACTATACAGAGCCTATGGATAAGGCATAGGGGACGACCTTCGTCCTTTCTCTTTCTTCTGCCGTGGTCGAGCTTTGAGTCTCACTCAACTCCACACCTTACAAATCAGGCAAGAACTCTTTCTTTGACTGATCCATTTTGAACTCTTTCAAAATATTGTCAAGGTATGTACTCATTGAAAGTCTTATCAGACGTCTTGATCTATCTCTATAGATCTTGACGCCCAATATTTAAGTAGCTTTATTTCAGGTCTTCCTTGAAAAACTCCTTTCAAACGACCCTTTATGCTTTCCAGAAATTCTACATCATTTCCGATCAACAATATGTCAACCACATATACTTATCAGAAATTCTATAGTGCTCCCACTCACTTTATTGTAAATACAAGTTTCTCATAAACTTTGTATAGACATAAAAACTTTGATCACCTCATCAAAGTGTATATTCCAACTCCGAGATGCTTGCTCCAGTCCATAGAAGGATCGCTGGAGTTTGCATACATTTTAGCATCCTTAGGACTGACAAAACCTTCCGGTTGTATCACATACAACCTTTCCTTACGGATACCGTTAAGGAAACGATGTTTTGACATCCATCTGCCAGATTTCATAATTGAAAAATGCAGCAACTGCTAACATGATTCCAACAGACTTTAGCATCGCTACGGGTGAGAAATTCTCATCGTAGTCAACTCCTTGAACTTGTGAAAAACCCTTTGCCACAAGTCGAGCTTTATAGTGGTGACATTACCGTCCACGTCCGTCTTCCTCTTAAAAAATCCATTTGTTCTGAATGGCCTTACGCCCTTCAGGTAATACTTCCAAAGCCCATACTTTGTTTTCTTACATGGATCCCATCTTGGATTTCATGGCCTCTAACCATTTCTCGGAATCCGGGCCCATCATCGCTTCTCCATAGCTCGTAGGTTCATCATTGTTCAACAACATGACCTCTAAGACAGGGTTGCCGTACCACTCAGGAGCAGTACGCGTCCTTGTCGACCCACGAGGTTCGATAGTAACTTGATCCGAAGTTTCATGATCATCATCATTAACTTCCTCTTCAACTAACGTAGGCTCCACAGAAACAACTTTCTGCGCTGCGCTACTCTTTGGTTGAAACAAAGGTTCAACAACCTCATCAAGTTCTATCTTCCTCCCACTCAATCTTTCGAAAGAAACTTTTTCTCGAGAAAGGACCCGTTTTAGCAACAAACACTTTGTGCTTGGATCTGAGATAGAAGGTTCACCCAACTGTTACGTTAGGGTATTCTATGAAGATGCATTTGTCCGCTTTGGGTTCGAGCTCATTAGGTGAAAACCCTTTTTCACATAAGCGTCGCAGCCCCAAACATTAAAAAATGACAGCTTAGGTTTCCGCCAAACCAAAATTCATACGGTGTCATCTCAACGGACTTATGGTGCCCCTTTTAAAGTGAATGTGGTTGTCTCTAATGCATAACCCTAAAACGATAGTGGTAAATCGATAAGAGACATCATAGTTCGCACCATATCTAATAGAGCACAACTACGACGTTTGGACACACCATCACACTATGGTGTTCCAGGTGGCGTGAGTTGTGAAACAACTTCCACATTGTCTTAAGTTATATACCAAACTCGTAACTCAGATATTTACCTCCACGATCATATCGTAGACATTTTATCTTCTTGTCACGATGATCTCAAACTTCACTCTGAACTTTTCAAACGATTCAGACTTGTGTTTCATTAAGTAAATATACACTATATCTACTCAAATCATCAGTGAAGGTAAGAAAATAACGATATCCACCGCCCACTACAAAACTCACTGGACCGCATACATCAACATGTATCATTTCCAATAAGTCAATTGCCCGCTCCATCATACCGGAAAACGGGGTTTTAGTCATCTTGCCCATGAGGCATGGTCCGCATGTCTCAACCGATTCGAAATCGAATGAGTCCAAAGATCCATCAGCATGGAGTTTCTTCATGCGTTTTACACCAATATGACATTTAGCGGCAGTGCCACAAGTATGTGGTACTATCATTATTAACTTTGTATCTTTTGGCATCAATATTATGAACATGTGTATCACTACGATCAAGATTCAATAAACCACTCTTATTGGGTGCATGACCATTGAAGGTATTATTCATGTAAACAGAATAACCATTATTCTCTAACTGCAATGAATAACCGTATTGCAATAAACTTGATCTAATCACGTTCATGCTTAACGCAAACACCAAATAACATTTATTTAGGTTCATCACTAATCCCAAAGGTAGAGAGAGCGCGCGATGGTGATCACATCAACCTTGGAAACACTTCCAACACTCATCGTCACCTCACCCTTAGCCTCCATTTATTCCGTAGCTTTTATTTCGAGTTACCAACACTTAGCAACCGAACCGATATCTAATACCCAGGTGCTACTAGGAGTACTAGTAAGGTACACATCAATAACACGTATATCAAATATACTTCTGTCGACGTTGCCAACCTTCTTATCTACCAAGCATCTAGGGTTGTTCCACTTCAGCAACCGTTCTCCTCATAATAGAAGCACTCAGTCTCGGGTTTGGGTTCAACCTTGGGTTTCTTTACTGGAGCAGCAACTGGCTTGCCATCCATGAAGTATCCCTCCTTGCCCTTGCCCTTGTTGAAACTAGTGGTTTTACTAACCATCAACACTTGATGCTCCTTCTTGATTTCTACCTTCGCGGGGTCAAACATTGCGAATAGCTCAGGGATCATTATTAACATCTCTGGCCTTTTATAGTTCATCACGAAGCTCTAGTAGCTTAGTGACAGTGACTTGGAGAACTATACCAATCACTATCTTATCTGGAAGATCAACTTCCACTCGATTCAAGCGATTGTAGTACCCAGACAATCTGAGCACATGCTCAACGATTGAGCTATTCTCCATCATCTTGCAGGCAAAGAATCTTGTTGGAGGTCTCATACCTCTCAACACGGGCATGAGCCTGAGATCCCAATTTCAGCTCTTAGAACATCTCATATGTTCCGTGACGTTCAAAACGTTTTTGGAGCCTCAATTCTAAGCCGTAATGCATGACGCACTGAACTATCAAGTAGTTATCAGAACGTGCCTGTCAGATGTTCACAACATCTACAGACGACGCTTGAGGGGGTGGCGCACCGAGTGGTGCATTAAGGACATAAGCCTTCTGTGCAGCATTGAGGACAATCCTCAGATCATGGACCCAGTCCGCATTATTGCTACCATCATCTTTCAAATCTATTTCTCTAGGAACATATAAAAATTCAAGGGAGCTACAGCGCGAGCTAGTAATCTACAACATAATTTGCAAAGACATTTTGACTATGTTCATGATAATGAGTTTAGTTAATCATATTACTTAAAAACTCCCACTCAAATTGACATCCCTCCGGTCATTCGAGTGTCACATGATCCAAATCCACCAACTCAAGTCCGATCATCACGTGAGTTGAGGTGGTTTCAATGGTGAACATCTTCATGTTGATCATATCTACTATATGACTCATGTTCGACCTTTCGGTCTCTTGTGTTCCGAGGCCATGTCTGTACATGCTAGGCTCGTCAAGTTTAACCCGAGTGTTCCGCACGTGCAACATGGCTTACACCCATTGTATGTGAACGTAGAGTCTATCACACCCGATCATCACGGCGTGTCTCGAAACGACGAACTTTCGCAACGGTGCACACTCGGGGAGAACACAATTTATCTTGAAATTTAAGTGAGGGATCACCTTATAATGCTACCGTCGTCCTAAGCAAAATAAGATGCATAAAAGGATTCACATCACATGCAAATCATAAGTGACATGATATGGCCATGAACTCGTGCTTTTGATCTCCATCTCCAAAGCACCGGCATGATCTCCATCGTCACCGGCATGACACCATGAGCTCCATCATCTTGATCTCCATCAACGTGTCGCCATGAGGTTGTCGCGCCGACTGTTGCTTCCACGACTATTGCTAACGTTTAGCGATAAAGTAAAGCATTACATAGCGCTTAATGATTGACACGCAGGTCATACAATAATTAAAGACAACTCTATGGCTCCTGCCAGTTGCCGTACTCATCGACATGCAAGTCGTGATATTCTATACAACACATGATCATCTCATACATCGCATATATCTCATCATGTAATTGGCCATATCACATCACAACATACCCTGCAAAAACAAGTTAGACGTCCTCTAATTGTTGTTGCAAATTTTACGTGGCTGCTACGGGTTTGCAAGAACCGTTCTTACCTACGCAAAACCACAACGTGGTGTAGTGATTGCTTTTTGATCTTCTAAAAGAACCCTCTTCATTGAAATTGATTCAACTAAAGTGAGAGAGACAGACACCCGCTAGCCATCTTTATGCAACGAAGTTACATGTCAGTTGAAGGAACCTGTCTCGCGTAAGCGTACGCGTAATGTCGGTCCGGGCCGCTTCATCTCACAATACCGCCGAATCAAGTATCAACTAGTAACGGCAAGCAATATGTATACACCCACGCCCACAACTCGTTTGTGTTCTACTCGAGATCTCATCTACGCATAGACCTAGCTCGGATGCCACTGTTGGGGAACGTTGCATGGGAAACAAAAAATTTCCTACGCACACACAAGATCTATCCATGGTGATGAGCATCTACGAGAGGGAGAGTGAATCTACATACCCTTGTAGATCGCTAAGCGGAAGCGTTTAAGAAACGCGGTTGATGTAGTCGAACGTCTCCGCGATCCAAATCGCAAGTCGTCCCTCGATCCGATCACGAACTAGTGCCGAACGGACGGCACCTCCGCGTTCAACACACGTACGGCTTGATGACGCCTTCACCTCCTCGATCCAGCGAGCGATGGTGAAGTAGTAGATGAGTTCCGGCAGCACGACGGCGTGGTGATGGTGGTGAGGAACAATCTCTGCAGGGCTTCGCCAAGCACTACGGAGATTATGACGGAGGAACTAGAGGGTTAGGGTTGCCGCACACGGCTTGGGGAAATCTTGATGTGTTCCGGGTGCTAGCCCTGCCCCTCTATTTATATGTTGAGCCCTGGGGTCGAAACTTGGAGAAAGAGCCTCCTCAAAGTCGGTTTGGCCCGCAAGGCAAGAGTCCTGCTCGGACTCCAGGACCAGACGCCAGGGTCCTCGGCGTCTGGCCCCAGACGCCAGGGTCCCTGGCGTCTGGCCCCTGGCCTCCGCAAAACTTCCTTTTGCACCTTCCTAAAGCCTCGTGGGCTTTACCCCTTGGCCCAAATAAAGTGTTCTCGTACCCGAACATTTCGGGAAACATCCGGAACCCCTTCCGGTGAATTCCGGAACCCTTCCGGAGACCAAACACTATTATCCCATATATCAATCTTTACCTCCGGACTATTCCAGAGCTCCTCGTCATGTCCGGGATCTCATCCGGGACTCCGAACAACTTTCGGTCACCAACATAACAACTCAACTATACTTATATCGTCACCAAACGTTAAGTGTGTAGACCCTGCGGGTTCGAGAACTATGTAGACATGACCGAGACACCTCTACGGTCAATAACCAATAGCGGGACCTGGATGCCCATAAGGCCTGCAAGCAGGTTCAGGTGGAAGCAGGAAAGTAACACCACCTGGTTTTAGAGGCTCCTACATATTCTACGAAGATCTTTATCGGTCGAACCTCTATGTCAAGGATTCAGTTAATCCCGTATGCTGTTCCCTTTGTTCTTCGGTATGTTACTTGCCCGAGATTCGATCGTCGGTATCTCTATACCTAGTTCAATCTCGTTACCGGCAAGTCTCTTTACTCGTTCCGTAATACAAGATCTCGTGGCTAACACTTTAGTCACATTGCTTGCAAGGCTCATTGTGATGTTGTATTACCGAGTGGGCCCTGAGATACCTCTCCGTCACACGGAGTAACAAATCCCAGTCTTGATCCATGCCAACCCAACAGACATCCTCGGAGATACCTGTAGAGCACCTTTATAGTCACCCAGTTACGTTGCGACGTTTGATACACACAAGGTACTCCTCCGATGTCAGGGAGTTGCATGATCTCATGGTCATAGGAACAGATACTTGACATGCAGAAAACAATAGCAATAAACTGACACGATCATATGCTACGTTTACAGTTTGGGTCTTGTCCATCACATCATTCTCCTAATGATGTGATCCTGTTATCAAATGACATCTCATGTCCATGGCTAGGAAACCTTCACCATCTTTTGATCAACGAGCTAGTCAACTAGAGGCTTACTAGGGACACAGTGTTTGTCTATGTACCCACACATGTATTTTAGTTTCCAATCAATACAATTATAGCATGGATAATAAACGATTATCATGAACAAGGAAATATAATAATAACCAATTTATTATTGCCTCTAGGGCATATTTCCAACAAGACGTTACTACATGGGGATGGTGATATAGACCACTTGCGGTGACACTACGACTGGAGGGAATAATGTAGAAGTTTGTGATAGTTGCGCAACCCTTGGTGGAGATCATGGGTCCACCTCCCTGAGGGGGGGCGCGGCGCGGAAGTTGTGGTGGAGCTAAGTCTAGGAACTTGCATATGATACCATGTTAACGGATTACAGAAGGAGGGAATGGACATAATACATTGAGTATTGTATTGAACCTATCGGACGGTTTATACATAGTACAAGCCTTGGAGGACAAGAAGTCTCTTCTAAAGATAAGGTAGAGTATGGATTACAAATCATGTTCTACCAAATATAGATATATGCCAATTTACTCTAAGATTTCTTTTTATATCTAAACATGTTCATGCTGCCTAACTGCTTGCAATTTTGCATGAAGAAAATGCTTGTGCTGTGTTCTGCGGGGAAAGGACCTCCACTCGTTTTTTTTCTCGGCAAAAAATTATGTGGTTAGAAGACATGTTCATGTTCAAGATAAAAATGTCATTTTTCATTTTGAACTATTTGTTTTGATTTTTATGGTTCATACCTTGCATGTCTCTTCCCTTCCCTGAAATATACTTTCCCTTGCAAAAGTTGATCGCTGTAGTATGGGTCAGCAGCATTAGTAATATAGTGCTAGTATAAACAAGGGCGACATTTTGTTGCTCAGGCTACATGGAGCCCTTTTTTGAAACATTCAAAAAATTACGAAATGAATGTTTGTTGACATTTGAAGCATACTACTTCCTCCGTTCCTAAATATTTGTCTTTTTAGAGATTCAACTATGGACTACATACGAAGCAAAATGAATGAATCTACACTCTAAATTATGCCTATATACATCCGTATGTAGTTCATAGTGAAATATCTAAAAAGACAAATTTTAGGAACGGAGGGAGTACATGTGTGTAAAAGTTCATAAGAAAATACATTGATTTGTGAGCTACATGAAAAAAGTAAAAAAAAAACATTGTTTTTGTATAGTGAACAGTATATGCAATGTTCACTCTGTTCAAAATCACCAATTTGTCTTTTTTGTGTAGCTCACATGTTAATGTATTTCGTCATGAAGATTTGCACACATGGAGTATACATCCATATGATATTCAAAATTTTGGAATCATTGAAGCTTTTGCTTTTGAATATTTCAAAAAAACGAGGTCCATGTAGCCCGAGCACCAAAAGGCACTTCTGTAGTATAAATTTCACGCATGCATGTAGAACTGGATTAATTGCATTTCTTAAGGATACATGAGTTTTTCTTTTCCTTTTTAAAGGTAACCATTAAAGAGAGGAGTTGAATTATGTAGGAATAAAGTTGCATTGAGGAGGCCTGCAACTGCCGTGAGGTGACAAGCTGTGCAGTTCAGTATCTACATGCCTCTGCTTGAATGCTAGTAGACCTTGTACAACAAAGAAAGTACCTCTACCACATACCTAGCTAGCTACCTGATGGCTACACCCATACATACTGTACCACACAGAATCAATACTACACACACACACAAACAGCAACATGCCCAGGCAATGCAAGTTTCCTTCGTCTTTTCCTTAGTGTCATTGTGACCAGAGGGAAGAGAGAGAAGGGGTGTTCTACACAGATCCCAAGCTGAGGGATGAGAGAGAGGGTGCTAGAGAGAGAGAGTGTTATTGTATTGGTCTGATCGTCTTAATAAACGCCATTAAGAGCTTTTTTTTGGGGGGGGGGGGGGGGGGGGGGGGGGTTACATATAGAGAGCAGCTCAGCTCAGCTCATTCCTTTTGCTTACTTTAAAGGCACGCGCAAACGCGAGCAGAAACACACTTGCTCACTTCTTCGCCTTCATCGTCATCTTCATCTTCGTCTTCTCTCCCTCCTCCTCCTTCTCCTCGTTCAATCTCCACTGCAAGCAATGCGGGGAGGGCATTGACCATTAGCGCTCTATCTCTATCCATTGTTCACCAGTGCCGCCACCGATCGACCTCCAACTCATTCTCCTTTCTCCTTCATATATCTCTAGCTAGCCAGATAGCTTGGCTCTTCAGGATGACAAACAACAACAGCAATGTCAATGGCGTCAGCAACGCGGCAGCGAGTGGCTGGCTGGGCTTCTCGCTCTCACCGCACATAGACGAACACAACCACGTGCAGCAGCAGCAACAGCACCAGGGCCTATTCTACCCCAGCTCCGTCGCCGCTGCTGCCGCCGCCTACAGCCTCGGCGGCGACGTCGCCACCGGCGGGTACTATTCGCAGCTAGCCTCCATGCCTCTCAAGTCAGACGGCTCCCTCTGCATTATGGAAGCTCTACGGCGAACCGATCAACAAGATCACCACGGTACGTACTTCACCGGAAATATACACGCATATTTGCTCCGTCGACCGACATCAGCCATTAGTTTCTTGGAGTTCATGGCGTGATTCCGGTTTCATTAACCAGGGCCGAAGCTGGAGGACTTTCTGGGCGCGGGGCAGCCGGCAATGGCGCTGAGCCTGGACAACACCTCCAACTTCTACTACTACGGCGGCGGTGGCGGAGCAGGTGGGCAACACGGACAGAGCCACGGCGGCGGCTTCCTGCAGCAAGCATACGACGTGTACGGCGGGCCGGCGACGGCATCGGTGCTGGCGGCCGACGAGGACGCCGCGGCGGCCACGGCCATGGCGAACTGGGTGCAGGTCGCGCGCGGTGCCACAGCGTACGCGACAACCGAGAACGTCTTGTCTGCGGCGGCGGATCGGCAGCAGCATCTTCACCACCACCCTCTGGCACTCTCCATGAGCTCCGCCGGGTCGCTCTCGAGCTGCGTTACCGCGGGGGCCGAGTACGGAGGCATCGTGGCGACGGTGGACGGCGGGCGAAAGCGCGGTGGCGCGACGGCGGGGCAGAAGCAGCCGGTGCACCACCGCAAGTCCATCGACACGTTCGGGCAGCGCACGTCGCAGTACCGTGGCGTCACCAGGTACACCCCAGCCCACCCCATCAGCACGTGATTAGTCGGGGCAACCAACAAGTAGAGAGCAGGAGATTAACGTGTGGTTAATTAGCAGGCATAGGTGGACGGGGCGGTATGAGGCGCACCTGTGGGACAACAGCTGCAAGAAGGAAGGCCAGACCAGGAAAGGGAGGCAAGGTACTTGAACCAAACCGATCCCTAAAACAAGATTTATCTGTATCATTAGTGGCTAACCAAGCTTGTTAACCAATGTCCTCCGCATGGTGACGAACTAACTACTCGGCCGCTGGCTATGCAGTTTACCTCGGTAAGTAGTGCAAATGTACTAGTACTACTATTGTGTACGTGTTCATGCTCTTGTTTGGGAGTGTGTGGTAAAAGGTGAAAAAAATGTTTATTCTGTTTTTACTATATTTACAGGAGGGTATGACATGGAGGAGAAGGCGGCCAGAGCCTACGACCAGGCGGCGCTCAAGTACTGGGGCCCTTCCACCCATATCAACTTCCCGGTAATCCCTTAAATTACACGTACATCCACCTTTTCAGTTTAATCAATACTCCTACTTACTACTGGTAGTTATTAATAATAACATGGTGTTTTCTTTCTGCAGCTCGAGGACTACCAGCAGGGGCTGGAGGAGATGAAGAACATGACGAGGCAGGAGTACGTGGCACACCTCAGAAGGTAATATTAATGGAAGTGGTCTGGTCTATATAGTAGAGTGATAGAGATCAAATCTTTGTCTTCGTGATCCGTATGCCGTATGCATTTGAACGGGAATGAAGAGTGATTTAAGTGGCGCGTGCATGCAGGAAGAGCAGCGGCTTCTCGCGTGGCGCGTCCATGTACCGTGGCGTGACCCGGCACCACCAGCACGGGCGGTGGCAGGCGCGCATCGGCCGCGTCTCCGGCAACAAGGACCTCTACCTCGGCACCTTCGGTACGTCACAGGCACTCTCTCTACATCCTTAGAGCTTACGTGGGGCTGGCTGTCCCCATGGCCATGGCCATGCTCGCGAGCGGTGACGCAGATGGTGTCGCGGCTGGAGGGCGCATGCAGGGCGTTCCGGTCTCAATCATCATACGTGTCGTTGCAGGACAATGATGCCCCTCTCCCTGCCAAAGTTAGAATGTTTTCTTGCTTTAAGCTTCTTCTTTTCTCATGCACACTCTCTCTCTCTCTCTCTATATATATGTACACAAATATCTCATTCTCTCTCTCTCGTTCCTCATGTGTGTGTGTATGGCCCTGTGCATGCGTGACCGATTCTCTCTCGCTCGCTTTTGCATAAGGCTGGCCTTTCCTAGTTTTCCCACTGTCCCAAATCGCACGCGCGCTCTCCGGCTTTTGCATGCGTCGTCGCCGTCGCCGTCGTCTACCTTTGACCATGGCCCGAGTCATCATGACGACGCGCGAGCGCGCCGCGCGTTTCCTTCCTTTGTTCAGAGGTGTCCAGACTTGAGATCGTTCCATATCCAATGATTCTTGCATGCATGTGCAGTAGCTGTATACACGTAGTACGTTTCAATGATGGGTGCGCGTGGTTACAGGCACCCAGGAGGAGGCCGCGGAGGCTTACGACATCGCCGCCATCAAGTTCCGGGGACTCAACGCCGTCACCAACTTCGACATCACTCGCTACGACGTCGACAAGATCATGGCCAGCAACACGCTCCTCCCGGGCGAGCTCGCCAGGCGCAACAAGGACGCTAACGCCGCGCCACTGCCCCATCCCGCCCCCGACGACTGCGCCGCCTCTGCCCTGGTGCCCGTGTCCACTCCGGGGACGGACACCGGCGCCCGCGGCCAGCACCACCACCACGACGTCCTGTCCTCGGGCGAGGCCTTCTCGGCGCTGCACGACCTTGTCACCGTGGAAGGCCACACCGCGCAGGGCGGTAACGGCGCGCACGTGCACATGTCGATGTCGGGCGCATCGTCGCTGGTGACCAGCCTGAGCAACTCGCGTGAGGAGAGCCCCGACCGGGGCGGCGGCCTGTCGATGCTCTTCGCCAAGCCGCCGCAGCAGCCGGTCACAACAACGGCGGCGTCCCCGAAGCTGATGAACACTCTGGCGCCGCTGGGCTCCTGGGCGTCGTCGGCGAGGCCGGCTGCAGTCTCCATCGCTCACATGCCCATGTTCGCCGCGTGGAGCGACGCATGAATGATCACTCGGTCGGATATGTACCAAGCCCACGGCGCATGCATGGCATGGCAATGGCAATGGCGTGCAGTTTCTAATTAGTAGGTCGGCGACGTGATTGAGGATTAGCAAGTAGTAATTGGCTGCAGTTGGTAGTGTAGTAATAGTAGTAGCATTAGCGGTATCGAGATTACTCCTGCGATGTAAGACCGAGGAAATGCACGGTGTGGCCTCTCCTGTTTCCTTCTTCACCGGTGGAGAAGGGGTTTTGTAAAACGGAGGCCGCCGGTGCATCACTTCCAAATCCCGAAATCAAATATTATAGCTAGCTAGCTCCAGTAATTGAAGTTTCTTGGTTGGTAACCATTTCATCCGATGTGGTATCTCTGTTCATCAGCCTGACGCACGGTCTCACCTTTCGAAGACTGAGGAAGTAACCATGGACGCCTCGATCCATTGGAACGTGTATCCCACTAAAAGAATAATCCGTACTCCCTCCATTCCCTTATCAGAATTGATTAGCGTACAATGAAATGACCTACGATTTCCATCCGACATAATCCCAAACGTGCAGTCAATTGAACGGACGGCTCCCGTGCATTTGTCGTGCGAAAATCGTATGTAAACAGCTATATGTGTAGCAGGACTTTTCCCTTATACAAAATTACAAACTCAGATTATAGGTAATACGAAGGTAAAATTTAATGAATGATTTGTAAGCCAACTTTTTTTTTGTTAACCGGGATCATTAATACACCGCACGCATGTAAGGAAGAAATGAGAAGATAGTGTAGCTAGGGTTCATGGGAAGGGGATTGGAGAGGGAATTGGGGATCCGAAATAGATAAAAGATAGTTCGGGGATCGAAAATAGATAAAAGATAGTTCAGGGATAGAAGTGTTCTGTTTCCACATACATGATCGATGCCTATCTCTCTCGGTCACCACTACTAATAGTCACTCGCTCCCTGGTTACAAGGCCGAGGCCCATGTTTACGAACGCAATCCGGTCAGGCCCATGGGCCCGGACATCCCCCCTTTTAGGAAACGACATGTCCCAATGCCAGAGCTATTGGAAAGCTCCTGCGCAGGTCGCCTTCGTCTTTCCTAGTGGTGCAGGACAATGGCTACCCTGTCCACTTCACACACACCTTTGCTGATGTTGCCGAGCCATGGTTGCGCCAGGCAGTGTCACAACCCAAAGTTTTCCCTAAATTTTGGTTGTGGAAACTAGAAGCATATGCATTCATATTTTGTCTCTGCATATTTGGTTTTGAGGCCAACAAGGCCGACATTGAGTTCAAACCACCATTTGAATTCAAATGAAAGCCATGGAGGCATCACCCTAAAAATTCTTTTCAAAATTGCATTTGTGCAGGAGAGAAATTTACTAAGATGATATATGCCCTATTTTATTTGAGCAGAGTTTAAAATGGTTTATTTTTGGCAAATAAAATACGTATAAGTGAAACCCTGTGAATTTAAAACAAAACAAAAACAATCAGAAAATACAAATTCAAATAATTCAAATGGGCCCACTAGGCATAATTGCAGTTTTGGTGAGCAAAAATGTTTTGGAGATGTTTACCAAGTCAGAAATATTCCCGAGACAATTTAGAAACTATTTTCTTTTTGAGGAAAATTCAAAATCATTTATGAAAATGAAAACAAAGAGCAGAAAGAAAAATAGAAAACAAAACAAAAAAGGGGGCCAGCCAGCCAGCAAACTAACCGGGCTAGCCCAGCTAGCCAGCTAGCCAGCCAGCCTCCACGCTCTCTCTCCCCTCTCACTGACAGGCGGCACCCGTCTGTCAGCTTCGTCCTCCTCCCTCAACCGTCGCCTGCCACACGCACGCACGAACCGAGCGTAGCCGCGCCCATGACCTCCACTTCTCGTGCCCTCTGTGCACGCCAGCACCAGCCGAGCCGCCCAATAAATAGCCCCGACCCCCTCTCTCAAACCCCCTGCCCAAATCCACCGGAGCACCGTCGGGCTGCCCGCACGACCTCTGACATCTCCGCCTCGGTCAAGAGATCGTCGGCGTCATTCCGGCGAGACCCGACCCCTTCGTGACCAGCCAACCACTCCAGGCGACCACCCGCTCCACGATGAACCCCCTGGACAACCTCGACGAGCCCGAGGGCCTCTCCGATGCCTAGTTCGCCAGAGACTGAAGCTTCGCTCTGTCGGATTCAGGGCTCCGCAAACCCAAGAAAGGTTCGAACACAGGGGTGCGCCCGCCCTTCGATTCTGCTCGACTTCGCAGCTACACCACAGCGACCCCCCCACAGCTCTTGCCCGGAAGAATAAACAGGGACACGCGATTTACCCAGGTTCGGGCCACCTTGCGGTGTAAAACCCTACTCCTTGTTTGGTGGATTGGCCTCACGAGGAGGTTTGTGGATGAACTAGTACAGTGGTTGAGAGACTTCGCGAGGGCTCTTTGGTGTGGGTGGATCCCGCCCTCTTCTACGCCGGTGGCTAGTCCCTATTTATAGCGAGCCTTGGTCCTCTTCCCTTATCGCCCAGGCGGGAAGGGATCCCACAACGGCCAAATTTGAAGGGGGACAGGGGGTACAGCTTATCCTGACTAAAGGTGGTCTTCACCTGCAAAGCTCCTGTCGTGGCGCAGAGGTGGGCTCGGCGATGACATCCGTCCTGCCGAGCCCGTGGTCTTGGTCTTGTTGCACCGGAATGGGAACCTTTGGGGGAGGGGGTCCTTGGGGACCTGCGTTCGTCCTTGCCCCTTTACCACGAAAGGGGAAATTGTCTCTGCTGCGCCCGCCTGCCATGGTCGTCATGGCTCACGTCACTGCAGCCTCCTGAGGCTGGGTACCTGCATAGGAATCTCCGCTCCTCGGGAGGCGGCCTGGGGAGGCCGCTCCCCTGGAGGTCTTGGCGTCGTCCTCCTCGCGAGGCCGGGGCCCTCACGAGGGTCTTGTTTTGAGGGGTTTGTCGCCAGGCCGTACAGGGCCGTTGTGGTGGGCCACACGTTGGGCCGCAGACAGGCAGGTCTGGGTACCCCCGATCCCAGAACGCCGATAGTAGCCATCGGGCCCAAGGCGCGCTCGGGCCGGCTTCGGGGCGAAGCCAAGAAGGGGAGTCCGAAGCGCCGCGGCCCCAACCGCCTGCGGGCCAACCTTGACGCATGGCGCACGACGGGGCACGGACGCCTCCACTCCCCCACGTCGCCTCGGGAACCGCCCCGAGTCAAGTTGACGCGAAGCCTGAGCGCTACGTCGGCCATCATTGATCTTCCTTGATTGATGCCGCCCTCTTGTGTTTTCCTTTTTCGCTGGCTCACGCTGAGATGACCCGACGAGGGAATGAGGCGACGTGAGACAGGGCTGCCCGTCAGTCGAGTTCGACACGCGTCGCCCGAGCAGCGCATCGCCTCCACTCCCCACTATGCCTCAGGGACCGCAGTTGCGCCAAAACCTGCCTCGCCCGAGGGGCAGTGTCGTCCTCGCGCACCTTCCCGCTTGCTTCCTTCGTAGGAACACCGCCTTCTTCCCCCTTTCTCTTTCTCATGGCATCCGGGGGAAGTGCTGCAAGCGCCGGAGCGCGAGCAGAATCTTCGGCGCCACCTTCATTTCCTGGGGGCGACGGTGGTGAGCCCTCGAGGCCTGCACATGCATGCCGGGACCGCCACCGACGAGTGAGTGTGTCATTGCCTCCGTCCTTTCTTGTGAATCCTGCCTGGCTCGTCGAGTCTGATCTCCATCCCCTTTCAGGGCGCCCACGCCCAAGAGGCGCAGGCTTGACGCGCTTTAGGGCGAGTTGGACGCGCTCAGGACCCAACTGCAGGGTGCCGAGGCCGCCCTCCAGGCCGCGCTTTGGGGTGAGGAGGACGCCAAGGCGGAGCTGGCAGCCCTCCAGGCTCAGGTCGAGGGGGCCGCCAAAGCCGTGCAGGCGGCCAGGGACAACGCGGTGCACGCGAAGATGATGGAGGCACAGCGCGGCAAGCAGTACCTGGACATCACCCGACGCGCGAGCGGCGCGGTTTGCCGGTTCGTCGGGGAAGCCCCCGCGCTGCCGTGTGCACACGGCGACGGGGGCTACCTCAATTTCTTCGACAAGGTGGTGGAGGCGTTGTAGTCCGGCGTCTCCCGGGTGGATGAGGACAACGAGTCCAGCGTGCGCGACCACTACAAGAAATATGTCAACTTACAACCATCAATATTGGTCATTGAATGGTCATTATTTTTCATTTGCGACCTTTTTGTGACCAAAAATAGTTGGTCAAAAGCTGACCGTCTTTAATGAAACTTAACGACCAAAGTAAAAGGTCGTAGACTCTACGACCAATTGTTTTGGTCACTAGCAGTTTGCCCAGACCACGTCAGTTCCAACGTGGCAAGCTGACGTGGCGAAATTACGACCAAATGAATTGGTCGAAGATCAAAATCAGCCCGGTCCAGTTTGTTGCTTTACATGGGCCAAGCCCAACAATTCAGCCTATTTATAACATTTTTTAATTTCAATTTTAGTCAGCCACATGGGCCAAGCCCAACATTTCAGCCTCATTATTTTTGGGCCATTGTCATTTTTTAATCTATTTCTATTTTGGCCCTTGGCCTTTTTATTTTCTGGGTCTTCGCCTTTTTACAGTGCATTTTTTCAGCAACTTTGTTCTATTTTCTTGAATTGTTTGGTTTATGGCCTTTTTAGGGCCCAAATAGCATTTGCTTCATTTCGACGTTTCAGCGATAAATAATCAACGTTTCGGCCAGCAAAGCCGTGATCACACAAATTTTCTCAAATGACAACCAAAATGAGAATATTGTATATAAACAATCATTCCATGTAGTATATAACAACAGCTACAAAAGTACTGCTATGTAGGACATAACAGCCATTCCATATTTTAAATCATCTAGGAACATATAATTAGCTACAAAGATGATGCCTTCCCTTCTTCCAACTTCTTCAACCTAGAGCTCATGTAAAAGAGATGAAATGATCGTTATGATGACTGTCGAGTCAGAATGAAAGCAATATCTACCAACATACAACAGCAAGGAAAAGAATAATGAACAAAACAATAAACAGATACACAAGTAGCTAGGAGTCAATCCTGAAGCATGAGGGGGTGGAAAAAACTAAATACCATCAAACTCTAAGAAGACTCCAAAAACTTGCTTGCTCACAATACAATCATGTTTTTCACGACAAATACTATTAGAATTAAGGCACGGATCATATGCCAAGCTGTATCAGCACCATGGCAGTAACGATTAATAGTAGCGTGACATCAATGGGGCACAACTTAGTTAGCTACTAATGTTCACCAAATTCAAAGATTGTATGTTCTAGCTAACAAAAATACAACACCACACTTAGGAACTCGGAAAATTGTCATGCAATCAAGCTGAAATACAAAATTGAGATTGCACCAACTTTTAGGCAAACAATCATATGACATACTTCAAATATTTAGCATGGCAACCACAAACTAAGTATCAGAACATAAATCTATAGCAGACAGCTAATGAAATTCTGCATATGGTGTGCTATTAGACAACAATGTATGTATGGAAGAGTTAACACAAATATCCATATTGATGAATCAGGCTAACAAAACAAATATTGTCAAAGAAACTGACAAATTAAGTTTGGCACCTTCATTACTATGAATATACAAGATTGAACATGCAACTATAAATTGGAGTACATAGACACACACTACTGAGTCTATGTAAGGAACAAACAATCAGTGTGCTTGTTCCATACAACGGTTCAAACGAACCATAAGGCACTTAGAATAGCATGCATCATAAACTGGGATCATCTAGATAATAAAGGATTTTAGGCATGCAACTGGCAAATGAGAATCAGCTTACAATCTTACAGTTACTGAAATTGCATCTACAATCTATATGTAAATCAACCAGACTTGCAAACAACCATGTATACAAACAAAAAGAAGTATTCAAGACAGGCAGCTTGACTATGAACAAGAAACATTAAACCTGCAACTAGAAATTTATTTGAGGAACATAAATCATAACCTACTCCATACAACAGTACAAACAAATGGGCATGTATAGAATTGTTATCATCATAAACCGAAATCACCATGCACAATACAAGCATTCCAGAATTAATGCTATGCTACATAAAATTAAACGTAAGGACCTATTCAAACTATTGTACGAATATTCAGCAAGTACAAGAGTATTATAAGGTAACTGAAATTATGTGATGATATGAAACAGATTGAAAAGGGAAGGGAGTAGCATACCGCGCTAAGCTTCATGGATTTTTTTAACACTATAATGTAACTTCTCCAAATTCATAATAAAAGACTCACATCCAGAAGCAAAAGACGAAGAGAAGTAATTAATCAACGATTGTGTACTGGCAGCAAGTAGCAACTGATACCAAACACCAAAATTAGACATAGACGCAGCAATAGAGCACACACTTTTTTTAACACTATAGAGCACACACTTGATAAAAGACAATGATGTATGGGAGATGATAATATTCATCTTTCAGGTTCCAAAATTTTACTGCCAAAAAACATATTCCTCTGCGCTCGCATGAACTAAATGCAAGTGGAACACGGAAACAAGCGAGCCTATAGAACAGTCTTCATCACTGGACAGACCAGATCCCCAAATGGAAATGGGAGCAGCCCACTGCCCACAACACGTGCAATCTAACGGCAAGCGACCGACAGTGAGAGATTCAGGCGGCGGCACTCACCTCGGCCTCCGCAACCAGCGCGAGCCGCGCGTACATGAGACCCGGTAGATCTCAGCCTGCTTTCTTGTTTACTTTGAGGTAGGTAAGAGCACCCATCACGTTGTTGTAGTCGCTCTTGTTAACTTGGAACTGCAGTGGAAGATAGAAGTCTCAGAGGCATGCAAATTGGCACCGCAGCACAAAGTGGCAAGCTTCACTGATCTAGTGAAGCTGTCATGGAGTCATAGTACTACAGTCTCTAAATAAGCTACACCAAAATGGAACTTCCCAGAACAAATTACTGGTACTATCCCTGTGGCTTAAGTTTCCAGCCTCCTGTGTTTTGTAATATGACACCAAAGCTCATGGTTGCAAATCTGTTGGCATATGTCTCTGTTCTCAAGGAACCAATAATGCTTTCTGCAGCGCATATAAATTAAAGAAAGACATTTTTTTGCTCAGGGCATGTCATGTCATAATTCACTCTCTTTTTGCGAGAATGATAACTCACTATTCAACATTTAGCAGTTTGTAGTAAGTTAGCACAAATACATATGTAAGAGACGTTGCCTTCTTCTCGGCAATGACTTGATATTAGCATCAGTTATATTTCATGAACTGTGGAATGAGTTGAAATTACATATGGAGAACTAGTCATAATGGAAACAAGCAGGAGCTTCTGAATGCCAACAATCCTAAACTACGCATACTGTTACAATTAGGAAACAGACAGATTCAACCACTATACTTAGGCCGAACCAAGGCACAGTTCAAATCAAGCCCTGGAAATTGCAGTTGCATTGCATAGCATTCGGAACAGTTTTGGCACTACAAAATTCACATCAATTCTCACAACAGAACTACCATTATAGCTGAATAAAAGGAAAAATGTGAGTGACTGAGTGAGCTGAGGAAGCATGTAGTTACCATCTTGGAGAGCCTCTTCATGCGCTTGGCGTTCTTCTTGCTGAGCAGATGCTGCTTCCCAGCACATCATACGTCTCGGAATCGCTCCCATGCTTGCCCCTATGGATGTTCTTTATATGGATCGAGAGTAGAGGGGAAGGCATCCATCCCTGCGTCCAAAGAAACAGAAGTTAAATTCGTTATGTGTCTTTAGAGAAAGTGGGATATTCCTGTCACTTGCAAAAGGGAGTGGTGTGATATTCAGGTAAAAAACTAGTACAAGTGATAGCAGACGAGTCGCAAGACTTTTTTTACCGGTTGAGTAGGATAAGTGAGGACGAGGTGGAGGAGTATTATTGCTCTCAGGCCTGAAATAACACATAAGAAAAGGGTCTTATTGCAGGAGCTACATAAGTAACCTTGATTGTAGAAGAAAATATGCCTACTTTAAAGGCAAATCTAATCTATTTTGCTAATGGCAAATATGATCTCGTCAGGTGGACCGGAATGGGTCGGCAAGCGGACAAAAAGCGGATGCGCGTCCGTTTGGGTCGGCGCGTTGGGCCGATTCTTCTGTCCGCGGTGACCCAAACGGACGCGCGCGGACGAAATGGGTCTGCGCATTGGAGTTGCTCTAATGACCAACTTGTATGCATTTATGTTCCTTCTAGCTATTTTTGGTCATTGAAACGAGTTTCTGCCGAATCACAAGGAACCGGTCAAATTTAAACTACAACTACTTCATAGTTTGCTCATTATTTTTTATCAAAAACATTTTTAGGTACACATGCGTCTATTTCAATAGAGATACACCAAGAGTTTTGCAAGATTCAACTGTTGGGGAACGTTGCATGGGAAACAAAAATTTTCCTACGCACACACAAGATCTATCCATGGTGATGAGCATCTACGAGAGGGAGAGTGAATCTACATACCCTTGTAGATCGCTAAGCGGAAGCGTTAAGAAACGCGGTTGATGTAGTCGAACGTCTCCGCGATCCAAATCGCAAGTCGTCCCTCGATCTGATCACGAACTAGTGCCGAACGGACGGCACCTCCGCGTTCAACACACGTACGGCTTGATGACGCCTTCACCTCCTCGATCCAGCGAGCGATGGTGAAGTAGTAGATGAGTTCCGGCAGCACGACGGCGTGGTGATGGTGGTGAGGAACAATCTCTGCAGGGCTTCGCCAAGCACTACGGAGATTATGATGGGAGAACTAGAGGGTTAGGGTTGCCGACACACGGCTTGGGAAATCTTGATGTATCCCGTGTGCTAGCCCTGCCCCTCTATTTATATGTTGAGCCTTGGGGTCTAAACTTGGAGTAAAAGCCTCCTCCAGGTCGGTTTTGCCCGCACAAGGTCGGTTTGGCCCGCAGGGAAAGAGTCCAACTCGGATCCCTGCAGTACCGCGCACAAGCGGTAGTACCGCTCACGAGCGACAGTACCGCTTGAGCGGTAGTACCGCTTCACACAAGCGGTAGTACCGCTTATGCGGTAGTACTGCTTCACACAAGCGGTAGTACCGCTTACGCGGTAGTACTGCCTTACCAGCGGTAGTACCGCTTAAGGCAGCAGCAAAACTTCCTTTTGCACTTTCCAATACCTCGTGGGCTTTACCCCTTTGGCTCATATAAAGTGTTGTTGCACCCGAACACTTCGGTAAACATCCGGAACCCCTTCCGGTGAATTCCGGAACCCTTCCGGAGATCAAAACACTATTATCACATATATCAATCTTTACCTCCGGACTCTTCCGGAGATCCTCGTCATGTCCGGGATCTTATCCGGGACTCCGAACAACCTTCGGTCACCAACAAAATAACTCAACTATACTAATTGTTACCAAACGTTAAGTGTGTAGACCCTGCGGGTTCGAGAACTATGTAGACATGACCGAGACACCTCTACGATCAATAACCAATAGCGGAACCTGGATGCCCATATTGGCTCCTACATATTCAACGAAGATCTTTATCGGTCGAACCTCTATGTCAAGGATTCAGTTAATCCCGTATACTGTTCCCTTTGTTCTTCGGTATGTTACTTGCCCGAGATTCGATCGCCGGTATCTCTATACCTAGTTCAATCTCGTTACCGGCAAGTCTCTTTACTCGTTTCGTAATACAAGATCTCGTGGCTAACATTTTAGTCACATTGCTTGCAAGGCTCATTGTGATGTTGTATTACCGAGTGGGCCCTGAGATACCTCTCCGTCACACGGAGTAACAAATCCCAGTCTTGATCCATGCCAACCCAACAGACATCCTCGGAGATACCTGTAGAGCACCTTTATAGTCACCCAGTTACGTTGCGACGTTTGATACACACAAGGTATTCCTCCGATGTCAGGGAGTTGCATGATCTCATGGTCATAGGAACAGATACTTGACATGCAGAAAACAATAGCAATAAACTGACATGATCATATGCTACGTTCGTAGTTTGGGTCTTGTCCATCACATCATTCTCCTAATGATGTGATCCCATTATCAAATGACATCTCATGTCAATGGCTAGGAAACCTTAACCATCTTTGATCAACGAGCTAGTCAACTAGAGGCTTACTAGGGACACAGTGTTGTCTATGTACCCACACATGTATTTGAGTTCCAATCAATACAATTATAGCATGGATAATAAACGATTATCATGAACAAGGAAATATAATAATAACCAATTTATTATTACCTCTAGGGCATATTTCCAACATCAACCCCTAGCTACGAACGGTCATGCCCACCGTTTTGACCGCATTTTGAAACGGGCAAAATTCAAAAAAAATTAACAAATTGGAAAACCTTCGCATTGTATCATTATATGTGACCATGTTACCAGGAAACATAATAAACTTGTAATACGACAATTATTTTAAAAAAGTGTTCTCAGAAATGAGCTATCATGTGTGAAGATTCATGGCTTTCAAGCCAAATGATCAATCTTATAGCCACATTCATGGCATAGTTTATTCAAATGATATAATATTGTGCACAAGGATGCATTTTGAAATGGCAAACAATGTTGCCTAAGGAAGTTTTCATTTTCTTTGGACGAAAATTTCATTTTCCATTTTTCGAGTGCCGAAAATGAGTTTTTTTGTGAAGGACCTACCATATATTTGTTGCAAAATTGGATCAAAACAATTTTATAAAATACTAGGTCATATTTAATGTATAATTGACCAAATGGTTGGGTGTAAAAATCTTTGATCTACCTCTCATGAAAAAGACAAATTCCGTCGATTCAGTAGGAAGCGGGTCAAATTTGAACTGCAGCTCCCTCATAATTTTATCTTTATTTTTTCCAAAAATCATTTCTAGGTATATAAGTATCTATTTTATACGAGAAACACCAAACGTTTTTCAATATTCAACCCCTATCTAGGAACGGTCATGTCCGCTGTTTTGACCGCATTTTGAAACAGGCATGAAAAATTCAAAACAAAATCAAAAAATTGGAAATCCTTCACATTGTGTCATTATATGTGACCAAGTTACGAGGAAAAATAATAAACTTGTAATACGACAATTATTTTAAAAAAGTGTTCGCATAAATGAGCTATCATGTGTGAAGATTCATGTCTTTCAAGCCAAATGATCAATCTTATGGCCAAATTCATGGCGTAGTTTGCTCAAATGATCTCATATTGTGCACAACGGTGCATATTGGAATGATAAACAATGTTTCCTAAGGAAGTTTTCATTTTCTTTGGACGGAAAATTCATTTTCCATTTTTTGAGTGCCCAAAATGAGTTTTTTTGTGAAGGACCCACCATATATTTGTTGCAAAATTGGACCGGATCAATTTTCTAAAATATTAGGTCATATTTAATGTATAATGGACTAAATGGTTGGGTGTCAAAATATTTGAGCCACCTCTCGTGAAAAAGACAAATATCTGCCGATTTAGTAGGAAGCGGGTCAAATTTGAACTGCAGTTGCCTTATAGTTTGCTCATGATTTTTTCCAAAAATAATTTCTAGGTACATAAGTATCCATTTAATAAGAGATGCATGGTTTGGTGGCGAGACATCGAGGTTTGGACGGTGGACGATAGCCCCAACTCCAGAGCATGCAAACTAGCATGCCAGCCGCATGGTCACCGCGTGACCTTAGCGTTGCCACGTGTTCTGGGTGGCCTAGGCATGTATGATGGGTTGGGCATTCCCCCGGTAGGTTCTAGGAAGAAGAATACAACAGAAGAATCTCACGAGAAGACTGAACTAAGCTCAAATATGAATTAGCAGCCAAGTGTTTGATTAGCGGGGGCCTGAGTTTTGGCAGAGTATAATCATCTACTAAGGATACTGTCTTGGAAAATTTTCAGCTCAAATGGAGGAACCTAAGTGACACTTGCTTTGTAAAGTACCACACTAGACAGGAATATGAATGTTGAAGCTGGGCTCAAATGAATGAATGGATTGAGCTGCAATTTGGTGGAGGATATTCATTTGGGCATAGGAAGCCACTATAAAAATTTGATACCATTTGGACATGCCAAAGTGGTACTTCCTTCACAATGCTCTTCTCTGGACAGAAAATAGAAATTGATGCTGGGCCCACATAGACGATTGGATTGAGCTGCAATTTGGAGGAGGATGATAATTGGGCATATGAAGGAACTATACAAATTTCATACCATTTGGATAAATAAAAATGGTACTTCCTTCACAATGCTCTTCTCTAGACAGAAACTTGGGAAAATTATTGAGAGAAATTGGCTAAATCAAATGAGTTCAAATTTGGTGGAGGCAAGTTATATAGGTAGAAACATGCCCTGATAAAGTTTTAGAAACAATTAAGC
This sequence comes from Elymus sibiricus, assembly GCA_039707655.1. Taxonomy (NCBI): domain Eukaryota; kingdom Viridiplantae; phylum Streptophyta; class Magnoliopsida; order Poales; family Poaceae; genus Elymus; species Elymus sibiricus. Next base: position 278,607,054 of record CM077665.1, read on the forward strand.
AATATAAAATAATTGGTTCACAAACTGAAAATATGACTAGAATAAAAGATTGGATGATGAGCTCACATGGATTGCTAGATAAATCTCAAATTTTGTGCAGAGTGATTATTTGAGCATCTGAAACATTTAGAAATATCTCAGATCATTTAGATAATCCTAGCCAGTACTTCCTTCACAAAGCTTCTCTCTGGATAGAAACTTTGGAAATTTGCTGATGAATATTTACTAGGCAAATGGAGCTGAATATTGGCATGTGTCAATTATTTGAATATCAAAGAGAGCCCAAAAAGTTTGAGGGAAATAGGAGGGGTCTAGATAGCACTTGCTTTGCAATGTGCCAATTTGGACAGAAAATAGAAATTGATGCTGGGCTCCCATAGATGATTGGATTGAGCTGCAATTTGGAGGAGGATGATAATCTGGGCATATGAAGGCATTGTAAAAACTTCATACCATTTGGAGAAATAAAAATGGTACTTCCTTCACAATGCTCTTCACTGAACAGAAAATTAGGAAAAATATTGAGGTAAATTGGATAAATTAAATGAGCTAAAATTTGGTGTAGGGAGGTTCTATGGGCAGGGTCATCTCCTGGTAAATTTTCAGCAATTATAAAGCAATATAAAATATAGTTGCTTCACAGACTGAAAATACTACCAGAAACAAAGATTGGATTGTGAGCTCACATGGATTGTTTATATATGTTTAACATTTTTCAAATACATGATTAACATCTTTTCATATATTCCCAACAAAAAAACAACTTTTCATACATACGTTTTGATGTCTATATTTGGCTTTACACATTGTACATTTTTTGTATACATATAAAAAGGAGGTGGCCTTAAGTACCAATGCATCCACATTCACAACCTCATGATCATTTATATTGGTCGTAATCAGACAACCACTGTTGTCTGCTTTATGACCATTTGGTGTAAGGCAATTTCACGGTTTGAGCCCTTCCTAGCAAAATGGCCGTGGATTTACGACCAATTCAGCTGGGGTCACTAAGAGAAGGTCACAAGTTGACATATTTCTTGTAGTGGACCTCCTGGACAGCGCGCTGACGCGCGTCTTCTCCAACTTCTGCCGCCACGCCCCCGCACTCGACCTCTTCCACGCGACGGAGCCGGTGCCCGAGGAGCTCCGGAGGCCCCTCAGGGACAAGGTGCGCAAGCACGTGGAGTTCCTGGTCGAGCGGTTTGCCCAGGCGACGTCCTCCGAGGAAAGCGGAAGCTCCGGCGCTAAGCCCTTCGGGAGCCATGGTGGAGACAGCGCCTCCTCTGCCTGAGCTCCCTTTCCTTTACTCCTGTTGCATCAAGAAACATTCGGCCCCTTGGGGGCGTTAAACGTTTGTATTATACCTTTGCTTTTGAGTAGTAGTTGCCCGATATACTTGGAGCGTCCTCATTCCTTCCGCGATGTTTTTTCGTTCTCCTCGGCGTGCTCCCGCACACTTTCTTGTGCTTGTACTTGCCTCGCCAGGCCGTTGCTTTTGCCCCAGACTCTCCTCAGGAGGTCCCGCGGGGCGCCGCATAGCCCCCAGCGGTGGTTGCCAACCGAACCTCGCGAGGCTGGCGTCCTGAGAAGACGCGAGTCAACCCAGTGCGTGATTCTCCGGGGCAGCGCCACGAGAGCCCGACTCTCCCTCTCCTGCGTTGTCTTTCCTTTGCTATTGCGCTCGTGTCGGCCCCGCGAGTGCACGCGAGAGGGGGTATCTCCTTCGTGCTCAAGGGCTGACGGCGAGAGTGCTCCTGAGGCACGGCCCTTAGGGGCTCACCTTTCTAGCTCACGAGCGCCTCGCGCGCGGGGGGTGGGGGGGGGGGGGGGTCGCTCGCGAGGCCCGCCTCACGAGGCCTCAGGAGTGACGGTCCTCGGAAGGCCGTCTTTCGCTTTCATTCCCTGCATCAATAGTCATGGAGAGCCCCGCGGGGGCGTGTAATAGATTATGGCGCTTGTGCCTTTATGTTAGCGTTTTCCGTTTTCGCGCCCTAGCATTTATGTTGCTGTAAATTGAAATGTTTCCGCTCGTCGTGATTAGGATAACTTAGCTTGGCGCGCTTGCAGTGGGTTTCTGTGTTGCGAGGGCGTGCTTCTCCGGGGCTTCTTTCCTTGGCTGTCTTGCTTCTGGCGATCATGGGGTCGAGCCACCGAGCGAGGGTCGGTCGTCGCTGGTGTGTCGGGTCGCGATGCCCAGCAAGGCTAGGAGATGAGCGCTCCTGAGGCCGGGGGCCTGAGGCAGTATGCGCCTGCTGGCTCGCTCGAGAGTGTCGCGCGAGGATTAGACCGCCAAGTTTTGGCGAGGTGCGCACCATGTCCAGCCCCTGCTTGCGGGGCGCAAGAGAGAGAGGCCGGCAGGTGCCAAACCTTTTAAAACAGACCATCAAAACGAGAAACGCTGCAAAGAAGAAAAATCCCCCCCCCCTCTTTTCTTTTTTCGAATAAGACGCGAAAACTTCAACTTCATTCCAAAAAGTGGCAGATTCGGGTACAAAAAAGGAGCAAGGAACAGCCGTGTCCGGCACCTAAGCTAGTCTTCGTCTTTCCCCAGCGCGGAGCGTAGGGCTTCCACTAGGCGTGGGCATAGTCATTGGAGGACCGTGTCGTCCGCCAGCGCGGAGCATGGGGCTTCCACTTGAGCGTGGGCGGGGGCCCCTCCGCGTCCTCGGGGGACCCCGGGCGTATACAGCCCACTCATTATTACGTGAGAGTGTCACGGTCGTAGATGGCTGGGCAAACCCCCAGTCACAAGGCTCAGGAGTTCCCAACTCGATTCTTGAGTCACCCCACGCATTTCTGCTCGATTGCGCGCCCCTACGGCCCAAACATGGGTGCATTGCTCCCCGCGTGACCGCGTGTGACACCCTGGTTTCGTGCTACAGTGATCATTGTAATTAAGCACAGTGATGACCATGATTAGTGCCTAATCATTTTGCTAAACAAGATATGATCCAGTTAAAATTCGTATCTCAATTTAATTTCACTTCAAAAGCCAATTGAATTTTATGGTAATAAAATAATTCTCCACACAGCATCAGAAAAATGTTGCACACTTGTGGAATAATCCAAAATAAATGTTGTTAAGGAAAACAACATCACCCTCACACTGGTGTGGACCCCACCTTCAAAACAGAGCCATTTTTGTATTTAAAATGCCCTTTAAATTGCATGGTTAATTCCAACAGTACCCAAAAATGCTCAAACTTGGTGTGGCCATTCAAAATAATGCATGTTACACATTTTTGCTAAAGCAAATATTAGCTAAAAGGAATTAAAACAGAAACAAAGAGATGAAAACACAAAATGAAAAAGGGCCCTAGGCTAATACAGAGGACTGGGCCTGAGAGGCTACAGTGCGGCCCAGCCCGCACCCCCCCTTCTTCCTGCTGTAGCGACCAGAGCGGTCGCTACAGGGCGCCGACCGGCTGTCGCCGACCAACCCCGTCGCCTGGGAGGATAAGGCCGCCACCGGGGCACCTCACCTGCCCCCTCAAACCCTAGATCGCCACTCTTCCCCCCTGCTCTCTCCTCACGCCGCCTCTCTCCTTCCGCAACCGCACCCGAGCGCCACCGCCGCCACGCCGCCGTCGTTCCCGCAGCCACCGTCGACGCCATGCCTCGCCACGATGCCATAGGTGTTCGTCGTCGTCCTCCGCGTTGGCCGGTGCAAGCCGTTCGAGCCGGGAGCCACTGCACCGCCCGATCTCCTCCGCCCCCTTCCGCCTCTGCCGTCGCCGTTCTTCTTCGATTCCGGCGAGCTGCGGCTACTAATCTGTCACCGGGCCTGCTTGTGCCTTCACGGTGAGCTCCTGGCGCTCCCAGGAACACAGCGCGCCCACGCGCGCTCCTCCCCGTGCCCTCTAGCCCCTAGCTCGATAAGCGCCCGAGCGCCTCGCCGCCGGCGACGCCATAGCTCCTAGCTCCGGCCACCCCAACCGCTCCGGCCACCACCGTTCGACGCGCGGTCGAGTGGCCGTTCGAACGCGTCTAGCCGCGCGCCAAACTGCCGCCTGTAGGCGTTTTCTGACGAACCCCGTGGTCGCGCCGACGCGTTTCGCCTCGCCGGCGTTGCTCCGGTGCCGGCCATCGACGTGGCACCCCTGGGGCCCTCCCCTGGGTCACTGCCAGTGGGGCCCCTAGGCCCAGTTGACTGGGTTGACCCAGTTAACGCGCCGACGTGGCGCCACGGGCCCCACCGCTCAGCCACTGACCCTGGGTCCCACTGGGCCCAATTGACCTGGTCAACTCGCTGACTGGGTGGCCCCGTGTCACTGACATGCAGGCCCCACCAGTTTAATTCATTTTTTTAAATAAATAAACAAAACTTATAATTAATTAGTTAAATAAAAGACTAATTAGTCACTGACTAGTGGGGCCCTCCCCTAAATAACCTCTGATTAGATTAATTTTAACACTGGATTAAATATGAGCCTATGACAGGTGGGGCCCACTGGTCAGGTTTGACCAGTCAGCCCCACTGTTGACTGCTGATGCAGTGATGACAACATGCTGATGTCATAATGCTATTTTTTCGAATTAAATTAAATTTGTTTATTTCAGAATATTAATAAAACTTTGAAAATTAATATAAAATAATCTATAAGTCAGATGAAAATAATTTATACATGAATGTTGATCAGAAAAATCCCACGAATCCGAATACGCTATCCGTTTGTCTGTCACATGCTCCTAACATAGCAAACATGGAACTTTCCCCTCCGGATCGTCTGTCCGATAAATCCAAAGACCCGGAAAATATCGTCAGATATTCTCCCGTTCCGTCTGATACGTGTAGTACTGCGTTAGACTACCCCTAGCACTGCGTATTGCCATGTCATGCATCGTGTTGCATCTATTTGCTTGTATTTATTGTTTCTTCCCCCTTCTTCTCTCCGGTAGACCCCGAGATTGACGGTGCTCCCGGGTACGACTACACTGTTGACGATCAGGCCTTTGCAGCAGAGCAGCAAGGCAAGCAACCCCCCCTTGAGCATTCCGATATCGCCCATTCCTTTCCCTCTTATTCTTGCATTAGAATTTGCTACTGTATTAGTTAGCTCCTATTCTGATCCATACCCTGTTTTTGATAAACTGTTACTTTACCTACAATCATACCAACTGCTTAGTATAGGTTGATCAATAAATCCCCAGTGACCCCTTAGTCCCAGTTGCCCCTGCTTCTTCATCGACGACTCGACGACCCGAAGACCCGAAGACTCGGTCAACCGACCGACGAGCCAGGCCCCTCACATCACCGCACACCCCTTAAGTATGGCACTGCAGAGCTACTATCGAGTGCCGAGGGTGATACCTCACTTAGCACTCCCGATGTTAATTCTGTAGCGTAGCTTGTCGGTCATGGGTATCGAGGGTGATTCCTCCTTCCCATTTATCGATAGCGACTCTTGTCATACACATACCTCGAGTGGGATCCATTGAGGGTGATTCCTTGGAATTCCACTTGGTGTATAAACACACAGTTACTTTAACTTGACACTGTTTACATGTGGAAGACGGGACTGGAGGGACAGGCGGTACCACCCTGGTTGAGGTGGACCTGAGTTCCCGACAGTCTTGAGACGGGTCGGCCCCAAGGGTACCCGTGTGTGAGATGTGGTGGATCGCCAGACCCATTGTTGGGTTATTATCTGACAGCATCCTTCACATTTAAAGTCCTTGTGAGTTCTTCCCCTGATACGTGATGCCATTGGTAAATTGTGTCTTCTCCCCCTGATAAGTTGTATCCTATGCTTTTGTCAGCCATGCTCTATTGTCAAGCATGTGTTAATTACTCTTGAAGCTTGAGGCATATGTTCCTAAGATGCCCCACTGGGTTGACCCTATGCCTTCTCTAATCTGTGTAAACTCGAGAGCTTTCACGAGTCCTACTCTTCTGGTGTTTTGCCGGATAATCTTCCTCTTTGTTTAAATTGACCATGTATCTGTGAATTGATACTTTACAACTGTGGTTCCGACCATGATTGTTCTTCTTTGATCCCATTTTTAGACCAGTTTAAGAACTTGTCTTGTACAGATCAATACATCAGTCCAAGCTTTAACTCTGATCTACATCCGAGTATTACCCCTGGTATCTCGAGAAAATCATGGAGCTACATAGCTTCTTATAAGCTCCTCATCAGCTATGATTTCCTTCACTGATTCCAGTTCCCTCGTATTCTGAGTTGTTGGACACTCAAGGACACCGATAATCGAATCGAGTCCGGATTGCGATTCAACAACTCTTAGTAATCTTCTTTGCTTATGAGTTTGTGCTCGATCATGTCTTTCCAAGCTGTTTGGCTACATCCTCATCGTCATGCTAAGGCTTGACCATGCTGTTTATATCCGTCATCCCCGGAACACAATTCCAACAGTGCTCTAAGCTTACATCGAGTTTGCAACGTCATGTTGGTTGTCTTGAAGGCAATTTCGACTCTGAGCTAGCACTCTAAACTGTGGTTCCGACCACCCTTCGCTTCATCATTTCTTTACTTGATGTCGTCGCTGATCGATTACATCTCCAAGAGACTTCTCGGCAAATGTGTCATGATTCTCATCAGCATTCTGGGCTCTTCCAGGATATCAATTAAACTCATGATGAGAGTAGCATCCTTGTCCGTGGTAATTGGTGTTGTCGTTGGCAACATCCTTGCCATCACCTTTCATTTCTTTGTTCCCGTGTTGTTTCTAACCGGAATACTGACAAACGAAATGTGATGTGTAAGTTCAATAATTATGGCATACCAACTCTATCACTTTGGAGTTAATGAACAATAAGTCCATTCTTAGTGTATTGGCTGTTGAGTCAGCACTCTAACATTGGTCGTGCTACTTAGTCTGTATTTCGGGTGCACTTTTCGATTAATGTTAATGGTGGATGTTTCCTTCGGGCATACCTCAATATATCATTTGGTTTTGTTCACTCAATCGTGGAGATCCTTCTTTGTGGGAATCTCGACGAATTGTTGCTGAGCCCACCAGCCACATCCTCTTCTCCCTCGTGGTTCATGATGAACATTGAAGCTAGTGTTGGAAACCTTGAAAGCATTATCTTTGTGCCTAGTTCATGAAGAATATGTTTGATAAAAGAAGTGTTTTTCTATAAGTTCACGTGCATTTTTGCCACCGTGCTTATGGGACAATTTTGTCTCGCTTCCTTTGAAATCGTTTCAATTCATTCAGGCATGTGCGAAGTATTCTATGGTTTGATAGATTTGTTACCTTCACTCCATATGTATTTCCTAGCACGCCAGGCCACTAATTGATTTGATTTGTCCTAGTCCAGACTTACACATGGAACTTTAATACCCTCTATGATGGTCCCCAATCAGAACTTGATTGCCCTCCATTCTAGAAACTTCCATGTGGGCACGAATGTCTTGACCTTGTGTTCATATGTCTTGCAGTCTGGCTAATGATTCAAGGCTTGCTTCTGTCGTTCTTTCCGAGATTCTTGCAACATCATCTCGTAGGTCTGTGTTGCATCCTTTTCTTCTCAGGCCTTCTATGTCTGAGGTATCTTGACACCAACCAGATCTGAATCTCGGACAGATATGATGGTTGGAACATTTTCAAGAATTATAACATTGGTCTTTATTTCTTGGTAAGGTGATGTTGTAGCTAGCACACCTGGCCGGATGACCTGTTGTTATAATGCTTTGTTCAGCATGGATTGCCATTCTTCCATGGGTAAATTATAAGACTTATTTTATAAGTTGTTCCTACTGGATCCTTGTGTAACCAAAGTCTGACCTTTACCTGGTGACCATGTCTTTGCTATCTCGAAGCATGTCCGTGGTACACCAATCATCAAAATAAGAACATTGGAGGCATAATGCTAAATGTTTCTTGATCAATTATCCAAACACCGTTGTATGGGTAAACTTCATAAATTCCTTGCCCTTTGTCTTAATGGTTACCTACACGGAGCCTTGTCATTTTTATCTCGCTCTGCTTGCTCTTGGAAAGGATATACACCTAATGCTCGTGTATACACATTTTCCTTTCCATTGGTCTGTTTAATGTGATAATCACATTTTCCTTTCCATTGGTCTGTTTAACCTTTCTTGAGATTTATTTGATCTGAGCAGTGATAATTCTCTGTTTAGGTAAACACCTCGGTGATCAATTCTGTCAGTAAGGCCATGTTACTATTGTTGATAACATTCCGGTAACCGTCGGTGGACAAGAACTTTGCCTATTGGTCCGCCTCGTTTCAACGAGCAGGAAAATGGTTCTATTCGTCCCCCGCCCTTGGTACCGACGTTGTTGCCAACATAACTGACAAGCTATCCTCTGACTAGTCTTGCTAGCCTGACCGTGCAAGATGTCACCGCAATTCCTACTCTTAATCCACATGATGGGCCCATAACCCATAGTTCCACAGGATCGAAACCTGACTCTCCTGTACCACTTTGATTCCAAGGTATCTTTTGCACTTGGCTTCGTATATAATTTCCGAGCCACCGCCTAGGGGATGATCTATTCTTGTGTCAGACGCAATATTTATTTCATTGCTCTGAACCCCTTTTCACCTTCTGACCAGGCATCGAATGATTGCCTACTCGTTTGAAACTTTTGAACCATCGCATATTGCTCTCAAAGAGTTCCCTAAGTTACAACTCGAGGAATGATTCATGTCTTCTTCCCCGAGTTCACCGTCAGGTGCCCAACTTTGTGGAGATACGATCTTTCAGAGTTTTCCCTCTAATCTCATTCGTAGGACGATGAAGATCCCGAAGAAAGGATGACGACTTCATCATGATGACCTGAAACAGAAAGATGAATTTATCAACGAAAGGGATCAACTTCTTCGAGAAGAACAACAAAGACGAGAAGATCCGTTAGAACTTCGTAACCAGAACTTTTTCCCTTACCCTACCTCTTAATTCTCAGGACGAGAATTCTTGTTAGACGGGGAGAATTGTGACACCCTGGTTTCGTGCTACAGTGATCATTGTAATTAAGCACAGTGATGACGATGATTAGTGCCTAATCATTTTGCTAAACAAGATATGATGCAGTTAAAATTCATATCTCAATTTAAATTTCACTTCAAAAGCCAATTGAATTTTATGGTAATAAAATAATTGTCCAAACAGCATCAGAAAAATGTTGCACACTTGTGGAATAATCCAAAATAAATGTTGTTAAGGAAAACAACATCACCCTCACACTGGTGTGGACCCCACCTTCAAAACAAAGCCATTTTTGTATTTAAAATGCCCTTTAAATTGCATGGTTAATTCCAACAGTACCCAAAAATGCTCAAACTTGGTGTGGCCATTCAAAATAATGCATGTTATTTTGTGGACCATTTACACATTTTTGCTAAAGCAAATATTAGCTAAAAGGAATTAAAACAGAAACAAAGAGATGAAAACACAAAATGAAAAAGGGCCCTAGGCTAATACAGAGGACTGGGCCTGAGAGGCTACAGTGCGGCCCAGCCCGCACCCCCCCTTCTTCCTCGTGTAGCGACCAGAGCGGTCGCTACAGGGCGTCGACCGGCCGTCGCCGACCAACCCCGTCGCCTGGGAGGATAAGGCCGCCACCGGGGCACCTCACCTGCCCCCCCGAACCGTAGATCGCCACTCTTCCCCCCTGCTCTCTCCTCGCGCCGCCGCTCTCCTTCCGCAACCGCACCCGAGCGCCACCGCCGCCGCGCCGCCGTCGTTCCTGCAGCCACCGTCGACGCCATGCCTCGCCACGATGCCGTAGGTGTTCGTCGTCGTCCTCCGCGTTGGCCGGTGCAAGCCGTTCGAGCCGGGAGCCACTGCACCGCCCCATCTCCTCCGCCCCCTTCCGCCTCTGCCGTCGCCGTTCTTCTTCGATTCCGGCGAGCTGCGGCTACTAATCTATCACCGGGCCTGCTTGTGCCTTCACGGTGAGCTCCTCTCCCATCCCCTACTCCCCGTTTGCCCGCACGAGCTCGCTAGCCAGCAGCTCCGCAATGGCCGTACTCGCCATCGCTGAGCACTTCGCCGCCGTGACCATAGCCGTTGCCACGATCGCCTGTGCACGACACCGTGCTCCTGGCGCTCCCAGGAACACAGCGCGCCCACGCGCGCTCCGCCCCGTGCCCTCTAGCCCCTAGCTCGATGAGCGCCCGAGCGCCTCGCCGCCGGCGACGCCATAGCTCCTAGCTCAGGCCACCCCAACCGCTCCGGCCACCACCGTTCAACGCGCGGTCGAGTGGCCGTTCGAACGCGTCTAGCCGCGCGCCAAACGGCCGCCTGTAGGCGTTTTCCGACGAACCCCGTGGTCGCACCGCCGCGTTTCGCCTCGCCGGCGTTGCTCCGGCACCGGCCATCGACGTGGCATCCCTGGGGCCCTCCCCTAGGTCACTGCCAGTGGGGCCCCTAGGCCCAGTTGACTGGGTTGACCCAGTCAACGCGCCGACGTGGCGCCACGGGCCCCACCGCTCAGCCACTGACCCTGGGTCCCACTGGGCCCAGTTGACCTGGTCAACTCGCTGACTGGGTGGCCCCGTGTCACTGACATGCAGGCCCCACCAGTTTAATTCATTTTTTTAAATAAATAAACAAAACTTATAATTAATTAGTTAATTAAAAGACTAATTAGTCACTGACTAGTGGGGCCCTCCCCTAAATAACCTCTGATTAGATTAATTTTAACACTGGATTAAATATGAGCCTATGATAGGTGGGGCCCACTGGTCAGGTTTGACCAGTCAGCCCCACTGTTGACTGCTGATGCATTGATGACATCATGCTGATGTCATAATGCTATTTTTTCGAATTAAATTAAATTAGTTTATTTCAGAATATTAATAAAACTTTGAAAATTAATATAAAATAATCTATAAGTCAGATGAAAATAATTTATACATGAAAGTTGATCAGAAAAATCCCACGAATCCGAATACGCTATCCGTTCGTCTGTCACATGCTCCTAACATAGCAAACATGGAACTTTCCCCTCCGGATCGTCTGTCCGATAAATCCAAAGACCCAGGAAATATAGTCAGATATTCTCCCGCTCCGTCTGATACGTGTAGTACTGCGTTAGACTACCCCTAGCACTACGTATTGCCATGTCATGCATCGTGTTGCATCTATTTGCTTGTTTTTATTGTTTCTTCCCCCCTCTTCTCTCCGGTAGACCCCGAGACTGACGGTGCTGCCGGGTACGACTACACTGTTGACGATCAGGCCTTTGCAGCAGAGCAGCAAGGCAAGCAACCCCCCCTTGAGCATTCCGATATCGCCCATTCCTTTCCCTCTTATTCTTGCATTAGAATTTGCTACTGTATTAGTTAGCTCCTATTCTGATGCATAGCCTGTTTTTGATAAACTGTTACTTTACCTAAAATCATACCAACTGCTTAGTATAGGTTGATCAATAAATCCCCAGTGACCCCTTAGTCCCAGTTGCCCCTGCTTCTTCATCGACGACTCGACGACCCGAAGACCCGAAGACTCGGTCAACCGACCGACGAGCCAGGCCCCTCACATCACCGCACACCCCTTAAGTATGGCACTGCAGAGCTACTATCGAGTGCCGAGGGTGATACCTCACTTAGCACTCCCGATGTTAATTCTATAGCGGAGCTTGTCGGTCATGGGTATCGAGGGTGATTCCTCCTTCCCATTTATTGATAGCGACTTTTGTCATACACATACCTCGAGTGGGATCCATCGAGGGTGATTCCTCGGAATTCCACTTGGTGTATAAACACACAGTTACTTTAACTTGACACTGTTTACATGTGGAAGACGGGACTGGAGGGACAGGCGGTACCACCCTGGTTGAGGTGGACCTGAGTTCCCGACAGTCTTGAGACGGGTCGGCCCCAAGGGTACCCGTGTGTGAGATGTGGTGGGATGCGCCGGTAAGGCATCCGGGTTATGTTGAGGCGTGGACGGGTAGGAGAGGCCCTTGCCACACATCCTCGAGACGGGGTGACGGGACCGCACTTTATGGGTCGCGCTTGCCCCGCATTAATAAAATGCTAATGGGTTGGGTATTTAATCTGAGTTGGGTCGTTGGCCTTTTTACGCACCAAACCATCGCGTGGGAGAAGTTATGGGTACTCAGCGTCGTTGTATCAGCCGAAGCTCTTCGGACGTCCGCAATGGAGCGGCGCACGACGGATTGGACTGGACGGTGCAGCTCTTGGACTGGAGGGTACTAGGTCTGTTTCCGGCCGCGTACGCATCGTGCAGGAGTGCAAGGGCAAGTGGGCCCACGAACCTACGCGCTTAGGATTTAGACCGGCGGGCTGGCCTCTTCGTTGAGCCTAGGTGGGGCGACGACGTACTGCTATCCCGAGGCCGGGCATGACCCAGGAAAGTGTGTCCGGCCGGAGGTGATCAGGCGTGTTGGAGATGCGGTGCACCCCTGCATGGATGATTAATCTATTCGAATAGCCATGTCCACGGTAACAGGACGACTTGGAGTTGTGCCTTGACCTTATACAACTATAATTGTGATTTAATTTGAAATGAATTGTGGCTCCGAGATTGCTTCCTCGCAGGGAGTCGAGGGAGGATCTCTGGGCGTGGTTACTTAATAAAATTGCTACAATAATATGACTATATATGAGTTACAGGTCTACTCTCTTCTAATGCTGCAAGATGCTGAAGATGCTAGTCTTCGATAGGACTAGGCCTTCCCCCTATTCTTGCTTTCTGCAGTCAGCCCAGATATAACCCCTCCCATTGATAATGATGCATACTTAGCATAGTTCTGATGTCAGTCTTGTGAGTACTTTGGATGAGTACTCACCGCTGCTTTGCTTTCTTTTTTTCCCCTCGATACGATTCTGCGTTCAGACGAGGGAGCCCAGGAGATGGAGTACGCCGGAGACGACTACTGCACCACCGCTGGAGCCTACTACTACGTGGAGAGTGCCGACGCTCAGGAGTAGTTAGGAGGTTCCCAGGCAGGAGGCCTCGCCTCTTTCGATCCGCTGCTTATGTTTGTGCTATCCTTCTTAAGGCAAAACTTGTCTAACTTATGTCTGTACTCAGATATTATTTGCTTCGGATGACTCGTGCTTGTCGAGCTTTATATTCGAGCCCTCGAGGCCCCTGGCTTGTAATATGAAGCTGTATGACTTTAATTTGTGTCTAGTGTTGTGTTGTGATATCAATCAGTGAGTCCCTAATCTTGGTCGTACGCATTGCGTGTATGTTTAGCGTACGGTCGAGATAGGGGGCGTCACACCGCGGGATTGCGCTCCCACGGCCCAAACATGAGCGCAACGCACCCCGCGCGACCGTAGGAGTATTGTGTTGATGTAGCCGCCTCGGGGGGCGCCTGGCACCAGCCAGGCCGCCCCTCGGGGGCCTCGCCGGGCCCTGCCTCCTGAGGACTGTGCCGGCACCCCCCGAGCCATAGGATGCGTGGGGTCCTTAGTAGCGCCACCCGATTGGCACGTCGCCCTCGTGGCACCTGCCGCGCGTGGCCCGCGCCGCCCGCGTCCTGCCAATCTCCTGAGTGACGATTCCTGTGGCCCTGGTACCTGGTCCTGCATTACCTACTCGCGAGGGCGCCACCTGTGGTGCGCCCCTGCATGCCCCCGGACGCCCTCTCTGTTGCGTCTGCCGAGCCAGGTTCTCCGGCAGTGGGAGCCCCTGGGCTCGACTTGAAGAGGGACGCCGGGAGTGGCCCCCTACGCCGAGGGGGTGACGGTTCCTGCGGCGGGTGCGAGGCTCGCGGCGCCGACGCCCGCCACGACGCCGTTTTGAACATGGGCTGCAGCGCGAGGTCCTTGATTTCCCCCTGGCTCCTCCCCTGGTAACAGGGCGACGCCGTCCTGGGCGCGTGGTCCTCGGATCCGCCTGCACCGAGCCTCTGCCCGAAGTTGGCCGCGTCCATCTTGGCGAGGGTTGTTGCCGTGGGCATCCTCCGTGCCTCCGCCGCGATTGCCTTCATGCTCGGCGGCTCGAGCTGCACGGTCCCTGCGTCGGTTGGCGCGCTCACGCCGGGAATGCCCGGGCAGCAGGTGATCCGCCGGGTCGTGGGCGCGCGCGTCGTGGTGCGCGCAGGACATCCCGTTGCTTCCTTTTGGCATGCCTTCGCCAGGGCCGGGCGACGGACCCAGACCGGTCACTGGGATCCTTAGGAGAAGGAGTAAAACGCTGGTCAGACCCTGCTCGGGCTCCCCGGGTTGGGGGTCGGGCGCGTTGCCGCGTGACGGTGGAAACAGCTCGCCGGCCGAGCCCCCCGCTCCTTGCGCTGGGGATCGGAGGGGGAGGTATAGAGCCAAGGCCCTTCTCGCGACAGCGACAAGCTCGGCGATGTGGTCGGCCCAGGCGTCATAACCTCCGTGCGTTGGGCGATGGCGAAGCAGCCCGCTTGCTATGAGCAGCGCATCCTGCGCGTTCAAGTCTCCCACGTGGGCACAGGCAGAGGAGGACCCCGCGGGAGGCGCGTTGTGGCGGGCGCTCTGCCGCAGAGGGGGCGCGAGGGGCCCGACAGCGCATGGGCGGCACGAGTGGCGACGGTGGTGGCGATGATGCTGGTGGCCCGATAACGGTGGTCCGGCACCGAGCCCTCGGGGTGCATGTGTTGGGACCGGCCATGGGGTTGGTGAAGCGGGAGTCGTCGGAACCGAAGGTCGTCGGCGCACCCCCTACCTGGCGCGCCAAATGTCGGATTCAGGGCTCCGCAAACCCAAGAAAGCTTCGAACACAGGGGTGCGCCCGCCCTTCGATTCTGCTTGACTTCACAGCTACACCACAACGATCCCCCCACAGCTCTTGCCTGGTAGAATAAACAGGGACACGCGATTTACCCAGGTTCGGGCCACCTTGCGGTGTAAAACCCTACTCCTGCTTTGGTGGATTGGCCTCATGAGGAGGTTTGTGGATGAACTAGTATAGTGGTTGAGCGACTTCGTGAGGGCTCTTTGGTGTGGGTGGATCCCACCCTCTTCTACGGTGGTGGCTAGTCCCTATTTATAGCGGGCCTTGGTCCTCTTGCCTTATCTCTCAGGCGGGAAGGGATCCCACAATGGCCAAATTTGAAGGGGGACAGGGGGTACAACTTATCCTGACTAAAGGTGGTCTTCGCCTGGAAAGCTCCTGTCGTGGCGCAGAGGTGGGCTCGGCGATGACATCCGTCCTGCCGAGCCCGTGGTCTTGGTCTTGTTGCACAGGAATGGGAACCTTTGGGGGTTCCTTGGGGACCCGCGTTCATCCTTTCCCCTTTAGCACGAAAGGGGAAACTGTCTCTGCTGCGCTCGTTGGCGCCCGCCTGCCATGGTCGTCATGGCTCACGTCACTACAACCTCCTGAGGGTGGGTACCTGCATAGGAATCTCCGCTCCTCGGGAGGCGGCCTGGGGAGGCCGCTCCCCTGGAGGTCTTGGCGTCGTCCTCCTCGCGAGGTCGGGGCCCTCACGAGGGTCTTGTTTTGAGGGGTTTGTCGCCAGGCCGTACAGGGCTGTTGTGGTGGGCCACGCGTTGGGCCACAGGCAGGCAGGTCTGGGTACCCCCAATCCTAGAACGCCGACACGCTCCGCCATTGCCGTTGCTCCGGTGAGCTCCGCCGTCCATTTGGTCTCGTACTTTCTCCAATAGCCTCGTTGCGCTCACGCGCATCTGCTGACCATGCCTCGCATCCAGGAACCCACGCGTTGGAGCACGCCGTCGACGCCCAAGCCACTTCAACTCAGGCGAACCTCCCCTATGTCGACTTTGTCACCCCCGAACCAGGCCTACACTACTATCGTCACCACCGTCGACTAGTGCGTCCACCCGTGCCGTATGCGCAATCTAGAAGTCCCTGGAATGCCGGCAACCTCGACTCCCGAATGTTGCGCCGCCGCATTCGAGCACTCCGGCGAGATTCCGGCGCAGATCTCCGGTGAGCCAAACCCTAACCCTCTGCGTTTTAATCTGAGCCATTGGATCCAGCATAGACGACCAGGATTACACCACTCAAAAAAACCTGGAACGTTTTCTTTAGGCTTCGTCCGTTCGTCGGAAACGCGAGCCTCGGGCACATGCTGGCCAATAGAAGCACGCCACGTGTCACCCTCGTCCGTAGCGTAAAACAGAGGAATTAGTGAAGCACACCACGTGTCACCCTCGTCCGTAGCGTAAAACCGAGAAAATGCACATTTATAGAAAAGCCCCTGAAACCTGAATCTATCATAAATAATTACCCAGAGATCCAAATTGAATGATTATTTTTGGAAATGAAACCTTATGAAATGTAGTATCAGAATAATTTTAGAGAAATCAAATTTGAACTTTTAAAATTTGAAATTCAAACAAATTCATTCAAATACCAAATAGGTCATATTTAATATTACAAATCCAAATGAGTTGATTCTTTTTGCAAATTGGAATAAGTAAATTGTAGATAAAAATTGCGCATTTAGTTTAAATTTATAAATTATTTCAAAATAGTTTTTTAACAAGAAAATGTAGGCTCTAAATTCAAAGAGATTTTGAATTATTTATTGAAATAGAAATTATAAATAAAATTAGAAACAGTTCATATTATTGTGAGGCTAATCTGTGACTTGTTAGGAAATGCCAAATTAATTTTGAAAATAAATTGAACTTTATTTGAACTAGAAATGAAATTAAATATGCAATCCAAATCATTTGAATTTAATTCAAATATTATAAATGAATTGAATTCAAATCATTTAATATTACATTATGAATTATTATAAAAATTGTATGCAAGACAAAATTATTCAATCATTTTCAAATTCATTCAAGTCACATTTGAATGAAATGTTTTAAAATGAATGTAGGTCAAACATAAGGCAAACATTCTAAATGAATTCAATTAAAAATATTTTGAATTGAATTCCTAATTCAAATTCTAATAAAATTGAGTTGAAATTTTGATTCAAAAAATTTCAAACAAAGTTTGTCAATTCAAATGATGTTAGAATGAAATCAAACAAAGTTAGGGTCAAGTAGGATTCAAACACAACTCAAACTTGAAAACTATTTTAAATTGACCAAAGAAACTCATTTGTCGAGAAGTGTTAAACTATGATGTGCCTAATTAAATTCATTAGCCAATACAAGTCAAACACTAGAATCCAAATCGATAACACAAATCAAACCACAAACCAAACACTTGTGTTTGTGTGATGTCTATTTGCATTCATGCAAGTTTTCCCTTTGCATGAATTGTTGGCTTATGATTGCTATGTGTCATTGTTTGTTGACGTTAAATTACGAGGAGTGCAACTCCTGTGATTGTACGGAGTGCCCGAAGGGAACAACCAAGGCAAGTTCCACTTGATCATATCATCTAGTATTTTATTGCATTATATGTTTGACATGATAGGAGTGTGAGTTTAGGATGCTAAATTCTATACAACCTAGTAATTGACAACTTAGGTCCAAATTACCCTGACCTTGTAACCATCGAGTAGTTGCTTAGCTGCTATGACATGGATTGGGATTCACCAATTATTATTTCCACCATACAACCACATGATTGACTACTTAACTACTACTTAATTAATGAATCGATCTAGGTATACTGGTTTTGATTGGTTCATCGAAGTGTAGTCTTTGGTGGGAATGCCACCCAGACACTAGAGATTATACGGGTTCAAAACTTGAGTAGCTTCCATGTGTGACCGTGAGACAATATGGGCTATGTCAAGATCGAGTAAGTTGTCGGAACCCTCCTATGTCAGACCAGCAGATGTAGGTGTGTCGGTTGGACTGGGTCTTCCATTTTTGAGAGGACGACTACTTCCCAAAAGTCTTGTCTTGATCTACCTAGCTGCTTCACAAGTGATGTTTAGTAGAAGGACAGTGTGATCGCGAATCACGGGTAAAGTACACAAACCTCGGAAGAGTGTATAAAACTCATCATGATTAGCTGTGCCCCCGGTTACGTATAACTTTGAGCAACTCATCTAAGAATTGCCATCTTGATCTCATTCACCTCTTCTATCTAAAAGCAATGGGTTGGACCAATGGGGAGTTATGGCGCTAATCTCGGAGGAGTAGGGTTTACCAGGGTCTCGGGAGAGAAGCTTGGGATGACCGGCGTTTACCGGGAGTCCACATACTCAAACATCATTGGAGTTACGACCGGGATTTACCGGAGTAACTCTAGACTATGACCAGGGTTTACCGGAAGTGCCATGCTGCTATTAGAGTAGACCACTATAAAATAATAGGGAAAAACTATGTTCTATGCAAATAGCCTTGAACCCCGCCAGCCGAAGTGCATGTAGGTGAACAGGTTTCCCTGACTTGCCAATAGATTTAATATATTTACCCTAGTGGCTGCAACCTATCATGTTGCAGGTGACTATTACGAGGAGTGATTTATGTAGGGTTTCGTGCCTCCACTCGACATGCTTCCCTAGAGCTTACCAAGACTGCTACCTTAGGTTTACATTCGTTTCCGCTTATCAAGAACTATGTTTGCTTATTGTAAGACTGTGTATTTAACTATGAAAGCACAACTTCTCCCTAGGAAAGTTCAATGACTAGATTCTCTAGGAATTGTGAGGAGGATCCCTTAGGATTTAAAGAACTCCCATTGACAAAAGCTTCAAGACTCTACATTTTTATTTTGTGTGATTTGATCACAATTGAGTCCATAGGGAAGCCAATACTATTAAGAGGGGATGAGGTACTGATGATGATCTGGTTGCTCAAGAGCTTAGAGATATGCGACCAAACGCCTTAATCAAATTCTCAAAAAATCATCTCTCTTAAACCCTAAAGTCAATATTCGGTGCCACCAAGTTCTTCACTTCGGTCTCACCGAGACACTTCCTATGACAAACCCTAGCACCTCGGTAGAACCGAGATTGAGTTCGGTGAAACCGAAAAGCATTGACCAACCTTCTGTGGTTGAAATATTTAATTTCGGAACTTCCGAGTATTATGTTTCGGGGCCACTGAAGTACTGGATCAGCCTAGGTTAAGCAGAATCGGTCTCACCAAGATGTTCCATTCGGTCTCACCGAAAAGCCAAAAGTTAGGACATCTTGCACTAGTCGGTAGCACCAAGTTGGGCACTAATGTTGTAACGGTTGGATATTTGGAGAAGGCTATAAATACCCCTCCACCCCCTCTCACTCATTGAGAGAGCAATCAGAATGAAACTACACTTCCACCATTCATTTTTCTAAGAGAGAACCACCTACTCATGTGTTGAGATCAAGGGATTCCACTCCAACCAATAGATCCTTGATTTCTAGCCTCCCCAAGTTGCTTTCCACCCAATCATCCTCTTCTACCAAGCCAAATCCGTGAGAGAGTGATTGAGTGTTGAGGAGACTATCTTTTGAAGCACATGAGCAAGGAGTTCACCATCAACACAACATCTATTACCTTTTGGAGAGTGGTGTCTCCTAGATTGGTTAGGTGTCGCTTGGGAGCCTCCTAATCGTGGGGAGTTGAACCAAGAGGTTTGTAAGGGCAAGGAGATCGCCTATTTCGTGAAGATCTACACCGAGTGAGGCTAGTCCTTCATGGACGTAAGCCATGGTGGAATAGACAATGTTGCTTCTTCGTCGACCCTTCGTGAGTGGATCCCTTCATGGACTCGCACAACCGTTACCCACCGTGGGTCGAAGTCCGCATCAACGTTGATGTACGATAGCACCACCTATCGGAACCGCACCAAAAATATCCATGTATTCATTGCGTTTGATCCTACTATCCCTCCCTTTAATTACACTTGCAATCTCATTACTTTCCGCTGCACTACTCATAGACTTGCATGTGTAGGGTGTGCTAGACTTGGTAAAATTGCTAAAACTTTCCAACCGATCAAATTTGGAAAAGGTTAGGGTTTAATTTCGCAAGTAGTATAATCACACCCCTCTAGACATAATTTCGATCCTACAAGTGGTATCCGAGATTTGGTCTTCATTGCATTGGTTCACTGGTGCAGCGACGTGGTACACAAATGGTTTTTAACCCCTTTCCGTGATGTAGTTTTAAACTGTCGCCTTGCCTGTGTGGGCGATAGGGGGGTCCATCCCACACCACACAGAAAATCGTCCGCGATGGTGGCCAGTGAACGCAAACATTTGGCAAAACTAAGCGTATGGGATGTCCGCATCTATCACAAACGAGAGTCACCGGTCAACCGTTTGAGATATGGCATCCTTCCCACACGGCCCATCCTTGCAACTCGTGTGACATCACACTAACATCGCCCACGCTATTCTGTAGCGCACCGTTTACGATGTGCGCCGAATCGCAAACAGTTCATAATTGCAAAGCGTGTATTATAAGGAGACAATCACACACATTTTGGCGCCGGAGGGTGGATCGATCACGGAGGGCCTCTTCATCAACCTTTCTGCCCTCATGACGATGTGTGAGTAGTTTGCCACAGACCTACGGGTCCATAGCTAGTACCTAGATGGCAATCCCTCTCTCTCTCTTATGATCTACAATACAACGGTCATCGCATCTTCGCTTTGATCTATCCGATGTAATCCTATTGTGCGATGTTTTTGTTGGGATCCGGTGAATTGTGGGTTTATGTTCAGATTATTCATGAAAAGTATTTGAGATACCTCTGATATATATTATCTCTTAATTGCATGATCATTATAGCTTCATAATGCTCTCTGATCTATTGATGTGCTTTGGCCAAGTAGATTGATATTTCATCGGTGGGAGTGGTGCGTTGTGGTAGGTTCAACCTGGCAAGTTTCTATATCCCAGTGACAAAGTAGGGGATAAGATGCGTCTTTGTGTTGTTGCTACTAAGGATAAAACGATGGGTTTCATTCATATTGATTGAGTTTAGTTTGTCTACATCTTATCATCGTTCTCCAAGCATTACTCAGTTTTACTTAATACTCTAGATGCATGCAGGAGAGCGGTCGATGAGTGGAGTAATAGTAATAGGTGCACGCAGGAGTCGGCCTATTTGCTTATGGACGTGATGCCTATATACACATGATCATTGCCATGAAAGTCGCATAACTATCCGCTTTGCTATCAATTGCCCAACAGTAATTTGTTACCCACCGCATGCTGCCTACATGAGAGATGCCGCTAGGGAACACTATGCCCCCCGGGTCTATTCACATATATATTTTCAAACGCTATTATTACCTCGCTGCCTTTATTTACTTTTTATTTATTTTGCAGTTTATATTTATCGACAATTATCTACACAACTCATTTGCTTGCAAATAACGAGATCAAGGGGATTGACAACCGTCTTGCCCGCGTTGGGTGCAAGTCGTTTGTTCATTTGTGTGCAGCCGCTGAAGACGGTTGAGGATTGATATTCCTATTGTTTCGATAAACCTTGGTTTCATAACTGAGGGAAATACTTACCCACTTTGTGCTGCAATTACACGTTCCTCTTCACGGAAAACTGTAGGATCAAAAGTATGTCTAGAGGGGGGGTGATTAGACTACTTGACCAAATAAAAATTCTACCTTTTCCCAATTTTAAGTGTTGGCAGATTTTAGCAATGATAGCAAGTCAAGCACACACTACACATGCATGTCTAAGAGTATAGCAGCGGAAAGTAACAACAAGCATGTATAGTAGAGGGTAGGAAGGAAGATCAAACGCAATTTGAAGACACAAAGATGTTTTCCGTGTTTCCGATAGGTGGTGCTATCGTACGTCCATGTTTATGGAGTCTTCAACCCACGGAGGGTAACGGTCGCGAGAGTCCACGGATGGATCCACCCATAAGGGTCCACGAAGTTGCAACCTTGACTATTCCATAACGGCTTCCGTCCACGAAGGACTAGCCTCACTATGGGTAGACCTTCACGAAATAGGCGATCTCTTTGCCCGTACAAACTTCTTGGTTCAACTCCACGACACGAAGTAGGAGGCTCCCAAGAGACACCTAACCAATCTAGGAGGCACCACCCTCCAAAAGGTAATAGGCTCGGTAATGTCGATGAACTCCTTACTCTTGTGCTTCAAGATGATAGACTCCTTAACACACAATCACTCTCTCACAGATTTGGCTTTGGTGGAAGAGATTGATTTGGTGGAAAGCAACTTGGGGAGGCTAGAGATCAACATTCATATGGTAGGAATGGAATAGCTTGATCTCAACACATGAGTAGGTGGCTCTCTCTCAGAAAATTGGATGGGGCAAGTATGGAATAGTTCTGAGTGCTTCTCTTTCGAGTGGGTGGTGGTGAAGGGGTATATATAGGCATCCCCAAAAATCCAACCGTTACACCTAAAGTGACAAACTCGGTGACACCGAAGTATAAAACTGAGTGGTACCAAAGTGACCAAAAGGCAGTAACTTTTGAATCTCGGTGAGACCGATACATAAATCTCAGTGGTACCGATTTGATGACCAACGGTCAGATTACACAACTCGGTGAGACCGATTCTCAAATCTCGGTGGTACCAATTCTTGACAACGGCTAACCAGAGATTGGTCCAAAGACTCGGTGAGACCGATTCACAAAACTCGGTGGTACCGATTCTTGAGAATAGCTAACCAGGAAGTTGGTCCAAATCTCGGTGAGACCGATTGGCAAAATTCGGTGGTACCGATACTTGAAAATAGCTAACTAGAAAGTTGGCAACTGAACTCGGTGGCACCGAAGTGGAAACTTGGTAGTACCTAGATGGGTTTGGCTTAGGATCTGTCTAGGGTTTGAATCTCGGTGAGACCGAATAGGAATTGTTGATGTTACCGATTTTAGTGGTAGGGTTCTAGACAGAGTATTTGTGGAAGAGCTTGTGGGTGTTTTTGGTGACTATCACTTGTGCACGTGGAGCATCTTGTTCACCAACAATACCTTACCCCCTTTTAATAGTATTGGCTTTCCTATGGATTCAAAGTGATTTCTCACAAAGTAAAATGTAGAGTCCTCTTGCTTGAAGCTTTGCCAATCCATTTCCTTGCATCTTGGGGTTTTTCCACAATCCTTTTGCCAACCTATCATTGAACTTTTCCTGAAATATACTTAGTGGAAACATTAGTTCAATGATATATATGTTGTTATTAATTACCAAAACCACCAACGGAGCAAATGTGCTTTCAATCTCCCCCTTTTTGGTAATTGATTACAACATATAGATCAAAGCTTCGACATATGATATAATCAATGAATATAATCGTCGCTTTGAGAAGTATGTGATAAGCAAGAGCTCCCCCTAAATTTGTGCATTATTTTGAATTTGCATTTGAATGCAAATGCACAATCGATTAGGTTCATGGGGCACTCTTTCATGGCATATACAACTTGGTGGTGTGCGAGAATAATAAGAATGAATATCATAGCACAACACAATCAAGCAAAGGTGAATGATCATCTCATAAGCATCACAAGGATAGGAAATAGTAGCAATACAACTCAAGTGTATGATCAAACACCAACAAAGTTTAACACAACCAAACCAAAAGATATCAAATGTTTTTTGAAAAGCGATAAAAAACAACGCTCTCTCTCTCGAAGCCTAAAGATCTATATACATCTTCTCCCCCTTTGGCAACAAGTTACCAAAAAGTTCAAAGGTATATAACTAATCGTTCTTCTGGGGCTGATCTCCTCCGGTGGCTGATGAAGGAGTCGAGAGAACGGCATCAGCGAAGACTTCGGCAGACGTCATGGACGGAGTCGGTGTAGCAACTGGAGGAGCTGATGGAGCCGAAGGAGCTGTAGCAGGTGCTGATGAAGAAGGTCGCAACTCTGGAGCTGGCACTGTAGTTAAATAGCCTGATTAGTGAACTGAGTGCTTGGCTTGAGAGGTGCACGATCCTCCTCATTATCTGTAGAATGAGGGCTAGGCACTGCGTCAACTTTCTTCTTGAGCTCATTCACAGTCACTGTGAGCTCATCCACCTTGTTGTTGAGAATATGAAATTTGTTGTCAACAATCCTCGAGAGGCTCGCCTGGTTCTTCAATATCTCGCTGATGTCCTTCTACATGCTGAGCACAGAGCTAAGTAGGAGATCCATCTGCTCACTCCTAGACCTGGGCACCTGAGAACTGGAGTCTCTGGCAGCCTCTGCATGTGCCTGTGCTGTAGCTGAAGTGGGATGATCTGGGTCCATCACCACAATGTTGTCTTCTAGCTCTGGCAATAGTGGCAAATGTGGTCGGTCAAGTGCAAAAATGTGCTTCTCCAACTTAGAGTTGATAAGCATCTGGATATAGGGTGCATAGCAACATGAATGCTTCTGAACAGCAGCAACCCTCTTCACAGTTTCCACTATCAGATCCATCACTCTGAATCTCGTATGTTGATCTAGATGGAGCAGCATGTTGATGGAATATCCTCTTATCATCTTTTCATCTCCAGACTTAGGCATCAAGGTATGCCTCAATATAGTGTTGATAGCGCGTAGACCAGCCTGGAGGAAGTAAATGGATCCTAGCTTGTGAGACTTCACATGTGCAGCAGGAATCTCATTGTACATGTTCTTCATGGCATTGTGGCTTGCCTTGGGCTCATTGTATATATTAATGTCACCATCTTCCACCTCTGGGACTCCTAAGATGGCAGCCCACTCCTCAACTGTGGATTCATATCTTGCACCTTCAGTCATCCATACAATTCTACCATCTCCATAGAAATGAGCAGTGGAGTAGAATTGCATGATCATTTCATCGTTCCATGCAGTAAACTCCTTACCAACAAACTCATCAAGTCCAATGCAATGAAAGTTGTCTTGCACACTTGGGAAGTAATCCTCATTGTCCTTGATGTACTTCCAGTCCACAAACCTCATATCACTCACAGCAGGGCTCTTTTCAAGCAAAATTGTTTCATAGAAGTCTTGCTATTCTTTTGTATAGAACATGTAGTCCACATCATTCTTCCTCCTCTGTGAATATGGATCAACAACTCTCCACTCTCTCAAACCTGAGTCCTTCCTTTTATTCATATCCTCAGCAAGCAAGTGGCTGGCATTGTGCTCTGGAAGGTGTGGTCTTAGCTTCATCAAAGCTGACATAGCATCATCCTCAACTTCCCTAAAGGTAGAAGTCTTGTTCTTGGAACAAGTTGGGATCTCCCTGGAGAACCTCTTGGGTTTATCTGCAGCAGCCTTCTTGGGGGCAGTCTTGGTGCCTTTGGATGATGTATCCTTAGGCATAGCATCAGCCATGAGCTTCTTCTTCTTCTTAGGAGGGGCCTTTGCAGCTGGCTCTTCCTCCTCTTCCTCCTCCTCATCTAAATACTCTGGAGTAGAAGGAAGAACTTTAGCTTTAACAAATCTTGTCATTTCTCTCTTCTTCTTCTCTCCTGCCTTCTTAGGCATAGACTTCTTGGAGGGCTCAACAGACATTGTTGCCCTAGCACTCTCTGGTGCTCTCACTGTCCCTGAGCTAGCATACTATTTCCTTATTGCCTTCTTCTTCTTGGATGAAGAGGCAGCAGCTGTGTTCTTGGTAGTATCATCTTTCTTGGACAGCTCCTCAGGAATAAAGTCCCCATCTTCCTCATCTGAGTTGAGCTTCCTTCTTGCCCTAGTTGCAGCCTTGGGCAGATCAGGTGAGCTAGGCACATCATCATAGCTCCCTTCAGGACTAGTGCCTGAGCTCATGTCAACATTTTGCTCACTGAAATCATTTTGGCTATCATCTGAACCTGACATCTCTGACCCTGTGAAATAGAGTATAGAAGACTGGAAGGGTTGAGTCGTCACAAAATGCAGAGATTTTTCAAAGGTTTGAACAGAGAAATTCTTAGATATAGCTTTTAGCAAAAAGGGATTTCGGTGTCACCGAGTCAAAAGTTTCGGTACCACCGAGACACATAGAACTCTTTACAGAAACTTGGCAGCAATTTCGGTCGTACCGAAAATTGCCACTCGTTTTCACTGAGACTGTCCTCGGTAGTCCAAAACAAAATTGGTAGAGCCGATTTTTCTGACTCGGTATCACCGAGATTCGGTTTTGCGGACGGCTAGACCTAAAAATCTTTCGTTCGCTAAGCTAATGAGATTTCTAGAGGATTGAGACGATTGCAATCAGTGGATTATCGATACAAGTTACTCTAATGCGCATGAATCGGAAGGGGAGCGCAAAGAGGGCCGGATCCATACCCTAACTCAGTGAAGGATCCGCTAAGGCGATGACGGCGGTGAAGATTCCGTCGGCGGCGGCGATTCCCAACAGCGGAGGCGCACGGGGAGGAAAAGGCGATGACCAAGGGGTCCGGAGAGGCAGCTTAGGGTTGGAGGAAACAGACTTTTGCGGTTGAATTTCAAAAGTCGGGTCCGCCAGGTAATATACCCTTTGCTCTCAGTGACGCCGGTTCGAAATTGTCGGTGCCACCGAGTTTCTCAACTGTCAGTTGACAGGGAAACTCGGTGTAACCGAGAATAAGGAATCCGTGTTACCGAGATTGAAAACCAGATCAACCCTAGGCATTCGGTGAGACCGAGATTTTGGTATTGGTTCCACCGAGATGCACTTTGGGAGGTTTTAATGGTCAGTCCATTGTCGATATGGAACTCCGAGTGCTCCTCACACACAGAGATCGAAAAGTCCTTGTTCAAATTTTGTGATGCAGCAAGAATGGAATATGAGACGAGAAAGCATAGATAGCTAGAGAGTGTTCCTAGGCATTCTTGTCCATCCAATTGGCAAAAGAAAAATCAAAAGCCAAATAGCAACAATTGGATGTCCTCGAATGAATAAAGAAATGCAGACCAACATGTTCACACAATAAGATGTCAATTGAAATCATGGCAAACATGCACATACATACTAGCATCTATAAAGCATTTTGGCGATGACGGAGTCATCTTTATATGAGTATATTGACTTAGGAGCCAAGTAAGAATACTTGATCATAGGTCATACTCATCGTTTAAGCACAAGTGGGGTTACCACTTTTACATAAAGCATTTAATGTTGTCACATTCTAAGAGATGCTTTAACTCAAGTCTTAGAGTAAATCTCCCCCTTGATATGACATGCCCCCATAGGAGGGATAAACTAACCTTGGGTTTGTCGTAGAAGACTTCATGTGGGTGATGTAGTGGTGGATGCTCAAGGTTGATGAAGATCACCAAGAGTTGGGAGCATCCTTGTTGTTTCCTTACTCTTCTCAGCTACATGGGTTAGTCCCAACACACAAGAGAAAAATACAAGGATATATATGGACATGGAGTGCAAAGCATATATGATGATGTCCATGGATTTGTTGATTACCTTGTCCCTTGCTTACCTTTGAGGGAATGTGTGACTCCTTGAACTATTGCATGATGTTGACGTTGATTGCAACTAGTTCTTGCCAATAATGAATGTGAGTGAATTTCATTGGCGGAGTCACCCCTCAAGAACTTCTCTAGTTCTTCTTCTTGGGGACCCACATCAAATTGATGGGGATCCTTAGTGTTGAAGTGACATTTGTAGAAGTTGAGCTTGAAGTAGCCTTGGGAACCCACTCCACCAAAGCTTGGGATTCATCTTCATATGAGTCAATGTCCTCTTGAAGCTTGTCCTTGCCCTGGAGCTTGTGGTCTTGTGGTGGAAGGTCATCTTGAGTGTTTGTTCCCTTGGGAAGAGTATGTTCATACTTCTCCCTTTGAGGAACAAACTTGGGCTTGGGGTATTTACCTTCTTCCCATTCAACTCCATTAGCGTTGAAGTAGCCAATGCCATGGTTCTTCCGGTATCCTCCGTGCTTGCATACAATCTCCTCAAATTGCTTACACCTGGCAAGACTCTTGTAGATACCTTTCTCTATAATCCCTTTCAATAAATCATTTTCTTGCTCAAGTGTAACTTGGCTAAGAGAATCATCATTAGTGGAATCAATAGAACTACTAGAAGCAACATCATTAGATTTAGCATTTTTATTGTTGCTACTAGATGAAGAACCTTTCTTGCCTTTGTTACTAGTTTGTCTAGGTTTAACTTGTGGCATGAATGTAGACAAGAGTAATCGTTTAGCTAGATAAGATGAAGTCTTCTTTCGGAGATCGCCATTGATAGCTTTAAGAAACTCATGTTCTTGCTTCAAGGTGAGCTTCTCAAAGCGTAGCTTCTCATGAGTCCTTACATGCTCTCTATGATCTTCTAGAGTAGATTCATGAGCTAACTTAAGAGAGTTTAATTCTTTAGTTAGTTGTTCTATTTTCATCTTATCATCATCAAGCGACTTATCTTGACTAGCATGAAAATTATCAAGTTCATTTTGACTAACATCACTAGTTTTATCAAAGAGCAAGTCATCATCACCAAGTAAATTATCTTCATCACTATTGAAATCATGATACTCGGGGTGTGATACCTTGGGGCCTTTAGCCATGAAGCAACTTCCACTCCCTTCATTTGGTGAATCAAATAGATCATAGGAGTTGTTAGTCACTAGTGCAAGTCCGGCAACACCTTCATCTTGACTATAGTCGGAGTTGGAGTGATTGCTTCTCTCGCAGTTGTTGTCGGATTCGGAGCCGGAAACCCATTCACCAACATGAGCTTGATGTCTTCTTCTTGAGTAGCTCTTAGTGTACTTGTCCTTCTTCTCTGAGTCCCTACTTCTCCTTGAGGGTCTTCATTCATAACGATCATCTCTACTCCTTCTCTCTCTTTGAGGTGATTCATTCCTTGAGCTTTGTCTTCTAGGTGACTTTTCTCTTCGTTTGTAGGGAGCCGTGCACTCATTGGAGTAGTGTCCGGGCTTCCCACAATTGTAGCAGTTTCGGTCACGACTTGACGAACGCTTCTCTTCATATCTTGAGTTAGAGCTTCGTTCTTTGCCTCTATTCTTGTAGAACTTGTTGAATTTCTTGACCATGAGGCTTATCTCTTCATTGATGACAAGGTTGTCGCTTGAAGTTGTGTGAGCATCACTTGTGGCTTTGTAAGCACCGCTAGACTTGTTGTGAAGCTCTTCTTTGTCTTTGAGTGTCATCTCATGAGCAACAATCCTTCCAATGACTTCCGTAGGCTTGAGATCTTTGTAGTTGGGCATCATTTGGATCAATGTGCACACGGTGTCATATCTCTCATCCAAAGCTCGAAGTATCTTCTTGATGATGAATTTGTCAGTCATTTCTTCGCTTCCTAAGCCGGCAATCTCATTTGTGATGAGAGCTAGCCTAGAGTACATCTCTGCGACTCCTTCACCATCCTTCATCTTGAACTTGTCAAGCTGACTTTGAAGAACATCCAACTTGGATTCTCTCACGGATTCAGTACCTTTGTGCATATCAACCAAAGTATCCCAAATCTCTTTTGCATTCTCAAGACGGCTGATTTTGTTGAATTCTTCGGGGCATAGGCAGTTGAAGAGAATGTCACATGCTTGAGCGTTGTATTGCAACATCTTCACTTCATCCACGATCGCTTCACGATCCGGTTCCTTTCCATCACCAAAGAATTCACCTTGCAAGCCAACACGAACAATAGCCCAAACAGCGGGGTTATGAATATGCATTTTCATTTTGTGCTTCCAACTAGCAAAATTTGTGCCATCAAAGTACGGACCTCTACGGTGATAATTTCCCTCACTAGATGCCATACTCTCCTAGGTTGTGAGACCAATGCAATGGAGACCAAAGCTCTGATACCACTTGTAGGATTGAAAGTATGTCTAGAGGGGGGTGATTAGACTACTTGACCAAATAAAAATTCTACCTTTTCCCAATTTTAAGTGTTGGCAGAATTTAGCAATGATAGCAAGTCAAGCACACCCTACACATGCATGTCTAAGAGTATAGCAGCGCAAAGTAACAACAAGCATGTATAGTAGAGGGTAGGGAGGAAGATCAAACGCAATTTGAAGACACAAAGATTTTTCCCATGGTTCCAATAGGTGGTGCTATCATACGTCCACGTTTATGGAGTCTTCAACCACGGAGGGTAACGGTCGCGAGAGTCCACGAAGGGCTCCACCCATAAGGGTCCATGAAGTAGCAACCTTGACTATTCCATAACGGCTTCCGTCCATGAAGGACTAGCCCCACTATGGGTAGATCTTCACGAAGTAGGCGATCTCCTTGCCCGTACAATCTTCTTGGTTCAACTCCACAACACGAAGTAGGAGGCTCCCAAGTGACACCTAACCAATCTAGGAGGCACCACCCTCCAAAAGGTAATAGGCTCGGTAATGTCGATGAACTCCTTGCTCTTGTGCTTCAAGATGATAGACTCCTCAACACAGAATCACTCTCTCACAGATTTGGCTTTGGTGGAAGAGATTGATTTGGTGGAAAGCAACTTGGGGAGGCTAAAGATCAAGATTCATATGGTAGGAATGGAATAGCTTGATCTCAACAAATGAGTAGGTGGGGCAAGTATGGAATAGTTCTGAGTGCTTCTCTTTCGAGTGGGTGGTGGTGAAGGGGTATATATAGGCATCCCCAAAAATCCAACCGTTACACCTAAAGTGACCAACTCGGTGACACCGAAGTATAAAACTCAGTGGTACCGAAGTGACCAAAAGGCAGTAACTTTTGAATCTCGGTGAGACCGATACATAAATCTCGGTGGTACCGATTTGATGACCAACGGTTAGATTACACAACTCGGTGAGACCGATTCTCAAATCTCGGTGGTCCCAATTCTTGACAATGCCTAACCAGAGAGTTGGTCCAAAGACTCGGTGAGACCGATTCACAAAACTCGGTGGTACTGATTCTTGAGAATAGCTAACCAGGAAGTTGGTCCAAATCTTGGTGAGACCGATTGGCAAAACTTGGTGGTACCGATACATGAAAATAGCTAACCAGAAAGTTGGCAACTGAACTCGGTGGCACCGAAGTGGAAAGTTGGTAGTACCGAGATGGGTTTGGCTTAGGATTTGTCTAGGGTTTGAATCTCGGTGAGACCGAATAGGAATTGTTGGTCTTACCGATTTTAGTGGTAGGGTTCTAGACAGAGTATTTGTGGAAGAGCTTGTGGGTGTTTTTGGTGACTATCACTTGTGCACGTGGAGCATCTTGTTCACCAACAGTACCTTACCCCCTTTTAATAGTATTGGCTTTCCTATGGACTCAAAGTGATTTCTCACAAAGTAAGATGTAGAGTCCTCTTGCTTGAAGCTTTGCCAATCCATTTCCTTGCATCTTGGGGTTTTTCCCCAATCCTTTTGCCTACCTATCATTGAAATTTTCCTGAAATATACTTAGTGGAAACATTAGTTCAATGATATATATGTTGTTATTAATTACCAAAACCACCAAGGGAGCAAATGTGCTTTCAAAAACCCAACGCAGATCACAAGTATCAGGAAGGATTTCTGGCGCCGTTGCCAGGGAATATCATCATCAACTATCAAGTAACTTCACGCAAATTTTCATTTACTTGTTCTTCTTTTTATTTGCTATTATATTTAGCTTGTCTCATAAACATCAAAAATACAAAAATATTTATCTTTGCTTGTTGTTAGTTTACTTGTCTTGCTTCTTACTTTGCTTGTTCAGTCACCATGGCTCAAGATACTACCAAGTTGTGTGACTTCTCAAATACTAATAATAATGATTTTATTAGTACACCTATACCACCCGCCACTAGTGCGGAGGCTTTTGATATTAATGCTGCATTGCTAAATCTTGTCATGAAAGATCAATTTTCGGGAAGTCCTAATGAGGATCCTGCGTCACATCTTAATACCTTTGTTGACTTATGTGACATGCAAAAGAAAAAGGATATGGATAATGATATTGTGAAATTAAAATTATTTCCTTTTTCACTAAGAGATAAAGCTAAGGCTTGGTTTTCATCTTTACAGCATAATAGTATTGGAACATGGGATAAGTGTAAGGATGCTTTTATTGCCAAGTATTTTCCTCCTGCTAAGGTCATCTCCCTTAGAAATAAAATAATGAATTTTAAACAGCAAGATCAAGATCATGTTGCACAAGCTTGGTAGAGAATGAAATTAATGATAAGAAATTGTCCAACTCATGGGCTTGAATGTGTGGATGATTATCCAAAACTTCTATGTTGGACTACACTTTGTGTCTAGAAATCTTCTAGATTCTGCTGTAGGTGGTACCTTTATCGATGTGACCTTAGGAGAGGTCACAAAACTTCTAGACAACATC
This sequence comes from Elymus sibiricus, assembly GCA_039707655.1. NCBI lineage: Eukaryota > Viridiplantae > Streptophyta > Magnoliopsida > Poales > Poaceae > Elymus > Elymus sibiricus. The sequence goes on from CM077665.1 coordinate 278,638,999, forward strand.
ATGACAAATTATTCTCAATGGCATACTGAAAGGGCTCCAATAGTTAAGAAGGTAAATTCTGTTGAGGAAATCGCTACTGAGAGTGAAAAAGTGGATGCTCTTATGAATATGGTTGCTAGTAAAATTGCTCATGTTGATCCCAATGATATGCCATTTTCTACTTTGATTGAGCAAAATAATGATGCTATTGATGTGAACTTTGTCTCACGAAATAATTTCAATAACAATGCTTATAGAGGAAACTTCAATGCTAGACCATATCCCGGTAATTCCTCTATCAACTATGGAAATTCTTATGGTAATTCTTGTGGCAATTCTTCTACAAATTCTAATAGGATGCCCTATGATCTTGAGAACACAATTAAAGAATTTATTAATTCTCAAAAGGTTTTCAACACTATGGTAGAAGATAAATTGCATGTAGTTGACACTTTGGCTAAAAACATGGATAGAATTGCTCTTGGTGTGGAAACTCTTAAAAATAAAGTTTTGTCACCAAAGCATGATTTAAATTATGCTATTAAATCTATCCAAATATCTATTAATGAAAGTAAGTAGAGGATCGCTAAGTTGAGAGCCAAGCGGGAATTCTTAGAAAAAGCTCTCCCACCCGGTTTTTACCGGAATCATGAAGAAGCTCTTAAAATGATAGGTATTTCTCCTATTGAATATTTATTTACTTCTCTGAATATAAATGATAATGGGACTGGAGATGAGTCAACTTTAGTTGAGAAGCGTCCCGTTTTCTTGGAGGGTGATGATTTTGATGCTAGAACTGAAAAATGTGGGGTTGGAGAGATCAAAACTTTTACTAGTGATGTGCCCACTATTTTGGATTACAAGGACTTTAATTATGATAATTGATCTTTAGTAGAATTTATTTCCTTGTTGCAATCCAGTATTAGCTCACCCAATGCTTATGAACAAAACAAAGCTTTTACCGAACATATAGTAGAAGCTATGATAAAAGCTTATGATGAGAAACTTGAGCTTGAAGTCTCTATTCCAAGAAAATTGCATGATGAGTGGGAACCTACTATAAAAATAAAGATCAATAAATATGAATGCAATGCTTTTGTGTGACCTTGGTGCTAGTGTTTCAACTATTCCTAAAACTCTTTGTGATGTGCTTGGTCTCACTAATATTGAAGATTGTTCCCTCAACTTGCATCTTGCGGATTCTACCATTAAGAAACCTTTAGGTAGAATTAATTATGTGCTTATTATTGCAAATAAAAATTATGTGCCTGTATATTTCATTGTGCTTGATATTGATTGCAATCCTTCTTGTCCCATAATACTTGGAAGACTTTTCTTACGAACTATAGGTGCAATCATTGACATTTAAGAGGGAAACATAAGATTCCAATTCCCATTAAAGAAAGGTATGGAACCCTTCCCTAGAAAGATAATTAAACCACCTTATGAGTCAATCATGAGAGCTACTTATGGGTGGGGTGTCAAAGATGACAATACTTGAAACTATGCATTATGCCTAGCTAGGGGCATAAAACAATAGCGCTTGTTGGGTGGCAACCCAATAGTTATCTTCAAATTTTTGTTTTAAAATTTTTGTTTATTTTTAATAGAATAATTATTTCCTCTGTAATGATTATGTTTTTTTGTTTAAATTAGTGTTTGTGCCAAGTAAAGCCTTTGGGATGACTCACAAGATGAGTAGAATCGATGCTGAAACAAAACAGAAACTTTTGACTCCAGTACAGGAATTTTCATTTTTTATGGAGCGTGATAAGGATCTGAAATTTTTATAAACTGTTTCTATACACATTTTCGAGGTTATCCTAATTTGTAAGAATTTTTTGAGTTACATAAGTATAGATTCCCTACAGATTGCTACATACTGTTCTGTTTTAAACAGATTCTGTTTTTTGCTTGCATAGTTGCTTGTTTTGATTATGCTATGGATTGTATCGGGGGGTATAAGCCATGGACAAGTTAGAATACAGTACCTATTATGCTTTTATGAAATTTGAATCAATTTATAATAGTACTTGAAGTATGCAATATGTTTCTTATACTAACGGATCTCACGAAGTTTTGTTGAGTTTTGTGTGATTGAAGTTTTCAAGTTTTGGGTGTTATCGTGATGGACAAAGGAATAAGGAGAAGCAAGAGCATAAGCTTGGGATGCCCAAGGCACCAAAAGGTAATATTTTAAAGGAGACTCAAGCGTCTAAGCTTGGGGATGCCCCGGAAGGCATCCCCTCTTTTGTCTCAAATCCATCGGTATGCCACTTGAAGCTATATTTTTATTCGTCACATGATATGAGTTTTGCTTGGAGCGTCGTTTGATTTTGTTTGCTTTTACTTTCAGTTTGCCACAATCATTGTTTGATGGACACACCTATTTAAGAGAGACACACATTTATCATAATTTTTTAGAATACTCTATGTGCTTCACTTATATCTTTTGAGCTTAGCAGTTGCTCTAGTACTTCACTTATATCTTTTTGAGCACGGTGGCGTGTAGATTTTATAGAAATGATTTCACTCTCGTTCTTCACTTATATTTGTTTGAGAGTTAATAAATAGTGACGGTAATTTGCATGGGTCATAAGACTAGTCCAAAAATATTAGGTATTCAATGAATGATAATCAAAACCATCATGTAGCACATATAAAGAAATTGTGGGTCAATGATATTGATGTAGTAATATGAAAAAGGTGTGAGTTCATAATTGTTAAACCGTAGGAGTGTCGATATTAAGAACAGTTGACCCTTTTGTTCATCTTAAAATTAAAGAGGCATGGTGATGATGTGTGAGCATTTCTATTCCTCGTTGAAATCCTAGTGTTGTTTCGGGATGAAAGCGCGCGATGGTTAACTCCTACCAACCTCTTCCATCGGGGCATGCAAATAGTACTTTGATTTATGATAAACTAATAAAACTTTGCAATAAGTATATGAGTTCTTTATGACTAATATGAAACCATGGACATACGCAATCTCACCTTCTCATAATTTGCTAGCCTCTTCGGTACCGTGCATAGCCCGTTGTCACCTCGAGGATCGGTGCAACTTTTGCCGGTGCATCCAAACCCCGTGACATGACATGCTCTGTTGCACATAAGCCTTATTATATCTTCCTCAAAACAGCCACCATACCTACCTATCATGGCATTTCCATAGCCATTCTGAGATATATTGCCATGCAAATTCCATCGTCACTTCACATGACTAGTTCGTTCATCGTCATATTGCTTTGCATTATCATATAGAGCTGACATAGTATTTGTGGCAAAGCCACCGTTCATCATATTTTTGATACATGTCACGCTAGATCATTGCACATCCTGGTACACTACGAGAGGCATTCATACAGAGTCATATCTTCATATCAGCTCTCCATATTGAGTTGTAAGTAAATAAAAGTGTGATGATCATCATTATTAGAGCATTGAACCAATTAGGAAAGAATGATGGAGACGATGATTCTCCCATAATTCGAGATGAGACTCCGAACGAAAAAATGGGGGAGGCCAAATGAGCCCACCATCCATTCAAAAAAATGAGAGAAAATGAGAGAAGGGACTTTGCTACTATATTTTACCACACTTGTGCCTCAAAGTGGCACCATGCTCCTTATGTAGAGAGTCTCATGATATATCACTTTCATATGCTAGTGGGAATTACCTATTCATTGTTATAAACTTGGCTTCTATATTACTATGACGGGCTTCCTCAAATGCCCGAGGTCTTCATGAACAAGCAAGTTGGATGCACACCCCACTTAGCTTCATTTGAGCTTTCATACACTTATAGCTCTTGTGCGTCATTTGCATGGCAATCCCTACTCCTTGCATTGACATCTATCTATGGGCATCTCCATAGCCCGTTTGTACGCCTAGTTGATGTGAGACTATCTTCTCCACTTTTTACCCCTTTGATATCTACCACATTACTCTATTCCACCTAAATGTTATGTACAATGGCTCACGCTCATGTATTGCGTGAAGAATAAAAAGTTGATGCATATTGAAAAAGTATGATCCAATTGCCTGACTTGGACACCGTGGTGCTGAACATTTGTATTAATGTTGTGAAGATGGAGCCATGCCGGCAAACATTTCTTAAGGATCGTATACTTTTAAGGATTAATGATTCTGTTTCTTACATTTTAATTATTGCTATGTTAATATTTATTGATTCATCTTTTCTCAATGAGCATACATGCATAAAGATTACATAGTGGATAGCATGTCACATAAAAAATTCTATTTTTATCATTTACCTACTCGAGGACGAGCAGGAATTAAGCTTGGGGATGCTTGATACGTCTCCAACGTATCTATAATTTTTGATTGTTCCATGCTGATATATTATCATTCTAGGATACTTTTTGGGTCTTTATTTACCAATTTATAATATTTTTGAGCACTAACCTATTGACTCAGTGCCCACTGCCAGTTGCTGTTTTTTGCATGTTTTTGTCTTTTCAGGTTTACAGTACCAAACGAAGTCCAATTGCCACGAACTTTTTGATGATTTTTCTGGACCAAAAGAAGACAGAGAAGCTTCGGAAGGAGGTCAGGAGGCACACGAGGGCCCCACCACACATAAGGGCGTGCCCATATATATGGTGGCCCCCTCGTGGCTCTCCAGACGTCCCTCTTCGACCTATAAATTCTCTAATATTGCAAAAACCCTGGAGGCAGTCCCGAAACCCTTTTTCCGCCGCCGCAAGTCTCTATTCCGTCGCGAGACCATCTGGAGCTCCGTTCCGGCACCCTGCCGGAGGGGGGGGTCGATCACGGAGGGCATCTTCATCAACCTTGCTGCCCTCATGATGATGTGTGAGTAGTTCACCACAGACCTACGGGTCCATAGCTAGTACCTAGATGGCAATCTCTCTCTCTTATGATCCTCAATACAACGGTCGTCGCATCTTCACTTTGATCTATCCGATGTAATCCTATTGTGCGGTGTGTTTGTTGGGATCCGATGAATTGTGGGTTTATGTTCAAATTATTCATGAAAAGTATTTGAGATACCTCTGATATATATTGTCTCTTAATTGCATGATCATTATAGCTTCGTAATGTTCTCCGATCTATTGATGTGCTTTGGCCAAGTAGATTGATATTTCATCGGTGGGAGTGGTGCGTTGTGGTACGTTCAACCTGGCGAGTTTCTATATTCCAGTGATAAAGTAGGGGACAAGATGCGTCTTTGTGTTGTTGCTACTAAGGATAAAACAATGGGGTTCATTCATATTGATTGAGTTTACTTTGTCTACATCATGTCATCGTTCTCCAAGCATTACTCTGTTTTACTTAATACTCTAGATGCATTCTGGATAGCGGTCGATGAGTGGAGTAATAGTAATAGGTGCAGGCAGGAGTCGGCCTATTTGCTTATGGACGTGATGCCTATATACACATGATCATTGCCGTGAAAATCGCATAACTATCCGCTTTTTTATCAATTGCCCAATAGTAATTTGTTACCCACCGCATGCTGCCTACATGAGAGATGCCGCTAGGGAACACTATGGCCCCCGGGTCTATTCACTTATATATTTGCAAACGCTATTATTACCTCGCTGCCTTTATTTACTTTTTATTTATTTTGCAGTTTATATTTATCAACAATTATCTACACAACTCATTTGCTTGCAAATAACGAGATCAAGGGGATTGACAACCCTCTTGCTCGCGTTGGGTGCAAGTCGTTTGTTCATTTGTGTGCAGCCGTTGAAGACGGTTGACGATTGATATTCCTATTGTTTTGATAAACCTTGGTTTTCATTACTGAGGGAAATATCAATGTGTACGATGCGTTTGAATTTTGGTTAGAAATATCAATGCATATGTCAAGAACGTACAGTATATATAACACATATACCAACAAGAAGAATCCACCTTGGTCAAATTAACATCTCTACAGCCGCCTGTCAAAGTGACGACCCACGTGGAAATGGATGGGCTGGTGTGATGCCGATGACCACGTGAGAGGGTGTTTGACAAAAAAAACGACCACTGCATGAGGCCCACACATATATGTGTACATGTAATTAAGTGTTTGTTTAGTTAGTACCCAATGGATCTTTAATGTCACTTGCCTCAAAAACTGTAAGTCGACTTACGAAGAGGATCGATCACAACATGTATAGTTTATGTATGCCTCCCCACCCCCACCCCCCATTTCGAGATGGTGGTGGATTGGGTTCATGGGTATATATGCATGCGCTCAAAAAACATTTGCCTCGATGTCTAACCATGGGATATCGTAATGCATACCGAAAAGGATCCACCTTGGTCAAAACGATATATAATATAGGTGACCACACATGGGCCCCATAGATTGACGTGTCACGGATTACCATGTGAGGGAGCCACTCAAGACCACCATGAATTATATGTGACACAAGCATATGCATGGGTTTGTTTTTTGATGTCAAAATGCCAACTGCACAACTTCGATCGGGTGCGTGCTTCACAAATTGGAAAGAGTCCCCCCCCCCCCGCGCGACCACCGTCGAAAACACCACTTCGAGGTGCATCAAACTATTTTTATGTAGAAAACATGTGACACATCAGTCCGTGTTATAATTATATAATGTTCATATATCATTCAAAAAATATGCAATCATTGAGTTTCCAGGAATTCATTGGGGGAAATCATATGTCCCTTTGGGTTCATGTTTAGTCGCCATGCAATAAATGGTAAGAAATCTCAAACATCTTTGTTAGAATCGGGGCTCCGCAAAACCCAACAAGGTTCGAACACTGGGGCTTGTGCGAAGATCTCAACCGGCTCAATGTCCCAACTTGTCACCCTACGGCCTAGCTACGTCGAGTATGTTCTTGTGAGGAAGAAGATGGACACGGTGGTTTACCCAGGTTCGGGCCACCTTGCGGTGTAAAACCCTACTCCTGCTTTGTGGTGGATTGGCCCCTCGAGGAGGCTTTGGATGAACTAGTACAGCGGTTGGGTGGCCTCACGAGGGCTCTTGGTGGTGATGAACTCGACTCGGTTCAACCTCTTTCGACCTGCCTTCTATGATGGGAGCTCGTCCCTACTTATAGGAGCCACGGTCCTCTTCCCCCGCCGAACCGGCGGGAAGGGATCCTACAACGGCCAAATTTGAAAGGGGACAAGAGGTACATCCTATCCTGACGAAAGGTGGTCTTCGCCTGCAAAGCTTCTGGGTGTGACACAGCGGTGGGCTCGGCCATGACATCCGTCCTGCCGAGTTCGTGGTCTTGGTCCTCTTGCACCGGGAAGGAAACCTTTGGGGGGTTCTTTGGGAACCCACGTATGTCTTTGTCTCCTTTGCACCAAAGAGGAAACTGTCCTCCCTCTGCGCCCGCTGGCGCCCGCCTGGCTTGTTCGTCAGAACCCATGTCACCCCGGCCTCACGAGGCCGGGCACTTGCATAGGAATCTCCGCTCCTCGGGAGGTGGCCTGAAGGGGTGCCGCTCCTCCAGAGGCCTTGGCATTGTCCTCCTCGCGAGGCGGGGGCTCTCACGAGGGCCTTGACTTGGGGGGGGCTCTTTGAAGGGCCGTACCGGGCCTTCGTGGTGGGCCACGCGCTGGGCCGCAGGCAGGCAGGTCTGGGTACTCCCGTTCCCAGAACGCCGACAGTAGACCCCGGGCCCAAGGCGTGCCAACCTTAGCTTCGAGGCGAAGGCAAGGAGCGAAAGGCGAAGCGCCGTGGGCCCCCATTCGCCTGTGGGCCAGGCTCGACGCGTGGCGCGCGACGGGGAACGGACACCTCCGCCCCCAATCGCCTCGGCAAATGTCCTGGCTGACAAAAGTCTGGCGCCCTCGGCGGAGCCATCTTTGCTCTTCTTCCTTGCGCCTTGCTCCCTTACTCTGATCTCCTTTCCTCTGTGAGAAACTCCTCCAGGTCTTGGCGCAGCATCGCTCTTCCTCTTATTCTTCTGCCTCCAGGATCTCTCGGATGGCGCCTGCTGGGAAGACGAAGCGTGAGGCTGTAGCCTCGGCCCCCTCTTCTCCCTCTCCGGCGCTCGTGACATCCTCCATCGCCAAGGAGGTGGATCTCGCCTCCGCGCTTCCGTTGACCATGGGGGACTCCAACGAATGGGGAAGGACCTTGATCTGGTGCTGCTCGGCCGAGCGGCACACCCTGGCGAAGACGGTATACACTTTCTTCCTCCACAACATCTTCTGCGGGCTTGTCCCGCCCTTCTCGGGGTTCTTCTCCTCGGACATGGCCACCGGGAAACTAATGGTGAAGGAGTTCTTGACGCGGCTCCTGGCGCCGCTCCAGCAGCACTCGAAGCCCATGTGGGAGCACGAGGGCATGGGGGACGCCATCAGGCTCGGATCCGCTAGCCTGATGGGCGAGGAGTGGGACAAGGCCCTGAACACCTTGCTCTTCACTGATCCGGGGGGTCTTCCCGAGGCCTACGCCCCGCTGTACCGTCGCGATGTCGGCAGGGCGTTGGCCGCCGCCATGCCTGATTTTGATGATCTGGGGCTCACGCCATCTGGGCTCCCCAATCCCACGGTGCTGGTGTCCTTCGACGACAACAGCGGCGGAGAGGATTCGGAGGAGACCGTGGATGGCAGGGAGGGAGCGTCCCCTCCGTCATAGAGCGTGCTCCTCCGCAGCCTTGACGATGATGATGACGACACTGACCAGCCCCCGGCCGCTGACTCCCGGCGCTTCGCTTGGGTGCACAGGGGGGCGGGGCCTTCCTCTCAGGCCGCTCGGACGTCCGGCCGGTCGTCCCCGAAGAAGCGCACGACCGCGGTTCCTCAGGGCGTCCTCCACACCCCTCCGGGCGACAGCACCACGCCGGGGGCCAGAGAGGAGCATCCCGCTCGCCCCCTGTACGCGGCCAAGTCCGCGCTGAAAGGGAGCGGGGGCGTCCCAACCAGCGCCGAGGTGGAGAAGAAGAGGAAGTGGGTCGCGCGCGAGGAGTAAGTAACCTTCTTCGTTTCTTCTTGATCTTGAAGTGCGTGCGTGCTCACGGCCCCTCTCCTCGCATTGCCCAGGGTCGAAGTTGTGCCGAAGAGGAAGAAGGCGAGCGCTGAGCCGAAGGAGCCCCCTGCCCTGGGGGCGCCATCGGCTTTATGCCACGATGGAAGCATGCCGCACCAGCCCAGCGCGCCTCTTGGAGGACCGACCGCCGGGGGCGCGGAGGCTCTAGTGGCGGCGTCTCCTGCCGCTGCTGTGGTGGCCCCAACACTGATGGAGGGGTCAGCTCCTCGCCCCCTCCTGGTGGAGTCTGTTCCCGTGGTCGCAGAGATGCAGCCTCGGGAGGAGCCAGCCCCCGCGGGCCAGCTGGTCGTGGGGTCGCCCACGCTCGCCGTGATGGAGGAGAAACTGGAGCCCCCGGCTCCCCAAGTTAGCCATGCTGTCGGGCCCTCGGTCACGGCGCCCGCCGATGCGCCAGTGCTGCCCCCTGGTATGGCTCTCGCGCTTGCGCGCTGCGGTCCTCTGATCAGGCCCGACGCCTTGGACGAGGCTTACTCCATGCTCGGGAGGCTTCGGGCTGATCTTCAGGAGGCTGAAAGGTGCCTCACGAGGGACCGCCTGGGGCTTGTTTCTGGGTGGTCCCAGACCAGGGCGACCACCCAGATGTCCTGGACCCGAGCCAAGTGTCACGCCCAAGATGCGGTCCTATCCCTATTAAGGCTTGCGGCCTCGACGGGGATAGAAGCGCATCTCGTCGTTCGCAAGAACAGTAAAACATTGCATACATGTAGGAAGAGATGAGTATATGAGTTGGCTTACACTCGCCACAAGCTATCTTACAAGTTCACACAAATTTATTCATACATCAATCTGAAGACAGGGTCCGGCTACGGACGAAATCAAACAATAAAAGAAGCGATGTAAAACTGTCTTGCTATCCCAGGATCACCACCGCGAAGCTCCCTACTCGCCTGGATACATAACATACATCCGACCACATTCCTCGTCATACTCCCACTGGAGCCGAGTCACATCATCTGGCACGTTCTCATCAACACCTGCACCTGTATGTTGTAATCTGTAAGCCACAGGGACTCAGCAATCTCATAACCCAGGTACCGAAACTATGTAAGCCATTGGGTAAGGAACTGGTTAAGTGGTGAGGCTGCAACAAGCGCTAAGCATATATTTGGTGGCTAACTTACGAGAACATGAATGTAAATATGGTGGCATACGTAAGACGATCGTGAACTAGCATGATCACTAAGTGATCCTGAACACCTACTTACGTCTATCATAACCCCACCGTGTTCTCTCTCGGTTCATGTTCACGAGCAGAGACAGTCACGGTTACGCACACAGTTGGTGTATTTTATTTGAGATTACTTCAAGTTTATTATAACCGGGTGTTAAACAAATTTCCAAGTTGCCACGTAACTGCGGGCATGGCTTTCCGAAAAGATTAAACCCTGCAGGGGTGCTCCAACTCATCCATCACAAACTAACCACACGCCGCGGGAATAACCTCGACCACGAATCTCGTGATCTTCCTAGGCAATTCCACTGGAAAACCGCAACCTCGAGATAGCCCAAAGAAAAATCGGAATTCCTCGCGCAAGACATTCGAGAAAGGTAAAACAAGTCCAGCAAGACCGCTCGATGTGTCGACGAACCCGATAAGAGCCGCGTATCTCGTTCTCAGGACACGACCGGATGAGCGCAGCGTACGGTGGCCTGATAGAGATCTCCCGAGTTGCCCCGGGTTGGCCCCGCACACGACTCTAGTTTGGACCAACACTCATGAGGAGCACTGGCCCGGGTTGTTGATTAATTATCCACGGGGTAGCTATGCCCTATGCAATTTTATTAAGTTGTTTAGCAAATGTAGTACCAAAGTTGGGTCTTGCCAGACAAGTTTTAATCTAAAACGAATGGTCAAGGGGGTCCCCATAATAACCCCGAGCATGTTAGGAGCACAAAATATGGAATATAACACCGGTACTCAGAACTAGTGCGGCAAAAGCGGAACAAAGCACTGAGCAAAAGGCCAAGCCTTCCACCGTTGCCAGATATATATGTGCATTAATTTAAATGACAATAAATAGAGTGATATAAACAAAATCCATGTTGACACATGGAAAGCTTGCACCTGCAACTAGCAACGCTATAAGATAAGGGCCGAGCAGCGGTAACATAGCCAATCAATGTTTGCTAGGTAGTGGAGGGGGTTAGAGGCTTTCATGGCAATTTAGGAGGCTGACAGTTTAAGTGGTAGGTAACGTAACATAACGGTAAAAACGAGACATCTAGCAAGGCAAAAATAGTGTCGGGATCCGGGTATGATCATATTGCCTGTTGGTTCTTCAGAGGGTCAAAGAGCTGGTTCCTCGTAGTTGTACTCTCCGGGATTCTCGTACTCAGGCTCAACACTCGCGTCTACCCAAAGAGAACAGCACCAAATAAACATACAAACAAGGTGCAATACACAAACAAGATGATGCATGATCCATTTGAAGTATTTAACATGGAAACCCTATGCTAGTCATGTTTCTCATGCACTTATTAAGTTCTTTAGTATTCTGGACAGAACCTCAAGTTTAGTTATTTGAACATGCATGATCATGGCAAATATGAATTCTTCTTGCAAAATCGATGCAAATGCATATGTAGAACGTTGCAAACGGAGTAACGTAGCTCACGGTACACTCACGGCAAGGTACGAACGTTAACGGAGGCAAAACACAAGATGAGGCAAACTCTGGGCTATACCTTGGTGTTCCAAGGATGCCACTGGATAGGAAATGAAATTCTAGTAATAATAGAGCTAAAGAACAAGCAAAACAATGGAGTATAGCTCCCACAAGTCACAAAACATTCAAACACACAATCTGTCCACAAACTGCAACATGGCATCTTGCCATATACATAACCAGAGCTACAGCAGATTTTAAATCACAATCAAGGCATGTGCAGAAACTATACAGCATGCTTAACAAATCATCCATCTACACAAACTTGAAAGGAAGCATGGATCAATAGCAATGAATCTCACAAGATGGCATGTTGAAACAGATTTCAGGGACTTAGTGAAAATTCCAGTTTTATAGATCCTGAGTTAACAGATGGCATATTGACAGCACTATTTATATATGCTAGAGGGCATTTCATGGCATGAAAATTAACATGGTGATATAGGGCAACATCCAATACAATTCATTAGCACTGAGCATGAGCTAAAACACCACAGATCTCATGGTAGCATCCCCTAAACATGGCATGATTATAACAGCAACTTCTCAGACTTGGCCAAAATTTAGCAAGGCAAAACTGGACACATGTTAACAGAATAGCAACTTGACAGCAGGTTTAAACTATGATGCAAGGGCTTAATTCTCAAGTTCTTAGCACAATTTAGTAGAGTATGAAGAGCTCAACAAAACATGTTAAGGCCCCAAATTCAAAGGAACACTACATTCATGGGAACCATCCTCTAAACCTGGCAAGAAAATAACAGCATCAACACTTGGCAAAATTTGAGACATGAAACCAGTGTTATTTTCTTAGCATGTTAACAGCAAGAAACCTACTTATCCACAAGTTTATCATGCCAAACAAAAATATCAGGGCCTAGTACCCACAAAACACTAGCATATATGAAAATGACAAAATGGCATGTTGGGACAAAAATGACATTTTGCAAACTTGCTCAAATGACAAAACAAATTGCACCATTGGATTCGTTGGAAACATCTACCCCAAAATCATATATCATACTCATATTTTTAGTTTGATAAAATGCCCAAAATGCAATTCGAAAACACACACATGCACTTATAAGTCACTTATTACCCTATTTGGACATCTCCTAAAATGGAAACATCCTGATATGGAACATTACCAGAATTGGAAAAAACAATCAGAGAAGACAAAAATAAAACAAACAAAATAAAAAAAAGGAGGGGTCCCACTAGTAGTGAGCCAGGCCGCGGGGTGGCTGACAGGTGGGCCACACACACACAGCAACTCAGAGAAATAAAGGGGGCTCGGGGGGGATCGAACCCGAGACCTCCTGTGTACACAGCGGTCGCCTGGCCACTGCGCCACACACGCGCGACTGAACAGAGAGGGGCCTCTGTCCTCTTGAACAGGCCCCTGCGCCTTGCACTGCTCCTCCGGCGACCGAAGCAGAGGAGGACGCCGGCGATCACACAGGCGACCAACGGAGGAGACGGCCACCGGTGGGGGTTGCGGACTCGACGGGGGATCCATTCCCGAAGCTAACGCGGAGGGATAGGAGCTACAGGCGGGGCGCAAGAAGCTCGCTGCTTCTCGGCCACGGCGGACCGGCGGGCGCACAGGCGCCAAATTGAGGCGCTGCAACGGGGCTAGCGGCGCAGCGAGGCTACAGGCGAGCGCGGACGGGGCTACAGCACGCAAGGGTTCGACTTGGGCACCTAACACCGGACTACGACGGCGGACGCGCTCGGATTGGGCGGCTCTGCGCTACGGCGACTACGGCGACCGGAGCAAGGATAGGAAGACCTGCGGCTCACCCAGGGGTTTGCTGCTGGAGACGAACACGGAGACGACGCAGGAGACGAAGACGACGCCACGACGACGGCTTGGCGAAGGGGTCGACGAAGCTCCCGGGTCCGCGACGGCGACGAGGAAGAAGCCGACGAGGAGGACCCGCTCTTCTCCTCCTAGCTCCGTGAACAGGTCGAGGGCGACGCCAGGGATCTCCAGGACATGACGAAGGGCTTCAGGCGTCGGTCGGAGGCGAGGAAGACGACGGCGACGAACGCCGGCTCTCTGAATTTCTCTGAATCTCTCTCTGAATCTCTCTCTGAATCACTCTCTCTCACATGTTGAAGCAAATCAGGGAGACTTGGGGAAGGGAAAGAAGGAGGCGGCGGCGCAAGGAAGATGGGGAACCCTAGGAGAGGCAAGAGGCTATATAGGGGCGCGGATGGGACGGCGCCTCGACGTCCGTGAGCCACGGCGTCGCTCTCTCTCACACGCTCTCTGAAGCTGACGGAAAGGAGGAAGACGGCGAGCAGGTGGCCGTCAGGGACGAGGAGCTGGGCCATGGGCCAGCGAGATGGGCCAGGAGGAGCCCATCCGGCCTCCTCTCTCTCTCTCAGAAACAAAACAAATCAGTTATTATTTTAAAACTGAGAGAAACAAAATGCACATGTTATAGAGAATGATGTTTTGAGGAGAAAGAAGTATATTTTTGGGTTCACAAAAATGCATGCAATTCAATAAAAATGAGAATGCCATTTTTAGAGCAACAAATAAATTCATGTTTTAATAAAAATGCAATCTGTTTTGGGGTTAGAGGGTGGATGCACTTCAAACATGGATAGGGGCTGGTTTAGAATACATATTAGATTATTTCTAAAATGATCAACATTTTTAATATATGAAAACAGCATGTGGAATATTTAGGAATAAGAGAGAAGAGGGGGATGGTTTTTGGTATGGGTAATGGAGAAGAACTCAACCAAGCACCACCACATCCACAAAACACACACTCACCACAGCACAAGCATATGATGCGACATAATATGTGATGATGCCATGATGCCATGATGAAAGTAATGAAGCACAAATTATTTCTACTCAACCACATGAGGGCAAACTTGGAAGGTTCATACAAGACTAATATTACAAATAAGGCAAGGGTTGCTCTTGGGCTGTTACACCAAGGCTGCCATCGCGAAGAGCGAGGAGGAAGCCGCCGAGGCCAAGGCAGCCCGAGACGCGGCACTGGACGAGGCGGAGTCTGCCAGGGCGCGCTGCGGCGAGGCGGAGGCCCATCTGAAGGTAATTAAGGATGAGCAAGCCGCACTCGTGCAACAACTCTGTGAGCAGAGGGAGGCCTCAAGGCCCGCGAGGCGGAGCTCGCAGATCGCGACTCCGCGCTGTCCCGGGTGGCCGCTGACCAAGCCAAGGAAAGCAAGCGCCTGGCCAGGCTGAAGGAGGAGGTGGAAGAAGCTCAGGCGTCTCACGCCCGGCTCGTCTCCGAGATGACGGCCCGGCTGGAGGCCAAGGAGAAGGCCCTCGCCGATGCCGAGGAGAAAGTGGCCGCGGAGCGCGACGCCTTCCCCTCCCTTGAACTCGAGCTTCGCAAGTCGCTGCGCTCCATCTGTAGGGGAGGATTCGGGGAGCCTTTGGTGGCCCCCGAAGCCGGCTACGCGGGGCTCTCCTTCAAGCTTGTTGAGGTGCTCGAAGGCGCTTCCACCAGGGTGGACACCATTTTGGAGTACGAGTGCCGCGATCTCCTTGCCACAGCCGTGATGCGGATCTTCAGCCAGCTCTACCTCCGTGAGCCCGGCTTCAACTTCGATGCGGTGCTCGTCCCGGTTGCTCCTGCGTCCCGTGCCGCTGCGGAAGCGGCCGTGAGGGGCCCGGTGGACGCTTTGGTGGAGAAGTTCACCTGCATAGCAGCCGCCAAGCCCCCAGCGGTGGAAGCAAGCGATGGTGACGACGGCAGCAGCGACGTCGACGATGAGGTCGTCGCGACCGGGGTAGTTGGCGACGTTGGCCATGGCGGTGGTGGACTTCCTCCTAGGTCTTATCCTGCAACATTTCACTTTGCCTCGAGGAGGCGTGAGACTTTGAATTCATAAAACATTCAGTGCCTGTAATAATAGCTTGAATTTTCCTTGAATTTCGTGATTCCCTTCGGTGCCTTGTTTCCTTCCCATTTGCTTTTGTGCTCTACGTCGGCGGTGTTGGAAATATGCCCTAGAGGCAATAATAAATTGGTTATTATTATATTTCCTTGTTCATGATAATCGTTTATTATCCATGCTATAATTGTATTGATTGGAAACTCAAATACATGTGTGGGTACATAGACAACACTGTGTCCCTAGTAAGCCTCTAGTTGACTAGCTCGTTGATCAAAGATGGTTAAGGTTTCCTAGCCATTGACATGAGATGTCATTTGATAACGGGATCACATCATTAGGAGAATGATGTGATGGACAAGACCCAAACTGTAAACGTAGCATTTGATCGTGTCAGTTTATTGCTATTGTTTTCTGCATGTCAAGTATCTGTTCCTTTGACCATGAGATCATGCAACTCACTAACACCGGAGGAATACCTTGTGTGTATCAAACGTCGCAACGTAACTGGGTGACTATAAAGGTGCTCTACAGGTATCTCCGAGGGTGTCTGTTGGGTTGGCATGGATCAAGACTGGGATTTGTTACTCCGTATGACGGAGAGGTATCTCAGGGCCCACTCGGTAATACAACATCACAATGAGCCTTGCAAGCAATGTGACTAAAGTGTTAGCCACGAGATCTTGTATTACGGAACGAGTAAAGAGACTTGCCGGTAACGAGATTGAACTAGGTATAGTGATACCGACGATCGAATCTCGGGCAAGTAACATACCGAAGAACAAAGGGAACAGCATACGGGATTAACTGAATCCTTGACATAGAGGTTCGACCGATAAAGATCTTCGTAGAATATGTAGGAGCCAATATGGGCATCCAGGTCCCGCTATTGGTTATTGGCCGTAGAGGTGTCTCGGTCATGTCTACATAGTTCTCGAACCCGCAGGGTCTACACACTTAACGTTTGGTGACGATTAGTATAATTGAGTTATTATGTTGGTGACCGAAAGTTGTTCGGAAGTCTCGGATAAGATCCCGGACATGACGAGGATCTCCGGAAGAGTCCGGAGGTAAAGATTGATATATGTGATAATAGTGTTTCGATCTCCGGAAGAGTTCCAGAGTTCACCGGAAGGGGTTCCGGATGTTTGCCGAAGTGTTCGGGTGCAGCAACACTTTATATGGGCCAAAGGGATAAAGCCCACAAGGTATTGGAAAGTGCAAAAAGTAGTTTTGCTGCCGCGTAAGCGGTACTACCGCTTGGTGAAGCGGTACTACCGCCCGAGCGGTACTACCGCTTGTGTGAAGCGGTACTACCGCCCAAGCGGTACTACCGCTTGTGTGAAGCGGTACTACCGCTTGTGCGCGGCTGTGCACGGTTCGGCAGGGATCCGAGTTGGACTCTTTCCCTGCGGGCCAAACCGACCTTGTGCGGGCAAAACCGACCTGGAGGAGGCTTTTACTCCAAGTTTAGACCCCAAGGCTCAACATATAAATAGAGGGGCAGGGCTAGCACACGGGATACATCAGGATTTCCCAAGCCGTGTGCCGGCAACCCTAGCCCTCTAGTTCCTCCGTCATAATCTCCGTAGTGCTTGGCGAAGCCCTGCAGAGATTGTTCCTCACCACCATCACCACGCCGTCGTGCTGCTGGAACTCAACCACTACTTCACCATCGCTCGCTGGATCGAGGAGGTGAAGGCGTCATCAAGCCGTACGTGTGTTGAACGCGGAGGTGCCGTCCGTTCGGCACTAGATCGGAAGGATCGTGATTGGATCGCGGGACGCTCGGCGATTTGGATCGCGAAGACGTTCGACTACATCAACCGCGTTTATTAACGCTTCCGCTTAGCGATCTACAAGGGTATGTAGATTCACTCTCCCTCTCGTAGATGCTCATCACCATGGATAGATCTTGTGTGTGCGTAGGAAAATTTTTGTTTCCCATGCAACGTTCCCCAACAGTGGCATCATGAGCCAGGTCTATGCGTAGATGAGATCTCGAGTAGAACACAAACGAGTTGTGGGCGTGGGTGTATACATATTGCTTGCCGTTACTAGTTGATATTTGATTCGGCGGTACTGTGAGATGAAGCGGCCCGGACCGACATTACGCGTACACTTACGCGAGACAGGTTCCTTCAACTAACATGTAACTTCGTTGCATAAAGATGGCTAGCGGGTGTCTGTCTCTCTCACTTTAGTTGAATCGATTTCAATGAAGAGGGTTCTTTTAGAAGATCAAAAAGCAATCACTACACCACGTTGTGGTTTTGCGTAGGTAAGAACGGTTCTTGCAAACCCGTAGCAGCCACGTAAAATTTGCAACAACAATTAGAGGACGTCTAACTTGTTTTTGCAGGGTATGATGTGATATGATATGGCCAATTACATGATGAGATATATGTGATGTATGAGATGATCATGTTTTGTATAGAATATCACGACTTGCATGTCGATGAGTACGGCAACTGGCAGGAGCCATAGAGTTGTCTTTAATTATTGTATGACCTGCGTGTCAATCATTAAGCGCTATGTAATGCTTTACTTTATCGCTAAACGTTAGCAATAGTCGTGGAAGCAACAGTCGGCGCGACAACCTTATGGCGACACGTTGATGGAGATCAAGATGATGGAGATCATGGTGTCATGCCGGTGACGATGGAGATCATGCCGGTGCTTTGGAGATGGAGATCAAAAGCACAAGTTCATGGCCATATCATGTCACTTATGATTTGCATGTGATGTTAATCCTTTTATGCATCTTATTTTGCTTAGGACGACGGTAGCATTATAAGGTGATCCCTCACTTAAATTTCAAGATAAATTGTGTTCTCCCCAAGTGTGCACCGTTGCGAAAGTTCGTCGTTTCGAGACACGCCGTGATGATCGGGTGTGATAGACTCTACGTTCGCATACAACGGGTGCAAGCCATGTTGCACGTGCGGAACACTCGGGTTAAACTTGACGAGCCTAGCATGTACAGACATGGCCTCGGAACACAAGAGACCGAAAGGTCGAACATGAGTCATATAGTAGATATGATCAACATGAAGATGTTCACCATTGAAACCACCTCAACTCACGTGATGATCGGACTTGAGTTGGTGGATTTGGATCATGTTACACTCGAATGACCGGAGGGATGTCAATTTGAGTGGGAGTTTTTAAGTAATATGATTAACTAAACTCATTATCTAGAACAATAGTCTAAGTTGTCTTTGCTATATTTATGTTGTAGATCATGGCTCGCGCAGTAGCACCCCTGAATTTTAATGCGTTCCTAGAGAAAGCTAAGTTGAAAGATGATGGAAGTAACTTTGTGGACTGGGCCCGTAATCTAAGGATTATCCTTACGGCTTCCCAGAAGGCTTATGTCCTTGATGCACCGCTTGGTGATCCACCCGCTCCAGTTGAGTCTCTAGACGTTGTGAACGCCTGGCAGGCTCGTTCTGATGATTACTCAATAGTTCAATGTGCAATGTTGTATGGCTTAGAACCGGGACTTCAAAGACGTTTTGAACGTCATGGAGCATATGAGATGTTCCAGGAGTTGAAGTTTATCTTTCAGAAGAATGCCCGGATCGAGAGATATGAGATCTCCGATAAATTCTATGCTTGCAAGATGGAGGAGAACGGGTCTATCAGTGATCACGTGCTCAGAATGTCTGGGTACTCCACCCGTCTGGCTGAGTTAGGGATGCCCCTTCCGCCAGAGGCTATCACTGACAGAGTTCTTCAATCATTGCCACCTAGCTACAAGAGCTTCGTGTTGAACTATAACATGCACGGGATGAACAAGTCAGTCGCCGAGCTGTTTGCGATGCTGAAAGCCGCTGAGTCTGAAATTCAGAAGGAGCATCAAGTGTTGATGGTCAATAAAACCACTAGTTTCAAGAAATATGGCAAGGGTAAGAAGGGTAACTCCAAGCAGAGTGGCAAAGCAGTTGCTCCTCTCGTGAAGAAACCCAAGGCTGGACCCAAACCAGAAACTGTGTGTTTTCATTGCAAGGGAACTGGACACTGGAAGCGGAATTGCCCCAAGTATTTGGCTGACAAGAAGGCGGCCAACAACAAACAAGGTATATATGATATACATGTTATTGATGTGTACCTTACCAACTCTCGTTGTAGTGCCTGGGTATTTGATACCGGTGCGGTTGCTCATATTTGCAACTCAAAACAGGAACTGCGGAATAGACGGAGGCTGGCAAAGGACGAAGTGACGATGCGCGTGGGAAATGGTTCCAAGGTTGATGTGATCGCCGTCAGCACGCTCGCTCTTCGATTACCGTCGGGATTAGTGATGAACCTAAATAAGTGTTATTTGGTGCCTGTGTTAAGCATGCACATTATATCTGGATCTTGTTTATTGCGAGACGGTTACTCATTTAAATCAGAGAATAATGGTTGTTCTATTTATATGAGTAATATCTTTTATGGTCATGCACCCAATGTGAGGGGTTTATTCTTGTTGAATCTCGATAGTAATGATACACATGTTCATAACATTGATGCCAAAAGATGTAGAATTGATAATGATAATACCACTTTCTTGTGGCACTGCCGTTTAGGTCATATTGGCGTAAAACGCATGAGGAAGCTCCATGCTGATGGACTTTTGGAGTCACTTGATTTTGAATCACTTGACACATGTGAGCCATGCCTCATGGGCAAGATGACTAAAACTCCGTTCTCTGGAACAATGGAACGGGCAAGTGACTTATTGGAAATCATACATACTGATGTGTGCGGTCCGATGAGCATTGAGGCGCGCGGTGGTTATCGTTACTTTCTCACCTTCACTGATGACTTAAGTAGATATGGGTATATTTACTTAATGAAACACAAGTCTGAAACATTTCAAACAATTTCAGAGTGAAGTTGAGAATCATCGTAACAAGAAGATTAAATTCCTACGATCTGATCGAGGAGGAGAATATCTGAGTTATGAGTTTGGCAGTCACTTAAGACAATGTGGAATTGTTTCACAACTGACACCGCCTGGAACACCACAGCGTAATGGTGTGTCCGAACGTCGTAATCGAACCTTATTGGATATGGTGCGATCTATGATGTCTCTTGCCGATTTGCCACTATCGTTTTGGGGTTATGCATTAGAGACAGCTGCATTCACTTTAAATAGGGCACCATCGAAATCCGTTGAGACAACGCCATATGAACTTTGGTTTGACAAGAAGCCAAAGCTGTCGTTTCTTAAAGTTTGGGGATGTGATGCTTATGTCAAAAAGCTTCAGCCTGAAAAGCTGGAACCCAAAGCGGAGAAATGCGTCTTCATAGGATACCCAAAAGAGACAGTTGGGTATACCTTCTACCTCAGATCCGAAGGCAAAGTGTTTGTCGCTAAAAACGGAACATTTCTTGAGAAAGAGTTTCTCTCGAAAGAATTGAGTGGGAGGAAGATAGAACTTGATGAGGTTGTTGAACCTTTACTTCAACCTGAGAGTAGCGCAGTGCAGAAAGTTGTTTCTGTGGAGCCTACATTAGCTGAAGAAGAAGTTAATGATGATGATCATGAAGCTTTGGATCAAGTTGCTATTGAACCTCGTAGGTCGACAAGGACGCGTACTGCTCCTGAGTGGTACGGCAACCCTGTCTTAGAAGTCATGTTGTTAGACAACGATGAACCTACGAGCTATGGAGAAGCGATGATGAGCCCGGATTCCGAGAAGTGGTTAGAGGCCATGAAATCCGAGATGGGATCCATGTATGAAAACAAAGTCTGGACTTTGGAAGTATTACCTGAAGGGCGTAAGGCCATTCAGAACAAATGGATCTTTAAGAGGAAGACGGACGCGGACGGTAATGTCACCGTCTATAAAGCTCGACTTGTGGCAAAGGGTTTTTCACAAGTTCAAGGAGTTGACTACGATGAGACCTTCTCACCCGTAGCGATGCTTAAGTCCGTCAGAATCATGTTAGCAATAGCTGCCTTTTTCGATTATGAAATTTGGCAGATGGATGTCAAAACAGCGTTCCTTAACGGTTTCCTTAAGGAAGAGTTGTATATGATGCAACCAGAAGGTTTTGTCGATCCAGAGAATGCTGACAAAGTTTGCAAACTCCAGCGATCCATTTATGGACTGGTGCAAGCATCTCGGAGTTGGAATCTTCGTTTTGATGAGGTGATCAAAGCGTTCGAGTTTATACAAGTTTACAGAGAAGCTTGTATTTACAAGAAAGTGAGTGGGAGCTCTATAGCGTTTCTAATATTATATGTGGATGACATATTGCTGATTGGAAACAATATAGAAATGCTGGAAAGCGTAAAGGAATATTTGAATAAGAGTTTTTCAATGAAGGACCTAGGAGAAGCTGCTTTCATATTAGGCATCAAGATCTATAGAGATAGATCGAGACGCTTAATAGGACTTTCACAAAGCACATACCTTGACAAAGTTTTGAAGAAGTTCAAAATGGATCAGTCCAAGAAGGGGTTCTTGCCTGTATTGCAAGGTGTGAAGTTGAGTAAGACTCAATGCCCAGTGACTGCAGAAGATAGAGAAAAGATGAGTGTCATCCCCTATGCTTCGGCCATAGGCTCTATCATGTATGCAATGCTGTGCACAAGACCCGATGTCAGCCTTGCCATAAGTATGGTCGGAAGGTTTCAAAGTGATCCAGGAATGGAACACTGGACGGCGGTCAAGAATATCCTGAAGTACCTGAAAAGGACTAAGGACATGTTTCTCGTTTATGGAGGTGATCAAGAGCTCGTCGTAAAGGGTTACGTCGATGCAAGCTTTGACACTGATCCGGATGACTCTAAGTCTCAAACCGGATACGTATTTATTCTTAATGGGGGTGCGGTTAGCTGGTGCAGTTCCAAGCAAAGCGTGGTAGCTGATTCTACATGCGAAGCGGAGTACATCGCAGCCTCGGAGGCGGCGAAGGAAGGTGTCTGGATGAAGGAGTTCATGACAGATCTTGGAGTAGTGCCTAGTGCGCTTAACCCAATGACTCTGTTTTGTGATAACACTGGTGCCATTGCTCTAGCCAAGGAACCAAGATTTCACAAGAGGACCAGACACATAAAACGACGTTTCAATTCCATCCGCGATTACATCAAGGAGGACGACATAAATATTTGCAAAGTACACACGGATCTAAATGTTGCAGATCCGATGACTAAACCTCTTCCAAGGGCTAAACATGAACAACACCAGAACTGCATGGGTGTTCGATTCATTACAATGTAAATCACATAGTGATGTGAACTAGATTATTGACTCTAGTGCAAGTGGGAGACTGTTGGAAATATGCCCTAGAGGCAATAATAAATTGGTTATTATTATATTTCCTTGTTCATGATAATCGTTTATTATCCATGCTATAATTGTATTGATTGGAAACTCAAATACATGTGTGGGTACATAGACAACACTGTGTCCCTAGTAAGCCTCTAGTTGACTAGCTCGTTGATCAAAGATGGTTAAGGTTTCCTAGCCATTGACATGAGATGTCATTTGATAACGGGATCACATCATTAGGAGAATGATGTGATGGACAAGACCCAAACTGTAAACGTAGCATTTGATCGTGTCAGTTTATTGCTATTGTTTTCTGCATGTCAAGTATCTGTTCCTTTGACCATGAGATCATGCAACTCACTAACACCGGAGGAATACCTTGTGTGTATCAAACGTCGCAACGTAACTGGGTGACTATAAAGGTGCTCTACAGGTATCTCCGAGGGTGTCTGTTGGGTTGGCATGGATCAAGACTGGGATTTGTTACTCCGTATGACGGAGAGGTATCTCAGGGCCCACTCGGTAATACAACATCACAATGAGCCTTGCAAGCAATGTGACTAAAGTGTTAGCCACGAGATCTTGTATTACGGAACGAGTAAAGAGACTTGCCGGTAACGAGATTGAACTAGGTATAGTGATACCGACGATCGAATCTCGGGCAAGTAACATACCGAAGAACAAAGGGAACAGCATACGGGATTAACTGAATCCTTGACATAGAGGTTCGACCGATAAAGATCTTCGTAGAATATGTAGGAGCCAATATGGGCATCCAGGTCCCGCTATTGGTTATTGGCCGTAGAGGTGTCTCGGTCATGTCTACATAGTTCTCGAACCCGCAGGGTCTACACACTTAACGTTTGGTGACGATTAGTATAATTGAGTTATTATGTTGGTGACCGAAAGTTGTTCGGAAGTCTCGGATAAGATCCCGGACATGACGAGGATCTCCGGAAGAGTCCGGAGGTAAAGATTGATATATGTGATAATAGTGTTTCGATCTCCGGAAGAGTTCCAGAGTTCACCGGAAGGGGTTCCGGATGTTTGCCGAAGTGTTCGGGTGCAGCAACACTTTATATGGGCCAAAGGGATAAAGCCCACAAGGTATTGGAAAGTGCAAAAAGTAGTTTTGCTGCCGCGTAAGCGGTACTACCGCTTGGTGAAGCGGTACTACCGCCCGAGCGGTACTACCGCTTGTGTGAAGCGGTACTACCGCCCAAGCGGTACTACCGCTTGTGTGAAGCGGTACTACCGCTTGTGCGCGGCTGTGCACGGTTCGGCAGGGATCCGAGTTGGACTCTTTCCCTGCGGGCCAAACCGACCTTGTGCGGGCAAAACCGACCTGGAGGAGGCTTTTACTCCAAGTTTAGACCCCAAGGCTCAACATATAAATAGAGGGGCAGGGCTAGCACACGGGATACATCAGGATTTCCCAAGCCGTGTGCCGGCAACCCTAGCCCTCTAGTTCCTCCGTCATAATCTCCGTAGTGCTTGGCGAAGCCCTGCAGAGATTGTTCCTCACCACCATCACCACGCCGTCGTGCTGCTGGAACTCAACCACTACTTCACCATCGCTCGCTGGATCGAGGAGGTGAAGGCGTCATCAAGCCGTACGTGTGTTGAACGCGGAGGTGCCGTCCGTTCGGCACTAGATCGGAAGGATCGTGATTGGATCGCGGGACGCTCGGCGATTTGGATCGCGAAGACGTTCGACTACATCAACCGCGTTTATTAACGCTTCCGCTTAGCGATCTACAAGGGTATGTAGATTCACTCTCCCTCTCGTAGATGCTCATCACCATGGATAGATCTTGTGTGTGCGTAGGAAAAATTTTGTTTCCCATGCAACGTTCCCCAACAGGCGGGGCCCAATACCGCGCATAACTCGACCGCCGTTGGAGTGTCCTGATCGCCAGGACGAGCCAAGGGACGGACCCGAGCACAGATGCCGTGCCCAGTCTTCTCATGCAACAAACCCGAGGAAAGACACCCGGCGCGTGGTTCCCGTGACGGCGAAGCGCCGAACATCGGTTATTGGAACCGGGCCACGCGCCCTGACTCGCCCACACTCGATTAGCTCATGCGAGGACAACCACCAAGGGCCTCGGCGAGGTGACGTACATGGGGCTGGCCCACGAGACAGAGCTCAGCCACTTGGATTTATCAACGCTGCAGGGACGGACCCGAGCACAGACGCCGTGCAAGCCCTTAATCATGAGGCGGTCGAGAGCAGGATCATAAGGGAGCGGCGGAGTTGAGACGGGGTGAAACCGGAGGAAGATTCCGACACGCCCCTACCTGGCACGCCCAATGTCGGAATCGGGGCTCCGCAAAACCCAACAAGGTTCGAACACTGGGGCGTGTGCGAAGATCTCAACCGGCTCAATGTCCCAACTTGTCACCCTACGGCCTAGCTACGTCGAGTACGTTCTTGCGAGGAAGAAGATGGACGCGGTGGTTTACCCAGGTTCGGTCCACCTTGCGGTGTAAAACCCTACTCCTACTTTGTGGTGGATTGGCCCCTCGAGGAGGCTTTGGATGAACTAGTACAGCGGTTGGGTGGCCTCACGAGGGCTCTTGGTGGTGATGAACTCGACTCGGTTCAACCTCTTTCGACCTGCCTTCTACGATGGGAGCTCGTCCCTACTTATAGGGGCCACGGTCCTCTTCCCCAGCCGAACCGGCGGGAAGGGATCCACAATGGCCAAATTTGAAAGGGGACAAGAGGTACATCCTATCCTGACGAAAGGTGGTCTTCGCCTGCAAAGCTTCTGGGTGTGACGCAGCGGTGGGCTCGGCGATGACTTCCGTCCTACCGAGCTCGTGGTCTTGGTCCTCTTGCATCGGGAAGGACACCTTTGGGGGGTTCTTTGGGAACCCACGTACGTCTTTGTCTCCTTTGCACCAAAGAGGAAACTGTCCTCCCTTTGCGCCCGCTCGCGCCCGCCTGGCTTGTTCGTCAAAACCCACGTCACCCTGGCCTCACGAGGTCGGGTACTTGCATAGGAATCTCCGCTCCTCGGGAGGTGGCCTGAAGGGGTGCTGCTCCTCCGGAGGCCTTGGCGTTGTCCTCCTCACGAGGCAGGGGCTCTCGCGGGGGCCTTGACTTGGGGGGGGGGCTCTTTGAGGGGCCATACCGGGCCTTCGTGGTGGGCCACGCGCTGGGCCGCAGGTAGGCAGGTCTGGGTACCCCCGTTCCCAGAACGCCGACAATCTTGGCGTCGTGGAAAACATTGAAAATCTTGGTTTTTAGACAACTCGGCCTCAAACATTGAAAAAATCATTTTAAATTGAAGTAAATCCAAAAATCAGCTGAAAATCATGAAACTTGGGATTCCGTTTCATGATACATATGCATATATATATATATATATATATATATATATATATATATATATATATATATATATATATATATATATATATATGTATGTGTGTGTGTGTGTGTGTGTGTGTGTGTACGTGTATTGTGCTAATTTTTGGCCTAATTGGAGACAAGTTTTTGATATACTTTTCTTACAAACGGGAGTTTATTAAGGATTGGTACACACACTTGTCACGTTACCATCACGAACGATTAAAGTATTCAACCGTGTGCGTTGGTCCCAACAAAATATTACGTATACCACCATGAGCCCCGTGTGCCATCTGAGCGGACGTGAGTTGACGGGACGCATGCGAGCAGTCCGCTGCTCATGCTGACCGTGAGGCGTGCGAGCAGGTGTGTAAATTGAAGGGACGCGTGCGCGCAGGCCGCTCTGGCTCATCGGGAGACGTGCGAGCTGGTGTGTGAATTGTTGGGACACGTGCGAGCAGTCCTCTGCGCAGGCGGAGACGTGCGAGCAGGTGTGAGGCATGCGAGAAGACCGCTGCGCAGGCTCACCGGGAGGCGAGACGTTTATCCGCCTCCAGCCTAGCTCCCAACCACTCTATATTAATCATGCATGTGCCACTGGTTATAGCAGGCGGCCGCACTCCCCTCTCTCCACACACTGCGCCTGCATCCTTGCCGCCGTTCCTAGTCGTAAACGTTCTCGAAAGTGTATCAGATGGCGACCAAGCGCACCATCGGAGGGAGTGGTGACGCGGGGTTCAAAGCCGGGGCCGGCGAAGCAACTAAGCATCTCTTGATGCTGGGCGATGAGGTTGCCCTCCCCGCCAATGAGGTCTCGCGCGGACAGAAGCACGGCCATGACGTCGTAAGCCCCGTCGTGCCTCCCCAACAGGAGGCGGTGCTGCACAAAGACTACTACGACCTCTCTGATGACCACTCCAGTGACGACGACTCCGACAGCGACAACTCCGACGACGATGGAGAACCGGTTAGACCCCCCTATTTTGGTAACCATATCATAGGGTATCTCTGATTAGTTCTATTTCCTCCTTTTTTGGAATGGAGAGCCCAGGGTTCATGTTATTTCAATCCATGTAATCAGAGTAAGATTCGATAGATCCGTGTTAGTGTGTACGCATTGATTGTTTGTTAGGTAAATGGTAAGTGACTTGGCTAAGTGACATCCGTACAAACGATTATGCTAATATTCTGTCTAAGGTTTGACAGTGATTTAATGGTTGACTTGTACGAATGATCATTTTGCCAATAATCCGTCTAAATAGATGATTATACATGTACCCATTTGTAAATGAACATTGTATAAGAGCATTTAGATCACTACTTTAGTGATAATGGGGAGTAGTACTTACTTGAAAGTTCCTTGGTTCTTTGACAATAACCGCTTCATGCATTTATAGTCATTAGTAAATAATTTTGTTGCACTAACTTGTTTGTGATATCATTTTATGCATTTCATTCATCAATGTCATGATTTTTTATTATATGTATAGGTGCTATCTGACGACATTGGCAGCGATAAATATGACCAGAGGAGGTACAAGAAACAAAAGCTCAGGGAGCTCTATGCGGGAACGCATAATCGTCGCATCAGGACCCGGAATGGGGGCTTCGGATGCCCGTTCTGCGCCCAAAGGCTTAACCCCGTGTTTGCAAGTGTTCTGGCGCATCCTAGAGGACGAGCCGTTGGATCCTTTAGGCAGAAGAATTCTAGGAGGGTGGCGCACGCCGCGTACGCGTAGTACCTGGAGAAAGTTTACATTGTTGGTGGGTACGATTAGGATTGAATTATATATACATGTCCTGATGCCAGCACTACCCTAGCTATCTATAGTTTGTGCGTCTTATATCTCTGCTTGAGTTATGTTTATTATATGTTGATCTAGATGTTGGTGAGACTCTGTTTTATGAACTAATACATAGAGCAATGTAATTGCAGTCTTGAGCTGCAATCAGTTTGGTTGATGGAATATTTATGCTTATCATAGATTCCCCACACAATTTACTACTAGCAACAGTTTGTCCACATTACGCACAACTACGTGTGAGTGTTGGTAGTTTTTTTACACTATGCATATTACGGTAAAAATGCTATACTTAACTGAAAACTTGATGAATGCGGTGACAAAATTCAGGTGTCACGTGAAAGAGGAATTTTGGAACCCACAAACTTGGTTATTTTCCCGGATTGAAACTGGGTGCGAGGACTAACATTGTGCCACGACACGCGTGTGTCCTGATTGTCCAAAACGCATTCCCGTGGATCGCACGTCTGCGGCTGTAGGATTTACATGGACCACGGCAGTCCCCTTACACCGTAGTGACACATATCGCAAACGGATGTGTCTACTGAACCGTCGCCTCCGAAGCGCATTATTATTCTGGCCGAGAAAACCCTCACCATCATCCCCGCTTAACAAAACCCTCACCGTCCTTCCAAGTCGCACACGCACTGCATATGTCACACCGCTGCTTAGTGCTAAACGTGTACGCTGCTTTAAGTCATTGCACACGCTTCGTTTTTGCTAACCATTTCCCATTTAATGCCCACAATAATGGGAGCTTCTTCCAGCCGATGCGTGGCCAACCGAGCCGGGCGGGAAGCTGTGCGTGGTTGCGCGCAGGAATGTGCTCACCAATGATACGTTGGAGGCACTTCGAGCCGCCGCATGGCCACACGAACCGCCGGGAACGCTTGTTCATGCGCTGGTCAAGCTTGCACAACAATCCTTCACCGGGAACGCGGTGACAAGACGTGCCAATTATAGCCCGTCCAACCCCCATTTACTCCACTGCTCATTTAACCTATTGTCCCTCTTCAACCTTTCCCCACAATGCAAGAAGCACACCCACACTCCAAATACAGAGAGGATATCCCGCTCGGCTCCAATGGCGGAGCTCCCAGCGGCTGCCGACGACGAGCGGCAGTTCACTATTCGTGTGTACGTGGACACCCATGTAAGGTCCAAGAACCTCACGGTGGTGTACACCAACGACCCAGTCTAGGTCGAGAACTCCATCCACACCATGGAGCAGTTACTTTCCTATGACAAGTACAAAGTGGTCGGCTTCGACCTCAAGTACACCGGCGGTCGTGCCGGGCATGATCAGAAGGTTGCCATCGCCCAGCTGTGCATGGGCCATTACGTCCTCGTCTACTACTACTGCCAGGCCACAAGGCCTTGCGATCGATTTGCCAGGTTTGTCAATAGCCCCGACTACATATTCAGTACGGTGGACACCACCAACGATGAAAAGGTGCTCAAGGCCACGGGCTTGGCCTGCCGGAATCTTGTGGACATCCAATGCATGTACAAGATCTTGGGCGGCAAGGAGAAGCATAAGGACTCCCTGGTTGACCTTGCCATGGCCATCATCGACCCCTACTACAGAGGCATGAAGGATGTCTGCAAGAAGAAGAAGAAGGTTGCCTGGCACCGTGCCTGGGTCCGAAGACTGGATGAAGATCACGTCAACTACGCGGCCAAGGACGCGTACGTAAGCTACGAGATGTGCAGGCAGATCGTTGACATGAGGAAGTGCCTCCATCCTGCGCCGACCGGCACCCCTCGTCACAAGAAGTATAGATGTATGGAATGATTTGATGATCGTTACTACTAGTTTAGTATGCATGTACTTGTTAATTGATGTGTGCAAATGTTATCTGTAGTCAGTAATGTAATTGGATCTTTATTTAGGTTATGCAATCATGATGTTGTTCTGTAGACAGAGAATAGATGCTATGCAGACATAGCAAATCACATCGCTTACGATTAAAGAAAGGAACACGTCGGTGATGATTTCAACAATCACAGACAATTGGGTGCGAGCAAGTGTTTGCCCATAGGCCACATCACACATAGCTTATTATCAGGAATCGTTTGTCTTTTTATCGGTCATCCCACACAATTTCGATTACTGGCCTGTTTGCCGGGTATCACACACATCTTGTTACACCGAATCGTTTGTGTTACTTTTGATCAACGCAAACAGTTCGTTCGAGCGACCTGTTTGCCGGGTATCACATACAACCATGCAAATCGCATCTTATGAGGGAGACTCGTATTTTGGTAGTACCATCTTTTCCTTAGTATGCAATGGACGATTAATATCTGGACATTAATATGCAATTGACGATTAATATCCGGACCTTAAGAAGCAGAACCACGACCAAGGGTATCCTGCGCGGCTCCAATGGCGCTCCCAACGGCTGCCGACGACGAGCGCCAGTTCACCATGCATGCCGTAGTGGACACGCACAGAAGGTTCATGGGGATCTCGGTGGTGTACACCAAGCATCCGATCTGGGTGCAGAACTCCAGCGTTATGGACCTGTTACTTGACGAGGACAAGTACAAAGTGGTCTGGTTCGATCTCGCGTCCCACCGCGTGCTCTGCTCTCGCGTCCCTCCGCGTGCTCTGCTCTCACGCCCCTCCGTGCGCGCTCTGCCAGCGGTTGGGGCCGGCCCACGATCACGTTCGGGGCTCCATATGCATGCGGTTGCGCCACGCGCGTTGCCCCATGCAGTTACGTGCTTCCATGACTGAATCACGCGCTGCAAAAACTGCCATCCGGACGTGCCGGTTTTCCAGGACGTCCGGCCCCCATTTATACCCATAGCCACTAACCATAGTCTCTTCACGCTTTCGATCGTGCCCCACAACACAATAAGCACACCGTCGATGATGCATACAGAGAGGATGTCCAGTGGCGCTCCAATGGAGTACGGCGTGCATCATGTGGAGACCCACATGAGGAAGACGGACCTCACGGTGGTGTACACCAATGACCTGGGCATGGTGGAGGACTCCATCGACACTATGGAGCGGTTGCTTGATGCGAATGACAAGTACAAAGTGGTCGGCTTCAACCTCGCTTACACCGGCGGTCATGTCGGGCATGATCAGAAGGTTGTCGTCGCCCAGTTGTGCGTCGGCCATCACGTCCTCCTCTATCACTACTGCCTGGCCACAGTGTCTTACGAGCGTTTCACCAGGTTTGTCAACAGCCCCGACTACAGGTTCACTACGATGGACACCACCAATGATCCAAAGGTGCTCAAGACTTCGGGCTTGGCCTTCCAGAAGCTTGTCGACATCCGTGGCCACTACAAGGTCTGGGGCAGCAAGAAGAACATGGTCTCCTGACGAGGTCACCTACCCTGGGTAGGGTCATAGACCTCGTATCTAGGACACACCTGGGGTCGTACAAGTTCATGGAAGTTCCTGGACTATCTTGGCACTCGGACGAATGTACAAGATGCCCTCGTATCCTTGGAAGTCACTCGGACGTTACCAGCCACTCGGCCCGGCTTAGGCACCCGGTCGTGAAGAAGCAGAGACGACGTGGGAGCTACAACGTTCGAGGGACTTAACTCACATTAAGTGTTGTAAATACTACGTTACCTATAACGCTCGTAGTTAACTCGGCAGTTTCCAGTAACTCCCGCAGTTACTAGCATTAATGACCCTCGTAATGGCACTCGGCTGGCGGTGGTGCACTCCATATAAGACACCCCCCAACGCTAGAGTGAGGGTTACGAACTCTCTATAATCAGAAACATACACAAGAAAACACTTAGCCCCAGGGCTTTAGACATATGACTTTTACCACTTCCGAGTGGGGTCCGAACTCGTAAAATCCGAGTGTGACACTTGCACCGTAGATAGGATTCGCCCAACTCATACGTACCCCCCGTACTACTGTCATATTACTCCCACGACAGTTGGCGCCCACCGTGGGGCGGCAGTTCTAGCAAACTCCAGCGCAAGTAGAGATTCATTTTTTTCGGCCGTCATGTTGGCACTCGGCGGTGAGATTCTGTTTGACAGCCTTCGCTTCATCGCCGACGGTTCGGCTTGGCTGCACGATGCACCGCTGGACTCAGATGCGTTCCCCACCCGCGGGGCTGTGCATTTCAGCACGGCGGCGCATGGGGTCCTCCTGCGACAGTCATCGGAGCCATACGGCTCAGTGCCGGCCCGTTCGACGTCTGGCCGCCGCAAGCGTTCCGGACGCTCGCAGCTGCAGTGGTGGCTCAAGCATGTCATGGCGCGGCAACCTACTTCCGAGTAGGTCGCCGTGCTCAACTCCGGTGAACCCACCGTCAGTTTGTCTCCCACATTGGGTGATGAGCTATCCGATGAGTCCGACTGTGAAAGCAGCGAGAATGCTGCTGAGATATTGATGGCACATTCCACCGATCACAGCCCCCCTGGTACTCCGTGGGAGGCTCCCGTGGCCGAGACGGAGGCCGTCTCGACGACGGTCCCTTCGACGGTTATTTTCCCCGGCCTCTCACTCGGGAGGAGCGGGAGGAGAGGAGAAGAAGGGACGACGAAGTCCTCCTCATCCCCATCACGGGAACGTCCCCGGAGGAGATAGCCTTGGAGGCCACGCGCCAGGCCACCTTGGCCGAGCGTGAGCGTTTAGAGAGGCTCCAGCGAGCACTCGATGAACGCGCAGCAAGGGAGCAACCAAGCTCCAGCTATAGCGGGCGGCGATTGTTTCCGAATGACAAGCCGCCCAAGATCCCAGTGATGCGTACTCCTATAGAGAACCTGGCTACAGCCACTCGGATAGCTGAATCCATTCAGCCGTCTGGTTCTACAGCTGGAGAAGGCATTCGGCAGATTTACACTCTGCTGAAAACAGCGATGAGACAGAATTCAGAAGTGTCCCAGTCAAACCAGCGTATCTACAGCAAGTCCATTCGGGCAGACACCGTCCAGTCCGCGCATAGTCCGCACGCTTACGGGAAGCATCGGTACTCTCCTCCTCCTCCGAGAGGCCTGCATGGAGGGCGCTGGTGCGACGATCATGACGTCAGTCGGATGCTTCCTCCGAGAGGTGGTTCGTATGGCAAGCGGCCCTACGATGACGATCGGCCTCACGGAGAGGACCGCAATCAGACTCCTCCTCCCCCTAGAGGTTACGAGGAGGCTGGCCGACGGCCTCCACTGCTCAATGCCAGATCTACAATCACGCAGAGAATGGTGGATAAAAACCGATTGGTTAGAGACTGAGTGAGCGGATGGGGGACGTTAGGTCCCGAGTGTTTCTGGTTGTATACCCGAGAGGCCGAGATTCCCCCCAATTACAGGTTGGCGACGGGGATCGGAAAGTTTAACGGCGAGTCCAAGCCGAAAACGTGGCTCAAAGATTACCCAGTAGCTGTTCAGATTGGGTGTGGTGATGACTTCGTGGCAGTGAAGCATCTCCCTCTCATGCTGGAGGGATCCGCTCGGGCCTGGCTGAACCAGTTGCCTTCTAGCAGCATCTATTGCTGGGAGGACCTGGTGCAGGTGTTCATCAAGATATTTGAGGGCACATACAAGCGTCCGGGTGGATTAACAGAGTTGTAGCATTGTGTCCAGAAAAGCAATGAAACTCTCCGGGAGTACATTCAGCGATGGACCACACTGCACAACACGGTTGAGAATGTTACCGAGCACCAGGCCGTCTGCGCCTCAAGGCAGGCACTCGGTACAGGGAACTCATCCTGAAGTTTGGTCGGTCAGGAGATCTGTCTCTCGGTCGAGCCATGGAAATTGCTAACAAATACGCCAATGGCGAAGAGGAAGACCGCCTCCGAAGCGGTAAAGGGCGAGCTGGTGACGCCCCTCAATCGGCAGGGAACACTGGCAAAAAGCAGAAGCGGAAAGCTGATCCTCCGGGAAAGGCGGAAGTGGCTGCAGTTCCTGGCCAGGGAAAGCTGAAGCCCAAGAAAAACAAGAAAAAAGACGGGGCTAACAAGAAGAAGCCCGAGTACAATTTTGAAGTGTTGGATCAGCCCTACGCTATCGACACGAAAAAAGATGAAGAGGGCAACATCATTTACCCAAAGCACACCACTTGGGAGTGCCGTATGCTCAAGCATGAGATGGGTAAAGAGACCTCTGCAGAGAAGGAAGACGATGAGGAAGGCGGGGGCGACCCCGAGTATCCCCACGTCGACAAGGTCCTGAACATGATCTTTGCAGATGTTGAAAGCAAGAGCCGATTGAAGGTCATCAATCGGGAGGTGAACTTGGTAGCCCCGACTGCCGTCAAGTACCTCAACTGGACAAAGACCCCTGTTACTTTCGATCAGTCTGATCACCCAGCCCACATAGCCACCCCCGGGAGGCAGACGTTGGTTGTTGATCCGGCTGTAAATGGAGTCCAACTGCGCAAAGTCTTGATGGATGGCGGCAATGGGCTCAACATAATTTATGCAGACACACTCAGCGCAATGGGAATTCCGATGTCCCACCTGAGTAAGACTAATATGCATTTCCATGGGGTCATCCCTAGGAAGAAAGCCGAGTCACTCGGTCAAATCGCTCTCGACGTCTTGTTCGGAGGTGAGAAAAACATCCGAAAGGAACGCTTGACGTTTGAAGTGGTTGACTTTTGGAGTGCTTATCATGCCATCCTGGGTAGGCCTGCCTACGCACGTTTCATGGCCCGCCCATGTTACGTGTATCTTAAACTTAAGATGCCAGGTCTGAATGGAGTGATCACAGTGATCGGCGATCGGAAAGTTGCTGAGGAGTGCCTTCAGCAGGGCTCTAAAATTGCCAATGAACAAGTACTCGCAGTCGAACTTGACGGGTACAAGAAAACGGTGGATGCTGCAGATTTGCTTAAATCTAAGCGGCCGGCAACGAAATCAGCCTTCGAGTCGGCCGGCGAAATAAGCAGGTTCACGTTCACCCCACCGATCCGAGTGCGGCTCCGACCAACATCTCGACAACACTCGGTGCAAAATAGGAAGCCGAGCTCATCCAGTTCCTCCGTGAGAACTGGGATATCTTTGCATGGAAGCCATCTGACATGTCGGGGGTTCCCAGGGGACTGGCTGAGCACCGACTCCGAGTGGATCCAAAAATCAAACCAGTCAAGGAACACTTGCGCCGATCCTCCGTCGAGAAGCGCAAGGCGATTGGTGAAGAGATCGCTCGGCTCCTAGCTGCTGAATTTATTCACGAAGTCTTTCTTTCCGAGTGGCTGGCCAACCCAGTGTTGGTGCCCAAGAAGGACTAGTCCCTCCGGATGTGCATCGACTTCAAGCACCTCAATCGGGCATGCCCGAAAGATCATTTTCCCCTTCCCCGCATAGATCAAATAGTAGATTCCACCGCCGGATGTGAATGCATGTTGTTCTTAGATGCGTACTCCGGGTACCATCAGACCCGAATGTATGGACCAGATGAAATAAAAACAGCTTTGATCACCCCATTCGGGTGTTTCTGCTACATCACTATGCCATTCGGTCTCAAGAATGCTGGGGCAACTTTTATGCGCATGATTCAGACGTGTTTGCAAGAGCAAATCAGTCGGAATGTAGAGGCTTACATGGATGACATCGTGGTCAAGTCCAGGAAAGGTTCCGACCTCCTAGCTGACCTCGCTGAAACCTTCGCCCACCTTCCCGTTTTCAAATAAAATTCAACCCTACAAAGTGCACATTCGGAGTGCCCTCGGGTAAGCTACTCGGTTTCCTCGTTTCCTAACAAGGGATCGATGCTAATCCTGACAAAATCAGCGCCATTGTCCGAATGAAGAAACCTGTCCGTCTGCATGACGTTCAGAAGCTCACGGGATGCCTTGCAACCTTGAGTAGATTCATATCTCGTCTCGGTGAGAAGGCCTTGCCTCTCTACCGACTGATGAAAAAGTTCGATACCTTTGAATGGACCCCTGAAACGCAAGCCGCATTCGATCAGCACAAGGCCTTGCTTTCCACCCAGCCGGTGTTAGCTACTCCGAGCAGCCGAGAGCCTTTGCTCTTGTACATCGCGGCTATTAGGCAAGTGGTCAGTATTGTCCTCACTGTGGAGCGCGAGGAATTGGGTAAAGCATTCAAAGTGCAGAGGCATGTCTATTATATTTCGAAGGTCTTGACTCCTTCTAAGCAAAGGTATCCGCATTATCAAAAGCTGGTATACGGCATTTACCTCACTGTGAAGAAGGTAGCTCATTACTTCCAAGGGCACTCGGTCATAGTTATCAGTGATGCTCCCTTGTCGGAAATTCTGCATAATAGGGATGCCACGGGCCGAGTGGCAAAATGGGCGATTGAGCTCCTCCCGTTGGAGATCAAGTTTGAAGGCAAGAAGGCGATCAAGTCTCAAGCACTTGTGGACTTTTTGGCCGAGTGGATAGAGCAGGAACAACCAGCACCGAGTGTTCCCGAACACTGGACCAACGTTTTTTTGATGGATCTAAGATGCTTCAAGGGTCCGGAGCTAGAGTAGTTCTCGTTTCCCACAGAGGAGACCGACTGAGCTACGTCCTTCAAATCCATTTTGACTCGTCAAACAATGAAGCTGAGTACGAAGCCCTCTTGTACGGGCTCCAAATGGCTATCTCGCACGGTATCTGACGCTTGATGATATTCGGTGACTCGGACCTCGTGGTCAATCAGGTGATGAAGAAATGGGATATCCGGAGCCCAGCCATGACTGGATACTGTAATGCAGTCCGGAAGTTGGAAAAGAACTTTGAAGGCCTGGACCTACACCATATACCCCGGGTCGTTCCGAAGGGCGTATTTCTTGAGAACCTGCGTTCTCCTTCAGTCAAAGAAGATCCTTTTACTGAAGAGTCCCCACAGGCAGTCGGACCTTCTAATCCGACAGAGGTTGATATTCCGGCTATAGTGGATCTCGTTCAAGAGGTGTTGGTGATCACTCCCGAGTGGACCCAACCTTACTTAGCTTACTTGCTCCGGCAAGAGCTCCCAGAGGATGAAGAGGAAGCCCGACGGATCGTCCGACGATCCAAATCCTTTGAAATGATGGGAGAGCAGCTTTACAAGAAAAGCACTACAAGCGTGGCACAAAAATGCATATCCCCAGAAGAAGGGCTGCAGATTTTGCACGAGATTCATTTGGGAACCTGTGGCCATCATGCGTCCTCTCGGACGTTGGTCGCAAAGGTGTTTCGTGCAAGGTTTTACTGGCCCCGAGCCAACGCAGCAGCAAAGGACATGGTCGATCTCTGTGTTGGAAGTCAGTTTTACAAGAATCAGACACACAAGCCTGCATCTGCACTCAAGACCATCCCGCTCACCTGGTCATTTGTCATGTGGGGCCTCAAAATGGTCGCCCCCCTGCATACCGGGTCCAGTAGGTTTACCCATCTGCTGGTTGCAGTGGATAAGTTCACCAACTGGGTTGAAGCGAAACCCATCAAAAGTTTGATGCGGCCACTCCTGTCAGTTTCATTCGGCAGATTATCTTCAGATTCGGAGTTCCCCATGATATCATCACTGATAACGGGAAGAATTTCTATTCAGATGAATTCCGTGAGTTCTGCTACACTGAGGGCAATCAGGTCAATTATGCTTCCGTAGCTCACCCGCAATCGAACGGACAAGCACAACAAGCAAACGGGATGATTGTTCAAGGATTGAAACCCCGATTGATGAGGGATCTGGAAATCGCTGCCGGTGCTTGGGTCGAGGAATTACCGTCTGTCCTTTGGGGTATTCGGACGACTCTGAATCGCTCAACCAAGCGCACTCCTTTGTTTATGGTATACGGGTCCAAAGCGGTTCTGCCGAGTGATGTTCGCCACAACGCTCCCCGAATGGAACTCTATGATGAAGACGAAGCATAAGTAGCATGCCAGGATGGCCTGGACCTCTTAGAGGAAGAGAGAGAGTTAGCCTTGATCAGGTCGGCGCTATATCAGCTGGACTTGAGACGCCTTTACGACAGACAAGTCAGAGGACACGCTTTTCAAGAGGGCGACCTTGTTCTCTGATTGGATCAGCAGAAGCCACACAAGTTAGTGCCTCCATGGCAAGGGCCTTTCGCAATCTCCAAAGTCCTGAACAATGGAGCTTACCGGTTGTACAACTTTAAAACCGATGCGGAAGAGTCCCGAGCGTGGAACGCAGACCTGCTCCGCAAGTTGTACACTTAATATAAAAACACTCTATCATTCCTGTAATGAACTTCCGAGTGAATTCGATGAATAAAAGTCTTTACTTTCCATACTCTTTGTCAAAACTTTTTTTACTTTCGTTTGTTTTCCTCATCCCCAGTGGGTGGTGTGGATAAACTTAGTTGCAAACCTGAGTTCGCCTAAGTTACAAACTACTCCGAGTGAGAACATCGTTCACACTCGGGGGCTTAGTTGCGAACCTGATTTCGCCTAAGTTAAAATTCTACTCCGAGTGAGAATATCGTTCACACTCGGGGACTTAGGTGCGAACCTGATTTCGCCTAAGTTAAAAATCTACTCCGAGTGAGAACATCGTTCACACTCGGGGGCTTAGCCGTGAACCTGATTTCGCCTAAGTTAAGAATCTACTCCGAGTGAGAACATCGTTCATACTCGGGGGCTTAGCCGCGAACCTGATTTCACCTAAGTTAAAAATCTACTCCGAGTGCGAACATCGTTCACACACGGGGCCTTAGCCATGAACCTGATTTCGGCTAAGTTAAAAATCTACTCCGAGTGAGAACATCTTTCACACTCGGGAGCTTAGCCGCGAACCTGATTTCGCCTAAGTTAAAAATCTACTTCGAGTGAGAACATCGTTCACACTCGGGGGCTTAGCCGCGAACCTGATTTCGCCTAAATTAAGAATCTACTCCGAGTGAGAACATCATTCACACTCGGGGGCTTAGCCGCGAACCTGATTTCGCCAAAGTTAAAAATCTACTCCGAGTGAGAACATCGTTCACACTCGGGGGCTTAGCCGCGAACCTGATTTCGCCTAAGTTAAAAATCTACTCCGAGTGAGAACATCTTTCACACTCGGGGGCTTACCCGCGAACCTGATTTCGCCTAAGTTAAAAATCTACTCCAAGTGAGAACATCGTTCACACTCGGGGGCTTAGCTGCGAACCTGAATTCGCCTAAGTTAAAAATCTACTCCAAGTGAGAACATCGTTCACACTCGGGGGCTTCGCTACGAACCTGATTTCGCCTAAGTGAAAGACCTACTCCGAGCGAGAACGTCGTTCACACTCGGGGGCTTAGCCGCGAACCTGATTTCTTGACACGACTTGCTTCAACTTTGCCTTGGCCTCGACAGCCTCCGCAGTGATCCTCCTAGCAACATCCTCCAGTGCTTTCTTCTCCTCCCCCCACTTCTCGAAGGACTTCAGCTTGTCCTCAGCTTCCTTCGTTTTCCGACTGGCCTCCTTATGGGCAGTTGCCAGTTCGCGGTCTTTCTTCTCCAGGGCCTCCTTCATGGTCTCTATAGAAATGGAAGCCCGGAGTCTCTAAGTAAGTTGAAGATTCTCACTACGTACATCTGATGAAGTACCTTCAGTCGGACAGGGAAAAAGGTTCAGGTTCAAAGTACTCGGTCAAGATTCGATTACCTCCGAGTGATCGCTTCTCTTGTTCCAGATGAGTACTCTTGGACTTCTCAGCTTCGATACTGCGACGCAAGTCCTGCACCTCCTTCTCAAGGGCATTGTAACGAGTCCTGAGCTCGCACACGCTCTGCCGACAAGAAACAAGGGAACATCAGTGATAACAATCAAGTATAAGGATGTCATTCGGATTTTGAGACTACCGCCGACTGCTTCAGTCGACGGTAGCCTCGGGGACTACACCCAGTGGGTGCGCTCAGCGCCCCCTCCCCCACTGGAGAACTATAGGTTCTACACCCCGATGGTCAACGTCGAGAGGCTCTGGTCCATGGACCATCACCGCATCCTCTTCGACAAGTATCTCATCATTCGGAATGTGCTGTCAGCATTGAAACCATTCGGATCTTGAGACTACCGCCGACTGCTTCAGTCGACGGCAGCCTCGGGGACTACACCCAGTGGGTGCGCTCAGCGCGCCCCCACTGGAGAACTACAGGTTCTACACCCTGACGGTCAACGTCGAAAGGCTCTGGTCCATGGACCATCACCGCATCCTCTTCGACAAGTATCTCATCATTCAGAATGTAATGTCTGCATCGAAATCATTCAGATTCTCAGACTGCCCCCGACTGCTTCAGTCGACGGCAGTCTCGGGGACAGCGCACCCACTAGAAAATTACGGGTTCTACACCCCGACGGTCAATGTCGAGAGGCTCTGATCCATGGACCATCACCACATCCTCTTCGACAAGTATGTCTACAAGATTTCGTACAAACAACACTCGGATTCTCAGACTACCGCCGACTGCTTTAGTCGACGGCAGTCTCGGGGACTACACCCAGTGGGTGCGCTCAGCGCGCCCCCACAAACACCCAGTGGATGTGCCCCTGACGCAAACCCACTTGGGACTCTAAAAAACATCTACAACGCAAAAATTCTGTCTAAAGAAGGTACTTACAAGAGTACTTACTCAGACATTCTTCTCCAAAGCCTCGCCGGCGTCGCGCGCCTCCTTCAGCTTGTTGTTCATCAGCCTCAGTTGGATCAACGCCTCCTTACTTGCTCCCACCTGGTCCTCCGGGACGTGCTGCAGTCCGATGGCACTGGTCACAGGAGGAGTTGGCAGAGATATTCCGAGTGCTGATCTGGTCCCTGCAGAGGCTCCCCGAGCTGGTCCTGGCACCTGAGCAGGCGAGACATCTCGCATCACGACATCCACGTCGGTGGTAAGATTCGATGAGTCGACCCGGTCGTCCAAATCGATCTCAATCACTTCACGTCGTTCAGCAAATATTTGAAGGTCATTCGGGGATAAGTC
This sequence comes from Elymus sibiricus, assembly GCA_039707655.1. NCBI lineage: Eukaryota > Viridiplantae > Streptophyta > Magnoliopsida > Poales > Poaceae > Elymus > Elymus sibiricus. Next base: position 278,679,817 of record CM077665.1, read on the forward strand.
CAAAGAGGAAATGAAGAGTTCAAAGATCATATACGATCAAAATCAAGAGTTACCTTTTGAAGTTGCGGCGTCAACCTCGCCCTTGTCCTTCTCTAGCGAAGCAGTCGACGTGTCAGCCCTGCAGAAGAACCACTCGGAATGTTACATCATTCGGTCAGTCATTTAAGGTGACAATCGGTACGAAGATACTTACGCAGAATCCACCGGCACGTTCATTTTGGTCTTGGGAAGAACCGCCTTCCGAGGCTTGCTGGAAGTGATCGTCGGCTGCTTCACGCCCTTCTCTGGAGATAGAGCGGGCTCGGCTCGCCCGCGCTTTAAAGTCCGAGTGGGAGGAATAGCTGCAAAAGACTTGGCGGTACCCGAACGCCCTATGTTGCCTCCACGGACCCCAGGGTCCTGGCGCGCCTTCATGCGGGCCTCGGGAAGGATCTCTCCTGAGGGGGAAAACTCCGCCTCGTCCCCTGGTTCCGACTCCTTCTCATCTCCTCCGCCTTCGCTGTCTTCCACATAGTCCTCCTCTCCGTCTGAATCGTCGTGGCGCTCGTTGTCGCTCGCCACATCAGCATGAGCATGGTTACCAGCGGGAATCGGGCTCACCATGCCCGTGAAAGCTTGTCAAAACAAAAGTTACATCAATCAAGATTTGATAAATGAAAGTCGCATCACTCAGAAACAATAATGGCACTCGGGATTTACCTCATTCGCCGGATTCTCAATCGAGTATGGAGGCACACGCCTCGTGCCTCTGGGGTTGTCTCGAGCGGGGTGATGGCCTTGAGTTTTTTTGCCACGGCCTATTCGCTGAGCTCCTCCGGGCGCGTACGCATTGGGTCACTCGAACCAGAGTACTGCCACATAGGGTGTGCTCTGGCCTTCAATGGCTGAATCCTTATCTGGAAGAAGACCTCCAGCAGGTCCACACCGTTGATACCCTGGTTCATGAGGGATACCAGTGCAATCAGAAGGATGTCTACGTCTACTCTCTCCTCCTTGGACACGGTCAACTTAGGGAGTCGCCGAATGCGTTCAGCCGAATATGGTGGGAGGCCCGACTGGCCCTCTCCGACTGGGATGTCCTCACAGTAAAACCAAGTCGACTGCCAACCCTTAACAGTGTCCGGGAAAGTCATCGAAGGGAAACTACCTTTACCCCTCAATTGGATGCCCAGGCCCCCACACAGCTGAACTACGTTCGTCTTCTCCTCGGTCAAAGTGGTTTTCTTCACACTCATCATTCGGCATGTGAACAGGTCTTTGAATAAAGCCCAGTGTGGGTTGCAACCAAGGAAATTCTCACAGTGAGAAACAAAAGCATCCAGATAGGTGATGGAATTGGGGGGAAGATGGTGAAGTTGGGCCCCGAAAAAATCCAAGAACGCACGGAAGAAAGGATGTGGGGGCAAGGAAAAACCAATGTCGAGGTGAGTCGTGAGGAGAACCCTCTCATTCACGCGTGGCGCAGACTCGACCTCCCCCTTCTCTGGCAGCCTCCAGCTTTCGGTGACCAGGAGACCCTGGCTCTCCAGGTCCTTCAACCGGCTAGCGGTGGCCCGAGAGGCGAGCCAGTCGCCCTGGACGAAGCCAGCCGGGGTGCCCGCGCTCGAGGAGGATTCGCACGAGGACTTATTTGCCCTCTCGGCCCTCGCGGTAGCGTTCTTCGTCATCTCCAACGAGGAGCAACAGCGAATCGGCGAATTGGTGGCATGGGCGAAGCTCTCAGCGGAAGTAGAGGAGGAAATCGGAGAGGCAGAGAATGAGGATGTTTTTTCCTACCTCCCTCCCGGTCTACTTTAATACTCCAACATGGCGGGATACCGGCCGTCAGATCTGCGGCAACCACGCAATCAATGGGCGGATGCAGATCCGCAATATCTCTGGGGCAGCATTGCGGGGACGCGTGGCGAAATCCACGGCGCAAAAATCAAGGCGTCGCGGCCACTTCCCCCACTCTCCTGACACAACCGTCACGATCGCGCGCGCGCTTCCCCACGATTTCAAAATCACCGGAGATTTCGCAACGCCACGACCCGAGTGAACTCCGTGTTCGTTGGTGCGTTCCGACGCGCCAAAACTGACCGAGTGAACTCCATGTTCGCTAGCGCGTTCCGACACGTTAAAACTCGTCGAGTGAACTCCGTGTTCGCTGGCGCGTTCCGACACGTTAAAACTCACCGAGTGAACTCCGTGTTCGCTGGTGCGTTCCAACGCGCCAAAACTCATCGAGTAAACTCCATGTTCGCTGGTGCGTTCCGACGCGCCAAATTCACCAAGTGAACCAAAAAGACCCGTCGCGGACGAATCTTTAACTGATTCAAGAATATCCGATTGAAGGTTAAACATAAGGTTCAATAGTCTAATCTTCAAGCCTTAAGATTATCTCTCCCAAGAACTGACCTGCATCAGGTCGAGTGTCTTGAATAGTCTGGATGTTCGAGCTATTCGGAAGTTACTTAACCTGAACCGGTCGCGGTTTCAATATCGAGTGAGAAATGACCCGACACGTTTCCAAGCGTTCCCGAAACGCTACCAATGTCATGGTACGTTGGTCACTCGACTCCCAAAACCTCAACCGGTTCGGGGGCTACTGACGAGGTCACCTACCCTGGGTAGGGTCATAGACCTCGTATCTAGGACACACCTGGGGTCCTACAAGTTCATGGAAGTCCCTGGAGTATCGTGGCACTCGGACGAATGTACAAGATGCATTCGTATCCTTGGAAGTCACTCGGACGTTACCAGCCACTCGGCCCGGCTTAGGCACCCGGTCGTGATGAAGCAGAGACGACGTGGAACCTAAAACGTTCGACGGACTTAACTCACATTAAGTGTTGTAAATACTACGTTACTTGTAATGCTCGTAATTAACTCGACAGTTTCCAGTAACTCCGGCAGTTACTAGTATTAATGACCCTCATAATGGCACTCGGTTGGCGGTGGCGCACTCTATATAAGCCACCCCCCGACGCTAGAGCGAGGGTTACGAACTCTCTGTAATCAGAAACATACACAAAACAACACTTAGCCCCAGGGCTCGAGACGTAGGACTTTTACCACTTTCGAGTGGGGTCCGAACTCGTAAAATCCGAGTGTGACACTTGCTCTGTAGCTAGGCTTCGCCCTACTCATACGTACCCCCCTACTACTGTCAGTATTACTCCCACGACAACTCCCATGTTGACCTGGCCAAGGCCAGCATCGACCCCTACTACGGAGACATGAAGGCTCAGTGCGACAAGAACAAGCATGTCTGGCACAGGGCCTGGGTGAAGAAACTGGATGAATATAACCTCCAGACCGCGGCTAAGGAAGCATACACTTGCTACGAGATGTTCACGCGGATCGTTGACATGAGGAAGTGCCTCCTACCTGAAGATGACGCGGGATCGAGCCACAAGTAGAGCGGTGGCGGCAAGCATCATAGGAAGTAGATGATTTGATGATCGTTTCTCATAATCCCTCTATGCCGGAATATTTGTAGTTTTAGAGGGATAAGTTTATTATGCATGTAATAGTTTATTGAGGTGTGCTCCAATGTTATGTGTGTAGTCACTTATGTATTTGGATGCTTAATTAGGTTATGGCAATCATGTTGTTATGTGTGTAATTGCTTATTAAGGTGTGCCAATGTTATGTGTGTACTCACTTATGTATTTGGATGTTTAATTTGGTTATGCAATCATGTTCTTCTAAACAGAACCATAGATGTTTGTGGGCAAATTGAGCAAATCACATCGCATGTGGAATTAATAACCAAATCCGTCGGTGATGATTTCATCAGTCCCTGATAGTGATTTATCCGGAACCGTTTGCCCACAACACATCCGAATGGCCTGTGTATGATGTACATCACACACATCTTGATCTGAGCAACCGTTTGTGTTATTTTTGCTTATCACACACAGTTCATCCCAGTGGCATGTATGTTGTCTATTACACACCTCTTGATCTATGTAACCATTTATGTTATCTTATCTCATCACAAACAGTTCATCCGAGTGACCTGTATGCCATCTATCGCACATGTAATCATCTGGACAATCGTTTGTGTTCTGCTGGATCAGCGCAAACAGTTTATCAGGGTGAACTGTATGCCGTACATCGCACACACTTGTATTTTTCTAAACGTTTGCGTTATAGTTTCCAATCACAAACAGTTTATCTGGGCCAACTGTTTGCCACAGATCGCACACGCAACTTTTTTTGGGATCGTATTTGATGGATCCGCCATCGCACACAGTTCACGTCATTACCGACCGAGCTATAACTATACCGTTTGCGATTTGGTCATCGCACACAGTTTCGTCGAAGGGTCTCTGATTGTTGTGTCGTCTTTGGACCTTCCTGTAGTAGTGGTTTCATAACCTAGGAGAGTATGGCGTCTAGTGAGGGAGATTACCACGTAGAGGTCCATATTTCGATGGTACAAACTTTGCAAATTGGAAGCATAAGATGAAGATTCATATTCTAGGTCATAACCCCGTTGTTTGGTTAGTTGTTCATTTTGGCTTGCAAGGTGAATTCTTTGAAGATGGAAAAGAACCAGATTGTGAAGAAACCGCGAAAGAATTTAAGATGTTGCAATACAACACTCAAGCATGCGACATTCTATTCAACGGCTTGTGTCCTGTCGTGGTTTTGTCACGACAGATGTCCTCATGCGAGAACTTAGGTGTGAGGCCATCGCAACTAGGTGGTGGCTTGAACGGGGTCGGTCGGAATTGAGAGACGCGAGTTTTAACCAGGTTCGGCCCCTCCGATGGAGGTAAAAGCCTACGTCCTGCTTTGTGTGTATTGATGATGATGATGATCTCGATTACAAGGGTGCTATTTTGCTACCTCTAGTCTCGAGAGTTTCTAATCTGTCTATCTCTAATGACATGTTTGTCTCAACTTAACTTGTCCCTCTTGGGGTGCCTTGCCCCTCCTTATATAAGTTGAAGGGATAGGCTTACATGTAGAGCCCTACAAGGACTACAACTAGTCTCTCTTCCATTACAAACTGAATCCTAGTCCAGGTTTTGCTTCCCTTGTCAGGGAACTCTTCCTCTTGTTGGACCTTCTCTGCGAGCCGGCCCTCCAGGCATCGCCATGACCCGGCCCTCCAGGCCAATCCATGAGTCGCCAAGTGATGGGCCAGGTTATACCTCCTGGCCGGGTCAAACCGTGGGGAATATCCCTAACATGTCCCATGGAGTTCAACAAGATAAGTCGCTGATACTCGTGATCTGCGTTAGGTTTTCCGTGAAGAGGAATGGGTAATCGCAGCACAAAGTGGGTAAGTATTTCCCTCATTTATGAAACCAAGGTTTATCGAACCAATAGGAATACCAATCCTCAACCATCTTCAGCGGCTGCACACAAAAGAACAAACAACTTGCACTTAACGCCGGCAAGAGGGTCATCAATCCCCTTGATCTCGTTATTTGCAAGCAAGTGAGTTGTGTAGATAATTGTGGATAATAGTAAAGTGCAAAATAAAATAAAAGGTAATAAATAACAGCAAGGTAATGATAGCGTTTGTGAATATATAAGTGAATAGACCTAGGGGCCGTAGAGTTCTCTAGTGGCATCTCTCATAAGCAAAGCATACGGTGGGTAAACAAATTACTGTTGGGCAATTGATAGAAAAGCAAATAATTATGCGATGTTCAGGCATCACATCCATAAGCAAATAGGTCGACTCCTGCATGCACCTACTACTATTACTCCACTTCAAGAGCGTTTCTATGCTTGCCTCTCTACGTATTAAGTTCATGACAAACGGAGTAATGCTTGGAGAACAATGACATGATGTAGACAAAGAATACTCAACAAATGTGAATAGACCCCATCGTTTTATCCTTACTAGCAACAACACAAAAATGCAACTTGTCCCCTTCTGTCACTGGGATGTAGAAACTCGTCAGGTTGAACCTACTACAACACACCACTCCCACTGAAGAAATATCAATCTAGTTGGCCAAACTATCTCAATAGATCGGAGAGCATTACGAAGCTATGATGATCATGCAAATAAGAATCATAGTAATCAGGTTTGACTCAAATACTTTTCATGAATAATCTGAACATAAACTCACAATTCATCGGATCCCAACAAACACACCACACAAAGGGATTACATCGGATAGATCAAGGCAAAGATGCGATGAACATTGTATTGAAGATCAAGAGAGAGAGATTGCCATCTAGGTACTACCTACGGACCCGTAGGTCTGTGGCGAACTACTCACACATCATGGTGAGGGCAGCAAGGTTGATGAAGAGGCCCTCCGTGATCAATCTCCCCTCCGGCAGGGTGCCGGAACGGAGGTGTAGATGGCCTTCCGTCGGAACAGAGACTTGTAGCGGCGGAAAAAAGTGTTTCGGGAGCGCTTCTGGTGTTTCTAGGGTATTTGTGAATTTATAGGCCAGATAACGACGTCGTGAGGCGCTCCAGGGGCCCACCACATATCTGGCCGCCCCCCCTAGGGGGCGCGGCTGGGTATGTGGTGGGGCCCTAGTGCCTCTCCTGGCCCTCCTCCGAAGCTTCTAGGTCTTGTATTGGTCCAAAAAAAATCACCAAAAAGTTTCGTGCCAATTGGACTCTGTTAATTATTGTAACTCTGAAAAGGCAAAAACACGCAGAAAACAGGAACTGGCACTAGGCACTGGGTCAATAGGTTAGTGCTCAAAAATATTATAAATTGGTAAATAAATACCCAAAAAGTATCCTAGAATGATAATATGTCAGCATGGAACAATAAAAAATTATAGATACGTTGGAGACGTATCAGCATCCCCAAGCTTAATTCCTGCTCGTCCTCGAGTAGGTAAATGATAAAAACAGAATTTTTGATGTGACATGCTACCCATTATGTAATCTTTGGTGTGTATGTTCATTGATAAATGATGAATTAACAAACAGCAACATAGTAATATTTATAAGTATAAGAAACAAAATTATTAATTCTTCAAAGTATACGATCCTAAAAGAATGTTTACCCCTAATCATCTTATTATATTAGCAAGGTATGACTCCATCTTCACCACATAGATACAAATGTTAAGCACCACGGTGTCCAAGTCAGGCAATTGGATCGTACTTTTTCAATTATGCATCAACTTTTTATTCTTCACGCAATACATGAGCGTGAACCATTGGACATAGCATATAGGTGGAATGGAATATGGTGGTAGGTATCAAAGGGATAAAAAGTGGAGAAGATAGTCTCGCATCAACTAGGCGTACCAACGAGCTATGGAGATCCTCATCGATAGATATCAATGCGAGGAGTAGGGATTGCCATGCAAATGATGCACTAGAGCTATAAGTGTATGAAAGCTCAACTGAAGCTAAGTGGGGTGTGCATCAAACTTGCTTGCTCATGAAGACCACGAGCATTTGAGGAAGCCCGTTATAGGAATATACAAGCCAAGTTTATTATATGAAAAGGTAATTCCCACTAGCATATGGAAGTGTCAACATAGGAGACTCTCTATATGAAGAACATGGTGCCACTTTGAGGCACAAGTGTGGTAAAGGATAGTAGCAAAGTCCCTTCTCTCTTTTCTCTCATTTTTTTATATGGTGGGCTTTTCTCTTTTTTTATGCCTCCCCCATTTTCTATTTTTTTAATATGGTGGGCTCATTTAGCCTCCCCCATTTTTATTTCATTTTTCGTCCGGAGTCTCATCCCGACTTGTGGGGGAATCATAGTCTCCATCATCCTTTTCTCAGTGGGACAATGCTCTAATAATGATGATCATCACACTTTTATTTACTTACAACTCAACATGAAGAACTGATAGGAAGATATGATTCTGTATGAATGCCTCTGGCAGTGTACCAGGATGTGGAATGATCTAGCGTGACATGTATCAAAAATATGAAGAACGGTGGATTTGCCACAAATACTATGGCAGCTCTATACGATCATGCAAAGCATTATGATCATGAACGAACTGGTTATGTGAAGTGACGATGGAATTTGCATGTTAATATATCTCGGAATGGCTATGGAAATGCCATAATAGGTAGGTATGGTGGCTGTTTTGAGGAAGATATAATGAGGCTTATGTGAAACTGATACGTCTCCAACGTATCTATAATTTTTGATTGTTCCATGCTATTATATTATCCATCTTGGATGTTTTATATGCATATATATGCTACTTTATATTGTTTTTGGGACTAACCTACTAACCTAGAGCCCAGTGCCAGTTTCTGTTTTTTCCTTGTTTTTAAGTTTTACAGAAAAGGAGTATCAAACGGAGTCCAAACGGAATAAAAACTTACGATGATTTTTTATGGACCAGAAGAAGCCCACAGGGAATTGGTTTGGGCCAGAAGAGCAACGAGGCCACCACAAGCCTAGGGGGCGCACCCCCCTAGGGCGCGCCCCCATGGCTTGTGGACGCCTCGTGGCCCCCTTAACTTGTTTCCAACGCCCAATTTTCTTATAAATACAGAAACCCCTAGAAAGAAACCTAGATCGGGAGTTCCGCCGCCGCAAGCCTCTGTAGCCACGAAAAACCAATCGGGAGCCCGTTCCGGCACCCTGCCGGAGGGGGAAACCATCACTGGAGGCCATCTTCATCATCCCGGCGGTCTCCATGACGAGGAGCGAGTAGTTCACCCTCGGGGCTGAGGGTATGTACCAGTAGCTATGTGTTTGATCTCTCTCTCACGTGTTCTTGAGATGGCACGATCTTGATGTATCGCGAGCTTTATTGATATAGATGAATCATATGGAGTTTTCCCCTCTCTATCTTCTTGTGATGAATTGAGTTTTCCCTTTGAAGTTTACATATCAGATTGGGTCTTTAAGGATTTGAGAACACTTGATGTATGTCTTGCGATGGGATATCCGTGGTGACAATGGGATGTTCTGTTGATCCACTTGATGTATGTTTTGGTGATCAACCGGCGGGTTCCGTGACCTTGGGAATCTATGCATAGGGGTTGGCACACGTTTTCGTCTTGACTCTCCGATGGAAACTTTGGGGCACTCTTTGAAGCTCTTTGTGTTGGATTGAACATGATGAATCTGAAATTGTGTGATGCATATCGTATAATCAAACCCGTGGGTATTCGTGGTGACATTGGAGTGCCTAGGTGACATTAGGGTTTTGGTTGATGTGTATCTTAAGGTGTTATTCTAGTACGAACTCTAGGGCTGTTCGTGACAATTAATGGGGATGGCTCATATGATTGATCGGAAAAGATAACTTTGAGGTGGTTTCGTACCCTACAATAATTTCTTCGTTTGTTCTCCGCTATTTGTGACTTTGGAGTGAACTCTTTGTCGCACGTGAGGGATTTACATATGATTCAACTATGTCAGTATTGTTGAGAGAACTTGCACTAGTGAAAGTATGAACCCTAGGCCTTGTTTCTAAGCATCGCAATACCGTTTGTGCTCACTTTTATCATTAGTTACCTTGCTGTTTTTATATTTTCAGATTACAAAAACCTATATCTACCATCCATATTACACTTGTATCACCATCTCTTCGCCGAACTAGTGCACCTATACAATTTACCATTGTACTGGGTGTGTTGGGGACACAAGAGACTCTTTCTTATTTAGTTGCAGGGTTGTTTGAGAGAGACCATCTTCATCCTACGCGTCCCACGGATTGATAAACCTTAGGTCATCCACTTGAGGGAAATTTGCTATTGTCCTACAAAACTCTGCGCTTGGAGGCCCAACACGAGTCTACAAGAAGAAGGTTTTGTAGTAGACATCAAGCTCTTTTCTGGCGCCGTTGCCGGGGAGGTGAGTGCTTGAAGGTATATCTTTAGATCTTGCAATTGAATATTTTAGTTTCTTGTTTTATCACTAGTTTAGTCTATAAAAGAAAACTACAAAAAAATGGAATTGAGGTTGCCTCATATACTTCATCTTTATAATGTCTTTCATGAAAATGATGGAAAGGAAAATTGTGCCAAAGTGTTAGAAGAAGAAGTCAATAAAATGTTTGGCAATAAATCTTTGAATGATGAGCATGATTGCAATGTTGTTAGTATAAATTCTTTGAATATCCATAATACTGATGATGATTGCACTAGTATGATAATGCTGTCTCCTATAAGGATGTCAATTTTTGTGGAGTGAATTGGGAGTGCGAATACTCACCGAAGAAAAGGGAAAATAGATTTTGTAAGAGGCATAAATATTTAGAAACCAAACGGTTACTTAAGATGTTAGATATTTGTGCTAAAAAGTTATATCCTCTTCTTCTTCACATTACTTGTGAACTTTGCAATGAAAGTGGTCATTTTAATTTCCAATGTGAATTATTTCATGATCGAATTATGTCCAAAAATTGTGATAACCCCATTACCGTTGAGCATTATAATGAACTTAGTCTATTTTTGGGTTATGAAGAAATGAAACATAAAACTAACGAGGTTCCAGATTGGGTTCTCATAAAAATGATTGATTTCTATCTAAATGAAATCTATATGTATTGCGCGGTAAATTGCATTGAGAATCCTTATATTGCCAATTATTTAAAAATAAGAAAACAAATAGAAGATGAAGAGAATACTAATGAAGGGGAAGAGACTTCCCAATATCTTCATATTTTCTCTTATGATGAATCAGGTGACGAGGGGGAGCTTCCTATTCTACCAATCTCATCAATAAGAAGCTTGGAAAAATTGATTAAACCCACACATGATGTGGTGAAGAAGAAGAAAAGAAGAAAACGTAGAGGTAAAAAGGTATCTCTCCCAAATAATGATACCCCTTATAATCTTGAAAATCTTTTTGGCACCAACTTAGAAAATTGTGATGATAATAATTGTTATACTATTGGTGCTATTCATACTATTAATAATGAGAGTGATTATGCTTATGTTATGCAAAGCCACAAGCTTGGGGATGCTATGTTTAATGAAGATGATATTTTTAGTCCCCCAAGTTTTGATGAGAAAATTTATTATGATGATAGCATGCCTCCTATTTATGATGATTATAATGATAAAAGTGGATTTGGAGAGGTCATGACTTTATTTAGTAATGATTCCACTATTTCGGAAGAGGTTTCAATTGATTATGATGAGAACAAAGTTGCTACTTATGATGATTATAGTGATGATACTTATGTTATAAAAAGTAGTGATAATTATTTTCATAATTTTGAATATCCTTTTACTGAACATTACTCTTTTAATGTGGAAACAATTTTTAGTATTCGAGTTTCATATGATACTCCCATTATTCTGAATGAGAAGAAAATTGCTTATATGGAGAGTAGTAAAATTTCTATGCTTGTGGATCATGAAAAGAATGCTTTATGTGATGGTTATATTGTTGAATTCATTCATGATGCTACTAAAAATTATTATGAGGGAGGAGTATATGCTTGTAGGAATTGCAATAATATCAAGTTTCCTCTCTATGTGTTGAAAGTTTTGAAGTTATGCTTGTTTTACCTTCCTATGCTAGTTGATTCTTGTTCCCATAAGTTGTTTGCTCACAAAATCCCTATGCATAGGAAGTGGGTTAGGCTTAAACGTGCTAGTCATATGCTTCATGATGCTCTTTTGCATGTTTCAATTCTTATCTTTTATGTGAGCATCATTGAAATCATGATGCCTAGCTAAAAGGCATTAAAGAAAAGCGCATGTTGGGAGGCAACCCAATATTTATCCCTACTGTTTTAGTGTGTTCACATGATTAAGCTACTGTAGTAATCATGTTTTATAGCTTTTGTTTCAATAAAGTGCCAAGTAAAGCCTTTGGGATGGCCTACAGTGATAGTTGATTTGATCTTGCTGAAAAACAGAAACTTTGATGCCCAGTCCGGGAATTTTTAAAATTTGTCAGAGCGTCAAAAGTGTCTGAATTTTTACACACGGTTGATATACAAATTCCCTACGTTGTCCTAATTTTTCAGAATTTTTAGAGTTACAGAAGTATACAAAGTTTCCAGATCATTACAGACTGTTCTGTTTTTGACAGATTCTGTTTTTAATGCATAGTTTGCTTGCTTTAGTGTTTCCATAGATTATATTAAGTGATATAAATTGTGAAAATGATAAGTTACAGTAGGCATTGTTTGAGGACAATTATGAATCTTGTCTTGACAGTACCCAAGTGAATGATTTTCTCTTTATCATACTAACCCATCTCACGAAGTTCCGTTAAGTTTTGTGTTGTGAAGTTTTCAAGTTTTGGGTAAAGATTTGATGGACTACGGAATAAGGAGTGGAAAGAGCCTAAGCTTGGGGATGCCCAAGGCACCCCAAGGTAATATTCAAGGACAACCAAGCATCTAAGCTTGGGGATGCCCCGGATGGCATCCCCTCTTTTGTCTTCAATCCATCGGTAAATTTACTTGAGGCTATATTTTTATTCACCACATGATATGTGTTTTGCTTGGAGCATCATTTTATTTTGTTAGGATTTGATTGCTGTTATTTATAATAAGGTTTTGTATCTTTTATTTCAATAAAAGTGTCAAGGGTAGCCTTCACCATGCTCAATTAGCAAGTATATGAGTTGCTGTTTCAAAACAGAAAGTTTGCTGTTAGTGCAAAAATTCCCTAGAATAATCAGTATGTCATAAAATCTTGAAATTTGGACACAGCATGATATTATAAATTATCTACAGTGTGGTAAATTTTCAGAATTTTTGGAGTTAATTAAGTATGGATCTTGCTGCATTCTTTATAGACTGTTCTGTTTAGGCAGGTTGCTGTTATGTTTGCATACGTTGGCTTGTTTAATGATTCTATTTGAGGATGTAAGTATTAAATATGCAGAGGCATTTAGTATGCAATGTCTTATAATTTTAGTGATTTTCTACAGTAAAGAATGATAAGGTTATGGGTTGATTTATACTAACTTATCTCACGAGTTCTTGTTGAGTTTTGTGTGGATGAAGTTTATATGAATTAGGGACACCATGATATGAGAGTAATTAAGGAGACACAAGAGCTCAAGCTTGGGGATGCCCAAGGCATCCCTAATTAATATTTCAAGAAGTCTCAAGCATCCAAGCTTGGGGATGCCCTGGTTGGCATCCCACCTTTCTTCTTCAACAATTATCGGTTAGTATCGGTTGAACCTAAGTTTTTGCTTCTTCACATGATATGTGCTATCCTTGGAATGTCATTTTATTTTGTTTTGCTGTTTGAATAAAGTAATTAAGATCTGAAATTCTTAGATGAGAGAGTCTTCACATAGTTATTTAAATTTTTGACTACTCATTGATCTTCACTTATATCTTTTTGGAGTAGTTTGTCAATTTGCTCTAGTACTTCACTTATATCTTTTTAGAGCACGGCGGTTGTTTTATTTTATAGAAATTGTTGAACTCTAGTACTTCACTTATATTATTTTGAGAGTCTCTAAACAGCATGGTAATTTGCTTAGGTTATGAATTTAGTCCTAATATAATGGGCATCCAAGAGGGATATAATAAAAACTTTCATATAAAGTGCGTTGAATACTATGAGAAGTTTGATTCCTTATGATTGTTTTGAGATATAAAGATGGTGATATTAGAGACATGCTAGTGAGTAATTGTGGATTGGTAGAAATACTTGTGTTAAAGTTTGTGATTCCCATAGCATGCACGTATGGTGAACCGTTATGTGATGAAGTCGGAGCATGATTTATTTATTGATTGCCTTCCTTTGTGTGGAGGTCGGGATCGCGCGATGGTTAACTCCTACCAACCCTTCCGCTAGGGGCATGCATCTAGTACTATGTTTCGATGACTAATAGACTTTTGCAATAAGTATGTGAGTTCTTTATGACTAATGTTGAGTCCATGGATTATACGCACTCTCACCCTTCCATCTTTGCTAGCCTCTCTAGTACCGCGCAACTTTCGCCGGTGCATTAAACCCACCATCCACAAAACAGCCACCATACCTACCTATTATGGCATTTCCATAGCCATTCCGAGATATATTGTCATGCAACTTCCACCGTTCCGTTTATCATGACACGCACCATCATTGTCATATTGCTTAGCATGATCGTAAGATAGCTAGCATAATGTTTTCATGGCTACGCTAGATCATTGCACATCCCGGTACACCGCCGGAGGCATTCATATAGAGTCATATCTTGTTAAAGTATCGAGTTGTAATTCTTGAGTTGTAAGTAAATAAAAGTGTGATGATCATCATTATAGAGCATTGTCCCATGTGAGGAAAGGATGATGGAGACTATGATTCCCTCACAAGTCGGGATGAGTCTCCGGACTTTACAAAAAATAAAAGAGGCCTGAGAAGCCCAAATAAAAAAAAAGAGGCCAAAGATGCCCACCAAAAGAAAAAAAATGATGAAAAAAAAGAAAAAAAATGAGAGAAAAGAGAGAAGGGGCAATGCTACTATCCTTTTTCCACACTTGTGCTTCAAAGTATCACCATGATCTTCATGATAGAGAGTCTCCTATATTGTCACTTTCATACACTAGTGGGAATTTTTCATTATAGAACTTGGCTTGTATATCCCAATGATGGGCTTCATCAAAATTGCCCTAGGTCTTCGTGAGCAAGCAAGTTGGATGCACACCCACTTAGTACCTTTTTGGGCTTTCATACACTTATAGCTCTAGTGCATCCATTGCATGGCAATCCCTACTCACTCACATTGATATCTATTGATGGGCATCTCCATAGCCCATTGATACGCCTAGTTGGTGTGAGACTATCTCCTTCTTTTTGTCTTCTCCACAACCACCATATTCTATTCCACCTATAGTGCTATGTCCATGGCTCACGCTCATGTATTGCGTGAAAGTTGAAAAAGTTTGAGAATACTAAAGTATGAAACAATTGCTTGGCTAAAACCGGGGTTGTGCATGATTTAATACTTTGTGTGATGAAGATGGAGCATAGCCAGACTATATGATTTTGTAGGGATAACTTTCTTTGGCCATGTTATTTTGAGAAGACATGATTGCTTTATTAGTATGCTTGAAGTATTATTGTTTTTATGTCAATATTAAACTCTTGTTTTGAATCTTATGGATCTGAACATTCTTGCCACAATAAAGAAGATTGCATTGATAAATATATTAGGTAGCATTCCACATCAAAAATTCTGTTATTATCATTTACCTACTCGAGGACGAGCAGGAATTAAGCTTGGGGATGCTTGATACGTCTCCAATGTATCTATAATTTTTGATTGTTCCATGCTATTATATTATCCATATTGGATGTTTTATATGCTTGTATATGCTATTTTATATTGTTTTTGGGACTAACCTACTAACCTAGAGCCCAGTGCCAATTTCTGTTTTTTCCTTGTTTTTAAGTTTTACAGAAAAGGAATATCAAACGGAGTCCAAACGGAATAAAAACTTACGATGATTTTTTATGGACCAGAAGAAGCCCACAGGGCATTGGAGTTGGGCCAGAAGAGCCACGAGGCCACCACAAGCCGAGGGGGCGCGCCCCCCCTAGGGCGTGCCCCCTGGCTTGTGGACGCCTCGTGGCCCCCCTTGACTTGTTTCCAACGCCCAATTTTCTTATAAATACAGAAACCCCCAGAAAGAAACCTAGATCGGGAGTTCCGCCGCCGCAAGCCTCTGTAGCCATGAAAAACCAATCGGGAACCCGTTCCGGCACCCTGCCGGAGGGGGAAACCATCACCGGAGGCCATCTTCATCATCCCGGTGGTCTCCATGACGAGGAGGGAGTAGTTCACCCTCGGGGCTGAGGGTATGTACCAGTAGCTATGTGTTTGATCTCTCTCTCCCTCTCGTGTTCTTGAGATGGCACGATCTTGATGTATCGCGAGCTTTATTGATATAGATGAATCATATGGAGTTTTCCCCTCTCTATCTTCTTGTGATGAATTGAGTTTTCCCTTTGAAGTTTACTTATCGGATTGAGTCTTTAAGGATTTGAGAACACTTGATGTATGTCTTGCGATGGGATATCCGTGGTGACAATGGGATGTTCTGTTGATCCACTTGATGTATGTTTTGGTGATCAACCCGCAGGTTCCGTGACCTTGGAAATCTATGCATAGGGGTTGGCACACGTTTTCGTCTTGACTCTCCGATGGAAACTTTGGGGCACTCTTTGAAGCTCTTTGTGTTGGATTGAACATGATGAATCTGAAATTGTGTGATGCATATCGTATAATCAAACCCGTGGGTATTCGTGGTGACATTGGAGTGCCTAGGTGACATTAGGGTTTTGGTTGATGTGTATCTTAAGGTGTTATTCTAGTACGAACTCTAGGGCTGTTCGTGACAATTAATGGGGATGGCTCATATGATTGATCGGAAAAGATAACTTTGAGGTGGTTTCGTACCCTACAATAATTTCTTCGTTTGTTCTCCGCTATTTGTGACTTTGGAGTGAACTCTTTGTCGCACGTGAGGGATTTACATATGATTCAACTATGTCAGTATTGTTGAGAGAACTTGCACTAGTGAAAGTATGAACCCTAGGCCTTGTTTCTAAGCATTGCAATACCGTTTGTGCTCACTTTTATCATTAGTTACCTTGCTGTTTTTATATTTTCAGATTACAAAAACCTATATCTACCATCCATATTACACTTGTATCACCATCTCTTCGCCGAACTAGTGCACCTATACAATTTACCATTGTATTGGGTGTGTTGGGGACACAAGAGACTCTTTGTTATTTGGTTGCAGGGTTGTTTGAGAGAGACCATCTTCATCCTATGCCTCCGACGGATTGATAAACCTTAGGTCATCCACTTGAGGGAAATTTGCTACTGTCCTACAAAACTCTGCGCTTGGAGGCCCAACACGAGTCTACAAGAAGAAGGTTGCGTAGTAGACATCAGAAATAGAGCTTATCATCTCGCGGGGTTCGGATGCACCGACGAATATTTGCACCGATCCTCGAGGTGAGAATTGGCTATGCACGGAACCGAAGAGGCTAGCAAATATGAGAAGGTGAAGATGCGTATGTCCATGGTGTCACATTAGTCATAAAGAACTCACATACTTATTGCAAAGTTTTATTAGTTTATCATAAATCAAAGTACTCCTCACATGCCCTGAGGGAGGACGTTGGTAGGAGTTAACCATCGCGCCTCCGACTCAGAATAACACTAGCATTTCAACGAGGAATATAAATGCTCACACATCATCACCATGCCTCTTTAATTTTTAGATGAATAACAAGTTGACACCTCTTATCTCGACACTTCTACGAATTAGAAATTTTGTACTCACGCCTTTTTCATATTACTACATCAATGTCATTAATCCACAACTTCTCTACATGTGCTACACGATGGTTTTGATTATCATTCATTGAATACCTAATATTCTTGGACTAGTCTTATGACCCATGCAAATTACCATCACTATTACTCAGCTCTCAAACAAATATAAGTGAAGAACGAGAGCATATTATTTCTATAAAATCTACATGCCACCGTGCTCAAAAAGATATAAGTGAAGTACTAGAGCAACTGCCTAGCTCAAAAGATATAAGTGAAGCACATAGAGTATTCTAGCAAATCACCATGAAGGTGTGTCTCTCTCAAATAGGTGTGTCCAGCAAATGATGATTGTGACAAACTGAAAGTAAAAGCAAACAAAAGCAAACGACGCTCCAAGCAAAACACATATCATGTTATGAATAAAAATATAGCTTCAAGTGACATACCGATGGATTGAGACGAAAGAGGGGATGCCTTCCGGGGCATCCCCAAGCTTAGACGCTTGAGTCTCCTTAGAATTATACTTGGGGTGCCTTGGGCATCCCCAAGCTTGGGCTCTTGATACTCCTTATTCCGTAGTCCATCGTGATCACACCCAAAACTTGAAAACTTCAATCACACAAAACTCAACAAAACTTCGTGAGCTCCGTTAGTATAAGAAACATATTGCATACTTGAGGTACTGTGATAAATTGATTCAAATTTATTTTTGCATAATAGGTCTGTATTCTAACTTCCCCATGGCTTACACCCCCCGATATAGTCCATGACATAATCAAAACAAGCAAACTATGCAAGCAAAACAGAATCTGTTTAAAACAGAACAGTCTGTAGCAATCTGTAAAGAGCCCATACTTCTGTAACTATAAAAATTCTGAAAATTAGGAAAACGTAAATAATTTGTATAGAAATAC
Organism: Elymus sibiricus; assembly: GCA_039707655.1. NCBI lineage: Eukaryota > Viridiplantae > Streptophyta > Magnoliopsida > Poales > Poaceae > Elymus > Elymus sibiricus. Next base: position 278,697,899 of record CM077665.1, read on the forward strand.
TGTGTTAAAATTTCAGATCATTATCACGCTCCAGTAAAAAATGAAAATTCCTGCACTGGAGTCAAAGTTTCTGTATTAGATTCAGCATCGTTTCTACTCATCTTGTGAGTCATCCCAAAGGCTTTACTTGGCACGAACACTAATTAAAACATAAAAACATAATCATTACAGAGGCAAAAATCATGTTATCACACAAAAACATAAAGTAAAAACAAAAATAAAGATACATATTGGGTTGTCTCCCAACAAGCGCTATTGTTTTATGCCCCTAGCTAGGCATAATGCATAGTTTCAAGTGTTGTCATCCTTGACACTCAACCCGTAGGTAGCTCTCATGATTGATTCATAATGTGGTTTAATTCTCTTCCTAGGGAAGTGTTCCATCCCTTTCTTTAATGGGAATTGGAATCTTATGTTTCCCTCTTTCATATCAATAATTGCACCTATAGTTCGTAAAAATGACCTTCCAAGTATTATGGGACAAGAAGGATTGCAATCAATATCAAGCACAATGAAATCTACAGGCAAATAATTTTTGTTTGCAATAATAAGCACATCATTAATTCTACCTAAAGATTTCTTGATGGTAGAATCCGCAAGATGCAAGTTTAGGGAACACTCTTCAATATTAGTGAGACCAAGCACATCACATAAAGTTTTGGGTATAGTTGAAATACTAGCACCAAGGTCACACAAAGCATTGCATTCATATTTATTTATCTTTATTTTGATAGTAGGTTCCCACTCATCATGCAATTTTCTAGGAATAGAAATTTCAAGCTCAAGTTTCTCATCATAAGCTTTTATCATAGCTTCTACTATATGTTCGGTAAAAGCTTTGTTTTGTTCATAAGCATTGGGTGAGCTAATAATGGATTGCAGCAAGGAAATACAATCTACTAAAGAGAATTTATCATAATTAAAGTCCTTGTAATCCAAGATAGTGGGCACATCACTAGTTAAAGTTTTGACCTCTCCAAACCCACCTTTTTCAGTTTTAGCATTAGAGACATCACCCTCCGAGCAAACGGGACACTCCTCAACTAAAGTTGACTCATCTCTAGTCCCTTTATCATTTATATTCAGAGATGTAAACCAAGATTCAATAGGAGAAACACCAATCATTTTAAGATCTTCATCATGATTCATAACCGGGAAAGATTTCGGTTTAGCGGCCATCCTATTTACTAGAGTGGTTTGCTTATCAGAGATTTTTCCTAACAATTCTTCAGTGTGAGCAAATGGTGATTGAAGGCTAGATACCTCTTTAATGATTTCATTAAATTGCATACTAATAGCATCAAGCAAAATTGAATGTTCCTTTATTTCAGAGGTATAGAATTTATTATGCTCAAACTGTGAAGACATGAAGGTTTTCATAGAACCCTCTATTTCAGACATTCTTTTATAATAAGAGATATTGTGGAACATATCCTCAGACATGGTGACCGCAAAAGCAAAACAAGCAAGACAAGTGGACTAGCAAGTAAAGCAAACTAGAAGCAAACTAGTAACTAGCAAAAGTAAATATTTTTTTGTATTTTTGTTTTTTATGAGACAAACTAAATATAACAGCAAATAAAAAGAAGAACAAGTGAATGAAATTTTGTGCGAAGTTACTTGATAGTTGGTGATGGTATTCCCCGGCAACGGTGCCAGAAATCCTTCCTGATACTCGTGATCTGCGTTGGGTTTTCCGTGAAGAGGAACGGGTAATCGCAGCACAAAGTGGGTAAGTATTTCCCTCAGTTATGAAACCAAGGTTTATCGAACCAATAGGAATACCAATCCTCAACCGTCTTAGCGGCTGCACACAAAAGAGTAAACAACTTGCACCCGACGCCGGCAAGAGGGTCATCAATCCCCTTGATCTTGTTATTTGCAAGCAAGTGAGTTGTGTAGATAATTGTGGATAATAGTAAAGTGCAAAATAAAATAAAAGGTAATAAATAACAGCAAGGTAATGATAGCATTTGTGAATATATAAGTGAATAGACCCGGGCGCCGTAGAGTTCTCTAGTGGCATCTCTCATAAGCAAAGCATACGGTGGGTAAACAAATTACTATTGGGCAATTGATAGAAAAGCGAATAATTATGCGATGTTCACGGCAATGATCATGTGTATATAGCCATCACGTCCATAAGCAAATAGGCCGACTCCTGCGTGCACCTACTACTATTACTCCACTTAAGAGTGCTTCTATGCTTGCCTCTCTACGTATTAAGTTCATGATAAATGGAGTAATGCTTGGAGAACAATGACATGATGTAGACAAAGAATACTCAACTAATGTGAATAGACCCCATCATTTTATCCTTAGTAGCAACAACACAAAAACGCAACTTGTCCCCTTCTGTCACTGGGATATAGAAACTCGTCAGGTTGAACCTACTACAACGCACCACTCCCACTGAAGAAATATCAATCTAGTTAGCCAAACTATCTCAATAGATCGGAGAGCATTACGAAGCTATGATGATCATGCAAATAAGAATCATAGTAATCAGGTTTGACTCAAATACTTTTCATGAATAATCTGAACATAAACTCACAATTCATCGGATCCTAACAAACACACCATACAAAGGGATTACATCGGATAGATCAAGGCAAAGATGCGATGAACATTGTATTGAAGATCAAGAGAGAGAGATTGCCATCTAGGTACTACCTACGGACCCGTAGGTCTGTGGTGAACTACTCACACATCATGGTGAGGGTAGCAAGGTTGATGAAGAGGCCCTCCGTGATCGATCTCCCCTCTGACAGGGTGCCGGAACGGAGGTGTAGATGGCCTAATGTCGGTACAGAGACTTGCGGCTGCAAAAAAGTGTTTCGGGAGAGCTTCTGGTGTTTCTAGGGTATTTGTGAATTTATAGGCCAGAGAACGACGTCGGGAGGCGCTCCAGGGGCCCACCACATATCTGGCCGCGCCCCCCCTAGGGGGCGCGGCTGGATATGTGGTGGGGCTTGGTGCCTCTCCTGGCCCTCCTCCGAAGCTTCTAGGTCTTGTATTGGTCCAGAAAAAATCACCAAAAAGTTTCGTGGCAATTGGACTCCGTTTAGTATTGTAACTCTGAAAAGGCAAAAACACGTGGAAAACAGGAACTGGCACTAGACACTGGGTCAATAGGTTAGTGATAAAAAATATTATAAATTGGTAAATAAATACCCAAAAAGTATCCTAGAATTATAATATGTCAGCATGGAACAATAAAAAATTATAGATACGTTGGAGACGTATTAGTCGCCTTGAAAATGCCAAGGAGATTTGGGATACTTTGATTGATATGCACGAAGGAACCTACTCCATCAAGGAATCTAAGTTGGATGTGCTTCAGAGTCACCTTGACAAGTTCAAGATGAAGGATGATGAAGGAGTTGCGGAAATGTACTCTAGGCTTGCTCTCATCACAAATGAGACTGTCGGCTTAGGAAGTGAAGACATGAACGATAGATTCATCATCAAGAAGATTCTTAGAGTCTTGGATGGAAAGTATGATATCATGTGCACATTGATCCAAATGATGCCCAACTACAAAGATCTCAAGTCCACGTAAGTCATTGGAAGGATACTTGCCCATGAAATGTCACTCAAGGACAAAGAGGAGCTCCACAACAAGTCAAGCAGTGCATACAAAGCCTCAAGTGATGCTCCTACAACTTCAAGTGACAAGCTTGCCAATGAAGAGACAAGTCTCATGGTCAAGAACTTCAACAAATTCTACAAGAATAGAGGCAAAGAAACAAGCTCCAACTCAAGATACAATGAGAACCATTCTTCTAGTCATGATCAAAATTGCTACAATTGTGGAAGACCCGAACACTACTCAAATGAGTGCACAACAACTTCAAAGAAGAGATATGAATTACCTAGAAGAAGGAGTAGAAGAGATGAATCACCTTGGAGAGGGAGAAGGAGTACAGAAGATCGACATGAATGAAGACCCTACCGGAGAAGCAAGGACTCGGAGATAAAGGACAAGTATACCTGGAGTTACACTAGAAGAAGATAACAAGCTCATGTTGGTGAATGGGTTTTCGGCTCCGACTCTGACGGCCAATCCGAGAGAAGTTATCACTCCGACTCTTACTATAGTCAAGATGAAGGTGTTGCCAGTCTAGCTCTCGTATCCTTCAACTCCTATGACCTATTTGATTCACCAAATGAAGGAGTTGGAAAGTGCTTCATGGCTAAAGGCCCCAAGGTATCCACTACTGCAGGATGGTCCAAAGACGACACATCAATCAGAGACCCTTCGACGAAACTGTGTGCGATGCATGAATCGCAAATGGTATAGTTCAAGCTCCGTCGCTAATGGCACGAACAGTGTGCGAAGGTGGATCCATCAAGTACGATTCAGAAAGTAGTTGCATGTGCGATCTACGGTAGACAATTTGTTCTTAAGCCGTTTATGATTAGCGAAGATAACAGAAACGGTTAGCAAAACTACATATGTGTGCGAAGTGCATACAGTTCACTTGGATAAACTGTGTGCGCTGATACAGGAGAACACAAGCGATTCGGCATAACCAGATGTGTGCGAGATACCACAAATAGGTGAGTAATGAGAATCATGTGCGAACACCAAAAATAACACAGACGATTGGTGATAATAACCTATGTGCGTTGTGGGAAAATGTTTGCTGCTATACAATTGTCAGCGATTGATGAAATCATCACCGACGGGTTTCGTAGTTTAGTCCGTGTGTACTGTGATTTGCTCGGTGTGCACAACATCAATGTTGTGCCTACAGAACAACAACATATGTACTTATAAGAACATGATTGCATAAACAAAAAAGAACACAATGCAATTTCAAATATTCTATCACAAATACCAGCAATATTACAAGGTTCAAATTCCAGCATAACAAGGCCCAAATTCAAAGATTACAAGGTACAAACTAACATTAGAAATCAAATCCAATCTTCATGATCCATGGGATGAAATATTTCTGCGAAGGGATCATCCACCGAGAAGTCATATATCGGCTCGATAGAATCGCTTCTGAATAATCTGTCATATGAACTTCCAAAGTGAAAATCAGCTTCTGCACAGCCTTTTCCATTCCGCTGTAGACGCCTCCGCTGGTCAGTAAACCATCCATTGTGGTGCACTAAATATAGTGCAAACCTCATTACCTTGAGCACCCTTGCTTTCTGAACAAAGAAACTGGCAAATTGAATCTCTAGATTGGTGCCTCGGTACTCGTTCAAAGTAATTTCCGTGAGATGGAATTCAAGGCATTCGATGGGATTGTTATATTGCGCCACCTTTTCCACTCCAAGTCCTGCTTATATCTGCAAACGAAGACAACATATCAGTGCTTAGATGCAGTATTGAACACTACGGGCCTCTTTGATTTGCTTGATTTATAAAATACACTAATAGATCGACATGCCATGTTCGATCATTCATGATTAACATCTCAAAAAAATGTATAGTACATTTGTCATTGTTATCATGGGTAAAAGTACCAACAAATTGAACTCCGTTGTGGTTAACAATCAACAGGAAAGGAACATCACCTCGACGTATAGCTTCTCCATGCACGGAAAGCATATAAGGACTTAACAACTACATCCAGATTGGGGCCGATAGATTGTAGTGCCAAGATCTTCACTGTGAGCAGAGACAATGTGAGGCTTGTGGGAATCATTTTCTGGATGACAGCCGAACATAGATCAACAAAAACTAGATAAAATGTGATGTACAATAATAAGAATGAGAAGAAGATTGTTGTACCTGAACGGGTATGGATCCAGTTGTAACAAGTTCGGAGAATTCAGCACACGAATAGCCCAACACTGTCAATTTCGGTGCGTCAATGACCCTGATTCTTGTTCGACCTTCTTTATCAAGTACAAACAATCTCTCTAGGAAAGGCGCATTCTCAATGAGCATATCATGAAACTCCCCAACTGACAGCGTGTTGCGGCACCAGCCATGCACATAAATCGTACGGAGCTTCGTCGTAGCGATGTGGAGGCTACTGAACCCAAACATCATCTGAAGACGAAGGTACTCGAGCGTTGTACAGCCGCCGAGCAGGCGCTCCAAATCCGACTTCGAGATGCTGACGCCAATGAGCTCGAGGTGCTTCGGTTTAGGGAGATGAAGAGCGTGCGCGGCATTAATCTTGGGCAAAAGGCACCGCATGAACGTAGTGCGGCGCAGCACGGGCGCGAGGCGGAGGACGGGCGGAGGTAGCGAGCGCCCATGTCCAGCAACAAAGTTGAGCTCCTCGAGCTGATCTAGGGCGGGGGATAAGAACCACTCGTGAAACTTGGGTTCGGCCTTGTAGTTTGAACAGAAAGTGCCGATGGCAAGGCGTCTGACTGGCGCAATGTGCGTGGCGAGGATGTGGGACAATGCGTCCAAGCGTTTGCGATCCCCGCTGCAAAGCTCGTCGTCGTCGAGGAGGTCAAGGGGGGTGGAGTGCCATAGGGGGCGCCAGCGCCTGGAGAGGATGGTGGTCTGCACGGCAGATTTGATGGGGAGCAGGGACATGATGGTTACCAACATCTCGTCGGGGATGCTGCTGATGAAGTCCACGCTCGCCGGTGGCTCGTGTGGTTCAGCCTCGACCCGCCCCTGATTGTTGGCCGCCTCGTCGTCCATCAAAAAAGGAGGCGATCCTCGGCGGCGGCCCTTATAGATAAGACCGGAGGAGAAAGTGTAGCATTAATGGAGAACTTGGGAGAGAATAAGGCTGTGGGTGGAGGTCCGAGGTCAAAGGGCTTGATTCCCGGTGAGCCAGCTGCGCCTACGCGGTGGACTGCTCGCACGCATCCCTTTGAGCCTGCGCGGCGGACTCCTCCCACGCGTCCCGTCTAATCAAACCTGGACCCACAGCACGTTATGTTTGTTATTGAGATTAGAAGTTACAAACCTTTTAAAGATTTATAAAAAACTTACTTTTAAGTTAATTTTCACATTTCCTGACAGGCAGGGCAACGCGTCTGCCCGATGAGCCCGTTCCCGGGCACAACCGCGCACAAAAGCGCGCTACCCACTACGCTCTGCCACGGCTGCCCGAAGGCAGCTGCTACCGGCGGCCGTCGTGGCCGCCTTGGCCGCCACCCCACGGGTAGCCGTCGAGGCCGCCACCATAGCGACGGCCGTCTAGCCTGCCACGACACCATCATCGGTCTTGGCCCCGACCCCGCAGTAATAGTGGGCACACACGTACACACATCCGAGAACGCAGGCCCACGTACGCCATCCCAAACGGTTTCTAAAAACCATAAAGCGTTCCGTGCTTGGGAACTAAAACCATCAATAAATATTGAGCTTGTTTCCTTTCACATTCCAAATTACCATGCGCTAATTTTTACGCAAATCCGTTCACACCTACCAAACCTAAATGTGTTCCCACTTAGCAGCTGTTTACTGTAGTAGACTATAAAAACACAAACACGTACTCGAAAATTACCGCACATTCCTCACCCCCGCCACCGAAAAAACAGGCCTTTCTTTGTTAGTCCCTCATTCCGTCTGCCATGGCCGGTAGGAGGGGGGTTCTGGGTCGAGATATAACCTGGGAAGAAAGACCAAGGCCGTGCAAGCAACCGAGAGCTCCCGCCGCTGCGTCGCGGAATCGCCAGAGAGCTCTATCCACCCCGCTTTGGCCGCAGCAGAGATGTCCGGTGGCGTCGCGGACGCCACAGACGGCTCTCACAATCACAAGCCCATTCGCCTCGGAGGCGAACTGGACGAGTTGGCAGTCTTGGATTCCTCAGCCAGTGACGACATGCACGCTGAGCTCAATAGGAAGGACGCAATGATCGATGACTTGGTGAAGCTGCTCGAGAAGAGCGATGCCTCGGTTGACAGGGCGACCGGCCTCGTGGAGAAACTTATGGAGGAGAACGACGCCTGGAAGAAACTGCTCGAGAAGAAAAGTGCCTCGGAGGGGAGGCTGAAAGAACTCGCCGAGGAACTTTTGGAAGACTAGGCAAAGCTCTACATCGAGCGCGAGGGGCTGGTGAAGGAATCCGTGGAGCGTGTGAAGGAACTTCATGCGTACGCGACGCAGACCATCAACGCTCTCGAGCGAAGAGCATGCGACATGGCCGCAATGCGGAAGATGTCGGATGAGAGGCGAGAGGAGATGGAGGTCGTGGAGGCGATGAAGAAGGAGATTGAGGAACTCCGCGCCCAGCAATCCATGAAGAATTAGATAGCAGCAGGCCAGATCATTTTCTTTGTCTTCCTTCTTCAACCTCTTCCTTCTTCTTTTGCCCCTGTGTCTTTGGGGAGTTCCCGCATGTGGCATTTTTTATTATCATGTATATGTAAGAGAATTATTATCCTTTGCCAGTACAAATTTGTTGTTATATTATTTCGTTCATTTGTACATGTATATGATAACCCACAAGTATAGGGGATCGCAACAGTTTTCGAGGGTAGAGTATTCAACCCAAATTTATAGATTCGACACAAGGGGAGCCAAAGAATAATTGCGAGTATTAGCAGTTGAGTTGTCAATTCAACCACACCTAGAGATTAAATATCTGTAGCAGAGTGATCAGTAGCACAGTACTATGATAGTTTTGGTAGCAGTAGTAACAGTAACAGTAATGGTAACAGTGATAGCAATGGTTTTGTAGCAAGTGTAAAAGTAGCAGTAGCAATAGTAACTTAGCAAGAACAATATGTGGAAAACTCGTAGGCACTGAATCGGTGAACTCATTGGATAATATTCATCATATAACAGTCATAACCTAGGGCGAAATAGAACTAGCTCTAGTTCATAAATGTAATGTAGGCATGTATTCCGTAAATAGTCATACGTGCTTATGGAAAAGAACTTGCATGACATCTTTTGTCCTACCTTCCCGTGGCAGCGGTGTCCATAAGGGAACTAAGGTATATTAAGGCCTCCTTTTAATAGAGAACCGGAACAAAGCATTAACACATAGTGAATACATGAACTCCTCAAACTACTGTCATCGACGGAAAGTATCCCGACTATTGTCACTCCGGGGTTTACGGATCATAACACATAGCAGGTGCATATGACTAGCAAGATCGGATCAAGAACATAGATATAATGGTGATAACATAAACGGTTCAGATTTGAAATCATGGCACTCGGGCCCGAGTGACAAGCATTAAGCATGGCAAAGTCATAGCAACATCAATCTCAAAACATAGTGGATACTAGGGATCAAGCCCTAACAAAACTAACTCGATTACATGATGAATCTCATCCAACTCCTCACCGACCAGCAAGCCCACGAAGGATCCCGGTGGGGAGCATCATGGAATTGGCGATGGAGAAGGGTTGATGATGACGAAGATCGAAGATTCCCCTCTCAAGAGCCCCAAACGGGCTCCAGATCTGGCCTCCCGGTGAAGAACAGGAGGTGGCGGCGGCTCCGTATCATAAAACGCGATGAAACTTTCTCTCCTATTTTTGCTCCAAAAATAGGATTTTATAGCGCTGGAATTAGGGTCAGTGGGGCCACGAGGTGGGCACAACCCACCAGGGCACGCCTGGAGGGGGTGGCGCGCCCTGGTGTATCGTGCCCAGCTAGGGCACCCCCTCCGGTGGTTCTTGGCTCCAGTAATTTTTATTTATTGTAAAATAAATCTACAAAAAGTTTCGTCCAATTCCGAGAACTTTTATTTCTGGACAAAAACAACACCATGGTAGTTCTGCTGAAAGCTGCGTCAATCCGGGTTAGTTTCTTTCAAATCATGCAAATTAGAGTCCAAAACAAGAGCAAAAGCGTTAGGAAAAGTAGATACGACGGAGACGTATCAACTCCCCCAAGCTTAACCCATTGCTTGTCCTCAAGCAATTCAGTTGACAAACTGAAAGTGATAAAGAAAAACTTTTACGAACTCTTTTGTTCTTGTTTACATATATATGCTTAAGTAGCACCCAGGTTTTTAGCAAAGATTATGACTAACCATGTCAGCAATAACTCTTAAAAATAAATGAACTTAAATCAATGACATAAGCAACTAGCAAGCAATAATAAAATATCTCAAATGCAAACACTTTGTCAAAACAATCATGATATAATATGACAACAGTGGTATCTCTCTAGCCCTTTCTGAGACCGCAAAACATAAATGCAGAGCACCTCCAAAGTTCAAGCAGCGACTAAACATTGTAATTCATGGTAGAAAAGATCCATTCATGCTGCACCCAACATTAACTATACACAATGCATGAGGATGACAATAGTGCTCTCAGATCTGGCACTTATTTGAGAAGGTGATGACTCAACATAAAAGTAAATAGATAGTCCCTTCGCAGAGGAAAGCAGGGATTTGCGTAAGTGCCAGAGCTCAAAGCTTAAATTGGAGATAAATATAATTTTGGGAGGTGCACCCTTCCTGTCAACATTACGACCAAGAGTTATCAATATCTTCCATGCTAAACACATTAGCGGCGGTTCCCAAGCAGTAAAAGTAAAGGTTTACTCCCCCTCCACCAACAAACACACTCCACGGCTAGCCGAATCCACGGGTACCGTCCATACCAACAACATTCCTGGGGGAGTTTTGTTTAATTCTTTGAAAAAAAATTGATTTCGGGACTGGGAATCCCTATTACCGCCCCTCTCGTGTAAGGATGAGTGAATAAACACTCATCATGAGAATAACCCGCTTAACATGGAAGATACTGACCGCCCCCTATCGCTACATGGGCGGTCCAGGCACACAAAACAGATGTCATTTGAATTTTAGAGGTGGCACATTAAAATTTACTCGGAATGGCATGGTAATACCACATATAGGTAGATATAGTGGACTCGTCTGGAATAACTGTGGTTTAAGGATTTTGACGCACAAGCAGTATTCCTGCTTAGTACAGGCGAAGGCTAGCAAATAGGTTGATAAGCGGCCAGCTAGAGAGCGAAGACGGTCATGAACATGCATTGTGAATAATAAACATTGAATACTAGCATGAGTAGGATATGGACACCATGAACACAAATATCATGAAGGCTATGTTGGTTTTGATTCAACTACATGCGTGAACATGTGCCAAGTCAAGCCACTTGAAACATTCAGAGGAGGATACCATATCATCATACCACATCACAATCATTTTAATGCATGTTGACATCCAAGATAAATCATTATCCACTCCTAGCTACTTAAACATGGCATGAGCAACTATAATCTCTAATTGTCATTGCAAACATGTTTGATCATAATATGCTAAATCATGGATACTAGGTTAAACATATTTACAAAAACAAAAACAAGTTGAGTTCATACCCGCTTCTCTCTGCCACAGTCACTTCATCAAATATCGTCATTATTGCCTTTCACTTGCACGACCGAATGATATAGAAAATAATAATAGTGCAAGAGTGACGTGGACTAAGCTGGAATCTACAAGCATTTTATTCAATAGGAGAAGACAAAGTAACATGGGCTCTTTGTTAGATTAACAATAATGCATATGAGAGCCACTCAACATTTTCATTGTGGTCTTCTCCTTGGTACGACTCAAATAAAAGGAAAATAATTTCAGAGAAACACACTGATTTTTTTAGTTTTTGGTTTTTCTTGAAGAAAGCAAATTAAAAAGGGAAAAACAAAAACGAGAAAAACTATTTACATGGGAGAGCTCCCAACAAGTAAAAGAAGAAACGAGAAATCTTTTTGGGTTTTCTTTTGATACTACAATCAATTTAAACTAGAAAGAAAAACCGAAAAGAAGTAGGAAATATTTTTGGATTTTCTCAAAGGTTTTGAAACACGCAAGAAGGAAGCAAGAAAATAAATCTAGCATGGATAATACAATGAAAAAGTGTAGACACTGATGGGGATATGTACCTAGGGTAGGGTCTTAGGCCTGACCTACATACCTTACCTGAGGACACTACATTGGAGAAATTAAAGATTACAAGATTATGAGGAAGGCTCCGCCTGAAGTCACCATGGCGCATGAGTCACTCGACAGAAAATCCACTCGGAGGTTTCTGCCTCCATTCGACAGCTGCTTTTCACTCGGAAGAAGAAGAAGTCAGTAGATCGTAGAAGAACCGCGTGCCTGGAACGCGGATTTACTTCGACGTTTTTATACCTGACGACTGAGTTGTTTGATGTAATAAGAGTACTCTAGACAGTGTTGTTTATGACTCCCGCAGTCCTTCGTCGATTCCGATCGCACAATCTCATATTCAAAAACACTCCGAGCGTTGAGCGACCCTCTCACTCGGGGGCTTAGCCGCGAACAAGTTTTCGCCTAAGTTAAAAATCCTGCCGAGTGAACAGCATTCCATTCACTCGGAAACTTAGCTGCGAACCGGTTTTGGCCTAAGTTAAGAATCTTGCCGAGTGAATAGCATCCCATTCACTCGGAAACTTAGCTGCGAATCAGTCTTCGTCTAAGTTGAAGACTACTCCGAGTGAGGACATCATCCACACTCGGGGGCTTAGCTGCGATCCCGTATCGCCAAAGTTAAAAACCACTCCGAGTGAGGACATCATCCACACTCGGGGGCTTAGCTGCGAATCTATATCGCCTAAGTTAAAAACTGCGCCGAGTGAGGACATCCTCCACACTCGGGGGCTTAGCTGCGACTCCGTATCGCCTAAGTTAAAAACCACTCCGAGTGAGGACATCATCCACAATCGGGGGCTTAGCTGCGACTCCGTATCGCCTAAGTTAAAAACCACTCCGAGTGAGGACATCATCCACACTCGGGGGCTTAGCTGCGACTCCGTATCGCCTAAGTTTAAAACTGCTCCGAGTGAGGACATCCTCCACACTCGGAGACTTAGCTGCGATCCCGTGTCGCCTAAGTTAAAAACCACTCCGAGTGAGGACATCATCCACACTCGAGGACTTAGCTACGATCCCGTATCACCTAAGTTAAAAACCACTCCGAGTGAATAACATCCTATTCACTCGGAAACTTAGCTGCGAATCAGTTTTCGCCTAAGTTGAAAACCACTCCGAGTGAATAGCATCCCATTCACTCGGAAACTTAGCTGCGAATCAGTCTTCGTCTAAGTTGAAAACTCTTCCGAGTGATGAGCGCTTCTCTCACTCTGGTGCTTAGCCGCGAACAAGTTTTTGCCTAAGTTAAAAATCCTGCCGAGTGCATAGCATCCCATTCACTCGGAAGCTTAGCTGCGAACCAGTCTTCCTCTAAGTTGAAAACTCTTCCGAGTGACGAGCGCTTCTCTCACTCGGGGGCTTAGCCGCGAACAAGTTTTCGCCGCTCCCGAGTGGAACAGAGCAAGTTCAGTCGACTGAATGACGACCCACCGCCCCACCCCACACCCCTGCAAAGCGTCATATCATGGTTAGTGGAAAGGTCCGAACTGACAAGACCTATCCTGCTGGTTTCATGGACATCATTTCCATCCCTAAGATAAGCATTCAGAGGTGGAGACACTAAGAAATAGAACTCACTCGACGGACCGACTGACAAGTGTACTCCAAGTACGAAAAAGGACCCCGAGTCCAAATTCTTAAGACTACTGCCCATCGCAAACGATCGACAGTAGTCTCGGGGACTACACCCAGTGGGTGCACTCAGCGTGCCCCCACTGGATACGACACCACTCGACCAGGTCCGACCTTTCCGAGTATAAAAAAAAGAAGCAAACATGCAAACATAGTCTCTATCAGACCCCCGCCGATGCAAGCACTCGACGGCGGTCTCGGGGACTACACCCAGTGGGTGCACTAAGCGTGCCCCCACTGGACCAGAAACCACTCGACTAAGACCTGATCTACTCGAGGGGAAAATAAGCAAGTATGCACCAAAAGAAAACACCCAGTGGGTGCAGAGTCAAGAAGGACGGCACGAAAATCGAGGCATCATGCCCCCACTCGCCCCAGTCGTTGCGTCATCATCGCGCGGCACGTGCTTTCCAAATTTTCAAATCCCGAAAAATTCGGGCCTGACGAAACGACCCGTCGCATCAAGAGATCCTGCTGACCACTCGGACCTGAATCCGCGCTCAAGTTCACTCGGACGCATATCAAGACAGAATCGATCAGGGTGAATGACAAAGACTCCAATCGACGCAGACTTCTGTGATGCCCTAAAATGCATTCGGAATTTTTGTGTCTTATCAGAACCAGCATCAATCCCTTTTTCACTCGAACCCCGATCCATTCGGGGGCTAATGATGGGGATATGTACCTAGGGTAGGGTCTTAGGCCTGACCTACATACCTTACCTGAGGACACTACATTGGAGAAATTAAAGATTACAAGATTACGAGGAAGGCTCCGATTGAAGTCACCATGGCGCATGAGTCACTCGACAGAAAATCCACTCGGAGGTTTCTGCCTCCATTCGTCAGCTGCTTTTCACTCGGAAGAAGCAGAAGTCAGTCGACCGCAGAAGACCAGAAGCCACTCCAGGGAGGCCAACGTACAAGCGTTCGACTGGTCGCCATAAGTAGCATTTATTACATACGTATCAGTAACGTTCACATTTATTACCACGATCGAACCCTTGGTTGCTAGGTATTGAAGAGGGGCAGCGCACTCTATATAAGCCACCCCTCCCCTCTGGCACAAGGGTTCGCACCCCCTGTAACTCACACATACCACACGACAGAAGCTCCCGAGCACTAAGACATGGGGCTGTTACCTCCACGAGAGGGGCCTGAACTCATATATTCGTGTGTACGATATCGCCGTAGCTAGGACTCTGCCCTCTCCTTACGTACCCCTAACCTCTACTATCAGGCTCGTTCCCACGACAGTTGGCGCCCACCGTGGGGCAGGCGTCTAAGCGACATCCGGCGAGTTTGCAATTTTCTTCTTCGTCATGTCCTCCGGTGGCGGTTTGTTCCTGGGCCACGAGATCCAACTCGGTGCGCTCACCTTCGTCGCCGACGACTCGGCATGGCTTCAGGAAGCGCCTCTGGACGTTGAGGCGCTCCCGATCCGCGGGGCGACGCACTTCCATGCAAACTCATGCGGCGTTCTTCTTCGGCAGCCGTTGACTCCGGCATCGTTTGTTCTCCCCGCTGTTCGTCGCCGCAAGCGATCTGGTCGATCGTGACTCCAGCGTTGGGTGAGGCATGCGGCTGCTCGTCAAGCGTCATCTCCGCAAATTGCGGCTATCGAGCCCGCCGAATCACCTCGCGGTGTGTTCGACTCGTCGTCGGATCAGTCTGACGTTCCTTCCGAGTGCGAGAGCTGCGATCCAGCCGCTGAGGTCCTTATGGCTGGTTCACAGCAAAGCCCGCCTGGCTACGGCCGCGGCGGGCACGAGGTTGGAGGACCGTCGAATGAGCAGCAGCACCGAGATGAGGAGATTCTCCATACACCCATCGTCGGTGCGACTGCCGAGGCCCAGGCCTTGGAGGCCACGCGCCTTCGGCCCTAAGAGATGCAAAGAGCACTCGACGAGCGTACCCGCCAGCGTCCACAAGTTTCCAATCGACGTCAGCGACAGACAGTTGTTTCCGAGTGGATCTCAGAACAACGTCCAGGTATTCCGTACTCCAGTTCAGAATGTTGCAGTTGCTGCTAGGATTGCAGATTCCATTCAACCATCACGTTCAGAGGCTGGCAGAGGTTTGCAGTAGATCCGAGCGTTGCTTGGGGCAGCGCAACAGCAGAATTCGGCTGTCTCTCAGTCGCGCAATAGGATACACAGTAATTCGCAAAAGGCAGACACAGTTCAGTCGGCTCACAGCCCGGGGTCACCTCTGCGTCGCAGGGGCGGGGGTTACCGTGAAGATCAGTACCGAGATCAGGGGCGGGATCAGTTTGCTCCTCGTTATCACCGTGATGACCGCCGTCGAGTGCCTACTCCTCCGCGGGGTGATTCATATGCGCCCCAGCACTATGATGATCGGTGCCCGTACGGCGATGAGCGGATTCCTGGGTTCGACGCGAGGTCTGTCCTCGTACAGAATCGGATTGACAGGGGCAGAGTTCATAGGGATGGTTATGGTAGAGATCATCCGAGTGGAAGTGGTGTCGTTGTCTCTGGGCCCGAGTGTTTCAGCAGAGCCATTCGATCCGCTGAGATTCCCCCCAACTTCAGGTTGGCGGCTGGAGTAAGCAAGTTCACTGGTGAGTCGAAGCCGGAAACATGCCTAGATGATTACCGAGTGGCGGTGCAGATCGGTGGAGGAAATGACAATATAGCCATGAAGCATTTGTCTTTGATGTTGGATGGTTCGGCCCGAGCGTGGCTAAATCAGTTGGCCCCTTCTAGCATCTACTGCTGGGAGGATCTTGCCCGAGTGTTCATCAGAACTTTCGAGGGCACATGCAAGTGTCCCGCTGGTTTGACTGAGCTGCAACACTGCGTGCAGAAACCGAATGAAACTTTGAGGGATTACATTCAGCGTTGGACCACCCTCCATCACACGGTGGAAAATGTTTCAGAGCACCAAGCCGTCTGCGCCTTGAAGGCCGGTGTTAGGTACAGAGAGCTTTATCTGAAGTTTGGTCGGACAGGAGATATGTCCCTGAGCAAGATGATGGAGATTGCCACTCGGTATGCCAAAGGCGAAGAGGAGGACTGCCTCCGCAACGGCAAGGGAAAGGCAGTCGACAATGATGCTGGCGGCGGCAATTCCAGTCGGAAGCAGAAGTGCAAGGCCGATGGTTCTGCTCAGGCAGAGGTAGCTGCTCTGGCGGCGCAAGGAAAGAATAAAGGGAAACCCAAAGGGCAATTTACCCCCAAGAAATCAAAGAATCAGTCAGGAACGGACGTCTTAGATATGCCGTGTGCAATCCACACGAGGAAGGATGAGGAAGGCAATTTGATATTGCCAAAACACACCACTCGACAATGCAGATTACTGATCCAACAGTTCAAGGAAGGACAGTCGAGTGGGAAAACTCCTGAAAAGGAAGATGATGAAGATAAAGAGGATTTTCCTGAGGTCAATGCCACTTTGATGATTTTTGCCGATGTAGAAAGCAAAATTTGACTGAAAGTTATTAACAGGGAGGTCAACCTGGCTGTTCCTGCCACCCCCACGTACCTCAAGTGGTCTCAGACTCCTATCACCTTTGACCAGTCAGACCACCCTGCTCATGTCGCTACCCTCGGTCGGCAAGCTCTGGTGGTGGATCCTGTTGTAGGAGGCACTCGACTCCGCAAGGTTCTCATGGACGGAGGGAGTGGATTGAACATCTTGTATGCAGAGACCCTCAAGGGGATGGGCATTCCGATGTCCCGACTTAGTGAGAGCAACATGCAGTTCCATGGAGTCATCCCTGGGAAGAAGGCCAAGTCACTCGGTCAGATTGCGTTGGATGTGGTGTTCGGCACCGACAAGAATTTTCGCAAGGAAAAGTTGACGTTTGAAGTTGTAGACTTCCAGAGCGCATATCACGCCATTCTTGGTCGACCGGCTTATGTCCGTTTCATGGCCCGTCCATGTTACGTGTACCTCGAGCTGAAGATGCCCGGGCCCAAGGGCGTGATCACAGTCACAGGGAACCAATAGAGGGCTGAGGAGTGCCTTCAGCAAGGCTCCAAGATTGCCGACCAGCAAATGGCTGTGGTCGAATTAGAAGAATACAAGAGGAATACTGATCCTGCCGATCTGCTGCGTGCCAAGAAGCCCGCCTCTGAGTCTGATTTTCATTCGGCAGGTGACGTGAAGCAAGTGAACATTCACCCGACAGATCCTAATGCTGCCCCGACTAACATCTCGACGACACTCGACAGTAAATAGGAAGCCGCGCTCATCCAGTTCCTCCGTGAGAACTGGGACATCTTCGCATGGAAGCCTTCTGACATGCCGGGTGTACCCAGGGAACTGGCTGAGCACCGACTGAGAGTTGACCCAAAGGCCAAGCCTTTCAAAGAGCACTTGCGTCGGTCGGCGGCAGAGAAGCGGAAGGCAATCGGCGAGGAGGTGGCTTGACTCTTGGCGGCTAAGTTCATACGCGAGGTTTACCACTCCGAGTGGCTCGCAAACGTCGTCATATTCCCCAAGAAAGACAAGTCGCTCCGCATGTGTATTGACTTTAAACATATCAATCGGGCCTGCCCAAAAGATCATTTTCCGCTCCCCCGCATCGATCAGATTGTCGACTCGACTGCGGGATGCGAGCGTTTATCTTTTCTCGATGCATACTCTGGTTACCATCAGATCCGTCTGTTTGGTCCAGATGAAATAAAGACGGCCTTCATCACCCCTTTCGGGTGTTTTTGTTATATCACCATGCCTTTTGGTCTGAAAAATGCTGGCGCTACTTTAATGTGTATGATTCAGAAATGCCTGCTCAAGCAAATCAGTCGGAATGTCGAGGCTTATATGGATGATATTGTAGTCAAGTTTCGCAAAGGTTCCGACCTGCTGACTGACTTGGCAGAAACGTTTGCCAACCTAAGGAAATATGATATCAGGTTAAACCCGTCCAAGTGTACTTTTGGAGTTCCTGGTGGCAAGTTGCTCGGTTTCCTCGTTTCCGAACGGGGGATCGACGTCAATCCCGAGAAGATCGGTGCCATCGTCCGAATGAAACGCCTTGAGCATGTGCACGATGTCCAGAAGCTCACGGGCTGCCTAGCGGCATTGAGTAGGTTTATTTCTCGCCTCGGAGAGAAGGCATTGCCTTTATACCGACTGATGAAGAAATCTGATACGTTCAATTGGACTCCTAAGGCAGAAGCAGCGTTTGTCGAGCTCAAAGCCCTGCTTTCCACCCAGCCGGTGCTTGCTGCTCCGCACAGCAAAGAACCCCTGCTTCTGTACATTGCAGCCACTAACCAAGTCGTCAGTACGGTTCTCACTGTTGACCGAGAAGAGGAGGGCAAGGCTAATAAAGTCCAACGTCCAGTTTACTATATCTCTGAAGTGTTGACTCCTTCAAAGCAAAGGTACCCTCATTACCAGAAGCTCGTCTATGGTATATATCTATCAGCGAAGAAGGTGGCACACTACTTCCAAGATCACTCAGTCTCAGTCGTCAGCGATGCTCCATTGTCTGAGATCCTCAACAATCGAGACGCGACTGGTCGAGTGGCCAAATGGGCTATTGAGCTCCTCTACTTTGATATCAAGTTTGAAGCAAAGAAGGCAATCAAATCTCAAGCGCTTGCTGACTTCATGGCCGAGTGGATAGAACAGCAGCAGCCAACTCAAATCCACTCGGCGCACTGGACCATGTTCTTTGATGGCTCTAAGATGCTAAATGGGTCTGGTGCTGGTGTGGTGTTGGTATCTCCAAAGGGTGACAAGCTTAGTTATGTCCTCCAAATTCACTTTGATTCCTCCAATAAAGAAGCTGAATACGAGGCACTCCTCTACGGGTTACGTATGGCCATCTCACTCGGCGTCCGGTGCCTGATGGTATACGGTGATTCGGATTTGGTGGTTAATCAGGTGATGAAGGAGTGGGATGTCAGGAACCCTGCCATGACTGGATATTGCCATGCAGTGAGAAAGCTTGAGAAGAAATTTGAAGGTTTGGAACTCCACCATATTCCCCGAGTTAAGAATCAGGCAGCTGATGATTTAGCAAAGATCGGATCCACTCGGAGGCCTGTACCTAGCAATGTGTTTCTGGAACACCTACATTCTCCTTCGGTGCAAGAAGATCCCTTCACTGAAGGGCCCCCTCAAGCAATAAGCACCTCCAATCCGACTGAGGTTGATGTCCTGGCAGTCATAGATCTGGTCATGGTGATTCTGGTGATTACGCCCGATTGTACGGTGCCATATATTGCATACATACTGAGGCAAGAACTCCCAGAAGACGAGGTTGAAGCTCGACAGATCGTCCGTAGGTCCAAGGCCTTTACTGTGATGGATGGACAACTTTACAGAGAAAGCGTAACTTGCGTAGCTCAGCGGTGCATCTCTCCTGAGGAAGGTCGACTGATTCTGGAGGAAATTCACTCGGGAACCTGTGGTCATCATGCGTCCTCTCGGGTGATTGTTGCCTGATACGTCCATTTTGCATCATGCTTTTATATCGATATTTATTGCATTATGGGCTGTTATTACACATTATGGTACAATACTTATGCCTTTTCTCTCTTATTTTACAAGGTTTACATGAACAGGGAGAATGCCGGCAGCTGGAATTCTGGACTGGAAAAGGAGCAAATCTGAGATACCTATTCTGCACAACTCCAAAAGTCCTGAAAATCTACGAGGAATTATTTTGGAATATATAAAAAATATTGGGCAGAAGAATTAAATCAGGGGGCCCACCAGGTAGTCACAAGCCAGGGGGCGCGCCCCTGTGGCTTGTGGCCCACCTGGCAGCCCTCCGGTGCCCATCTTCTGCTATATTGAGAGTTTTGACCTGGAAAAAACCATAACAGAGCTTTCGGAGCGAAGCGCCGCCGTCTCTAGGCGGAACTTGGGCAGAACCAATCTAGGGCTCCGGCGGAGCTGTTCTGCCGGGGAAACTTCCCTCCTGGAGGGGGAAATCGAAGCCATCGTCATCACCAACGATCCTCTCATCGAGAGGGGGTCAATCTCCATCAACATCTTCACCAGCACCATCTCCTCTCAAACCCTAGTTCATCTCTTGTATCCGATCTTTGTCTCAAAACCTCGGATTGGTACCTGTGGGTTGCTAGTAGTGCTAATTACTCCTTGTAGTTGATGCTAGTTGGTTTACTTGGTGGAAGATCATATGTTCAGATCCTTGATCATCATTAATACTCCTCTGATCATGAACATGAATATGCTTTGTGAGTAGTTACATTTGTTCCTGAGGACATGGGATAAGTCTCGTTATAAGTAATCATGTGAATTTGGTATTCGTTAAATATTTTGATGAGATGTATGTTGTCTCTCCTCTAGTGGTGTTATGTGAATGTCGACTACATAACACTTCACCATTGTTTGGGCCTAGAGGAAGGCATTGGGAAGTAATAAGTAGATGATGGGTTGCTAGAGTGACAGAAGCTTAAACCCTAGTTTATGCGTTGCTTCGTAAGGGGCTGATTTGGATCCACACGTTTCATGCTATGGTTAGATTTATCTTAATTCTTCTTTCATAGTTGCGGATGCTTGCGAGAGTGGTTTATCATAAGTGGGAGGCTTGTCCAAGTAAGGGCAGCACCCAATCACCGGTCCACCCACATATCAAATTATCAAAGTAACGAACGCGAATCATATGAGCATGATGAAAACTAACTTGACAGAAATTCCCATGTGTCCTCGGGAGCGCTTTGCTTTATATAAGAGTTCGTCCAGGCTTGTCCTTTGCTATACAAAGGATTGGGCCACCTTGCTGCACCTTAGTTACACTTGTTACTTGCTACCCGTTACGAATTATCTCATCACAAAACTATCTGTTACCGATAATTTCAGTGCTCGCAGAGAATAACTTACTGAGAACTGCTTGCCATTTCCTTCTGCTCCTCGTTGGGTTCGACACTCTTACTTATCGAAAGGACTACAATAGATCCCCTATACTTGTGGGTCATCAAGACTCTTTTCTGGTGCCATTGCCGGGGAGTGAAGCGCCTCTGGTGAGTGGAACTTGGTAAGGAAAAATTTATATACTGTGCTGAAATTTACTGTCACTTGTTACTAGGGAAAGTAATCCTTTGAGGGGCTTGTTCGGGGTATCTTCACCTCGACCGGAAGCACAAAGAGTTGCCCCTCAACCTACTGAACCTACTGAAAATATTTATTATGAAATTCCTTCGGGTATGATAGAGAAACTGCTAGCTAATCCTTATGCAGGAGATGGAACACTACATCCTGATTTGCATCTAATCTATGTGGATGAAGTTTGTGGATTATTTAAGCTTGCAGGTTTGCCTGAGGATGTTGTCAAGAAGAAGGTCTTTCCTTTATCTTTGAAGGAGAAGGCATTGACATGGTATAGGTTATGTGATGATATTGGATCATGGAACTACAACCGATTGAAATTGGAATTTCATCAGAAGTTTTATCCTATGCATCTGGTTCATCGTGATCGGAATTATATTTATAATTTTTGGCCTCGTGAAGGAGAAAGAATCGCTCAAGCTTGGGGGAGGCTTAAGTCAATGTTATATTCATGCCCCAACCATGAGCTCTCAAGAGATATTATTATTCAGAATTTTTATGCTCGGCTTTCTCATAATGATCGATCCATGCTCGACACTTCTTGTGGTGGTTCCTTTATGAAGAAGGATATTGAATTCAAATGGGACTTATTGGAAAGAATTAAGCGCAACTCTG
Organism: Elymus sibiricus; assembly: GCA_039707655.1. Taxonomy (NCBI): domain Eukaryota; kingdom Viridiplantae; phylum Streptophyta; class Magnoliopsida; order Poales; family Poaceae; genus Elymus; species Elymus sibiricus. The sequence continues at coordinate 278,720,022 of CM077665.1, forward strand.
AAGATTGGGAACTCGACGAAGGTAAGGAGTCAGGTATAAACCTTAAGTTTGATTGTGTTAAATCTTTTATAGACACCGATGCTTTTCGTGAATTTAGCACTAAATATGGACTTGACTCTGAGATAGTAGCTTCTTTCTGTGAATCTTTTGCTACTCATGTTGATCTCCCTAAGGAGAAGTGGTTTAAATATCATCCTCCCATTGAAGTGAAAGTAGTTGAACCTATTAAAGTTGAAGAGGAAACTATTACTTATAATGTTGATCCTGTTATTCCTACTGCTTATATGGAGAAACCACCCTTCCCTGTTAGGATAAAAGAACATGCTAAAGCTTCAACTGTGGTTCGTAAGAGTTGTATTAGAACACCTACACCCCCTGAACAAATTAAAGTTGAACCTAGTGTTGCTATGGTTAAAGATCTCTTGGTTGATAATATTGATGGGCATGTTATTCATTTCTGTGATGAAGCTGCTCGAATTGCTAGACCTGATACTAAGAGTAAACATAGACCTGTTGTTGGCGTGCCTGTTGTTTCTGTTAAAATAGGAGATCATTGTTATCATGGCTTGTGTGATATGGGTGCTAGTGTGAGTGCAATTCCTTTTTCCTTATACAAAGAAATTATGCATGATATTGCACCAGTTGAACTAGAGGAAATTGATGTTACTATTAAGCTTACTAATAGAGATACTATTGCACCAATGGGGATTATTAGAGATGTTGAAGTCTTGTGTGGGAAAATAAAGTATCCTACTGATTTTCTTGTTCTCGGTTCCCCACAAGATGATTTTTGTCCCATTATATTTGGTAGACCCTTCTTGAACACTGTAAATGCTAGGATTGATTGTGAGAAAGAAACTGTTACTGTGAGTTTTGGGGACGTGTCTCATGAGTTCAATTTCTCTAAATTTCGTAGACAACCCCATGACAAAGAATTGCCTAGTAGAGATGAAATTATTGGTCTTGCTTCTATTGCTGTGCCTCCTACGGATCCTTTAGAACAATATTTACTAGACCATGAAAATGATATGCATATGAATGAGAGGAATGAAATAGATAAAATTTTCTTTGATCAGCAGCCTATTTTGAAACACAACTTACCTGTTGAAATACTTGGGGATCCTCCTCCACCCAAGGGTGATCCCGTGTTTGAGCTTAAACAATTACCCGATACTTTGAAATACGCTTATCTTGATGAAAAGGAGATATATCCTGTTATTATTAGTGCTAACCTTTCAGAGCATGAAGAAAAGAGATTATTGAAAACTCTGAGGAAGCACCGTGCTGCTGTTGGATATACTCTTGATGATCTTAAGGGCATTAGTCCCACTCTATGTCAGCATAAAATTAATATGGAGCCTGATGCCAAACCAGTTATTGATCACCAACGACGGTTGAATCCTAAGATGAAAGAAGTGGTAAGAAAAGAAATACTGTTGCTAATAGGCATGTATAATTTATCCTGTTGCTGATAGTAGATGGGTTAGTCCCGTACATTGTGTCCCTAAGAAGGGACGTATTACCGTTGTTCCTAATGATAAAAATGAATTGATCCCGCAAAGAATTGTTACAGGTTATGGAATGGTAATTGATTTTAGGAAATTAAATAAAGCTACTAAGAAAGATCATTACCCTTTACCTTTTATTGATCAAATGCTAGAAAGACTATCCAAACATACTCATTTTTGCTTTCTAGATGGTTACTCTGGTTTCTCTCAAATACCTGTATCAAGAAAGGATCAAGAAAAAACCACTTTTACTTGCCCTTTTGGTACCTTTGCTTATAGACATATGCCTTTTGGTTTATGCAATGCACCTGCTACCTTTCAAAGATGTATGATGGCTATATTCTCTGACTTTTGTGAAAAGATTCTTGAGGTCTTCATGGATGATTTTTCCCTTTACGGAACTTCTTTTGATGATTGCCTGAGCAACCTTGATCGAGTTTTGCAGAGATGTGAAGAAACTAATCTTGTCTTGAATTGGGAAAAGTGCCACTTTATGGTTAATGAAGGTATTGTCTTGGGGCACAAGATCTCCGAAAGAGGTATTGAGGTGGATAAAGCTAAAGTTGATGCTATTGAAAAAATGACGTGTCCCACGGACATAAGAGGTATAAGAAGTTTCCTTGGTCATGCTGGTTTCTATAGGAGGTTTATTAAAGATTTCTCTAAGATTTCTAGGCCTCTCACTAATCTTTTACAAAAAGATGTTCCATTCGTTTTTGATGATGATTGTGTAGAAGCATTTGAAATCCTAAAGAATGCCTTGATTTCCGCACCTGTTGTTCAACCACCTGATTGGAACCTACCCTTTGAAATTATGTGTGATGCTAGTGATTATGCTGTTGGTGCTGTTCTAGGACAAAGAGTCGATAAGAAATTAAATTTTATCCATTATGCTAGTAAAACTCTAGACAACGCTCAAAGAAACTATGCTACCACTGAAAAGGAATTTTTAGCAGTCGTGTTTGCTTGTGATAAGTTTAGACCTTATATTGTTGATTCCAAAGTAACTGTTCACACCGATCATGCTCCTATTAAGTACCTTATGGAAAAGAAAGATGCTAAACCTAGACTTATTAGGTGGGTTCTTCTGCTACAAGAATTTGATTTGCATATTATTGATAGAAAGGGTGTTGATAACCCTGTGGTAGATAACTTGTCTAGGTTAGAAAATGTTCTTGATGACCCACTACCTATTGATGATAGCTTTCCTGATGAACAATTAGCTGTCATAAATGCTTCGCGTAATGCTCCATGGTATGCTGATTATGCTAATTACATTGTTGCTAAATTTATACCGCCTAGTTTCACATACCAACAAAATAAAAAGTTCTTCTATGACTTGAGACATTACTTTTGGGATGATCCACACCTTTATAAAGAAGGAGTAGATGGTATTATTAGACATTGTGTACCTGAGCATGAACAGGAACAGATCCTACGCAAGTGTCACTCCGAGGCCTACGGAGGACACCACGCTGGAGATAGAACTGCACATAAGGTACTACAATCTGGGTTTTATTGGCCTACTCTCTTCAAGGATGCTCGTAAGTTTGTCTTGTCTTGTGATGAATGTCAAAGAATTGGTAATATTAGTAGACGTCAGGAAATGCCTATGAATTACTCTCTTGTTATTGAACCATTTGATGTTTGGGGTTTTGATTATATGGGATCTTTTCCACAATCTAACGGGTATACTCATATTCTAGTTGTTGTTGATTATGTTACTAAGTGGGTAGAAGCTATTCCAACTAGTAGTGCTGATCATAACACTTCTATGAAAATGCTTAAGGAAGTTATTTTCCCTAGATTTGGAGTCCCTAGATATTTAATGACTGACGGTGGTTCACACTTTATACATGGTGCTTTCCGTAAATTGCTTGCTAAGTATGATGTTAATCATAGAATTGCATCTCCGTATCATCCTCAGTCTAGTGGTCAAGTAGAATTGAGCAATAGAGAAATTAAATTGATTTTGCAAAAGACTGTTAATAGATCTAGGAAGAATTGGTCTAAGAAACTTGATGATGCATTATGGGCTTATAGAACTGCTTATAAAAACCCTATGGGTATGTCTCCGTATAAGATGGTTTATGGTAAAGCTTGTCACTTACCTCTTGAGCTAGAGCATAAAGCTTACTGGGCAATTAAAGAGCTCAATTATGATTTCAAACTTGCTGGTGAGAAGAGGTTATTTGACATTAGCTCACTTGATGAATGGAGAACCCAAGCCTATGAGAATGCCAAGTTATTTAAAGAAAAGTTTAAGAGATGGCATGATAGAAGGATACAAAAGCATGAATTTAATGTAGGTGATCATGTCTTGCTATACAATTCTCGTTTAAGATTTTTTGCAGGAAAACTTCTCTCTAAGTGGGAAGGTCCTTACGTTATCGTGGAGGTATACCGATCCGGTGCCATCGAGATCAACAACGCCGAAGGCACCAACCCGAAGGTGGTAAACGGGCAAAGAATCAAACATTATATCTCAGGTACTCCCAGAAATGTTGAAACCAATGTTATCAATACCATAACTCCAGAGGAGTACATTAGGGAGACCTACCAGAACGTTTCAGACTCCAAAAAGGAATAGGTATGTGGTACGGTAAGTAAACCGACTCCAAAACTTTTTCAATAGCAATTTTTATCCGTTTAGGAATATTTAAAAAATTAGAAAAATTAATGGCAGTCCGAAAAGTGCACGAGGAAGCGACAAGCCAGGGGGGCGCGCCCTACCCCCCTGGGCGCGCCCCTGTGGCTTGTGGCTACCTCGTGTACCCTCCGGACTCCGTTTTCTTGTGGAATACTCCTTCGGGTCGGTAAAAATTCATTATATAATCTCCCGAAGGTTTTGACCCTTGTATCACGACAATATCTCTTGTTTTCGTTTTGAGTTGTTTCTGAAGCAGATTTAGATCAACATGACGTCCCCAAGTGCTTCGAAGGACAAGTTCTTTGAGAAGGTCATCAACCCTTACCTTGCGGAGGTGCTGCAACACCCTCAAACCATTGAGATGCGTGAGGGGGTGCTGCACATCCGTGATGTTGAGGGGCCCAAGAAGACCAGAAGCGTGGAGACAAGACTCGAAGCAATGGAGCAACAAGTTTTCAAGTGCCAAGGGATGGTGGAACGAGGACTCAATGCCAATCACATGATGATCGCGGAGCTTACCCATAAGCACAAGCTGGACTCCAAGGACATCGGAGAGCACATCTTCAAGCTTTACGAGAAAATCGAGCATCTCCAAACTCAGATCTATGACCTGCAAAACCAAAACTGTGAGTATGAATATAGATTTAAGAGAATGAGTTTGGCTGCAGATTTGAGGATCCCGGAGACCCGTTCATATTTTTACGATGGTGAGCCTATGCCTTGGAAGACGGAGGACAAGCCTCCAACCTCATCAACAACTCCCACATCACCGTCTCCGAAGCAAGACAACTAAACACATTGGTATGGGCACTCCCCTTGGCTTGTGCCAAGCTTGGGGGAGGTGCCCCGGTATTGTATCACCATCACATCTTTTATTTTCATCGTTTTTCTTAGTTCGATCCTTTTGGTTATATCTTGATCTAGTAGAATAAATTTTTAGTGTGATCTTGTTTTGATTTTTGCTTTATATTCCCCCTATGTAAGCAAGTCCGAGAGCTATATAATAAAGAGTAGTTTTAAGTTGAGGGCTTTGCTTGTTTACTATGGTCTTGAGAAAAGAAATAGAAAGAAGTATAAAATAAAAGCAAAGAGTTTATATGATCATCTTATGGGGAGTGATGACTTCACATATAAGAAGTATATTGATGGAAACTTGTTGTGAGTTAACAAACATAGCTATTGGTCATTGTGGCAATTAAAAGGAAGTAATAAAGAAAGAGAGGTTCACATATAAATATATTATCTTGGACATCTTTTATGATTGTGAGCACTCATTAAAATATTATATGTTAAGAAGTTGATGTTGGACAAGGAAGACAACATAATGAGTTATGTTTGCTTATTTCCGAATAGAAGTTATATGGTTATAGATCCCTCAACATGTGTCGCTTGCTTCCACCTCATATCAGCCAAACTTCCGCACCAAGTAGAGATACTACTTGTGCATCCAAACACCCTCAACCCAGTTTTGCCATGAGAGTCCACCATACCTACCTATGGATTGAGTAAGATCCTTCAAGTAAGTTGTCATCGGTGCAAGCAATAAAAAATTGCTCTCTAAATATGTGTGATCTATTAGTGTGAGGAAAACAAGCTTTATACGAACTTGTGATAGGGAAGAAATAAAAGCGACGGACTGCATAATAAAGTTCTCTATCACAAGGGGCAATATAAAGTGACGTTCTTTTGCATTAAGGGATTGTGCATCCAACTATAAAAGCGCATGACAACCACTGCTTCCCTCTGCGAAGGGCCTATCTGTTACTTTTATTTTCTAGTACTTACATTTATGCAAGAGTCGTGGTGATCTCCATCACTTTCTTTATTTTGCCTTTACCTTTCGGCAAGCGTCATGTGTTGGGGAATGATCTAGACACATATATCCACTTGAAAGTGGGCGAGCATGAGTTATTTCTGTTGACATTACCCTTGAGGTAAACAGTTGGGAGGCAATACTATAAGCCCCTATCTTTCTCTGTGTCTGATTGAAACTTTGACCTCATAGGTACCTCGTGAGTGTTAGCAATTGTGAAAGACTAAAAGATGATTGAGTATGTGGATTTGCTTTACAAGATCTTATATTGACTCTTTCCTACGTTATGATAAATTGGAATTGCTTCAATGACTGAGATCATAGTTTGTTGGTTCTCAATAGAGTTCTTGATTCATACTTTACCTTGTGAATGAATTGTTACTTCAGCATAAGAAATTATATGTCAATATATGTTGCTGTTCTAAAGATGATCATGATGCCTCATGTCCGTATTTTATTTTATCGACACCTCTATCTCTAAACATGTGGGCATATTTATCGATTTCGGCTTTCGCTTGAGGACAAGCGAGGTCTAAGCTTGGGGAAGTTGATACGTCCATTTTGCATCATGCTTTTATATCGATATTTATTGCATTATGGGCTGTTATTACACATTATGGTACAATACTTATGCCTTTTCTCTCTTATTTTACAAGGTTTCCATGAAGAGGGAGAATGCCGGCAGCTGGAATTCTGGACTGGAAAAGGAGCAAATCTGAGATACCTATTCTAGACAACTCCAAATGTCCTGAAAATCTACGGGGAATTATTTTGGAATATATAAAAAATATTGGGCAGAAGAAATACATCAGGGGGCCCACCAGGCAGTCACAAGCCAGGGGGGGCGCCCTACCCCCCTGGGCGCGCCCTTGTGGCTTGTGGCCCACCTGGCAGCCCTCCGGTGCCCATCTTCTGCTATATTGAGGGTTTTGACCTGAAAAAAATCATAACAGAGCTTTTGGGGCGAAGCGCCGCCGTCTCGAGGCGGAACTTGGGCAGAACCAATCTAGGGCTCCGGCGGAGCTGTTCTGCTGGGGACACTTCCCTCCCGGAGGGGGAAACCGAAGCCATTGTCATCACCAACGATCCTCTCATCGAGAGGGGGTCAATCTCCATCAACATCTTCACCAGCACCATCTCCTCTCAAACCCTAGTTCATCTCTTGTATCTGATCTTTGTCTCAAAACCTCAGATTGGTACCTGTGGGTTGCTAGTAGTGTTAATTACTCCTTGTAGTTGATGCTAGTTGGTTTACTTGGTGGAAGATCATATGTTCAGATCCTTGATCATCATTAATACTCCTCTGATCATGAACATGAATATGCTTTGTGAGTAGTTACGTTTGTTCCTGAGGACATGGGATAAGTCTCGTTATAAGTAATCATGTGAATTTGGTATTCGTTCGATATTTTGATGAGAGGTATGTTGTCTCTCCTCTAGTGGTGTTATGTGAACGTCGACTACATAACACTTCACCATTGTTTGGGCCTAGAGGAAGGCATTGGGAAGTAATAAGTAGATGATGGGTTGCTAGAGTGACAGAAGCTTAAACCCTAGTTTATGCGTTGCTTCGTAAGGGGCTGATTTGGATCCACACGTTTCATGCTATGGTTAGATTTATCTTAATTCTTCTTTCGTAGTTGCGGATGCTTGCGAGAGTGGTTAATCATAAGTGGGAGGCTTGTCCAAGTAAGGGCAGCACCCAAGCACCGGTCCACCCACATATCAAATTATCAAAGTAACGAACGCGAATCATATGAGCATGATGAAAACTAACTTGACAGAAATTCCCATGTGTCCTCGGGAGCGCTTTGCTTTATATAAGAGTTCGTCCAGGCTTGTCCTTTGCTATAAAAAGGATTGGGCCACCTTGCTGCACCTTAGTTACACTTGTTACTTGCTACCCGTTACGAATTATCTCATCACAAAACTATCTGTTACCGATAATTTCAGTGCTCGCAGAGAATACCTTACTGAGAACTGCTTGTCATTTCCTTCTGCTCCTCGTTGGGTTCGACACTCTTACTTATCGAAAGGACTACGATAGATCCCCTATACTTGTGGGTCATCATTGCCAAAGCATACCGAGCTGGTTTCTTCTGGCCGCGCGCCAACGAAATGGCTCAGGAGATTGTTCAACACTGCGAAGGATGCCAGTTTTACGCAAACTTGTCACATAAGCCCGCGCCCGCCTTGAGGACTATTCCACTCGTCTGGTCGTTCGCTGTATGGGGTTTGGATATGGTCGGTCCTCTCTGAACGGGCCAAAGTGGATTCACGCATCTGCTTGTAGCAGTCAACAAGTTCACCAAGTGGATTGAGGCTAAGCCCATAAAGAAGCTGAATTCGCGCACTACTATCAAATTCATGAAAGAGATAATGTTCCGGTATGGAGTTCCCCACAGTATCATCACAGACAATGGTTCAAACTTTGACTCAGAAAAGTTCAGATACTTTTGCTCCACCCAAGGCACTCGGGTGGATTACGCATCCGTTGCGCACTCCCAGACTAATGGTCGAGCTGAGGGAGCGAATGGCCTTATCCTTCAAGGGCTGAAGCCTCGACTCATGCGAGATCTTGAATATGCAGCTGGAGCTTGGGTACCTGAATTGCCGTCTATTCTGTGGGGCTTGAGGATGACTCCTAACCGGTCGACTGAGCGCACTCCTTTCTTCATGGTGTATGGAGCCGAGGCCGTTTTGCCGAGTGATCTCCTTCACAATTCTCCTCGTGTAGATCTTTACTCAGAGGGTGAGGCTGAACAAGCACGACAGGACGGTGTAGATCTCCTGGAAGAAGAACGTGAAATGGCTCTGATTCGGTCGACTGTGTAGCAGCAAGATCTGCGTCGCTTCCATGCAAAGCACGTTAGGAGTCGGTCGTTCCACGAAGGTGATCTTGTTCTCCGAGTGGATCAGCAGCGGCCTCACAAGCTCGCCCCCGCGTGGGAAGGTCCTTTCGTCGTCACCAAAGTGCTGAACAATGGAGCCCACCACCTTTTCAACCTCAAGAAGAATATCGATGAACCGCGTGCCTGGAACGCGGATTTACTTCGACGTTTTTATACCTGACGACTGAGTTGTTTGATGTAATAAGAGTACTCTAGACAGTGTTGTTTATGACTCCCGCAGTCCTTCGTCGATTCCGATCGCACAATCTCATATTCAAAAACACTCCGAGCGTTGAGCGACCCTCTCACTCGGGGGCTTAGCCGCGAACAAGTTTTCGCCTAAGTTAAAAATCCTGCCGAGTGAAGAGCATCCCATTCACTCGGAAACTTAGCTGCGAACCGGTTTTCGCCTAAGTTAAGAATCCTGCCGAGTGAATAGCATCCCATTCACTCGGAAACTTAGCTGCGAATCAGTCTTCGTCTAAGTTGAAGACTGCTCCGAGTGAGGACATCATCCACACTCGGGGGCTTAGCTGCGATCCCGTATCGCCTAAGTTAAAAACCACTCCGAGTGAGGACATCATCCACACTCGGAGGCTTACCTGCGACTCTGTATCGCCTAATTTAAAAACTGCCCCGAGTGAGGACATCCTCCACACTCGGGGGCTTAGCTGCGACTCCGTATCGCCTAAGTTAAAAACCACTCCGAGTGAGGACATCATCCACACTCGGGGGCTTAGCTACGACTCCGTATCACCTAAGTTAAAAACCACTCCGAGTGAGCACATCATCCACACTCGGGGGCTTAGCTGCGACTCCGTATCGCCTAAGTTAAAAACTGCTCCGAGTGAGGACATCCTCCACACTCGGAGACTTAGCTGCGATCCCGTATCGCCTAAGTTAAAAACCACTCCGAGTGAGGACATCATCCACACTCGAGGACTTAGCTATGATCCCGTATCGCCTAAGTTAAAAACCACTCCAAGTGAATAGCATCCTATTCACTCAGAAACTTAGCTGCGAATCAGTTTTCGCCTAAGTTGAAAACCACTCCGAGTGAATAGCATCCCATTCACTCAGAAACTTAGCTGCGAATCAGTCTTCGTCTAAGTTGAAAACTCTTCCGAGTGATGAGCGCTTCTCTCACTCTGGGGCTTAGCCGCGAACAAGTTTTTGCCTAAGTTAAAAATCATGCCGAGTGCATAGCATCCCATTCACTCGGAAGCTTAGCTGCGAACCAGTCTTCCTCTAAGTTGAAAAATCTTCCGAGTGACGAGCGCTTCTCTCACTCGGGGGCTTAGCCGCGAACAAGTTTTCGCCGCTCCCGAGTGGAAAAGAGCAAGTTCAGTCGACTGAATGGCGACCCGCCGCCCCACCCCACACCCCTGCAAAGCGTCATATCATGGTTAGTGGAAAGGTCCGAACTGACAAGACCTATCCTGCTGGTTTCATGGACATCATTTCCATCCCTAAGACAAGCATTCAGAGGTGGAGACACTAAGAAAAAGAACTCACTCGACGGACCGAGTGACAAGTGTACTCCAAGTACGAAAAAGGACCCCGAGTCCAAATTCTTAAGACTACTGCCCATCGCAAACGATCGACAGTAGTCTCGGGGACTACACCCAGTGGGTGCACTCAGCGTGCCCCCACTGGATACGACACCACTCGACCAGGTCCGACCTGTCCGAGTATAAAAAAAGAAGCAAACATGCAAACATAGTCTCTATCAGACCCCCGCCGATGCAAGCACTCGACGGCGGTCTCAGGAACTACACCCAGTGGGTGCACTCAGCGTGCCCCCACTGGACCAGAAACCACTCGACTAAGACCTGATCTACTCGAGGGGAAAACAAGCAAGTATGCACCAAAAGAAAACACCCAGTGGGTGTAGAGTCAAGAAGGACGGCATGAAAATCAAGGCGTCATGCCCCCACTCGCCCCAGTCGTTGCGTCATCATCGCGCGGCACGTGCTTTCCAAATTTTCAAATCCCGAAAAATCCGGGCCTGACGAAACGACCCGTCGCATCAAGAGATCCTGCTGACCACTCGGACCTGAATCCGCGCTCAAGTTCACTCGGACGCATATCAAGACAGAATCGATCAGGGTGAATGACAAAGACTCCAATCGACGCAGACTTCTGTGAAGCCCTAAAATGCATTCAGAATTTTTTTGTCTTATCAGAACCTGCATCAATCCCTTTTTCACTCGAACCCCGATCCATTCGGGGGCTAATGATGGGGATATGTACCTAGGGTAGGGTCTTAGGCCTGACCTACATACCTTACCTGAGGAAACTACATTGGAGAAATTAAAGATTACAAGATTACGAGGAAGGCTCCGACTAAAGTCACCATGGCGCATGAGTCACTCGACAGAAAATCCACTCGGAGGTTTCTGCCTCCATTCGACAGCTGCTTTTCACTCGGAAGAAGCAGAAGTCAGTCGACCGCAGAAGACCAGAAGCCACTCCAGGGAGGCCAACAGACAGGCGTTCGACTGGTCGCCATAAGTAGCATTTATTACATACGTTATCAGTAACGTTCACCTTTATTACCACGATCGAACCCTTGGTTGCTAGGTATTGAAGAGGGGCAGCGCACTCTATATAAGCCACCCCTCCCCTCTGGCACAAGGGTTCGCACCCCCTGTAACTCACACATACCACATGACAGAAGCTCCCGAGCACTGAGACGTAGGGTTGTTACCTCCACGAGAGGGGCCTGAACTCATACATTCGTGTGTACGATCTCGCCGTAGCTAGGACTCTGCCCTCTCCTTACGTACTCCTAACCTCTACTGTCAGTCTCGTTCCCACGACAGACACCGACGACTGGAATGAAATGTGTAAACATGAATATAATGTCGGTGGATATACGTACTCCCCCAAGCTTAGGCTTTTGGCCTAGCTTGGTAATCACCATCCGTAATAGCCATCCGGTCCTAAGTCGAAGTGCGGTGGCGACGGCACCTGAGCGTCCCACTCCTGGGGCTCCTGCTCAGCCGCTGCCAGGTTGTTCCGGTAGGCTGTAATGTCCTCTGGCATGATCCTGTATCTGTTCCTGACACTAGAATCAAACAAAGCAGGTGCAGGCAACGGGATAACATCACAGGTATCGACGTTGAATACTAAGTTGTAGCGAATGTTATGAAAAGAATCAGCTGTATCGATAAATTGGTGATCCTGCAATGCCTTGTGATCTAGATAAACTTGGGACAAGGGATAATCATGTGGGCGAATCTGAACAGTAAAGTGTCTCGCTAAACGAGTAGCATAAATACCACCATGTATCTTGCCCTTAGTCCTGTTAAGGTGTAAGCGGCGTGCAATAATGGCCCCCATGCTACAGGTGTGATCATTGTGCAATGCACGGCGTAAAATGGCGAAGTCGGGGCACTGAGTGCACCAACCTTCTCTCTAGCGGTTAAACACTTCGCGATGAACAAAGCAAAGTAATGCATAGAAGGAAACTACAAACTGGTAGCAGTGGCATTTGACACGCCTCTATCCTCACCCACTGTTAAAGTGAGGAGAAAGTCCTGAAACTCTGCTGGTCTAGGCTCTCTTAATTCCCCATCAGAAGGGATCAAACATATGTCACAAAAGTCAGTGAGCGGTATCATGTGAGTTTCAGCATATAACTTAAACTGCACCTCAGGAGGATTATTCCTACTCAGAAAATGAAAACTTTGCACGAAGGAATTTGTAAGGAGGTGGTGTTGGTCACACTTAGCTGCGAGGAAATCGGTCAGCCCAGCGTTTGCAATGAATTGGGAAAACTCTTGATGGATCCCGGCCTCCTCCATGAAGGCATTATGCGGCCATTCGCACGGCCGCACCTCCGCCGTTCTCGGAGTGTGGAGGTCATTGTCCGATGATTACCTAATGACACCTTTAGCATTCTTCTTGGAGGAAAACTTCCTAAAGAAATCCATCTTATTCCTATAATTAAAATTCTAAAAAAATTAGGCTACAAAATTTTTGTCAACAAAACTTCATAAGATTGATAGCAACTACTCCTAAGGATGCATAGAGACCATATTAGGCATTCAAACTACTTACAACTCTAAGAATTCAACATGCAAGCCCATCTATAGTAGCACCAAGAGTAGATGATTAATTTAAAAATAAACCACTAAATCAAAAACTAATTGGAGCAATGGAGGAGTCACATACCAACTAGCAATCCCCCAAAATAGTTTCGGAAAGGGAGCTTCGAGCAAAGAGATCGAAATCTGCGGGTTTGAGAGCAAGAACACGGGAGTGTGAGCTATGGTGATTTTTTTCCGGAGGTAGGGGATGACACGGGCTAAAGGGATAAGTGAGGGCACCCACGTGGGGACCACAACCCACCAGGGCGCGCCTGGGGCTGCTGGCGCGTCCTGGTGTCTTGTGGACACCAGGTGCACCCCCCCCCTCTGATGTTATTCACACCAGAAAATTAGAAATATTCAGAAAAAAATCGTGTTAAATTTTCAGAACATTCTGAGAACTTTTATTTTCGGGTCATTTTTTATTGCACGGAGAAAACAGAAAACAGGATAAACATGGCATTTTTTATTTGACTAAGTAAAATAGAAACAAAAGGTGGGAAAAGAAGATTGTGCCTACTAAATTCATCAACTTCATACCTCTCAAAAATGATCCATTAATAAGGTTGAGCAAGTATTATTAACCACCACTTCCGATTAGCATGAAACCGAAGAACTTTCATAAAACACTAAGTTACCTCAATAGGGATATGCATATCCCCAATAATAAGTATATCATATTTCTTTTTGGCAGTAGGTAGAGGTAGTTGAAAACTTCCAATAGTGAGTGTCGGAGATTCTTCAATAACATTTATACCATTCACTTGGAATTGTTTCTTCGGAAAGTACTGCGTATGCTCATTACCATTGATATGAAAAGTGACTTTGCTTTTATTGCAATCAATAACAGCCCCTGCAGTATTCAAAAAGGGTCTACCAAGGATAATCGACATGTTGTCGTCCTCGGGCATCTCAAGAATAACAAAATCTGTTAAGATAGTAACATTTGCAACAACAACGGGCACATCCTCACAAATGCCGATAGGTATGGCAGTTGATTTGTTAGCCATTTGCAATGATATTTCAGTAGGTGTGAGTTTATTCAAATCAAGTCTTTTATATAAAGAGAAAGGCATAACACTAACACCAGCTCCCAAATCACACAAAGCAGTTTTGACATAATTTCTTTTAATGGAGCAAGGTATAGTTGGTATTCCGGGATCTCCAAGTTTTTTAGGTACTCCATCCTTAAAAGAGTAATTAGCAAGCATGGTGGAGATTTCAGCTTCAGGTATCTTTCTTTTATTAGTGATGATGTCTTTCATGTATTTTGCATAAGGGGCCATATTTAAATTATCACTTAAGCGGGTGCGCAAAAAGACTGGCCTAATCATTTTAGCAAAGCGCTCAAATTCTTCATCGTCCTTTTTCTTAGAGGGTTTAGGTGGAAAGGGCATGGGTTTCTGAACCCATGGCTCTCTTTCTTTACCATGTTTTCTAGCCACAAAGTTTCTTTTATCATATCGTTAATTTTTAGGTTGTGGATTATCAAGACCAACAGCAGGCTCTACTTCAACATCATTATCTGGTTCTTTATCATTGTTCGGTTTAGTATCTTCATGAACATCATCATTATCATTATCATTATCATTATCACTAGGTGAATGTTCATTACCAGATTGAGTTTCAGCATCGGAAATAAAGACATCATTATCTTTAGGAAATTTTTCTATCTCAGGTTCACTAGAGGTATGCAAAGTCCTATCATTTTTCTTCTTCTTTTTCTTTTTAGAAGGACTAGGTTCATCAATATTAATCTCTGAGAGTCTTGTTAATTCTTTTAGGATGACCTTCAGGATAAAGAGGTTCTTGGGTCATTCTAACTCCTCTAGTTATTACTTTAGCAGCAAAATCATTCATATTATTACTTATTTCATTAAGCAATTCTTTTTGAGATTTAGCAACTTGTTCTAACTGGGTTTGAACCATAGAGGCATGTTTTCCTACACCTCTAACATCATTACTGATTCTAAATAACAAGTCACTCAAGCGAGCAATCATATCAAAATTATATTTCAATTATTTCAGAACATTTGCATTGAAGTGATCTTGTTTCATAATGTAGTTACCAAACTCATATAAGCATTGACTAGGATGTTTATTGTAAGGGATATCACTTTCATCAAACTTTAATAAAGAATTTACCTCTACCACCTGTGGAGGTGGTGGTGTGTCAAGGCCATGTATTTCTTCAATAGGTGGTAAATTCTTAACATCCTCAGCTTTAATACCTTTTTCCTTCATACATTTCTTTGCCTCTTGCATATCTTCAAGACTGAGAAATAAGATACCCCTATTTTTCGGAGTGGGTTTAAGTGGTGGTTCAGGGAGAGTCCAATCATCATAATTCTTCAATATATTATTCAATAGTTCCTCAGCTTGTTCAACAGTTCGTTTCCCTGAAAACACAACCAGCACAACTATCTAGGAAGTCCCTAGAAGCATCAGTTAGTCCATTATAGAAGATATGACGTATTTTATGTTTCTTAAGAGGGTGATCAGGCAAAGCATTAAGCAATTGGAGAAGCCTCCCCCAAGATTGTGGGAGACTATCTTCTTCAATTTGCACAAAGTTAAATATTTCCTGTAAGGCAACTTGTTTCTTATGAGCAGGAAAATATTTTTCAGAGAAGTAGTAGATCATATCCTGGGGACTACGCACAGAACCAGGAGCAAGAGTATTGTACCATATCTTAGCATCACCCATTAATGAGAACGGAAATAATTTGAGAATATAGTAATAGCAAATCTTCTCATCATGAGCAAAGAGGGTGGCTATATTATTCAGCTTAGTAAGATGTGCCACTACAGTTTCAGTTTCATAGCCATGGAAAGGATCAGATTCAACCAAAGTAATTAACTCTAGGTCGATAGAGAATTCATAATCCTTATCGGTAACAAAGATAGGTGAAGTAGCAAACTTAGGATCACATTTCATTCTAGCATTCAAAGTATTTTCCTTATACTTGCGTAGTAATTTCTTAAGATCATATCTATCCATACAAGAAAGGATTTCTCTAGCTATCTCCTCATCCATAACATAACCTTCAGGTATATTAGGCATTTCAAATCTAGGAGAGCTAGGTCTAATAGGTGTTTCATAGTTCTCAGTTTCAAAGATTTCATTCTCTTTAGCTCTAGCAATTTGTTCATCAAGAAATTCACCTAGTGGCACATTATCATCAAGCATGGTACTAGCATCATCATCATAAGCATCATTCATAGTAGAAGTAGCATCATCAATAACTTGCGACATATCAGGATTAATAGCATGTGGTGGTGTTGCAAGTCTACTCATAACCGAAGGTGAATAGAGTGCAGAGTGTGATAGCAATTCCTTACCTCCCCTCGTCTTAGAGGTAAAAATCTTGGTTCTTGTATCCTTCAGATTCTTCATAGTGATCAATTGATATAAATCCCAAGTGACTCAACAAATATAGCTATGCTCCCCGGCAACGGCGCCAGAAAAAGGTCTTGATAACCCACAAGTATAGGGGATCACAGTAGTTTTCGAGGGTAGAGTATTCAACCCAATTTTATAGATTCGACACAAGGGGAGCCAAAGAATATTTGTGAGTATTAGCAGTTGAGTTGTCAATTCAACCACACCTAGAGATTTAATATTTGTAGCAGAGTGATCAGTAGCACAGTAGTATGATAGTTTTGGTAGCAGTAGTAACAATAACAGTAAGGGTAACAGTGATAGCAATGGTTTTGTAGCAAGTGTAATAGTAGCAGTAGAAATAGTAACTTAGCAAGAACAATATGTGAAAAACTCGTAGGCACTAGTTCGGTGAACTCGTTGGATAATATCCATCATATAACAGTCATAACCTAGGGCGACACAAAACTAGCTCTAGTTCATAAATGTAATGTAGGCATGTATTCCGTAAATAGCCATACGTGCTTATGGAAAAGAACTTGCATGACATCTTTTGTCCTACCCTCCCGTGGCAGCGGGGTCCATAAGGAAACTAAAGGATATTAAAGCCTCCTTTTAATAGAGAACCGGAACAAAGCATTAACACATGGTGAATACATGAACTCCTCAAACTATGGTCATCACCGGAAAGTATCCCGACTATTGTCACTCCCTAGTGGCACTCGGGCCCTAGTGACAAGCATTAAGCATGGCAAAGTCATAGCAACATCAATCTCAAAACATAGTGGATACTAGGGATCAAGCCCTAACAAAACTAACTCGATTACATGATGAATCTCATCCAACTCCTCACAGACCAGCAAGCCTACGAAGGAATTACTCACTCCCGGTGGGGAGCATCATGGAATTGGCGATGGAGAAGGGTTGATGATGACGAAGACCGAAGATTCCCCTCTCCGGAGCCTCAAACGAGCTCCAGATCTGGCCTCCCGATGAAGAACAGGAGGTGGCAGCGGCTCCTTGTCGTAAAACATGATGAAACTTTCTCTCCTATTTTTTTTCTCTAAAAATAGGATTTTATAGCGCTGGAATTAGGGTATGTGGGGCCACGAGGTGGGCACAACCCACGAGGGCGCGCCTGGAAGGGGTGGCGCGCCCTGGTGTATCGTGCCCAGCCAGGGCACCCCCTCCGGTGGTTCTTGGCTCCAATATTTTTTATTTATTGTAAAATAAATCTCCAAAAAGTTTCGTCTAGTTCCGAGAACTTTTATTTCTGCACAAAAACAACAACATGGTAGTTCTGCTGAAAACTGTGTCAGTCCAGGTTAGTTTCATTCAAATCATGCAAATTAGAGTCCAAAACAAAAGCAAAAGCGTTAGGAAAAGTAGATACGATGGAGACGTATCAGTATACGAGTCGAAAACAGACGAAACGTCAAAGTTCTCGGCGAGGCACGAACAAAACAGTGATCACAAGCAAACTAATCCCTCCGTCCAGGCGCATTAACCACATGATAAACAGCGGGTCGGATGCCATTAATTCAGAAGTTGGGAGCGAGGCAAGCGGGGGGGTGGAGGTCAAAGTATCGCTTCCTGATGAGCATGCGCAGTAGACTCTCAAGCGTCCCGTCGAGCATGCACGGCGGACAGCTCTCATGTATCCTGTCAAGCCTGTGCGGCCGACAGCTCGCATGCGTCCCGTCGAGCCTACGCGGCGAAAAGCTCGCATGCGTCCTGTCATCAACGTGCAGCTAGATGCACGACACCCCCATATCAAGTACTCTCTCCGTTTCTTTTTAGTTAGCATATAAAATTTGGTCAAATTCAAAATTTGTAAAGTTTGACTAGCTTTATAGAAAAATATATAAATATTTATAATTTAAAATCAATATTATTAGATGCATCGTCAAATTGACTTTCATACTATATAACCTTAGCATTGTAGATGTTGATATGTTTTTTGTATAAATTTAGTCAAACTATGTTTAGCTTGACTTTGACCAAATCTTATATACGAAGTAAAAAAGAAATAGAGGGAGTAAAAAAATTGGACGCATGGCACCAAATGGTTATCATACAAGTTTTGTATTTACGGGAATTCAATAAACCAATATTATCAACGATTGCGGCAGATCTATCATGCCTAAATGTTTCTAATTCATTCGCATTCGTATGAAAAGGGCCCTCGAAAACTCAATTAATGTATAAAAAGGGCCGAATTGGTGCACTAGAGGACACATTGAATTTAGTTTTGCCGCCAAATGTGACATGTTCCCTATCGAAACCACGAGGTCAGAGCATGTGCTTCTAGTTCAAAATTTGAACTACGCATATTAAATCCCTAGAAAACTCAATTAATGTATAAAAGGGGTCGAATTGGTGCACTGGACGACGCATTGAATGTAGTTTCACCAACAAAGGTGACATGTTCCCTATCGAAATCACAAGGCTTCTTGAATAAGCTTTGGCTTGTAAGATGCATGTCCCAATATTTGTCCCAAATTCCTCAAAAAAATGCACACCATATATGTGTTGTGGCATGACATTGTGTAAGTTTCGTGAATTCTTGGCGAGCTTTGGGTTCTCTCGGACTTTGAAACCAAGATTATCAATGTTTGCTGCCTAGTCACGACACCAAGATGTTTGTAATTCAGTGACCATCAGTGCATGGGATCTAAACATGGACCCAAGGACACAAAATGGTTTTTAATCCATTTTGGTGCCCTGGAGCCCGTGCTTGTAATTCAAACTTGAGTTCTTCACATTAAGTGCATGCCTAGAAAACTCAAATGTCGTTTCGACCACAAATACGACATGTTCCCTATCGAAACCACCATGCTTCTCGTGGGAAGCTCCAATTTGTAAGAGGTTTGTCCCAAAACTTGTCCCAGACTTGTCAAAAAAATTACCATGTCCTATAAGTGTCGTGTCGAAACCCAGATTTAATAATTTCAGACGAGTTCCGAATTTATGGGGATTTAAAAGCAATGTTTCTCAATGTTTGCGTCCTAGTCAGGATGCCAGGATGTTTTTAATCATTGCATGGGATCTAAACAGGGACCCAAGGACATATAAATGATTTTGTAACCCATTTTGGTGCCCTGGAGCATGTCCTTGTAGTTCAAATTTGAATTATGCACATTAAATGGATATAGAAAAGCTCAATTAATGTATAAAGGGCCCCAAACGAGCCATGAATAATTCCACATTTCAGCATTGCACTTGTATTAGTCTATGTTGCATGTAGAAAAAATATCAACGCAAGAAGAGACATCAAATGTCGTTCCCTCCATAGAGGTGACATGTTCCATATCGAAACCCCGATGGTTCTTGAGAGAAGTTTTGGTGTGCAAGAGACTTGTCCCAAATTGGACAATAAATTATCATGCTGTATAAGTGCCATGTCATGACAATAGGGTAAGTTTCAAGAATTTCAAACGAGTTTTGGATTTATGATGATTTAAAATCCAACTTTCTCAGTGTTTGTGGCCTCGTCATGACTCCGAGACGTTTGTAATCCATTCACGTTCATTGCATGGGACCTAAACAAGGAACCCAAGGACACAAATATCTTTTTTCAACCCATTTTGGTGACACGAAGCATGTTCTTTTATTTCAAATTTGAATTATGCACATTAAATGTCTAGAAACTTAATTAGTGTAGTATACAAAAAACTAATCGAACCATGAATAATTTAAAGCAGTTCTATACGCCCGTCTAAAGCTCGTGCGTGTGTAAGCATGGTGTGCGCGTGTCGTGCTAGCTCGAGCTTCCTTCTTTCATAAGTTATCCAATTTGTATTAAAATGATGTTCTATCCAAACACGCTTCTCCCGCCACTCCCCCAATCTGTCTCCCGCCACTCCCCCAATCGATTTCCCGATGAAGCGCCGACCTTTTCATCAACCTTCTGGACGAGGAGGAAGAGACGGAGCAGGCCGGAGAGCAGGCAAAAGCGGCATCGCGCCATCGAGCATGAGCGAGACGTCATCATCAACCCCCGTGCCACATCGCACATGGTTTGTAGTACTACCAGAAACGTCTGCTATACGTATCTGGTCCCACTAGGTGCCCATCGGGACATGCCTTGTAAATGATAGGACCCACAAGTATACGGGATCGCAATAGTTTTTGAGGGTAGAGTATTCAACCCAAATTTATAGATTTGACACAAGGGGAGCCAAAGAATACTAGAGAGCATTAGCAGTTGAGTTGTCAATTCAACCACACCTGGAGATTAAATATCTGCAGCAAAGTGATCAGTAGCACAGTAATATGATAGTTTGATAGCAGTAGTGACAGTAACAATAGCGGTAACAGTAGTAGCAATAGTTTTGTAGTAGTTGGAACAGGAGCAGCAGCAATAGTAACTTAGCAAGAACAATAAGTGGAAAGGTCGTAGGCACTGGATCGGTAACTCGTTGGATGATATTCGTCATGCAACAGTCATAACCTAGGGCGACACAGAACTAGCTCCAGTTCATTAATGTAATGTAGGCATGTATTCCGTAAATAGTCAAACGTGCTTATGGAAAAGAACTTGTATGGCATCTTTTGTCCTACCCTCCCGTGACAGCGGGGTCCATATGGAAACTAAGGGATATTAAGGCCTCCTTTTAATAGAGAACCGGAACAAAGCATTAACACATGGTGAATATATGAACTCCTCAAACTATGGTCATCTCCGCGAAGTATCCCAAATATTGTCACTATGGGGTTGACGGATCATAACACGTAATAGGTGCATATGACTAGGCAAGATCGGATCAAGAACATAGATATAGAGATGATAACATAAACGGTTCAGATCTGAAATCATGGCACTCGGGCCCTAGTGACAAGCATTAGGCATAGCAAATTCATATCAACATCAATCTCAGAACATAATGGATACTAGGGATCAAGCCCTAACAAAACTAACTCGATTACATGATGAATCTCATCCAATTCCTCACCGACCAGCAAGCCTACAAAGGAATTACTCACTCCCGGTGGGGAGCATCATGGAATTGGTGATGGAGAAAGGTTGGTGATGACGAAGACCGAAGATTCCCCTCTCCGGAGCCCCAAACGGGCTCCAGATCTGGCCTCCCGATGAAGAACGGGGGGTGGCAGCGGCTCCATATCGTGAAACGCGATAATTCTTTCTCTCTGATTTTTTTCTCCAAAATTACGAATTAATAGTGGCGGAGTTACAGCAAGTGGGGCCACGAGGTGGGCACAACCCACCAGGGCGCGCCCAGGGGGCCTGGCGCACCCTGGTGGGTGATGCTCACCCTGGCCCCCCTCTTCGGTGTATTTTGGCTCCAATAATTCTCATTTATTCTGAAATAAATCTCCAAAAAGTTTCGTTCCATTCCGAGAACTTTTATTTCTGCACAAAAACAACACCATGGTAGTTCTGCTGAAAACAGCGTCAGTCCGGGTTAGTTCCATTCAAATCGTGCAAATTAGAGTCCAAAACAAGGGCAAAAGAGTGAGGAAAAGTAGATACGTTGGAGACGTATCAACTCCCCCAAGCTTAAACCTTTGCTTGTCCTCAAGCAATTCAGTTGACAAACTGAAAGTGATAAAGAAAAACTTTTATGAACTCTTTTGTTCTTGTTTACATATATATGCTTAAGTAGCACCCAGATTTTCAGCAAAGATTATGACTAACCATGTCAACAATAACTCTTAGAAATTATATTTACTCATAACAATAACATAAGCAACTAGCGAGCAATAATAAGATATCTCAAGCGCCAACACTTTGTCAAAACAATCATGATACAATATGACAACAGTGGTATCTCGCTAGCCCTTTCTGAGACCGTAAAACATAAATGCAAAGCACCTCCAAAGTTCAAGTAGCGACTAAACATTGTAATTCATGGTAGAAGAGATCCAGTCATGCTGCACCCAACATCAACTATACACAATGCATGAGGATGACAATAGTGCTCTCAGGTCTGGCGCTTATTCGAGAAGGTGATGACTCAACATAAAAGTAAATAGATAGTCCCTTCGTAGAGGGAAGCATGGATTTGCAGCGGTGCCAGAGCTCAAAGTTTAAAACAGAGATAGATATAATTTTGAGAGGTACACCCTTCCTGTCAACGTCATGACCAAGAGTTATCAATATCTTCCATGCTAAACAAATTAGCGGTGGTTCCCAAGCGATAAAAGTAAAGGTTTACTCCCCCTCCACCAACAATCACACTCCACGACGAGCCGCATCCATGGGTACCGTCCAAACCAACAACATTCCTGGGGGAGTTTTGTTTAATTATTTTTGATTTTTGATTTCGGGACTGGGAATCCCTATTACAGCCCCTCTCGTGTAAGGACAAGTGAATAAACACTCATCATGAGAATAACTCGCTTAGCATGGAAGATATTGACCGCCCCCTGTGGCTCCATGAGCGGTCCAGGCACACAAAATAGATGTTCATTTGGATTTTTAGAGGTGGCACATGCAAATTTACTTTGGAACGGCAGGGTAATACCGCATATAGGTAGATATAGTGGACTCATGTGGCATAACTTGGTTTAAGGGTTTTTATGCACAAGCAGTATTTCCGCTTAGTACAGGCAAAGGCTAGCAAGTAGATTATGAAGCGGCCAGCTAGAGAACGAAAACGGTCATGAACATGCATTACATATAATCAACATTGAATACTAGCATGAGTAGGATATGGACACCATGAACATAAATATCATGAAGGCTATGTTAGTTTTGATTCAACTACATGTGTGAACATGTGCCAAGTCAAGCCACTTGAAACATTCGGAGGAGGATACCATTGTTGGAAATATGCCCTAGAGGCAATAATAAATTAGTTATTATCATATTTCCCCGTTCATGATAATAGTTTATTATTCATGCTAGAATTGTATTGACCGGAAACTAAATACATGTGTGAATAGATAAACAAATACTGTGTCCCTAGTAAGCCTCTACTAGACTAGCTCGTTGATCAAAAGATGGTCAAGATTTCCTGACCATGGACATGAGTTGTCATTTGATAATGGGATCACATCATTAGGAGAATGATGTGATGGACTTGACCCAACCGTTAGCATAGCAAATGATCGTTCAGTTTATTGCTATTGCTTTCACTATGTCAAATACACGTTCCTCTGACCATGAGATCATGCAACTCCCGGATACCGTAGGAATACTTTGGTGTATCAAACGTCACAACGTAACTGGGTGATTATAAAGGTGCACTACAGGTATCTCCGAAAGTGTTTGTTGAGTTGGCATGGATCGAGATTGGAATTTGTCACTCCGACTATCGGAGAGGTATCTCTGGGCCCTCTCGGTAATACAGCATCACAGAAGCCTTGCAAGCACCGTGACTAAAGAGTTAGTTACAAGATGACGTATTACGAAACGAGTAAAGAGACTTGCCGGTAACGAGATTGAACTAGGTATTGGATACCGACGATCGAATCTCGGGCAAGTAACATGCCGCCAGACAAAGGGAACAACGTATGTTGACATATGAGGTTCACCGATAAAGATCTTCGTGGAATATGTAGGAACCAATATGAGCATCCAGGTTCCGCTGTTGGTTATTGACCGGAGAGTCGTCTCGGTCATGTCTACATCATTCCCGAACCCGTAGGGTCCGCACACTTAAGGTTCGATGACGATTTAGTATTATATGAGTTATGTGATTGGTGGCCGAAGTTTGTTCGGAGTCCTGGATGAGATCACGGACATGACGAGGAGTCTCGAAATGGTCGAGTGGTAAAGATTCATATATTGGAAGGCTATATTCGGACGTCGGAAAGGTTCCGAGTGATTCGGGTATTTTTCGGAGTACCGGGGAGTTACGGGAATTCACCGGGAGAAGTAATGGGCCTTATTGGGCCATACGGGAAAAGGAGAGGCAGGCCACATGAGGAGGCTCGCGCCCCCCCTTGCCCAAACCGAATTGGACTAGGGGAGGGGGCGCAGCCCCCTCTTTCCTTTCCCTCTCCCTTCCCTCTTTCCTACTCCGTATGGAAGGTGGAATCCTACTAGGACTAAGGAGTCCTAGTAGGACTCCCCACACTTGGCGCACCCCTAGGGGGGCGGCCTCCTCCCTCTCATCCTTTATATACGGGGGCAAGGGGGCACCCCAAAGTACACAATTGTCCCATAGCCGTGTGCGGTGCCCCGATCTCCGTTTTCCACCTCGGTCATATTTTCGGAGAGCTTAGGCGAAGCCCTGCCGGAATCACTTCACCGTCACCGTCGCCACGCCGTCGTGCTGACGGAACTCATCTACTACCTCGACGTTTTGCTGGATCAAGAAGGCGAGGAACGTCACCGAGCTGCACGTGTGTAGAACTCGGAGGTGCCGTACGTTCGGTACTTGATCGGTGGAGCTCGAAGGATTGTTCGACTACATCAACCGCATTGTGAGACGCTTCCGCTAACGGTCTACGAGGGTACGTAGACACACTCTCCCCTCTCGTAGCGATACATCTCCATGGATAGATCTTGCGTGAGCGTAGGAAATTTTTGAAATTCATGCTCCGTTCCCCAACAACCATATCATCATACCGCATCACAACCATTTTAATGCATGTTGACACCCAAGATAAATCATTATCTACTCCTAACTACTTAAGCATGGCATGAACAACTATAATCTCTAATGGTCATTGCAAACATCTTTGATCATAATGAGCTGAATCAAGGGATACTAGGTTAAACATATTTACAAAAACAAAAACAAAAACAAAAACAAGTTGAGTTCATACCCGCCTTTCTCTGCCACAGTCAATTCATCAAATGTCGCCATTATTGCCTTTCACTTACACGATCGAACGATAAGAAGATAATAATAGTGCAAGAGTACCGTGGACTAAGCTGGAATCTGCAAACATTTTATTCAAGAGGGGAAGACAAAGTGACATGGTATCTTTGTTAGATAAACGATAATGCAGATAAGAACCACTCAACGATTTCATTGTGGTCTTCTCCTAGGTATGACTCAAGTAAACAGAAAATAATTTCAGAGAAACACACTGAAATATTTTTGGAGTTTTTGGTTTTTCTTGCAGAAAGCAAATTAAAGAGGAAAAACAAAAACGAGAAAAACTATTTACATGGGAAAGCTCCCAACAAGTAAAAGAAGAAGCGAGAAATCTTTTTGGGTTTTCTTTTGATGCAACAATTAAACTAAGCTAGAAAGAAAAACTAAAAAGAAGTAGGAAATATTTTTGGGTTTTCTCAAAGTTTTTCAAACACACAAGAAGAAAGCGAGAAAAAAAATCAAGCATGGATAATACAATGAAAAAGTGTGAACACCGACAACTGGAATGAAATGTCTGAACATGAATGTAATGTCGGTGGAAATACGTACTCCCCCAAGCTTAGGCTTTTGGCCTAGCTTGGTAATCACCATCCGTAGTAGCCGTCCGGTCCCAAGTCGTAGTGAGGCGGAGGCGGAACCTGAGCATCCCATCCCTGGGGCTCTTCCTCGGCAGCTGCTAGGTTGTTCCGGTAAGCTATAATGTCATCTGGCATAATCCTGTATCCGTTCCTGGCAATAGGATCAAACAAAGCAGGTGCAGGCAATGGAATAATATCACGTGTTTCCTTGCTAAACACTAGGTTAAAATGATTATCACGGGGAGAGTCAGTTACATCAAGGAATTGGTGAGCCTGCAGTGTCTTATGATCAAGGTAAACTCGAGATAAGAGATAATCATGTGGGCGAAATGGGACTCTAAAGTGCTCCGCTAAACGAGTAGCATAAATACCACTATGTATCTTTCCCTTGGTTTTGTTAAGATGTAAGCGTCGAGCAATAATAGCTCCCATACTAAAGGTGTGATCATCATAAAGTGCACGACGTAAAATAGCAAGGTCAGGAGCACTGAGTGCGCCGACCTTCTCCCTAGCGGTTAAACACTTAGTGATGACCAAAGCGAAATAATGTACTGAGGGAAACTGCAAACTAGTAGCAGTGGTGCTCAACACGCCTCTATCCTCACCCACGGTTACCGTGAGGAGAAAATCCTCAAACTCAGATGGCCTATGTTCTCTCAAGTCCCCATCAGAAGGAATCAAGCATATATTACAGAAGTCGGTTAGAGACATTCTGTAAGTTTCAGTATAAAGATTAAACTGCACTTCAGGAGGATTGTTTCTCCCTAGATAATTAAAGCTTTGCACAAAAGAATTTGTAAGGATGTGATATTTGTCACACTTAGCTGCAAGGAACTCGGTTAACCCGGCGTTTGCGACAAACTGAGCGAACTCTTGATGGAACCCGGCCTCCTCCATGAAGGCATCATGCGGCCATTCACACGGTTGCACCTCCACCTTTCTTGGAGTGTGAAGGTCATTGTCCGATGATTCCCCAATAACTCCCTTGGCATTTTTCTTGGAGGAGAACTTCCTAAAGATTTGCGTTTTATTCCTATAAAAATTCTGAAAGATTTTTTAGTCCACAAAAATTTTGTCAACAAAACTTTGTAAGATTGTTAGCAACTACTCCTAAGCATCCATAGAGGCCATGTTGAGCATTCAAACTACTTAGAACTCTAAAAATTCAACATGCAAGCTCATCTACAGCAGCACCAAGAGTAGCTAATTACTCTAAAAATAACCCACTAAAACAAAAACTAATTGGAGCAATGGAGGAGTCACATACCAAGAAGCAATCCCTCCAAACAGTTTCGGAAACGGAGCTTCAAGCAAAGAGATCGAAATCCGCGGGTTTGAGAGCAAGAACACGAAATGGTGGCTGTGGTGATTTTTTGCTGGAGGTAGGTGATGATGTGGGCTAAAGAGATAAGTGAGGGGGCCCGTGTGGGGCCCACAACCCACTAGGGCACGCCTGGGGGTGCTGGCGCGCCCTGGTGTCTTGTGGGCACCCGGTACACCCCCCTCTGGTATTATTTGCACCAAAAATTCATAAATATTTGGAAAACAAACATGTTAAATTTTCAGGGCATTCTGAGAATTTTTATTTTTGGGTCATTTTTTATTGCACGGAGAAAACGGAAAACAAGATAAGCATGGCATTTTATTTTATTTAACTAACTAAAACAGAAAATAAAAGGTGGGAGCAGAGAGTTGTGCTTACTATATTCCTCAACTTCATGCCTCTCAAAAATGATCCATTAATAAGGTTGATCAAGTCTTATTAACAACCACTTCCGATTAGCATGAAACCGAAGAACTTTCGTAAAACACTAAGTTACCTCAATGGGAATGTGCATATCCCCAACAATAAGTATATCATATTTCTTTTTGACAATAGGTAGAGGTAATTGAAAACTTCCAATAGTGATGGTCGGAGATTCTTCAATAACATTTGTACCATTCACTTGGAATTGCTTCTTTGGAAAGTGCACTGTGTGCTCATTACCATTAATATGAAAAGTGACTTTGCTTTTATTGCAATCAATAACAGCCCCTGCAGTATTCAAAAAGGGTCTACCAAGGATAATCGACATGTTGTCGTCCTCGGGCATCTCGAGAATAACAAAGTCCGTTAAGATAGTAATGTTTGCA
This sequence comes from Elymus sibiricus, assembly GCA_039707655.1. Classification (NCBI taxonomy): domain Eukaryota; kingdom Viridiplantae; phylum Streptophyta; class Magnoliopsida; order Poales; family Poaceae; genus Elymus; species Elymus sibiricus. The sequence continues at coordinate 278,747,866 of CM077665.1, forward strand.
ACAACAACGACACATCCTCACAAATACCGATAGGTAGGGCCGCTGATTTGTCAGGCATTTGCAATGATATCTCAGTAGGTGTGAGTTTATTCAAATCAAGTCTTTTATATAAGGGGAAAGGCATAACACTAACACCGGCTCCCAAATCACACAAAGCAGTTTTGACATAGTTTCTCTTAATGGAGCAAGGTATAGTTGGTATTCCAGGATCTCCAAGTTTTTTAGGTACTCCATCCTTAAAAGAATAATTAACAAGCATGGTGGAGATTTCAGCTTCCGGTATCTTTCTTTTATTTGTGATGATGTCTTTCATATACTTAGCGTAAGGGGCCATCTTGAAAATATCAGTTAAGCGGGTACACAAAAAGACTGGCCTAATCATTTCAGCAAAGCGCTCAAATTCCTCATCATCCTTTTTCTTAGATGGCTTAGGTGGAAATGGCATGGGTTTCTGAACCCATGGCTCTCTTTCTTTACCATGTTTCCTAGCCACAAAGTCTCCTTTATCATACCATTTATTTTTAGGTTGTGGGTTATCAAGATCAGGAGCAGGCTCTATTTTAACATCATTATCTGGTTCTACATCATTACTAGGTTGAGCATCATCATGAACATCATCATTATAATTTTCATTATCACTAGGTGAATGTTCATTATCAGACTGAGCTTCAGCATCAGAAATAGAGACATCATTATTATCAGGAGCTTTTTGTGTCTCGGGTTCACTAGAGGTATGCAAAGTCCTATCATTTTTCTTTTTCTTTTTCTTCTTAGAAGGACTAGGTGCATCACTATTAATTCTCTCAGAGTCTTGTTCAATTCTTTTAGGATGACCCTCA